>CM051826.1:10001376-11251376 GCA_028451465.1 Erethizon dorsatum
ACCATGTTTAAACTTTGGTTTGTGTGGTTAGCTGAATAATGGCCCTGAAAGATTCCATGTCCTAAAACCTGGAACCTGTGAAGTTACCTAATATGGAAGAAGGATCTTTGCTGGTGTGATTAAGCTAAGGATCTTGAGATCAGGGGATAATCTTGGGTCATCTCTCCATTGGGCCCCAAATATGGCCACACAGGTCTGTATGAGAGAGAGGCAGAGGTGGATTTAACAGAAGAGGAGGAGGCAGTGTGGTCGCAGAGGCTGAGAGTGGAATGATGATGCCAGGAGCCAAGAGAGAAGGAACAGATTCCTCCCTGGAGCCTCTGGAGGAATCATGGCCCTGCTGACCTCTTGACTTCAGCTGAAAGACATTGGTTTTGAGTTTCTAAGAGAGAATGGATCTGTGTGGTTTTATGCCATGAAATCAGTGGCAGTTTGTTGCAACACTGGTAGGAAACTCATAGTTTGCGTCTGAAGTGCTCCCCTTGGTGTGCCTGCTTCTCCTGCCACTCGAAGGAGACAGCATTGTCCCATGCTGTGTGCCGCTGAAGGAAATTTGCCCCTGAGAGACATTCTCTGGCTCGGACCAATTCTCTGACCGTAGTTAATATCTTTTGGACATCTAAAAGCTCAGAATAGATCAGTGGCTTTTGCACACATTCAGTGAGTTTGATTGTTGATTTCTAAATGACGTAAAAGGCTGCAAAGCAGAGTTGTCACCAACATGGGGTCTAGAGTCTCGCTGGCTGAGGTCAGACCTGTGCTTTGTTACTTGGTGACCATGGGACTTGGAAGGTAGTTACTCAGTCCCATCCTCTTTAAGCCGCACTGTGCCTACATCTTAGGGAGTCTTTTACAGACTGAGTGAGCTGGCATGCCTCATTGCCTCCACGAAGCATTTCCCCCCACATTTTTGCCATCTTCAGAACTGGAATGCATCTTGGCAGTGGCAGCTCATTGTTTAATTGGCAGAATAATTTTCTTTCCTGGTGACATCTTGAGTAATGGGGTGCCTTACAATAGAAGGCATCTTGGAATTGATGAATATGGAAATCCATGCAGATTTACTTAGCTTAATGCCTGAACATTCTAAGAGCTCAATAGCCATTAACAACAATGCTTTTGTCATGATTTCAGTTGTGGTACACAAGCACCAAGAGGGCTTTAGGTGTGATTTCACCATCTTCTTCCACGTCTGATAGTCTTCTCCCCACCCCCAACCCTTGTTGCACCATCAGGCCCAGAAACCCCCTCCTTTGCCACACCCGTCCAATCCTTTGTCCCGCTCCTGGTATTGCCTCTCTCTGGGACCTGGTGCAGGAGACCCTGAGGGCTCTGCGTAACACCTCTGATCCCTTCTCCTTTTGTCTCCCCACCCTGCAGAAACCACCCCAGTGTGTACATGACCTTGCTTGCTGAACTTGTGTAGCTGGAACCCAGCCTCAGGGCCTCTAAGCTATAGACCTGAAATCTTGACTTGCCTGATACATTAGTCCATTTTCTGTTGCTTACACGGTAACATAATACCACGGACTAGGTAAATTGTAAAGAAATGAAGTTTATTTGGTTCTCGAAGCACAGGGTTGAAGAGTTGTGTCTGGTGATGTCTTCTTGCTGTCAGAGTCTCAAGGTGGTACTGGGCGTCCTCACATGGCAGGACACACACGTGCATATGTGTCTGGTCTCTCTCCCCCTTCTCATGAAGCCACCAGGTGTCATGAATGAGGACTCCATTATAATGGCCCTATTTGAAGTTTCTACCCTCTTAATATTTCACAACGGGGATTAAATTTCAACACAGGAAGCCTCAGGGACATTCAAATTGCATTCATACTGTAACACCTGCACAATTTTCTTTCTTATTTCTCTATTTCTGTTCTCCCCAATGGCAAATGCAACATTCTTACTAGCTTTTTTTTTTTTTTTTTTTGTGTGGGTACCGGGGGTCGACCTCAGGACCTCGCGCACCAGCAGGCGCCCGTGCCGCTGAGCGATATCACCGGCCCCTTTTTCGTATGTGGGTTCCGGGAGTCGAACTCGGGCCCTCGCATTTGCTAGGCAGGCGCTTACGCTGCTGAGCCATCTCACCGGCCCCATCTTACTAGCTTTTTAAAAAGGCTGGCATCTATTAGCCAGGGCCTTGTCTGAGACAGGAACCGCACCAGTTCTTTGAACAGAGAGAATTTAACAAAAAGGATTGCTAACTCGGAATGAAGTTGTTAGCTAGAGCAGAAGAGAACTCTGCAGTATCACAGAGTAGTAACTCCCGAAAGCAGATGCCACCCCCAGAGATGGGGAAATCGAGGAGGAAGCTGGAAATGTTGAAACTTAGGAGCTCAGAGGAGGGGTGGCTCAGAGCTGAAACTCGCATGTCCTATAGGAGGTGCAGCAGGCTGGCGATGGTGTCCTAGGCTGGACACAGGAAGCTGCTTTTCCAAGTGTTAGGAAAAGGCCACATTTCTTACCTGATGGTACAGGACAGTGCTACTGCTGCCATGGTGAAGTGGGCTGCTGAGGCGAAGCTCAGAATAGTGGGTGCAGAAGGAAGGAGCATGTCCTTTCTCAGGCCCCATGGTTTCCCTAGCATCCCTGATGGCAGAGCCTGAAAACAAACAGCTGGCAAACCAACGACAGAGACTGCGAAGCCTTGGCCCCAGGATCAGACATATATACATGAGGTGTGATCGAAATATGCAGGGAATGTTTAAATCAAGAAAATTTATTACAGTAAAAGGCACATTGCCATTAACATGTTCACAATGGGGCTCTAATTCGTGTCTCACTGCTGGGCAGCTCTGAATCACCAGTGGTACATGCATGACTCTCCCATTGGGTGTCATGGGACAGTTCCATTGGGTGGTACAAGCTGCCCATTGGGAGAGTCATACACATAACACTGGTGGTACAAGCCGTGACTGGGACAGTACGCATGTACATCTGGTAGTTCAATCCAGTGGGAACGTGTTAATTCCCCTCAAAATACTCCCCCCTGGTTTGAACTTGCTTATCCCATCATTCTTGCCGCTTTCTGAAGCACTTCTGGAAGTCCTCTTTCACATCTTTAGAAGGTGTGGTAAAAAATGTGAATGCTGCGAAGTGCTACCCAGTGGAAAGGCAGGCTCATAGAAACATTACGGTGTGTCCTCCTCCACCTTATTCACTCGATCTGGCACTGTGTAGCTTCTATCTCTTCTCCAAAGTCAAAATGACCATGGGAAGTTAATGTTGTGAATCAGTTCAGGACATCCAGGTAGCTATGACAGTGCAAGTGAAGATACTCATGAAAGAGGCCCTCCAGAAATGCTTCAGACAGCGGCAAGAATGATGGGATAAGTATGTTTGAAGAAAGGGGAGTATCTTGAGGGGGTGATGTGCTTTTTACTGTGATAATTATTTTTCAATTTAAACATTCACTGTATTTTTCAATCACACCTGTAGAAAGGTACATGTGGGCTGAGAGACAAGGCAACGCTGTGACCTTTAGTTGATCACTAGCCCCGTGGCACAGTAGGTAAAATGAATGTGTCCGCCAGCCAGGGTTCTGAGTTGCAAGCAGCAGATACTGACTCTGAGTGACTCAACAGGAATGGAGCTTATCGAAGGACACCAAGTACCATCCAATGGAGGAAGAGAAAGCTGGAGAACCAGGCTCATGGCTCAGCTTCCAATAATAATGCTCCAGAGCAAGTCATCGAACTGAACTGTTGAGTAAAGCACTGCTTGCTGTAGAGCACCAGATGCCTATGGTTTGCCCTATGTTCATGTCCTTGCCAGACCTGTGACTTGGGTGCACCTGTTGCCACTCCTTGTCAGCCAGTACCAGGAAGAGAGAGAGAGGAAGAGTCTTTGCTGCTTTCACCCCCCCCACCCAGAGACAGGCCAACATAGGTGGATCTGATTGGCAGAACCTGGCCATGGGGCTATGCCCTGGCTACATCAATGCCAGGAAAGCTTATCTAGCATTATAAGCTCCTAGGATGGGAAGAGGTCTTCATCCTCTTTCGAATCCCATGAAGCAAGCAATCCTAACCATAGAAGACCGCTCAACACAGGAAGGCCCAAATGGAAGGACCTCTCTGGGCAGGATCAGCCAGTGGAAACTTCCAGAGGCTTCTCGGTGGAGTCTTGGTCCCCAGTGTGCCAAGAACTACTAAGGATTACTCTGGAGAGTACAGAAAATATGCATCTCAAATAATCACCAATATAAGGTCTCAATAAGCCTTTGGTAATGAGAACCCTTTGATTATTTAATTTCAAGGTACTCAGCAGGTCTCCCAATGATTAGCAGCCTTGAGGAGATCTTACCTGCAGAGTGCTAAACCCTATGAGAGTCCAGGAGCCCAGTCTGGTTCTTAATTAATTTTCCAGCAGGCTTTCAGGGTGGGTCGACTATTATTACATTCCAGACAAAGCTGTAGTTGGTGAGAAGAGTAAGTTTTAGGGGATGGCAGTGAGAAAATAAAGCACAGTCAAAAAGCAAAGAGCATATAGTGGCACTGTAATCCCAGCATTCTGGGAGGCCGATGCAGGAAGATTGCAAGTTTGAGCTTTGCCCAGGCAATTTAGTGAGGCCATATCTAAAAATAACAAAGGGCTGAGGACGTGCAAAGTCCCTGGATTCAATCCCCTGTAATGGCTATGTGCATGTGTGCACGCGCACGTGCGCGCACACACACACACACACACAGAGAGAAATATAATTTGAAGAATGAATACCATTATACCTGCTGTGGGGAGGTGGAGCCATGCTGATGTCATTTCTGACCAATGCTCATGTCATTTCTGACCATTTGTCCTCTGAAGCATCATCACCATCCTTGTCCTTTTCATTTCAGCAAGGCACTGTGACTGTATTTGATATGGCTCTCACCATACAGGTGTCAGGAGGTTCTTTGTAAGAGCCACTTTAAACTGTTGCCTTCCTCATTTAATCCCTTCCCTGTGGCTACAGAAAATGCTGTGAGCTCTCGAAAGTTTCACCTCTCAGCATCTGAGAGTCCTCAGCAGCTTTCTTTGCACCTTCACCAAGTTGTTTCAGCAGGGATCTCCAGGTTTCGCACTGTGATTAAGTGACTGAATAGGTTTTGCACCATGAGGAACACCCCAAAGGAGCTTGGATCAAAACCACAATGTGGCTGGATGTGGTGGTGCACACCCGCAATCCCAGTACTCTCAGAGGCTGAGGTAGGAGAATCATGAGTTCCAGCCCAGCCTGGGCAACTTAGTGACTTAGTGAGACCCTGTCTCAAAATGAAAAAAGAAAAAAGGGTTAGGGATGTGGTTCAGTAAACAGTCACACACACCACATTGTAAGGTGAGGCTAGACTCAGACTTCTGCAGTCTTTATTTCTCGTCTGTGAGTCTACCCTCTTCCTCATTGCCATTTACTGGCCCCATCCCATAGGCCTTTGGTCTCTGATACATTTAGTGCCACCTTTTGGGGCCAGATCTTTTGCTGGTGCCAGGGATCAAAAGGCTTATCATTATATAAACATGCAAAAACACAGCAGTAATCACTGTCCACAGTGGAGTTGAGCGTAGATCTCTTAGTTATGTGAGGGAGCATGGGAGGCTTCCTGGAGTGGGTGCATGGGTTTAGACTTAAGTTGGCGTTTACCAGGTAAATATACTTGATGGGAGAGGGTGGGTGTGCCTTTCAGCCTAGGGGAACGGTGGATCTAAAGTCATTTTGTGACAGCTGACCAGTTCACTGTGGCTCTGGTACCAAGTGCAGGTGTTAGCCAACGCTGCATAACAAACAACCCAAAACCTCAGCGGAAGACAACAATCAGGATGGAGTTTTTCACTGTCTGCAATTGGCTGGACCAACTCTACCTATATTAGCTGGGCTTTCTGGTGCATCTGTGGATCACTGGGGGTCAGCTGGTCTCAACTACACTCAGCGCAAGTTGGCAGATAGGCAGGTCGTTCTGCTCCAAGTGTCTGTCATCTAGCTTGGACCCCAGGGTGTTGCTTTTCAGAGGAATAAAATATAAAGCAGAAGCAAACATGGCCCCTTAAGGTCCAGGGACAGAACTGACACACAGATATTGCCAAGCAAGTCATGTGGCAGAGTCCAGCATTGAGGGGTGGGTATACTGCATTTGTTCCCCCAAATTCCTATCTTTCCTGGAACCTCAGAAGGTGACTTGACCTGGCTTTAGGATCTTGGCGGATGTAACTAGTTGAGATGAGGTCATACTAGAGTAGAGGAGGCCTCATATCCAGTGTGACTCTTGTCAAGAGGAGAAGAGCCACAGCAACCCGAAGTAGTGAACATGGCAGAGTTGTCTCTATAAATCAGTGGGGAAGGACTCATTAGTCAAGAAATGTTGACATAATTGAATTTCCTCCAACACTAGATTTTCTTGTATGCAAAAATAACCCCCAGGTAACATTAGCAATGCTTAAAAAAAAATCTAGAACAGCAACTTTCAACCCTGGCTGCACATTATAATCATCTGCAGGCAATTTCATTTATCATTACTATTTTTTATTAACACACATTCATTGCATATGTTAATGGGGTACAGTGATATTTCAACACATGCATGCAGTGTGCACTGATCAAATCAGGGTTATTATCATTTCCCTCTCCTTATCATTTTTTTTTAACATTTAGAGTCTTTGAGTTCCTTTCTTTTAGAGCATCATAAAATATATAACAGGTTACTGTGAAATATAGTCGCCCCAATGTGCTATAGAACACCAGAAGTATTCTTTCTAACTGTGTTTTGGTATCTCCTATCCAGTCTCCCTATATAACCTGCTCCCTTGCTTCCCAGTCTCTGAAAATCATAATTCTGCATTCAGGTCGACTACTTTTTAGCTTCCTCATATGAGCTAGAACATGCGATATTTGTCTTACGGTGTCTGGCTTACTTCAGTTGAAATAATGTCCTCTAGTTCCACACATTTCCTGCAAATGGAAGAATTTCATTATTTTTTCTTAATTTTTATTTTTTATTAGTACCTGCCTACAGTACATAACGACTGCATTCATTGTGGGGAGTTTTGGTACATGTATATAATACATCCTAGTTCTTTTTCTACACCCCCACCTCTTGGTCCTCTTCCCTTTTGCAAAAGATCTATTTCCCTGTTTCCTATTATCTTTTATTTTGCTCTTTTATTTATTTGTACTCTGGATTTCTCATAGGAGAGAAATCATGCGATATCTAAGGTTGCATGTCGAATTTATTTCATTTAATATTAAAGAAGAAGATCTCTTCTTTCTGACTGAAGAATGTTCCATGTGAGATATATATGGAAAGAGAGAGAGGTGCGTGTGCAAGCTCACAAACACACACACACACACACACACACACAAAGAGGTACTTTTTAAAAGTAGAGATTCTGAATTTCACCCTCAGAAATACTTAACTAAAACTGTCTTCGGTAAGTCCTAAACCTCTGCATTTTTCAAATCAACTGTGCTGAGGTATAATTTACATAAAAGTTACCCATTTAAGTATATGCAGTTTGATATATTGTGGCATAAGTGCATATACCTGTGTAATCCTTACAACAAACAAATTAAAGTTTTTCTTATCCCTCAAATTCCCTTGTGTCCATTTGGGTTTGCACCCTCATACCCATCTGGTTTCTCACACTATAGCTAGTGTTAGGCATCAGTAGTTTAAAAAACTTTTCCAAGTGATTTTAGGAGTAGTCAACTAGTGAGAAAATAAAGCAATTAATATTAAAAAGGAGAACCTTCTCTGTAACAAAAGGCATCATAAAGTTAAATCCATGCCAAAGCTGGTGAGAAGATACTTTACAGTCCATATAACTGACACAGGTCTAGAATATGTAAAAGTCTCCCACAAATCTCTGAGAAAAATTAAGCCTTACTCAATAAAAAAAAAATCGAGAAAGTATTTAATTATGAATGTAAGAGGAAGAAGCCCTGAAAGATCATTAAATACATGGAAAGATACTTAACATCTAGTATCTAGGCAAGGGCAAGTTAAATTTTCACCTATTATCTTTGACAAAAAATAAAAAAATGTTTTAATGATACAAGTATTGATAGAAGTGGATTTGGGCAAATGGGAGCTCATGTGCACTGTTAGTACAAACTGGTACAACCATCTTGCTGAATCATTTGTTAATAATGAATAAAATTGAACATGTACATATCTGAAGACCAAACGATAATAGTTTTAGATATCTGCTATCTCATATTATTGTAGATATTACATGAGACTATACCTTATAGCATTTCTTGTAATAGTGAAAAATTGGAAATAGTTAAAGTATCAATCATCAGCAGTATGAATAATTAAATTGTTGGTAAATTTAAAAGATGGCGTGGTTAACAGCCACTTAAAAATAAGGGGCTGGTGAGATGGCTAAAGAGGGGGCTGGTGAGATGGCTAAGAGGGGGCCGGTGAGATGGCTCAGCAGCATAAGCGCCTGCCTGGCAAGCGCGAGGGCCCGAGTTCGACTCCCGGAACCCACATACGAAAAAAGGGCCGGTGATATCGCTCAGCAGCACGGACACCTGCTGGCACGAGAGGTCCTGAGGTCGACCCCCGGTACCCACAAAAAAAAAAAAAAAAGTTATAGGATGCTATCTACACTTAAGTATTACTTAAAGTTTGAAATTATAAAAATAATAGTGGATATTTCATAGGCATATAAAATAGAATAGCATGGCTGGTATAAGTGTACAAGTATGGTGATGAAGGACCTCCGTGATCTTTTCCAGATCCTGATTCTCTCTAATTGGTGGGAGTGGAAGGAGCTTCTTTTCTGTAATGTATATTAAAAAATCTGAAAATGATACAAAGCTAGCCTTCATTAAATCTAGGTGATAGGCATATGGATTTTTATCTTGTTATTCTCTATACTTTTTTATATTTATGAAAATTTCCTTAAGGATTCTTAGAAACTGTAGATCGACTGAATGAGATCACACTGAAGGAAAATGTTTGACATAGATCACTGGACTTCCTGTTTGCATGTAATGGTTACTAAAACATCTCTCCCACATTTCATAGTAATGGTCCCTGGCCTTGGTATAGTCATGTAACTTACATACCCTAGTGTTTGTATTTAGGTTATTAAAAAAAGTGAAAGATTTTTGGTGTGTGTCTGTGTCTCTGTGTGTGTCTGTCTCTCACCGGGGAAGAAGAGAGGATAATTAGGAAATCCTGATATGAAAAGGAAATGTCCACCTTGAATATATACACACAATTACACTTGAACCACTCCTATTTTTTCTTGGTCATTTTTCCACAGACTGTTGTTGCATTTAAATTTGATAACTACTGTACTGAGAATCAAGTTGTCCAAATTTGATAGTCTTTGGGTTTGGAACTTTCTTGAGGGATTTATTCATAATTCTCAATAAGGTACTGCATTGGGTTGACTTTCAATGTTCTGACTCTAAAACCAAGCAGGAGCATGTCACTAATTCTTATTTTATCTGATTGAGTTTGCGGCCTAATGCTTGCTCCTGAGCCAGGCTATTTACTGTCTTATGTGTTGTGAGTTTGACTAGCCATTGACGGACTCATCCACACATAGTCTGATAATATGTGAAGCATTATCCATTTTCATGCAGTGTAATTTAGGGTGACATCCCTGAAAGAGTAAATTACTCAACTGATGAAGACAAAAGAAATTACTGGAGAGCTTCTTACAAGAGCATTCATTTCATCCTAGATTTACAGTTGTCTCTAAATAATTAAGTTTTAATAATTAACTTTGGTCATATACATTTTTAAAGCTCATTACTGGGAGAGCAGTACACCTGGGCTAAATTACAGATGGATACTCCATGCAATGGCCTGTTTAATTTCCAAGGTGGGAATTCATCACTTTTTATTAATAGCTGCAAATGTTCTATACCTTGAAACAGTGGAATGAGAAAAGCTATCTTCACTCAAAGCCTGGCTTGATAAACTACAGGAGGTGAGGGTGCATGACAAATTGTCATTGTAAGTTAACATACTTTCCAAATATAATGGTAATTTCTTAGAACAGTGGCTGCTCTTTACAAATTCTATTAGAAGGAAAAAAACCAAAGACACCAGCCTGAATTATTTGAAGATAATGTATATCCTTAAGACATATCTCGAGATGCTATGAACAATAGAATTTGACATAAACTGAATATTTATTCCCTTGCTATTATCATGTTAGAAGTCATGATAGGGCCGGTGAGATGGCTCAGCGGCTTAAGCGCCTGCCCGGCAAGCGTGAGGGCCCGAGTTCGACTCCCGGAACCCACATACGAAAAAGGGGCCGGTGATATCGCTCAGCGGCATGGGCGCCTGGTGGCGCGCGAGGTCCTGAGGTCGACCCCCGGTACCCACAAAAAAAAAAAAAAAAAAAAAGAAGTCATGATAGTTGCTCTAAGCAATGTAAGAGAAACTTGTATTGTTATCATGGTAAAATCATTTCATTGCAAATAAAAAGATTAAGCAATTAGAGGAAGGGGATTCTAGAGTCAGGAAAACACTGGAAAATGCAGCCAAGCTTTGACTGTGCAGTAGAATTCCAATCTCTAGCCTTTAGTCATGATGGCTGTTGGTTTTCTTTGTTGTTTTTGTTTTTCTACTTAGACAAAAAGCATAACATAATGTTTACCGTCTTATTTTACCACTTTTAAGGGTATAGTCCAGTAGTGATAAATATATTCACATTGGTGTGAAACAGAATTTCACAACTTTTTCATCTGCAAATTTAAACTCTATAGGCATCAAACACACTCTTTTTGTCTTACTGCCTGCAGCCCCTGATGACCACCATTTTACTTTCTGTTTTTATGAATTTGACTGCTTTAGGTTCCTCGGAAATGAAATCATACAATATTTGCCTTTTTTGCGTCTGGCTTATTTCACTTAGCACAATGTTCTCAGGGTTCATCTATGTTGTAGCATAGGACAGAATTTGCTTCCTTTTAAAGGCTGAATAATATTCCAGTATATAGAGATCAGTTTTGAAAAAATCCATTTGTCTAACAACAGGCATTAGGATTCCTTCTACCCTTTGGCTATGGGAATAATGGTGCTGTGAGCAGAGGTGTGCAAATATCTCTTTGAGGCCTTGCCTTCACTTCTTTCAGATATATACCCAGAAGTGGGACTGCTGAATCATGATAGTTCTAGTTTTAATTGTTTTAGACAACTTTATACTGTTTTTCATAGCAGTTGTACCATTTTATAATCCCACCAACGGTGCACAAAAGTTCCAATTTCACCATGCTCTATACTTACTATTTT
The DNA here is from genome assembly GCA_028451465.1 of Erethizon dorsatum. NCBI lineage: Eukaryota > Metazoa > Chordata > Mammalia > Rodentia > Erethizontidae > Erethizon > Erethizon dorsatum. The sequence goes on from CM051826.1 coordinate 10,012,608, forward strand.
CTATTTTTTTAGTAGAAAAAATAGTCCTGGTTGGTGTGAGGTGTGAGGTGATATTTCACTGTGGTTTTGTCATTTCTCTGACAGTTAGTGATGTTAAGCATCTATTCACATGCTAGTTGCCCATTTGTATATAATCTTTGGAGATATATCTATTTAAGTCCTTTGACCATTTTAAAATAGGGTTATTTTATTGTTGCTGTTGTTATTATTGATTGACTTTTCTTATCCAGACTTATCAATTTAATTTACTGGGGGAGAATATTTTTTCAAATATGGTGTCTCCATTTTAAGAAATGAAAACTAGTGGCAAAATATGGTCTCCTCCTTCTCTTCCTCCTTCTAAATGGACTGTTTATACAGTTAATTGGAAAAAAAAAAAAAAAAAAAAGAAAAGGGGCTGGTGAGATGGCTCAGCGGCGTAAGCGCCTGCCTGGCAAGCGTGAGGGCCCGAGTTCGACTCCCAGAACCCACATACGAAAAAAGGGCCGGTGATATCGCTCAGCGGCACGGGCGCCTGCTGGCGCGCGAGGTCCTGAGGTCGACCCCCTGGTACCCACAAAAAAAAAAAAAAAAAAAAAGGTTTGTATTTCACAAAATGAAAGATACCTGTACTTGCACAATGAATACTTGGCAGTTTAAAAACAAACAGGTTTGGGGATTTTTCCGTTTAGTTTAGATCTGCCCAGCTAACAAAGAATGAAAACAGATTGCGATCTTTTATGTGGATTTCTTTCTTGGTAGGAACACTTGTTAAACTCTTCATCTCAAATACAGTCCCGTGCAGCATAGTGATGTTCTGGTCAAGGTCAAATTGTGGTCTCATAAGATTCCATCACCTACTGATGTCATGGCGCTGTAGACATCTTAGATGTGTGAATACATCCATGACAATCACACAATGACAAAATCACAGTTTTCAGAATGTGTACCTGTCATTAAGGGAGGCGTGACTGTATAGAAATGTTAAGTATGTGTAGCTTCTCTAGGACCCAGCATTGTGGGGAAAAAACAACCCCAACCTGCTGTTTATTTTAAGATGGGTGGGTGGATCCAGTCTGTTTGGCTTTACAAATTCACCTCTTTGTCGATTCCGTGGATCTTTGGAGTGGGGAAGGACTTGATGTGGAAGAGGAAGTGGTATTCTGATTCAGGACTTTATCTTTGGGCAAAGAAAACATTTCCTGTTTTCTGGAGATTTCCTTAGACATCTAATGCAATCCACCTGTTCCCGTAGTGGCCCACTCTGTTACTTTTTGGGACACGGAAAATGTGTTCAGTGCCTGTTTGCTAGGTCCCTCTTGTTGATTTCTTCAGTGGACAGCAGGGTTAGTTGTTTGTTCCATTTTATTTCTGTCATAAATCCAAGACCCTTGTGCTAAGTGTCCCATTCAATCACACCGGACACGCTTTACCTAAGGACCTTTGGTGATCACCTAATAAAAGGCAAACTCGGGTTCCTTCCAGAGCTCCGTGGTCTTTTGAGATTGTATAAGCCAAAAGATTTTTTCCATTAAATTACCCTTTCCTGTCTTCATACGAAACTGTAGTCATAGTGGTTGAAGACAGTTACTTGTTCACCGCTGAGTTTTTTCTGGGGCCTATTAGCATTTACTGAATGCGCAGTAAGCACAGGTGCTGCTCTAAACTCTGCCCAGGTTTTAACGGTCTCATTCTTATGACCCTATAGCTGGACACCATATCATCCCCATTTTACAGATTAAAGAATTGATATAAAGGAGTGCAGCCACAGTGCCCGAGCTATTGATAACTATTTAGTGTCACCTCTTAAAATAATTTTGATTTATTCTCTCTTTGTAATAATGTCTTATATCCATCGAGCATTTATAAGGGCTTTTTGCTCCTGAATATATGTGTGCACAATTTGCCTGGGGATCTCTCTTCTCTCTCCTCTGTCTCCTCTTTCTTTTCTTTTCTCTTCCTTCCAATCCTTTTGCAATACTGGGGATTGAATACAAGGCCTTTATACTCAACTACATCTCCATTCATTCATTCACTCATTCATTCATTTAATTATGTATTTAGAGGAAGGGTCTCACAGAGTTTCTAAGTTCCCCAGGCTGGGCTGGAACTTGAAATCCTCCTGCCTCAGCCTCCTAGAGTGCTGGGATTACAGGTGTGCATCACCACACCTGGTTGGGGAGTTCATTAAAATGCAGACTGTGATTGTTTAGGTCTGGGGTAATGCCTGAGTCTCTGCTTGTTCCACAACTTTCAGGTACAGCTGATGCTCATGGCTCCCGGTGCCATCTCAGAGCAGCCAGGGTGGAGGATGCAGCAGTATAGCTCACAGATAGAAGGTCCCTGGAAAGTTCTGTGAGCCAGTGTCTGGAGGTAGAATGTCACACTCAACCCTCTGATATTCTGATTTAGGAGGTTTTGGGTGGGGCTCAGACCTCTGTGTCTCTAAAAGGGTTCACGGACATTTCAGATGCATCACCAGGTTTGGGAACCACCAGTGTGTCCAGTTCCCCAACCATGGTTTGAGTCACTTTCTCAACATCTCCCTCTAGTGGTTGTGTAATGATGGTGACATCCTGGCTTCCAGAGGTGGCTCTGGGGACCTCTGCCTATGAGGGTCTGATTGGGGAGTGGTTTGCTAGGGCTACCATAACAATATACCACAGTTTGAATGGCTTAAACAACTTAAATCTGTTGTCCCACTTCTGGAGGCCAGAACTTTCTAGAAAGTAGTTCTAGAAGCCCAAGAATAAGGTGTGGGAGAGTCGTGCTTCTCCTGAAGGCGCTAGGGAGGATTTGCCCCAGGCTTGTCTCTTGTCTCCTGGCAGTTTCTTGTGGTAACATAACTCCAATTTTCCCATGGAATTTTCTCTGTGTGCCTGTCTCTATATTCAAATTTCCCCTTTATAAGGACACAGTCCTACGGGAGTATGTCTTAACTTGAGCATCTATAAAGACCTTGTTTCCCAATAAATTCATGGATACTGGGGGTTAGGACTGTGGTATCTTTTGTGGGGATACAGTTCAACCCGTAACAGGGAGCTAGGGCATAGAGAGGTGGACGATTAACAAATAAGATAAAAAGGCAAGACATTGGCATTTATAGAGGGAAAATGAAACTGGAGCCCCATGCCAATAGGAAGGGTTTGGATGGAAATGAATACCACCCCGCCCCTGGAGCGGGGGAGAGTCGGAGATGGCAGCCAGTCTGTCCGCCTGTCAGCAGCATTGAGGGCACAAATTCAGTCACTGTGTGACCCCCACCCCCAGGCTCTGTCTGCAAGGTCCTCCCTTGGTGGCTTTTTGCACCCTGCCCAGTATATATCTCCCTCCCAGGCCACTTCAGTATTTGCACATTGTTGTACTTTGTACCTGGCATGGGGCAGAGGGGCATTGCCTTACTCTCCGGGGGAGAGGGCACCCCCAGACAACTTCAGGTGCTTGCCCCTGCCTCTAGTCGGCCTGCTACTGCACTCTGATGAACTAATCAATGTAGGTTGAATTGTTAGAGGGAAGACTTCTTCATTCCTAACCAGAGAGAATCGATACTCTAAGAAGGTTGCTGCTGATGTGCACAATTCACTAGAGTTATTGTTTAGCAGAATCATTAGCTTTAGAAATAAATGAAATCGACTGGGGATATTGTTATGTTTCAGATAAACAAATGGCCTTCCTCCGTATTTGTTTAGCATTGCTTCCTGGGGGAAATACTCTGGTGGGCGACTCAGAGCCTGATAAAGTACTTTGTGTGGCACAAAGGAATGGCAACAAGATGATGTGTGACTTTGCCTTTCTCAGATCCTGCGAGAGGCTTTGCTTTCTGCAGTGGTTCTCACCTGAGAGTGTGCAACAAAATCCCTTGGAGCTGTGTTGAAAGAGAGATAGCTGGGCCTATCCACAGGGCCTCTGGTCCAGGAGGTTGGAATAGGGCTCAGGAATTTGCATTTCTGACAAGTTTCTGGGTGTTGCTGATACTCCTGTCCTTGGGAGCCCCACTGTAAAGAACTGAATAAATTCAGGCTCCTGGGAAACCTTTGGCTTGAGCATGCCTAGGCCGTACTGGTATACTACAGTGCCCAGGAAAGGGGTCCTTGTTCCTTATCAAGTGCCTGCTGACTCCGTAATTAGCAAGTAATGTTGTAAGTAATGCCGTGCAGTGAAGTCATTCACTGACAATGTGCCTGGACATTTTCTGGCCTTTATTTGATTGGCACTGAGGCACTTCATTCATCAAGGTCCCACCATATGCCTGCCTGACCCAACAAGAAGCCACTGCTCTGATGACACATGAACTACGGTCCTACGAGGGTGACATGTGCGTATCCCTGTCTACAAACCCATAAGACTTAACATCTTTTTCTGCTCCTGTTATCTTGGGATGGTACCAACTCAGTTCTGGTGAATTTAGAGTTTTTCTCTGCCCTTTTCCCGGTCACAGCCTGGCACGTGATTTCAGGGGCAGGAGCCCAAGGCATCTGATTTTGGTCCTCTTCGGCCCCCCACGGCTTAATGCTGAGTTGTTCTACATTCTCTACACTGGAGGTTAGCAAAGATTATTATTATTATTATTATTATTATTGTTTTGTATTTGTTATTGTGTAACGGGCCTTATAGTCAATATTTTTGGCTCTGTGGTCCTTGCAGCCCTAGACAGTCTATAAATGAATGGGCATGGCTGGCTTCCAATAAAACTTTATTTGCAAAAACAAGCAGTGGGTTTGATTTAGCTGTTGGGTAGTGCAAAGCCCCTTCGGGTCTCTTGGCTACTTCTGGGGGTAGGCTGGGTTTGTTCCCCTGCCTCATGCTATGTCGGGTGCAGATCCTGCCAGGAGCTCTCTAGGACCTTATCTCTCATGGGGGAAGAACGAGGAAGGGCTGGTTTGCTGCTGCTATATGGTAGAAGTTTGATGGGCTTGTCCCATTCCCCTATTTCAGTGTGGCTTTGGCACTCCCAGGACTAGCCACTATTCTAGTGCCACTCTGAGCCATGGAAACCTGTCCTCTTGCAATGGTAAGCAGAAACACCAAAGTGACACCCAGGATTTGGAGGCAGATTTATTTACGTCGACGGGCACTGATCATGATCATTCCCAGAATATCAGGCCCCGATCTCTGGTGGTCTAGGCCTTTTTTATGATGCACAAAGCAGGAGGTACAAAGGAGGTACAAAGGTGAGCCAGAACAGCCTGGCAGTTCTTCTGATTAGCTAGCAGGGTGAGATCATCGGTTACAAGGGTAGATTAATGATCATCAGTTTATGAAGCTTGGGACAGTGGTACAATCAGGCATCCTGTATGTTCGGTTACGCTCTTGTGGTTACAGGAGTCAAGAAAGTAATTACAAAGCCAGGAAGCAGTTACGGAGCTTAGCAGTTTCAAAGAACAAAGTTTTAGAAAGAACATTTTCTCTTGTACAGTTTTCCCTTTCATTCTGTCTGCCCAGTTCCCTCTGTGGCAACTTCTCAGAGCTTTTATCCTGCCCTGAGCTCCACTCAGGAAAGGGTCCTGAAGGCCTCTGCCTTTTGATTCCCAAATCTGTGTGGGAATTCTGCAGTTTCCCTACTCCCCAAATGGGGCCTGGCTCAGGCAGGTGGCGCAGATCTCAGGGCTCCCTTTTCCAAAACAGCTCACCGGTTCTCAGCCTTCCCTATTTCCCTTCCGCCATTGGGGAGCTTTATCAAGCCTGGGCTGAGTAGCCTGGCTGTAAGTTGAAAAAATGAAATGGTATTGCCACAGCTCACATTTCAACGGATACAAAGGGGACCGTAGCCAAGTCTGTATCTTACTTGTGTCTCCCAGTTACTTACTTAACATCTTCAGATGCCACTCCTTTTAACTAGGCTTTCTCTCTGTCCTTCCAGAGGTACCCTCTGCCTACCCGAGTGTGTTCTTATAAATATGTCAGCACTGCTTTGTGCCCTCCTGATTTGACCACTGTTGGACAAGGGTTGTGTATTGGCACGTCTGAATATGCTACCTCATTAAAACAAACAAACAAACAAAAAAACAGTGGCATACTATTCCATCAAATGGAGGAATTGCAATTTGTTTAGTTCCCTGTTAAGGAACATTTATGTTGTTTTGCATCTTTTGTTCTTATAGCCGTGATGCAGTGAATCTATCCTGGTCCATTAAGCAAACACTCTCTTGGTTGACTTTGATTGATGGAGCTGCTTGATTGACAGCCATTCTGTGTTTCTGCCACCTGTAACACTTAGCAGCTTGTCACCCATCAACTCACCTAGACTCAGTCCTTGGTTAAGCCACCTATTTCTACCAGCTAGACTCATCACAATGATTTAGTTTAATCGAATGTTACAAACACTGATGAAATACCAGAGTGAAGTGGGGAAAAAAGTTTCAATGCAAGTCCATACAGCTGCCTTGAATAGACTTGCTCATGTTGAATCACCACATTTCTGCCAAATAAAGCATAGTAGAGACAGTTATAAAAAAGGACATGGGGGAATGAATTGGAAAAGTCTAGAGTGATGTTTCTGGATTTCTTCCACTGTGTCTCTAAGTTCTTGCATCACTTTAAGGAAGCCAGATCTGAAGATGTGGGCATGGTTTTTGCGGAATAGATCAAGTAGAACTTGATCGGCTGAGCTGGCCTTCGTGTTCCATCATGGGACAGGCACATGTGTACACATTTATGTGCTTGAAATTGAAATTGTTTTGTGGGGCATATTCCTTTATCTACTTTTTATATTAACCAGAAAATGACTACTTTGGGCCACATCAGATGACAGAATACCTACTGCATGTATTTGAATGCTTGTGACATTGTTTATGGCGTATATTCTTAAAAGCGAGTTTATGCACTGGTTTGTAAAATTGCCATTTTCATGTAAATTTTCAAATAGTTTGTACTGATATACTGTTTCACTAACAATGTTTGAGAATGCCTTACCCACATCTTTATCACTGTAGTGTTTTTAACATTTTTTTTTATTAACGGGGATAGGTGAAAATGATATTTTATAGTCTTCTTTTAAGTCCACTGGAACATCTTTCCATGTTTCGTAGCTGTTTATATTTCCCTTTCTGCAGACTGTGTCTCTCTTATTTTTCTGTTGCACTGTTGGTCTTTTCTTATATTTATTTTGGATTTCCTTATACCTTGAGGAAATTGTCTGTCATATTTTATCTTCTCAGTTTGTCACTCATGACTTTGTGGTGACTCCAACTATATACATTTTTATTGAATTTGAACGTATTTGAATTTAAAGTGGTGCCTCGGTTCATGAACTTAATTTGTTCTGCTGTTCTGGGGAAGATAGCCGTGTTCGTGTTCGTGCAGGGAAGATAGCTGCGTGCATGTTCATCACCCCATGCGGAGCTCACCAACAGAACCAAAATTTTGCTGAACGCTTCTGTTTGTGAGCCAAATTGTTTGAGAACAGAAGCGTTCATGAACCGGGGCATTACTTATAGAGAGCCCTCCCGGTCCTCGACGCGGTCCAGGAAGTTTATATTTGTAATCCTATGGAAAAGTTATTGGAATACTAGAGAGTTAATTCCAATCTACCACTTCCAGTGCAACCCATGGCGAGAATAAAGACACTAAGACATATTTATAGTTGTGGGGAGCCAAGGGGTCCTAAGTCCAGCCAAGATGGTGGCTACTGGAACAAAGGCCTCGACCCAGGGCCGAACCCAGGTTTTATTAATTCTGAAGGAGGGGAGTGGCTCGGGGATGAGTGACTGTGAGAGTGGCGGGAAGTAGTGAATCTCGTGAGCTGGGCTAGGCCTGAAATCACCTTTGCAAATGCAGAGGGAAGGATATGCAGAAGGAGTAATCTGCCTAACACAATTCAAGATAGTATCTAATGTTTTGGGGTCGGTGCTTCAGCTCTGATGTGTAATCTTTTATGCCCTGGGAAGTCATAGCCTCTTTCTCGAGGCTCGATCCCAGCCGACAGTGTGGAGCACGGCTCTCCATCCCGCCAGGCTCAACCATGTATTGGGAGCAAAGGGGCGGGGAAACACAGGCCTGTCGCCTTGCTTCAAAGACTACGTATCAGGACCTCGGCTGGACCAATTTGCATTGCCTAAAGCCAATTAAAGAGAGAAGGAAAAGTCCTAGCCAGCTCTGTACATATCAATAGGTGGAAACAGGGCCAGGGTCAGCCAAGATGGAGATAATTGCTCTTCTTTCAAGGAGTGCTGTCCAGGTGGTCCCTCACAATTACTGTATTAGTCTTTCTTGAGTAATTGTAAAGTTTTCCTCATTCCAGGTGATTAGATTATCTATGATTTTGTTTGCATTTTTTAAATTCAAATATTTGATCCTTCCAGAATCTATTCTAAAAAGTGAAGTAGGGATTAAAATGTGTGCATTTCTAGATGGCTCCCAAGATGTCCTAATGCCACTTGATGAATAGACTGTTTTCCATTGCTGTGAAATGCCAGCTGTATAATACTCAGTTAGAGGATGTGTTTACACATTTTTTCCTGAGTCTTTTTAATCCTAAAGTGGAGAATGTATTAGCCATTAGCCACCTGTGTCTGCTGAGCCCTTGAAATATAGCCAGTCAAGATTTTCAAAAAATGTATAAAGCACAAGGTCCTGAGTTCAATCCTGTTACGAAAAAAAAAAATGTATATATTCTATCTATCTATCACCTATCTATCTAAAACGTCTCATTAACTATTTCTATACTTATTACTTATTATTGGAGTGATAATGTTATGGACGCTTTGGGTAAAATAAAGTATACTATTAAAATTAATTTTGCCTGTTTCTTTTCCTTTTGTTTATTGTTACTATTAGAAAATGCAAAATGCTATTTGTGGTTCACGTTATATTTTTATTGTGCCAGGCTGCTCTAATCTTTTCTATGCCTTCTTTTCGGGCACTGTGATTTTCCAGTTATTGAAACTTTTATGTTAGTCTCCTGTATTACTTTTCCTTATCAAATGTTTCTTGGTTATTCTTACAGCATATTTTCCCATATGAACTTTAGAGTCAGCTTTCTAGTTCCAAAAACATCTTCTAGGACTTTTTATAAGATCTGTTTCAAATTATAGATTAATTTATGTAGAAATAACAGGTTAGCAATGATGAGTTTCTATCTAAGAACAAAGCATGCTATGCCATTCATTCAAATCATTAATTATGTCCCTCAGTAGCATCTTCCAGTTTTTCATAAGGACTTTTCATAGATTTCATTTGGTTACTGTTGCAAATAGGATCTTTTCTTTTATGACATAGTCTATCTGACTGTGATTTTTTGCATAGAAAAACTATAGTTTTTTCCACACTGATTTTGTACTGGGCCAGCAAACTGAATATTTTTATTATTAGTAATTGTTCTTTAGATGTTCTGAGATTTGTACATAAACTAAAATACCATAGTAAGTAATGGTGATTTTACTTCCCCCCACCAATTTTTGTACCGTTTACGTCTAGTTTCTCTCTTCTTTCTCTTGTTTTATCACATCAGTAATCTGGCTTTTAATGATCAAATACGTTGTTTGTTCCCTGGGTTTATTTCCATCCTCTCACAACCTCACTTAGTGAAGTTTATGTTGTGTTTTTAGTGTTTATTATTATTCTTTTTTCCTGAAGCACTAATCTGAGTGTTGGGGCTACATGATGGGGAGCAGCAAAAAGCCTATGGATATAACGAACTTAAGGAATAAAGCCCCATTACGCCTGTGATTAACAATATTTTCCTGTCATGCTTGGAACCAAAACTGGAGTAGATGTGGGGAAGTTTGCTGGCATAAGACAGTTATCTTTCTTTTCTTTTCTTTTCCTCTTTCTCTTTCTTTTTTCTTTCTCTTTTTTTTTTTCTTTCTTTCTTTGAATGAGGCTGCTTTCTCTGTGAGTGGCTCTTACATGAAACTCATGTTTTTGTCATTGTGTTATTTTAGGATTCACAATCTAAAGGTTTCAATAGCTGCTTTGCTGTAAAGCCAGGGTGTGATAGGTCACAGACTGTCTTCTTCGTGGGGTTTTCATCCTTCAGTATCCCTTTAGTTGATGGGCAGTGACAGCCTGCCAGGCATCATAGAGGGACACAGAGTCAAGGGGATAGCTGTGTCCTCCAGAAACATGCAGACTCACTAAGGAGAAAAACCCAGCCACTCAACAGGCGCCTGGGCAGTTTATGGCCTTCCCCAAGCCTGAGGGGCATGGGGTCACATGTGAGGCAGTCTCCTCTGGTTCTCCCCACAGCTGGAAGTAGGGGAGAGATTCGAGGAGAGCCTGGACTGAAGGGTCTGTAAGAGTCTTCCTGCTCTAGTCCTGGTAACTCCCTCAGTTTTTTTTTTTTTTTTTTGTGGGTACCGGGGGGACGACCTCAGGACCTCGCGCGCCAACAGGCACCCGTGCCGCTGAGCGATATCACCGGCCCCTTTTTCGTATGTGGGATCCGGGAGTCGAACTCGGGCCTTCGCGCTTGCAAGGCAGGCGCTTAAGCCGCTGAGCCGTCTCACCGGCCCTCCCCCCCCCCTCAGTTTTGTGCAGCTCTATCTCTTAGATTTTTATTTTTTTAAAGCTAGGCTGAGCATCTTGTGAGCCAATAGTTTTTAAGCTAATTAATTTCAGGCAAGAATCCTGATTGCTGATCTCTCTTTCTTGTCTTGGCAATTCCGGGGCTGGCGTCCACGCTTGACAGAGGTCAGCTGGAGCTGAGAGGGGCTGCTGCCCCTGCTCAGTGAGACTGGAGCTCCCGTTTAGCCCTGCTGGCCTCTTTCGTCAGCTGTCCTCCTCAGTTAGCTTTCTCACCTGGACCCCCTTAGGCACTTGATCTTGTGACTATGGTTTTGAATTTTTGGGGATTCTTTGCAATGTGTATAAGTGATTAGTCTTTAGCACTAATTTATTCACTTTTTAAAAAGTCAAATGCTCTTTTCTTCTGAGCCCCCCTGGCTCTTAAATTCCAAATTTGTTTTGTGCTATTTCATTTTCATGCCATTATTTGATTTCTCTTGTTCCTCGACAATATCTATGGAAATCCTCTCTTTCTTTGAGGCCTACCTTGAGGGATACTTCCTCTAGAATACCTCCTTTGTCACTTAAACTCTTTCCTGAATCTCTGTCAGGCATAAGACAGTTATCTTTCTTTTCTTTTCCTCTTTCTCTTTCTTTTTTCTTTCTCTCTCTTTTTCAGGCATAAGACAGTTATCTTTCTTTTCTTTTCCTCTCTCTTTTTCAGGCATAAGACAGTTATCTTTCTTTTCTTTTCTTTTCCTCTTTCTCTTTCTCTCTCTTTTTTGCTCCTGTCCCCATCATATGGCCCTTTTTAGGAACTGCTTTTGCATTGCATCTTTTGCATGCATGAAATGCAAACTCCTGGAATTGTGGGGATCATTTGCAATGCATCTTTTTCTCTCCTGTGACTACAGATTTGATGCTTTCAGCATACTAACTGCTCAGCAGATGTTTGGCTATTGATTGGAAGGTACGGAAGAGAAAGGATGCTTTGCGGCAGCTGTCAAATCATGATGTTGATGGGTGGATGAAGAATTGCCAAAACATGTCACGTCTCAGTTGCTACATGAGCCTATATCACCCAAGTTTCTCTGGATATGTTATTTTGTGCAGGAGTGCCCACGGGATAGGAAGAAGTGTTGAGAAAGAGCTCTTGGAGGAGTGGAGTAAAGAAAGAATGCACATGTAATGGATGCGTTTTCTGGCTAGGCACTGTGATCACCATACTGTGTAGGTGATTATGTTTAAACTTCATAACCGTATGAGGTAGATAGTATTCTCTTTTCATTTACAATTGACCAGACCTAAAAGTACCCAAGTTATGTTAACATACCCAAGGATGCATGGCTAAAATAATGGTGAAGCTGGGAATTGAACCCAGTTCAGCGTGACTCTAAAACCCCTAGTATCTATTTTTTGTTTGTTTGTATTTTAGGACAGTGGGGCAGTTTAGCATTCACCTCCATTGGGCAGGCTTTGGAGAAGGTTGGATGACTGTGAGTTTAGCATAACAGCAGAAGAAACACTGAAGCATCCGATAAGGGGTCCTGTGCGAGGGAATTAGTGTGAGGGATGGCACAAACCATCAGAGCGACCCAAGTATGAAAGAGACCTGTAGGCCCCCTGCTGAACATCCTCCCTGGTTCAGAAACCCTGGCTGTAACTTAACAGGCGGTTATCCTGCCCCTCACTTTGGAAAGTTCTGTGGATTGGAAATTTGGGATTCCACAAGACAGCATGCTCTGTTCTTGAACAACTTTAAGGGGAAGGTAGCCTTTTTATTTCTGTTAAAATGAGACCAAGAAGGTGAGAAATGGATTCTAGAAACCTATTTGACTTTTATGACCAGATATAAGGAAGGCTACATAAAAACTCTGCAACTTTTCCTGGGCCTCATGCTTACAAGCAGAGTTCTTTTTTTTTTTTTGTGGGTACGAGGGGTCAACCTCAGGACCTTGCGCGCCAGCAGGCGCCCGTGCTGCTGAGCGATATCACTGGCTCTTCTTTTGTATGTGGATTCCAGGAGTCGAACTCGGACCCTCGCGCTTGCCAGGCAGGCGCTTACGCCGCTGAGCCATCTCACCGGCCCCAAGCAGAGAGTTCTTTAGAGGGACGTAGCAGCCGTGTTCCCCGACAGGGTCTCAGCCCTGCACTGTGGTCCTGTGAACATCCTGCTGTTTGTGGTGGGAACAGGCCTCTGTGGGTGATTGTTGGGGGGTGTCAGAGGAAATCTGATACTGTGGGGAAATGATTTCTTTTCCTTTTTAATTCATGTGGGATCTCAGTTAAAAGAAACACAATCATCAGAGACTCCCAAAGACTGTCCCCAGCATCCTGATTTTGCATTTGCTGCTGGCTAAGCTCTGTGGCTAAAGGTGGAACCCTGTGTGTTTATTGAGAAAAACTGAAAGGACTTCGCCTTCTTGGTTTGTTTTACCTCCCAGAGGTTTCTCCACTTCTTCCGTGACCTTCCTTTACCACAGTTTTTTCTGAGTCATTTGAGAGATAGGATGCATTTTGCCTGCTGGGAAATATTATTTCAGATACACCCACTGGAAAGAGTCCAGTGGCTGTTAGTCAACTCCGCAGAGCACTCACAGAGAAGAAAACAAGAGGGTAGTGGTTTCCCAACCGCCAACCAAAGCCTCCTTGAACCATAGTAGCTTTGAGGCAAATAATTCAAAGCCATTTGGCTCAATTTTCTTTGACTGCCCCTGCACTTGCGTATCAAAGGGACAATGACACAACCATTTTTGAGACCCTTGTGTTTGCCCCCCCCCCACATTTATTTAATTCTTAGTCCCTTTTGGCAAAGACTCGACGGACTGCCACAGTGAAGGGAAAGTAAAACCCAGAGGAGTTGTTAGACGTCCAAGAGAGGCAGGAAGGGGAGCAGTTCACTTGGTTATGTGAGCTCCTGGGAGAGCTGGCCTGAAGGCCTCAAGGAAGTGGCATTCCAGGAGCCTGGACCTGGGACATTATTAAACACGCACATCAAGAAGAGAGGGCCGTGTTCTATACCCCAAGGGTTGACCAGGAAACAAGTTCATTCGGAGTCTAGATGTCTTTTAGGGTGTCTCTTGCTGAGATCTCTAAGGATATCTTTCTTTGAAGATTCCTGGAAAAGTTGATGACCATCTCTTCTATAGAGGGTTTGCACTTCCCCTGCCCCTTTCCCCCTTTCCGTCCCTCAGAATGCTTGTTTGGAGCTGTAAGTCAGCATATTTATGGCGTCTTGAGTGGTGGAAGGTGGTGTGTGCAGCAGTTACAAGGCCCCTGTTCTGGAATGATCTGCATGGCTTTTATTTTCCAGTTCTTCCAGGATCCACCAATGTCCTTAAATACATTATTGTGGTCTCTTTTCCTCTTGATAAAGTGAGGATAAAAATATCACTTGCTCCATAGTGTTGTTTGAAAGTGAAAATATTCACCTATTCACATAAAGCAATAATAAGCTCAGTCCCTGATATTCAGATCTTAGCCATGATTACCTTAAGTGAGACTCTTAGCAAGAAGGACTGGTGCCTGAAGATCTAAGACAGGAGGAAGACGCCATGGCCGGCACCTAACAAAGTTCAGCTTTCCTTGATCTTCACTTCTGATTAACATCACTCTTCGTTGAATGCAGAAGTCAGGACTCAAATGCCTGGTTTTTCTTTGCCAGAGATATGGTGACAGTTTTGGAGATCAGAGGGAAATAAACAAGAAGCCCGAGAGCAACAGGCTTGCCAATGCAGGTTCACATCTGGGACTGTGGGACTGTCACTCAAACCCATGACAAGTGAGACTCTGCAGTCCAGCCACCACCAGCAGGCATGGCCTCGCAGGCATTATGTCTCCATTCCTTTCTTCCTTGCTCTCTATTTTTTCTCTCTGTTGGAGCAAATCAGGGCAAAGGACCCCAGGGGTGGGGAATTCCAGGACACCTTTTCTCTACCTAAAGATTCTTCTTCAGATGCAAAACCTCAGGGGCCTGGACTTCGTTTCATGATGGGATGTGGCCTTCTCTTACATCTTAATGTTTCTTCTTCCCCAGCATGTGACCTTGCAGTGGGGAAGATCACGCTGATTCATTTCCTGCTGAAATTGTTCTAATTTCTTCAGGTTCTCTCTGCAGTATCTGTGGCTCTGCAGTGTCTGTGTGTTCTGCTGTGGGTTTCCAGCCCCACTGTGACTGGCATCAGTGAGACCATAGGAACCAGGGTGCAGTTGAATAATGAGGGGGCTTCCGTTTGGGGTGTCCTTGGCCTTGCGTTGGCTTAAGGGGGTGGATCCCAGCTCATCTTGAGACTCAGGAAGGCAATCACACTGGTAATTGGTCCTGGAGGCCGGGCTGGCCTGGGGCTCTCCCAGCTCACCTGCCGCAGAGTTTTGCTGTTTACTAGTTGTTGTATGGTGGGCCCTGGCTTGTGCTCCAGTGATTTGAGCACTTCCCTTGCTGAACTCCGTTGCAATGATCACTCTGTGGAAAGCCCAGAAACTCCTCTTAGGCTTGGTGTATTTCTGCTTTGTACATTTTCTGCATAGATTTTGTAATAGTTAAGAAAGCAGTCATCGTTTTCTTTAATTTTTGTTAGTACATGTCTGCAGTACATAATCACCCTCATCATGATGAACTGGTACATGTCCATAACACATCTTAATTCTTTTCTTTTATCCTCTTCCCCTTCCCTCTTTCTCTCTCCCTCTCTCCTCCCTCTATCTCTTGGTCCTCTTCCCTTTTGCCAAAGGTCTATCTACCTGTTTTCTATAATCTTTTATTTTTCTCTTTAACTGAAAGCAGTCATTGTCAATGCCACTACCTCCTTGCCAGGGGGCATTGATCTTATATCTCAAAGTGGAGCATAAACATTGTAGAGCCCATGGCTGGGTCATTATTTCTGGGCTTTTGGGACTGATGAGTTAAGTTGGGCAACAGTTACAAGGATGTCAAAAGAACCAGGATGACTTACATGTGTTTTTAGTGATGAGTAGGACTAATCTTTGGTGCCATACCCCTCATTTCTCACATGAATTTAGATACCTGTGAGTACAAAATGCTTCATTAAAGCTGGTTCATTAATCAGACCTTGTGCACACCACCATGTCAGATCTATGTAATTATTAGGAAGTAGTAGGCTTGGAGGCCTTAAAACCAGATTGATGAAGATTATGGAAGGACTCTCTGGGATGCTTCCTTCTAGTCTAAGAGCTTCCTGCCCATGGCGTGGTCCATGATCTTCTTGTCATTATTACCTGGGCACTTGTTAGAAGTGCAGACGAATCTCAGGCCTGGCCAGGGTCATTTCTTCAGGAAGAATCTGGGTGTAACAAGGTCCCCATGTAGGTTCTGCATATTAAAGATGGAGATGCATAGCTCTAAGAGTGTTGCAGAATTTCATCAAGATAACTACTCTCATTGTTTGTATCTTGAGTGAGCAATAAACAATTCTAGAGCTTTGAAGGCATGGGCTGGTGGCTCAGGAAGGAAGCTGGACAGATGTATACTTGACTTTAAGCAGCACTCAAGGAAATCATATCAGCTCTCTGAACTGCAGTGTCTATAGGAGGAGTGTGAGGAAGGGAGGCCAATCTGGGCCAGTGTCCATACCCAAAAGTATCTGGAGCCTATGGGTTATGGGAAGGTGGCTCTGGGAGTTTATACTCCATGAGGTTGCTTCAATTCCAGTGGACACTGGTCTGGTTCTGAAGCACTCTTCCCAGAAAGGCAGGTTGCCCTCCCAGCAGCCAGTCTGCAATGGCAGGCAGAAACACCGAAACGACACCCAGGATTTGGAGGCAGATTTATTTACATCGACGGGCACTGATTGGGGTCATTCCCAAAATATCAGGCCCTGATCTCTGGTGGTCTCAGGCTTATATGGGATAAGCAAGCAGAAAGTACAGAGGCAGAATGGCTTGTTGATTGGAGATTGGTTCTTACAATATGCATCATAGTGACCACCTATGCATCACAGTGACCAGCTATTTCTAAGTACAAAAATAACAGGAACTGTAACCAGAACTATTACCAAACTAACAAACTGAAGTATACTGGCTGGGGAAGGCATCTTCTGCTACATTCTCCCCTCTTAGTTTTCCTGGCAAATCTTTGCTGGGCATGTTACATGTGATCTTCTGAGACAAGGCCCAACTAGAAGCAATAACACTGGGGCTGTCAGTGGTCTTAGGATGGGCCATAGCCAAGGTCCCCAAGACTGAAAATTCCCACTAGGAGTTTGTGGCTTGTTTCCCTTATTACAGGGTTTCTCTCTAAGTTGACTCTGACAAGAGAGTAAGGAGTTAATCTGATGTAGGAGAGTGTCCAGGGTGCATTGGATGCTCATTAAATAGTTATCATTTGTAAGGGCCTTACTGGTTATTTTCTATTTTCTTGGGGCAGTCATCCATAGAGCTAAGGCAAAGCAAGGACTGGGGTAAGCAGCCTGAAAAGGCACAAAGATAATGGCATCCTTAGGCTTCAGCCAGGCATGGACTGGTCAGCGTCCAGAGTGAGCAGAGTAGGGCTTTGAGTGCATTGTCTCTTTAGAATGAGCTTCAGAGGAGCTGTCTGGTCCAGGTAAATTTTTCAGAAATTCAGCAGGACTCTGGAATGGTGGATCTAAGGTGGGATTTCTGAAACTTTAAGAGCTGTTAATATGGTGTGTGCAGGGGTATCTACAGGTATAGCTGGTCTTTTAACTAAACTGGTTACAAGTTGTTCCTGTAGGGAGCTCTTTCAGAACTTTATGGCCTATATGCTATATGTAATTTTTATTTAATCTTTAATAGTTCTGCAAGTTTTTAAATTGTCTTTGCTACAAATGCAGGCCCGTTATTGCTGCCAATAATCAAGGGTAGGCCATATCTAGGGATGATTTCTCACAGTAGGACCCTATAAACTTCTGTTGTCTTGGCCAGCCTGAGTAGGTGCAGCTGAGCACAAGTCATGCTGGCTGGAGGTCAGGGCTGGTGACACAGATGCTGAAGCCTGAGCTGGCTGCAGGGATATGGGTGCCAGCTCTGTGGCTTGAGCTTGCAGAACATATGGTGGGGGCAGGTCTGGCTCTGATTAAGATGGATCTTCCAGAAGTACCAAGTAAAGTTCTTCTTGCTGGGGTTGATGTTTCAGTCAATTGGATCCCTAGAGGGGGCTTGGGCCTCTAGACCGGATTGTTTTGAGTGCAGGTTTGGTCAAAATAGCTTTGTCCAAGGTGACCACAGCATATCTAGCCTGTCGGACTCCATTTCTAACACAGCTACTTCTATCCTTAAACAGGGTGTACTCAGAATCTGTCAGGAGGTTCATTTTGGCTTGAAAAGCCTCATCAGTCAGTGCCAGGCAGTCATGGTACTGGGTGAGGTCCAGCACAGCATGTGGCACCTGGACAGTTAGGTCTCGGCCTAAGGTGAGCTTATCAGTTTTTTTGATCAGAAGGACAGTGACTATTAGAGCACAGAGGCAAAGGGGAGGCAGCCCTTAGTGACTGGATATAATTATTTGTACAGGTAGGACCCTGGGTGCTCCCAGGGCTGACTGTCTGAGTAAGCATCATTGTTTTTGTGAACTTAAGGATTCAGATTCTATAGAAGCCAGCAGCTCCAAGAGATTTGCAGAGTTTCTTTCTTTCTTTCTTTTTTTTTTTTTGTGGGTACCGGGGGTTGACCTCAAGACCTCGCATGCCAGCAGGCGCCTGTGCCCCTGAGTGATATCACCGGCCCTTTTTTTCGTATGTGGGTACTGGGAGTCAAACTCAGGACCTCGCACTTGCCACGCAGGTGCTTATGCCACTGAGCTATCTCACCAGCCCCCGGAGTTTCTTTCTTGTAACCAGTTTCTGCCAGATAATGTAGCATAGCTTTTGTGTCTTTTTAGCAGGCAGCTTGGGTATCATTAATAAGCTGGGAAACTAGTGAAACAAGTTTTTGAACCTCTGGGAGGTTGAGTCCCGGTCAGTTGACTTTTGACTTCAGTACTGGGGTCTTTCCACTTAAAGGCAAAGAAGGGCTGGCTGACAGGAGCCAACCGAAGGCAGAAGAAGGCATTCTTTAGGTCCAGGCAGGTGTACCAGCAGGCTGTGGGTGGCAGAAGACTGAGGCAATGTATATGGAGGGCAATCACGGTGGCATTGTCAGCTCAGAGATCCTGAACTGGCTTTACAGGCAGGAGAGGTGTATTTTAGCAGTTTGACAGTCTATAGTTTGTTTGGGGGAGGAGCAGGAAGGGACAGAGAAACAGGCTTTCTCAGAGAAAATGTGCTGGTGGCTTGGCCAAATCTGTTGTCAGAGCCTCTCTGAAAATAGTGAGCTGGCCTTTTGTCTCAGTATTTTCCCAGTGGAAGGGGCTTATGGGAGCAACTTGCAGCAGAGGAAGGCATCTTTTAGGTCTAGAACAGTCCAAAAAATGTGTATCAGTCGGGAACTGCAGAGTGCGAGGTGATGGCTGCATTGTTGTTAGGCACGGAGATCTTGCACTGGTTGTAATCTCCATTGGGTGTTTTTACCGGGAGGAGGGGAGTGTTCCAAGGTGATTAACAGTTCATCAGGATCCCAAACTGCTTTAGGTGGCTGAGGTGTAGCTGGAGCATGGTTGGTGGTTAGGCCCGGAGATGAGTCTTGGCTCATACCTCTGGGAGGAGAATTTTCAGAATTTCAGGATTGTGGTTATCTGTCTCAGGCTGATGCAGGTGTCATCTTCCTCTCAGGTAAAGTGTAGGGTTAAACAAGAGGGTGGCTAACTGGCTTGGTAACAGGAATTTATGTTTGGTCAAATGTCCTCCCAGGCTGCAAGTTTGTGCCTGGCAGAAGGGGCAAGAGGCAAGAGTCCCAGATGCCCCAGTGATGGTAACTTTTTGACAGAGGGGACGTTTGAAGGCAGAGAGTTTTGTTCCATTGTCTACCCGGAAAGTCACAGGTTTACCCCCGACTTTTGCAATGAGTGCAGGCTCTCAGGGACCCAGTTTGATAGAGCTCGGTCTGTCCTATCCATCTAGGCCCAACAGGGTGGGGAGAGGTTCAGGTTGAGGTGGGCTTGGATAGTCAGGTTTTTTTGTGTCTCATAGTTAAGGGGGCATTTATATTTTGTGTCTGTAGCCCTTACAACTCGTAGCCAGAGGGTATGGTCGTCTATCAGACTGGATTTTCTTATGGACATGAGGTGCTTTTCTTTTATCAGGTTTCTGGGTAACAGTGGTTGATGGGCTTTTTGCCCCCCTCTTTGATGTCTTTGAGAAGTGCTAGACTGGGTTGCTTTGTTTAAAGGCCATGGCAACCCACTTGTCAGGGCTGACAGTCCAATTTTTCCTTAATCAAAATGTGGACATTTTTGTGTTGAATAGACTCAGAAGGAATTGCTGCCAGTCATCTTGGGTAAGCGTTAGATGATGCCATCTGACCAGGATAGGTGTAGCCATGAAGCAGAAGGTTTTGGGGGCGGGCCTCTATGGTCAAAAGCAGGCAATGGCTAGTTGGAACCAGTTCAATTGGCTGGAAGTAGACGAATCAGGAGTGGGGAGTGAAGCTATAGGTAGATGTTGGCAGCAATTGCGGTGGCCAACAAGGGTGCCAAGGCAGAATTCTCAGGAAGAATGGGCCTCTTTTTTCCCTATTTTTTTTTTTTTCTTTGAGATGCAGGGAGCGGTTTGGTTTCATTTTTAACTCTGTAAAAGCCTTTTTTTTCCTCCAGTCAGGGACTGTGGGTTTTGACTAATTAATTCCCATCTCTGACTTCCTATGTGTGTGTTGTGTACCCTTGATCAATGGTGCCACAGACTAAGGGTGGGTGCCCCTCAGAGAGAGACCATTCAGATGCCCACCTGGCCACACCTCTTGTGGGGACTTAAGTGCAACTTAGCTAAGGAGGGTGCAAGGCCTCCATTTTGCCATATGTTGATTGCCATGGAACTGCAGGTGAGGGCCCAATCAGCCACTGTGACCAGTGCTTCCCAGTCTTGGTGCACAGATGGAGCAGCCTATGGCTTACATTGTCCATTCCACTCACTCACACATTCATTCAACAGGCACTCAGAGGTTAAACATTCCAACACCCTTCCCTTGAGGGTGGTCCTGACAAATGAGAGTTGATTAGACTCCCCTTCTACTCGAGCTGAGCAGGGCTGACAGACAGACTAACTGGGGTGCCCCTGGGGGTCTTACCAGAATCAGGCAGGCAGGCAAGCAGACAGACAGACAGACAGACTGCATCCTCCTCCTTTTGAGGTCTGATGTGAGTTGCTTAAGTGGGGAGCCAGGAATCCTCCAGACCTCCGAGGGGACTCAAGAAATCTTGAGGGCACATCTTCCTGTTGGGACCTGGAGAGGTCCTTGCTCCATCCTTGAGGGCCATGACTGGTGACCAAAGAGGTCAGCATGGTTGGTCTTCCTGGCCGACGCACCAAATGCAATGGAGGCAGAAACATTGAAACAACACCCAGGATTTGGGGGCAGATTTATTTACGTTGATGGGCACTGATCGGGATCATTCCCAAAATGTCAGGCCCTGATGTCTGGTGGTCTAGGGCTTATATGGGATGAGCAAGCAGGAAGTACAGAGGCGGAATGGCTTGTCAGTTGGGGATTGGTTCTTACAATATGCATCATAGTGACCACCTATGCATCACAGTGACCAGCCATTTCTAAGTACAAAAGTAACAGGAACTGAAACCAGAACTATTACCTGGGCAACTAACAAACTGAAGTATACTGGCTGAGGGGGTGCGCATCTTCTGCTACAAGTCCAGCTGTTGTTAGTGGGAGTGCAGGCGTAAGTGTGATGTCATGGTCCTAACAGAGCAGGTAGAGGGAAGAGGAGGGTAGCTGTCCCAGCTGGAGACCTAGGGTGTGTGTCAGTGGGTCCAGGATCCATGGGAACAGGTCATGTTGGGTGGATGCAGCACTGCTTTGGGGAAGAGGTCACAGCAGGAGGACAAGCTGCTTTGTGTCCATATTCCTTGGGCAGTAGCATTGGGCTGAAATCTGCCAGGTGCTTGGTCTGGGGTCTCAGTTTCCCAGCGTTCACTCCACTTGCTGTAGGAAGATTTGTCTTCATCCTGTGTTGGATGGGGTAGCAGAGTGATCCTTGCTGAACCTCACAGCTCAGCTGGAAGGGAGGAGAGCAGAGGGCCTGACAGCTCAGTTTTCCATGGCACTTCATATCCTGAATGTTTTCATCACCTCCTGGTACCCTTTCTTAGAACGTACACCCATCTCCATTCTGCTTTGTTAGAGCCAGGTGAACATGGACAGTATTTTCCCGGGTTCCAAGAGCAAGCTTTCAGCGTTCACACTTCTCTTTCTCACTTGTGCTGTGAATTACCTATAGCCATTATTTGGCCCTGGATGAGTGCAGCCTTTCTAAAATCATTTTGTAAAAATTATATTTACAGCTAGTTGGTCACCTCATTGAAGGCAAGAGTCAGGCTACAACTGCAACCCTTTACATCCCAGGCTGTGGGCAGTGCCTTCCTTGGATCAGCTGCCAGACAGTGAGCATCCGATGCCAGTGAAGCCGGTCTGTCATTTCATTTCACTCTCATGTGTGAGTGCGGTTGGCTCTTCTCCCCAGAGGTCTCTTGAATCCATTCACTGCTTTCCACTTCTACAGCCAACATCCTAATCCATCATCAGCTTTTCTCTGGAATTCCCTTGGCAGGAGTCACCTGTGTGGTCTCCCAGCTCACCCAGCCCATTCTCTGTACGAGCCACCAGAAGGGTCTTTAACACATAGAAATCATACCACGGCATTCCCCTGCTCGGAACCCCTTGATGCCTTTCCTTTGAACTTAGAGTTAAGGCCATTCCCCCTGCTCCTTGAGCCTGCCAGACCTTCTTCCATCTCCGGGCCTTTGCACCTGCAGTGCCTTCTCTGAAATATTCTTGCAGGTCTGTGCAAGGCTGCTTCTGTGCAAACAGAGCTTCCTCACTTCCACCCTGAACCCCTCCAGCCTGCCTGCCCCTTCCGCGCCTCCCTGCTCATGTCTTTCCTGGAACTCTGTCCACATCATCATCTTTCATCACTCCAGTTTGTTTCCTTATCTATAATTTTCTTTCTTCCTTCCTTCCTTCCTTCCTTCCTTCCTTCCTTCCTTCCTTCCTTCCTTCCTTCCTTCCTTTCTTTCTTTCTTTCTTTCTTTCTTTCTTTCTTTCTTTCTTTCTTTCTTTCTTTCTTTCTTTCTGTGGTACTGAGGGTTGAACCAAAGACCTTTGCCCTATGCTACATTCCCAGCCCTTTTGAATATTTTATTTTGAGACAGGGTGTCACTAAGTCATTAAGTTGCCTAGGATGGGCTTGAACTTCCAGTCTTCCTCCCAGAGTGCTGGGGTCACAGGTATGCACCGCTATGCCTGGCTTTATTATTTTACTTCTTTGCTGTCTGTCTTCCCCACCGGAATGGAGGCACCTTGAGAAAGGGACTTATTAGGCTTGTTCTTGGTTGTATTGCCAGTGCCTAGCACAGTCCCTGGCATGGGTAAATGCTCTGGAAATAACTGATGAAGGAAGGAAAAGGAAAGAAGGAAGAAAGTGAGGGAGGAAAGAAGGAAGGGAAGGAGGAAGGGAGGGAGGGAGAGAGAAAGCGAGGGAGAGAGGGACAGGGCATCAGAGAGGGAAAGCAAGGAAGGGAGAGACCTTTAATGGCAGGGAAGACGAGGTCTGTGTGACTGGTGTACAGATGGGCAGGGCCCCAGGAAGTGAGGGTGGCCCCGATTCTCCTGGCATCTGCAGACTGGAGCATGGCTGGAAGGCTCCCAAAGGCTGTTCCAGCTGGAAAACCAGTGATGATAGAGCAGCTCAGGGACTGACATTTTATTAGTTTCCCTCTGATGACCTGCTGAGTCACTGCTGGTTGCCATTTCCAAGGTTTTGCCGGAGGGAAAGGCGCCTGCGAACAGAAGTTAATGTCCTCGTTTCCAGGCACCTGAACTCTCCCCGTGGCTGCCAGGCTGACTGGGTTCTCCAGCTATCCCACCACTTTATTGCTTTATTGAATGAAGGTGTTCATTCACCTTGGGAGCTGTTACTCTTTAGCTATTGCCACGAACGTGACTCTCACTTCCCTCTATCCGTTGCTATGGTGCGGGGGTGTTTCTGCTGCAGTGGTTTATTTTATGGAGCTTACAGAAGGTGCCGGCACCTTGTGGCTTTTTTCTGTATGTCATCCCGAGTGTGTTTCTGCTCTTTGCTTCTTCACTTTCTCCAGTGCTTTTGCAGTTGGTTCATGTAAATTTTGTCTTGGCACTTCTTGCTGGGGCGGGGGACTTCTTTCCAGCTACCTCAGTGACCTCCCAGAAGGTTTTGCATGAACTTGGCCTGAGACCCACCACTTTCCCTGCCCTGAAATAATAGGTTTCTTTTTTTTTTTTTTTCTTGCTGGGTACAAATGGCCACAAATGCAGCAGCTTTAAATAGCATCCCTACCTGGCTTTTTTTTTTTTTCAATACTGGGGATTGAACCCAGGGCCTTCACGCTGAGCTACATCTCTAGCCTCTATTTTGAGACAGTCTTGCTAAATTGCCCAGGCTGGTTCCAAATTTGTGATCCTCCTGATTCAGCCTCTCAGAGTGCTGGGATTAGAGGCCTGTGATACCACATCTGGATTTAACACCACCTGTTTATGAGCCCAAAGTGCTGTAGGTCAGAAATCTGGGAGGACATGACTAGGTTCTCTCTTAGCATCTTTCTTAGGGCTAAAGTTGCAGGAGTGTTCTCATCTGGACCTGGCAGGCCCCTTTCAGCACATCCTGCTGGCAAGCAGAATCCAGTGGTTTTGTAGGAGTTTGGCCCTGGATCCTGGCTGGTTGCTAGCCACGGCCAAGCTCATGTCCATAAGGCTGTTCACAGTCCCTCTGGCACAATACCATCTCAAGCCAGCCACGGCACATAAACGCTTTCTCTTCCCAGTATCTCTGACTTCCTTTTCAGCCATCACCGGAGAAAGTTCTCTGCTTTTGGGCTCTTGTGAATAGATCAGGCCCAGCAAGGTGATCTCCCGGGTAAGGTCAGCCTGCTGCTAACACACCTTTGTCACGGGACTGATGGCTTGTCCAAGTCGTAGTCCTGGGGGATAGGGAAGGGCATTTTAAGACTTTTCTCCCTGTGAAATTATTCCTGTAAAATTCTAACTCTTTAAAAACCCTCAGTCCTTGCCAATACTTGTTCTATTCCTCAGACCTGCCATAGACCAACTATCAGGAATTTTACCTAAAAAATCATTGTCCATCATTTATTATTCATCACCAACTTTCTATTTTTGTTATAGCAGCTGAACTGATGTTCAATGTCTTAGTCCATTTGGGCTGTCTAAAAACAACAAGAAATTATTGCTGATGGTTTTGGAAGCTGAGAAAATTAAGGTGCCTCAATCTTGTCCATCAAGGACCCACTTCCTGGTTTGTAAAGGGCACCTTTTGCTGTGTCCTCACTTGGTGGAAGGGGCAGGGGTGTCTCTCTCAAGCCTTGTGGTTCTGATTGAACTAGCCACGCACACAACTGTAAGTCCTCACTCTACTCCCCCTCTTGCAGCCAGAGGAAGCCAGGTGATCGGCTGGCAGACATCCCTAGGGAAAACTTCTCTTCTCCCCTTGTTCTCTCCCTCTCTTCCTTCTTGGAACAGTGAGGCAGCACCTGGGGCCCAGTAGCCATGGCTAAGGGTGACAACACAAACCCCAAGGTGCCCAGTTCCCCCTGGCAGTGCCAGCTGGATTGTTGACCTCTGGCCTTCGTGCTAAGCTAGACAAACAAACACTTCATGCATTTAGGTCCCAGTGAGAGGGCTTTCTGCTCCTTCTAATCAATCTAGTTATTATCAGTCTAGTTATTTGAACTGACTTTTGCCCAAGAGCAAGGCTCCTGTAATTTTTTGGTGTTACTGTTCCTTCAAGTTCCCTAAGTCCAGGACAACCAGACAGAAGCTTGGAGGTCTCCACAGGGGGCCTCATGGTACCCCTGGTGGGCACAAGGGGCCTCAGTGGTGGTTGTGGAGGAGTCAGGGTGAGGAAGCTCGTGGTGGTGCCAACCAGCCCACAGCCCCCTCTTCCTTCCTGCCTGACCTACCACAGGGCTTGATATTTATTTTTGAGTTCTGGAAAAAGAAAAAAAGAATGTCCAATTGGAGGTCTGGCCACAACTTGACCTTGGCAGAGAAGGTGGGGCCTGGGCCAGACAACCAGATTCAATGACTACAGTGCTTTCCAGGGTGAACGATATCTTGTTTCTAAGGCCAGCTCCAAGAGGCCTAGGAAGGGCTGTCTTGGGTCACTACTGTCTGTGAAGGGACCCCAGGAAATAATCGTGTGTTTGGCAAATAGAGGAGAATAGTTAACTGAGAAATAGTGACCTTTTCTTTTTAAGTTTCTCCAAGGGTTGTAATGATGGAAAATAATTATTAAGTCTCTGTTGTTGGCCCAAGGTCCCAGAATGGAAATGGGGAGAGAATATTGATCAGCTCAATGGCTCTTTAAAGAGCTGGCTGTGTTTACCCTCATGCCTCATAAGCAAGAAGCCTCTTTTCTGTCTCCATACTTATTGGATTTTAGATGGCAACGTACACAAATACTGCTTCCACTGGGTAAATATTAGGCTTATGATCGGATGGGAGACTACAGAACAAATCCATCAAGTGGAAGGGTGGAGGAGCAATCTATACGCTGATACCTGAGCCTGGCTGGGCAGAGAACCCTTCCTCCCACCCCTGCCCACTAATTTTCACCTTTAGTCTTCTTAAAGTGACCAGCCAGGATGGCTGCCATCCATGGTGAAGGGAGAAAGCAATGATGCTGATTACCATACAGAGTCTATGTGTATTCTGTTGTGGAATCCACTTTTATACATCCACCTGGATTTGAGTGGCTGCGATTTTGTTACAACTACACTAGTCCTTTTTCCTTTCCCTTCCCTGCTCCCTTCCCTACAAAGATAGCCCCAGGAATAGTGGTTTGATGATGATGATGATGATGATGATATGGCAGCTAATATTAATTGAGGATTTGTTATGTGCCAGGTGGCCTGCTAAAGTCATGACGCACACTGTCTTTATTCTCATGGTAGAGAGAAGCTCAGGTCCAGGCAGGTTGGAAGCAGAATTTGGACCTGTAGTAAATATGCTTTGTTCTGGAGTGGGACTCTGGGCTCCTTTTTGCAAACCACAGATG
Organism: Erethizon dorsatum; assembly: GCA_028451465.1. Lineage (NCBI taxonomy): Eukaryota > Metazoa > Chordata > Mammalia > Rodentia > Erethizontidae > Erethizon > Erethizon dorsatum. Next base: position 10,039,156 of record CM051826.1, read on the forward strand.
CATTTTAGATAAAATCTTGTCTCCCCAGGTGGCTAAGCTGGAGGTCTGCAGCCCCTTCACCCTCTACCCCCCTCTCATGGGGCTGCTATTCTTTAAAAAAACAAACTGCAAACTGGTTTGGGTGATGTGTGCAGTGGGGAGGGGTTGGAAGCCATGTACTTGTAACTGGGTTGTCTTGGGGGAGGCGCACCTCTCAAGCTCTCCTCCTTCCGGGATGGGCTGCAGGGCTCAGGCCACTCCCTTCACATTTGTTCTTGCTCCTGTCTGAGCCATACTTCCTTGGAGTGCTACTGATCACAGCTCAGAGCTCCCTCACATGGTTTTTGTTTGCTTTCCAGCTGGATGGGAAAGAAGAGGAAACCAATTCTCAGCCAGGAGAGGCCTGGAAATAAAGGGCTGAGATTTTCATTTAAATGGGGATATTGTGCTATTTCCATGGGAGATGGGGCTGAGAAATCACCCAAAGATGCCCCCCTATATACTGATGTTTCAGAGAAAGAGTGTGTAAGTGTGCATGGCCTGTGTGTGTGTGTGTGTGTTGGGTGTGTTGGGTGAGGTATGGTGAATACAGACTTGATTATTTCTGTGAGGAAATTCTCAAGATACCAGAGTCTCATTTTAACTCAGTCCTCAGCCATCCATCCCCAAATCTGTCATCAGTACTGGCCATAGCAAGTCAGTGCTTACTTTGCATTTTACCTCCTTCCTTAGGGATCACTGCTGTGAGAAGAGAGCAGAGATTTGATCCACAAGCACAGTACATGAGAAAGGAGGTCTGGGGGTTTCGGAGGCAGGGGACCCTGGAACATGATATCTGGCATCACGAAGACAGTCCTGCAGATAGCCAGCTGTGTCATGGGAGCTGGCGAGGGAACAGGGATCCTCCATCCCAGCCTGAAATAGAGGTGAAATGGAGCCCCAGGTGCCAGGCTCTGAGGATGCGGGTGCACATGAAGCCAGCTGGAAGGAACCCACTTGGGAGCAGTGAGTCTCCTTTGTTCCCTGCCTGGCTTCTTGTGGGTAGGCTACCCCAACCCCCTGGGGAGGTTAGAGCCTAAAGTGACCCCAGGACTCACATATCCCTTCACCCAGGTCCCCCTGGATTGCTGTCTTCTTAGCTAATCCCTTGGTGGTCTTTAGGGCATAACATGAGAGTCTCCCCAGGTGAATGCTGGTATACCTCAGCTGACTCGATTCTCATTAGCAAGTTTGCCTCCAAGGAGATGTCCAGGGCCGGGCTTTCTGTGCAGACAGGAAGCTGCCGAGACCTGTATATCTCCTCCCACTTGAAGCTTCTGTCCCTGATATCTAAACCCCACGCCCACTCAGAATTCTCTTCAACATGAAAGGAGAAGTCTGTGCCAGTGTGATGTGGCTTGTTCTCAGATGCCATTGCTTTGGAAGGGCTTATCACCTTCACAAGTTCATGTTTTCTGGCCCAGATAAACAGAGGCACAAATGTGAAGGGGTTTGGAAGTCCTTTTTGTGAGTGTCTTCAGTTGTGGTGTCATGGCTGCCTCCATGTGCTGAATCGATCCAAAACATTTATCTTTCATGGTCATTTTGATTTTGGGGAAGAGCTATAAGCCACACAGTGCCTGATCCAGTGAATAGGTGGATGAGGGCACACCGTAGGGTTTTTATAAGACTGCATTTCTGTTGGATGGCACTCAGCAGCAGTATTCACTGTATTTTTGATCATACCTTGTAAAGGCACTCACGAAAGAAGACTTCCAGAACTGCTTCAGAAAGGGGCAAGAACAATGGGATAAATGTGTTTGAAGCCAGAGGGAGTATCTTGAGGCAGATGAATGGCAATCCATCTTTTACTTTTATAATACATTTTTTAGAATTTAATCATTCACTACATATTTTGACTATCCCTTGTGTACACTGTTGGTAGCTTTGATCTAACCCCACCTAATGACACTGACTTGCTTATTCATTATTTTTCCTCAATTATTTTATAAAAACTGACCTTTTCACTGTCAGAAAGTTAAAAGCTAAACAGTTGGGCACTTTCAAAAATCATTTGAGCAATCATTTGAGCCCCAGCCCAGTGCACAGGGTGGAAGCTGGGGCTGCCCTGGCATCGCCTTCCCCAGGGACCAGCCCCTGGCACATCATGGCAGGATGATTGGCTTTGAGGAGGAGGAATCCATGTGCTTACCAGGGGCTGGTCTGCTGGGCCCCGGGAGAACATTCCTGTGGCTACTACTGTGTGTGTCGGGATGCGCCCATCTTACAGTGGCCTCTGTGTGTCACATGTGCCCTCCAGGCTTCGAGACTTCCAAAATATTAACGGTAAGACCGACATTCTCTTTGAGGACTGTCTATTGTAAATGTGCCTTCTGTTTCCCTGGGGACCAGGGAGACGTGTTTGGTGGCTTCTGGATTGTTCTCTGTGTATTTATTCACCTGTCTTGAAAATTTATATACATAAGGTTAGAAAGGATAAGCATCTGTGTGTGAGAGAGACAGGAGGAGGAGGAGGAGGCGGAGGAGGAGGAGGGAACATAATGGCGCATTGCTTCTGCCTGAGGTCCCTGGTGAGTGCTCCTAAGCATGATGAGGTGTTCCGTCCTCTGGGGCTGGCTGTCCTGTTTTGTCCTCGGGGCTTCTTTGGGTGGACAATTGAAATGGAGCCTGCCTTCTGTGCCTCCCCAGTCTGGTTGTCCCCCAATTCTGGCTGTCCTCTTCTTAAAGACTCCTTGCCCCTCCCTGGTGAGTGCTGCGGACTCCTTAGTTCCTGTTGCTGCTGCTGACATGGTTCAGTCTTATCCCCCAGGGACTGGCTGGCTCTCCATCCTTCCAATCACCCTGGGCCATGATGGTTGGGCTCCAATTAAAATGCTAACCCTATAACCTTTCTGCGGTCACATTCCCCAAGGATAGTTCTATGGGAAAAGTCACCAAGGGCCCTGTGCTCCCAGAACCCAGGATGTTGTGTCCTGTCCTTTGGTGGCACTGGTGTCCCCTGATGACACACGAGCCTATGCGTTTCGGAGGGGAGAGCCAGAGGCCTCTGGACTCTGATCTCCCATTCAGGCTGGGAATGGAGAAGGGCAGATCAAGACTGGCTTTGGAAGTCATCAACAAAAGCAACAACAGTGACAAATAAAAAACAACAAGTAAAACAAAACTTTTCCTTTCCGTTAACTCCTTGGGGGGCCTGGGGATTGTATCCTCAGCCTGTGTGTAGAATTATTTTGTGGCTGAGACTTGTCACATCTTGCCCTGGGTGAACATCTCTGATGCAGGCATTTTTCTGAGGTAGTAGAACACTCTTTCCTTCCGTGTCCTTAGTACAGTGTTCCGTAATCTATGGGTGCCCATGGGCAAGTGTGGGGGATTCAGTGATCGAAAGTAGAAAGCAGGGTATCTGTGGATGCCATGTGCTTTCTTGTTCAGTCCACTACCTGTACAACAAGCCAGGAACTACCCTGGCTTGAGGTAGATGGATGGCAATCTGGCTGGATTAAGGGAGCTGATAGGCCATTTATCACTTCCTTCCCACGTGACCTGACTCCTACCTAATTCTCTCCACACACAATTGTCCTGGTCTTAGTTGTGGGACAAGGTAGGGGGAGATCACCCAGCAACTTGTTTGCAATGAGTTTGTCCCACATGGGTGGAATCTGGGTGATTATTTGCTGTGCTGAGCCGAGAGGTTTCTGTTTACCTTCATGCAGCACAGCCTCTAAATTCTGCAACTGGTGTTACCCTCCTGCTGTCCTGTCAGCTCATGGGGTTTCTTGAACAGCAGCCTGTTTTCTGGACGTGCATCCACTCCTACTACCAACACCAGACATTGTCTTCCAGGCCCAGAAGAGAGTACATTCATTCTTTCTCTGGTTGCTTCTGGGCCTCCACATGGCAGGATGCCCCTGTCAGGCCAGGGATGGTGCTGTCAGGGGGAGGAGAGAGGGGCAGGGAAGAGGACAGAGGTGCTGAATGTGTTCCACATGGAGACCACAGCAAAAAGTAAGGGTGGCAAAGAACCAAGCAGCAGGGAGGGAGGCTGCCTCGGCTCTGTGGCAGAGGCCGCGGCTCATTGTGAACCTCCCTGGGGGACGCTACACACTGAGGCTGATTAGTTGGCCTGGCACATCGCCTCTGAAAGTGCAAGGTGGGAAATCCGCCTGAGGATTCGTGTGGGAGAAAAGCAATCAGGACCTCTTGTCCCTGGGCTTGTGTTTTTTTTTTTTTTTTTTTTTTTTTTTGTGGGTCCTGGGGGGTCGACCTCAGGACCTTGCGTGCCAGCAGGCGCCCGTGCTGCTGAGCGATATCACCGGCCCCTTTTTCGTATGTGGGATCTGGGAGTCGAACTCGGGCCCTCGCGCTTGCAAGGCAGGCGCTTACGCCGCTGAGCCATCTCACCGGCCCTGGGCTTGTGTTTTTTTGCAAAGGGCTCTTTCCTTTGGCTGTCAGGATTTCCCACAGTGGTTTATTTTTCTTACTTGGGAAAGAAAACTTGTCATTTCTCTTGCCCAAGTTAACCATAGATGCATAGCCCTCTTGCCTGCTTCCTGGGAGGGCACTCTGATATGGGGCACTTTAGGATGAATGCCATAATGTATTCATTATCTAGGTCTCCCAGATAAAAGGGACCCCCCTCACACACACACAACATGCTTGAATATGCATGTTTATCTCAGCAGGCTTTTTCTAATAATAAGTCATATCTCACCCTAGCAGATTCATGGATTTCTGAAAATGCTGTCACTTCCAAATGTTTCCATCTTTCCCCTGAGCATGCTTCCTCAGCTCCCAAGTGTGGCTTGGTGGTAGCCATTCTTGAAAGATAATCCTCATGAGACAGATGCCCAGGGCTGAAAGAGAGTGGCCTAGCATGTGTGAAAGTGCTATCATTTGGATAAGCGTATCCAAAGGCCCGTGCATCAAAGGAGGGGTTGTCAGCCTGTGGTACTACTGGGAGGTACTGGAACCTTTAGGAGGTGGGACCTGGTGGGACAAAGTCAGGACATTGTGTGCCCTTGAAGGAGACACTGGGACCCTGCCCCCTCCTTGCTCTGCTTTGGCCTCCTCTGCTGTGCCCTCCCTCCATGGGTCCAAGGGAACAGTGGACTGAACCCTCTGAAACTGTGAGGCAAAATACACCTTTCCCTCTTATAAGCTGTTTATCTCAGGTATTTGTCACAGTGCTGGAAAGTGAATACAGAGTTTTCTCAGTTCGAGCCCCTGCCCGAGAGCCTGGGAATCAACCCTCTAAAGAGTATGGGTAGTCTTCTGCTGCTGAGCCCACTGTGCATGATGTTCCTAGGAGGAACAGAAAAGGCAGCATTGTTCTCAGCCAGCGAAGGTACCAGCCATGCCCTCCATTGGATGCACTGTTGTCTCCTCCTGGGCTTGTCACCCTGACCACCATGTAGCCATGGCCCTTTCTGTCATGGTGCAACTAGTGTAAGCAGCTTGGAAATTGATGGAGAGATGTGGGAGGAGGACTCCCCCTTTCTTGGGGTGGGAGTTTACATCTTTCTCTAGAAGTAACAATTTGTAGTTTAATGGGCAGATTGGCATAGACAGGCCTTAGGGACATCCAGCCTGACTCCTCCAGATTTATGAACAGAAGTTGAAGTGACAAGGGTAGGGATGTCGTTGGCAGAACTTCCTTTCTGTTCAGGGTCCTCAGCTCTTATGCTGTCTGGAGACATGCCTGCCTGTCTCTGGGCCTTTCTCTGGTCATCCATCCAGGTACCCTGCCCTCACACGAAGCTTCTTCCTGTCCCTCATACTTTCATCCACCATGGCATCTCTTGCTGGTATTTCTCTACCCTCTGGCACATGAATGGCCTTGAACACTTCACATGAACACTTCCAAACATGAAATGTCATGCCAGTTTGTAGTCTTTTACTTCCACTTCTTTTCTCTCTCTTTCTCCTTTTAAAACAGGATGACTATCCAACTGATACTGTGATAACTAGCTTTGCTCCTGTTTTCTAGCATTTGAGAAGGGTTTTAATTGCTTCGAATTGCTTTGAATCCTTAGATTCCCCGGTGATCATCAGTTTACACCTGTGGGGTGGTTGATGGGGATGAATGTTCAGTGTAACTGTGGATCCCCCCCAAAAAGTAAGTGTCCCTTCCAGAGATTAGCATGTTTGTGATGGGGCTGTAATTCATATGCCTTGCTGCCAGGTGGCTCTGAACCACTGGTGGTACAGTAACTGCATGACTGTCCATCAGGCGGCATGGGACAGTTATGCATAGGTACAGTCAGGAATGTAGCACCAGCAGTTTGAACCTGCAGGAATGGGTTGAACTTGGCCTTATTAGCCCCAAGTTTATAACTTTAAGCTAATTTGTAACCATAAAATGAATTAGCATGTTTGTGCTGCCCTGCAGTGGCCTGGGAACTATTCTGATCTGGCACTCAGCACCCTGGTCCAAATGTGGGCCTTGTGGGGCCATGGCTCAGACACATTTCCCTTTCTGAGAGAGGCTCTGCTGCCCTTTGGAATCACGGTGGAGCTGGCATCCTACAAGGAAAGTGCATGTGGGCCTTGGAAAGAAGGACACAATTACCAGGACCATCTGTGGATTTTTGTGACTCCATGAGCTTTTGCCTTCTGGGGCCTCTTCCTCCACACACAGAAAGATGAAAAACCATATCTTAACAGCTGTGCTGGTATAAAGATGAATATAATCTGGGCTGAATTTATTATTATGTATTCATTTTTTTCTTCTGCTTTAAAAGGAAAACACCTTCGTTTTTGTGGTGCTGGGGATGGAACCCTTGTGCATGCTAGGCAAGTGCTCTACCACTGAGCTATGTCCAATCCCCCTAGAAAACATTATTTTGGGCCCCCACGGTAGACTACTAGGCCCTGGCCCCAAGGCTATGAGGTTTCTTCCCTGGGATGGCTGAGCCTTTGCCCCTACCTGGCAAGGATCTGGAGCACCCACCTTCCAGCTTGTGCTAATGAGTTGGAACACAGGGGGCTCTTTCTGTGAGCTTGGAGTCCATGCCTCAGAGCTTGGCAGAACACCGCATCTGCCCGTTACCTATGGCTCCAGATTTAGGCTCATGGGGATAGAGATGACAGAGGGAGAATTTGTTACAGGAAACAAGGAGGATTTTGAGGTGGTCCAGGTGGCACACCCTGGCATAAGCCACAGACTCCACCCCCCTCTGGTCCCCATGGGGTCGCACAGCTGCCACAAGGTTGCTGACCATGTTTCAGCCAGTTGGCTTTGAATACACCACAGAGGGAGAAAGATTACCCTGGGTCGACATGACCTTCAGCAAGCGACTGCCTGTCCCCGTCCCCCGCCCCCAGGTCTGAGAGACCTGAAAAGACAGAAGCCTCCTGCTGGCCTTGAAGAAGGGAGTGGCCATGGTGTGGATGCCTGTGCAAGGGTCGCATGGCGAGACCCCAGGGCATCCTTAGGGCCCAGGAAGTAAAAAGCAATCCTTACGTATATGTACCAATTTCCTACAATGGATGTACTCATTATGTACCCACAACATGTTCTAATAAAGAAACAGGGATAGAAAATGAACAAGAAATGATATGTATGTACAACTTTCCCAATATAAATAGAACTATTATGCATCATAAACACACACTAATAAAAACACGGGGACTTCAGTCCTTCATCGGTAAGAAATCAAATTCTTCTGACAACCAATGCCTTGGAAGAGGACCCCAAGCCTCAGATGAGACCCCAGCCTCCACACCAGGCTTGATTTCTGTCTTGGAGACTCTAGGCAGAGGATCCAGCCTAACCCACCCCTAGACCCTCAACCATGGAAGCAGAGCTGACAAGCGGGGGCTGTTTAAGCCCCGGATTTGTGGTAATTTGTTACACAGCACTGGGAACCTTATTCAGGCAGGTGGTCTGTCTCAGTTTGATGGTTTGCTGTAGAATTCAGGCTTAGGACAGAGAGAAGAGGGGGAAGATGTCAGTCCTCGCGTACCCATGGCAGGAAGTAGGAAAGCATTCTCTTATAAGCAAGCTCCCTCAGTTACTGTCTCAGCTGCCAAGTCGTCATCAAGCCCAGATAAGTTGAATAATTAATTCTGCTCCAAGCAGAGAGATGCCACGGATAAAGCCCTTTTTTTTTTTTTTTAAATCAAATATGTTTTTCAAAGGCACGGCTTTTCCTTTGAAGTGGTTTGCATGCTATTTCCAGCTATTTCCTCAGCATAAAAATGCACAGAGATTTCCATCCTCATCGAAAGCTGGTCCCCCTCCCCTCCTGTCCTCTTTTGAGTCACCGACCTGATTCTGCCCTTTCCAGTGGGCTGGCTTTGGGCTAAATACCCTGCAAAGTAGTTCCTTTTAGGAAGCTGCCTGTCTCAGCCTGGGAGGGAGCAGTTACCAGGAGGCAGAAAAGCTGTTTCCAGAAATAGTTTGAGGTTTGAGATCTGGGTAGTCGAGGCCCAGTGGGATGAGATACTCTGGCTGGGGTTGGGGGTGGGGAGCCGAGGGTGAGAGGGAGTCACCGTGCAGTGTGGGCTCCTTACCTCCCAGTGCCCTGGTACCAACACCCTGCTTCTGTAGCCCATCCTTTAATACTCTGCCCAGTAGACTGCAGGCTAAGCCTGAGGCCATCTTGACATTTTTAAAGCTCATCTTTGCTTTCTGGTCTTGTGTCACTGATGCTTGTCTTTGAGCCCTCTGATGCCCATTCCCTTGATGGTGGTTTGATGGCCCACGTGGCACCAGGGATATCTATGTCCTAGGAGGACCAAACTCTGTCCTGTCATTCATCCTAGGCCATCTCTAACATCACTAGTAGTATGTGCTGGTTTTTCTCCTGCAGCCTAGAGGCCTAGTTTAGTTTTCAGGATGGGAATCTTGTGTTTGCTTCATCTATTTGTAGGGCAATGAGTTTTTGTGTGCACCCACATACAGGCCAAGAACAGGATAACGTTTGTGGCTCTGTTCTCTGGATTTTACCAGGACCAGAGACATGGGCCATACCCGGTGGAGCACTGATTGCCATGCAGTGCAGACACTGGGCTTTCTCTGCTGAATACAGCGGCTCATAGCTTAAACGCCTGCTCTGTGCACATAACCCCCAGCCCCATGGGTCCATGTCTGAGGTACTTTTTTTTTTCTTTCTTGCAGTATCGAGGATTGAGCCCAGAGCCTCATATTGAACTACATCCCCGTCCCTTTTTTTTTTTTTTTTGTGGGTACCGGGGGGTTGACCTCAGGACCTCGCGCGCCAGCAGGCGCCCGTGCCGCTGAGCGATATCACCGGCCCTTTTTTCGTATGTGGGTTCCGGGAGTCGAACTCGGGCCCTCGCGCTTGCCGGGCAGGCGCGTACACTGCTGAGCCATCTCACCGGCCCCCCGTCCCTTTTTATTTTGAGACAGGGTGTCATTAAGTTGCCTGGGCTGGGCTCGAACTTCTAGTCCTCCTGTTTCAGCCTCACAGAGTGCTGGGATTATAGGTATGTGCCACCATGCTCAGCTTGATGTTACTTCCTGAAGCCCCAGTTGTCTCTATATCTTGCTGGTTGCCCATCAGAAGCAGCATGTTGCCAGGAGAGTGGTGGGATTTGGCACACAGAGGATCTGAGTTCAAATCCCACTTGGGCCTCTCATTCGTATTATGATGTAAGATGGGTCATTAACTTCTCTCACTTGGTTTCAGCAGATGTAAAATAGCAGCTGTATTTGTTTGTTAGACCTGTCGTGGCAAAGTACCACACACTGGGTCGTTTAAATGACAGAGATTTGTTTTCTCATGATTCTGGAGACCAGAAGTGAGAAACCAAGGTGCCAGCAGAGTGTGTGCCTTCAGAGGGCTCTGAGGGAAGGATGTGCCCAGGCCTCCCTCTGGCTATAGGGTCATCCTGTCCCTGTGTTTTCACCTTGTTTTTCCTCAACTTGTGTCTTTGTGTCCAAATTTCCTCTTTTTTTATGAGAATACCAGTCATACTGGATTAGCACCCCACCAATCTCATTTTAATCTAATTACCTCTTTGAAGACCCTCTGTCCAAATACGGCTACATTCTGATGTCCTGGGGGTTGGGTGGGGCTTCAACGCGTGCCTGGTGGTGGGGAGGGCCATGGCTCAGCTCAGGGCCTGAGTGAGTAGCTGCCTGTCTGCTTATCTCCCTGGGAGATCTTGGGGAGCAGACGTGGTAATACGAGAGTAGGCACTCAGAGGCCAAGCATGTTAGAGACCAGAGAGTTTGTAAAAGCAGCTGTGTTTCCTATACTTTTAGGGACAATACCAAGTGTATTTCTTTCCAGACCTATCCATTTTCTCTGCCTCAGTTTCCCCAGACCTGACTCCTTACCAAAAGTTATGGAAACAGGTCTCCTGAACAGGTCCACTGTGGCTGAGACTGTCTAGGACTGGCTCAATCTCTCTCTTTCTCTCTCTCTCTCTCCCCGCTTCTCTTGGAGTTAAGAGAAATCATTTTATAATTGTCAGAGTTATAGAGATGGGTGATAAGCCAGACTTTAGCTTTTCCCCTCTGCAGTGCTGTGATAAAGATCTCTTTTGCAGCACTGGTAATGCAAAGGCTGGTTTGTTTATTATAGAAAAGGGAAGAGGGGCCAGTGAGATGGCTCAGCGGCATAAGTGCCTGCCTGGCAAGCGCGAGGGCCTGAGTTCGACTCCCGAAACCCACATATGAAAAAAGGGCCAGTGATATCGCTCAGTGGCACGGGCGCCTGCTGGTGCGCGAGGTCCTGAGGTTGATACCCAGTACCCACAAAAAAAAAAAGGGAAGAGCTAGATTTTATAGAATAATTACCTTCTTGGTTTTCGTAATCTCTGACTGGTATAACTCCAAGGGATAAATAGATGTGTATGATAAATTCCACTTTAAGGGTGATATCCATAGACCTTTATTTGTGAAAGTGATAGATATTTGAGGCCAAGGGCTCCAACCACCTTCCTCCTAACCCCAGCCGCAAATAAAACAGTCAGGTTCTAGTGAAAGAAATATTTTCTTCACTATCTGAGCACTGGACAAAGAAGAGTATTGCTGTGAACACTGGTCCCTAAAGCTTCATCTGCAGAATGTTAATAGGTTTTATATTTGGCCAAATAATATAGGATGAACCTGTGTTCCTTGCTGTGGGATTTCCCGAGTCGTTTTCTGCTTGCGCGTAGACTTCGCCAGTATGTTTGCCATGGAATCCTGTCCCTTGTAGCATCTCATCCTACAGGGAACTGTGGGGCTGGAACAACATGAGTCACTAAGGAGATTTTTGTTCACACATGGAGACCTGCACGGCATCTTGGTCAGCAGGTAACAGTGTCTCCAGGAAGCACGGAGAGTGGTAGCTTAAATAGTTTTACTGTATTTTGGAATGCAGAAAAACAATGATTGGACCACAACAGACTGATAATGTTCTCTGTATTTAAAAACAAGAATTTCTGTAGCTTGACAGTTGAGGGAAACAGAGAGGAACAGAATTCCCTTGTTTCAAGCTGCAGGCCTGTGCATTTTTCTGACTGGCATATGCATTCACTGTAAAGGAAATAACACTCACACGTCCCCAAGGTTGATTGGAGCCATTTTTACTCTACCATTTTATATGCATCTATAAGCATAAAAATACACAAGCATTAAACTTAGTTATGTTAGGCCTCATGCTTTTGGCTCTTCATTTGTCCTAAAACCAAAAACTTGTCAGTTCAAGTCAAAGTGAAAAATCGATTTAAAAAAAAGCCATATTTTGTAATGTGGCAGGGGACATTTTGCTGGAAGTAGCCCACCAGTTGCAAGGTGCCAGTGGTCCTTGCTTCTGTGAACAGCTCCCTTGAGTCCTGGCAGCTGTATCCCATGAAAGCTCCTGGGTGGACTAAGCTCCCCCAGTGGAGTTCTAGAACCATCTGGAGACTTCCATCACCTCTACAGGGCTCCATGGAGTCAGGTGGCCTGCCCTTGGCGCCAGCGTAGTCTCTGTCTATGGAGCCTGCCTCTGTGCTTCTCCCATTAGCCCTCAGCAGTTAAGGCAGCATCACTTGATGCCCATTCAGTTGTAAAGACAAATGCAAACAAAGGCACTGAAATCCAGCAGTAGGGAGGTTAATATTATTGTTATATTTTACAATATCATTTAAATGAAAATATAAAATTTTAATAAAATTTTAAGACCGCTGACAATGTGTCCTTGGGTCCCTGTGGGAGAAGGCCTGTTTTAGGTGAAAGAGTTTGTGGGTTTAAGATAGAGTGGTCTGGGTCCACGGGGAGCTGCAGGAGATTGGTGGAGTTCCTCATATTGCGTGCAGGATTTTTGTATATCTGTGTACCTGTGCTGCAGGAGATTGCACAATGGCCACAAAGTCTTCTGCTGTTGGCGTCCGTACTCTGACAGTGTGATCCTGAAGAGCCTCCCAGCAAGAAGCATTGTCAATTTATGCCCCTGTTCAGTCTGATGCCCACTGACTTGCTTTGACCCACAGCATGGTAGCAAACGTGTTGTAAGCAGAGACTTGACAAGTGTCTGACACTGAATGCAAAGTTTATGAATGAGCTCAGCTTAGCCCACTGGAGGATTAGCGGCTTCATGGAGAAGAATCAGTGCTTCCCAGCCAATAGCCAGCCAGCTCCTGACCCACAGCCTGCTGGCTGCCCCATGAGGGTGCCACCCCAGACCATCAGCCTGTGGATGAGCCACCCCTGACCAGATGCGCTGTGAGCCCCGTTCGCTGAGAGCAGTAATAACTGATTGCTGTTTGAAGCTACCAAGTTTTGGAGTGTTTTGCTACCTTGGCAGTAGGTTCCTGATACACATGCACTTTCTTTTTCAACTCCAGCCCTTTCTCACTTTTTATTTTGTGACAGGTTCTGGCAACCTTGTATGCCTTCTGTTTCAGCCTTCCCGAGTGATGGGATTATAGGAATACGCCACCACACCTGGTCTATACATGTATTTTACAGGAAGAGAAATCTTTAGGGGACTTCAGAGGGGGATCTTATATGCTCATGTCGGGAAAGATCAGAAAAAATTGCCTGAGAAAGAATGGCTGGAGGTTGTCTGATTGTTGAGAAATTGGCAAAGGGTTGAAATGGATTCTGTGGGTGTATTTTAGTGACATCTAAGCCTAGGTTTAGGATTGGATTAAAAGTCCCAAGTAATTATTATTATTATTATTATTTTTTTTGTGTGTGTGTGTGGGTACCGGGAGGTCGACCTCAGGACCTCGCACGCCAGCAGGCGCCCGTGCTGCTGAGCAATGTCACTGGCCCTTTTTTCGTATGTGGGTTCCGGGAGTCGAACTCGGGCCCTCGCGCTGGCCAGGCAGGCGCTTACACCGCTGAGCCATCTCACCGGCCCCCCAAGTAATTATTGAGGATGGGTTAGAAAGCAAATATGTTGTTACATTTAGGTACTTACATTTCTTTGGATTTCTATTACTTTAAGGAAAAGTTTATTTTGAGCTGAAAGAAAAAACATAATGGCTTAGAAAACTCTGCCAAGCCTGTGCCTCTCTGTCACCTATGCTAGGGACCAACAGGCTTTCTGGAGTATGAAAATCGAGCCACCTACCGGGAACGCCTGTCGGAGGGCTGTCTTTGCACATAGAGTTGTATCTTTGCAGAACTGTGTGGTGCTTTAAAATCCATTGTATGTGATAAATAGGCTTGATTATGAATAGTAATTTAGCACCAGGAGTAGGAGAAGGTTTTGTCTCTTAAAAGGTAGATAGCATCCTTACATAGATTAAGTATAACTAGAAAGCCTTAATGAATGGCTCCAGTGTGCAGCTTGGGCTGTATTCGTGGAGGGGAGGGGAGGAAGCGGGAAGACATGGCCTTGGAAGATCCTGGGCTTCTGTGTAAAAAGGTCTTACCTTAGTGGAGAGCGGGGTTAGGCTGCCTGCTGTGAGTATGTCCACTGGGAATGGGAGTGCGTTGGAAGCTTTGGGTGGAGGCTCACATTGTCTCAGACTAATGTCGTTGGCTGTACATGATCTTCTGGAGCACAGAAGCTGGCGGTGGCTAAAAGGTCATGTGTTTTGCCACTGGCAGGAATGTCTGATTCATTGAAGGCTTTTCTTCCCTACTCTGAACTAATCCCTCCTTCCTTCCTCAGGATTACCCAGATCTTTGTTCTCTGTGTTATGCAACATAATTTTTTTTTGGTTTTGTTTTGGAGATTTCATATGTAGTTCATTCTGGTAAACCAGCGGCATCCGTGAACATTGACAACATATGGGGGACATACTGAGATGGTAAAAACAAAAACAAACAAACAAACAAAAAACCCTAAAAAGTTATTCTGCATTTTGATAAAGGCTGACAGAATGTTTTTGAGGTGTCAGAGGAGGACAGAAGGGGATGCATTGGGTCCAGAGTGGGCTGAGTGTACTCAGGAAGGCTTCCTGGAGGAGAGAGTTCAGCTTCTTCAGCTAGGATGTAAAAAGCCTCAAGTACAGACAGACAAAGTGAAGCTTTAAAACCTGTTGTACTGATTGGAGGTAATGTTGTTGTTATAAGGGGAGAGGACTGAGCTGGGTGAGAGGTGCAGTCCTAGTTGCCTACGTAAGACAAGAAGAGTTGTACTTCAAAAGCCAATAGAAACCTAGAGCTTGGAATTTTCATTCTCCTTGTCTTTAGGATCCTGTCTATGACCTATGACCCCCAAATATATAGGTAAACTGAGACAAGGAGAAGCGAGGTGGCCTGTCAGCAGGGACCAAGGCAGACTGTACCTTTGCTGCGGCGTCTACTCTACTCTCTGTCCTCATTTGCTTTGTGGCTGGCCGCTTGTCACCCCGGGCCAGCCCGGGCCTAGGCAGCAGGCCGTGCCAGACTCCCCGAGAGAGAAGGTCATCTATTATGTAAGTGTCATCCATATTCTGGTTGATGATTGGGGTGACATTTAATTTTCCCATTATGAGGAATAATTTAAGATTGTGTTACGAGTGTCATTATTATGGCAACTTCTCAGTCATAAAAACAGAGTCAGTTATTTATTGTCGCCTTGTGTGTCTGGGTTAAGTGAGGATGACCGGAGCCAGAGACAGGCTGCCTGCAGACCCCTCTCCATCAATGCCTGGGGTACGCAGGGGGAGGCTCCTTTCCAGACCCCAGGTCTCCTCTCCCCTGGGTGTTGCAGCTGCCTCGCTTTAGCAGTGACTGGCAGGGGGCACCGGTTAGTCCCGTAACCTTTCTCTTGGTTTGAGTAACAAATCTCACTTAAGGGCGCTGCTCTCCAGGGGCCCCAGAGGTTGGGTGAAGCCTGGGAGAAAGTTTACCGAACCCCCCATTAGTGTGATGGCAGGTGCTTGTGGATTTGGAAAGGGTCGGCTTGCCCCCCACAAGCTGTGGGCCTCAGAACTTGATCTGCTGCACCTCCCCTGACAGAGTCACCATGAGACACCCCAGTGGGGAAGAACCAGAATGAGGTGACGTGAAATATACTCAAGGTCGCTGTTGGGACTTGGAGCAGGTGCATTAAGCTGCCCTCAGAGAGTTTCTGGAGCTACAGGGCCTGCCGTGCTGGCAATTGCTGACATCTGTCCAGATCTGCCTTGCGTGGGACTTTAGTTTGCCATTCTAGTCTTCACCTTGGGAGCCAGCATCCCTCCCAAGGCATTCTAGCTTGTTCCTTTGGTGATGCATTTCTTCTGGGGCTCTGGAGACATCAGCAACCATCAGTTGTTTTCTTCAGCCTGGGACAGCAAACTACGGTGAACAGCATCTGGATTTCTTTTCCAGAACAAGATATGCACTTACTGTTTTCAGAGCTCTTTTTGTTTTAATGTAAGGTGTATTACAGACCTGCTTTCCTGCCCTTGCTCCCTATCCTCCTGCTTTCTTTTCACTGAATCTCTTTCCCTTCTGGAAAGTGCTATTCTTTTCAGCTCCTGCTTCTTTGTGTGGCCTTTTCAGAGAAGGTAGAAATTGCTTTTTATTTTGAGCCAGGGACTGGCCCCAAACCATGCATAATAATAGTCATAATAAGCTGATATTAATTCGTTACAAGGCAACAGCCATTTCCAGTCCTGTGGCTCTGGGTGGGTTTTGGCTCCTGCTTCCTGCCGTCCACTCTTTTTTTTTTTTTGTCCAGGAATCAAACTTGTGATCTTGTGCTTGCCAAGCAGGTGCTGTGCCACTGAGCTGTATCCTCGGCCCCAGCTATCCACTCTTGACTTTTTGTACTGAGCTGGATTTGGAGAATTGGAGGGAGATGGGGAAGAAAGGGCAGGGAAAGGGGTTTAGGGGAGAGAGGTGGAGAAGGAAAGGGAGCATTCTTATAACTTGGGAAGGTGTCCCTGTGTTTGGAGCCTTAACACTTGGCAGCTGCAAGGGGGCACAGCAAAGCTGGGATGTCCAAAGCCCCGGCGACACACCTGAAGCACCACGGTGGGATGGGGAGGAGGGTGACACATCAGACCCTCAGGGCTGTGATGGGAAGTCGGGAACTGCTTGTATCAGTCACATTTACTCTGGAAGGTGATTGTACTCCCACCTGGCCCACCTCACTGGGCACCAGGATGGAGTGAGGTCGTGTGAATAGAAAAACATTGCATATTTTCAAAAAAATTAGCCCCAGATATGTCAGGAAGAGTGTCAAGTCAAGAAGAGTGGAATGTAAGGAAGGACTTGCCCCCTGGGGTCTTGGTCCCTCCTGCACAGGCCGATGCTGTGTTTGCAGAAGGTAAAGAGCTTCAGCGCCCCTCTGCCTGCTGTGTAGGTGCCAGGAGCGTGCAGAGCTCTGGGGAGGAGCTGTGGTGTTAGCCCAGCTGGCCAGGGTCTACCTTGTCCAGCAGATGCCTCCTGACTCCCTCCACCACCATGGATATTATGATGAAGCCGCCAAAGCTGGTTGGCATCTCCCACTGGGGCTGGCCCTTGATTTCAGAGGGACAAATTTCTCTGTTTCCCTCACCAACTTTTGAAAGAGGAGGGTGAGGAATTTGGGGAAGCCCTGAAAGGAGTCCGAAAGGAGCCTCCTGAGGCCGGTGCCTGGGGTCAAGTCAGGTGGAATGTGGCCAAGTGTGGGGATATGGAAGGAACTGTCCCAGGCATCCCTCAGAGAAGCTTCTGCAGCACCCATATTGCACACCTGGTCCCCCCTTTAAAAAATTAACACATACGAGTTATACATGTTAATGGGGTCCAGTGTGATGTTTCCATTCCTGCACATAGTGTGCACTGGTTAAATACATTTCTCCCTTTCTACTGCCTGCCTCACACCTTAATTCCTAGTAATCACTATTCTACTTTCAGATTGACTTTCTTTTTTAGTTTCCATATATGAGAGAGAGCATGTGGTATTTGTCTTTCTGTGTCTGGCTTTTGTAGCTTAACATAATGCCTTCCAGTTTTATCCAATTTTCTGCAGATGTCAGGAATTTATTCTTTTTTTTTTTTTGGCCGAATTATATCCTTTGTGTACATATAAACCACATTTTCTTTATCCATCCATCTGCTCGATGGGGCAGTGGACTCTATGCCTTAGCTATTGTGCATACTGCCTCCATAAATATGAGGTCCCTGCCTTTCTAAGGGCTAAATGTTTGATGGAGCACATGGTGGTGTAGGTACAGGTGGGAGGGGGCACAGTGCCATATGCTGCATCCTGGTCTAGCTTTTAAAAGGACAGCTTTTAAGTGAAGTTAGGGTGGGATTTTCTTAGTGTCCTTCCCAGTCCTTCCCAAAACACTGATACAAATCAGAGCAAGCAACAGAATATTGATTGAAAAAGTGGCAGAAAATTCCAGAGGGGAAGGAGACGTCGATGTTTACTCTTCCCTGATTTTCAGGTTTTTGCTCAAACACCACCTTCCCAGAGAGGCCGCCCTCTGCACCTCAATCTAAGGAACCCACAGTCTTTACATTTAATCTCAGGCTTGCTTGTGTGAAATGCTAATGTCTCCTGGCACGAAGCTACTGTGTGAAGATGGCTATAGACTATAAATGTGACTTATTTTTCTTCTTAATAGTATCATTATCTGAACATCCTATTTTTTAGTCCATTGTTGTTTAGCTTATTAGGCTTGGTTAGTTTATTATGGCCTCTCTCTAAGGAGAAATTCATGAGGATATAGGACTTGGCTCTTTTATATCGCTAGGATCTAGAATAGCTCTGGTAGACAGTTGATGCTTAATTAAAAATTTACTAAATACAAGAGAGCAGGCAGGCTGTCTTCCGAGAGAAAGTGTCACAACAGTGAAAAGAGAGTCTGTGCGTTTCCAGCATTACTCTGTAATAGTACAGGGAGATTTGGGGTCCTGTGCACCCTCAATCTTTCTAAAGTGAGGTTTCTCAGCCTTGGCACTGTTGATATTTAGTCTGGCTGTGCTTTGCTCTAGGTCTGTTCTACGCATTGTGGGGTGCTGAGCAGGGTCCTTCATCTCTATCCAGGAGAGACAGCAGCAGAACCGCCCACCCCTGTTGTGACATCTAAAAACACCCATTGCCAAATGTCTAGGGGAGGGGTACTGAATACCCAGTTGATTGAAAACCACTATCCTAAATTAAAACCAGGATCCCTACAAGCTACATCTTACAGAATGGGCCCCAATTGATATGCAGTTGCAGCTTGATACCTATGAATGCCGTGCATCTTTCCTGTAATGAAGTGGCTCCCTTTCCATATCTTTCCCCCGTTCTGCATCAGTCACATTATAAGAGGTAGAAAGACAAAGGAAGGAAAGTCAGCGGACACACATTCATGGTGAGATGCATCTTTTATGGTGCCGCAACTCCTCAGATGTCAGTGGGAGATGTAGAATTAGAAATAATTAAAGCACATAAACAAACAGGGAGCCGAGGCTCTGTGGCCCGTGGCACATCACGCAGACACCAGCTGTCGCTTGGGGGTGGCTGGAGGGTTTCTGCTGGGGGCGAGGGGACTGGTTTGTGCAGAGCTCTTCTGTGCCCAGGCTTCTGACCGTCTGTAGTGCCGGCCTTGACCATGACACAGCATGGTGGCTGCCCTGTGTGACAGGAGAGTGAGCCCCAGGCTCTGCAGAGGACCCGAGGGCAGGGTGGGCGGCCTCAGACAAGGCTGGGGGGCTGCTTTCTTTCTTTTTAATGAAGGTGAAATGAAGTATTGGCACCCTTATTAAATTGCACTGCAGAGGACGTGCAAATAAAGGGTTGGGACAATACCAGTGCTGTAGACGAGCAAGAAGATTCAAGAAAGGGCTCATAAATAGGGAGGGGAAGACGGGTTGAAGGGAGGAGAGGGGATTGGGAAGAAAAGTGGAATCAAAATACATCATGTACGGTACAAATTTCTATGATGAATACGATCATTATGTATATCTAAAATGTACCAATAAACGTAATAAAAAAATTAAAAAAAATTGCAGTTATACTTCCATTCACGAATGCTTTTGTTTGCAAAAAATTCAGTTCACAAACAAAAGCATTTGGCAAAATTTAGCTTCTGTTCGCAAACTGCATAGGGTGACAAACACGACCACGGCCATCTTCCCTACACAGACACAAATGCAGCCATCTTCCCCTACATTGTAAGACAAATTAAGTTCATAAACCAAGGTACCACTGTAGTTGGAAATAAATAATAAAATAAGGTCTCTGAATCATTGGATTCTCTTTCTTATCCCTGGTTATCATGGCCATAAGACAGCAAGAAGGAGTATGTGTATACGTGTATTATGAGTGTGTGTGTGTGTGTGTGGTGTGGGTATGGGTGTACATGTGTGTGTATATATGTTTGTGGGATGTGTGTAGTACATGTATACATGTGTGTATATATGTGGTTGTGTGGTGTGTGTGTAATACTGCCTTGTGTGTGGCAGGTGTGGTATGCATGTGTGATTTGTGTATGTAGTGTGTGGTGTGTATATGTATATTTGTGTGTGTGTGTGTGTAAGACACAGCCTGGCATACCTGTTCTGAAATTCTTTCCTGACAGAAACCCAAGAAAACCATGTTTGTATTTTTTCTTATAGATGGCTGCATTGCTGTGATTTGATGATAAGCTTTCTCTCTCATATTAGTGTCACATATTTCAGATGGGAACTCCTATTTCTTTGAAACTGTTTTTCCCCAGTGCTACAGTCTGTGTGTTTGTATCCCTTCAAAATGCACCTGTTGAAATCCCAACCTCCAACATGGCTTTAGGACGTGGGACCTTTGTGGGGTGGTTAGGTCCTGAGGGCGCAGTCCTCATGGCTTAAGGATAGTGCCCTGAAAAAAGACACCTGATTCCCTTTGCCCCTTCCACCATGTAAGGACACAGCCAGAGGTGCTATTTATGAGTAAGCAAGCAGCCCTCACCAAACATGAGAGCTGCTGGTGCCCCAGCTTCAGAATGGTGATCAATTTCTGTTGTTCTAGTGTATGGTATTTTCTCCTACCACCCTGGGTAGACCATGACACATGGTTCTTAAGAAGCATCTGCTGTCATTTGCTCATCAAGATGATGCATACCAGCTGCTCTTAGTTTTGAGGTCATTGGAGGACAGTGGAGATGCTTGTGTAGTGGGTCAAGTCCCTCCCTGCCTTGCTCCCATTGAGATCCTGTGTGCCACTATTAGTCTGAAAGCCTGGCCTGGCCTCCAGTGTCTTTGGGAGAGAAGCGCATGGCTCATCGTAGCTAACTGGAATGGAGCTCCTAAGAGCTGGGACTTGATTTTGTTCACCAAGTATCCACAAAGTCAGTGGTTAATAAATATTTGTCAAATAAATACCAGGGATAAATGCTTTGCTTGGGTAATGTGAGTCAGTCGAATTAACTAGTTAAGACAGCACTGAAGGGTGATCTGGTTGCAGTAAGGTGTTCTGGATGTAACTCTGAGTGTGGGGGTTCTTTGCAACTCTCACTGTTTGGGTTTCCTCCTTCTTTGATCTCATGAGGAGCACGAAGATGGCAGCTTCCTGAACATTCTGAACTTGCATCCTGTCCTTAGGCTGCCATTCACATGACCCAGCCACACAGGCATCTCTGAATACATCAGGAACTAAGTCCCTTGTACCAGTTACCCAGCAATGATGAGTGTATAGTGGGATTTGGTGTGCCAGGCCCCAATCTTCCCCAGGATGTGTTTTTTTTTTTTTTTTTTTTTCCACTTTTAGGATTAGCACCAACTCCTCAGATATTGTTTTGGGGAACCCTGAAAATCCTCCACCCTCAAAGCTTGTCATCTTCCTAATGATTCATCCTGGCCTGAAAGCTGGGTCAGTGCAGGGCCCAGCTCAGCTCTGGTGTTCTTGGCAGAGATAGGCAGTGGCCTCAGGCACCTGCGGGCCAGAGGGATCTGGGGGCTGAGTGGAGTGGAGGTGCTTTAGTGACATACTGCTTCTTGTTTCAGGGTGCAGCAGAAGACCCCCAGATGGCACTGGCACTGAACTTAGACTCTACGTTGATGAAGAAGAAGTCAGATCCCGAGGGCCCAACGCTGCTGTTCCCTGAGAGCGAGCTCTCCATCCGGATAGGTAGCACTGGGCAGCTTTCAGGCAAGCTCCCTGCCACAGATGCTAGGCTGAGCCAGACAGTACACGCTGGGGGCTGATGGGAGAAGGATGGGGGAGATGTCGGGTGCTCGGCCTGTCCCTCCTACTTGCTCACCGCAGTACTGCCTAGAGCTAAACTGATGCTCTTCCCGGGTGCCTTCGTTTCTCATCTGTTCTTGAAAGCACTTGCTTAGTGTACAGGCAGTAATGACACCTTTTGATCCTCTTTCCAAGTTGGACAGGTGGACAGGGTCCCTCTGATGGGGATGAGGCCAATCTGGGTTAGAGAGTGTGGCCATTTGTCTCTCCATCTTCCCCTCTCTGATGAGCTCTGAGTGCCCTTTTTAACTTATGTGGTTCTCATCTTTTTCATTTGTCTGGGAAACTGTGGAGAGGTCTGTCACTGATTCTGTTTGCGGCCAGAAAAACTTTAGACACTGACAGCCAAGTCAAGCCTTCTGCCTTGCGTTAATGCCTTTTCTCCTGCATTAGAGGAAATGCGTCTCCGGAAAGGAATCAGGTAGCAGGTTCTCAGTCTCAGCGGGCCAGGTAGAGACTGGGCTGCTGCCCTTTGAGAAGTTGCTGATGTCATGGAATGCGTTGTTTCTGAGGCTCGGGCAGACTCCTCCTCCTCCTCCCTCTTGCTCCGTGGCACTGTCACTGAGGACATCTGGCTCCCTCAGGGGCTGGATAGCATCAGAAGAGTCACCTGGCTGATCTTTTCCTTGAATTTATGTAGGAAGTCCTAGTTTGAGGTCTCCTTGCTCTCCCACATCTGTAGAGGACACCTATAGGAATAGAAACCATGCAGACGATGGTGAGATCAGGCTCCTCCCTGCTTACTTGGTGTCATCTTTTGAGAAAACAAGTTGGTGACTGGCCACAAGCTTCACAGGAGTGATTGAAGGGGACACTGCTCCTTTTCTGTTCCCATATTGGCATTTTAATTGGGTATATTTGCTGTCTCTAGGCTGAGATTATCCCCAGTCCTTGGGGAGAGTTACAGCCAAGCCACAGCCTGAACTTAATGATCTGTGTTCGGATTCTGCCCTCTGTACACTATTCACGGACAACGTGAATGTGTTCTCCACACCGATTAATCCTCACTGCCCTCCGTGATTTCCCACGTGGGCTGTAACCAGGAAATAAAAATGCCACATACTGGCATTAAAACCACATACTGCCCCCCGCCTCCGGTCACGTCTTGTTCCTGTTCGAAGCAGAACAGCTGAGCTGGTGCCTACTGTGCTCCTTTCCCCAGAGTGTCGTCAAGGCCTATTCCTGGGGGTGCAGGGGGCGGGCACCATATTCCCATGAATCTTGCCATTTTTCATGCTGAGTCCTGGACACACAGGCACATGGGCCTTCCAGTGGATTCTGCTAGCAATGCTGTGTTTGGTCTTCCATGTGCCCTTTCGAAGACGTTGCAGTTTTGATTCTGAGCCTTCTATAGGATGACAAAGTTGGCCAGACTTTATTCTATCCAGTTGTTTACCTCACCGAAGTGGGGAGGGGAAGAGATTCAGTGTCTGTCATTCAAGAGGTAGAAAGTGGTAATGCTTTCAATGGGTCTTTTCCAATGGCAAGGATAGGGCCGGGAGCTGGCTCTGCACGAGGGCCTGGGGAGTGCTGGGTCTTTTAGGCCAACCTGGGGTTAAATGGTGAGGGGAGAGTGTGGGAGGGAGCTGCAGTGCCCGCCCTCCTGTAACCAGGTTTACCCAGTGCTTACCAGGTTACTAAGCAACCCTCAGCTGTTGCTAACTGCTCAGATACAACTTGGCTCTTTGGGAGCGAGAAGGTGGTTTGCTGAGCCCGGGAGTGCCCAGCCATCTCTTCTCACCTGGACACACCTGTGGGTGTCAGGCATCTGAGGACTCTCAAACTGATAATGGGTATTTGATGACTGGCCTCATGCAGATCCAGACTGAATATGCATTATTTGTACCATCTGGATTTGCCCTTAAGCTTGCTGTAACTGGAGCAAGGAGATTGGTTTAATAGGTATTTAGTGAGAAACATCAGCCTTTAAAAAAATATATTGGTGCGGCTGTTATCATGTCCCATAATTGGTTCAGCAAGAGGAGAAGGCAGAAAAGCCACACGGTGGGAGGGAAGTACAGCTGCCCTGAGTGGTAGCAGCAGCTGAGCTGGGAAAAGCTTTTATGAGATTCTTTCCTATTTATGTCTTGTGCCAAATGTTTTACAATATCAGCTATTCTCAAGGCTGGGGACATTTGGGGATTTAGCTAGGTCAGAGGTTCTTTTAAAACTATCAGTCTCTCTTTCTATCCCTCTCCCTCCTCCCCATCCATACCAACCAGCTTTCTTTTAATTCAAACATAATAATAATGATTAAAAATAGAAAGTAATTTTTCTTCCAACTTTAAATCCTTTATGGTTTAGTCTTCCATCTCGGCCGTAAACATTGTGTCTAGTTTCTTATGTATCCTTTTAGAAATATTATGTTTATGCAACCATAGTGGACTCGTTGTTTTATACCTTCGGGTTTTGCATTTAAAAATACATTTTTGGGCCGGTGAGATGGTTCAGCGGCGTAAGCACCTGCCTTGCAAGCGCGATAGGCCTGAGTTCAACTCCCGGAACCCACATACGAAAAAGGGGCCGGTGATATCGCTCAGCAGCATGGGCGCCTGGTGGCGCGTGAGGTCCTGAGGTCGACCCCCAGTACCCACAAAAAAAAAAAAATTTTTTTTGTGTTTGTATGGGACACTCCTAGATCATCCACCTCATTCGTGTATGTGTGTGTGTGTTGGGGGTGTGGGTGTGGGTGTGGGTGTGTGGTACTGGAGATTGAACTCAGGACCCAGGGCTTTTGCACTAACCTACATCCACAGCCCTTTCTAAAATTTTTAAATTTTGAAACAGGGTCTCACTAAGTCACTAAGTTGCCCAACCTCAGCTCAAACTTGTGATCCTCCTGCCTCAGCCTCCCAGATTGCTGGGCTTGCAGATCAGCTGGGATTATACTGCCATGCCCAGCTCATCCTATATTGGCTATGATGTTACATCATTGACAGTCTTTTGGATTAATTCCTGTCTTTTGCTATTATACAGGGTGCAGCAGAGAGCACTTTAATATGTACATCTCTGTGAACAGTTACCTTGCTGAGTACATTCTAGAAATTAGGCCGGGGGTTGTCTACATCTTTGGTCTATGTGTGTGCATATATCTGCTTTGGGAAGGCAAAGGGCTACATACTCTAGATGGCTCCATGACTCTGATGTGCTCTAAGTCTTGGGCTTCTCTGCCTCACCTTCCCCTGTTCAGCTAAGCAGGACTCTTTTTTCTCCCTCATTGGCACCCTTTTCAGGCTAAAGAGAATGAAGCTTTGCTCTCTCCCTTCTGGCCTGTGGCCTGTTACCTGGGTTTCTTCAATGAAAGGATGGGAATGAAGCAGAGTAGCTGTTAAAACGTGCCATGCCAAATTTTGTGCATGAAGAACAGAGGGCTCAATAATAGTACTCGTAATTGCCAGGAGCTCTTTAGCATCACGGGTGTTACAGAAAGTAAGCAGCTAATGTACACATACCCTCCTGGACAGGGCTCAGTGCAGACAGCACGAGACTGTCTGCCTGACTCATGGGGCTGATGCCAGAAAGACACAGTTTATAGATTTTTGGCTTTTGGAATCTTATATTTGTCTTAGCATTCAAATAGCCCTGTCCCTGTTTCTTTGTCTTTTTTCCTTCCTTAAAAAAGTAGTCCCAATTTTCTGAGCTAGGTAGTCATTTCGAGGTTTGTTTTTATGTGGCTTGGGCTAGAGGCAATGTGTAGCAGGCATTTGCTCATGCTGCCATAACAAAAACCCACACACTGGGAGGCCTGAGGAGCAGAAATTTGTCCTCTCACAACTCTGGAGGCTGGGAGTCTGAGATCAAGTGGTTGGCAGGGTTGTTTTTTGGAGGTTTGTCTCATTGGTCTGCAGATGGTGGCTTCTCCCTGATTCTTATGGTTGTCCCTCTGTATATCTGTGTCCCAATCTCCTTTTCTTATAAGGACACCAGCCATATGGGATTAGGGTCTCACTTTAACTGAATTACCAGGATCCTGTCTCCAAATATGCTTGCTTTCTGCAATACTGGGCATTAGGACCTCAACCTGTAACTCAGGCAGTGGGAAGGGAGTTTCAATTCAGCCCACGACAGCACTGAACCATATTTTTTGAAGTGTCATCTTCCCACGGGTGATTGTTAATCTAATAACGGAGACCCAGGGAGTGAGGGGGCTGCTTCTCTTTGAGTTTTTCCACTGTGTTGTCGTTTAGATCGACAGCGTCCCCCAAAAGTCTCACATGTGTGGAAGGTGATTGGACTATGGGAGGGCTGTACTTATCAGTGAATCCATCCACTGCTGAGCTCATAGCTGGATGTGCTGTTAGGAGGTGGGCCTGGTTGGAGATAGGTCACCGAGCACATGACCTGCAAGGGTGTATTCTGGTCTCTGGCTCCTCCCTTCTCTCTCTGCTTCCGGTTTCCATGGGTTGAGCAGCTTTCCTCTGCCGGGCTCTTCCACCATGCCATTTCTACCTTGGAGCCAGCCGAGCCATGAACTGAAAATGTGAGAAAAAAAAAAACCTCTCTTCCTTTAAATTATGAGTATTGGGTGTGTTGTCCCAGATGAGAAAGGGACTAAGACACACCGTGTTTCTAGCTCCTTGTTAGCCTCCTGCCTGTATGAGCTGGGCATGCCGAGGAAGCAGGATGGAACAAGGTAGAATGAAGTTGAAATGTTACTCAGATAGCAAGCAACCAGGAGGAAGTCCAAGGGGTTTGACTGTGATTGTGTGAGACCCCTGGTAGGTGTACAGCCTCTGCTAATGAAATGAAAGGGTGACCTGGGGCTCTCCACTCTCACCATCCCTGACGTGATGGACTCCAGCATCCTTGGGGAGATTAATATGAATACATATTTGAGTGTGCAGAAGTGCTCTCCTGTCTGAACGTGTTTCCTGCTGTTACTACCAGAAAGTACTACAAACTGGGTGGATTCCAAAAACAGTTGGAAATGTATTCTCTCCTAGTCCTGGAGGGTAGAAGTCTGAGTCAAGCCCTCTAAAGGTTTGAGGGGAGGAGCCTTCTTTGCCTTTGTTAACTTTGGCTCCCGGCAGTCCTTGGCTTGCAGCTGCATTACTCCAGTTGCTACTGCTGCTGTAATGTGGCGTCTTCCCTATGTGGGTGTCTGTGTCCCTGTTTATGTCCAAAATTCTCTCTCCTTTCACTGATAAAGACACCAGTCATTGGGTTAGGAGCCCATCCGAATTCATTAGGACCACTTTTTTTTTTTTTTTCCTGTTACTGGGGATCGATCCCAAGGTCTTCCAATTGGGCTGTATTCTCAGCCCTTATTACATTTTTTATTTTGAGACAGGGTCTAAATTTTCCAGGCTGTGCTCAAACTTACTATCCTCCTGCCTCAGTCTCCCAGAGTGCTGGGATTATAGACTAGAGCCACCATGCTTTGCTTTTTAAAAAAATTTTTTAAAACTTTAAGCTTTATGTTTACTTAACAAATATTAACTATATATATTTATAGGGTACAATGTGATGTTTTGATATATATATTTATATTACAGAATGATTCAATCAAGCTAATTAACATATCTCTTGCCTTACATGCTTGTCATTTTGTGTGTGTATGGTGTGAACATTCAAAATCTACTCCTAGCAATTTTGAAATATACATTATATTACCATTAACTGTGCTCACCAAGCTGTGCCAATCTCAAAAACTTATTCTTCCTAACAGAAACTTTATGCTCTTTTTTTTTTTTTTGTGGGTACTGGGGGGTCGACCTCAGGACCTCGCGCACCAACAGGCACCCATGCCACTGAGCGATATCACCGGCCCCTTTTTCGTATGTGGGATCCAGGAGTCGAACTCGGGCCCTCGCGCTTGCAAGGCAGGCGCTTATGCCGCTGAGCCATCTCACCGGCCCCACTTTATGCTCTTTGACTACTGCTTACCTCATTACATGTTGCAAATACCCAGTTTCCAAGTTACAGTCACATTCTGAGGTTCCAGGTAGATGTGCATTTTGGGGTGACACAACTCTGCATAGTGCGTTGACCAATTCCATTGTCTGCTCCATGACCAGGGTTTGGCAGCTTAGTTGGTGTCAACAGGGGTGTTTGGTGAAAGGGAGGGAGAAATAGAGAAAGACAGAGACAGAGGCAGGAAAGACAGAGAGAAAATGACAGGAAATCAGAGGAGACGGATGCTGGCAGTAATAAAAGCCTGTCTAATTCATCTGCAGCCTTGAAGCAGCTGCTGGGTGCCTTGTTTCAAATATTCATTGAGTGTCTACTGAGGAGTTAGGGATACTGTCTCCTTATGCAAAATTTAACATTTGCTTGGTTAGCAGGTTCCATCATATTTATAAGAGTTCTGACACATTCATTTCAGCTCATAAGTCTATCATAAAAGAGGAAATGTGTTTTTAATGTGTTTTTGGGAAACCACAGATGAGGGGCCTGGACAGTACTAGCCCCCTTAGGATATCCTGCCAGTCTTTTATTACTCAAAGATTTAAGAGGCTGGTCCCAGGGCTAGGCAGCCTGATTGCTTTTCATATTATTTTGTTTTGTTTTGTTTTGTTTTGTTTTGTTTTGCAGAAGCTCTTTAAGCTGGGGGAGCACAGGGTGGCTTTTAGTTTTGAGTACTTAGGATCTTTAGGTGTCCTCTCTATTTATTCTCTTTGCACATTTTTTCCTTCCTTTTTCCTGTTATTGGAAGTGCCTGGTAAAGAACAGAGGCTGAGTTTGAGCCTGTGAAGCTGGCAGGAATCTATGCCACTTCCTGGAATAGGCAGCCTTGGAGAGGGTAGGGGTTGTGGGGAAAATGTGAGTGGGCTTTGGGTAGATTCTAGACTGTTCTTTCTTCTGCTAATACATTTCCCTTCTTGGGATCAAAGGAAGAAAATAGCTCCAAGTACCTGAAAACTGAGTCAGCTGTCTCCGGGAAATATACTTTTAACAGTTGTAGCATTTTGGACCTGGATGTTTAGTGACCTACCAGTGCCCCGGTTGGTTCACTGGGTGCTGATTGGTTAAAACAGAACAAGCCCCGAGGACTCCTGACTTCTCCTTTACCCAAAACCCATCATGTACTTTTTGGGAGGGCAGAGAGGCCTGTGATGTTCTGTCACAGCTCAACATGGCGAGGCAGGAGCCTCTGTAGTCTTCCCCAGAGCCTGGCTTACCTGGCAGCTCACACTCAGTCCTCAACACGCCTCAGGGAAGTTTGACAGCCAACCTTAGTGAAGATCACCCGTGTCACCTCCAGGATGGAAGACTGTGTTGCGCACATGAAAACAGGAGATACTTGCTCTGGAAGAGATTCACATCTCTGTGGGAAACAAATGTGGTTCAACATAGTCTGTGTAAACCACCAGCAATCTTAGAAGTGGGTCCCAAGCATCTCTCGGGAGCTCACCAGACCAGACTTGGTGCTTCTGATGCACCAGCTCTCCCTGCTTCTTCAAGGGCCACCAGTGTCAGGCTGGCCATGGTAAGCCTGCTGTCCCCTGCTCCCCTCCAGCCCAAATGTGGACACAGGTTGTGCTCCTCTGAGGCCAGCTGTGAAGGAAGATTTTTCCAAGTCTTGGGGATGAGCAAAGGGATATCAAAGAAGAATATCAGCTGGCAACCATTTGAGCTCCTGGTCTTCCGCAGTCCTTGGGACCCTGTCTGTGGAGAGTTCTTGCCTGGGGTAAGCTGGGTCCACAAATATTCTCTGTCTTTTGTCTTGCCCAGATCCTGCCCAGGGATAGAATTTGAGGTTTAGTGTTTTCCAGATCTTCAGACCTGCCACCCCAGGGAGAGGCTGTCTCCATCTCCCAGGATGAAGAAAATAAGGCCTGGGATGAGGGCCATCTTCGAAATCCCCATTGCCTTTTCTAGGACCCCCCTTTCCTCCCCAGGGTAATTGATGAGAAATGTTCTACTTTCTTCTTTTTGCAGTACTGGAGAATGAATCAAGATCCTTCACACTGAGCTACATACCCAGACCTTTTTTATTTTTTATTTTGAGACAGGGCTTCCCTAAATTGCCCAGGCTGAGCTTGAATTCACAATCCTTCTGTCTCAGCCTCCCAGAGTGCTAGAATTACAGGTGTGCAACACCATGCCCAGCTGATTTTCCTTTTCTTTCCCATGAGACATTGCTGGGGCCCATAGCCTAGACTCTTACGCTGTGGCCTCACCAGAACAGTGGTATAAGTTCTTATCAGTTCAGCATTAGTGAGAAGCCATAAACCACATCAGTTACCATAAACCACTAGTTACCTTCTCATTGCTGGGACAAAATACATGGCACCCACCAGTTAAAGGAGGGGTTTATTTTAGCTCATAGTTTGTAGAGATTTCAGCGCATAGTTGGCTGGCTCTAAGACAGGGTAGCATGGCAGAGGAGAAACAGTTCATGGCATGGCAGGCAGGAAGCAGAGGGAGGGATCAAGGGAGGAAGAAGGACATATATATCTTGGTTCACTGATGCTTTTGTGAACAATTTGGCTTGCAAACAGAAGTGTTTTGCAAAATTTTGTTTTTGTTTGCAAACTCTGCATTGGATGATGAGCATGACCACAGCCATCTTTCCTGCACGAATACCAATGTGGGCATCGTTTTCAGAATCATGGAATGAATTAATTTCATGAACTGATATCTCTATAGATCTATCTATCTTTCTTCCAGGCCACACCCACGGTGACCTACCTTTTCCTACTAGGCTTCACATCCCAACATCTCACCCAGCTATAAAACCATCAGTGAACTAATCCAGTGATGAATATCACACACCCACGATCCAGTCACCTCCCACAAGCCCCACCTATGAGCACATGCGGCTTTGGGGGAGATTTTAGCTATAAACCATAAAGAGGTCATATCTGAAAATGGTCTGATGTGCAACTTTGTCTCAAAATCCCTATAAAATCATACAAATTGTTAGATTCCAAGCTCTATGAACATTTCAAGAATACATATACACATGAGAAGACAAGGCAACCAAATGCTTCCAAAAACACTTAACTCCCAGAAACCTGATCTATGAGGCATTGAAAGGGAAGAAGTCAAAAGCCACACAGCTGAATTACTCAAAATGATAAAAGAGGAGATAAAAACCAGATCAATATGTTACTTGGTGAGCTCAAAGAAGATAGAACTAAACAGATTATAGACTTAATAAACAAAATGATCACTTAGTTTACAGAAGCTAGCTGAGCTAAACAAAACAATGCAAAATACAACTGATCAGTTTAGCAAAGAATTAGAGTCCATGAAAAGATACCAAATAGAAATCCAGGACATTAACAATTCTATTTGAAGTATGGGTAACAGAAGTGGCCAATGTGAGAGTAGAGTGTCAGAACTGGAAGACAGGGTTTTTGCTGGTGACCATATACTTAGATACCTTAAAAAAACAGGAGAACATGAAAAATGGATCCAACACCTTTTAGATGATGCAAAGACTAATCTAAGATTAATGGAAATACTGAAAAATTGGAAGACTGCACAAATGACATAAAAAGCCTGTTTACAAAAATTATAGCAGAAAACCTTCTAAATACAGGGAAAAATGTAACGTACAGATAAATGAGGCATATAGAACCCCAAATAACCACAATCAGAAAAGAACTTCTCCACAGCATTTCATAGCCAAAATCCCAGATGTCTAACACAAGGACAGAATCTTAAAAGCGACAAAAAGCAAAAAATCACTTATAAAGTTAAACATATTAGAATTATACCAGGCTTCTCAACACAAACCTTTAAGGCCAGGAGAGCTTGGAGCGCAGTGTTTTAAACCCTAAAAGAAAACAGTTTCAAACCCAGACTAACATATCCTGCAAAACTGTCTTCCAAAATTGGTGGAGAAATAAGGTATTTCCATGACAAAGAGTGCCTTAATAAATTCATGACACCAGACTAGTACTCCAAACAATTGCTAAGGATATCCTCAAAAGAGACAATAAAATGAACAATGCCAAAAAAAATCTAATGGAATGAATACATCAGGCACGGTGAACAGTTAAGCAGAGGGGAAACAAAAGGAAATGAGCAACAAGAGAATAATGTAATGACAGGAATAAGCCCAAGCCAAAAAAAAAAAAAAAAGATTGGCAGAATCAATCAAAAATAAAACCCAACAGTATTCTGTTTATAAGAAACACATTTAACCCAAAGAGAAATTTATAGACTAAAACTCATAGGATGGAAAACAATATTCCACGCAAGGGGAACCCCCAGGCAGGCAAGAGTAGCTATTCTGTTTTCACACAAAGTGGACTTCAAGCCAGAACTGGTCAGAAGAGACAAAAAAAGATCACTATATATAGGGCTGGGGATGTAGGTTAGCTGCATAGTGCCTCCCTGGCAAGTGCAAGGTCCTGAGTTCAATTTCTGGTTCAAAAAATAAATCACTATATAATAGCTAAGAGAAAAATTAAACAAGAAGAAAATTAAAAATTATAAACACATATTCACCAAATACTGGTGCACACAACTTTATAAAACACTACTGAACACAAAAGATCAGATAAACATCAACGCAATTATAGCAAGGGAGCTCAATACCCTGCTGTTGTAAATAGATCAACTAGACAAAATATCAACAAAGAAATATTAGCGTTGAACCACACATTTAAACAAACAACAACAAAATATACAATCTTCTCACCAGCACATGGAACTTCCTCCAGAGTAGACCACATATTAGCCCATAATGCATGCTTAAGTAAATGCAAGAGAATTGAAATTGTTCCATGGATTTTATCAGTCATAGTGCAATGAAACTAGAAATTAATTGCAAAAGAAACCACAGAAATTATGCAAACACATGGAAATTAAACAAAACCCTCTTGAGTAATCAATGGGTCATGGAAGAAATTAGATAGTTCCTAGAATCAAATGCCAATACAGCATACCAGAACCTGTGGAACACAGTGAAAGCAGTCGTAAGAGAGAAGTTCACAGCTGTGAACACCACATCAGAAAAACAGAGTGAACCAAAATAAATAACTTAATGATGCACTTCAGGATCCTAGAAAAACACAATCCAAATTCAACACTAGTACGAGGGAGAAAATTATAACAATCAGAGCATAAATTAGTGAAACTGAGACTAAAAAGCAATACAAAAAAATCAATGAATCAAAAAGCTGGTTCTTTCAAAGAATAAGCAAAAAAGAGAAACCCTTAGCCAATCTTACAAAAGAAAGAAAGAAGAAAGAAAGAAAGACCCAAATCAATGCAATTAGAAATGAAAAAGGAGAATTCACAACAGATACCACAAAAATCCAGGAGATTATTAGTAACTACTTTGAAAACCTGTACTCCAATAAACTGGAGAATTCAGAAGAAAGGGATAGATTCCTAGATACATAATACAGATGAATTACCAAAATTGAACTGAGATGATTTAAAAATCCTGAACAATCTAATAGCAGACAATAAAAGTGAAGCAGTAGTAAATAAATCTGCCAATAAAGAAAGGCCCAAAACACGGTGGATTCATCACTGAATACTACAGCAACTTCAGGGAAGATCTAATGCCAATACTCTTCAAACTCTAATGAAATTGAAAGGGAAGCAGTACTTTCAAAGTCATTCCTAGAAGCTAGTATTGCCCTGGTTCTAAAACCAGACAGGATCCAACTAAAAAGATACAAGTCAATCTCTTTAATGTACACAGACACAAAAAACTCAACAAAGTACTTGTAAAGAGAATGCACCAAATCATCAAGATTATGCATCATGACCAAGTAGGCTTTATCACAGTAAGCAAGGATGGTTCAGCATACACAAATCAATAAATGTAATACATCACATAAACAGAAGCAAGGAAAAAAAATCACACAGTCATTTCAATAGGCACAGGAAAAGCCTTTGACAAAATTCAACGTTCATTCATGATTTAAAAGATCACTGAAGAAAATAGGTATAGAAGGACCTTATTTTAACCTGATAAAAGCCATTTTATCAGATCATATTACCAACATCATATTAAATGGGGAAAAGCAGAAAGCTTTCCCTCTAAAATCAGGAATAAGACAAGAATCTGTCACCACTCTTGTTAGATATAGTGCTTGCAGCATTAGCCAGAGTGATCGAGAGAAAGAAAGAAAAGTGATATATATAGGAAAGGAAGAAGTCAAATTATCATTATTTGCAGATGACATGATCCTCTACATACACAGAAGACCCAAAATATTCTATCAAAAGGCACTTAGAATTAATATAGAATTAATAACCAAATTCAGTAATGTAGCTGTATACAAAATCAACACACAAAAATCAATAGTATTCTTGCACACCAATAATGAACTCACCCAGAAAGAATTTAGGAAAACAATACCACTCACAATAGCACCAAGGAAAATTAAATACTTAGGGATTAATGTAAACAAGGAAGTGGAAGACTTCTACAATGAAAACTATAGTATTCCGAAGAAGGAGATCAAAAAGAACATCAGAAAATGGAAAGATGTCTTCTGTTCCTGGATAGGCAGAACCAGTATAGCCATAATGGCCATACTTCTAAAACTGATATACAGATTTAATGAATCCCAATCAAAATGCCAACAGCATTCCTCACAGGACTAAAGAAAACAATCCTAAAATTTATATGGAACCAGGAGAGAGACAGAATAGCAAAAGCAATCTAGGGAAACAAGAACAAAGTAGGAGGCATCATAATCCCTAACTTCAAGTTACACTACAAAGCTACAGGCATAAAAACAGCATGGTAGAAGTATAAAAACAGACATGTAGATCAATGGAACAGAATAGAGGATGCAGAAACAACCCTAGACATTCACCCATCTGATCTTTCACAAGACAGCCAAAAACATATGCTGGAGGAAAGATAGCCCCTTTAATAAATGGTGCTAGGAAAACTGTCTATCTATATGTTGAAGGTTGAATCCAGACCCATATTTCTCACCATGTACTAAACTGAAATAAAAATGGATCAAATGTCTCAGTGTCAAAACAAAAACACTTAATCTGCTGGAAGATACAATAGGTAAAACTCTTGAAGACATAGGTGTAGGCAAAAACTTTCTGAACAGAAATCTGATTGCATAAGAAATAACATGACAAATCAAGAAATGGGATCATATCAAAATAAACAGCTGCACAGTAAAGAGAACAGCTAACAAAATCAAGAGGCAACCTACAGAATGGGAAAAACTTTTTGCCAGGTATTCCTCAGACAGAGTAATAATACTGAGAATATATAAAGAATTCCAAAAATTAGACTCCCCCAAATAAAAGACCCAATCAAAAAATGAGCAACTGAAGTGAATAGACACTCCTCAGAAGTACAAATGGCCAATAAATTTGTGAAAAAATGATCAATACCTCTAGCCATTAGACAAATGCAAATTAAAACAACACTATGGCCAACATGAAAAAGTCAAATAATAACAAATACTGGCAAGACTGCAGGGAAAAAGGAACCCTTCTACACTGCTAGTGGGAATGTAAATTAGTACAACCACTATGGAAAGCAGTATGGAAATTCCTCAGAAAACTAAAACTCGGGCCAGGAATATAGCTCAGAGGTACAGCGCCTGCCTCGCAAGCACGAGGTTGTGAGTTCAATTCCCGGTACCAAAAAAAAGCAAAAACAAAAAACTAAAACTAGAAATTCTATTCAACCCAGCTATTCCACTCCTAAGTATCTTCCCAAAAGAGTTAAAGATATCATATTACAGTGACACATGCATACCCATGTTTACAGTAGCACAATTCACAATAACTAAATCTTGAAAGTGGTCTATACGTCCAAAGAGAATGGAATACTACTCTACCATAAAGAAGGATTAGTTTGAGTCATTTGCAGGAAAATGGATGCACCTTGAGACCATAATGTTAAGTGAACTAAATCAGACACATAAGCTTAAATATCATGTGATTTCTTTTATGTGAGAAACCCAAAATATAAATCAATGAAAGAGAACATTAAAAGTCAGATAATAGGAAACAGGGAGGTAGATCTTTTGCAAAAGGAGGAGAGAGGAAGGGGCTGATAAAAAGAATGAAGATGTGTTATGTGCATGTACCAATTCATCATGATGAATGTAATCATTATGTACTGCAAACCTGTACTAATAAAAATAAAAATTAAAAAAGAATATCCATACGATTGCCTCAGATGATGAGCAGTATGAATATTTTTCAAAATTTGTAAACAGTAGAGCTCCCTCTCTTGTGTACAGTCATTTAAGCTATAAAAAATACACAGAATTGTGTAACCACCACCACAATCAGGATATAGAACAGTCCTATCATCTCCCAACGTTCCCTGGGGCTGTTCCTTGTAGCGAACCTCACCCCACCTTGCTGACTGACCCGTGGCAACTTGGGAGCTATTCTCTGCTAACTGTAGTTTGGATCCCTCCAGAATGGTACACCGTGTAGCTTTTGAGTCTATTTTCCTTCACTTGGAAGCATGCATTTGAGAGCCCTTCACAGTGTTGCAAGTGTTAGTAGTCGTTCCTTTTTTATGGCTGAGTCGTATTCCATTGTATGGATTATACCACACATTATTTGTTCTTGCACAAGCTGAAAGACATCTGGGGTGTTCTCAAGTTTGGGGCAATGATGACTAAGACTGCTATATATATTTGCTACAGGTTTTTGTGTAAACATAAGTTTTCATTTCTCCTGGGTAAATACTTAGGAGTGGGATCTGGGCCATGTGATAAGTGTATGTTTAACTTTATAGGAAACCATCAAACTGCTTTCCAGAATGCTTGTGTAGTTCTTAAGTCCCACCTGAGTTCTAGCTGCTTTGTATCCTTGCCAGCCCTTGCAGTGTCAGCCTTTTGTTTGTTTTTAAACTGTAGCCATTCTAATGAGTGTGATGGTCTTTTGTGACTTCAATCTGTATTTCCCTAATGCTTGGTGATGGTTGGCATCTTTTCCTGTGCTCATTTGCCATCTGCACATCTTCTTTGGTGTTAGAATCTTTTGCCTATTTTTTATTTTTTATTTATTTATTTTTTGTGGGTACCGGGGGGTCGACCTCAGGACCTCGTGCGCCAGCAGGCGCCCGTGCCGCTGAGTGATATCACCGGCCCCTTTTTCGTATGTGGGTTCCGGGAGTCGAACTTGGGCCCTCGCGCTTGCCAGGCAGGCGCTTACGCCGCTGAGCCATCTCACTGGCCCTGTCTATTTTTTAAATGTTTGTGTTTCTATTGTAGAATTTGAAGAGTTCTTTGTAAATATTCTGAATACAAATCCTTTGTCAGATACGTGTTTTCATTTATTTTCTCCTGTCCTGTGGCTGACATTTTTGTTGTCTTAACTGTGCCTTTACAAAACACAAATTCTTACTTTTGATGAAGTCCAATTTATCAATCTTTTTCCTTTTATAGATTATGCTTTTGACGTGCTGTTTGAATCCGTTTCCTTTACTTAACAGCATGCATTTGTGAGGCCCTTGACACTTCTTTTCTTAACCCAAGATCACAAAGATTTCCTCCTATGCTAGTTTCTAAAAGTTTTATATTTTACATTTAGGTCAATGATGTATTTTGAGTTATTTTTGAAAATAAAGTGTTAGAATTCAAGATTCTGATTTTTTTGGTATGGAAGTTCAATTGCCCCAGCACCATTTATTGAAAAACAACTATTCTTTCTCCATTGAATTGCTGTGTGCCTTTGTAAAATGTAATTGACCATTATTGCGTGGGTCTGGTTTTGGATTTTCTATTCTCATTCATTGACTTATATGTTTACCAAAATTACCCTCTGTTGATTACTATAGATTTATATTAATTTTGAAATCAGACATTTTATGCACTCCCATTTGGCTCTTCTTCTGGAAAACTGTATTGGTTATTCTAATTCCATTAAATGGACATATACATTTTAGAATCAGTTTGCCAATATCTATAAAAAATCCTGATGAGATTTTGACTGGGACTGCACTGAATCTGTAAATAAGTTTGAAGAAAATCAATATCTTAATATTAAATATTAGTTTTTCATTTTGTGAATATGTGTCTTTCTCCATTTATTTAAATCTTCTTTTCTTTGCCTATCTTTTGTGGTTTTTAGCATACCTACTCTGCACATTATGTTAGATTTATACCTGTGTGTAATCTCATTTTATGTAGTATCATAAATGGTACTGTATTTTAAATTTCAATTCTAATTGCTCATTGCTAGTATAGAGAATTATAATTGATTTTTGTGTTACTCTTGCATCCTGCCACTTTGCTAAGTTATTTGTTCATTCTAAGAGATTTTTGAGTATATTCTTTGGGACTTTATATTTCATATCTGTGAAAAATTACAGTTTTATTTCTTTTTTCCATGCTATGTACTGTTACTCCTTTTTCTTGCCTTATTGCACTGGCTGTGACTGATAAGCAGTGGTGAGCAGCTATTCCTGCCTTATTTCTGATCTTAGGGGAAGCATTCAGTCTTTCACCATTAAGTAGGATGTTTGTTATCTCTAGGTTTTTGGTAGGGGAGGGGTGCCCATGTTTGAAAAGCCACTGTTTTATTCTCGAAAGGTGTCACATTGTAGAAATGTTACAGAGTTGGAACGAATACTGGAGTCGGACTTACTGGATTTGAATTCTGAATTGGCCTCTTAGTAGCTGCAAAACCTGGAAGTTTCTGAGAAAACCGACTCTGTTATTTTATGTAACATGCCTAGAATTGGGACAGGTGTGTTGTAGGTCCTCAGTGAATGTTAGTTGTTCTGTTTAAATAATCATTAAAGTGGCCAAAGAGCTAAGGGAGCCTGGATATGGGATTCCTTTGACTCAGACTGAGAGAATCTTGCTGCCCATAATGAAAAATACAGAGAGATTTTGGGTATGGATATGAATTTTTCATTCATTGATCACATCCGTGTCTGCAGCGCTCTAAAGGTGCCCAGTGAGATGCACATCGTTTAGGTTCGGAACAGTGCAGGGATGGGGAAATCCAGACCGTAAAAGAGCAGATTGTTTCTAAGGTAGAAGAGGAGGCTGCTGGGCAGAGAGGTAGACCGTAAAGAAATTAAAGAAGCACAGATGTGTGTTTAAGGAAAAATATATTAAAAATAATGCAAAAAATATAGAGAGCTCGTGATAGAACAAAAATATGTGTGTGGTGAAGAGCAGAAGGTGGAGCCACGGTGAGTGACAGTAACATGGGTTCAGGAGTCGCTAGCATCCAAGTATATTTTGTTCATGTCCCTCTTTCCTCTGCTCAGGAGGTAGAGCAAGGCCTAAAACCAGAGAGTGAAAGTTGAAGTTGTAAGATTTGAATCATACAGTGGTTTAAGCTCTCTGTCCCCAAAGGATTCAAGTGGAAGCTCAGTGACCAATGACCAGGGAAGTTGTCTTGGGGCTTCCTGTGTAGTGTGAAAGTGTAGGCAGAGTAACTTCAGGCTCCAAGATACCTTCCCTGTGAGTCTTCTAAGGCTCCTGGGAGAATGGCAATACACCTGAGTCCTGGGCTCCCAAGCCTCCTCTGTGTAGCTCACAGGGGCTCATGTGACATTGAAATCTGGGACAGCAGATGAAAAGAGAGTGGGTTCTGGTTTAAGGTCTTGGGCTTTCAGTACAGAAGCATGGTTACAGGTGATTAGGTGCAGCGCAGTTTGCTCATTGGATGCTGCAGGTGCCTACTCTCTAAGGCCTATGCTTTTTGCAAGGTGTTGCCATTGTAACTTTTCCCCTTCTACTCCAAGGTCTACCAGCACTTCTCCACTTAGTTAATGAGGTGTCTACTCACCTTGCCTCTTTTCTTTTGTTTCTCCGTCTCTCTTTGCACCTCTCTTTTGCTGCACACCTGTTTGTCTCCTTTCTTAGTGATTTACTTCTCTCCCATTCTCCCTGAGGCTGGGGTGAAGTCCCTCGGTGTCCCCTGCACTTCTCAGCACAGGCTGCTCCTTGGAGGGTCCTCATGGGCTCCACGGGGCGTTTTCAGCCCCCATACAGTAGCTCCTGGTGGGAACAGTAATGGAAAAGCTCTTCTGAGGCCCTTTCTTCCCTCTCTGTCTAGAGATCTTCATGGATAGATTCCACCCTGGAGCTCCTTTCTTTCTGGAAAATTAGATCTGGGTAAAGTTCTCCTCCAGGCCTTTGCTTTGGGCTAGCTCTGCAGAGCGAAAGCCCATTAGACTGCAGTGCTAATTAAACTCATCCGAGTGAGCTGTCACTAGGGCCCCTGCTATTCATTTGGGGTGGAAACAATGAGCCTGGATATGCATGAGGTTTGTTACCCAGCATGGCTTTTCCTTGAAATTATCCTTCTCAGCACCTCTGTAACAATCTGCCAACCCACCCCTCAGCCAGCCCAGCTTGATTAGAGTCATTAAGCACTTAGTATCAAAGAGCAGGTGCTTCTCCTGTGTCTGTCTCAGCCAGGAATAAAGCTTTGCCTTATTAATTTTCCTTTTTATAGGGGCTGAGGTTCTGACGTGACTCAACTTGGAGATTTTTAATTGTGCTGTTTTCTTCCCTTTGCCACCATATACCTATTGGGGTTGAAGAAAAGCAATAGGGCTGAAGGCAACGCCTCTGTGCTGGCATGTGACTGGATCCTATTATCTGACCAAAACTTCCGAGCCCGTCTTGGCTAGGAATTGGATTAAGCAGTCCTGCAGCTCAGCCAATTTCAGGTTGAGCTGGTGGAGTAAAGCCCTCGCAAGTGGACTGTTTAACAGCAGGCAAGGGAACAGGAAAGGCGACAATCAGGACGTAATTGAAATGGCTCTCCTGGAACTAATGAGCTGCCCCCGGCTTCCCTGCTAGCCTGCTGTTGGGAAGTCACAAGGCTCCAAAATCTGGCTTAAAATGCTCAGTGCAGAGGGCTGCACAAAGGAGAAGTTTGATCGTACATCTTGACCCACAGAACAGGGCATTTTGACTCAGAACATACGTTCTGAAAGTCTGGACGGGAGAGTTGGAGGGGGAACTGCAGAAGCTCTGTTTCCTCTGCCTCTTCTTCCTTTCTTCCTACCCTGGACCTTCATTTTATTCCTGCAAAGTCATGTGGATTTCTCTATTCCAGTTCCCTGGTGCATTGAGGCAGACACGTAACTTTCCTCTGGAGGGGATTCTTCAGTGCCATACATTAAATACCAAGGTGTGTCTTAGTTTCTGAGCACAGTATCTTCTTTAAACCAGATGGCAATGATCTTGCTTGTAGGGTACCTCACAGAAATTTCTAGGGGCTCTGAGCCCCCCGAGCACTGCTGGAAGGGTTAGGAGGGGGTCATCTGCTATGACAATCCAAGAGCTTCAATTCCTATTTCCCTCCCTTTGAGAAATAGAATTTCAGCTTCAAGCTTAAAATGTGAAATTTCAGGGTTTGAGAAGTCACAAATTAAATGAAAATGCTGGCTGGACAGCAGCTACTGGGTTTTTTTAATGGCATCCTGATATCTGTCTAGATGCTGCTCAGCTCTTTCTCATTTGGTCTCTCGTATGACAACCTCCATCCTCTCATCCTCAGAACAGCTACCTTGCTTGTTCTGTGGCAGTGAGACCACACAAGCACTTAGGAAAACCACCACTGTTGGATCACTGGCACTGGGGGCACGAGTTTTTGTGTGTGTGTGTGTGTGTGAGCTATGTCCTGTACCATGCTTGCTTAGCGCCTTGGTTCTCAGCCACTAAGTGCCTATAGCAGCTCCTAGTCAATGTGACAATGGGTGGAAGACGCCTCAGACATTTCAGAAGGCCCCCAGACGGATAGCCCTGAAGGAGCAGCTAAGCAGAATGGGCTGGTTCTCACACAAGGACTCCAGACCCAAGCAGTTTGGATTCCAGCTGAGATTCTGCTTGTGGGGACATTGGTCATGGCCAGGCTGTGTCTGCTGAGAGGGAGGAGCCCGTTTGGGGTGTTCTTTTTGGGCTTGCTGCCATCCTGCCAGTGCCCTGGCTAAGAACCACACTGGAGACCCTCTCTCCAGAAAAGTACACCTACGTGAGTTCGTTTTCACTTTACTCTCGATTTCTGAGTGCTATGCACTGGACCAGCACAGTGCCTGGCACTCAGTGAGATTGAATAAAGCCCACTTGTTGCTTTGTCTGTGTTCTGCAGATGCTGATGATGAGGTCCTGCCTGGTTCCTGGAGGTACATGACCCTCTGTTCATATCACCTCCATCTTACAGACATTTCACTCTTGTGATAACACCTGAGAATCAGGCGGTAGGGATGCTCGGGGGCAGCCAGAGGTCCTGGCTGTGGGACTGTATTGGTGCAGACTGGAAGCAGGACAATGAAATAAAAACAAATGTTAGGGCATCTTCAACCTAGAAGCTCAGTTTTTTTTCCCCAAAGCTGCAGCCCAGACTTTTTGGTTATGAGATTCTCAATCTTCCTTTTTCTCTTACCTACTGCCCTGTCTGGCTTCTGTCTTCTTCATGCCTATTCTCATCTCTTACCTAACTCTCAGTAAGAGCTGGGATGCAACTTTTTGTAACTGTATTCTATTCTAAGAGCTCAGAATAAATGCAGTGTTACGGCTTAGGTCTAAAATGTTTCCTGAAGTGTCTGTGTTTGGAAGGTGACTGGATCATGGGGCTGCTATACTCTTCTGTGGGTTCATCCATCCATATGTCCAGTAGCTGAATGTGCTGTTAGGAGGTAGAGCCCAGTGGGAGGTGGTTCACTAGGGTGTGACATGGGAAAATGTATTACTGTCCCTGGTTCCTCCCTTCT
The DNA here is from genome assembly GCA_028451465.1 of Erethizon dorsatum. Lineage (NCBI taxonomy): Eukaryota > Metazoa > Chordata > Mammalia > Rodentia > Erethizontidae > Erethizon > Erethizon dorsatum. The sequence continues at coordinate 10,081,240 of CM051826.1, forward strand.
CTACTTCCTTGCCACTGAGTGGCAAACGGCTCTCCTCGGCCAACTGACCATGGACTGAGCCTGCGAACCAAAATGAGCCTTTCCTCCTTGAAATTGTGGGTAGCAAGTATTTTGTCCCAGCCATGGGAAAGTTGCTTAGAGACAGGATGAACTCCAGGTGATTCCTGTTTCACTATTTGCCAGCCATATTTCTGGTGGGGTAAGATCAGGCTCACTATTGCCAGGATTCACCATTTTTTTCTTTCCTTTTTAACAGAATTTTCATGTTGTTTTCTTCAGTAGTTCATTCATTCATTCATTCATTCTTCATCAAGTCAGTCACTGTTTGGCTTAATCTGATCAGCGAACTTGGCCTCTACTGCCACAAAGTCAAGGACAAACAGACACCTCAAATAAGCAATTACATAGTAATTAATTACAAATAGTGTACTACGATTTTAATGCTTAATTTCTTTTATAGTCATCAGAGAGTGTTTATAGTGGTCTAGAAAAGAACCCATCATTAGGCCTGGGATTGTATACTTTGCAGGAATTTTATCATTCTTTCCGGACCCAGGAGTACTGTTTGGTCACATGAAATTCTCTTACTGAGAATCAGATGGTTTTAGTCTTTGTCAGCCCACGTGCCTTGGACTATGGTAGAAGGCTCAGGATGGTACTACAGCTGCTCCTTGGATATTCCCTACATTTGAACAGGGATTGTGGGTTTTTCCAGGATGTGTGTGCATCTGCAAGTGTGCACATGTTGACATATTTTCTTACCATAGCACAGAATATTGTTGAATGTAGGAAATGAATTTACTTTCTGATTTCTCAGATGACCTGAGCTGTATGCTGTTGCTCCTGAAAGATGCTAGGCAATTATGCACCGGCAGCACACTTTTTTTTTGGTGGTGGTGGTACTGGGGATTGAACCCAGGGCCTTCACCCTGAGTTTCATCCTCAGCCCTTTTTTATTTATTATTTTAATTTTATTATTTAATTTAATTTTTATTTTGGGGATTCATTGAGTCACTAAATTGCCCTGGCTGGGGTCAAACTTGTGACCCTCTAGCCTCAGCCCGCTAGAGTGCTGGGATTGCAGGCATGCATCACCGTTTTCAGCCCAGAAGCACACTTTAGTAACATGCATGTTGACAGGGATGTGTGGCTGCAGTGTGGAATTGCCACTCCTGCTGGCCTTGCCAATGAATGCTCACTTAGGAAACAGGCAAGCTGCTCCAAGGAAACCTTAAAGTCTCCAGAATTTTGCCTTTGAACAGAAACAGTGTTTCTGAAACTCATGGGATCACCATCCATCATGGTGAACATGGACAAGGTCCTTGTTAGAATACATGTTGATATGTGCACGCTTAAAAGCAAGGAGATGGGCTTGGAAATGCTTCAGTGAACATTGTTTCAGATCAGGGCTGGAAAACCAAGCATTGTCATCTGCAAGAAGTGTTTTTTTAATTCAAGTGCTGTACAACCAGATGGATGGTCTCTTCTATCTTGTAAGTCTTAGGCTGGGTCCCATGGGATATTTACTTGTCACCAGAGAGCTATAGTCTGCTCTTCATCTTAGCCCAGATCCTGGTGTCTTATGGAGTCTGGAGCCAAAAGAACCACTAATGCTTACTAGTGTCCCTGAGCTCCATTCTAAGGAGTGCAGAAACCCCTTTTGGAGTAACAAATGATAACTAATTAAAGAGTGAACACATATGATGGAATTCATCTGAATACATGAGCTGAGGCTCCATGGACGTGGTCAGCCTGGGATGGTGGCTGCTGTAATTTGAATGGGGTTTGATGTGTTCCCCAAGGTTCATGCCCTGGAAGCTTGGAGCCCAGTGTGGCAGTATTATGGTGGTGAGATGTGTAAGAGGCAGGGTCGGGATACTGCCCTTGGAAAGGATCAATGCTGGTGTCAGGAGTGAGTGAATTTTTCAGAGAGTGGGTTGTTATTAAGCAAGGTCAGCCCAGGCACTGGTCCTCTTCTACACGTGGCTGACTCCTCTTCTGCTTCTTTGCCATGTTTTGTGTCCAGGCCAAGAGGTCTTCACCAGAGGCCAAAAGGATGTGTTCATCCAATTAGGGCCTTTCAAAAGGCGAACTAAATAAACTCCTTTTCTTGATAAAGCACCCACACTTGGGTATTTTGTTATAGGAAGAAAAATAAACTAATATAATGGCATTATTCCAAAGGCTTTCAAAGGCTTATTAGAATTCTCGGGGTTGACTTACTATCCAAGTTCATACTGTGAACTAAATAAACCCCTTTTCTTGATAGAGTACCCACACTTGGGCATTTTGTTATAGGAAGAAAAAATAAACTAATATAATGGCATTATTCCAAAGACTTTCAAAGGCTTATTAGAATTCTCGGGGTTGACTTACTATCCAAGTTCAAAAGCAGAAGCAATCTTACTTTTTTGTGTGTGGTTGGACATTGCTTAACAATATTCCTAAAATAATTTTCTTGCCGGGGATATAGCTCAGAGGCACGGCACCTGCCTGGCAAGTGTGAGGTCCTGAGTTCAATTCCTGATACCCACCCCCCAAAAATTAATTTTATTCCCCTGAACTTTCAAAATAATTATTCTAGGCCAGAGTGGGCTTTACTTACTTATCTCTGCTGCTCTTGATAGGAGGGAGAGGACCTGATGAGGCAAGCCAAGTCCCTGCTACTGTATTGCTAGGACATATTCTCATGTCTGTTTGGCCTTCGTGGCTTCTGCTGGGCTTCTGGTCTCTGGAACTGTCAAGGGTAGGAAAGAGGCTACACAGAATGCAGTGATAGAAGAGCACTCTAGATATATTTGTTGTCTAAAGCGTGGCTGGTTAATAAAACAATATTGGGCTTTGGATTTTTGATTTTCTTTATTAACTTTCACTGTTAGATGACTCACCAAGATGATGGAATTTACTTAAAATTTCAAGAAGCATTTATATAGAGAAAATTGTGCTCTCAGGCTCCTTCCCAGGAAAGATGAGGATTGAAAGGCCTGAGGTCTCACGTGGGACTCCAGGCATATTCCTTTCATTCGATTGCGAGCTACCAAGAATTTCAGTGTTCACCTCTTTTATCTGAGTGTAACAGGCTGTGTGAGTCAACATTGCCTTATAACAAGCAACTCTCAAATTGCAGTGGTTCACAATCATTAAGGTTTATTTTGCTTTTAAATAATGTGCAAGCTTTAGACTGGCTATATCTCTGCTCTGTTCATTTTCTTCTTCTGGATCCCAGGCTGCAGATTCAGCTTCTATGAAAGACATGCCCAGTGTCATGGTGGAAGGGAAGAATAAAACACATGGTAGAAGCTGGGTTGGGTGGTGCATGCCTGTAATCCCAGCACTCTGGGAGGAGGATCACAAATCTGAGCCCAGCCCAGGCAACTTAGCAATTCAACAAGACCCTGTCTCAGAATAAAAAATAAAGAAGACTAGGGACATAGCTCAGGTTGAAGGCTCTGGGTTCAGCCTCCAGTATGGAGGGCTGGCAGTAGTGGTGGTAGTTGTAGAGACTTGTAGTTGGATTTGCTTGGATTTGGTGTGTTCATATCCACTTATAGTCTATTGCCCAAAAAATCACATGGCAAAGCCTGATATTGTGCAGGGAAATATTCTTGTCTTCCAGAGAAGGTCTGGAAGTCCAAGTGGGGATGTAAAAATCTTCTCCATGGAAGGGAGGCATGGGTAAGTGTGATATTCAATACAGTTATGCCTCTTGATCACAAATAATCGCTTTTGTTCCATTGGCCCCAAACAACCCACAAGTCCAATGCTGACAATGGACAGGAAAGTGAAGGGGACCCAATGTCTATATAATTATATGGCATTATGTGGGGATATATCATCCATACAGCCATTGAAATAAAAGTGCGGGAGGCCATGGTTTTGGACTAAGCTCCCCAACAGACCCCAACAGACCAGGCTAAAAGTAAAAATGGAGTCACTCATGTTAAAGTCAAGCAGAAACTAGGTTGCTTATCTGACCTTCTGAGAAACTGAGATTAGTGAGAGAACAGCCACATTTCCATTGGCATGATCAGGAAGTTGCCCTCCACATTAATCCCTGTGCAGAAAAGATAACCTGATGTTAACCAACCAGGTGTTTGGTTTTTGCTTTCTTCAACCTTTTCCTGTGTATAAAACCAAACTGCTATGTTAGCTTATAAAAACACTTATTTTATTTGATGGAACGAAATATTTCTTGATTCTAGAATTGAAAATCAAGCCAGCGAAGGTCTTTAGATTATTGTAGTCTTGTCCTTTGATGCAGCAGAGAGGAGGGTGGAGGGATTGTGAACATTCTACCCCAGTACCAGATATAAAACAAGAGGGATTGACTGGTGATGCCATAGATCCAGATGTGTAAAATTTGGGAGAGGGAGGCTTAGAATTTTGGGGGGTAGTTTTCTTTCAGTTTGGCTCTTGGAGGTGGTCTTTCTCATGAGTTCTTTAGAATCCTTGAGAAGGGATATCCCCTATTTGTGAAGATTTCCAGTGAAAGGGGTGTATTTTCCTCTTTCACTCCACAGTGTGCACATATGTGCTTGTATGCACATCTCCACTCCAATCTATTGAGACTTTCTTTGGTTAATTTTGTGATAATAAGGATACATTTTAGGATTGACAAGGAGTCAAACACTTTTTGTTCCTATAAATCCTTTCAACCCAGAGCACTGCTTGCTTTGGATCATTAAATTCCACTTAAGCAGTTGTTTATTGAATTGAGAAAGGGCTGTAGGATGGAAAAGCAGATGCTCCTTAGAATGATAAACGTGAAACTCTCTTCTGGGCATCCAGAAGTCTGTTTGAAGTATTGCTCCAGGTACAAGCTGGGTACTTCTGTGATTATTTGATATCCAGATCTAATTACTTGTCTGTCTCCAAGTATAGCTGCTTGTTAGAAGTTTCTGTCCTGCACTTGGCCATGAAGTCTGCAGCAACAGAGCCGTATCTACTTTGGGAGATTGTATGCGGATGTGGAGGCACTCAAACAGACCTGGTTTGAACTTTTCTTGGAATTCTGCCAATGCCCTCACTCCTAATTCTAGTTCAATACCTGTAATAATATTTCTCCCACTAGGACTCAGGTAAAATATGTAACAGGACTAACACAGTGCTTGACATCCATGTGGTTTATGAGATTGGAGGAGGGAAATGAATTGGGGCCGCATTACATAAACCCTTGGAAGTCACAGTTAGATGCTGGCTTTTGTGTTGAGAGTTACAATAAACCACTTGGGGGTTTGAACATGGCTTGACTTACATTTTCAGAGGATCACCTGGCTATTGTGTTGTGAGTAGATCATGGTGGGGAGAACATTTCCCTTCATCCTTGATGTATTTCCATTTGTCGAAAATGGGCCTGATAATACCTGGTATGCATGGAAATCCTAAGTTTGTAAATTGTTTACTGAGAGCATAAAAAAGAGAAGCCCTTTTCAAAATTGCCATGAAAGTCAAATTTGCTGAAACTGCTCTCTCCCCGAATAGAAAACAACCCAAGCTCTAGTTTGCAAGGTACTTCTCTCAAATGTCATTTGGGAAGAGAAATTTGACAGCAACTAAAGTATTCAAGGAGATTCTCAAAGTTCATTGCAACTGGGTTTGTCCATATTAACTGAGTGCTCTGAAAAAGGGGTTCAGCCTCCTCTTGCATTCCTAGCAGGACACTGGGGTCAGCCAGAGTGTCAGAGTGCGACTCTGGTGGCTACACTGCCCAGTCACCCTGAATATCCATCTGCACCCCAGGTCTTGGTCACAGGACTCTGAACTTCTTTCTTTGAGTTGCTAATTCTTGACCTTTTCTTGACTTCTGGAAGCAAGATCCACTTCTGGGCCCCTGTGCATCTCCAGCTGCCCGTTTGTCTCTCTCTTCACCTTTATGATCATGGTCAAGTGGTTTGTTTGGCTGGTTGTTTTCTGTTTTTCCAAAATAGCTTAACTTCTCTTTCTTAAGATTTGACAGAGAAGGTCTTCAGCATATGCTGCTTCCCTTCCTCAATATTTCAAGAGTACACTCTCATAAATGAAAAAATTTGTAACCACGTTCCAGGATGAGTCACGTGGGTATGTATGGAGACATGGATTCCATTTGGAGCATGATTTATCAGGCTAGCCAGGGACCCTTCTCTCCTTGGGCTGAGGTGTCTGTAGGATGACTGCAGTTGGATTGTAAGTGTGCCATTGTAACCAAGGTATTTGCATCATGCAGCTCTAAGGGTAGAGTTTTGGGAGAACTGAGGCTGATCGATAGGGATGTTTCTTCCTTCCCTCTACCGTTCTTCTGATGCCAGTTGTCATCAGTTACTGACTTTCCCATATACACTTCCTGGACTGGGCTGGGGACCAATCCTTTAACATGTGGCCTTTGGGGGATATTTATAACCCAAACAATAGTGATAGGTTTGTGAGATCCAGCAATTAACATAAGGGAAAATAAGCTGGAAAAGGCACCTATATATGGATTCTTACAATACTAGGGGTTAGAGTTCAGTTTTCTATCCTCATCCCCACATTTTCCAATAGGTCCTCCATAAAATTCCTAGGCATGAAAAGGGAGAAGGAAAACATGTGACCACAGTGCAGATGGGAAATCTTTTGTTTCAATTTAAGAAAGTATGTTGGCTGCCAAAGCAGGAGTATTTGATGTTCAAGTAGACTTTGGAGTTATCACCTGACTTGATGCTCTTATGTCATAGATAAAGACACCACGTCCCTCACATGGCCTGGTGCCCCTGTGAGCTCAGCTCGGTAAGTACTCACTGGTCTTTTTGTTCTGCATCCACAGATGACAGTGTTGGTGAGGCCAGGCCTGCAGATCCCATTAGCTTTGTCCCACTCCTCGGCCACCTGTGGTGCCTAAATCTTCATCTAGTCAGAGACCTTCGTGGTGTAGGTAGATGGTGGTGGCCGGATGGACCTGCTCAGGAATGTCTGCTGGAGAAGACAGGGCCACTCTCTGGCTTGATGACTGTGGCCTGCTAACCATAACTCAGTGGGACCTGAATGGTCTTATAGAATCACATCACGGTGACTCATGAATGTCAGTGAGAGACCATGGGCAGTGTAGAGGATGAAAAAGATTACTCGGAGATGAGACTTAGTTCAGTCACCGAGAGGCTCAGAGGGGATGTTCTAAACCGAAAGCTCCCAGACACTAGGGAGACTGGAGAAGAAAAGGCCACCACCCTAGAACTCTCTGGCTTTCATTTAGAATATCAGTGTAAGAGAAAAAAGCAGGAGAAAATAGCTCAGGCAAGAAGTTGTCTCAAGATTAGGCAGTTTTTCTTGGGGAGAGGGGAAGGACAATGGCCAGACACAACATGCTTCACTAATCTAAACTTCTATTTAACCATTTGATTTTCACACGGCCTGTGTGCTTTTGACCCCACAGTTCAATTATTCACTCCTCATAGAGCCTATGAGCTTTTGTCCTGCAGTTTAATAACCGTTCACTCTTTGGCCAAGTCTGCCATACGTGAACAATGTTGTTTTGTGCTCATCTCAATAAAGAGCCTCAAGAGGGGTTCAGAGATGTCCACAGGCCACCCTTGAAGCCTTGCAAAATATAAGGCCAGTGAGATCTTATTCTGGAATGTTCCCCATCCTTCTTTCTACCTGTCTTTCTGCATTTGCAAACTTACCGGAATCCTACAAATCGCTATCTGGTTGTGCAGGTCTTTCCACAGTGAGGTGTTCCCCTGAGAACTGGGCAATCTCACTACACCTCATTTGTCCAGAGGCCCCCAAATTAGCTCTCCCTGTTCCCTTCTAGCCATTTTAGGTGGAAGCAGTCTGCCTTGCCTCTGTATCCACAGCCCAAACACAGTGTCTGGCACCTGACAGACCCTTAGCAAGCATTGGTAAAGAGAAGAGTTCAAGGGCTTCTTACAGAAAGTGTGTGTGTGAGGAGTCAGTCTTGTGAATCTGTGGCTGGTGGGTGGTGGGAAGCATAAGGACTGGTCAAGGGATCACACTGAGGACAGGAAACTCAAGGGGTAGATCACTCTCTGTCTGGTCTCTGAGGACAGGGTAGGCAGCCCTTGGCAAATAATGACATTCGTACTCTCCCCTTGCTTCTCTCTTCCTTTCCAGCTTTCCCATGCCTCTTTAATTTGCAGATGTCCTAAGAAGTGTATCAATCCCATGACAATATTGATTACATATAAAGTTTCCTTGTGTGTGAGGTTTGTGGCTCTTCCTCATTTGAGAGACAGAAGTCTCTGCTAGTGGAGCTCAGTCTGTCCGGGAATGTTTGATTAATTGGTTGGGTGGGCTGTCCATGAGTGGAGGTGCAGAAGAGATGGGGGAGCTTCCTGAGAGGTTCCTATCTGGTAAACAGAAAACAGGTACACTTGGACTCAGGAGACTACTTCAGTAGCCAGGACATGGCTGGAGTCTATCCCTAGAACTTGGCTCCTGGACCACATCTGGCTGTTGGATTCCTTCCCAAGTACCATGGAGGGAGAAGGGGAAGAGAGAAGGTTCCTGAACTGGAGAGAAGCAAGGTGTAAACTGGGTGGTCCCATGACAGTGGGAACCCAGAGAAGTGGCAGCAGTGCCCACCGGCTGTGTGGTGACAGCTGTACATGGCTGTCTCCAATTTATGACTCTCAAAGAAGGGAACTAGAAAAGACTTGGAAGGTACCATACCTGATGGGATGTTGGTGACTCTTGAGATTGGCCCTGAAGATTCCCAGAAATACTCAGAGGCAGGACTTTGAAGTGTCCGGGGGCCTGCCTCAGCTGGTGTGGCCAGAGTTAGTGAGTTTGTGGTCTCTTTTCCTTCTGGTCATAAAGTTTCAAAGTTTGTGTGTTTGTGTGTGTGCACATATGTTTATGTGTGTGCACACACATGTATGATGAGCATGCTTGTATGTATGCATTTGCATTTCATTGACTGTGATTCTCTCTAACAGCATGTCAGCTCTTGAGCAGGTACAGTGCTTGCCATAGAAGCAATTCCCATCATTTTGAAAGGCACACAGCTCCCACATGCCTGCCCCTCTTGGAAAATGAAAGGCCAGATCTTCTTTGTGTGCTCGAGTACTCCTGGAGAAGGGCAGATGTGTGGATGTGTGTTTCAGCAGACAGCACTAGACTTCGGCATATGGTTGTGTGGGTGTAGGTGGCGTGTTCCTATTTACACAAAGAGAAAGTGCAAGGTTCTTAAAAATGTCTCCTAGCAAACTTTTTAAAAAGTGGATTTAGGGATATTTCAATTAAAACAGTCAGAAAGGTGTGAATGCTGGGGTGTTAGCTGCTCCAGGCTGACAATGCTCAGGACCATCTGGGCCCCATGGTATGTGGATGCTGTCAGGCCAGCTCTGATCTTGCTCACTGCCAGGATTAGCAAGGTGCTGGCATGTGAGGGCAATGCATGATGACAGGATGCCTGGAAAGACCAGTGTGGAGAGGGAGTGGGGTGTCTCATTTGTACCCACAGGAACTTACCTTGTGGAGAGGACAACATGGAGACGCCAGGGCCACTGAAAGGAGAATTTATGACTTACATTTTCCAAGGAAATGGGGAATGGCACACCAGCTTTCCCATTGCTGAGATGCAGTGCCTGACACCCACAACTTATAGGAGGAGAGGTTGATTTGGTTCACAGTTTCAAGGGACTCAGTCCATGGCCAGCTGGCTCCAACACATGAATATCATGATGGAAGGGTGTGGAGGAGTAAAAATGCTTAGTTCATGTTGGCTAGCCAGGAAGAGCAGGGGAACAGTGCCAGAGAGGAAAGGACCAAGGACCAGACATATTACCCAAAGCCACCCCTCCATAACCTACCAGACACATCTAGAAGTGTCCTCCACCAATCCCCCAAGTAGATCCCCAAGTTAAACAAGTTGATGCTTCACCCTAACTACTATAGCACACCAGGCAAGGACAAAAGAAAATTCCCAAGAGGCAAAGTACAGGATTGAGGGGAAGCTAAGGCCATAGCCTTCCTTGAAGTTTACTCAGAAGAAGCAAGGCCAGGTGGGGAAGGGGGTAAAGTTTGAGATTGGCTGTCTTGGATGACTCCAGTAGCTTTGGGTAGTAGGGCTGTCCCTGGTTGATTGGTCCCAGCCCTGAGTTGATTGAGGGCAAGGGAAGCAGGGTTTGATAAGGAGGTGGTTTGCAAATGAGACTCACTCTCTCGAGAATCTTTACTCTTTTCACCATCTTTAGGAGTTAGGTGGCCCTGGTAGGGGCAATCCCTCCCTGGTCTATAAGACCCCACAAAAGTTAAAACTTCATAAGATACAGATAGTAAAAATCATGATTATTGTATGGGATGGGGGTAATGAGAGGTTCCCAAAGTTGGGTGCAATGCATTTGACTTGGAAGCTCAGGTCAGGACAGCAAAACATCCTGAATAAAAAGAAAATCCACTTTTTCCCAGTTAAGAAAGAAGTGAATACAACTCTACCACTAAAAAACAAAAAACAAAACAAAAAAAGAAAAACAAGGAAAATGCCTGGAATGGCAAAACCCAAACCCAGACCCACCAGGAGCCAAAGGCTCACGTGGTACACTTTTATATATGGATTTCTTTTCCCTTGGCAACTACATATTTTAACTTTCCACTGTGGATATTCAGACTTTTTGACATTTAAAAATTTCCCTTGTCCATGAGAACAGGAGGCATTCGAAGAATATGGAACGGAAGATTATGTAGCTGTTTATAGACTGGGATTTTTCTACCAAGTTCCTTGGTTCTGGTTCCTGGAGAAATGGCTTACAATACCAGTATCCCACAGGTGGTGTCAAGTTCACGGTCCCTAACCTTGGAGCAGCCTTGGGTGATAGATCCCAAGTGTTTAGCACACACCAGAGGTGAGGTTGTTTGTTTCCCAGGGTGACTAGCCCAAAATTTTACATCAGTTCTCAACTTCCTACTTCATGCCCATCTTTTGATTTTTCCTTCTCAACAGATGAAGCCGTTGCTTATTTCACAAAGCAAATTGTGCCTCCCTGAGAGGCTCTATCCACTCGCTGCTCCCTTGCTAAAAACTCCATCTTGACTTTGCCTTCCCCTTTACTTCCTGTTTAGCTGCTTCAGAGGAAGTCAAGTCCTCTGCCCCTCTGCAGGATCCATTTGTCCAGCCACCTTATTGATCTCTGCCCCACCTTATTCATCTCTGCCCCCTTTTCTGCAAGAAGCTTGCCTCAATAGTTAGCTTTGTTCTTTGTTATATTTATGAAAGCATCCACCCCCATACTTTCCTTTATTCAACTTATAAGGATTCTCAAGCCTTTCCATTAGAAACAATCAATCCTGCACCCTGCAATTTTTTTCTTACTGTTGCCCTCTTACATCATAGTTGACTTTCTCTAGTTTATACCTTTATATAATATAGGCCAAGGATGTTTTAGCATTCAGAGTATAAATCGGTACTTTTTAGAAATAGTTGGAAATATCAGGATGGTTTTATTCCTGCTTTGTTACTCAAGAACAACAAGAAGGTGCCGGTGAGATGGCTCAGAGGTGTAAGCACCTGCCTGGCAAGCGCAAGGGCCCGAGTTCAACTCCCAGAACCCACATACGAAAAAGGGACCGGTGATATCGCTCAGTGGCACGGGTGCCTGCTGGCGCACGAGGTCCTGAGGTTGACCCCCGGTACCCACAAAAAAAAAAAAAAAAAAAAAAAAGAACAACAAGAAGAAAGCAGATGTGATGTTTTTGTTTTGCTCTGATCCTGGAAGCACACCTGGGGAAACTCCTGGTGGTCAGTTGTCTCCCAAGACTACACTGGTGAGCTAGTTGCCAACAAGCAGGAGGGAAGGGGAAGGCGGGCAGAGCTCAGGGTCAGAGCAGTGAGATGGATGATAAAATAAGGGCTGCGATATGAGATCACGCTCAGTGCTGATTACAGCTTCTGCCTTCTTCATGTCAATGTGTCCCTGGCTTGGACAGGACCAAGTTCAATGCTTCTTGCCCAGTGTTCTTGTCTCAACTCAGCACCTCCAGGTCCTCCATTGCCTCGCTAAGTTGCTGCCTTTGAGGATCCTGCCTTGCCCATGTACTGATCTCATCTAACATGACCTCCAGGATGGAGGTAGTATTAATAACCACTTCCTCCTCTGATTTAAGAGTCCTGCTTTCTCCAGGTCCTACTGTTTCTTCAATGGCTCTGAGAGTGACTGCTGCCTGAGTGTCTCCCAATTGCTGGGGACTGTGTTCAGTCCTCTGCAGGCACTGTGAAGGCCAAACTTATAAAACCTTTGGAAGGGACACATCGCAGAATTGCACAGGCTAGAGGTGAAGGCACTGGGATTGTTTGCCCAGACACTCATTTTTTACCTAAGCTAGAGGATAAACCAAGGCCTGAGTGTCTGCAAAGCTCCTCCTTTTGCTTGGATCACTTACCACTGTTCGTGTGTTCTCTCTCATGCCTCCAGCACCAGTTACCACCAACAGAATACCCACCAATCCCAAATCCTATTAGGTGGCTGACAACTCTTTCTTGAGCACCAGCCCTGTATTTTCCATTGCTTATTATAATTGTCCAAATTGACATGTCCAGTGGACACAACTTATGCAAAATCAAATCTATTTCTCACTATCCCAGTCTGTCTTCCTGTATTCCCTCCATTTGGCGGTAGCTAAATGGAGCCATCAATTATCTAGGTCAGGATCTAAATGTCACCCATGAGTGTTTTGTGCCCCTTGTTCTGTGTCTTTTCAGCCTTCTCGATTTTCCTTCTTAAAGACCTCTTAAGTGCCTTCCCTTCCTCCCAGTCTCTGCCCCATTTCCTTAGGTTGGCCCATGTCATCGCATGTTGAGGTTGTCTACATAAACCCCTTACTAATTTGCTTACCTAGAATCTTGTCTTTCTAGTTCTTCACTCTCCTGCTTAAAATCAGTCACAGGCTTCCCATCATCTCCAGAAAAATTCTCAGTCTCAGTTTGGGGGTAAAGTCTCTGCCACTGTTGCCCATGAATGCTGTGGTTCACTCACCTTGAACTCATCGTCAGGCCATGGACAGGCAGCGGGCATAGCACATGCAAAGGCCCTGCAGCAGACATGAGCTTGGTGTGTTTGTTGAAAGGAAGGCTCATGTGGCTGGAGCAAAGGAGTGGATGGGAAAGTGTGAGTTGAGGCTAGAAAGGTAGCTTGGGTCCAGAGTATACAGGGGCTTATATACTGGAGCTTGACTCTGGGAAGGAGAAGCCATGTACAGAGCACATGGCCCAGCTCCTTTTCCTAGTGTGCAAGCCTTATGTGGTCTGGCCCTGAGCTGCCTTTCCAGCCTGAGCTCATACCCATCCCCTGCAGTCATTTGCTCCAGTCATATTGGATTTTATATTCAACAAGCACACCAAGCTCATTTCTATCTCATCTGTGCCCACTGCATAGAATGCAGCTCTCATGGCTAGCTCTTCTTTATCCTTCACACATTAGCTCACATGTCATGTTCCACTTTTCCACATTACATTAACCCATTTGTTGCCTAGTACCTACTCTCCCTGGAATGATCTTGTTTCTCTATTCACTGACTTCTTTTTGGCCAGGAAGGTGAAGCATCAACTTGTTTGGCTTGGGGAAAAAAGCATCTACTTGGGGAATTGGTGGAGGACACATCTAGATGTGTCTGGTGGGTTATGGAGGGGTAGCCTTGGGTAGTATGTCTGGTCCCTGGTCCTTTCCTCTCTGGCACTGTTCCCCTGCTCTTCCTGGCTGGCCAACATGAACTAAGCATTTTTCTCCTCCACACCCTTCCACCATGATATTCGTGCCTTGGAGCCAGCCGACCATGGACTGAGTCCCCCAAAACTGTGAACTAAATCAACCTCTCCTACTATAAGTTGTGGGTGTCAGGCACTGTGTCTCAGCAATGGAATAATCTTGTTTTTCTATTCATTTCATTACGGTATAAGTTTTTTGAGGGCAAGGGCCTTCTCAGCCCACTTTTTACTTTTTATGCCATAATCTTAGTGCCTGGGACAGTACTCAAAATATCATATGTGCTTGGGAAATATTGTTCGTTAATGAGCCTGGAGCTTGGTGACCACTCTGTGTCTATTCTGTGTGATAGCTAATATTACGATGAGAATAGTTCTTCCCTAGCACAAATTCTGGGGCCACACAGATGAGGAGGACTCTGTTCTAGTTGATGTAGGCAGGGCAGTCATCACAGAAGAAATCAGCATCATGTTGGAGGTCTTCAGGTCACCTGGGTGAAGGGGATGACAAGGAGGCTGAAGAGGGAAAGGAGACCCAAGGAGAAGGATACTGCGAGCTACAGAGGTGCAAAGTGAGGAAAGCATGGGATGTAAAAAGAACATTTCCAAATCTGTATCATGGGGGTGGTGATATTATTTTATTGCGTGTGTGTGTGTATGTGTGTAAGTTTGTGTGTGGAAGGTCTTTTTATAGAGTGATTACTTGTTACCCATCTTATAACTGGGTTTTAATGTGTATTATGCCTGGAAAAAGAATCTCTAAGGAGTCACAAGTAGAAGTCCCTAGGAGACACCGTGCAGAGCATGTGCAGAGGTATTAGCGACACTTCCCATGGGTCCAGTTATTGGAGACCCCTGCAGTGGGTTCCAAGCTCCTGCCTGGGTTATGACGCATAGTGGGAAAGGAAAGAAAGAGCAAGAGACAAAGTAGAGGGGTGCATAGCAGGGATCTGGAACCACCAGTTGTTCTCTAGGAGCAAAAGGCCCCGTATCTCTAGCTAGCTAGCATTTTATTAGCCAATGTAGGGGAGGGGGTAGGGTGCTTCTCCTGGAACAGCATAGAGGCAGTGGTAGAATGGGCAAGTTTAACATCATAAAGGGAATAAGCCAAGATCCATCCCCACACCTGGGTGCTAATCTCATTGACCAAGAGGAAGGTGATTTCCACATTCCAAAACCAGCCCAGGAGGCAGGCAGGACAAGGAGACCCTAGGACACATACTATGTCAATTTACAATTCGTGGTCCCCAACCCAGAGGCTGGTGTTTCTGTGATGAGCAGAAATAAGACGCGGGTCCAGCCTGCAGGAACTGCCTGAGAAGCCTGAGCCAAGGTGCCCTATGGGCTCTTTTCCTGACTGGATGGTGAGGTCAGTGATTATTTACCTGGGCAGGGACAGCCCTGAGAGAAATCTATGGAAGCTGAGAGACCTCTTACCTCACACAAACATACAAACCTGCATTTTCTTTTTTCCTTAGAATTTTGGGTGGTTCCTGAGTGTCTGACGCCCAGCTTATGAACACTACATCTGTTTTTCCTTTTTAATTTTCCAAGTCAGGTTCTCCAGAGTGTGCTGCATAGAAACTCTGTTTGCATGCTAATAGAGGTGAAAAATGTATTTCGTGGTCCGTCAGACTTGGAAATGTGATACTGAATCACATTTTGAAACACCAGACCTCTATGAGGTTAATTTGATAACGAGCACATGACTCTCCCCACCATGGTATTTCTCCTACCTGGGGGATTGAGGAACACTCTTGCTGGAGACAGGGCTCGCAGGACCAGTTAGAACTTTCTAGAATGCACTTTGAGGAAATCTGTTCTGGGGAAAATGTTGTCTGAGATTAGTTTCCACAGTCATTGGAGAGGTATACTTTTGAGACACCTGCATTCAGCTTTGGGTTAATCTCTATACTCTGAGAGACAAGCAGGCTGGTCTTCCATGCTTTGGAGGCTGTGGAAGCATCCCAGCCATAGTATAACATGGGGAGCAGGTTGCAGTGGTGATTGGGAGGGTCTCACAGACTTGACTTACCCCTGGGATCTTTCTCACACGGTTCTCCCCTGTGTTCTGAGTCCAGAGGAGAACTGTTGCAACGCTTCATATCTGAGGAAGAATGGAGCCTCCAAGGCTTGTGTCACACTGACCTGAGAGTTTATTGTTATCAGGATGGGTGGCTAATATTCCAGGAGCCAGAGAGCAGTTCTCCTGGACACTGGACACTGAAGTCCCCAGTTTCGGTAAGGACAGTGCAGAAGGGACACTCTCAGGGTCCCAGAGCACAGCTGGATGTCTCACCTGTGGCAAGTCCAGGAGAAAGGAACTTTCAGGGAGGGGGAGAGAGGAATGAAAGAAAATTCCTGTACCACAGTGTCACCAAGGGCCAGGCCTGCCCTGAAGCTCTTTCCTGAAGATAATGTCACAGTGTGGACAGTGTCACTGTGTGCTTTGAGTGCTCAGGTGGGAACAGGAGAGCTGTTTCCCCTCTGTCCTGCATGCTGCCATGCCTGCGTGTGGCTGCCTCCGCCCCAACACTCATGCCTACCTTCCCACACCCAGAAGCAGTCAGTCTCCACTTCGATATCCCCCGCTTCCCCTTCTTTCCGTGACTGCCCCCTGCCAGTGCCCCCCATTACATGTCCCAGGACATGGGTGCAGCGTTCACATCCACAGTAGGAGGATGTACTGGACCCGTGCGGGGGAACAGAATCAAAGTGCCTGAGTCGAGGTGGGATGGGAGCAGTTGGCTCCATCTGTTGTTTTCAGGGAGCAGGGGAAGAAACGATGACTATTTCGGGACATCATGGGGCAGGAAGACCTTTTGCTGGTGCCCACTTGAGTTCTACTGGCTCAGCGTGGGCATGAGGTCTCACGCTGTCCTCCTGACTCATTCTCCTGACTGTGTCTTCCTCGCACATCCTCCCAGGACAGAGAGAAAACCCAGGAAATATCACTGCTTCTTAAATGCCAGCCCTCCCTCCCCATGCCTCTCCTCCAGCGACTCTGGGACTGCAGTCAGCCTGTTTGATTCCTTCCGGGCACTGGTGTCTTCTACTTTAGCAGAGCTGGCTGTCAGAGCCCTTCTGGTGGAGGAGGCATTGTGACCAGGTTGCCTTTTATGTGCAGAGCTCAGCTCAGCTGGGCTGGTGGATTTGTCATCTAAAGGCTGTTCCTGTTGATTCCTCATACATGTTTACAAGGTGGATCCCCAGCCAGCCACAAGCAAGTGGGAGAGATGAAATACTGTAATGATCTGTGAGGTTTGCTGTCGAGGAGGATTATCTGAGGTCTAAGTGGATTTGAGTTAAGGCCTTTAATGAGATTTATTTAAGGCAGCTCCTCCAGTGCACGTTATACTGGGTGGTCCGTGCATGCCACCATTAAATGGGGCCAATGGCAGATGAGTCTCTTTCTGCAATCCACTGTATCAGGAAGACGCAGTAAGTGTCTCGGCAGCATGACAGGCCAACTGAAATGCCCTTGGTGTGCCATCTTCCCAGTCAGGCATTGCTTCCCAACCACCTCTCCAGCAGTTGTCTACTTTTTCCTCAGCTGGCAGAGCCTGATTGGTTCCAGGAAGGGGGTCTGGAAGGAAGCCCTCCCAGCAGAGGTGCAGGTACAGTTCTGACCCGTAGTGCCCATATCTCTGTCTTGACTCTTCAGACTCCTTGGTATGCTTCTTGGCTATTTGGGGCCCAGAGCCCAATTTGAGGGCATTACTGGAAGGTAACAGAAACAGGAGGTAGTGACTAGTTGAAGGATCTGGATCATAGGAACATGACCTTGGGGACTATATCTGGTCCTCAGCCCCTTCCTCTTCTCTCTCTCTCTGTCTCTCTCTCTCATTTCCTGGCCACCCTGAAATCAACAGCTTTTCTCTGCCATGCTCCTTCTACCATGATGTTCTGTCTTGCCTTAGGTCTCAAGTATTAGAGCCAACAGACCGTGGACTAAAACCTTGAGCCAAAATAAATCTTTCTTCCTTGGAGCTGTTAGGACAGTTAAACTTAATTGTGAACTTGATTGACTTGGGAGCAGCCTATGAGATTAGTAAAGCATGTTCCTGCATGTGTCTGGGTGGGTCATGGAGGCATGACCTTGGTACTTATCTGGCCCCTTTCTCCTTCCTCTCTGGCACTTTTTTCCTGCTCTGCTTCCTGACTTCCATGAACTAAGCAGTACGGTAAGTCCCTGACTTTTGAACATTCGAGTTGCAAACTTTCACAGGTGCACTGTATAAGATTCACGAACTAATATGACTTAAGAACTTTCTCTTGGAACAGAACTCATTCGTAAGTAAGTCAGGGACTTACCATATTGTTCTTCTATGCCCTTCTGCTATGATGTCCTTGCTTTAGAGCCAGTCAACCATGGACTGAATCCTCTGATACTGTGAACCAAATATGAACTTCTCCTTTAAGTTACAAGCATTAGGTATTTTGTACCAGCAACAGGAAAGCTGACTAATACAGTTATTTATGACAGGTATCTTGTCACAGCTATGGAGAGCCAACTAACAGGCTCCTTGCCCTTCCAACTTGGAGAGCCTGTGGCATTCCTTGAGTTGTGGCTAATCACTCCAACCTCTGCTTTCATTGTCACACGGCCTTCTCTGAGTCCTCTTGCTTTCCTCTTATACAGACTGTTGTGATTATATCAGTTTCCTCACCAGATAATCCAGGGTAACCCCCCAATGTTAATATCCTTAACCTAATCATATCTGCAAACCCTTTACCATATAAGGTCATAGTCACAGTCCCAGGGATTAGGATGTGAACACATCTGGGGAGTCATTGTTCAGCCTGATATATTACTGTACTAAATTATCTCACTTTCTGATGCCTATTTCTCATATATCTCAAATATCTCCCAGGTCCCACTCCTTTAACTATCCCTGCATGCTCAAAAGACAGCCAGGAGTCATATAACCACAGAGCATCCACAGTCCCACATTAGTGTGTCCTTATTACACTCTTTCTCCTGGGGAATACTGGGAAGTGCTGTCTTTTCTTCAGTAAAGATGACCCTATTGTTCTGAGAGCTGAATTTTCCAGAAGTGGGTAATGTGTTCCCTAATGCAGCCATGCTGTCCTGTCCCACCACCAGGGCCCACATTTGTGAACAAATTCTTTACATCTGAGACACCTTCTATCCTTTTAAAATAGTTCCTTCTCTGAGGTGCTGAGTTCCTTGGCTCATCAGAGCTGGCCCAGCGGAAAACAAAGCAAATTGAGGTCCCATTAAAACTCAGAGGGCCCCTTAGGGCTCAGCAGGACTCTTTCAGCCAGTAATGGCCCAAGGTGCCCTGAGACCTTTCTCATGGTTTGAGGCATGCCCTACCTTCTCCCTGGCTTCTTCAAGACCTCTTTGGAGCCACTGTCTCTAGATGCCACATTGGACTTGTGCCAGGAGAATAAGAGGGAAGTTGAGAAGAGATTCTATATCACCAAGGAGACGCCTCTGGCCAGTGTTTCCCACTCTGAGCTGGAAGACTTAGGATGTGTTGGGTTTCCTGGCCTACAGGGCCACCCCCCTGACTCCTGAGAAGCTCCCAGGTTTCTGACACTGGGTTCACTTCCTTTCACGGAGCCTTCCTCTGTCGCTGCTCCTCCTTCGCCATTTTTCCCTCCCCAGTAATAATTGCTCTTGTTAACTACTGGTTTGCAAGCTCCTTTCCGCATAGAGACCTTCTCTGACTTCTCCATCTCAGAGTTCCGGTGTCCTGTGTAGTGCCTGGTGTGCGCCTGGCGACTGGCTGGTCTCTGTTCCCACAGCCCACATTGTCAAGAATTGGCAGAACCATTTCCTGCCAGGATCCCTGGAGTCCTGTTTTGTACAAGGCAGAAGTGGCTTGCGGGCACAGTAGTGAAGTCTCCAGGTTCTGGGAGGAGGCAGGTTGCTGGAATCTCAGGAGATTTTGTCTCCTAATTGTTAAGTCAGACAAATTTTTCTAGACAAACAAGAAGAAAAGACCAATCAAGTCCAATTACTTTGAAAAATTCAGACTGCTTCTGTTCACTATCTTCTTTCCCCAACTACTACTTCTTCAAATTTAATGGAGAAAAATATGAAGATAAACGAGCTGGTGCTCACAGGCTCTGAGAGGTCTTATGTCTGCTAATTTTTCTGAGGATCTGCTCTTATAATGGCCAAGGGGAGGGGATGAGTGCCAGGAAAAGGCTCTGGGTCTTATTTAACCCATTTCCCATTTAGAAAAGAAAAAGTGCAGCTCACTGCCAGTGTTCATTTAATTTTTGGCAATTGAGAATTACTAAGTTTTGTAAATGAAAATACCACCACTAAAAACAGAATGCTACAAATAGAGCCATATTTTTGCTTCCAAACCATGTCTTTTGTTTTGATATACTGGAGCTATACAAAAAATAATAAGTAAGATATTTCATGGAAAACTTTGGGTATAAGGTTAGGACTGTAATCTATGAGTGTTCTCAGGGCAAACAGGAAATGGCGGTGTCCTGGGTGTTCATTCTGAGAACCCACCAGAAAAAAGTGGCTTTTAAGCTAATACTCTTTCTTCCACCAGCTGCATGTGGAGCCCATTCCTGCATTCACTGGTTCACAAAGCATGCCAGTTATTCCAGGGGCACAGCCTTGTTCCTGGCCTGCTGGTGTGAACCAACCTTACCTTCCTTCACCCATTTGTTCCTTCCGTCATTTTTCCTTTAGCAGCTGCAATAGTTTCATAGGGCTGTTGTAACAAATTATCACATGCTTGGATGACTTTGAACCGCATAAACTCGTCTTCTCAGTTCTGAAATCAAGGTGTCATTGGGGCTCTGCTCCTCCTGAGGGCTCTAGGGTGGGATCCTTCCTTGCCTCTTGTTACCTTCTCATCAGTTGTTCGTGGTGTCTGTTGGCTTGGAGCTGCCTCTCTCCAATCTCTGCTTCTGCTGTCACGCAGTCTTCTCTGTGTGTTCTCTCCTCTCCTCAGGACGCCCTCAAGGTCGACGCTAAACTGGTGTGACCTCATCTTTGTGACATCTGCAAAGACCCTCTTTCCAAATAAGGACACATTTGGAGGTTTTTGGTCACATGAGTTTAGTGGGGAGGCCATTTAGCCCACTATGGCCATTACTCATGATGCCAGGCACTGTGCCGTCTGCAGGAAATAGATCAGTGTGCAAAGGCAGTGTGTTCCTGCCCTCCTGGAGCTTGCAGTGCGCTGGGGAAGACAATGAACAATCATCACCCAAACATCCGGTTACAAACCCGAGCCTCTCTCCTGTGGTCTGCTTTCCTGGTTCTCCTGCCCATGTGGCTGTTTCTATCTCTACCATGTGCAGGTCTCCATTTCTTATGTACAGAGTCAGTATATACCCGCTTCTATTGTTTTTGCTCATGCTGCCATCTCTTTATTTCTGCCCATATGGTGTCTCTGATTGCCTTTGGATTTCACACTGAGCCATGCCCTGACCACCTCCAGGATGTCGTGGGCTTTCACTTCAGAAGGGGACTACAAATCAGTGAGCAGAGCCCATGACCTGGTACAGAGAGGTACAGTGCCTTTAGCAAACGCCATCTCCCAAAGTTCCAGCCCCTGGATTGGAATTCCAGCCACGAGTCCACTGCATTGACTTCCATCCTTTGTACTCATAGATCTACACTGAGAACTCTTTTTCTGTAACTTCAGTTGCACCCAATTTTTCAAATTTTATCCGCATTGCTTCTATTCTGATGAGTTCTTTGGTGTGATGACCTCCTGCAACATAATTCTCCTGGAGAGAGAGAATGCTCTCCTGGAGGGCAATGCGCTTTCTTTCTTTCTCTGTTATATGCGGGCTCACAGGTGATACTTGGAGGCTGGGAATTTGCTTAGGAAAAGGGAGAAGCTAAAAGCAAGGTGCCCCTCTGCACTGTTGTTGGTGGACTGGCTAATTGCTGCTGTTCCATAATTAGTGTTCATCTCCCTAACACAGTGACTGGAAATGCCCGCAAGCATAGATACTGTCATTTTTAGTGTTTTGGTGCTGGTGATGGAACCCAGGGCTTAACACATACTAAGCTTCTACTCTACCACTGAGCTTTATTGTGCTTTGTTTTTGCATCAATAACTACAGATACAGATGAGTAGCACTAAGTACTTGTTCCCAGCTACCTAGCACCATCTTCTCTTACCTGGAGGGCAGTGTCTCTTTGTTCTCATTCTTTCCTTGCTATAGTGAGGTCCCTGCTTAGCAGCCAGAATGGTCCAGTAAAAATGCAAATCAGATGCTGTCAGAGCCGAGTCCAAGGACCCAAGAACAGGCATCCAGACCTCATAGGCTCCCAGCTGCCGCTCTGGCCTCATTTGCTGCTACCTCCTAGCTTCCTGGGTTCTTCACTGATCACCTGGCAGATCCTACCCCCAGCCTTTCCTCCTCAGAGCCCCTGTGCTTGGTCTTTCCTCCAGATATCCACAGGGCTTGGGCCTCCTTTACTGCTGCCCCTGCTCCAATGACACCCTTGAGTGTCACCAAAGGAGCATTGTGGCCGTTCCCATCCCCTTGCCCTGCTATTTCTGCTCATGCTCACTATGTGCTGCCCTTATTGCCTGTCCCCTCTCCCAAGTTGGCCATCTTGCCCCTCACTGTGATTCCTATGGAGAGAATAGTACTGTCCTTCACACACTGCAAATAGCTCACAGGAGAGCTTGTAAGTTTCAAAGAACGAGGAAAACCAGAGCTATCAGGTCAGTCAGACTAGCTTTTCCAAAAGATTCCATCATCCCTTCCCTACATCAGGAGTAGACACAAAGAAAAACTGGATTTAAATTTTAAAAAGCTTCAATGGCCATGATTGTTGGTTTGAAGATGAGAAAGCCAGAGTAGGATTCAGTGACCAGCTCAGATTTGGGATTGGATTCCATGGGGCTCTTTCTGTACCCGCTGTCTTCACCCCAGCACCAGTGTGGCATGCTTGGAGTGCTCCCTCAGATCCCTGGGGCTTTGCTTAAGCGTCATCTCCCATGTCAACCCTTCCTTGCTCTGACTCCCTTAAACAGGCAGAATGGAGCGTTTTCTCTTCTCTTTGTCTTTTCTTACTTCAGTTATTACAATTAGCTGGTGTGTCACAACTATTACTAAAAATAGATGTATTCCCCTCCATGAACTCTTTGAAGAACAACAGGCTTGATTTTTATTCATCTTCTGGTGTCTTGCTCTGGGTACAATACCAAGAAAATGAAGGAGTAATCATTTGGGGATCGCCCCCTAATGTTGGCCCTTCGGCTTACACTATGCTTCTAATAGTTTGTTATAAAACTTCCGTCTGTTAAAAGATCATGTAAGCTGAACACGGAGTATTCATAGTACTACAAAACAAGTTAGATTCACTGAAGACTGTTGAATTTTAAGGTAGTGAATCATATGTATGCATACTAAAAAAAAAAAAGAGATATTAAAAAATTTTTAACAGGGCTTTGGGATTATGTGCACTTTATTAAGCACTAATTCTTTCAAAATTGGCAATTTGCACATGATCTATATTAGCAATTTTCATTCAACTACAGTATTTGGTTAAATAAAATACCCCTTTTCAACCATTCTTCACAGAGAATTTATTGAACATTCTCAACTGGGTTTTGCTGAAGGTAATGTTAAAATGGAATTTTCTTTCCTTGTACCCAAAGCACCCAGTGATGAGGACCCAATGACTCAGATTAGAAAATAGAAAAGAGAATAGGGAAGTAGAAATGGAGAGCGTGCACTATGGATAGCTGGGACCTGGCAGGTATTTGCCTGTCTGGAGGGGACAAGGTGGACAGATATAAACAATACGTTTACAAGAGAATTTGGTCCATTTAGGCAGCTTTCAACCCAGGAGAGGGCAACTTTCTTCCCTCTGTGCTTTGACCTCTCAGGGCTGTATTCCAAGCCAGCTTCCCCATCCTGGAATGTTCTTGGGGCCTCCCACCAGCCTGTCACCCTATTCCTTCACATCCCACCTCATTCCCAACAATGCCACCTGGGGCATTTACCTTGAAATAGCCAAAGCAGCAACCTCCTGTTTTTAGTTAACCAATTAAGCAGAGATGTGGGTATTTGGCAGTCATGGTGGCCGGTTTTAGAGAAATGGTGGAGAGTAGTACGAACCACCCTTTATGTGTCTCTGGCAACTCCAGACTCCAGGCTTCGCCACACTCACCTTGGCCCCTCTGGTGAACTTGGCCTCACTGCTATTTCCCATTGCTTGGCAATTACTCAGTCATTCTTCAAGACTTAGCTGAAATATTTCCTACTTTATGAAAGTCTCTAACTTATTCGGGCTGGAGTATTCACTCCTTCTAGATTATCTCTACAGTTTTTTTCCATGTGTTGATTATTAGCTTTGGTTGCTTTGCGTTGTACTTTCTCAGTTCACATAGTGATCTGACTCACTGCTTGGTTCTTCCAGTTCAGTTTCCATATCATACCTGTTTCTATATCCTTAGTCCCTTGTACTAGCAGTGCCTGGAATATGGCAGGCATTCAGGAAATATCTAAAAGGAGGACTATTTTGACTGGGGTGATAAGTGCTACGGTAGCCCAAGAGAACTCACTTTCTTCCCAACAATTACTTATGCAGCTTCATTGCCATCATTTGGCTCCTTTTTTTCTAGAACCCATCAAGGTCTAAAACCAAGTCTTGGTTGTGTTTGTTTTTGTGGTACTGGGGATTCAACCCAGGGCCTCCTATAGTAGGCAGATGCTCTACCACTGAGATAACACCACTAGCCTTTCAAATCTTATTTTAATCAATATCTTTCTTATCATGATTTTCTCCTGTTTTAGGTTCTGACAGCAAACTAAAGCCCCACTAGCACCCAATATTTTACCCATTAGTCTTCCAACAATAGACTCTCAGCCAATACAGCAAGAATGAGATTTACACCATAGGTAGCCAAAGGTATTACTGCTGTCTTGAGCATCATGCTTTCATTCAATAATATTGGGCTTCTTTTTCCTTTTTAGTTTTTTGGGGGGATTGTGGGTAGGGGGTATTGTTTTTTTAGTACTTTGTATAAATGATCATTTTGACAGAGGAACGAAAACTCTCATTCTGATTGGCACAGTTTTTGAAATCAGAATTACAGCTATCACTATGGAGATCTCATTTCCTGGTGATTGATTTAACATTACCTCTTGGAGAAACTACCCTGGAAAATACATGGAGGCTGGCATTAAGTGACAAACTATATTCATTCCCCTCTCTCCCTTTAGCTTGTCTTTTGGATTCAATGTGTTGGTTAGTTGGAGGAAGGAGTTTGGTGGGCAGTGGCCAGGAGACATTCTAAACTGTCTCACTGAGCTCTTTTAATTGTGGAAATTGTGTGTGATCTAGCTAAGTGAATGGTTTGCAGACCAATTGTGTCTGCACCATGCCATCTTGCCTAGAATCTATGGAAATTTATAGCATCGCTTAGCTCTGAAACCAAGAGATTCAATTTACTCTGCTGCTCACTTAGAAAAGACAGGGAAAAATAACCCCAAATCACTGGGGAAATAAGCTCCTCAATCTGAAAAGAACCACATAATATTATCTAATCTATTTCTTTTCATTCTTTTTCTACCTCCAGAAAGATGATTATCTTGTTTTTTCCCTTCCAAATCTCTCAAGAGAAGGAGATTCTGTTTTTCTTTGATATCTAATCTGATCTCCAACAACTTTTTGTAATTAGAAGAGAAAGTTATAAACACTTTCCTTCATATCGCCATGGAAGCTTGTTTCATCTTGTGTAATTCTTGGAAAGAATCAAGAATTTTATCTTGGGCC
The DNA here is from genome assembly GCA_028451465.1 of Erethizon dorsatum. Lineage (NCBI taxonomy): Eukaryota > Metazoa > Chordata > Mammalia > Rodentia > Erethizontidae > Erethizon > Erethizon dorsatum. Next base: position 10,106,661 of record CM051826.1, read on the forward strand.
GGTGAGATGGCTCAGCGGCTTAAGCGCCTGCCCGGCAAGCGCGAGGGCCCGAGTTCGACTCCTGGATCCCACAAACGAAAAAGGGGCCGGTGATATCGCTCAGCGGCACGGGTGCCTGCTGGCGCGCGAGGTCCTGAGGTCGACCCCCCGGTACCCACAAAAAAAAAAAAAAAAAAAGAATTTTATCTCTGTGTTGGCCTCTATAGCATTTACTCAGCAAATCTTCACTGACCACTTACTGGTGGTGGATACTGTGCTAGGCTTTGGAGATACAAAAAAGCACAGCATAGAACAGGCTCAGGCTGATGGACTAGTGGGGAGATAGATAAAAATTTAAATAATAAAAGTAAAAAATTAGAAGTGCTATATATATATATGTATATATATAGTATATTATATAAATATTTATGTATTATATTTCTGTATCTGTATGTTTAGTAACTCCAAGTAAGGGTAAAAGCAAAGAGAGAAATAAAATGAGGCCAGGTATTGGCCATAGAGAGAAAATAACCAAGAGAGTGTTTTTGATAGTATATTTTAAAAAGGCATTGAGCAGAGACTGCAATCATGAAGTGTTACAGGGAGGGTGTGAGAATAGGGCCTTCCTGAGTGAGGAGCAACAAGGGTGAAGCTCTGAGGATGAGAGTTTGGGGAGGCAGTTGAGGCAAGGTGACTTCCAACCACAGAGAAATCTGTGTGTGTGATTGTGTGTGTGTGTGTGTGTGTGTGTCGTGGTAGGAAAATCCAAATTATTTAACCATTGCTCAGTTCCAAGATTTCAGTTCTACAAAAAGTTTGGGCCATTGTGACCACATCCATTTCAGTCCTCAGCACGTGGCAAACCCTCACAAAGTGAATATTTCTTTCCTTCCTTTCTCAGACACTGCCCAGTGTTTGTCTGAACCCAAAACCACAACCTCCATTGTGAGCTGGGCCCAGTTCATCCCACCCAGCCTTAACTGTCTTATTCCTGGTCTTCTTCTTTCACTCATCCATTCAGGGCTGCCTTCCCTCCCAGATCTTTCTGGAAAACGTCCTCTACTGCCTCATCATCTCCACTTTCTGCTTCAGGTGGTGGCTGCTCCTTTTCCCCCACCCTTCTGGCTACTGAGCCAGGAGGCAGGGTTCGTATTACTGTTATTTTAGCCCTCAATTAAAAGACTTTCCTCTCTCTGGCAGGTGCACTCTTGTTTTAGTCAGAGCAGGCTAACTACCATGACAAACAGCCCTGGAAGCCCTAGTGAAGGATTGTTCCTTGCTCAAGGCATGGTCCTATCTGGACAGACTAGGGCAGACTGCTCCATACCCTGTCCTACATGACTTGTTGCTGTTTCATCTAGTTGTTCCTGGGGTCTCTGGTTTGCCTGTAGGTCCCCTGTGTTTGTCCCCTAAAGAACACAAGTCAGAAGGATTTTGTGAGAGATTTTTTTTCACATGCCAAGTCTAGAAAATGCTGTGTGTCTCTCCTGCTCCCCTCCCATTGGCCAGAACTCAGTCACATGGCTCTCCCCACTGCCAGGGATGCTGGGAAATGCAGCCTCCCTGGAGGCCTAGGAGAAAGAAAAAGCAGAACATGGTGGGCACACAGCAGTCCCATCACTGCTGCCAGCTTCCACTGGAGCACAGTTCTTGGTGTCCTTGTCTGTGGCCACACCCTGAGCCTCATTCTCATTCAGATTTAAACTCCAGTATCTTATCCTCTGACCTCAGCATCATGTGTTTCAGTGCCCTTTGTTACTCACCTTCCTCTGGAGACCACTGTTTTAGGCATTTTCTTACAGCGATCACTCTCCTTCTCTCCTGGTTCTTTTCCTGCCTTTCCATTGATCCTCTGGATTGCTCTTTTCTGGAAACTTCGGTCCCCTCAGACCTTGGATCAATCGGTTCCCTCAGACCTTGGATCAATCCTATGATCTGCCTCTTCTGTTGTTCTTCTTGAGCTACTGAAGTGCTGCTGAGATTGTACACAGTCATGGAGTTAGTGCCAGGCGGATTCCAGGGCTTGAGCTCAGCTAGGCTCTTGAGGCTGGGTCTAGTCTTTCTCTCGTGCCTTCAGGGATGATTTAAAGATTTCCCAGACTCTTCAAGCCCCTTCCCTGCTCAGCTTCATCCTCCTCACTTTCAGCAAATGAGACTCCTTTCACTTTCGAGGAAAACCCACAGAATGAGGAGGGGCCGCTCTCATCTCCATGCTCCCCTTGCTCCATATTTGCCACATGTTGGCCATCCTCCTCTCCTCCAGCCCCGGAGATGAGGAGTCGGCTCCCTCATTTATCAGTTCTTGGTTCTTCCTGTCTAGCCTCCTCCTCTCCCTCCTTCTCTATGTATGATTCTTCTTCCTCATTTCCTCCTCTCCTAGCTCTTTCAATCAGCTCATACATGTCTTTTATCTGGGGAAAAAAACAAAAAAAGTCTTTTCTCAACTCTTCCACCATCTAACCCCCAGTGCCACACTGTTCTTACTTTATTTTTCAGCAAAACTCCTGAAAATACAATTCCACGTTAGCTGTTTTCATTTCTTTACTTCCTATCACCTCCCAACCAGTGACCTAAATATCAAATCGAGTGGGAAACTATGAGTCATTTCACTGAAATCCCCAGGGCATTTGCAATGGTTAACTGTTCTCATCCTTTCTTTCTGGAAAAATCTTAATAATTTCCTTTTGGGCTGCTTTTTCCTTGCCTGCCCATTAAATTAGCTTCCCCCCTCTAACATGTCATCCTCCTCCCTTTTTCTTTCTGTGTTCATTCTCTCCTGAGGATCCACTCAGCCTCACCATTCTTACCTTAGAACTTATGGGCTGAGGCTTCCAAATCAATTCTCCACCAAGCTTTCTCTCACAAAGATCAGAGGCAAATATCCCAGTCCTGCTGGATATCTTTACTTGTTTGTCCCACAGTCTTTAGATTTGGTGGGTCTAAAATGGAAGAGATTACCCTATCTCTTTCTCCCTGACCTCAAATTTCTCTCTCTCTTTCATTCTTCCTCAAGTTCAGTTTAATAGAACCAAATCCACTTAGCCTCTCAAGGCAGAAATTCTGGCATCATTTATCTCCTCTTCTTTTCTCTAATCCCCAAATCCACTTAGTTATCGAGTCCTGCTGCTTTTGCTTCATTAATTTTTCTTGGCTCTCTTCTTACTATGACTCTCAAATCCTATTTTTTTTTTTATTTTACTTTATGGAAAAAAAGTAAAACAAAATTTCATAAAAAAATAGGCGAATAACTATAGTTAATACATTGAGTATTGTTATCTTTATAGTAGTTACTCAGAGTACAAGATATGGGCATAAAAAACGCTCCAAATGATATTAGCACAAACCTTTCTTTTCCGTGAACTAAGAGAAACTAGTAGTATAACTATCTTGTATTTTTTTTCCTTTTTCTGTCCTTCCTTTCCCCTTTCCCCCAGCCTAGTTCCTTTTTCCTTTTGAACACTTTCTTCCCATTTCTTAAAACTTGCTTGCATCTTTCCAATACCCTCCTCTTTGCTTCTTTGCCCCTGGACCTGCCCTTTCTTTCACCCACCCAGCAAGTACCTGTCACTGGGTCAGAATCCATCATTCCTTACATGGCACCCAAGCTGTGCTGATCAATACAGCATGCAGTTACCTAGTCCAAATCAAACGTGCTCCTATAGGATGAATGAAAACAATGAAAATCTATCTTATATGAGTCTTTGCGGCTCCAGATAAAAATTACTGACAGTATCATATATGGGTTATGAAGGGCCAAATCCGAAATAACTTGGAAGTAGAAATCATGTGCTGTTGAAAATCATTTAATAAATGAAAAGTCTCCTTTGTAACTGCAACACTAGCACAGACGCAAAGATTAAGTAAAGTTGTTTTGTGAAATATGAGAATGAGAAAAAGCAGTACTTCTAATTTAATATATTTTATTTTAAATATACATATGTAACAAAATTTAAAAATTCATTATGGCAAATAGACATTTGACTATTGCAACCACATCTGTTTCTCCAAAAGTTTGTATTATTCAACTTGGCCAATTCCCTTTTTAAATGAGAAGATGGAGATTTGCCCTAAACTCAGAGTCAGTGTATGCTTGAGCAATAGAAGCAGTTTATTGAAAATTTGTTTGACTAATAAGATGCCTTGTGACTGTGTTTGAGCTCTTTAGTACCATGTCCCTGAGTCTAGGGCTTGCTACCTAACACTTTCTTTTAATGAAACAAGCTCAGGGCTGATGAAGTAGGCAAGGTGGTATTGCCGCGTGAGTCCCTGAAAAGAGCATATCTTATGAAATGCTTAGAAGTTTCTTTATTTAGGCTACAGAAGGTTCAGAAGGCTTCATCCTAAATCCAAGCTTCCTCTAATAAGCAAGTACCAACCCCATCTGTAGGTAGTGGGTAGAGGCAGGTATTTGGGATCTGTTGAGTGGCTGCATTCAGATTCACCAAAGTTCCTTCATTGAAAGGGTGTTGAAGGCTCTGTTCAGGCCTTTCCTGAGCGCTGCAGCAAGACATCAAAGAAACAGAAAGCATATCTTAGACCTTGAGTTTCTTATCATTTAATAGAGTTTAAAATGTATAAAAAATAAGTTTAGGTTCAGTGTCCTAAGATGAGTATAATGGTCTTCTATCTCATGCATGATACTTTCATCCCTACATCCATTGAACAGTCAACTCATATGACTCTGCGAAGAATTTTCTAGCTTTTGCAGCAGCTGAATTAATAAAAACAGAAAAAAAAGCCTTTTCTTTTTTAGAAACAGTGACTTGAGTGGGAGGGAAATAGAGTTACGAAGGCAGGGTGGGAGCAATTATGGAAAGTTTTGTTTCTAAACTCTCACTCAAAAATTGAGAGATGGGGAAAATAATGTTTTTTACTAGCACATTCACATTTAGTGTTTAGGTTTGTACTTAAATTGGGACTTGGAGAACACATGGAATGAGGAAGCCACTGAGGAGAGTTGGTATTTTTAATGGGCAAATTTCCCTTTTCTATATTTGCTGTAGTTCAAGCAAGCATGTACACAAATAGCCACAATTTGTAAATTATTCCTGACATATTTTCTGCTCTTTGAATTCCCTGCGTGCCTGCAATATAATTAGAAATAAGCAATCTTTTACATCAGCAATGGGGAAAAAAGACACGGTTTCAGCATGCAAATATGATGTTACGTAAACAGAAAATTATAGATATAGCAGCAACTGTTGTCATCACAGAGGAAGAAAAGGAAGCATTGAAGGCATACAGACTGTTTCTAGCTTTGCATGCTGACATTTTCCTCTGCTGAGTGCATGGGCAGGGAAAAGATGGTATAGATGAAAGAGGAGGAAAGCAAAACCCTCAGGAGAAATACACTCAGTCCTTGGATGTTCCTTGGTGTGGTTGAGGCTGTGGAGTTGAAACAGAGTGGTTGATGTAATTCCTCTCCCCTTTTGTGCAGCCATATTTGGATGCAGACTGGAAGAGAGAAGCAGACTTTTCAAAAGAGACCCAACTCTTAACTTCAGTTGTTGACCAATTGATTGTTTGATTGATTCATCCATTAATTCATTCATCTGCTCACACAATGGGTGACTATTTTGTGGGATCTTAAACCGTTGGGCTATATCAGTGTACCAAAAAAAAAGACAAATGACTTCCCATCCAAGGACTTACAGTCCATTTGCGGGAGACAGGTAATAGACAAAGAAACACAATAGAGTGTACTCTGGTTGTAGGCTGAGTACTAGGATGAAAGTGTCCTTGGACTGTTATTTCCAATAGGTAGTTGGGGAAGACCTCTCTGTGAAGGTGGTTTCTGGGAAGAGACCTGAATGAAGTGAGGGAAAAGACCTGAGTGTCTATGGAGAATGGCCAGAGGGAGAACCCCAAAGGGAGCATTCCAGTTAGAAGGAATATCCTGGTCAGAGAGACCATTAGTGAGAAAGGCCCCAGGTAGGGAGGGGTTTGGCGTATTTGAGGGACAGTCAAGAGACAGTCAGTGCATATAAGGGGGTGGCACAGGGAATATGTGTGCTCCAGGTGGACAGGGGTCTGATCTCATTTCAGGTGCAGCAGGAATCCAATGGGAGGTTGGTCAGGGGAGTTACGTGAGCTGACACATCTTACTGTTATTCTGGTGGTTGTGTGAAGAGAAGATTCTGAAAGCTGGGGGATAAGAGTAGATTTCAGATTATTAGTGGAGAGGATGTATTTATCATTGAAGGAGGTGCAGCTTGGTCTGAAGAAACAGTGATGAATTTGGGTGCTGAGCTTGTGGGCTTTGTAACAGATGAGGACTATGAGAGGAGAAGGAAGAAGGATGATTCCTAGGCTTGTGATAGAGCAACCAGGTGAAGAAGTCACTTGGAGAAGAGCAAGGGTGGAGAGACATCAAAAGTTTAGTATCTGAGATGCCTTTTCAATACCCAAGTAGCAGTATCATGTAGACAGACAGATCCATGACTTTAGAATTCGTAGATGATGTCTGGGAATAATGAAAGCCATGGAGTTGGCTGAGGTCAACTACGGAGTGAGGGTAGGCAGGAGAGAAAAGAAGGCTGAAGGCTGAGAACTGGGGCTCTCCATGTAGATATCAGGACATGGAGAAGAATCCAGCAGAGGAAATGGAGTAGTGGCTAGTGATGATGTAGAAATACCAGGAAAGGCTAGTTCCATGGAAGTCAAAAGGAGACTGATAAAATATTGGGGAATTGATTAGATATGTACAGTGTTGAAAGAGTGAGCAAGATAAGATCTGAGAAGTGACCCCTGGTGGTGAACCTGAAAAGAGCCTCAGCAGTTTGATGGACTAGAGTGGGTCAAAGAGAGAATGAGAAATTGGAAAGCTGGAAATAATATAGAAGACATGTACTAGTGGAAATAATCCATTAGAGAAGGAAAAATGGATGGCGCAGGGGGACTGCAGGAGCATGTTGCTAGGGAGGCAAGAGGTGGTAGGATAGGAATAAGGATGGTCCCTCAGGACAGAAGGCAGAGCAGATGACACAAACATGAGAATATGGATGCATTGGTGACAGAGGTAGGACATATTCTTCTAATTCCGGAATGTAATAAGAAGATTTGAGAAAAAAGAAAGTATGGGACCATGTCTTCTTGAAGGGAATATTGTAGAAATGCCCAGCAGCTCAGAGAAGTTCAAGTCCAGCCAGCCATCATGGTGGTAGAGTTTTTGCAGCCCTATTCAGCCAAATAGGTTCATGTAAAAAGCAGATTGTGAATTGACATTACCTAGGCATATGTGCAAGTATATGCCAGAGGGTGGTTGTATGAGGGGTTTCTTTTGGATGAGGAGAGCAGTGAGGACACAGTGGACACTGATGGAAGTAAAAAGGTGGTTGGTGGAGGAAGTAAAAAGGTGGAGATGCCAGGGAGAACAGAAAATAACTGAGTTGGGGATTCACTAGGAAAGAGCTGGAAGTATAGAAGGCAGGTAGCCAACCATCTGGAATGCCTAGAATTGAGATTTGGGAAATTGTTTCATTATTAGTAATGCCCTTGGGACCATTGGGATGACCTAGTGTGTAGGACAAGTTCTTTGGAAGTGAGGAAGGTAATGAACCAAATAAGGAACCTAAACCAAAGTATTAGATGGTTTATCTACATGAATACTGCCATCTAAATAATGGTGCTTAGACGAAAGGTCTAGGTGAAAAGTAGGTGATTGCTAGAGGGAACCCTTAGTTAACAGTAGGAGAGGGGTACAGAAAAGTACTGATTGAATTATTCCTAGCTTGAGAATAGATGCGTAGCTACATAGACTTGACAGCTGATTTAGATGCATACAAACTTAGGCTGAGTCTGCAGGAAGTGTTGACATTCCAAGATTGGCGCAAAGCTATCTAATCTGAAGGTGGAGAGAAAGCAGAAGCTAAAGAATTGCTGCCTTAAAGTGCAGGAAAAATCTAGAAACTGATTTTAGAATCCAAAGCTAATTCACAGACATTCTCTTCCATTTTGATAACTTCCAAATATCATCAGGAAGTCCTTGAGACAGCTGGGTGAGAATTGCTGTCTTCTGGTGGCACTCTAAAAACAGACACCCCCCCATCCACACGCTGCAGCCCCTTTGTCTCACAGGCTTTCTAAGACAATGATACATCTGAAGAAAGTAAAGTATCCTTCTACAGTAAGAAATACTTGCATTAATTATTACTATTTTATAATATATTTGGTGATGAGTCTCTCCTTTTATGCATTTTTTTCCAGATGAGCTTTAAAACCCCTTCTGCTGGTATAAAAATTTTGTTGTGATTTTGCCTGGGGTTATATTAAAGCCATTCATTCGAAAAGAATTAGTAGCTGTATGGTTTGCAGCCTTTCTGTTCAAGAACACAGAATGTTGCTTCACCTATTTCTCATTTTGTATATGTCAGTTTGCCTCATGCTTTCCTTTTTGTTAAACTCTAATGTTTAGGACAGATACCAGAACTTCCCTGCTTACACATCTCTCCATAGTAAGAGAGTCTGGTTACTAAGATACTGAATGTGATAGTTGAGACATGAAGGCTCCCTGACAAATGCAAAGCGAGATACAGCACAGCTGAGTTAATGGCATGACTGTTCCTTTGCAGTAAACACTAGTTGAGAGTAGATTATCTGCCTCTGGTCATATGCTTACTGCACGGGACCAGATGTCTTCAAACATTTAAAACTAAAGACTTTCTGAATCACTACCTTGAACATGTATCCCCTCAGTAGCTGTGGATTCTATATCTATGGATTCAACCAACCATGAATAGGAAATAGTTGAAAAAAATTGCATAGGTATTGAACATGTACAGACATTTCTTGTTATTATTCCTTAAACAATACAGTATAACAACTATTTATATAGCATTTACATTGTGTTAGGTATTATAAGTAGTGTGTAGATAATTTAAAGTATACAAGATGATGTGCACATGTTATATGGAAATACCATGCAATTTGATATGATACTGAGTACTCACAAATTTTGGCATGGGGGAGGAGTGGGGATGCATGTCCCTGAAACCGATCCTCCTCAGGTACTGAGGGACTATGCTACAATAGCTGAACATCATGGTAGATGGAAATAATGCTCTTTCACCTTCAGAAATGCATTTTAAAATAGTGCACTGTTTCTACAAAGGGCTGGGCAGCAGCCTGACAGGACATAGATCAGCGTGGCATGGGGCCATTAGCAGTGACCTGTGGCTTTTGAGCCAAGCTGTGGGGCAGCCGAACAGGCATGGGGGCCCTGTAGTCAGTTATAACAAATTCTCTTCTCCACGGGCAGTAGATCAGCCCTGCAGAGGACTTTACAGGAGATCTGGAGAGGAAGTAGTGTTGTGAAAGCAGAGCTGGTATAGACAGTTAGAAAAACATACAGCCCTGTACTAGCTGCTACTTGAGAGGCTGGGGCAGGAGAGTTGCAAGTTCGAGGTCAACCTGGGAAACTTAGTGAGACCATGTCTCAAAATAATCATGTCATTTAAAGATATCCACATAGAACTGCAGGCCTAGGAGTTAGCCCTGGAGCAGTTGAAGAAAACGTGCATGAAGTAGTGAAATTAGCTGTGCACCGTGGTGATCTACGATTCGGAAAAATAATCCTAATCGTTGGATTTCTGAGCGTTGCTCTTCTCCTCGTCGCTTGAATTGTGGATGTCTTTAGGTTATTTCTTAAAGAAAGAATTGAAAAAGCAGCTGTTTTGATTGTTCCTCAGGATGTCGCACTCAAGGGTGCACAAGTAATTTAGTATTATATTATTAACAATAACAAGCACTGCTAGCCACATCTTTTATTACACTCACTTGACTGACCTCTTTGGCCTCAGTAATTCCATCGCATTTATTCTTTGATATTGTAAAGTATGAGTCCCAATGGGAAGATCTGCAAACTCTCTGAGAGTGGCTTAATTTCCCATTGAATTTAAATTTCAAGTCCAAGGAAAAACTGTAAGGACAGTATAAAGTGAACTTTTCTCTGCTCAAAATTTGATGTTGATTTTCTAGTTACGTGATCAAGAGTTATCTGGGCACTAAGCTAAAGGCATGAGGTGGAGTAGGGGCCTGCTGGTCCAGAAGCCTCTTCGTATAACACCTCGGTGCTTTTGTACTACAATCCTTTGTCCTTTGGGCAGGACATAGCAATTTAGGATTAGTTGATAACCTTGGAGTTGCATGAGATTGTTTTGTGTGTATATGTGCACTTTCTTAAAGAGAGTACTTTTCATCAAATTCTCAAAGATATCTGTAACCACAGAAAAAAATATTAAGACTCACTTTTTAGGGAGAAGCTATGGGAGGCATCTGGGAAATGGTGAACACTTGTGTTATTTTGGTGCACTGTTGCTGTGAGGGTGGGCACGTTGGTGGGTATCTCCCTTCTACATCCTCTGCCTTTGTCCTTGCAGACAGGGACTTCTGGGAGCCCAGGGTCAAGGTAATTCCACCTGAGCACAGCCAAGGGTGTAGACACAAAAATAATGATGCCATGATTGGATGGCTTCATGAGAGCTCATATTTCCCAGCTGGTGTCCTTCTCCACATACAAATCTCTGTATGTTGTTGTCATAAAAAGCTAGTCCAATCTTCTCAAGAGTCCACACTGGAGATAGGAACATGGTGAAATCAGGCTCCAAAGAATCAGACTTACCACGAATCAGAGTCATAACTCTTCATAAATGAGATGGAATGTCTTTCTTTCTTTCTTTTTTTTAACCCTAGGACCACATGCTGTCTATGGTAGATGAGAGAACCACTTCGGCTGACATTTAGCATTCTTGATTTATCTTCCAAATAGAAATTTAAGGAGCAACAGTACAGACTGGTTGAGATGCCAAGAACATTTAGAACAAATTTGTTGTTAAAGAAAGACTAGAAATGATGATTACCCTGTTTCCAGAGGAGAAATTAACTATTGGAGAGAGGTTTAGAAGAGAGGGAGAGTAGAAGAGACTCTTAGTCTCGTGTTATTGTGAACATCATTGCTGCCGTGTCTGGGCTGGTGGCTCTGGAAGGGCTTTGTCTCCATTGGCTTGGAGGAGGTGCTCCTGTGGTCAGGCCACGGAACCAGTACAATCACCCAACGAGGTATTTAGGAATGAGCTTTATAAAGCAATCAAGTCTATGAGTCATCCTCTCATTTATCAACATAAAACTATTGGAAAGAAACAGCTCATCAAGCTAAAATGTGTCTCACTCGTTCTCGCATGTCAGAGTGTTCATTAAGGGTCAGCTCTGCTGCCCCCAAGTTCTCTGGGTAAAATTCTATGAATGAAGCCCTGTAGGGTTCTGAAAGTTCAGTCCCTGAATGCAGAAAGTATTCTGTCATTTTAAGTTTATGTTAAAGAAGTTAGACAAGGTCGATCTTTTTTTTTTTTTTTTTTTTTTTTTTTTTGTGGGTACCGGGGGTCGACCTCAGGACCTCGCGCACCAGCAGGTGCCCGTGCCGCTGAGTGATATCACCGGCCCTTTTTTCGTATGTGGGTTCCGGGAGTTGAACTCAGGCCCTCGCACTTGCCAGGCAGGCGCTTACGCCGCTGAGCCATCTCGCCGGCCCCAAGGTCAATCTTGGAGGCTTCTTTAATTCTAAAAAATATAGTCAGCAGAGAAACCACTATGTTACATGCACTTGCTTTCCTTGATGCTGTTTCTCCAGGGAATGTGTGTAATGTACAGACCCTGACCTCACCCTCAGGCTCTGAAGCCCGTGGTGCAAAGAGCTTAAATAAACACATGGCAACACATGCAGGTCAGGACATGTGGGGAGTATCTTGAACGAAACGAATGAGGTACCAGGATTAGGACCAGAGGAAACCTACTTTATCCTTTTAAAATTATGTCTTGATTATATTTACAAAAGCAATGCTTGGTTTTTATAAACATGTGAGCAAAATAGAGGATCCAGAGAAGAAAGAAATCTCCCAAGTCCCACCCCCTTCAGGAATAATCAATATAAACTTCCTTTAAAAACAATTCTAGTGGGCTGGTGAGATGGCTCAGTGGCATAAGCATCTGCCCAGCAAGTGCGAGGTCCTGAGTTCGATTCCCAGTACCCACATAAAGGAAAAAGGGGCTGATGATATCACTCAGCGGCACAAACGCCTGCTGACAAGCGCAAGGTCCTGAGGTTGACTCCCGGTACCCACATAAAAAACAAAACAAAAAAACAATTCTAGACATCAGTTTCTACATATTTACATGCTGTTTTACTTCAGTGCTGGGAATTGAACCCAGGGCCTTCACATTGATCTACATCTCCAGGCATTTTTTAGTTTGAGATGGGGTTTACCAAATTGTAGAGTTGCCCAGGCTGGGCTCAAACTTATGATCCTCCTGCCACAGCCTGCCCCAGTGCTGGGATTACAGGTGTGTGCTGCAACACCTGCTTATTCACATACACTTTAAAAATAAATGTTAAATTTGATTTTATTTTAAGTAGAGCAAAAGATAGTGAAGTATAACTAAAGGAATTGCTGAACTTCATATATATATATATATATATATATATATATATATATATATATATGCCAATAGCTATATAGATGGGCAATGATGAACTCTTTGATGCTGTTTAGTTCCTACATTTTCGTAGTCCTGTGTTATACTCTTCTCCCTCCCTCCTAGAGGCTGTAAAAGCTTACAAAGCTAACTGCTTCTGTGGGTGGAGACTAGGAGAAGGAGCAGAGGAAGGAACAATGAGTCAATCTTGGTCATATTGGGCAGTCACTAATATACATTAATTCTGGTTAGTGTTGCCAGGGCTTGCTAGTGGGGAGATCTGAAATAATCTGCCTGATTTCATGTGATCTGGGACATCCCTATTCTCCTTGCCCACATTACAATGGTGGACAGAGCCCCTGCTGTGTTCAGGGCACAGTAAGATGGAAGACATATGTGACCCAGGCCCTGTTGTAGCCATCAGTGTCACTGGAATCTGTTTTTGACATTTTTTCTTGTTCTGTGGGGCACTTTATCATACTCTAGTATTTTGGCTGGGTTTTCCCAGAACTCCTGGGAGCAGTTTCCCACCCCCACCCGATCCAGCTCCCCACTCATATTCCTTGGCCAGCATCGCCACTTCCTTCTCCTGTGTTCTTGGGCAAGGTCTCCACTTCTTTCTGACACTTTTCATGGTTGAATGTCTCATACTTCTTGCCTATGTTCCCAATCAAGCATTCAGTAGAAAGTACTGAATCTGAAAGCCTCAAATGCTCTAAAATCCAAAAACTTTTTGAGTGCTAACAGGATGATGCCAATGGGAAATTCTACACATGACCTCACAGTCACAAAGCAGGTGCCCTAAAAATATCAGATCAGACTATCTCCAAGCTCTGTATATAAGGTGTATGTGAAACATAATTCATGTTAAGACTTTGGTCTCATTCCCAACATATCTCATTATGCATATGCAAATATTCTTAAATCTGAAAAATTAGAGACCCAGAACACATTTCATCCTGATGATTTCGGACAAGAGGTGTTCAATCTGTAGGAAGAAAAAAACCAATTCTGTGTTCATGTGAAGAGGAGAAATTTTCATTGCATAATCGAAGGCTCTTCCTGGGAGGAAAAAAGGCTATTTAATTTCCTGTCTTAATTATAGACTTCCTACTCTAGACGGGATATTAAAATGTAATTGAACAGGTGCCAAGCAGAAAGAGCCCCCAGTGGCCACCAGCTGAACAATTTAAACAACAAAATTAATAATATAATATTGGATAATAACCCAAAGTGTAAAATAAATACCCATGGGTCCACACCAGTATAAGTAAATGATTGAATAAATATAAATGGGGGAGAAGACACACATCTGTACAGAAAAATTCAAATAATATATGTAGATAGTCCCTGTTTAAGGGAGTGGAACTCTCTTTTCTCTCTTCAGTGTGGGCTGTACTTAATAACTTGCTTCCAAGGAGTAGAGCTTGGGAATGGGGTAAAGGTGATTTTTTTATGGTAAACTTTCAACCATGTCCAGGTGATCAATGTTAATTCATTAAACATGTCATGTTGACAGAATGTCCCCTGATAGGATGTGATGGAAGGGACAGCTCACCTCTGCAGTCTTTCTCCCCCAAACCCCCAAGGCCCATCTATCATGACTTTTTAAAAGATTGGAAAATTCCAAATTAAAGAACATCCTACAAAATACCTGACCTGTCCTTCTCAACGTTGTCATGGTCCTCAAAAACAAGAAAAGTCTAAAAAACAGCAGAAGAACTGAGGAGATGAGATGACTAAATATACAGTAGTGTGGTTCCTGAATGGGATCCTGGGTCAGAAAAAGGGGCAGTAGGGAAAGATTAGAAAAATCCAAATAAAGTGTGGTGTTTAGTTAGTAGTAATGCATCTGCATTCGTTCTGTAGTTGTGATAAATGAATGATAATGATGAAAGCTGTTGGGCCAGGGGTATATAGAGACTCTCTGTATTATCTTTGTAACTTTCTGTACATCTAAAACTGTTATAAACTAAAAAGATGACTTAAAACTAAATGACACCATGTAAATGGTCAGGAAGAGACCATACTCAAAGTATTTGAGAATGCCTTTGCAGTGATAGACATTAATGTATCATCACTTTGGAGGTTAAGTGCCTATCAGTCCTAAGTTAGGAAGTTCTTTCTCATGGGATAACTAACCTGCTCATGCTTTTGTTGGTATTTGCATAGTGCGGAGGATAAACGCTGACCTGTCATCCATTCCGTGCCAACTGTTGGTGACCGTTAAGTCCTTATCAAATTGTTTCTCAATCTTCTCTTTCCCCTTTCTCTAACTAAATATACTGGGAAAAGAACTGAAGATACGTGGTCTGGCAAATGTTCTGCTTTACCTCTAACTGATGTGAACAGAGGTGTGTGTTACGATGTAAATGTTAAACACCATGGTGATGGTTAATCTTGGTTGTCAGCTTGATGCCTTGATAGATGCCTAGAAGATTAGTAGAGCACACTTCTAGATGTGTCTGAGCTGGTCGGGGGGCATGACCCGAAGGACAATAAGTGGTCCTTTGCCCATTCTTCTCTAGTTCTTCCTATGCCGTCTGCTTCCTGGCTACCATGAGTTGAGCATCTTTCCTCCACCAAGCCATTTTGCCATAAGGTTTCTACCTCAGAGCCAGCCGACCAGGGACTGAAACCTTTGAACCTGTGAACAAAAACATTTCCTCCTCTAAGGTGAGTTTCTCAGGTGTTTGGTCTCAGCAATGAAAATCTGATGAATACAGCCACACAGAATGTAACTGTTTGGTAGGCAACGCTCTTCCAAATGTCTAGGACTATGTACAAACCTGGGTGAGAGAGTCCCACACCTCATTGCCTTCTATCCATTTGCTGTAAAGCAAGTTGTTGGTTTGGAGTTTGGTCTCTCGTTCTGATAATTGTATAAAGAACGTTTAAACTATTACCATTATTATTATTTTTACAGATTTCTCCTCCTTATACTGTCTACTAAAATGTGGCACAGGTAGTGAGAAGCATTTCTAATACTCAAACCAGTCAAACACTAGGAAAGGGAAAGGCACCAAATGAGGCACAAATAAGCACTTCTAACAATAGCTCGCTCTCTGCAAGGCTGCGAGGCAGCAAGTGCACACTGGTCTTGGGTCCCTGGGAGGAGGGTATTCACAGGAATACTAACCCTGTGACTGTAGAGAGGCACAGCATCCGGGCTTTAGGTTGTGTCCCAGGTACTTTTTCCATCTATCAAGTTTCCACTTGGATGGTCTGGGGCAATAGGGGTAGACCCAGGGGGTAAGACCAGGGGTCATGGGTGAGGCTGGGGTTCCTGTGTAGCTCAGGTCGGGGAGGCAAAAGTAGAGCCCCCGGGCCATGACTTTTTTCCTTTGGGGTAGGGTATAGAGATAAAAGGAAGGGTCATAGGCATTTTTTTTTAATTGAAAATAAGGGCAATGCAAAATTCAGCATAATTACATCATCCTCTATGATCCTTCCCTTTCTCTCTAAGGCTCATGTTTATCTTGGCTTTTATGTTTTTAATGGAGAACTCATGATATCATTTGACACAGCTGTGTGAAGTTTTGTGACTCTGTTACTTTACATAACTCCCCACCTTCCATTTCCTGTTTGCATCCTGCATAGTATACAGCATCCATTTCTGTTTCCCAGCCCTCCCATGAGCCGGGAGGAGGGAAACTCTGAGCTCCTGGGCTCTGAGGTATAGTCTGTATTTTTCTTGTAACCCATTATTTACCTTCTGTGTATTACTTTTTTTTTTGGTGGGCTGGGGATCAAACGCAGAATCTCACACATGCTAGACAAACACTACCTCTGAGCTTCTTCCCCAACCCTGCATGTTACTTTTAAAGGGATCAAGAGGTGCTGCTGGGGAAGAGCTGGCCAAGAGGCCTCCACTAGACCCAACTTTTGAATCCCCCATGCATACAGCCATCTCCAGGTTGAGAGTGTCACAAGTGCCTCACATGGGAAGACACCCAGCTGGTGTCCGCTGCAGAACTGATTGCTTGCTGATAGGGAGAAGTCCTCGCACACTTTGATCACCAGGAGGCATTGAAGTATTCTGTGTTGATTGTTGTGTGAGAGTAGGGGACAGTGCTTTGCAATTTTCCTTCCATATAGTGCAGACATGGAGAGAAGTACAGCACGAAAGGAGTGTATGGAGGTTTTAAGCGGGACATTTAAAGAGGATCATGTTCTGAGAAGATGGCATGTGAATAATGCCTGGTTGAAGAATGGAGATGAGCCATAAGAATGGGAATACACATGACAAAAGAATACCAGACTGAGAGGAAAAGCAGGAACAAAGCCCCAGGGGTGGGAGCAAGTTCCATGCGTTCAAACAGCTAAGTGGCCATTTACTTAGGGCTGGGAACTCTGTCTATTTTCCTGAAACCGGTGAAGAAAGTATCCCATGGGTTGTCTGTCCCCCACACCCCAAATCTCCAAGAGATGTGAATTGCCAAGGCACCCTTTCCAGGGTAGCAGCCAATGGTGACAGAGCAGGTGTGACCACCGAAGCAGGCCCAAGAGGTGCTGGTTCTGGGATGGAGACAGCCTTAATACCATTTGAAAATGAAGACAACGTCTGGTCCAGTCACTTCGGCATGTAAAAGCATGAATGCACCTTGAAATCAAAATAACACACACTTGATCTGGGATCTGCTTAAATCCCGCAGGAGACCATGATGGCTTCCAGCTGGCCCCCAGTAGGAGCACTGGAATCACACAGCTGGAAAAATCCCTTTCATCAGGGAAATCACCTGCAATTTCTCTGACTTGCCTAGCTTCAGATTTTTCTCCCACCTTGATCACCTTTCATGAATAATGGAGGGAGGGAATAATTGGTGGGTTTCAGTTGACCATCACAAGATGGCTGCAAAGGAAAGGCTTGGGTCACTTTTCCCTCCTTTGCCCATTTTAGTGCAATACTGGCCATAGTGAAAATAATTGTATCTGAGGGTCTAATTGCCTACAGTTCAAAGGAGTCAGGAAAATGGGCTGTATTATGAAGCCACCAATAATTTTGCCTTGTGAATTGCAGCTCAAAGACACAGTGTGATGGGTGCTCACGAAGTGAAGGTGGGTGTGCAGGTGCATGAGTGAGCGAGAGGCCTTTAAATTGGAAAGACATGAACAGTGGATCACAAAGCCTTTTCCAGCATTTTCTCTAAAAACTATACCCCTAACACACTCCGCCATTTTTTTCAGTGTATCTTGTGACTTGCAATGATGTAAAGAAAACAGGGTATTGCTTAGTGATGAATAATAATTCTTTCGAATCATTTGTAACAATGGTGTTTAATTAGATTTTATCTCACCTAGTGGGATGATAATTCATGGGTGTTTCCTCTTACCCCTCCCCCTAGCCAAGGACTTGCATTTGCTGGGAGCTGCAAGAGGGAGTGGGGCTGATTTTATGGCTAGAGGCTCAGGGAAATTGGAAAGGTTCCAGAGGCTCTAAGTTTCTGCGATTGTGGCCTCGCTAGTGATGTGTTCTAACAAGCAGAGTCAGACATGTAGAACTTAACAGCATGCTTCCTTGGGCCTTTTGTACTTGACTTTGGCCAAGGGAAGGCAACCCATCTTATGAAGCATTTGGTCACTGACCATTTCTCTCTGTAAGTATTCTGCAGTAGCCCAGTGCTCATTTTTTACTCAACCATCACAATTTAACTTTTTTTGCTGCCCAGACCTGGAGGCTGTGTGGCCTGGTAGAGCACAGTTATGTCTCAAGACAGGGAGAAGGAAACGTTCCAGGTCTAACTTTGACCTTCACAGGAGGTGCCAACACAGTAAGTGCTGAAAATGCTCTAAGGGAAAAGGAAAGAAATGAGTTAGAAAAGAAACTCCAGAGCAGATCACCACTGATAGCTATACGTACGCAAACTGGGTAATCCATCAGAGCCACGTGATGTAGGATGACGGACATGTTTGAACATGCAAGGGGCATGTGTATGCATTTGTGGGAGATGAGGCAATGCTGGGTGGATGGATTGTGGAGCATTTGGTGTCACTGGATTTGAACAGCTTTTCCATAAAATCATGTGTCAGCTTGCAAGTTTACTGGCCTTTGCTAGACAGCTTCAGGGGCTTCCAGAAACCCAATGGCCTCCTAGGAAGCCCTCTGGACGGTGACAGCTGTTTTTGAAAAGGTGCCTGTCACCCTGGCCATTATGAAAGCTTCATCTGTCTCTGTTGGCAGCTCTTGGGGACATGAAAAATGCTCCACTGTGCCTGGCTGTAATTAAACTTTGAGCTGAAGTTTTACCCTGCAGCTTTGCTGGCAAATGCAATCATAATGAATGAAGTGGAATATTTATGGTGTTAATGTGAACAGGATTTAAAATAATACACACAGTTCACTTAATTACATTCCTGGTGACTTCCCCACCCGCTTCCAGCATCTGGTCTGATTGCACCAGCTTTTCCTTCCCCAGATAGCCCCATCTCCTCCTTTCCTCTCTGCTGTGATTTACTTTGTTTTTCTCTACTACTGCAGTTGAGATGTACTGTATTGGCCACTGGTTACCTCTGCCCTGCACTCTGCTACCATTGAAACCTTGCTTAGGTTCATTCGCAGAACAAATGTCATTTGGCCATTTTCAGGGCCAAGAAGTAGGAATGACTGGGTTCCAACTCCCCAGGCTTTGTCCTCCTTCTCTGGTGCCCAGGTAGGCTGGAGCCCCTGGCTCTGTTTTCTCTTCCAAGTGGGATGGGGGAGGGGCTCTTTACACCCCACATCACCACCAGGTCCGCCTTCCCACCGAGAATCTTTCTTCATATCTTCCAGGGCTCCCTGTGCCCTCTCAGTGTTACCGCTGGTGGCTTCTTTGGAAGCAAAGTTTTGAAGGTGATAGGAGAGAGGTACCTAAATTTTCTTTCTGTACTGGTAACTCCAGGCTCCTGCCAAACAGGAGAAGTTTATAGGGACTTCAGTGATCAAACCTCATGGCCTTCCGTTTCCCCCGTGCTCAGCTGTGTTCAGCATCCCCACAGCAGCCTTGCAGACGCGCACACCAGCAACTCATCCTTAGAGCATCCTTCTGGCCGAGGATGCGGCTTCCTCACCCTAAAGTCACAAAATTGTGAGAGGCAACTGCTTATCTGGGGCGGGAAAGGAGAGATGGCCCCACAAAGAGCAGGGAACAGCATGGACTCTGGATTTTTCTCTTTGCTAGGGAGAAAAATCATTTGTGCTCACCTGTTCCCAGTGATTACTCAGCCTGAGCAAACATTTATGTGGTCATTTCTAACCTCCTATTCTCTTCTACACCACCCACCATCAAGACTTTATCTTAGCTGTTGTTTTGTCCTGATCAAAGAAGCGTGCTTGGGGTGGAAATGGAGGGAAACCTACTTTGGACTACCTGGGGGAAGAAAGCAGTTTATAGTCTGAGAAAGCACAATCCAAGGGCAGTGAGATGCGCAGAGCCTCATGGGACTGACTTCATCAGTTTATTCCTCCCGCTCTGCTTCCCACCAGTGCCTCTCATTTCTGCTTCTTGTCACATGTCCTTACCCTGTAGACTTGCCTTCTCAGCGTCTTTGTGTGACATTCAGTTAAGGGTTATCCCTATCGCTACCTCTTTAGTTCAAGGGAACAGTTAAGCCTAGACTCTGGTATTTGGGTGGGTTGTACCAGGTGCCTCCCTGGGGTGCAGAGTGGATCATGCTTGTGTCCCAGCCTTTTTTTGTGTTTGGAAAGTACACCTCAGAGGATGTAGGAGGCATGTGGGTGGAACGCAAAAGATCTATAAATCAAAAGACATGGGTCTCAGGTTCTAACTTCCTTCACTCCCAGGTCTCTGTCTGCTGGGTTGGGCTCATCTGCCTTCCCTAGACATGGGACAGGAGCCAGAAAGCATCATGGGCTTACTTTTTCCTTCTTGTGTAGGTATACTAGCCCTTTGTCTCAATACTCTCTGTCAACAGAGAATACTTCTGCAACCAGCTATGTAGTTTCCCCCATACCAAGCAATTCTCTGTGATACCAGATAAGCATTTGTTATGGTCTGGATCTGAAATGTCCCCGAGACACTCATATTTTGAAGGCTTGGTCCCCAGTGTTGCAGTGTTCAGAGGTGGGGCCATTAGGAGATAATTGGATCATGAGGGCTCTGACCTCTTACTAATGGCTCAACCCATTGACGAATTCATAGCTTAATGGGCTATTGGGAGGTGTAGGAAACTTTAAGAGGTGAATCCTTGTTGGAGAAAGTAGGTCAGTGTGGGTGTGCCTTTAAAGGATATATTTTATCCCAAGGCTTTTCCTCTCTTGCTCTCTCTCTCTCTCTCTCTCTCTCTCTCTCTCTGCTTCCTGGCTGCCATGAGGCGAGCAGCTTTGTTCTACTGTGGTCTCCCCACCATGGTCTTCAGCCTTGCCATGGACCCAAAGTGACAGAGCCAAGTGACCATGAACTGAAACCTGAGCTAAAATAATACCTTTCTTCCTTTACGTTCAGCTATTTTATTATGATGACAGAAACCTAATACATGTTTTACAATTCAATTTTGACACTTCTGCTGGGACATGGCATCAGATTCCACAGGTGAAGGACTCAGTCCCACAAGGTGGCCTCCACTTTTGGACAGCAATCACAAGTCCAGGTTGTCACCTGGGCTTCTGACCAATGGGTAGTAAAGCAGAAATTCCCATGACCCCCTCCTTCAGTTTGATCATTTGCTAGAGTGGCTCACAGGACTCGGGAAAATAGTTTACTTACCAGGATACCCATTTATTATGAAAGGATCTGATCAGGAACATGCAAGAGATACATAGGACAGTGTGTGGGAAAGCAGCATGTCCATCTTCCCAGCAGTCTCCTGTGCAGCAGCTGACCCCTGGCAGTTACGGGGAGACCTTGCAGGTAGGGAGGCTCCAAACACTGTCCTCCTGGATTTTTATGTTAGCTTTGTTATGCAGCATGCTTTGTTAGGAAGCATGGTTCCACTGAGAACCAACTCAACCTGCACCCCCTCTCTCCTTCCTGCAGGTCAAGCCAGTGTCTGGGGCTCTAACCCTCTACTCACACCATAGGCCTCCCTGGCAATAAGTGCCACCCTCGCATCCATAAGGGCTTTCTAGAAGTCACAGCTTTCAAAAATCTCCTTGATAGCCAACGTGGTGGCCCATACCTGTAGTCCCAGCACTCTGGGACACAAAGGTAGGAGGATCAGAAGTTTGAGCTCAGCTTGGGCAACTGAGCAAGACCCTGTCTCAAAATAAAAAGTACTGGGGATGTAGCTCAGTGCAGAGGCCTTGGGTTCAATCTTCAGTCCCAGCAAAACAAAACAAAACTCCTTTTTCTCTCCTATTACCTAGGAAATTTATAGGGGCTTTAGGATTCTGGAACTATAGCTGAAGACGAAAATATGCATGTCTTATAATGTCACAATATCATACTTCTCCATCTCTGAGTGATGGGCATCATGATAGCTGCAGCCTGGGAAGAGTCATTGCCAAGGATTTCCAGCCACAATTAGATGAAGGGTAACATAGGCTCATTAGCAGGAAACCCTTTTCCAATTATGAGATAAGTGTGACTGCAAAATGATGCTTCAGGAAAATCAGTAGCACCATTATCTTTGGAGCCATTTACGTCAGCCAAAAATCTACTGGAGCCTCTGGCGCAAAGGGGAGGGGACAGAGAGGGCTGTCTGAATCTGGAGAGCATCTGGGGCTATGTGAGAATAGCCTTTGGGCTGTTTCCTTAGCTTTGGCCTTGAGCCAAGATTGCAAATGGATGAGAGGCCATTGGGGGTCTACTCGGTATGCTTTGCAGATGAGCAAATGCCTATGGGCACACTGTTTTCAGAGGAGAATCTGGGCATACTTGCCAGCTGCCTGACCCCTGGCAGTTACGGGGAGACCTTGCAGGTAGGGAGTAACAGTGTGGATAGGAACAGTATCCACTTATATTGAAACATAGGGCCTAGGTGCAGGAGGTCACAGGTGTTCTGGCTCTGCTCATTGCGGGGAGGTGGAGGGCGGTGCTTTGCAAGGCCTCAGCATGGACTGACTTGGAGACCAGATAACTCCACATGAATACAACTGTCTTCTCAGTGTGGACTGCTAACCTCTCATATTAGGCTGCCCGAAGCCCTGATTCCTTCCCTATTGCAAGCCTACCTAAATGAATAGGGTAAAGTACAGATTTAAAAAGTTCCTCAGATTTTATCAAGGAATGAAAAAGGCAAGCTACTGGACTGAATACAATTTCTTTTGGGTAGGAAAATGTTGGAAAGGATGTATGTGCTGATATTAGTGTAATATTCTTTTCTGTAAAGACTCGTAAGAATCTGATCGGTAGTTAGCTGTGAGAAGAAAGATTTGGGGGAAAGAGACTCTTGGCTTTCATTTTCACGCTTTCCACTCTATTACCATTTCTAACTGCGTACTTTTACATTTTCATGTTAGCAGGAATTATGTGGGCAGTGGGATTATATATCATTTTCTTTTCTTTATGATTTTTGTGTATTAAGAAGGCATCTACCACGGCTCCTAGTAGCAGATTCTCTGGGGAAAGGGGCCCAGGATTTGGCATTTAACATGCATACCCCTATTTGAAAACCCAGCTTTTCATTCCAGATGCTTCCAGATGAACATCTTGACAAAACCAGGGCCGCTCCCTCAAGCAAATGTTTTCTGGTGCTTGCTTACTATTTCCATGGCTGTGACTCAGGGATAACAGTGCCAGGCTGGGCTCATTTACATGGGTGCTCTTTCCAAATGTACCCCTGAGTCTTATCCCCCCAGAGGAAATTTCTGACTTCCTCTTCAGAGACCAGCTTGAGTAAACACTCTTTTGAAGAGCTCAGGTACTTAGATAGCCCTTCTTAAGTTAAAGTCAACTGTACCCAATCACAGGAGTGCAATCCATTGTATCGGACTCTGTAATTCACAGAGATTAAGCAAGGTGCGTACACCAGAGGGTGTTGGGGGGACCCTGGGTACCATTTTTTTTTTTGTGGGTACCAGGGGGACGACCTCAGGACCTCGCGCGCCAGCAGGCGCCCGTGCCGCTGAGCGATATCACCGGCCCCTTTTTCGTATGTGGGTTCTGGGAGTCGAACTCGGGCCCTCGCGCTTGCCAGGCAGGCACTTAAGCCGCTGAGCCATCTCACCGGCCCCCTGGGTACCATTTTAAAAATTTTGCTTACTACAGAGTCTACAGAGAACCTTCCTGCTTTTTTACCATTAATGTAATACTAAAGATTTTTGATAGATACTTTTTACAGATATTAAATATATTTTCCCTTTTATTTCTGGTAGTTTGCATCTATGTTTATAAGTCAAGATGACCTAAACTTCATTGATTTTTTGGGGGGGGTACTGGGAATCGAACTCAGGGCCTCACGCTTGCCAGGCAGGTGCTGTGCCGCTGAGCTACATCCCTGGCCCCCCTCCAAAATTTTTTTATGTTGTATTCTTCTTCTTCTTTTTTTTTTTTTTTGTGGGTACCGGGGGTCAACCTCAGGACCTCGCGCGCCAGCAGGCGCCCGTGCCGCTGAGCGATATCACCGGCCCTTTTCTTCGTATGTGGGTTCCGGGAGTCACGGGAGTTGAACTCAGGACCTCATCCTTGCCAGGCAGGTGCTTACACCGCTGAGCCATCTCACTGGCCCTATTCTTTTTTGATTGTTGAGGTGATACCAGTCTCATCCAGAATTGGGGAGTTTTCCTTCTTTTTCTTATTTTTGTCTTTCTTTTTCATCTGTTCTCTGGAATAGTTAGCATGGGGTTAGATGATTTGTTCCTCAATAATTTGTTAATCTTTATAAATGTTAAAAGTTAAATTTAGGCCACATTAACATTTTAGAGAGTTTATCTGAGCTTTCAGTGATTCATAAATCAGGCACCAGTTCTGGGCTCCACCAAAGGGGTGTGAGAGGAAAACTTTTGTAAGGTCTTCTCAAAAGCAAGACAAAGAAAATACTTGATTGCTTAGCTGGAAAGCCCCTAGATGAAGTTAGCTGGCAGTTTGTGATGGGATAAGCTTAAGATTGTTTTACTGTTTACCCTGAGTTGGGTCCTACCCTTGACGTACCTGGGAACCCAAAGCCCTGGGAGCCTCTCAGTCTAGCCAGTACTGTGACAAAACACTTGAGCTAATCAACTTGAAAAGAGAAAAGGTTTATTTTGGCTCATAGTATCAAAGGTTTTAATCTATGGTTGGTTGCCCCATTGCTTTGGGCCTGTGGCAGCACAATACATCATCACAGAAGGGCGTGGTGAAGAGGCCTGTTCATCTCATAACAGGAAGGGAAAAAGAGAGACAGAGGCTGGGGTCCCAACATTCCTTTCAAGAGCTCACCCGCAATGGCCTGACTTCCTTCCAAAAGCGCTACAGGCTGTAGATCAAGCCTTTAGGGGACACTTTGGATTAAGCCTTTGGGAGACACTTATTCAAACCACAGCACCACGAATACCATCCGGGTCTGTACGTGTGCACGCGCGCTTCACCTAGCACGTCAGGAGACGTGACGCGCATGACGTAGGTCTGGCCTGGTCCAAGACTAATGCTGTTTTATATTCTATTGTTCTTACTATTTGTCACATACTTTGTTTTTCCTTCTTTGATATTTTGTTGGATTGGTTGATTTTTCTTTATCTCCTTTAAAAATTTCACCCCTTATGCTTTATTAGTCTGGACATCTTTAATTTAATTTCTGTTCTGTGGCTACCTTTGTCTTTTTAACATATAGAGTTGACTGAATGGTGTGCGCAGTGAATCTGTATCTCTCCTCCTCCTTGGCTATCAAAAGACCTTCGGATGCTGTAACTGGGTTTTCCCTTTATCGTCTTCTGTGTTATTATTTTTCCAATATTTTAGTTCTACTTTCCTTTTTGAAACCTGCCAAATTAATCACTAGCATTGCTTCTTATCACTCACAATCAATGGTTGCTTTTGTTTGCAGCATTTCTGCTAATTGCTTTACTTACCAAGGCGTCTTTGGATTTTCATTCCTTTAGAAAGGGAAATGGATTAACTTTGGTGCTTTACTTACAATCTGTGGGAGTTTTTACTTAGTCTCAACTAAAAATATCTTTATCTTGCCCTGACTCGTGAAAGATAAGTTGAGTTGCATTTAAATTTTTAGTTTGACAGAAATTTTTTTGGCACTTATCATTGCATTTACACTGTTTCCACCCTTCTAAAGAATTGTGTTACCTGTTGTAGACTGTAAGCATTATAAAAATGTGTATGACAGCATCCCCATTTCAGATTTTCTTCTTTGTGGTTGACTATACTTTTTTTTTTTTTTTTCATTTTTTCTCTATGTTTTTTTTTGGTTTCAGTACAGTATGATTGTGTGTGTGTGTGTGTGTGTGTGTGTGTGTGTGTGCGTGTGTGTCTTATTTTACTTAAGAGTTTTAAAGGGAGCACTTCTTTGAAATTATTATTTCTGCAATGATTTTAGCAGCTATTTCTCCAAATCTGCCTCTCCCTTATTCTTTACTTTCTTCTGTAATACTTACTAGATACATAGTGCATGTATCTTATGCTCTGCTAATGTTTTCCATTTTATGGTCTCTCTGTATTTCAGATCCGTTCTCTAGTTCATTAACTAGGCATTGAATGAATAACCTACTATTTAACTGGCCTGCTGAATTTTTAACCAAAATGACTATAGTTTTTGTCTTTTAGTTTAGTGTTTTTTTTAAACAAATGTCTGTTTTCACTGTTACATGTGGTTTGTACAGTTTTAATTTCTTCTTTTAGATCTTTAATAAGGTTAGGCACATTTAATATTATGTTTTAAATGGCAAGTCTATCATCTAAAGGTCAGGTTTCTTCTTGATTGCGGGCATCCGCTGACTTTCATTTATATTGTTTCCCCCAAGCTTTGTAACTTTAGCACCAGTGCTTCTCTGCTGGGTCTGTTTTTCCTTAAGGATCTCCAGGTTCTGGGTCATGGGAGCATCCTTTCTGAGCAGTTTTGCATTTGCTTCTAGAAGCTCCTTTTAGAGTAATGTTAGCTTCTAACCAATTTTTGTAACAATGTCCATTTGGGGTTTTCCTAACCCGCACACAAAGTGAAATCTCAGACCTCAGACTGTGCCGGGGGCAGGCCCACAGTTTTTAATTTTTCAGGCAATTTGTTTTTCTTCATGGACTTAGGCAGAAATATGTGAGCATTCTCTTTGTCTCTTGGTGCTGCTAGATGGATTTTTCTCCTGTCCCACCCAACTTCACAGGGACAGGATTTCATGTGTCTTATATTTATAGAATTCACCTCCTGCCTCCTATAGTTTAAGGCTTCCTTTTTGCCCCCATGTGGACAGGAGCAGCCATGTCTGGGACCCTTGTGCCCCCAAAGTCAGCATCTGAACTGATTTTAGTGTTTAGAGCTCTGGTTTATAATTTGCTCATCATTGATGATTTCCTGTGTTTTTTATAAGCTCATACCTGCATTTAAACTGTTTTTTGTTTGTTTGTTTGTTTCATTCATCATTGCTAAATGTTTTTGGAGGGAGATTCTGGCTTATTTGTATCCTCAATCGTCCAGAAACATACGTGTCTGCAGTAGAATTTTAAATTTGCAAAACAACTCTTTCTGTGTCTCATCTTTAGTCGTCAGCAGGGTCCTCTGTGTCTGCAGCTCCACCACAGAACAAAATGTATTCATTGTCACTTCCTGGAGCATCGCAAAGTTGTCTTTTTCAAGACTTGTGACTTGACATTGCCATACATTTGACAATGAAATAAAAATGCAAACAACTGTTCACAGTCATCAAGACTGACGCAAGCAGTGGGTTCTGCCTTCTCTTAAGCTCTTAGGCAAGGCGAGAATTTGGGGGTCAGGATTAAGTTTTTAAGTTCCAAGTTATTTGGTGGATATTTCTGGGCTATGAGTGTATTTGCTTTCTTGTTCCAACTTGCAATTTTTAGGAATTATTCTTAGGAAGGAAAGTCTTCATCACAAGGGCCCCAAGGTGAACTTTTCTTGTGTGTCAGTTGTGTGCAGAATCATCTGCTGGGGAGTGAGCAGGGCCTGTTCCTGTGAACCCTCTTACACCGGGCTTATTTGGTGAGGCCCTTAGGTATTCACCTTTAGCTGAGCTTAGCCTGCCTTACAAAGAAGGAATTTCTAGGAAAGCCCAAATCTGCTGGTACACATTCCACACAAAGTGAGTTGAAAATAGATGTTTATGTTCCATCTCTCATCTATAGAAATCAACTCTCTTGGGATGGGGCTGGGGGATCTGCATTTTAAAGCTCTCCATCCTGAATGGCCACGATGAGATGGTGAGCCAATGCTTCCCTAAGAATTTTAGCCAACAGAACTTCCTTTGAGAGCTGGAGACATATGTAGCTCCGTGGTAGAGCACATGCTTAGCATGTGTGAGGGAGGCCCTGAGTTTAATCTCCAGCACTGAAATAAAGAATTTCCTATGAGACTGAAGACTACTAACAGAAAGAACTGGGAGGTCATAAGTTTTTTGTGCTGGAGCGTGGTTTTGGTACAGAGATAACAGTTTCAGTGATTTATCCAATAGCTTATCTTTGAAGGTAAGGAAAGGGGAAAGGGATATTTTAAAGCCACTCAGCGACATGAGAGGGAAGGGGGAAAAGAGGACAGAAGACAATCTAATTGGGCATTAACTTCCTTATGGTTTGTGTAAAAATGTTGCCTGGATTTCAATTAAGCAAAGCACCTACTTCCCCATCCCTGGTTGATTGCAGGTTACCATGGCAACAGGCACAATGCTCTCTGAAGCCCACCCCCGCTACCTGCCTTGAGCTCAGAAAGTCCATAAACTATGAGAGCCAAGACCTGGCTTCTCTGCAGACTCGAGCTGCTGTGGCATAATGTGGGACAGATGTCAGTAGGGAGGCGAGGGCTTGTCACATTAGGTGGTTTATGTAAGCAGCTTTACTATAATCACTTCAGGAGCTTGTGCCAGGCAGCCCCAATAGGACAGCGTGTTCCTACTTGGGTGTTTTGGATTGGATTGAGGAACCTTGTAAATAGAGATGTCACAGGTGATCCTGTGGGCAGGGTGCACCTCCCTGCCACCTCCCCTTGGCGCTCATACACCAGGTGTCTGGGGTACAAGTCTCTCTGCCAATTTCCCTTGGGTCCTTGCAAAGTAGAGTTTCTCAGAATGTGTTCTTCCGGGTTTCTGCAGACACACTGCCGTCAGTGCTCCTGGTTTGGTAAACGGGGAGATTGTGGAATGTCTCATCCTACTAGAGATTACAAGGGGAGAAACATGTTCTTGGCAAAAAATGATGTGTCCCATTTACGGGAAGATGAGTAAAATGAAGGCAGAACTCCCCAGATGGAGGTTCCCAGTAAGAAGTTAGTAAGAAGAGCGCCTGGGAGCTCAGCCTGAGAGTCTGTTCTTAATGGGTCTCCATTGTGTATTCCTTTGTCCTTTGAATTGTGGTACCTAGGGTGCCTGTCACACCTGCAGGCACCTGCCCAGTCTACCATGGATTCCAAGAATCTGCACTTTGCTTGAGCTCCCCATTTTTTATTTTTTTTTTGGCATGTTCAAGTTTGCGAACCACTTTGAAAGACTCTAAACTTGGCCTGGGCTAAGTAGAGTCTTCTACCATCTGGCTGCTCATAGATCTCCCAATGTACATGCCTGGCCTCACCTCAGACCTCTCTCCTATGACGGGAGCTGCAGGTGGGTAGAGGATAACTGCCCCTCTGTCTTCCAGCCCCATGGGCCTTGTTCACAGGAAGGACAGCACTCATCTGAATACTATCTGGGAGATTCTGTCCCCATTGCCATTCTTTTCAGCAAGACGTTGCTGCCTTTAGCCAAAGCTGAAAGCACACAAAGCTCTCAGCAGCTGCGCTCCTCCCTTCTCCGTTTGTTTGCTGCATGGTGTTTGTTTTCTTATTAGGAGCCAAGCCATTCTTCATGTGTAGCTGTGGTCCCCGTCTAAGTTGGAGCAGCATGAGAACGTGTGCTTCTGCTCTGCCCATCTAATCCAATGGCGTCGGCAGACAGAGCCCACCCTTGGCATCGGGACAGCCTCTTCTGTCCTCACATTGATTTCACTAAGTCCCACCCCATTTGATTTCCAATTTCCTTTATTTCTGCTCCCTCAGAATCAATTTTTTCTTTGTTCTGTTGGCTCCGAGAAACCTCAGGTCAGCAGAGATACTTTTGCCTGATATTTCCCTTCTGACCCAGCCTTTTGTCTCAGAAAGCAGAGGGCTCAAAAATACTGCCTCCCTGGGCCGGTGAGATGGCTCAGCGGCTTAAGCGCCTGCCTGGCAAGCGCGAGGGCCCGAGTTCGACTCCCGGAACCCACATACGAAAAAGGGGCCGGTGATATCGCTCAGCGGCACGGGCGCCTGCTGGCGCACCAGGTCCTGAGGTCGACCCCCCCGGTACCCACCAAAAAAAAAAAAAAAAAATACTGCCTCCCTACACCGGGAATCCAGGGGCCCTCTGAAGCTCAGCCGGGCACCTTGGCATAGTGCCCATTGGGTTGAGTGCATAAAGGTAGCCATCCTTGGAAAATTCAGAGGCCCCGAACTTGGTGAAAGATTGTAGAGAAGGAGATCTATTTCCCTTGCTGGGAGCTGCATTCTGGTGCATTATTTTTTCCTTTCTAGAAACTAGTTTTCCTTCTGGTCATTGCCCTCTGCGTTTATAGATCACAGAGTCGTATTGGTTCTTCTTAGCAACTAGTTGTCCAGTGCTATTTCATCCAGCTATTATATTTCCATTTCAGTTGAAGTTTTCAAGAATTATATATGTATATACATACACATATATATACTTTTTTCAAAAATGTTTTATATATATCTATATCTATATATCTATATCTCCCTATCTATAACTTTTAGAAATTCACCTGGGAAACAGACTTAATGGACTTAATGAAATAGTATCAAATATGTATTATATATTATACATAGATCGTGCATATATTTATAATGTGTATGTGTGTGCATTATCTATCTATCTATCTATCTATCTATCTATCTATCTATCTATCATAGTCTGCTCTGGATAATAAGCAACCAGCAGCGTGTATCAGGGATACTACTGACCTACTTCATGCTCATCTCCCTGGTTGTAGCAATTTTTAGGAAGTGCAAATTTGTATCAGTATTACCTAAGTAAACCACATTAGAAGAGTAAATCTACTATTTAAAAAAAAAATGAAAGAAAAAAGAATTACTTTGTATTCCAAAGCAATGTAGAGTGTCTTAAATGGCAGGAGCTCCCACCTTTTATTGATGGAAAGTCTCTATTATCTTTAGCAGCAGGTAATCCTTTCTGAAAGTTGAAAATGTCAACACGATTGTAGAATTTTAAAGTGTTCATATTACAGCCAAGACATAGTTCTACTGTGCTAACGTGGAGATTTGGGATTTGATGGTACTTGAAAATTCAGCACAAATCCTATTGTGATAATTTTTCTCTCCGCCACAGGCAGGTTTAAGTTAAGAATAGATTAGGTGTACTAGACACATCGTTAGTCTTTCTTTTATATTTTTATAAGTGGATCACAGGCTTATTTTAGAAAGTACGTAAAAGAGGCTCATGTTGCTCTTGCTAGCCAGGGGGCTCCTGCCGCTTCTCTCAGCTATTACAACAGTCCTACAGCATTGTGGAGGGGGCAATATCATACCCATTTAGCAAACATGGCAACTGAGGCATGGTAAGAAAATGGTGGGGTTAGGATGTGAACTTGGGGGATGGGGTGAGGCAGAGAAACAAACAGCTACTTTAAAGTGAATGAAAGCATATTGTACCCCTTGAATACTGTATATACAATTATTAGATGCCAACTTAAAATAAAACTTTAAAAACAAGCAAATAAAAGCTGAAACCTGGGCTCTTAGTCTTTAGAACCACTTTTTCCTTCTACATTTGCAATGGAAGAGAAGAGGAGAGAGAATTCCAAAGAGGTTAGAGAAGAGAAGGTGGCAGATAACTGGCTCTGACACCGCTGCTCTCCCTGAACTGTGCCCGTGGGAGCACAAGAGGCTGCTTTTGCCTGGGTCCCTGCCTGCCCAACCCACTGTCTTTTGCTTTGATGACAGTGCCCAGAAGAGGATTTGGAGAAACTGACAGACCAGTCAATGCCCAGGTTATAATCTGTGCATGGGACACACATGTTTCCCCTCTCCCCTCTTCTCTCTCTCTCTCTCTCTCTTTCACACACACACACACACACAAACACACACACACACACACAGCATCCTCTGAAAAGAAGAGTGAAGGGAAATTTTCTGGGGCTCATAGCCATTCTAAGGAAGGTAAACAGTTGGCTTCCACGTGTTGGAATCAATTCGCTGACCTGGTGACTTGGGGAGGTGGTGGCAAAGCTAATAAACCAGCGAGAGCTCTCAGGATCAGCAGGAACTTCCACCCTTCAGCCTCCCTAGAAGTCCCTTCAGCCTTTTCTTTGCTCCACACCCCCAATTCAAAGTTTGGCAAAAGTTTGCCGCAGTAAGACTCCTGTTCTTTTCCAAGGAGAACACCCAGGTTGGTCATTCTTTATTAGTTGGGACCCGATTCTTGTAGGTCTTTTTCTTAATATATGGCATGAGAGCAGCAGCAGCTCTTGTCAAGGGGGAAGCAGCCCCAAAGCGGCAGGCACTCCCCCTCCCCGGGCCCTAGCTCCAGCCCCAGTGGAGCTGGCATGGGTGCCCTGGCCCCGCCCTTGGCATGGTCCTGTTGGCAACAGCAGTCTGCACAAAAGCAAGAAAGGCTATTGTTTCTCAGCAGGTTGTGGAGATGACCCAAACCCGGAAGTAAGGCTTCTTAGCCGCTTTCTCAAAGCTCATGAACGCAGTAAAACAACATACATTTGTTGACACAGAAAGTGTAAGATATGTCTACCAGCCTACAAAGAAACTGTACATGGTACTGACCTCTACCAAAAACAGCAACGTTTTAGAGGATTTGGAGGCCTTAAGGCTCTTCTCAAGAGTGATTCCTGAATTTTGCCGAGCCTTAGGGAGAATGAAACATTTGCGGACTGTTTTGGTTTTATTTTTGCTTTTGATGAAATTGTTGCTCTGGGATGACAATGCCCTGGGAGAATGTTAACCTGGCATAAATCGGAACCTTCCCAGAAATGGATTCTGTGAAGGAGAAAGTGTTGGGTGCAGTCAGAGAGACTTAAGAATGTGAAGCTATGGTTGAGACATGGCATAAAGCAAAAGAATTACAATAGGCCCGAAGAGATGCAGAGAGAGAGGGCAAGGAAAGCACCAGGATTTGGGGGATGTGGAGCTCTGCAGTTTCGGGAGGTAGCACAGCAGCCATGATCACAGAGACCATCACTGAAACTGATAAACCAAAAGTGGCACCTGTACCAGCCAGGCCTCCAGGCCCCAGCAAGGCTTCGAAACTTGGAGCCGAAGGAAAGGAAGTAAATAACTTTGTGGACAAATTGAAATCTGAAGGTGAAACTGTCATGTCCTCTACTATGGGCAAACAGGCCTCTGAGGCAACAGAGTTTATGCTGCACCTGTTAATATGGAGAGCGTGCATAAGAAGATCGAAGAAAAGACTGCACTAACCTGTGGACTAGATGGAGGATTACAGAATAGGGAGTTCCATGTATGATCACGCTTAGGATCTCAGATGAGAAATTTGGCCGAATTGGTCTTCCTGTGTAAAATGAAGTTAAGAAAGGGGATACAGCCACAAACCCATCCAAACGGGGATAAAAAGCTTTTCACTTCAGAGTCCCTAATTGACTTGAAGAATCCAGAAGAGTTATTTCCAGTCAACACGGATGTAGGGGTGCTAAAGTGGAGACAACAAACCACAGAGGAATCTTTTATTCCATTGACAATTAATTGCTGGCCTCAGAAAGTGCAAATGGCAGCGATGTCAACCTAGAATATGAGCTACAGGAAGATAATTTAGAGCTGAGCGACGTGGTTATGAGCATCATGCTCCCATCGGGTATCGTTGCTCCTGTGATTGGTGAGATCAGTGGGGAGTGTCAACGTGACAGCCGATGAAATACCTTGGAGTGGTGCCTGCCAGCAACCGATGACAAAAATAAGAGCCGCAGCCTGGAGTTTAGCATTGCTGGGCAGCCCAGTGACTTCTTCCCATTCAGGTTTCCTTCATCTCCAAAAGGCATCACTGTAACACACAGATTACCAAAGGGACCCAGGTAGATGGAAGCAGCCCGGTCCGGTTTCCCAGAGACCACTTTCCT
This sequence comes from Erethizon dorsatum, assembly GCA_028451465.1. NCBI lineage: Eukaryota > Metazoa > Chordata > Mammalia > Rodentia > Erethizontidae > Erethizon > Erethizon dorsatum. Next base: position 10,140,251 of record CM051826.1, read on the forward strand.
AGTGGATAAGTATGAAATCCTGGAATACCACGAAGACAAGAGAGAACTGAAAAGGAAACCTTTCAAATTAACAGAAAAGCCAAAAATGACAAGAGTTTTTCCAAATGTACAAGCCACTGAGGACCCTTTTTTCGTAATTGCACATTTCCTCTGCAAGGACCCTTGATTCATCTCCAGTGTTTCAGTGTCGCAGAGATATTCTTTGACAGAGAAATGACACAAACACGAAGGGAAAGGATGCTCTTTTCTTTGGTAGATTTACTGGCCAGCAGGAAAGCAAGCTGTCCCGAGAATACCCCCAGCAAACATCTGCTCTGCTTTTGCCTGTTACTCCTTTATTTTAATCCCCAAATACAGTTATATTTCATATATATATACATATATATATATGTATATATATATATGTATATATATATATGTATATAGAAGCATGCCATGGTTGTATGGCTAAGCTGAAGTTTACCTTTGCGTAGTTTGAGATGTTACCTGATTAGATTAATAACTTGAAAACCCTTCAGGGGAATGTTTAACAAATTAAGAAAGCAAACCTTTGGAGACAAAGATTTAGCTTCATTTACATAATGTGTTAAGTATTTGCATCTCAATGATGTGCCAACTGCTACTTACTTCTGAGCCCATGGTAGCTATAGCCCACCCAGCCCTTGAATATCCATCAGAGCCTGGATGTGGCTAGACCTTTCTACCTCCTGGGTTCCGCTCATACAGGGCTTCTTCTCTACCTGAAAGAACACAGGTGTTACATTAAACACACGCACACACACACACACACACACACACACACACACACACACACAGAATTCTTGCTCACGTGGCCATTTTGGTTCTGCCTATCCAGGAGCAGAGGATGTCTTTCCATTTTCTAATGTCCTCTTCAATCTCTTTTTTCAGAGCGCCGTAGTTTTTATTATAGAGGTCTTTCATTCCTCTGGTTAGACCAATTCCTAGGTATTTAATATTTTGTGAAGCTACTATGAAGCTACTCCTCCATGGGTTAGTGCACAGGAATGTTACTGATTTTCTATGCTGCCGCTTTGCGAATTTGTTGATTAGTTCTAAGAGTCTTGTGGTGGAGTTTTTGGGGTCTTCTATGTAAAGGATCATAGAAGTCAGGGAGCATTGTTTGACTTTATATCCCTTTTATTTCTTTCTGTTTCCTGATTGCTCTGGCTATAGTTTCAACTATTATATTAAACAGGATTGGTGATAGTGGACAACCTTGTTTTGTTCCTGATTTTAGAAGAAATGCTTTCAGTTTTTGCCCATTTAGTATGGTGTTGGCAGTGGATTTGTCATAAGTGGCTTTTAGCAATTTGAGATAAGGTCCTATACATATTTTCATCAGGATTTGTTTTTTATTGTGAATGGATGTTGGCTTTTTTCAAAGGCTTTTTCTGTGTCTATTAAGATGATCATGTGCATTTTGTCCTTACTTCCGTTTATGGGATGTATTATGTTTACTGATTGACGTATGTCAAACCATCCTCACATGACTGGGATGAAGCCAACTTGGTCATGATGTAAGATAAAGACATCATATTACAATGGTACATGCATGCCTGTATTTGTAGCAGCACAGCTCATAATAGCTGAATCTTGGAACCAGCCTACATGCCCACCAAGAGACGAATATATAAAAGAAAATGTGGTATATGCTACTACTACTCAGCCATAAAAAGGATGCATTGGAATCATTTATTGGAGAATGGGTGCACCTTGGGACCATAATGCTAAGTGAAATGAATCAGACACAAAAGATTAAGTATAGCATGGTTTCTGTTCTATGAGAAACCCAAAGTATAAATAATTTAAAGGGCAAAATAAAAGATAGGTGATAGGAAACAGGGAGGGAGACTTTGTGAAGATGGGAAGGGAACCTTGGAATGGGGGAAGCTTGGAGGGAGGAGAGGGGAAGGGAAGATGAATGGATTTATTATGTATCACAAACATGCTAATAAAGTGTAAAAAAGAAATAAATGACAAAATGAAAAAAAAAAAAAAAAAAAAAAAAAAAAACAGTGCAGGTGCACCTGCCCATTGGACATTTTCTGTGGTACAAGACACTTCGTGACGCTATTCACTCCCCCCAGGACGGGGCTGTCTCCTTGATCTTTGTGGAATGCTGAGCCTTGGGTGAATCCATGCTATTAGATTCCTCAAAGCAGAAAGACTTCCAAATAATTCCACTCATGCCCAAGTGATAGGGTTCCCATTTTGTAGAATGTATCTTCACTCTGTTGGTTGTTTCCTTTGCTGTACAGAAGGTTTTTAATTTGATGTGATCTCATTTGTTCATTCTTGGTATTATTTCTTGTGCCATTGGGGTTCTGTTCAGAAAGTCCTTGCCTACATGTATATCTTCAAGAGTTTTAGCTATTTTATCTTCCAGTAGATTAAGTATTTCTGTTTTAACATGTCATTGACTCTTTTTTTTTTTTTTTTACATGGGTACCGGGGGTCGACCTCAGGACCTCACGCTTGCCAGCAGGCGCTTATGCCGCTGAGCGATATCACCGGCCCTTTTTTCCCTTTTTTATGTAAGTACTGGGAGTCAAACTCAGGACCTTGCGCCTGCCAGGCAGGCGCTTATGCCTCTGAGCTATCTACTGGCCCCATTGATTCATTTTGATTTTAATTTTAGTACATGGTAAGATATGTGGGTCTATACTCAAACTCTTCCGGATGTGGATATCCAATTTGCCCAGCACCATTTATTAAAGAGGCCATCTTTTCTCCAGTGTATGTTTTTGCCTCCTTTGTCAAAAATCAAATAGCTGTGTGTGCCTGGGATTGTTTCTGCTTCTTCTACTGATTCATATGCCTTTTTTGTGTGAGTACATGCTGTTTTAATCACTATATCTTGTAGTATAAGTTCGTGTCTGGGATTGTGATGCTACCTGCTTTGCTTTTGTTACCCAGGATTGCCTTTGCTATTCTGGGTCTTTCCTGATTCCATACAAATTTTAGGATTGTTTTTCTCTAGTTCTGTGAGAAATGACATTGGTATTTTGACTGGGGTTGTGTTAAATCTGTATATCAGTTTTGGAAGGATAGCCATTTTGAGAATGTTGGTTCTGCCTAACCAGGAACAGGGGATAGTTTTCTGTATTCTGATGTCCTCCTCAATTTCCTTTTTTTATTCTGATGTAATTTTCATTGTAGAGGTGTTTCACTTCCTTAATTAGCTTAATACCTAAGTATTTATTTTTTATGCTATTTTGAATGGTATTGTTTTCCTAATTTCTTTTTCATGAGTTCATTCTTAGTATATAGGAAAGCTGTTGAGTTTTGTACATTTATTTTGTATCTTTCTGTACCACTGAATTTGGTAATCAATTCTAGTTTTTTGGTGGAGTTTTTGGGGTCTTGTAAGTAAAGGATCATGTCATCTCCAAATAATGATAGTTTGACTTCATCCTTCCCTATATGTATCCCTTTTATTTCTTTCTTTTGCCTGGTTCCTCTGGCTCATGTTCCAGTGACTGTGTTGTACAGAAGTGGTGATCGCGGTCGTCCATGTCTTGTTCCTGATTTTTTTTTTTTTCTTTATGTGGGTACTGGGAACCGAACTCAGGACCTCACGCTTGCCAGGCAGGCGCTTATGCCGCTGAGCTATGTTACCGGCCCTTGTTCCTGATTTTAGAGGGAAGACTTTCAGTTTTTCCTATTTAATATGATGTTGCCAGTGAGTTTGTCATAAATGGCTTTTATCATGTTGAGATAAGGAACTTTTAGACCTGTTTTCTTACGAGTTTTTTTTTTAAATCATGAATAGATGTTGGATTTTGTCAAAGGCTTTGTTTGCATCTATGTAAATGATCGCGTGATTTTCTCGTTAGGTGTTTTAAAAGGTGGTTAGTACTGGTTGGTCAATTGGCCAATTTAGTTTCCCTTTGTGCTAATCAGCATTTCTTAGATTTTCTCTAAGGTGCGGCCATTTTTATATTAGAAGAAAATATGTTAGCCAGGCTTCATGGCACATGCCTGTAGTCCCAGCCACTCAGGAGGCTAAGGAAGGAGGATCATTTGAGCCCAGGAGTTCGGGACCAACCTGGGCAACATAAGGAGACCCCCATCTCTTTAAAAAGAAAGCAAAGAAGGGAAGGAGGAAGCAAGAAAGGAAGGAAGAAAAGAATGTTATTATAGGACACAAAGAGACATCGAATCATCTGGGCAAATGAATTTGCTCCTCACTGAGTAGACAATCTTATTCTACAAGCAGCTGGAATTGGCTGTCCCTGGGGCTCTTGGGGAATTTCATCTGCTAGAACAGAATTCTGTAAACACTGGCATTGGAAACAGCCACATTCTCTGGCTCACTGGGGTTAAGTGACCATTTAGGCAGCTGAGTCAGGCTGTCGCTGCCTGGGAGGGGAAATGTTCGTGCTGGGAAATGTTCTGGAGTCCACCTAATGAGGCTCATTTGCAGCTGGAAAAAGCTAAGACCTGCAGAGGGTAACAATTTTCTTAGGGCTGCTCACAGAAAACTGGAGATAGTTTTGGCCACAGAATTCTGGGCCATAGGTTCCATTCATTAAATAGTGTCTTTCTAAAGGGAGAAGAAGATCTGCGGTGTATTAACTGTAGATGGGTATATTGAAAACATAGATCTGTAAGGACATAAATAAGGCTTCCCTATGGTGGGCTGTTCCCCTACTGTTTCTACCCCTCCTTCCGTCAGCAAAATCCTGGCTATGTTTGGGAATCTGTTCCGCCACCTCTGGATCTCCGTGGACAGCAGAACCTGCCTTCAGGATGCACGTTGGACTTTCAGAGGTTGCTTCTTGGGCTCTCCTGAAGTGACAGGTGACCTTGGCTTGGCCAGTTGGGTTAACCCTATACCAGAGGAGGCAGCAATTCCTACCAGAAAGAGGGTTAGCGTTTGTTCTGTGTTGACAACCTAAAGATATGGTGGTGGTATTTTGTCTGTGGAGCAGCAATTTCTGGTCTCCCTGAGCCCTGCCTAGGCTGTGAGATGCATTCTTTATCCTTCCTGGGATCCCATGAGCTCCCTTGTAACTTCCCATGAGCGAGTGACCTATAGACTCATCAACCGAAGATGAGCACGGGCTTACATTCTCTGTCACATTCCAAGAGAAGTCTCAGGTCTTTTGACCTTTTAGTGACAAAGGAGCAAAGCTTCATTCTTCAGGCATGCCCTTGTCTCTTTCTTTTCTTGCTGTAGGCTCCAGGGATTTTCCTGTTTTTGGTGGCGATTATTTATAACCTGAAAAGCAAGAAAACCCATAAACCACAGAATATCTATGGAATTTTGGGATCACTTAAACATTTTAGGGCACATTTTACTTTTATTTTTATGGCCTTGGACAAAAGATTTTTGTTTACATTATAGTTTACAGGATATAGTACTATTTGCAGATCCTGACAATAAGTAAATCCTTCCTTCCTTCCTTCCTTCCTTCCTTCCTTGGGGTTGAACCAGGGTCTTTTGCATTGAACTACAAGCCCCTTTTTATTTTTTATTTTGAGACAAGGTCTCATTAAAATTGTGCAGGCTGGGTTTGAACTTAACAATTCTCCTGCGTCAGTCTCTGGGGTAGCTGGGATTATAGGTGTGTGCCACCATGCCTGGCTAGGTAAACTCTTGATTGTAGCAACTAACGGTTTTCATTGATATTGTCATGTTTTGATTGTGGAGACCGATTCATAGGACAGGAGAGGAAATGAAAGGTAAAAGTAGATGGATTTGACATACAGATTCAGTGAAGATGAGAGGATGCCTTAGTTTGGGTAATTTATTTTTCTCAGTGCCTCTGCTTTGGTTGCATTTCCTTTTCTATTCCCCTTGTGGTAATGCATATCTTCTTTTTAAAACAGATGTTTATTGTGTATAAGGATATGATGGTTTCTAACAAGGCAACTCAGTGACGTGTCACCTTCTAGTCTTAAATTCCCATGTATCCTTTGGTGCGCAAGTGTAAATCCCTCCCATAACCTAGCTGGGCAGTGATAGCTGGACTGGAAAACATCTAGGCGCAGAGGAAGTGCATGTCTGGACTGACTTGTCGGACAGTCTGAAATGTTAATTTTCAAAATCTAGTCTGTGTCACGGACTTGGGATGAGTGTAAGGTGTATGACTTGTACAACAGAGACTCCTGAGCCTCTCAACAAAGGACTCTAACTTAGCAGCTCCAGGCTGGGGCCCAGGAACCGGCATTTTATGAGCTCTCATATGATGCTACCATAGGTGGTCTTCATTCCACCCTCAGAGAGACGGGGGTCTAGACAATTATAGTCTTGGTTCTCAGAGTTAGAGAAGGTGTAGGGCAGCAGCCTCACATGCGGAAGGACAATTAAATCAATATTAGCAGCTGGATATGAGCCTTGAAAGACCTACTTGCTTTTGTCCACTTTCTCCTTGACCTGGTAATTTACAGTTGTGTGCGTTAAGCGAGAGGCTCCCATTTTCCTGCAGGAGGCTGGTAGTACTTTGCAAAGCTTTTATAAGCAGGGTGTTCTTCCAAATACCCTTTTTCCAGGGAGTTTGCAGGGATCTTTTTTGGAAGCAAATGTCTTTTGCTCATGGACCCCTAGAAACCATGGTGATCTCTGTGTCACAGAGCTCTTGTACTGAACACACACATTCAGCATGGGTTGGGAAGAAGTGGAGAAGTACTTCTTGATCCTGCCCGGGATTTATTTCTGAATCCCAGTTAATTTACCAAGAATGAGTTCATGTTCACAAAATGGTTGTTTATGCCTTTAAAAAGGAAAAGAGCTGATCTGGTAAGTGGATTTTTATTATTATTGGACATTTTGGCCCTGTTGCCTGAGAGTAGAAATTATTTTACCAATGTACTTGGAATGAGGAACATTTTGGTGGGTGGTTTGCTTAATGGATGAGAAATCTTTAGCTAATAGTGAAACCATCTCTTCTTCTGATGTACTTTTAATTTTCACCAATTATGCAGATCTATTTGTATCTGTGTTGTTGCTAAGCAAGTGTTTATTCATAAACATCTAAGGTAAGGCTTGGATGACTTTTGGTGCCTGGAAAAACATGTACACTATGTTTTTGAGGTGTACATCACATGATGAGGACATCCAGTCAGCCTCCTTACAGAGCCAGCATTTGACCCTCTGATAATCATGTGGCTTATAATTGTTCGAATGATAAGTGGAAATATCTATTATAGTTAGGAAGATTGTAAATACATTTATGATCATGTTTCTTAAGCTCCACATGCCTCTCTGCCTAAAGGTCAGTAGCTAAGCATAGTAAATAATTCAGTTATCTTCCCATGAAATTTCTCTGATCTCAATGGAATCTTGTCTTGCCCAGGTCTACACACAGTGCATCCTTAACAGGACGGAGAGGAGCGTGTGACTGCTTTCTGAGTCAAGCGCAATCAGTTTACTTAATTCCCTTCCCCTAGATTGGGCACACTTAGGGGTATCAGATAAAACACAGGATACCTAGTTAAACTTGAATTTTTTTTTTTTTTTTGTGGGTACCGGGGGGTCGACCTCAGGACCTCGCGCACCAGCAGGCGCCCGTGCCGCTGAGCGATATCACCGGCCCCTTTTTCGTATGTGGGATCCGGGAGTCGAACTCGGGCCCTTGCGCTTGCCGGGCAGGCACTTAAGCCGCTGAGCCATCTCACCGGCCCGTTAAACTTGAATTTTGAAAACACAACCACTATTTAAGTATATCATATGTAATATTTAGGATATACTTATATGAAAAAAAAATTTAAATTCTGAAATTCATGTCTAATTGGGCACACTATCTTTTTATTTGCTATATCTGCCATCTCTAGTAAGAGTCCTGTTCAAATATACTCTTTTCTGTTATGTACACTGTTTCCACAACTGTGCAGCTTATGAGAATCCCAGGGGTATGGGGGGAACAGAAAACTACGGAAGTGAAAGACTCACATATATCTTCTGCTTTTGAGAAGAGTGATGTTTCAATATTGAAAGAGAAAATGACCTGGGAAAATTAGCTTGAGGGACCATAACATACAGTGTCATAAGTGAAGAAGATAACACTTTTTAAAAAATTGCGCTATAAGGTCTTGAGAAATCTCAAAAAGAAATTAAAACATGGAGGCTGAAACTCCAACTTGGCCGTGTGGACACATCTGTCTGATGTGTAATAATACCTGCTGCTCCCAGCCAGGCCTCATTTGTCACTGACAAACATAAGTGGATCACAGGAAAATTACCCACCTGTAAGGAATTAGCTAATCATATTATCATTGCTTAAAAGAGGCCTCATTTGGGCCAAGGGCATTTCATACAAGAGAAAACAAATATGCCTGAAACTCTAAAATGTTCAACTTCACCTACAGTCAAAGAAATACAAATTAAGGGGAATATCATTTTCCCCATTAATTAATGCATTTATTTTTATATTAGAAACACCCAGAACTGACTGAGAAATGGCCAATGAGAACTTCAAAACTTTGCTCACGGAGAGGTGATTCTACAAATGCACAAAAGCTCTTATTTCAACAGTTCCACTTCTGGAGACTTTGTCCAAACTGCTGGTTGTTTGCAGAAGCTAAAGGTTTTACAGTGATATTTGTAAGAAAAATATTTAGAAACAGCCTAAGTGCCCAATGGTTTGAGAACGTAAGTAATAATTTGCATTGTTTGAAATGCCTGAAAGGGTATTTATTCATGTGTGGAAATACTTATGTTGCATTTAGTGGGAATAAAAAGCAGGCAGCTGTTGTGTAATAGGCGATCTCCTCTGTGTAAAACCACAAAAGAAAGTGGCGGAAGGAAATGTACTGACCTCTATCATTGTTTCGTGGGTGGTGTGAATTATGGGTGATTTACTCTTCTGTATACTTTTAGGCTTCCCAAGGTTCCTGTAGCATGCATTTATGCCTTTGTGACTAGACACGAGGTAGTTAACAGGTGTGTTTTACATGAGGCACTTACCCGGTGGCGAGATAGATGGGTAGTGCAGCAGCCCAGCCCTGCCTTGGTCACTTAAACCCATGGCACGCATTATATTGATGAGATGTGAAGGGGTGTCCTACTGTTGGTTTTGTGCCAGGACCTTATATTTGCAGGCATTTGTTGGCAGTTTAAAGGGTTCTGGAGGACCTGAGGACGCTGCTGTGTGTGTAGTCTGGGAAGTCTCAGAGAAGCAAGGGGATTTTCTGGCGTAAGGTGCCAACAGCATCTTTCTGTCCCTCTTTCTTCTCTCTCTCACCAAATGATAGACTGCATTTATTGTTTCTCTGCAGCAGACTCACCTTCTCAGTGCCTGACAGTTGAGCCATAGCTCAAGTGCCCAGTGGTTCTAAAGATGGCGCTTAAGGCAAAGAAATTGAAGTCAAAAATCACCCTCTTGAAAAATCTCCCCTTTTCCCTTAAACCACCAGGGTTCAGACCCTTAGAAGAACAAAAGCCAAGAATCAGCTTTTGTTTTTTCTCTCCATTTCAGGGGAAGCCTCCATGTTTTGGAAAGTTGAGGCCAAAATTAGTTTGAAGAGGCAGTGAAAAGTAGAGAAAAAACACAAGAGGCAAATTAAGGGAATTTTCTGTATTTTATTTTTAAATGCATAAACTTGCCTTTGCATTTGTAAAGTGCACACAGGATACAGGTCCACTGTGGTTCAATTTTAGGAAATCAATTGCTGGCCGGCAGTTAGTGACAACCTGACACACGAAAGGATTAAGGATCTTTGTGCAAGGATTCTCCGTATCTGCATCAGAGATTCTACCTGCAGTAAGAACCCTTCCCTGGATGCTAAGCTCTGTTTTCTAGGACAGATCCATCCCCATTTACATGCCCAGTGGCATATGTGGTTCATGAAGCCATCGTATAAAGAACTAGTATATAATGTCACGGAGAAGGGTCCTTTCCCAGGGTGGTGGCCATTCTGGGTGGGAGGCAGCAGAAAGAGTACATCCCCATGTGGCAAGAGAGGGCACTGCATCTTTTATCAGCTGGAAAAGGGAAAAGTGACTAAACTTGAATTAAAAAAGGAAATGATTTTGCAAATAATAGGTTCAAAATTAAGAAAAATGTTTTAGGGCCATTAAAAATTAGAGTCACAGAGACTAAGAAATGTATAAAATATTTCCACAGTTTTAAGTGAAGCAGTCAAGTATAAATCTGTAACATGAATTGCGCTTTCTATAAATCAGGCATTGTGCCAAGTTCTTCCATATATTTTAGTTCTCAGAACAAGCTGAGTAAGTAGATATGAGTAATTAAGCCTGTGTGAAAACAAGGAAACTGAGGCACAGATCCAGCATTGCCTGAGTGAAGTGTTATGGCTAAAAACTGATGGAACAGTGGTACCAAAGGAGCCACCACTGGCTTTGTTTGTCAATTCTCCTTACAGTGACACTATGCTGACAGCAGAGATACAAAGCAACACCATACACGAACTGCATGGGTGGGGACAAATGAAAGCAATCATGTTAGGGGTTTAGGGGTATCTTTCTGTCTTGGAAAATGCTCTTTAAGATAGTTATATTTTTACAACTCTATGAAGAGGAGAAGTTATGAGAATCATAGCTAGGTGCAGAGATAGCCATGAGCTTTAGTTTTGGACATCTCCAAGCTGAAGGGTCCTTTGCTAGGACTAGGAGAACCACCCTGACTCTGTCCTGCATGTCCACATGACTGTTAAGAAGGTCTCATGGGCTTTCATTTCTCTAGGTGCCAAGGTCAATGCTAACCACTGTTGAGTCATTATTTCATGTTCAAATTCAGCATTAATTATATAAGGAAAGTTACTCTGATACTGTGTGTGATGTGTCCAGGAGCTAGATTCCAGGTTCGTGTGTACTGTGAGCAAAGAATTACAAGTGTTCACCTGATGGTAAAAGAAGAAGCAGTTACATTTGTTGAAGATAATGGGGAGGTGTGTTCAAGGCGTGCGAGTCCATGCCAACAGAAACAAAAAGATGGCACAAATCAGAAGAGCGGTGCCAGGGCAGCGGGGGAATGGGAAGAAGAAAGATAAATCAGGCTTTTGTATTTAAAAGATGTGCACTCCTCCCTGGGTGTCTCGCATTAGATCTCTCTGGATATGACTGACAGAAATGATTGACAGGGTGCTGAGTCATCTCAGGGGCACCCAGTACATATGACTCTCCCACAGTTCATTCGGTTTTAATCATATGCGTGATGTGCAAAGCCCTATGTATGAACCGTTACTGAAGTTCAAGTAGGGAAAAGGCTACCACAGGTCAAGCTGTGGGGTCTAACCGGCATGTGCTCTGGCCTGGAGCTTTAGAGAATTCCTGGGTGTTTGTTATTTTTATTTATGTTTCTCTTGGACAAGGAAAGGAGGATTGGCCCTGGGGTGTTGCCCAAATTCAGGTGGATGGAGAGGGAGTGGCTCCACAGCCCCAGATGTATACTAATTCTAATTCATGTATGATTAAAGAATCAGAACCAAATTTGTATCAAATATTGTCATAGCTTGTGTTGATAACTGGGTTCCTCCTCCCAAATTATACTGAATTTCTGGGAAACAAGTAGGAAGAAAAAACTGTAAGTAAATTGATTCTTCTACACTCTCGATTGGTTCTGGTATTGTTTGTGTGCATTCACTGTACAGTGAATGGGCAATGGACTCTTCTTCATTGCATATTTTGTAACGGGGGCTTTAAAAGAGTATTTTTCTAGCAATTTGAATTGTCTGCATTTGGGAGAGGCAGATTTGCCTACTTGTGCTAATCCAACTACATCATATCCAATGATATCTTGAGGGATATCGTTTAAGCTGTCTTGTGATCTGTTAATTAGTGTCACCGTATTCATCAGAGCCCTGAGGCTCCATCATTGGGCCCATTGGATTTAAACAGGCACATCATCCCCGGCACTGCGGCCACTCTGTGTCCTCGTGTGATGGGTCCCAGGGACTCCTAAAGCGAAGGTTAACCCAGCATTTACCTCCCCAGGTGTTCTTACTGTGAGCTCCTTGAATCCGGAAGGACTGGAAACCAGTTTCAAAGCTATCGGCATATCTTTTACTGCAGAATCGATTATGACTTTCCTTGTGCATTCCAAAGCACTCGCTGGCCCCACGTGGTGGTTTACTAATCCCCGCTATGCTATTCGGGAGGGTAAGGCAGGGGAATCGCAAGCGTGAGCACACAGCCTTGGCAACTTAGTGACTTAGCAAGACTCTTTCTCAAAGTAAAAAATAAACAGGGCTTGGAGTTGTAGCTCAGTGTGAAGGCCCTAGGTGAGTGGTGGCGAACCTGTGGCACTCGTGCTGCAGCGGGCTGTTTGTATCACTGAACCTAGGTTCACTGACCTAGGTTCAAACCCCAGTACCACACACACACACACACACACACACACACACACACACACACACACACATACACACACACACACGCAAAGAGAGAGAGGAAGAGAAAGAGAAAAGAAAAGAGCAGTTGCTGATCCAAGATGGTTCGGAGGCAGGAATGGGTGGACCCGAGGGGCTTGTGTCATTACAGGGGTGGGGCTTCCCAGGCAGCAGAGTTTGCTGACCTCCCCAGGCTTGTGCCTGCTGGGAGTTGTCTGCTGATGTGCTGGAGAAAGAATCGAATCCCGTTTGGGAGAAGAGGGAAGCAACTGTATCCGATGGAGTCACCTGGTGATTCAGTGGGAAGAGTGAGCTAGCAGCATCTCTCCGTTCCTCTGCACGAGTGGCAATTCAGTGTCTGAGTGAGAAGGAAGGTGGCTGAGCACCCCCGCCCCACCCCCACCCCATGGCTCCCTTCTGCCTGTGGATTCTTTTTTCTTTTTTTGGTGGGTACCGGGAGTCAAACTTAGGACCTCGCGCGCCAGCAGGCGCCCGTGCCACTGAGCAATATCACTGGCCCTTTTTTCATATGTGGGTACCGGGAGTCGAACTCAGGACCTCGCACTTGCCATGCAGGCGCTTATGCCGCTGAGCTATCTCACCAGCCCTGCCTGTGGATTCTTAGATGCTCAGTTCTAAATATCGTATAACGGGCAACATTTTTTTTTCTTCTAATGGCAAAAGGCTTCTTTCTACCTTCCTGGAAGAATTATAACTCAGCTTGGCATTGATAAACATTTCCTATTTAGAGCCACTTTCCAATTAGAAATAGCTGAGATAAATGGTTAAGAAACATCATTTCTCTGCATCGTTCTCAAGTTTGTCCATGAGCAGGAGTGAGTATAGTTACAAGATTCCTACTGAGTGCCCCCTCTGCTGTCATGTGGGTATCTCACCTCGGTGACGACTCCCACCTACCCTTTCTGGTGAGCAAATGAGCAGATTAACCACCTGTCCCCATGCCACCCTACCCAACCTCAGACCCCTGCTAAGAGAGTGACTTCTGGAGGGAAAGGACCCATGAATCCATTGTGGACTGGCTGTGTGACCTGGGACAACTTGCTCTGCCTCTCTGGTCCTCAGTTTCCTCATTTCTTAAAGGAGATTGATCTCTACTAACGGGCCTTTGTAAGGATCGAGGCTGAGTTGCAGAGCAGGTCCCAAAGTCACCTATCTGCCAGCCTTGCAGATGTTGCCATTTCTGCATTTGACACAGACCATGTCATGCCTAAATATCCTTCCTACTTTGCTTTGCCAAGCCCTACTTCGAAAGCGCCCACACCTTTGCCATTTCAGGACTTCTTGTGTGACCCTTGTCACTTGGCTCTGGCACCAACCCCCCCACCCTGTGTGCCTGGCTGCTGCCTGTGTGCACGCATCATCTCTGTGGAAGCCACAGTGTCCTCGCCAACCTTACGAGGAGAGGTGCGGCGCGCCCGCCACTCCGGATGCCTGCTGTGCTCCCCAGATTTACAGATCTTCCTGGCTGTGGCCTCAGTCGTGGCTGTCACCAGATGGTGGCTTATTTCACTTTCGCAGTGCACCCAGCCGTAGCAGTTTTCCCTCGTTGGGACGCTGAGGCCAGGCTTGTTTCTTTGCTCTGGTTGACTCTCTCCCTGCTGCCCTTGTTATGCTCAGGAGCGCAGCGCTGATGGCTTCGCTCATGGCTTCTCCCAGCTCTGGGGATCTCACCTGCCCGGAATTCAGGTTCCAATGCTTTGGTGGCATTGGTGAAGATCAGTACCGCTCTCGGTGCTTGGTAGAGAATGTGCATTCCGCCCTTTAGGTGCAAAGGAATTGTTTGTCTTCCCTGTCTGTACTCTCTAAAGCTATAAAATCGGCCAGGGAGAGATTTATTTTTGTTTTTGTTTTTGTTTGTTTTTGTTCTTATCAACTCCCACAGGAGAGCGTTGAGCCAGGCCCACAGGCCTTAGAGGGATCCCAAGGAGTCAGCAGTGTTTACTACAAGTCCAGGACAAAGCTGAGCACCCTGGTCCCAGCCCTGCTTGGTTCATGGGCTACATGCAGAGCTGCCCTGCTCACATCCCTAGTACCTAGTAGGGCCTGAAATCCCACATGTTTAGTCAGTTTCCTGGCCAGCCTCTGCAGCCTGAGTTGGCCAGGTATCATTAACTTAGAATGTACAAAACCAGCCAGGTGTGGTGGCACATGCTTATAATCCCAGTGCTCTGGGAGGCTGAGGTAGGAGGATCACAAATTTGAGCCCAGCCTGGGCAACTCAAATGACATAGCAAGACCCTGTCTCAAAAAAATGTTTCTAAATTAAGTTCTGAGGAAAAAAATAAGTAAAAGTCCAGGGATGTAGCTCAGCGTGAAGGCCCTCAGTTCAGACTCCAGTACTGCCAAGAAGAAAAGAAAGAGTACAAAATCACTTCCCATCTCGTGTGCATAGAAACGCACATGAGTGCATACATACGAGGAAGCTGCTTGCTTTCTGAGTAAGGAAGAATGATACCCAGTGACAGCCTTGTGTGTCTGCATGGGCACATCGGTGCACACACACAACCACACACCCACATTCACGCCTCAGTAAGTATTGTGGGGTGAGGGAGCTGCTCCCTATAGGAGACTGATTGCAGGGAGACGTGAGTCAGGGCACTGACTTCTGGGGGGCTGGCAGCTCAGTTGTGAATATCAGAGGATCCCTCCCTTCCTTCCTGGGGCTGCACTCAGGGCCTTGTTCATGCTAAGCAGATGCTCCACCGTGGAGCTATACCCCTGCCAAGGCCCTCTTCTTCGTGGCACTGAGATCCAGCTGTTGGTAAGAGAGAGCCGATCGTGAGCCAGGGACGAGTGAGTCCATTTCCCCTTTGCTACTTCCTACTCTTCAAGCTGTATTTGCTTGATTTGAATACACAATAAAAAATGGTCTTACCAAGAAGGATTTTTTCTTTTCATGTCTAAGTACCTCACTTGGGTGGTTCACCTGAAAGAGAGCCACAGATGCCACCAAGTTGTAGGGTGGGACACAGTCTTTAAATACAGCACCCACAGTGGGGAGATAAAGTGCCTTTGCCTTGTGTGACCATGGGAGGAGGAAGGGGCTGGCCAGAGTTGTCCCTTGATTCTTAATTTGGATTTCAGAAAGTTTCCCTCTAGCCTTCATCACAAGGAGCATTGCCTACTTGTGGAGGTTCTGTGACTGGAGAAGGGAAGGAGTAGAGGGCCCCTGTCAGCCGTGGTCCAGGGCATGGACTACCATGCTGACCTGAGCAGGCAGCTCCTGCCTGCGGTTGAGGGTGCAGAACAGATCTTCCCAACCTCGACTCTTTTCAGAGTGAATAGGTTACCGGATAACCGCTGCGGGGGCTGGGGCTTGGCTCAGTGCGGAGCACTTGAAAAGTGACATCCAAGTTGTGCCCACCAGGCTCACAGTGGAAACCTTGCTTCCTGATGGTGCCCTCACCTGTTTGACATGTACTCCAAACCCCTTCCTCTCATACGCCCAGTGGCAGGAACTGAAGTCTGACGCTCTGCCTCGCCCTTGTCCCCTGGGTTTCAGAGCCGTGTCTGCTCCTGTCTGGCTGCATGGCTTCTTGTTGGTACCTGTCGTTCATTTACATCTGCTTCCTCCTGTCCGTCTGTAAAGCTGCCTCCCTCGCTCCGTGCTGGTAGAGCCCCATCCCATCACACGACCTTTGGGATTCTGCACCCACATGGGGTGACTGTGTCTCCCGGGGAGGGAATCTGATTGGCTGAGTCTCACATCTGAGTGGGTCCCCCTGAGGCAGGGAGCAGGGTCACATATTATGAAATTCAGTAAGGTTATGGAAAGGAAGGAACACAGTACAGACAGTAGCAGTCAGTATGTCCCACGCTCAGTATATTCCAAGCACATTCATGTACTCCAGCCTCATTGAATCCTCGCAGAATCCTATAAACAGGTACTGTTGTCCCATTTTCATAAATCAGGAAACTATATCAGAGAGAAGTTAAACAGCTTCTTGAGCACCACACAGCTGATGAATGGCCAGGTCAGGAAGCTCAAGCCAGGCAGTCTGGTTCTGGAATCTGTCCTAATCAGCACTCAGCACAGGCATTGCATTGATTTGCTTTGCTTTTTGCAGTACTGGGGATTGGACCCAGGGCCTTTGCACTGGGCTATATCTGCAGCCCTTTGTTAAATTTTTTGAGACTGTCTCACTAAGTCACTAAGTTGGCCAGGCTGGACTCAAACATATGATCGTTCTTTCTCAGCTTCCCAGAGTGCTGGGATTACAGGTGTGCACCACCGTGCATGGCTAGGACTCTGGATTTTCATCATTTTATCCTAGGTGCTGTATACTAGGTGCTGAATGTCTATTCAACCAATGTTTGCTGCATAACTGCCTGCAGGTGAACCAATGAACCACCAGTGTAGAAGCATCGAGTTCCAGGTCTTGAAAGCTTCCTTTGCTACTGCTTGCCCAAGTGTCAATGTGTGCATTTTCAAACCTCTTTCTTCCTCTCCCTCTTTTTGCTCAGACAAGAGCGAGAACGGCGAGGCATACCAGAGGAAGAAGGTGGTGGCTGGCGGCCCCCCAGAGGGCCCTGCTCCCCTGGCATCTTCTCGAGGGCACCTGGCGCAGCCTAGCAGCAGCAGCTGGAGGAGAATCGTGCTGCTCATCCTGGCCATCACCATACACAACATCCCAGGTGAGGACTTGCTCTCTCAGCCACCTGTCAGTGCAGGAGTCTGGCCAGAGAAGGGGTAGCAGTGGCTGGAGGTGGAAGTACAGCCCTTTCTTGAATTTATGTTTTTAGTAACCCGGTGTAGACTGATTGTCGTGGGCTGAAACGTCCCATTCCCATTACTTTAAACAGCTTCTGCTATTTCTACCTAGGAGTTCCTATCTTTACATATTTGGTACCAAGTTATTGGAGTGTAATTTTGTAACTGTTATGTGATTACACTGGTGGAGGGTGCTTTTATAAATATATCTTTGGTTCTGCCTAATGCTTTTTAAAAATATTGAATTCAATATAGTTTGACACTGACTGATCTGCTTTCTTTTTTTTTTTTTTTTTTTTTTGTGGGTACTGGGGGTCGACCTCAGGACCTCGCCCGCCAGCAGGCGCCCGTGCCGCTGAGCGATATCACCGGCCCGTTTTTTTGTACGTGGGTTCCTGGAGTCGAACTCGGGCCCTCGTGCTTGCCAGGCAGGCGCTTACACCACTCAGCCATCTCACCGGCGCCTTTCTTTTTTTTTTTTTTTTAATGTGGGTACTGGGAGTCGACCTCAGGACCTCGCACTTGCCAGCAAGCGCTTGTGCCGCTGAGTGATGTCACCGGCCCTTGTTTTCCTTTATTTGTGTTCCGGGAGTCGAACTCAGGACCTCGCGCTTGCCAGGCAGGTGCTTATGCCGCTGAGCTATCTCACCGGCCCTGATCTGCTTCCTTTATGGGGACATCTTTCTGAAACATCCTTACCAATCTTTTCCTGTTTAGCATTGTGAATTAATGTGTTTTATGTCTTTGGATTGATTTTAATTGGAGAAAAAGATTTATGGATGTTTTATTTCAAAAACCACATGCTTTTAGAGCAACTAGAAAATATAGGTAAGTATAAAAATAAAAAGTAATAAAGGTATTTTGGAGGCGCTGGAGCTCCTTGAGCTATATCTTGGAATTCCAGCTCTGCCTTTTACTAATGAGTTTATCTTAGAAAATTGCTTGAACATCCCGAACCTTGGTTTTCTCATCAATGAAATGGGAGTAATGCTACAACCAGCTTATTTTGAGTATTAGGCAAGAGACTAAATATACCTACAGATTTTGGTGCTGTGCTTGACTTTATGAGCATCTGACACGTGGAAGCCATTATTAGCATTGACAGCACCATTCCCTGCCTTTCCAGCCTTGACGTCCTCAGTCTTCATTTCTGAAACGCTCTGATCCATCTTTGCTTATTCTAGAACCTAATTTTGAGCAGTTGCCTTCCCCAGGGAACATCCCCAAGTGCTTTATTTTCTGAGTCCTTGCAGAATTCATGGTGCTCATCTGTCACCCTATTACAGGAGGAACACATGGTAAGGCAGAGCTTTCAAGTCACCACATTTTTCTCTCAAAAGTTCATTTGGATGTGATTCCATCTACTTCCGGCCTTAATATTATAGAGGCAAAGGGCAAGGTCAAACTAAGTTTATTCCTATGTGAAACTTAATGTATTTTTCTTGTTGTTATGGCTTGGAACTAAAATGTCCCCCGAAAGGCTCATGTGTTGAGAGAATGGACTTCAGAAGGTGATTGGATCATGGAAGTGCTGACCTCATGGACTAATCCATTGATTAGTTCATAGCTGAATGTGCTGTTTGGAAGTGGGGCCTGGTTGGAGCAGGTGGGTCACTGAGGGCATGACCTAGAATGGTGTGTCCTGACCCCAGCCATTTCCTCTCTCTCTCTCTCTCTCCCCCACTTTCTCTCTCCTCTTTCCTCCTCTCTCCTCTCCCCCCTCCTCTCTTGCCTCTCCTCTCTCCTCTCTCTCCTCACTCTCTGCTTCTAGTTGCCATGAGGTAAGCAACTTTCCTCTGCCATGCCTGTCTGCCATGATGTTTCTTTCTGCATTGCAGCCAGCTGACCGTGGACTGAAAGCTCTGGAACCGTGCGCTCAAAGAAATCCTTTTTCTTTTAAATTGTGTATACCAGATATATTGTCCCAGCAATGGAAAACTAAGTGGCACAGCAGATACTTTTTACTGTCTTTAAAGGCTGAAAATTCTAATATATATTATATATATTAAATCCCCTGAAAACATGGTGCGTCCACCCACTTTTTAAGCTCAACTATTTCCCTGGATGAGAAGCATGCTCCTCTGTTGTTTCAATCTCAGTCTTAGTAATTGCTACTCTGTGGGCATGTGTAGGCTGTTTTTCCCAGAATTTTTGTCATGGTCTGTTTTTCTCTCATTTCTCTCTTGGCTCTTTCTCATTGGGTCACGAGTAAACTTTTTTGGTTGGTTTTCTAGAGATTCCCATTCAGTGTGTTTTGAGCAGAAGTCTTGTGTGGGAGGGACTGCGGTGCACAGAGAGGATCAAAGTTGATTTGCCCTGGTGGGAGGGTCTGGCCATGTTCACCCCCAAGGTCCTAAAAAGTCCATTCGAAAATGAGGGCTCTGCAGTCCCTTCCAGCCCATGAGATACTGATGGTTGGACAAGAGAATTACTAATGTTGTTGTTTCAGTAGTTGTCTCTCTGCCATGTAGGACCCCTCTTTAACCAACTGAGAAAGAATAAAGATCTATCTGTGGGGCTTAGAGCCAGAAAGGTGATGAATTAGCTTGAGTCTGCCACAGCAACTCCTTCTCTGAAGAACACAAAATGTCCCAAGTTCCAGACTTCATAGCAGTGGACTTTAAGTACCAACTCCCCTCCAGAGGACCCTCTCCCATATGTAGCTCATCTGCCTTGCCCTCATGTGTTCCAGCATGCTCAGTGGCAGTTATTTCCCAGCTCAGCTGCTGGGAGGCCAGGGAGAGTCAGGGCTCACTGTTGCGAATGCTTCTTGACTCCAGGGAGAGCTTAGAAGAAGGCCAGCAGCAAAGAAGCCTTGCAGGGAGATGTGTGGGATGGCAACAACACCTGGTGATCCTAAATCAGCCTGGATTCAAGTACTGCTTCTTCACTGACAGGAGGTCCTCCCTCTGGGTCTTTGGAGTTTCCAAGTCTAAGATCATCCTTCATCTCTTTTATGGCAACTGCAAAAGAACTTCTTGAAATGAGGCAGTTGATAGTCACTAGTTCAATAGACTGGAGATCAGCTTGGTGGCTTGGATCAAGAGGTTGGAAGAGAAATTTCATTTTAGTCTTGTGTTCTAGGTATTTGGATTCTACTGGGACTAAAACATCAAGATCCTTGGCTTCGTATCACTAATGTCATAGCCAAAGGATCATCAGTGAACATAATAAGAAGTGAATTATATATTGCATTAGAAGGTAGCAAGTGCTAATAAAAAAGGGAATGGTCAATGGGAGAGAGAACACAGTAGAGTATTAGAGTAAGGTGTTGCAATTTCAGATAGAGGGGACAGGTGGGTGTGATCCAGATGTCTTTGTGTTTGAGGCAATCATGGAGATCCCTGGGAAAGACTGAGTATTGCAGGACGAGGGAACAGCCAGTGCAGAGGCCCTGAGGCAACAGCATTCGGCAATAGCGAAGAGTGGCTAGGAGTCCAGTGGCAGCAGCAGGGAGAGGACCCCAAGGTGAAGGCTGTGCCTTAGCTGGAAGTGGGACACCTTGTAATGGCTCTCCTTTGTGCTCTGTGGATAATGAGCCGCTGTGGGTTTCTGAACAAGGAGCACATGACTTGACTTGAACTTTCAAGGGCTCTCTCCAGGTGCTAAGTGGAGGCTGGATGGAGGAGGGGTGAAGATGGAGGCAGGGAGCCCTGTGTGGAGGCCTCTGCAGGATCCACTTGAAAGATAATGGTGGCTCAGGCCGGGATGGAAGTGTCCAAGGTGGTGAGAAGGGGGCCCATCTGGGTCTCCATTAAAGGTGGGGCCTTTGGATGGATGGGAGGTGTGAGAGCAAGAGATGAACCAGGAGGGACCCAGAGGTCTCAGGGCCAGCTGCTGCAAGGGTGGGGTTGCCGTCAGCTGAGCTGGGGCAGGTGTTAGGGGAACATTGGGATTTCATTTTGGATTGTAGGGTTCGATTACCGTTAGACTTTCACGTGGAGATACTGACTAAACAACTGGATACACAAGTTTGGAGGTGAGGAGCAAAGTCTGGCTAGAGCTATACATTTGTGAATCATTGGCACCTGAGTGTTATTTAAACCCATGGCACTGGATGAAATAATCGGGAGTCTAAATCCAGAGGAACAGAGCTCTGGAAACCTGCTGTGGCTCTTTCCTTGAGTTTTCAGTTTCTACTTCCTCTAAAGAGACAGCAAGTCACCCAATAGTCGCATTAGCAGCATCGTGTCCTTTGATAACGACTGCTTTAGGAGCCTGTCTGTAGCCAGCTTCCCCTTGAAAAGGTCTCTTCTTTAACACTATCCATTATAGTTTATGAAATATTTAACTAGAACTTTGACATTCCTTGAAACTCTGGGTTTTAAGATAGACTTTTCACAATGACGAATGGATAATTGGTTTTTTGAAGTTTTTTTTTTTCTTTGCTGATTCAATTTTTTATGTCCTGTGGATGACATTCTGTTTAATTTTTCTTTCGATGTGGAAGGAAAAAGGAAAACTTGGTAAAGGAAAGCTTGCTAATGAGTCTCCTGGCTCCTGGAGGTTCCTCGAGTGTGAGGATGCAGCCATGGCATTTGCACAAACCAAGGACACTGGGATTAATAATGTGATATAGGTGTGCAGGGACAGATGAGTTCAACCACTGTGGCTCACAGTCTTCCTCCAGACCCTGAAAAGCTAGGGACCCATGCATGAGACAGTATTGTACATCTGTCTTAGTTTTTTCAGGCTAATGTCACAAAGTACCGTAGTAGACTGAGTGACATATAAGCCATAGAACTTTATTTCTCACATTCTGGAGGCTGGAAGTCTGAGATCGGGGTGTGTGGCCAGGCTCTGGTGAGGACCCCCTTCTCAGATGCAGATGGCCCTCTTCTCATTGTGTTGCCTGGTGGAAAAATGATGTTAGAGCTCCCTGAAGCCTCATTTTATAAAGGCATTAATCCCATTCGCAAGGGCTCCACCCTCAGGGTCTAATTAACTCCTCACAGTGCCTCTTCCCAGTACCATCACCTTGGGCCTAGGTTTCAACATAGAAATTTGAGGAGGACACAAACATTTAGACCAATGGTGGGAAACCTATGGCACACATGCCACACCAGGCTGTTTGCATCATTGAAAACTCTAAAAGGTTCTCCATCACTGATTTATAGTATCTTACAGGCAGTCTTGGGGGTTTTGGCCCCATTCTTTCCTTAGAGCAGGAAAAAGTCCCCAGTTTAGAGGAGAAAACTGTATAGTTGTGCAGGCAGTTTACGTGATTTAGAAAGAAATGGTGATGAGGAGTGGAGGGCAGCAGGCGGGACCCCACTGGTGTATGCCGCAGAAGGGAGCTGCTGCTCTGTCCTCCTTCCAAGCTGCTCCCCTGGCCGCTGCCTGTGTGCATCTGTGATGAGCTTGGGCACCTGCTCCAACCACTGGAAAACCATAGTGGGGGAAACAGCATTTTCTATGCAAGCACAGTGCCTCTGAAAGTACTTTTCCTGCCATATCAAGCAAACTCAAGGGCCCTAAGCCTTGGAAGATTCCTGGACCTTAGCAAACAAGCTTTCTCTTTGTGTTTGAGTGGAATTAAAAGTCAAAAAGCAATTGAGTTCCTACTGATCTCTTTTCTTGAGTAGTTGATGGTCTCAACAGTACAGTGCTTTGCAAGTGAGAAGGTTAAATTTAAGCCTGACGAGATTCCAGAGGTTATCTCATTTAAAGCCTCTCCAGTTGAAAACAGAGGCTCACTATTAATTTATCACCATGGTTCCTCCCAGCCCAAGTATAGGATGATTCTGTGGAGCATAAAATATAAATAGTACATGATGAATTTCATTTCTGTTCTAATATTTTTTGTCCTGAGGATAGAACCCAGTTCTAGAATTTCATTTATTTAACAAAGTTAATCACTCCTCCCTTTTTGACAATTCACCATACCCTCTCTTCTTTTATTATGGTAGTAATCACTCTGAGTTGTGATTATTTAAACATGTTCATTTCTCCTGGGTAGATGGAGCTTCTTGCCGGGTCACTGCTGTATTCTTTTTTGGATCCAAGCTCGTTCTGAATCTCTGCTCTATTCCATGCACAGTGTAGACCAGAGCATCTGCAATGACAAGTGCCTTTGGTACTCTCCCTCTGTCCTGGGAGAAGAGCAGCCATTTGCGAGTTAGATGACGAGTTTCTTTTCTGTGTTGGCTGCCAGGTGGGCCAAAGGTGGGTGTTTGACTCATGTAGGTCTTGATGAGTGTTTGAGATTATTTATAAAGATCCACAGGCAAAGAAGTTGGATGAATCACACACTTTTTATTTTCCTCTCCTTAGAGTCAAGAGCCAAGTTCATTTTGCTGGTTGTTGCAGTGACACAGAGAGACCCGAGGCCATGTTTATATCTCGAGGACAGCATGGCAGTTGGTTTTAATTATTGGGCTTGTCATCATTGATGTTTCCTAATAATGGCTTCAAAAGAAATGCTTGAGGGTTTAGTCCAAAGTGATTTTTGTTTGGGGGAACAAAATCACCGATTCAGACACCAAAATATTAACAGTGGTTGGTACCCCTGGGTGATGGAATGATGACAGATTTTTATTTTCTTCATGTTTTTGTGAGGTTTATAACTTAATTTTCCTATAATAAATACTTATTACTTGTGACCAGATAAATATGTTCTTTGGAAGGAGGCCCTCCTGTGCCACAACCCCCATACCCTACAACACACCCAGCAAAGTATGGAAGTAGGTTATTGCTTTATGCCAGAGATGGTCTTATTGGTGTCAGTCCCTAAAAGGTTGGGAACAAAGTGAAGGTCTGTATTAGTTTACTGTAGCTGCTGTAATAAATTATCACAACTTAATGGCTTTAAACAACCCACATTTATTCTACTATTCCAGAAGGCAGAAATCTAAAATCCCTTTCACTGGGCCACAGTCAAGGTGTTGGCAAGACTATGCTTTTGCTGCAAGCTCCAGAGGAGGATCTTTCCTTGCCCTCGCTGGTTTCTGGAGGATGCAGGCATTCCTTGGCTTGTGGCTACATCTCTCAAGTCTGTCACATTACTTCTTTTTCTAGGTCAAGTGTCCTAGGTCTGCCTCCTTGTAAAAGATCTTGTGATTGCATTTGGGGCCCACCAAGATCATCCAGGGTAGTCACATCCATAGAGTTTCTTTTGTCATAAAAGGTAACATTTACAGATTCAGGCATTTAGGACCTGGCTATATTTGGAGCCATCATTTGGAAAATCCCAGAGACCAAAGGGATCTTTCGAACGCAGGCCAGTGTGTTTAGCTTGAGTTCTGAAATGGATTCAATAGCACAGAATTCCTTTGTAAATCTAAGCCTGGCTCTTACAGCCATCTTTGTCTTGCCCCAGTGCTCCCTTGGGCTGTGAGCTCTGTCTCCTTCTTTTCCCATCCCTGGCTCTTTCTGATGAACTTCTAGATTCTTCGGACTCATTGAGTTCATTCAGCACACAGAGCCCACAGTAGGACATTCCTTCATCAGGTGAGAGTGCTGGGTAATGTCAGAGGAGACAGACGTGATACTTCCTTAGCTCTGCTGAGTGTGCAGTTGGGGCGGCAGGGTATCATGGGGGTGTTGCCGTCCGCATCTCATGGTATTATAGATAGCTAAGTTAGGTAGAAATATTGTAGGCAGTCAGACAGGGCTGGGCCCTCGAGAGGTCAATGCAGAAGACAACTGTGGCTGGAAGCGCATTCACTGAAGGCCAGATTTCAAGAAAAAGAACTCCTCACTCATATACTTCCTCTAGGGATGAACAGCAGTGATTGATATTCTAAGTAGGTATTAATCACCTTGAGGTGGAGGACCAAACCTCCTTAACCCACCCCTTCCAGGAAAATCCTTGTCTGTCCCATGTGCGCTTGCTATGTGACTTGCTTCCCAATTTGATCCCCATTTGATCAATATTACCCAAGCGACTATACTTGTTGTAACCTTATTGGTTCGCCATAGTCTTGTCCCACCTCATACTCACCTTGTGATTTCCCATTGGATCAATATTACCTAAGTGACTATACTTGCAATCTCATTGATTATAGTTCTGTCCCACCTTGAACCCACTCACCTCGTGGCTTTGCTCCATGAAACACCCTTGAGAAGCGGGGTCGGTGAGCAACCCGCTTTCCAGGGCCTCTTCTGTCCCTCTTAGACGTAAGCTTTCCTTCTGTCAATAAATTCTTCCTACTCTTTACCTCTATTTTCCTAGAATTCATTCCTCGATTTTAGAGAACACGAACTCGGCATTTCGGACATCTATCAGGTTGGGAGTTTCTTTCCCCTATATCATAGGGACCCCTGCCCTGCTCAGCCCCGCCACTTTCCATAACAACATGTACCACTGCTTACGTGGACCCTGATTCTTCATGACTAGTCCGCTCACAGTGACAGAATCACTGATGAGTTTGCTGCTGACATTCAGCCCCTAGGATCAGTGTAAAAGGTCACTGATTCTGTCTGTCTATGTCACTCATCTGTATCCTTTCTCTCCCAGTCACTTTCTCTTTCCCAGACAACTCCACTGTGTAGCATTTCTCTCCCGTGATGCCTTGTTTTTAAAGCACGGAAAATTCCCAAGCTCTGCCAGTCACTTGAAGTTTCATCATTTCCCTCCCACACTAGGAAGTGTCCTTGTTAAGTACTTTTCTAACAGTTCAGCCAGGGGTGGTGGTGTATGCCTGTAATCCCAGCACTCAGGTGGCTGAGGCAGGAGGATCACTGCATTCGAGGCCAGCCTGAACTGCATAACAAACCCTGACTTAAAAGAAAAGTTGGGATATAATTCATATACCATATCAGTCACCCATTCAAAGTACAATTCAGTGGTTTTAGTATATTCACGAGGATGTACAATCATTATCACTATCTCATTTCCAGACATTTTCATTACCCCTTGATGCAGCCTCACGCCCATTAGCAGTCATTCCCCATCTCCCTTCATTCCAGTTCCTGTGCTGCTCCGTTTTCTATCTGCAAAGCTTCCTCTCATCTCTACTTTCACATATATGGCACCATATACCATGCAGCCTTAGGTTTCCAAGGTTCCTTGGTGTCATAATGCATGCTGCTACATCTTCCTTTTTAAGGCCAGACAATATTCCATTTTACGGGTGTGCATGTTGATCCCTTGATGGACATTTGGGTTGTTTCTGCCCTTTGGCTGTTGTGAATATAACAACAGCCGCTTGTGTGTGTACATCTGTTCTCTTGTGTACATACCTTAGAGTGGAATTGGCAGGGTCCCATGGCAACCTCTTAACTCTTTAGTGCCTAGGAGCCCTGCTTCCCAAGGGGCTGCCACTTGCTTTTGGATTTAGACTTTGTATGGAATGATGTGTTAAAAGGCTGACAATTCAGGTGACAATTGAGAATGGGAGGAGGTGGTGGCTGCTGCTGGTGTTGGTGGTGTGAGCCCGCGCATTGAGCTTGTCCTAGAGTGTGGGCTCTGTGTACTGCAAGGTGGCTTCAGAGGGCAGCAATGAGAACAAGATCAGGGCTATGGTTCGCAAGAAGGAGCCAGTGAGTACAAAGAAGAACATACCAATTCTTCACTGTCATGGGACAAAGACTGCATAGAAAATTCTATCATTAGATAAGACCTTCCCTGGGAAACGTGGATGCAACCACTTCTACTACATGTCACTCGACTTCAGAAGCTGGATGGCATTCTCAGTAGTTGAATTCAGTCAGAGTGCCATGCAAAGCTACAAATTATTTATAATAATAAACCACACTCATAATGTGAAAAGCTGCCACTTATGGGGGCCTTTGAAAAGTCCAGACATCGTATAAAGTATTCCATGTGTAATATTTAGATATTTTTGTGTCCTCGTTTTACATTTTAGGAACTGACTTTAGTAAAATTCATTGCACATTTTCAAACTACACTTGCTGTAAAATAAAATTGAGGAACTGAGACGGAGAGGCTCAGCGATCAAGCGCCAGGCCACTGGTGGAGCTTGGCTCACAGGCCTTCTGGCATGTTTTTGCCCCCTCTCTGCCTCTTGCCCTGGTGAGCTCTGTTTCCTTCCTTCTGGTGGGTCACAACATTTTTTAGAGCTGGTTACAGCAAAGTTGAATGACTGCTTCTTGATGTAGGGGGCTTGCCACAGTAAATGTCAATGTCTGCGACACTTCACTGGCGTGTTGGCCAGTTCTCACTCCAAATGCACTGGGCTTTGTTCAGCATAAAACTTGGGCAGGGAAACCTGAGCAGGAAGCCTCATCTCTACATGGGCCAGCTGCTGTGGGCGCTCTGCAGAAGCGTGGGGGATGAATGCCCATGAGGTGGGACCCTACACATGCACCTGCAAATGAAGATGATCCAGGAGCCGCATAGGTCATCAGCCTGAGCCATGGGACTAGCCACAAGGGTCAGAAAGGCCAGGGCTTAGGTCTTGCAGCCAGCCACCTAATGCTTTACTAGTTAGGGGACCTTAGGTAAGCACCTGACAGTCTTAGTTTTCCTGGCCTTAAATGGAGACAGTATCTAACCATGAAGTTCAGTATTAAGTAAACTGGCAGCAATAGCAACATACAGGACCTCCTGCTGCGTTGCCTGCTAATAAGGTGGAGCTCAGAGGACTCCTCTTCCCTATCCCTCAGTTCCCTCCTACTTCTGACCACACCTTGCTTTGATCCTTAGGGATCTTCTGGTTCTAACCAAGGTGGTCTTAAATGGGGATGTCTCAGAGCGCTTTAATCTTTATCTCCAGGTTATTTGAAGATGCTTCTCATTTACTCCCCAAGTTTGAAAACACTGTAATATTCTCCTTTAATTATCTGTGTCTCAGTGGGAAGCCTGACATTATAATTAGCAAGGCTCCTGTACTGGATGACATCTTGCTCAACACATCACGTTCCTGGGTGTGCACTGTAGCAGAAGCTGGGAGCGCACTTCCAGATTCCGTCATTGGCTGTTCGTGTAGAACCAGCAAGAACACTTGTAGAAGGAAATCACGAGTCTGGGATCCCTGCATAACACTGAATAAATGCAGCAGGGAACTTTTAGATTTCCCGTTTTCCTGTGTCACAGGCTATAGACACACAGACAACTGAAGCCTACTTTCTGGCCTTCAGCTCTAGCATAGGAAGCTATAGCCAAAACCACAGCCTAAGGCTGAAATAGGATTGGGATTAAAATCAAGATGCATTTCCACGTCCGCCCCATTACACCGTCCTCCTACCTATTATGTAAATTCAAGTAAAAAAAAAAAAAGTTAAAGCCAGAAAATTTTGAATACATTTTCATATTAGGACTCAAAGTTTCTGGTAACTTCCAACTCTTTTGCTACCATGACCAATTAGATATTGGCTAGAACAAGGCCTCAGGGAGACTGAGTAGAACTATGCTGCCCAATATGGCAGCCTCTTGAGTTTAAACTTAATTATGATTGGGGAAAATGTGGGATTTAGCTGTCTTTAGCCACACATCAGCTGCTGAGGGACCCCAGGTACTGATGGTGCCGTACCAGGTGGCTCAAGTACAGTATGTTTCCATCACCGCAGAAAGTTCTATTGGACAGCATTGCTCTCAACCCTTAGCAGAAAATGAAACCCCACAGATCATTTGCTGCTAAGAGCCTTGCTGAGTTCTGTTTCAGGAAGACAGTGTAAGATGGCTGTTCTGAGTCACAGGATGTGGCACAAGTATGTTATAGGTACAATTGATTTAAAGATCAAACTTTGCAAATGGCTTATCTTTTAAAGCAAAGGATAGGTGCTATACAGTCCCCCATGGTGCCGTCACTCTCACTCACATTATTTGCAGTCTATTTTCTTCTTTCTTGAGTGGGGGACAGAGAAGACTGGGGAAAGGTGTAATGGGGCCCCGAGTGTCATAACATCCAGTGTTGGGAAATGCAAAGACTGGCTTCAGGGATGAAAAGACTAGCTCATCGCCTTCTCCTCTGGGTGTTCTGTGTTAGCTACAGATAGGTTCTGGCCCCCCCCACCCCCACCAAACCCCAGGCGACATAATAGATCTGTGTCTGACTCAAATTTTGAAAAGGAGGCATTAACTGTCATGAAAATAGCTGCAACTTTTATTGTCAGATTTTTGCTAGAGACATCACCCAGTTCATCACTCTGTGGCCCTTAATAAGACATTTATTTTTAAAAATGTTGCCTGGAAAAACTTTGCCCCCTTGTGGAAACAACATAGGTCATTTACTGTGTGTATTGTATTTGTGTGTGTGTGTGTGTGTGTGTATGTGTGTGCATGCATGTGTGTTATATTGGAAACTGAACACAGGGCCTTCACACTGAACTATATCCCCAGCCCTTTTTAAAATTTTTTATTTAGAGACAGGGTCTTGTTAAGTCACTAAGTTGCCCATGCTGGGCTCCAACTTGCGACCTTCCTGCCTTAGCCTTCCAGAGTGCTGGGATTACAAGCATGCAGCATCATATCCCACTGTGTATACCTTTTTTTTTTTTAATTCCTTGCTGCCAGGAAGAGCAGAGCTGCATTTGCTGCTTAATAAGATTGAAATACATTCTTGGAATCTGAATATCAAAATTCCTCTCCTATCTTACAACCAAATGTTTTACTGCACTTTAATCAGTTTCAAAGGGAAGGGTTTATTAATTAGTTGGCACAAGTGAGTTTATTCTTGTGCTGCCAATTTTCTTCATTTTGTTTCCTGGACACAGACTATATTTCTGATTCAGCTGCCTGAAGAATGATCTCCTTTGGTTATAATGAAAACAGAAAATCAGGTGAGAGTGGAGGAAGGAATCTTTATTTTTTTATAGTGTTCAACCAACCAATCATCCAACCCACCAAACAATATTTTCTGGATACTCTGTGTGACGCATCTACATTGCTGCTATCCAACAGTGATACGATGCAATACAATATGGAATTGTAAACTTCCTAGTAGCCATGCAGAAAAAAAGTAAAGAGTAGATGAAATTAATTTTAAAAAATACATTTTATCTAACCTAGTATAGCTACAATATTATCATTTCAAGATGGAATCGATATTGTAAAAATTGAGATCTATTATATTCTTTGAAATCCAGTGTGTTTTACACTTCTAACGTATTTTACTGTGGATGTTAAATTTTAACAGTTAAAAAGGAATGTGTAGCCAGGTGTGGTGGCGCACACCTGTAATATAGCACTTTAAGAGGCTGAAGGAGGAGGATCTAAAGTTTAAATCCAGCCTGGGCAATTTAGCAACTTAGCAAGATGCTATCTCAAAACAAAACAAAACAAAAACTAAAGGGGTGGGAATGTAGCTCGGTGCAGACTCTGTGTTCCAATTCCAGAAACGAAAACAAAAACAAAAAGGTAGTCCTACCCCCAAAATACCCTTGTGTAGAGTAGAAAAAATATTTTATATATCTTCAGGTTTTAAATTTAGCTTAATGAAAATTAAACAAAATTAATCATTTTCTCAGTGACACTAGCTGCATTTCTTGTGTTCGGTAGTGACACATGGCTAGTGGCTGCCATGACAGATGGGATTCCTTGGAGTGATAAAAAAAAAAAAAAAAGAATTAAGTACAGCTCTTGCACTGAAAGAACTTTCAGTGTAGCAAAGTGCTGCGTCCAGCCCAGCTCTGGAAGTTCCCGGGGGGAAGGACGGTGGGAGGATGGAGAAAAAAAGATAAGAGTCAGAATACAGAAAGCTGAGGTCAGGTGGAGCCCTCTCTCCGGATGGGAGGAAAGGAACTGCTCAACCACCGCAGCGCGTTTATTTATACATTTGTCAGGTTGATGTCACCTGACATCCCTCTGCCTAGCAACCTGTCTGCATGGCAGCCTCCTGGGCTGCCTCCTGTTCTCTGAGCTGGAGCAGCTTGTTCACGTGGCTCGCTGGGGCACTCTTTGTTCTCATGACTGGCCTTGCTCCAGCCCCGCAGGTGTTATGATCTCCAGCTTCAGCTGCTCCCCACAGCAGAGGGGCTAAGTTTATATACATGTGTATTACAGTGCAATGCAGAATGATTCGATCACCGCAAGAAGTCAGTACCGTAAATGCAAACCTTCAGAGCAGGAGTGTAATTTTTCCTTCAGCTTGATGAACTTGGGAAACTTTGAAGATGATGCAGTTTTAAAATTGGTGTCTACTGCTTTAAGAATTGCCATTTGGGGCCGGCCTGTAGCGCAGTGGTAGAGCGCTTACCTAGCATGTGCAAGGCCCTGGGTTTGATCTCTAGCATGGCAAATAACTACAAGAATTGCCATTTATCCCCAGCCTTGTAGTATTGGTTCACAGGTTGCCAGTGTTTCCATACAAAATAGAGGGGCTTGGATGAAGCGGTGGAACAGGCTGTGCAGAGGAAAGAGGAAGGGTCAAGGCCATTGAGGCCAGACTGCTCTCTTGTTTCTTACTAGTTAATAAGGCAACTAGCAGCTGGGGTGCAGTCACAGCACGGATCTACTTTCTGGAGTGTGGGGCAGAGAACTGTGTCAGGTGTCTTTTCTGCTGGATTTCATCCCTGTTGCTGGGTAGCCGAGTGGCTCTACCACAGGCATGGCTGTAACATGATACACATTTAGTTCCTTCCCTGTCCCTGGAGAAGCCACACAGAGGACACCCCCTGGTGCCTTCCCTATGAGTCAAAGGCTTGTGCTGGTAAATAGAAATTCCAGAGTCACCCATGAGCTATGCTGGCTTGACTATGATCTTTGACAAGATCTTGATTTGCTTTTGCCTCACTATAAAGAGAATTGTAGCTTTTCTAAAGTTTCGGTTTATTTGAAGATACCCAGGACCTTTGCTAGCAGGATGGTTCACCAAGGAGCCATCCCTTCTTCAGCAAGTCTCTCTCGCCTCTATGGAGGTGGCTTACTTTGTTTCAAAGCCATTGCAGATAACAAATTTAATCAATTGATAACATTTGAGGTGCACGCTTTACAATAGTCCCAGCTGACTCATAGTCATATATGCTAATTTTAGTGCATATTAATTATGTATTTAATAAGTCCCTGTTTATTCTATTTTGTGTCTATTCCCTTGATAGCTGTTATGGTGTGGGGTTGAAAATAATTAAAATGTTACTTGTGTTCTACAAATAACAACCCAGGATGGATTCTGAAATGAAAATTTCATTTCCTTCTCCTTTCTCTGATTAAAGACGATGAGTAAAATGGCCTCTAAATGTATTTCTAAGGCCCTCCCTTGGCTCTGTTGTTTGTCTCACTCTTCAAGGTGCTTACTGGAAGTTGACTTCCCTACTTAGCATAGATGTATCCTGATTTGACTTGAACTAATTTCATCACTTTGGCCACTCTTCCTCTTGTTCACATGGAGACCAGTTCAGAAGTGATGAGCTCAGTGTGGGGGGTTTGGGAGAGGAATGGAAAAGACTGGTTGCTCTCTGTAGGAAGGTCTGCAAACTCACTCTGTGCGAGGAACCAAGCTCCCGCCGACACCTGGATTTCCAAGCCATTTCAAACTACCCATCTTTCAGTAGTTCAGTTCTTCAGTGCCTAGGCAACCTGGTGGTCTGTGTGTTTTGTATATTACCTGCAGAAAGGGTCAGCTCCACATCATCATTCAGAGTTACATTCCAATCAGTTATGACTTTGTCAGCTCATGTAGTGATTGGCACCTGTTGGGAGTATATATTTGATCCCTTTTCCTTGCGTTCGTAATCCTGTGCCAAAGCTTTTCATATCCCCGTGTCCTGCAGATTCCTAGGGCCTGGTAAGCCCTCTAGCCCTGTCAACTTCATCTAGCCCTGTCAACTTCCTCTTCTGCCGTGTTGGACTGGTTCTTATTTTTCACAGCCCTCCAGGTGTCCCTAAGTAGGGCACTGTGCAGTCCACCCCCGGCTCAGGCCCCACTAGCCTTGAATTCTCATCTTTCCTTTGGCTCCAGCGGTACATATTGTAAGAGGAACTCAAATGAAGGCTTTGAAAATGAGTTCAGCTGCTTCTATGTAACAGTTCCACTCAAGAGAGAATGAACAGGGAGATGCAGTACTGAAAACTTTAATTAACTCAAAGCTCATGGATAATATCAAATTTGGAAATGGCATTTGAATTATAGCAATTTAGACTCTCCAAATTCCCCATTATCAATGATAAGTCGGAAATAAATTGGAGTCAGCATTTCTAGTTTCTGTCTTATTTTGAAAACAACTGATGGTGTAACTGTACGTGAGAACAACTTGGAGTGGTGATTTCCACATCTGTAAAGGGAGGGGGAATCATTGCAGTCCCGCCTCCTGCTTCCCGGATGCAATGAAGGTAAATAGAGTCATGGATGTGAGCTTGCTTGAGAAAGAAGGATGTGAGATACGCAGGAGTTTTCCTGGTTATTTGATGCAGCACTCCTGAATTTCAGTTCCTTTCAGCTCACCAACACGCTTCTCTTGCTCCGATTAAAGCTCAGAGCTGTTATTTCCAGAGAATTTGCTCATCTATTCCTCCTCTTTACATTCCCAGAAATTCTTCCTGGCCCAGAGATGTTAGGGAAGAGGTTGGAGCATGCTAGGAAGGAAAAAAAAAAAAAAAAAAAAAAAAAAAAAAATGAATCCTTTTTTCGGGAGCAAATGAGGTCTTCTTAAATGTCAGCATGGTGATAATAGGCATTTTCTCTCAGCTTCTTTTAATCAAATGCTTTTCTCCAGGCTTAGCCATTTGTTTACAAAGTTGGTAAGTCACAGTGACAGTGTTGTCCTAGCTTTCCATCTGTGCCCTGGTATCTAGGGTCAGCCTCCCCTTCACTTTGGGGCCATGTAGGGTTTTTCTGTTAGAAGCGAAGGATGTGGGAGAAGTCAGCTGATGGGCTGAGTCATTGTCCCCCTCCAGAGGACAGAGGAATAAGCCAAGGGGAGTCCATGCAGAGGTGAAGTTTCAGGCCCTAAGGAACTTGGGGGAGTGCTGGGGACTCCACAGGGTGGGGGGAGTGCATGTAGGGTTCGGTGAGGATATTTCATGGTCCCTTGGGCTCTGTCTTGTCAGGGGCCAGTGGCTCTGCCCCATTTGCTTCCTCCTAGGACTCAGGATAAGCGCTGGGTTTTACCTCCTGGTGGTTCTGAAGAGGCCCTGTTGCTTAGAGACAGGGCTGGTGCCTGGAGTGAAGATAAGGTTGTCAAGGAAACCAAGCCACAAATTCCCTTGTTTTTTTTTCCCTGTAGTTGCTGGACAGAGGAGTAAAGGATTTTTGGTCTGACAACTGGAAGAAAAGTATCTTCTTTTCAGTGTGTGTTTTTAAGGAATCGATGTGTTGTCTGAGACACAGCCAAGTTAGCACCTGAGTTGGCAAACGGCGTTGAGCTTCTCATTGTTCTTTCTGTCAGTGATGCGCGCTTTCCGATAGAGAGAATTAAGCAGCCATTTTAATTCTTAAGCAGTAGCAGTCCCAACTGCTGTATGATACAACTGAGCTTTGTTGAACTCTAAGTTTTCATGGGTTGTCCCAGCTTTTCTCTTTGTGTGTCGTTGGGATTTTCTTCTTGGAGATTCACAGCAACACCTCCCTGCCCCGCTTTTCCATTCTCTGTCTTTGAACTATTTTCATGTTTCAGGTGATGGTGATAATACACCTAGACATCGTCCTTGTACCTCTAGTGGTCATGAGTCAGAAAAGAATCCTTTATGCGCTCATCCTCAAAGGATTTCTTGTTGAAGCCAATGAAAATCTTGTCTACTGTAGGCCACTGTGTCAGGGGACTGAAGACTTAGAGGGCGATATCCAGGAGTGGTACCCCCAGGGTCTCCCCCTCTGCTGGGGCAGGGGGGAGGTTAAGGCACAAGTAAAAGGTTCTTCACTTATTTTTGGTAGTGATTTCAGTCCCTGATGTGGGAAGCATGCTGAGAGTTCAAATTCTTGTTTGTTTGTATGTATAAATATGGGGGCATGTGTGTATGTTTATGTATATGTATGCATGTGTGCATGTGTTTATATGTATGAAATGTACACATGTGGGTGTTCACATATGTGTACATATATGTGCATGCTGGTGTGCATATGTGTATGAGTGTGTATATATGTAGGTAGCTGTGTATATGAGTGTATCTATGTGAGTGTATATATGTGTAGGTATGTGTGTATATAAGAGTGTGTGCATATATATGTGTGTGTGTGTGTGTGTCTTATCTCCACAGCATTGTACCTTTTCCCAGCCATCTGCCTCCTCTCCTCCCTCCTGCCTGTGTCCCTCAGGGGTAATGTCGCAGGTTCCTGAGTCTCTCTCCCTGCTTCCCTGCCCCATGCCCTGACCCCGTACAGGTCTGCTCCCAGGGCAGCCTCCCTGAGCACACTTGGTCTGTCCCTTTGCCAGGGCCTGGGGGTGTCTCAGAGGAGCTACACGTTGTTCAGCAAGAGAGGGGGCCAGAAACACAACCACGGAGGGGAAACAGCTGTGGCACTAGTGTGTGGGGATGAGGGCATCAGAGCAGAGAGGAAGAAACCGCTCATGCTGCGTGGGTGTGAGTACTGTGGGAGGCATAGGGGGCCAGGGACACTGGGATATGTTGTACCCAAAAGATGCAAAAGATTTTGCTAAAAGGAAAAGTGGGGGCAGACTCCTGGGTCTCCAGATCTACACTTCAGTTGGTCTGATGAGCTTCTCAGCCCAGGTGGCCTTCTTATATCCCCATTCGGTGCCCCTCCCCATGTCCCTATCTAGGGGACCCCTAAAAAAAGTTCAGGCTCCCCTGGGCTGGAAGCCTCAGTGTTGCCCTAGCTCCTTCCCACTCCCTTCTGCAGTCAAATCCCATGATTCCCTGCTCCCGTCTCCCCCTACCCATTGCCATCTTCCCTTCCCAGCCACATTGCTCTCAGGCCCCACCCCAGTTTGTTTCAGCCTCTCCCCTTCTCCCTCTACCCTTTTGAAAAAGGGAGATGTTTTCCATGCCAATCTCTAGTTCATGTAAGGGAGGAAAACACAAATGTCTTGCCCTCCTCTCTACTCACCTTCTGTCACCCCCAGCCCTCCATCCCCTGGGATCTGCACAGCTGCGGGTACGCAGCCCAGCATATGCCAGCCTGCAGGGGACAGTGTGGTGGTGGCAGCAACAGCATTGACAGAGCAGCTTCCACTCAAGCTTGGACCTGTCATAGAGCATAGCTGTGTGTGATTTCCTATACCTGGGGCACCTTCTTCCCACCATGCATTTGGGAAAACGTCCTTAGCAAAACCTCCAGGACAAGGAATAGAAAGGCCGTCTTAAAATATCAGAGGGAAGTCAGCTCCTGAGGCCTGGGTAATCTTGGGGAGGGAGTGAATTAAGCACAGGCTTTGGGGACCAGTGGTCCAGGCTCAAATTGCTGTGGCTTTGCCACTTAGTGGCACTGTGCTTAGGACAAGTGGCCCTCCCTGTGTCTCCATGTCATTCCTGCGGCCTCTAATTCTACTGATACTGGGGCCAACTGAGTGCCACCCAAGGGAAGGGGTAAGACCTCAGACCGGTCCCAATGACCACATTTGCTTTATGTTATAAAATGGAAAACACTGTCTGCCACAGCCAAGCCATCAGAAGTGACATGGAAGCCAAGACTTCCTAGAACTCCACAAATTCCTGAAAGAAAATTCTTGAGTGCTACTCACAAGCTTGCCTCCGCTAGGACTGAGAGTCAGGAGAGCGAGCTCGGGTGTGTGGATGAGTTTCTTCTTGCTGCTGCAACAAACAGTCGCTCCCTTTATGGCTTAAAACAACAGATTCAGCATCATATAGCTCTGAGGCCAGGGGTCTCCCTGAGTGAAAGTCAAGGGGTCGGCAGAGCCCTGCTCCTTTCTGAAGCTCTAGAGAGAAGAATCCTTCGCCCTGAGCTTTGTACCTTCCAGAAGCCACCTGCATTTCTTGGCCTATGGTCTCTTCCATCTTCAAAGCCTGGGGTAACAAGATGAGTCTTTCCACATTGTTTCCTTTTCACACTGACTCTCCCACCTTCCTCTTTCATTTCTAAGTACCATCCAGATAATTGCTCCACATCAAGGTCGGCATTCTTATTCTACCTGCAACCTCACAGTCCCCTTGCCATGTAGTACAGCATACCCATGAGTTTCGGCGAATTCAGAGATGGACATTTTTAGGAGGCCCCCATGCCAAGGAGCTCTGTTCCCAGGGGTGTGGAGTTGGCTGGGGCCAGTGCATTCTCCTTGCACAGCAAGCTCCTGGTTTGCAGGAGCTGTTGGGCCCTTGTCCAAAGCCTTTCCACTGTATCCTGCCTACTGTGTGTGGGTGGGGCGGGGTAGCCATTTACATGACGATCCAGCTCATATATTATTTTTCTTTGTTTGATGTTTTGTTATGTTTTTGGCACAGGAGATTGAGCCCAAGGCCTTTGCACTGAACTACATCTCCAACCCTTCTTAAGATATTTTTCTTTTGAGAGAGCATGCTGCTAACTTGCTCAGGCTGAGCTCAAACTTGCATTCCTCCTACCTCAGCCTCCCAGAGTGCTAGGATTACAGGTGTGTAATCCACAGCCAACTTTCTCTGTGTTTTGTTTTCAGTGACAGCTTTATTGGGATGTAACTTATACACCAGTCCGTGAGTGTGTATAATTTACCCATGAAAATGTTCAACTTAATGGCTTCTAGTATAGAAAGAGCTGTGTAACCACCCCCACAATCACCTTAGGAACATTTTCATCACCACAGAAGAAACCCCCTACCCATTAGCAATTGTTCTGTTTTCCTCCAACTTCTCCCACTATGAGCCCTAAACAACCATTAATCAACTTTTAGTCCCTGTGTCTATGCCTGTTCTGAATGCTTCATGTAAATGGAATCATACAGTATGTGGCCTTTTGTGGGGTTTTTTTTTTCCCCCCCTGGCACCAGGAATCAAATTCATGACCTCACGCTTGCCAGGCAGGTGTTGTGCCGCTAAGCTATATCCCCGGCTTGGCCTTTTGTGTTTGACACCCTGTGCTTAGCATGATGTTTTTGAAGTCTATCTATGTATCATTTATTTTTATTGTCAAACATATTCATCATATGGATATACCACATTTTGTTTATCCACTCATCAGTTAATGGGAATGTGAGTTGTTTTCACTTCTGCACTATTAGGAATGATGCTGTGAATATGCAGGTAAAGGTTTTTGTGTGAACATACACTTTCATTTCTCTTGGCATATATGTTATGGCTTATATCTAGATGTCCCCTGAAGCCTCATGCATTCGTAAGTGGGGTTTTAGGGAGGTGACTGGATCATGGCTGTGTGACACTGGATTAGTTCACTGATGGGTTTATAACTGGGTGTGATGTCGGGAAGAGAAACCCAGTGGATCGCTGTGGGCGCAGCCTGGAAGGGTGTATAAATACATCCCTGATGTGCCTGCCCTGCTATGAGCTGTTTCATCTCTGCCATGCTGCCTTGCCTTGGAGCCAGCCCACTATGGACTGAAACCTTTACAAACTCTGAGACAAAATAAACCTTTCCTCCTTTAACTTGTGGGTGTCACATATCTTGTTCCAGCAATGAGAAAGTAACTAAGCCAACAGTTGGGTGTTTCTTACTCAAGTTAACACAACAGTGAACAATCACATGGGGTTTAATTCAGTCATTCATCCAGTCATTTATTGAGTTGAGAAATACTCACCGCTAACCTTGTCCCTGCATGGCCAGCCTTGGACAGCTGTTCTATCCGCAGTCTCTTGTCTACATTCTGATGGGGTGTGTCCTCCTCCAACTATCCCAGCATCGAAGAGAGCCCTACTTGCTGGGGCCTATAGATAAGCATCCCAGCCACCTGGGCTAGGCCATGAGAGCAGAGGCTAAGAGGACAGGAAACCACATGTGGAACAATCTCCTCTATGTTTTGGAAGGACTTCCATGGGGAAAAGAGACTGGGTTATCTGTGTTCACTCCCAGGCTGGAAATAGAACCCAGAAGTGAAAGGCAAAGGTACAGAGGAATAAGTATTAGCACAGGATAGATGCTATTCAATTTACAGTAGGGCTCCATCCTAAAACCCATTGTAAGCTGAAAATATACTAGGTCAAAAAATGTACTTAATATGCCTAACTTCCTGAACATTCTAGCTTAGCCCAGCCTAACTTAAACACTTATACTGGCCCACAGTGGAGGCACATTCATGTCACACAAAGGCTATTTTATAGTCAAGTGTTGAATAGCTCATGTGATTTATTGAATACATGTATCCACAAAACCCTGGGAATGCAGAACCCGTGGAGGATCAGTGGTTCATCCACATTGCCATGGCCCAGCATTCAGAGGAAGAGAAAATGAATCATACTATCATACTGCATATTGCTAGCCTAGAGAAAGATCATAGCTTAAATGTGATTTCTACTGAATGCATAATGCATATCACTTGTACAATAGTAAAGCTGAAAAATCGTGAGTCAAAAAATTGTAAATTGAACGTTTTAAGTCAGGGACCATCCATATAAGGCATAACTCGTTCACACTTAGAACTGTCTAGAAATGAAATACTCTGGTTTGTCTTGGGAGGTAGAGATGCTGTCATATCCAGCATCCATCAAGAGTTTACTATGCACCAACCTGTTCTTACTTAACACTTTCTAGAGAAAGAGACTCCAGGACTGCCATGGCCAACAGTGACTACATCTAATATCGAGAACCCTTGGAATCAGAAAATGATCTTGATCATGCTCATTATCTTTTTCCCCAGTCCACAGAGTCTAGAGAAACTATTTGCATGCTAATCAGTGGATTAGAAGTAAATTTTCCTTTTGGAAAAGTAGCTCTGTTCTTCATATCTTTTCACTTAGCTTGAGCCTGGGCTATGGTATATAAAATCTAATCTCCAGTACCAGGGAATGATTATTTATTTGGAAGCTTCTCTAAAGCCCGTTAGGCACTCTGGAGTGTTGGTTTAGGATGATCGATTTTGTAGCTGTGCTGCTGTCACATGGGAGAGCTTGGGTTTGTGTATTTCACTTCTCCGTGCATGGCCGGCTCTGAGAGGCGGAGCAGGAGCCCCCAGCTGTGATTGGCACACGCCTCTCCAAGTCTGGATCCCCTCTGCATTACCCTGAAACTTGTTCTGCAGCCCCGTCACCTTCCTTAATATTCTAGCTTTGTGCTTGGAGATAATTTGCAAATGTTCTTCAAGTGATTATGCCACAGCTTTACAATGTTTTGCTTCTAATTAAGAAAGGGAATTGAATGTACTCTTGCTTGGCTAATTTTTTTCCTTCCTAGCAGAGGGATGAGGGTGGGAAGAAAAAGCAAAAGAAAGAGCAAAGGTATGATTTTTAAAAAAATAACTCTGATCCCACCAATGATCAAAGTTGTGTCTGAAAATTCACTCCTATTAGAACATACTGCACTCCCCCACGTGTAGGGGTTGCCGAGTTCAAGTCCAATCTGAGGAGTACAGTCATGTTCATGAAAATACTGTCTACAAATGGGCAGCCACCTTCAGGGACTTCGCTCAGCCCACAGAATGTAGGCAATTGATTTTGAATGAAGCACATGGGACTTTATATAACCTTGCTAATGGGATTTATGACTTGCCAGTTAAGCGAACAGTTTGGCTGAAAATATAGAAAATCTGAAATGACAGGTTCCCTTCCCATTTAATGAGAGTCCAGCATAATTAAAGAGATAGCCTGGCACAGATATGCCTACTACAAAGCAGTAGTAGGGACACAAAACCCTTTTAATTTTTTAGTTTTGCATTTTGCTTTGATCTTTCTGATTCCCTCATGGTTTAAGATTGTCCCTGGAGCTCTAGGCATCACTTCTTTCTTCCGTTCCAAGGAGGACGGCATCGAGGTCTGTTGTGTTTCTTTCAGGAAAGTTCTCTTACACATATTCTCTTACTAAGGAAAGGAGATGAATCGTTTTTGGAAGACAACATCAGCCTCTGCCCCACAGAGTGTTCTGTCCTAGCCAGTGATGTATTCAAGCAACCTCTTGAAAAAGGGGCCTCCATTCCAGACCCTGTCCCTGCAAGCAGGAGGAGTATGGGAACCCACCTGGATTTGGATCCTGGCTCAGGACTCACTAGTGTTCTTTGGCAAGTTACAGAACTTCTTGGCCCTTCAATTCCTCTGTGTAAAACAGAGCTAATTACCCATGCCTTACAGCATCCCTATGGCTGATAATCTGCATACCCAAACCAGCAGGTCCCGCTATCATGGTTACTGTCATGCTCTCATCCTCACCTCCTCATGGGTTTTAATATCCCACAGTCCCGCCCACGCTGTACCTTTCTGTTGCCCTCCACCCCACTGGAACATTCTGCATTTACAGGGTAAAATCATAGTGCAGCTGTATTTTTTCACATTATTGTCTTTCTAATACATTTTTTTTCATATTATTGTCTTTCTATTGCCTTTAACATTATTGTCCACAGGCTTGCAGTGAGTGTGTGTATTATGTGTGTGTGTGGGGGGGGGTCTGTCCATTGCTTAGTTTTCTACCCACTACTCTGATTCCTTAGGAATGAAGGGAGGGAGAGAGGGAAGAGATAGGGGAACATATTTGGTGGTAGGCGCTGCTATGGTCTGAATATGTCCCCCAGAGTTCATGCATTGGAAACTTAATCCCCAGTGCAACAGCTGAGAGTTCACACCTTTAGGAGGTAATTAGGCCATGAACGCTCTGCCTTCAAGAATGGATTAATGCAGATATCACAGGAGTGGGTCAGTAATCATAAAAGTGGGCTTCCGATAAGAGGATAAGTTGGGTTCCCTTCCCTTCTGTCACACACACACCAGCTCTCTTGCCCTACTGCCTTCCACCATGGAATAACACAACCAGAAGGCCCTTGCTAGATGTGGGTCTCCCAACCTTGGACTTCCTAGACTCTAGAACTGTAAGAAAGAAATGACCCTTCTTTATAAGTTACTCAGCTTCAGGAATTATGTGACAGCAGCACAAAGTGGACTTAGATGCCAAAAGACCCTGCCTGGAAGGTACAGTTGTGATTTAATGTTAATGACTTCAAAGTAGCAGATTGCAAGGTGTGGACTTTTTCTCTCACAGTTCTAATTTTGAGGGCCATTCTGAGCCTCCTCCTGGGAATCTTCACGAGGATGGATAGGATGCCTGCCCTGTGGTTGGCTGCTTAGGAGACCCTTCTTGCCCCAGTGGACCTCTCTGCTCAGATTCTGTGGGAGTCAGTTTGTCCCTATGGGAGGATCTCTCAGAGATAAACCTTCATGGATTGTTTGTATCTTGTCACCTTCCAAGAAGTCAACTTGGCCCTTTGCCCTCTGGACATTCAGGCTGCTCCCAGGGTAGCCCACTGTCCTGGGTTGGCCACTGAGATCTCCAGCCACATCTCACCTCTTCTGGTATGTGTTCAGAGAACACTTCTCCAGGGAATTGGTGCGATCCCCACACAGGTCCCTTTTATGGTCTGGGCTGTGACACACTCTGTTATGGTTTGAGTCTAGATGTCCCCCCAAAGCCTCATGTAGTCATGGAAGCGGGATTCTGGAGTTTATGACTGATTCATGGTCTAATGCTGGGATTATGGGCGTGAGTGCTACACCCATCGTGGGGCGGGTAGCCTTCATGTAATATAAGGGAGGGAAAGAGGCTTGCTCTCTCTCTCTTGAGCTCGTGCTCCTCCCTTTGGCTCTTGGATGTTTTGCTCCCTTTCACCGCCATGAACTGTTGCCCTCTGCCATGTGCCACCCTGCCTTGGAGCCAGCCGAGTATGGATTGAAACTTCCACAACCTGTGAGCTAAGCAAACCTTTCCTTTCTTAATTTTGGGCATCAGGTATTTTGTCCCAGCAACAAGAGAAAAGCAACCAAGACACACTCCTTCATCCTCAAGGCACACTCTGACATCTCCCCGCAGGGTGCCATCAGTATAACTGCTCTCCTTGCTCCTTCCCCTGCAGAGGAGCGCCATGTTGGAGTGACTACTCCTCCTCAGGTCCTGCAGGAGGATTGAGCACCTCTTGGTAGAACTTTCTGCAGTGATGGAAATGTACAGTACTGCCCACTGCCACCTGGGGCTTTTGAACACTTGAAGTGTGGCTTGTGTGACTGAGGAACTGGATGTGCAATCTTGTTTAATTTTAACTAATTTAAATCTAACTAACCACTTGTGGCTACTATATTAGCCATGCAGTATGCTTCTAGAGTGTCAAATGAGAGGGTAATATCAGACATTTTTCCCAGCAGTGGTTCTGAAACCAGCTTAGTCTCGTGGTTTGTCTTGTTTTTTCCTCTCAAGAAAGCTGCCCTCACACCCACATATAAGTAGCACTGTCATTAGCAAGTTTGAAATGTTGGTTAACAAAACCTCACTGTGAGGGAGATTGACCTGAGCCTTTATTGATGGGGTGTAGAGCCCTTCTTTGCAGCCTTTCTCTGCCCCACCTGTCCTGACTAGAGACATTGCACTTTTTCAAAGGTGATGTTTGAAGGCATATTTTTTGACCACCTGCTATAAACAAGCTCATCATTTTCTTAGTCTCAGGATGGCTTCCAGCTAAGAGGCAGAGTAATCAGCTTCTGCTCTTCTCTCCAGCAGCACAGTGGCAGACTGGCTGCTGCCAGGGGCTGCTCAGGGTTCTGGGGATCCCCGTGACTATAGAGGAAGATAGAACCGGATCCAAGCTCTGGTCCTTGAGTGCAGTTGCTGTGAATTCAGAGCCAGCACAGTAGAGAATCAGGCCATTTTACTAGTAGCAAAAAATTTAAGACTATGTTTCAGAATGTACAGTTACCCTGTTTATTCTAGTTAGAGGAAAAAGATCTTTATTAGACCAAAAAAAGAAAAAAACAAAACAAAACAAACAAACAAACAAAAACCACAGCAAAACAAAACAAAACAAAAACCTCTAATTGTTTAGAGTACTTTAAAATGATTTCAGTTTGATTACTTCAAAATATATAGCCCCATAATGTAGACCAGAAAAGAGTTCTTCATTGGTTACTGTTTGCTGGTTGCAAGCACCAGAGGTCGGTGCTGGCTAGCTGGATTATAAGTCATTCAGAGAATCAAAGGAAAAGTGCCAGGCCTTGGAAGAACCCAGATCTGCAACGACAGAGGTGATCCAACAAGTGGTCTCTTCAAAGGGCTGATAGCAGAGTGACACAGAAATGGCCATTTTCTGTTCCATTGTCACTCAGCTCAAGTTCCACTTCTGGACGAGAACATCTGCATGGCCTAGTCCAGGGCAGGTGGTAGAGGTTAACAGATGGGGCAGGTGGTAACAATCTTACTGCGTAGGACAGAGGTGGGGGCTTTCTCAAAGAAAAGTGAAGTACTGTCACCAAAAGAAAGGGATAGGGATGTTGAGTGCCACAACTGAGCCCCCTCAACCTATCACCTCTTTAATTTAATTAGTACCAAGATGTCAGAGAGAGAGAGAGAGAGAGAGACCTATAAGAGCAAATCTATTTATTTATTCTTGCAGTTTCATCTATGTATCACAAAATAGTAAAGTTCATCATAGAATGGGAAATTCGGAAATTATTCAGTTACCTTAATATACCCACTTCACAGATGGAGAAACTGGATGACTTGGCCAGTGGCAGAGATGGGACCATGAACAGGTATCTTGACCGCAGTATGATGCTCCTGCCACTGTCTTTCTGCCTCACGCATCAACAAATGCTTTTAAATTGCTCAAAAACACGTTATCTTTATGCATATTTGACTATTCCTTTGCAGTCTCACAGGTACAATTAAATTTCTTAGAGATCTTTGTTATAGATTATAGTCAGCTCTACACTCTAGATTCCAAGTCATGCAAATTCATGTGCATTTTTATCGTTACTCTGATTTCCAATGGCAACCAGACTGTCTAGGATACAATGGTGATGATTTACAAGCTGACCCTGGAAGAAGACCTCAAGGGGAAAACCTGCAGGCCCATATGATATTTCACAGATACTTGTCTTCTCTTAGAAATGATCTCTGGTCAAACTAAGATCTTGGAGAGCAACTTTCTCATACTAATATGTTTGTTTTTCTCCTTTCTAGCCAAAGGGAATATGGTATTATTTTTACTAAGGCCAATGGGGGCAGGAAAAATAAAAGGT
Source organism: Erethizon dorsatum (assembly GCA_028451465.1). NCBI lineage: Eukaryota > Metazoa > Chordata > Mammalia > Rodentia > Erethizontidae > Erethizon > Erethizon dorsatum. Next base: position 10,185,184 of record CM051826.1, read on the forward strand.
ACTTTATTCAATGGTTGCTAAGTTGGTTGGTGCAATGATAACTTTCTCTAAGCCTTGTATTGTTAGACAGCTTTGCAGATAGAATTTTTAGCACAGGTGCAATTGCTCGCTTTACAGATATAAAGCTCTGCTTCAGATCCAACATGTTTTATGGCAAAATTAGAGTCTTTCATCTAATAGCATCAGCTATATTCATCACATGGCTGAGTGTAAAAGACATAGGTGATGTGCCCCCTGGCCCTTAAAAGTTTAGTGTACCTTTTCGTATAGAAAGATCCCAACTCTTCGCTAGAAGTGAAAATCATTTTGAATTGGAATGGACCCCAAAGATAATAGGGGTCACTTTTTTGTTTTAAGAGGAAATTGAAGCTCAGAGAAAGTATGACTTTCCAAAAATCACACCACTGGTAGCAGATTGGAGTAGGGAGGACTGAGATGTGACTGCACCTCGGACAGAAAAGATGCTTACTTCTGAGATCCCAGTGGGTTTCTGGTTAGATAGTATGTATAGCTTTCCTTTCTCTCCCCCAAAAATCTCTTCCCACAAAGCGTTAAAATTGCAATCAGTAATTACTAGGGTCTGAGTGTTTGTGCCCCTCCTCAGTACTCATATGTTAAAGCCTAAATACTAAATGGGGTGATATTGGGAGGTGGGACCTTTGGGAGATAATTAGGTCATGGGGATGGAACTCTCATGAATGGGGTTAGTGCCCTTATAAAAGAGGCTCCAGAGAGCCACCTGGCCCCTTCCACCATGTGAGGACACAGTGAGAAGTCAGCAGTCTGCAGCCCAAAAAGTGAGCCCTCACCAGGAATCCTTGACCTTGGACTTCACCTCCTCAGGAGCTGTGAGCAATAGATCATTGTTTATAAACTGCCCAGTTTATGATGTTTTGTGATAGCAGCCCAAACGGTGGTATTTTATGTTTTCTTTTGTTTAAACCAAGTTTTAACCTACAAGATATAAACAGTAAGGCTAATCTTAAACATACAACTCAAAGAATGTACGTATGTAGTTAGTACTGGGGATTGAATCCAGGGCTTTTGTACTAAGCTACATCCCTAGCCCTTTAAAAGTTTTTTTAAAAAAAAAACTGAGTCAGAAAATTTGAGTCTCCCTAAGTCACTAAAATTCCCAGTCTGGGTTGTAATTAAGATCCCTCTGCCTCGGCCTTCCAGTGTGCTGGGACATATGCCCCTATGTCTAGCTGAAAGAATTTTTATGTATGTGTATACCCATGTAAGCACGATTCAGATCAAGACACAGACATTTCTAGGATATCTGAAACCTTCCTCACATTCCTTCTTAGGCAGTAACTTCCTCTATGAGAAAATTACGATTCTAACTTTTTTATTGTAGATAGGTTTTACCTGCTCTTGAATATCATTTAAATGGAATCATACTGTGCATTCTATTCTGTATCTGGCTTCTTTTGCTTAACACTATGTTGTGGAGATTCGTCTCTATGTGTTGTAATTTCTTAGTATGTGGAATTCCATTGGATTAACGCGCTACCATTTTTGCCTTCTGCTGTGAGTGGACACTTGAGTGTTGCCGGTTTGGGGCTGTGAGAGAAAACAGCATTTTGTACGTGTGTTTTGGTGGAAACACACACTTTTTTCTTGTGTATATTCCTGTAAGTGGAATGCTGTGTTATAGGGTAGGCAAATATTTAGCTTTAATAGGTCAACTGGTACTGTTTTAGAATTGGGGAAATACCTTTTCTTACCATAGTGTTCAGGTATTAGTATGATATTTTTATAAATGTTAGATCTTTAAAAGTTAAAAAGCAAACTGAGACTTAGAACAGTTAAGCAGATTCCCTTTAAAAGTGATAGATTTAGCAACATTACTACCCCCAAATCCCATTAAAATGCCAGTAAGGAACTAAAAAGGTACACCCTGAAGGACAGAGTGCAGTCACCCAGGAGTGCTGGCAGGGAGTGGGTGTTCAGCAAGTAGACAAGAGCAGTACCAGGAGATGGAGAGTAGGGGAAGACGTGCTTGCAAAAGAGAAAGCACTCAGAAACAAGCTGAAGGGCATGGTGTCAATGCTGGGAAACTTCAAGAATCCGGGACACTAGGCTGGGAATAGAGATGGGGATGGGACAGGAGAGGAGTTGGTCTTTATCCCACACCAAACAGCCAAACAACCACCTCTCTTGTGCCATGGCAGGAACAAAGTTGATTATCCTGATGATTGAGCCCAGAGAGGCCTCTGGCCAGTGAATCCCAGGAGGGTGGAACTGGGGGGGCAGCAAGAGGTAGAGAATATGATTGAAGGTGAAATAGGGAATAGCAAAACCAAGAGCAAGTCTTCTGGGAGGGAGAAGAAAAGACTCTGCAAGAGAACTGAAGAGTCTTAAGGAAATAATCTCCAAAAATTGATATTTTGGGTCTACCTGTCAAAAAGATGACTTGGTGTTCCTTGCCCTTGGAGTGTTGCCCAGTCCGCCACCCCACACACATACCGAAACCACCATCTATGCATATAAGCCTCTAATCCACTTTTTTCTCTAAAACTAGGGATTGAATCCAGGGCCTTCATACTGAGCAACATCCTAGCTCTTTTTATGTTTTGTTTTGAGACAAGGTCTTTCTAAGTCATTAAGTTGTCCAGGCTGGGATTGAACTTTCGATCCTCCTGCTCCAGTCTTGAGTGTTGGGAGCCACCACACCTAACCTCCAATTTCTGCCTTGTAATAAAATAAGTCTGGTGGGAAAGAAAAATTCTAATTGCTTTCTACTCACACACATAGCTTCTGACCAAATGCATAGGTCACATCCTCCCACAATAACCAATTTTCCTATTCTCTGTAGATACCAACTGGGTGTCCTACAATTTAACTTATTTCTACTCTAACCATAAATTGTGTGAGATCCCACAGATGAAGGGCTCAGTTCCACAAGAGTGCCACCACTTCAGATGTCAATTGCATATCCAGGCCGTCACCTGTGCTTCTGACTGACTACCTGTAAATCAGAGGCTCCTAGGACCCCCTCCTTGTGTCTGATTATTTGCTTGAATATGACAAACTTAGACAAACTGTTTACTTGCTAGCTTACCTTGTAGAAGGCTGTGAATCATCAAAAGCCACATAGAAGAGATACAGGGAAAGGTGGGATAAGGTGAGGAACTTCACACCCTCTCCGGGATGCCGCCTCCTAGCACCTTAATGTGTCCAGCACCTCAGAAGCACATCAAATTTCCTTTCTGGAGAGTATTTGTAGAGTTTAATCTTTATTCCAAAATCACTGAATGTTCCAACTCTGGAATCACTTGCTCTTTCTGTTGGCCTACTCCTCCTGAGGCTTAATGTAGAGCCCCATCTTAAATCAGCTTGTTAGCAGAAGTGCAGGTGTGATTAGAGGCCACCTCCATCACTCAGGATGTTCCAAGAGTTTAGGAACTCTGTGCGAGGAACCGGGGACAAAGACCAAATATATCTTACTGTGCTACAATTGGATATCCAACGTGCTGCAGACATTCAAGGAATGGCTTCAGTATGGAAGATAAATACTAGAAACTAATTTGGAGATAACAGAAACACTGCAGCCATCACAAGAAAACATAATACAACAAGAAGGATGAATATGTTCAGAGTGAAAAAAGAGGACACCATCAATAATGAAAAGGACCAGCTAGATTAAGAAGGATCTCTTGGAAATTAAAAACAAGGTAGCTAGAATAAAAAAGTAGGAGAGTTATAGAAAAGTTGAGGAGCTCTCTAAGAGAAAAGAATAAAAGGCACAAAAATGCAAAATGTGAGAAAAGAATATAAGACAATGAGATGAATCCATCAGGGTCTGCTGCTGACCGGTGAACATTCCAGAAAGAGAAAAACAGAGCTTAAAAAGTATAAAAATGTCACAATTACAGCCCCAAACTGAAGTGAGTTTTTAAGCCTCTGAAGACCTCCAAAGTGCCAGACCAGGACAGTAATTAAAAAGGGACCGTTGGCAACATACATCATAAGATTTTAGAAAGGCATCCTGAGTTGTTTCCCCAAGTCACTTTAAAAATCAGCACTGGGGTGTAGGGACTTGCGTTCTGAGTCCTTTGCAGGATCCAGCGCACGGTCAGCACTCAGTCAGTGTCAAGCATGAGGAGGTGATGCCTTGGATCTGAATGCATGTGGTGTTCTCTGGACACGGTGTGTCCTCTCCAGGGTCTTGAGTCTGTTTTCTTAGCCTCGGTCCTTGAAATGTGCTTTGTTCTGTCCTTTCCTCTCCCTCCCTTTCCCGTGTTGTCTCTTTGCCTCCTGCCCTCCTCCTTCATTCGACATTTCTCTGGGGAACGGTGAAGGTTCTGCCTGCAGCAGCCAATTCCCAGACTGCTGCGAAGGCCATCGTGGCAGCCCAACTGCATGGAGAGGAGCAGGGGTCTTGGGAATTGAAGAGCAGTCAGCCTCTCCTTTCCTCCCCATGTGTGTAGGGTGACTCCAGGAGGAGGCTAGGAAAACCTGCTGGCTGGCTTCCCTGGGTGCTGTTGATGAGAGCGATTGGATTTGAAGGTCAATGCTACCAAGAGAACAAAGAGGGATGCCTCATTAATAAAGGAGATGTGACTTCTGAGCTCCTCTGTCTCGTATATGGGGAAATAAGTTTCCTTTTTTGCCAGTGGCCTGCTGAGCCAATCTAAGGAGTTAGCTGCTGCCTGAAGCTGAGCCCATGGCTTCATCCTCATCACTGGAGTGTGAGAAACAGTCAAAGGAAACAGGGCTGATTGGCATGCTGTTCCGAATGGGATTTGCATCTCATTATGTTAGCATGGCACTGGATAAAAATTATCATGGTTTCAGATTTTGGTCTCTTTCTTGGAGTCATTCTCTGTATCTACCTTCCACCAATATTCTTTTCCCTTCCATTTGTTATTTGTTCCTTCCTTCCTTCACTTATTTTTTATTCATTCATCCAATATACTTTGAACCCTGTTACATACTCCATACCGTGTTCGTGTCACATATTATATTCACCAGGGATATAAGTTATAACAGTCCTTGCCTTTCTGGAATGTTAAATTTAGGAAAAGAGGCAGACAGTACCCTACACACGACACACCTAAGGAGTTAACTGCCACTGCAACAAGTGGGAATCAGTAAAAGCTTGCATTTTCTTCCTTTAAGTTGTGCATATCAGCCGTCTAGTGGGAATTCTGACCTCATCTACTGGAAGAAAGTGATGATTTTAAAAATATGTTCCTCCCTTGAAGATGCTGAGCTTAATTCTCTCTCCCTTGGGTGTGCTAGACTTAATTGGTTCACTGCTAACAAATAGGAGAAAGCAGAAGGTTGGTGTGGAACCTTGGATACTGGATCATGAAGAATCTTGGTGGCTCTATTATATTCTGTCATTCCCATTCATCATCTCTTCTTCTCCCTCTCCCTCTCCTTCTCCTTTTTCCTCTCTTTCTCCTTCTCCTTCTCCCTCTCCCTCTCCTTCTCCCTCTCCTGCTCCTTCTCCTCCTCCTCTTCTTCCTCCTCCTTCTTCCTCTCTTTCTCTCTTTCCCTCCCTCCCTTTTCTTCCTCCCTCTCTCCCTCCTCATTCCTTACTCTGCAGAAAACCATTTGTCATGTTATAAATAGCCCTATACCTCTGAGGCAAGTCCAGGAGGCCAGGAGCTGAGCTTCAAGCCAAGAGCTGCATGAGTGAACTTGTCAGTGGATCCTGAAGCCTCATCAAGCCTTCAGATAACTGCAGCCTCATGAGAGAACCTGAGCTAGAACCCTCAGTCAAGCTGTTTCTGGATTCCTGAGCCTCTGAAACTGGGAGATCATATAGACTTATTGTTACAAGCCATTGAATTTTGGGGTAATATGTTATGCAGCAATAGATAATCAGTGTATGGATATGATGGAGATAGATTCTTCAACATCCTGTGTACTAGTCAACTTTCTATTGCTGGGACAAAATACCTAACATGCACAACTTAAAGGAGGAAATAGTTTATTTTGGCTCATGATTTCAGAGGTCTTAGTCCATGGTCAGCTGCCTCCAAGGCAAAAACATCATGGCAGAAGAAAGGTGCTCACCTTATGGGAATCAGGAAGCAAAGAACAGGGAAAGAGCCGGAGAAGAAGGGACCAGGGACCAGGTATAGTCCCCAGGATACACTCCTATTACTCATCCAGACACATCCAGAAGTGTGCTTTACTAATCTTGTAGGCATCTCTCGAGCCAGTCAGGTCGACAATTAAGACTAAATGTCATACCCTATTTATCTGAAAATAATGTTATTATAATCTCACTTTGGCCTGATGGCTTAAATGTGTATAGAATTCCCTCCTACGATGGCAGTCCTCTTCCGTCAGTATTCTGAAAACATTCCTCCATCACATCCAATACGGGTGCTGATGCTGTGCGTGCTGGTGCGTCCAATGCCTTTCTTTCCCTATCCCTGACCCAAAGAAACAGTGCTAGATGTTGAACATTTTCAGCTGCTAAATTTTGGGTATCATGTTTCGCAGCAATAGGTAACTAATCCAAAGGGGCAGAGAGGTGGGGGACTTGCTGGAGAAGTGAAACTTACACTTGAAAGAAGAAAAGGAATCTACCAGGTGTTGAGATGGGGCTGGTGTGTTGCCAGCCAAGGGGCACTGCACACACAAGAGCTCAGCACCAGGAAAGCATGAGGTGAGAGGCAAGAAGAAAAGGGAGATCACATTGCTGAGCTGTAGAGGAGGAGGACAGCAGGAGATATAGGCAGAGGACAGGGCACCAGGGCCTTGGGGACCACAATGAATATTTTGCACTTTATCCTGATAACAATGGGAAACAATGAGGTTTCAGTTAGATTATCAGATTTTCTCACTCAACTAGTAAAATGATTGCTTGGGACCCAAAAGAAAAGGGCTATACACAATGGTAGACCTTACTACTATGCTGGCTTTATGAGGACTGGTTGGCTCTACTCTGTCCTCCAAGGTTTTACTGCCTTTCCTTGGGCAAGCCTGACACACAGGAAACACTATGGAAGTGTTTGCAATTATGATTTGCTGTTATTGGCTTCATACAGTGATTATCAAACTTGAGCGTACATCAGCTCACCTGAAGGGTTTTACTGTAACCCACCCTAGAATGTCTCATTCAGTACTGAAACGGAGCTGGGGGTTCTGTTTCTAAGGTGTTCCTGTGTAATTCTGGTCTGAGGACCCCACTTTGAGAATCGGTGGGTTGGCAGAACTGCTTGCCAGTGAGGGAACTGGGGTTTGTCCCTGGCATGGCTTAGTGACTGCATGGATGTGGCCCAGCAGCTTTCCTTCTTGCCTCTGTTCAGGTTCGGTAAAGGTTACACAAATGTGAGAAGTCCGTTGTTTTCTTTGCAGGGAGGATGTTCTCATCTCTTCCCTTGGTGAAGTGGTTTCCAGCATGTCCATGGTTTAGCAACTATCCTGGCTAGGGAGAATATCTGTCTTTGTTACTTTCTCATTGCTGTGACACAATACCTAGCACCCATAATTTAAAGGAGGAGAGGTTTATTTGGGCTCACAGTTTGTAGAGGCTTCAGTCTGTAGTCAGCTAGTTCCAAGGCGGGGTGGCACAGCAGAAAGGCATCGCAGAGGAGAAGCAGCTCATGGCATAGCAGGCAGGGAGCAGAACACAGGATCAGGCAGGATGAGGGATATATACCCTCACACCCACAGTGACCAAGTTCTTTCTACCAGGTCACCTCCCAACATCACACCCAGCTATAAACCCATCCGTAGATTAATCCAGTACCACACACCCATAATCCAGGCACCTCACAAAAGCCCCACCTATGAACATATGAGGCTTTGCAGGGACATCTATAAATAAGCCATAACAATCCCTCAGCCCAGGCCCTGAGGCCTAGCAGGTTACAGCTCTGTCGTTCTGAGGCAGTGCTGTCTGCTTCCTCATCATGTCCTGTTTGTTTCTCCAGCTCACTTTGTATTTCAGATGTTTGCTTGGGACAACTTGCTATTGGGCAACCAGGATGGAATCTCCCTCACGGTCAGAGATTCCCTGGGATTAGTCCAGCCTGTGACCTGGATGGACTGGCCTATTCTCAGAAACTCTGATGCTAAATGGTGTCCAATACTCTAGTCTCTAAGAAGAGAAGAACAAATGGATATTCTTCTACTTTGTCAGGCCCAGCTCCCCCTTGTGTAGCCATAGATAAGAGTCTCTTGTCTTAGTCTGTTTTCTGCTGGCATAACAAAATGCTTGAGACTGGTTGATTTATAAAAGAAAAGAGATTTATTTATCTAATAGTTCTGGAGGTCCAAGAGCATGACACCAGCATGTGCTTGGCTTTTGGTGGGGCCTTTGTGGGGAATAGTATTATGTGGTGGGGACACATATAAGACTGGCAAGCAGGCTTGTGCAGAAGAGCCCAAAACAGCAGGGTAATCTTGCTTTAGAACAACCTGCTCTCACAGCAACTAATCCAGATTCTTCACCCAACTCGTTCTTTGCAACAGAACCCTATCTCCAGATAAAGACATAAGAGTGAGTCCCCATGATCTAATTATCTCTTGAAGGTACCACCGCCTCTCAAAACTGTTATACTGGGAATCTGATTTCAGTTTGAGTTTTGACGGGGACAGGCATTCCCCATACTGTAGCGCCTCCCTTGCATGTTATATATCTACTTTACATATTTGAGTCCGGGGTGGTAAATGAGTTTGATTTTTCATTGCATTCTGGCAGCCGTGATTTCCCTCAACTCAATCTTACATACTCTAGTGGGTGTCAGAAAACCAAATTAAAGTTAAATTCCCACCACAAATGCCTCCAGCTTTGCTGATCAGATATGGAAGGTGAAACCTGGTCATATTCACAAATTATTCATTCAGCATGGTGGGAGGCCTGTGCATACGAACAGGTCTGTGACCCATCTCCAATAATGCTTGATCTCTTGGGCTGGATATTGATGTCTTCAAACCTCCCCAGGGAATGAGGTTCCATAGCCTTTCTCATGAAGAAAAGGGCCTTTCTTACAACTAATTCAGATGCTTCAGAGAAAGCATGACCTTTAATCATATTGGTGTTTTATGCCTCCAAATATCCAGTCTCCCTGAGCAGAAGGTGACCAATACATGTTTGCTGAGGTGAATGGATGGGTGGAATCGGAGCAAGGGTTATTCTCCTCTAGGTAATAGATCTGCTCCTAGCATGGTTCTCACCTTGGTGACAGTTTACTTCCTTTCATATCCAAGCAAAAAACCATTCTTAGCCTCACATGTCCTTTGCCCGAACAAGTTCTTCTTTGACTTGAGTTTTCAGATGGCCATTCCTCCATCGTTCTTCCCTAGCGTACTAAGTCTTGGTGTACAGGCAGAGTTATAACAAATCCATGGAGACTCTTTGACATGGGGAAGAGTCAAATATCACTCTGCATCCAAAGCATGCCTCACTTCTGGTGACTGGGAGAAGGATGAAAAGTGGCACATGAGAACTTGATGCTAGGTCAGTGAGGTAATAACATTGGTGCAGACAAAAGGAAATATGCTAGGATGACATAGCTGGCCTTGTCACTCTACCTGTCACCTGTGGTCATATTTCAGTTGCATGGTTTGTGGCGGTTGCTGGCTTTCACTCCAGCTGTGCCTCTTATCACCTTGTAGACCACTTTTAATGCACAGCATCTTAGCTGGATGTGTATGCATGCCTGTAATTCCAGAACTCAGGAGGCTGAGGCAAGAGGATCGCCGTGAGTTCGAGGCCAGCCTGGGCTGCATAAGCAAGTTCAAGGCTGGACTGAACTACATAGCGAAGCCCTGTCTCAAAATAACAACAACAACAACAAAAATATACAACATCATGTCCCACTCTTTGTGATTAGGGCGCCTTCCTCTGGAGTTGTCTAGGACCATTGTTTCACTGGGATGAACATTATCTCTTCAATACATACCTGTGACTTATGCTATCACCACCAGTTTTTGGATAAGACTGGTGTTTGCCCATAGTGATAAAGGGCTTTTCTGACTCTCAAAATTATGTGTGCATTATTCATATGTTCCCTTGTCTGGCGACAGTTACTGAGCATGCCTAATGAAAAGGTAAGGCTTGAGAAAGCAATTATCAAAAAAAGCTGAAAAGGAGAAAGAACGTGTAACCTAGGGCTGCAAACTGGTTATGTGATGTCAGTCAACTTCTTTGACTTCTTGTTTTTCTTCTGTATCTAAGCAAATGGATAAGCACTGGTTAATTTCCATGAGTCCTCCAGATGCTAATGTAGCACCATTCTCAGAAGAGAGAAAGCTCTTAATGCACAGAAACAGAGGCCAAGTATGCACTCAGCCATGAAGGCAGTGGCAGTCAGCATATTTAGCAAAGGGGCTAGCTCCAGAGGTTTCTGACTGAGGCATCCAGGAAGTCTGGAGTAAATAGCCAGGGATACTAGTTTAGGCCTAGCCAGTGATGAAAGCCATGGTTTGGGGCCCAGGGGGTACAGTTAGAGGCTACTTGATGTGTTCTCTGCTGGAAACCAATGATTAATAAATTAAAGGCTACTTGAACTTTGCCTGGGTAAAGTGTTGGGGACATAGTGGTTAATAAAACATGTTCTCCTTGCCCTCATGGAAATTTATAGTCCAGTGTGGAGAAAGACATTAATTAAAGAATTATACAAATAAATGTGAATCTTCAAACCCGATTAATCTACCTACCATAGAGAGGGCCATAGTGCCATGAGAGGGCATAATAATCAGTATAGCCCAGTAAAGGGGTCCAGGGAAGGGCAAGAAGAATCAACTGAAGGGGTGAGTGTTGCATCCAAGAGGGCAGTAAAATGTGCAAGGAGGTATGAGAGGCCTGGTGAGTTTGGGATCAGCAACGTGACTTCGGACTTAGCAAATACGTGACCATATTTTAAGACAAACTTAGCTGCACAAAGTTGGATTCTTTGTGTACTTTATTTTTGCTATCTTAAAAAATATCTTTATCCCAAAGATTCATTTTTTTTTTGGCTGAGTATGTGACCCTTTAAATAATTAGGAAGAAGGAATCTGTGAATAAGCGAGGCAACTGAGAACACGAGTCATTTCAACTTAAACGAAGAGAATTCTCTTAAGACCTTCGGGTTATTACAGAAAAAGTGACAAATAGTAGATGCTGGTGGCATAACACTTAGAACCTCTCGAGGACTCTGCCCTAATAAGCTGATACAAGGTCTGCTGTGAATCCTAAATAAAAGGATCTGCCTCTCTGCTCGGAGGGCTCGGTCTATAGCGTCCCTCGTGTCACTGTTCCCAGCATCTTCATCCCTTAATCCCCACTAGATGCACATTCCACATCCCACTCACGCAGATGGAAGAGATCTAAGACGGACCTAGCAATTTCTATGTGAACTCCCAGGTCGTGGAGGAATATACTTGGTGTCTTCTAGTCATAAACAACACCCCCGAAATCATCCTGGAATCCTTTGCTTTTATAATCAGTTGAACATTTGGGGGCAATAACAAGGGGACTTATTTTGGTATCTAGGACAATTTTCCTGTCTTGACAGAAAAGCAAGATGTGATATATAAAATAAGACATGTGTAGGAGGACATATAGCGCATTTGCCTTTGAAATTGGATTATTTACAGTAAGACAGGAAGATAAATGTAAAATTTTATTGGCACAAGCTCTGGGTTAATTGTCTGGAAAAGCCGGGATCGAAGGCATGTGTAGTTACAGTGTTCCCTAAGAATAGACCTTCCCATTGGCTGTGCTGGCATATTCAGAGTCTTAGCTGAAGTTCCCCGTATGTTTGGAGATGGCACGGGGTGATGTTTCCGTCAGACTCCGGCTGTCAGACTCTACCTCCTGGTTTCTCATCCACGAGATCGTACCATGAGGCCTCAGCATGTGCTCACTGCCCTCTGAGGGTATTTTCAGCCTTCCGGTAGGCTTCTGATGATTTGGCCCGTTGTAATCCATTGATGGAGTGGGGGTGGGGGTGGGCATGAGAATCTCATCTGACAGGGGAAGAAAATGTATATTCAGCATCCTGAAGAATGGGCTTTAATCACTCTAATTAAAAAGCCTTTTTAAGCCTAAACAGAGAACACATTTCAAAAGGACAAACTAGATGTATGAAGGTTGGTTGGGAGGCCATTGCAACAGCCCAACCAGCAGTTAATCAGTGCCTGCACTGTGCAGGGCTCTAAGTGACTGTAATGGGCCCCCGTGGAACACAGTGGCTTGTGTAAGATGGAAGTGCCTTTGAGTCTTATAAGTTTCTGTGCCTTATTCCAGCTATAAGGCAGATGGGGAATAAGTCTTTATCCTGACAGTCCCGCAGCCAACTAAAAGCCTTTTTGGTGGGAAGGAGGGGAGAATTGGGAAAGATGGGCTCAGCCTCCCACAGAGAAAGGACAGTAGTGACATCTGTCTAAGATAGACTCAACACATAGTGGGCGACCTCTGGCAGTTGATCCATATGGGAAACAGGACAAAGGAGATAATAAAAAATGGCCCTTTTCCTGATTCTAGCAACCATGTTGCCCTCGGGAGGGACAGGAAATGCATTTGGAGGCTTTGGGGTTATGCTGACTTTGTGCTTCCTGTTGCTTTTCTGGGGGAGACATCTGACTTTTGAATTTGATATGCCAGGATGGAGGTCCTGTTCAGTGACGGGAAGAGGCAGCACAAGCAGAGTTAAAAGAGGCCTTCCCACATGGCCCTGGCTTAATCTTTTGGGGCTGCTATGACAAAATATATATTGGGTGGCTTATGGACAATGAGAATTTATTTCTCATGGTTCTGGAGACAAGAAGTCCAAGATCAAGCTGGCAGCACATACAGTGTCTGGTGGGTGCCCACTTTTGTTTCACAGAATACCTTCTCAGCTGTCTTCAGTGAACAAAAAAGCTTCCCCAGGCCTCTTTCATAGGAACACTAATCCCATTAGGAGGGCCCACCCTCATGACCTAATCATCTCTCGAAGGTCCATCCCTTAATATCTTCACCTTAGGGCTTAGGACTTCAATATTTGGGGTGGGGGTGGGAGCACACACATTTAGCCCATAGTGTTGCCTGGCCCTGGCTCTAGCCGTACTGGACTCCTCACCTTCCATCAAGAGGCCACACCCTCTGATAAAGCCAACCCCCACAGACAGGTGGCAGGTCACACTCTCTACAGGGTCCTGCCCCTCTTTTCCCTGAGGCCAATCCCTGTGCACCCTCTAACATCTAAACCAAAGTCACCTCTGCTATGGAGGAGGACCAGCCAGGTCAGGAAAACCCCTGAGTAGAAGACCACATCTCTTTTCACTGTAGGTGCCTTGGCTCAGTTCACAGGCGCACAGACGTGAAGTTCAGCTGATCCAAAAGGGTAGGGCCCTCCGGGGTAGGGGTCCACTGCTGCTTTTTGTGGGATCCCAATCGTTCTGGCGCCCATTACTCTAATTTATACCTGTCTGCTTATGCATTTGTCTTTCTATTTAGGCCGAGTGTCCCCTCTGAGTAGGGGTTGGGTTTCTTCCATCCTTACTTCTTATTGGGTACAACCTGGAGCTCAGTGGTTATCTGTACCTCCATTATAAGGGAGAACATGTAAAGACATGCTAGCATCTTATTGAGGCTGTGCCTTATTCCCGCTATAAGGCGATGTGGGAATAAAGTCTATCTTGACAGTCCTGCAGCCAACTAAAAGCCTGTTTGTTGGGAAGGAGGGGAGAATTGGGAAAGATGGGCTCTGCCTCCCACAGAGAAAGGACAGTAGTGACATCTGTCTAAGGTAGACTCAACACACAGTGGGTGTTCAACTTATTAAGGCAGTTGGAAGTCGGAATGATTCTGGATGTGTCTGGAGATTTCAAAGAGGGTTTTTGGGAGAAGTGGTTGGAGACTTGACCTTGGAGGGTGCATGGAGTTCTTGTAGATGACGGGCCAGGGGAGGACCCAGGGATGAGAAGAACAGGCACAAACACATAGAAATAGGGGTGAATGCGTGTGTAAAGATTTGGGTCCCCAAGAAGGCAGACCTGACTGGAGCCAAAGATCTCTCCTGGGCAGTAAAGAAGAATATCTAGTTTAGTAGGGAAAGGGGTAACTTGAACGTGAGCAGATGGAGAGGGAACAGGGAGCAGGGAGGGTGGCAGGTTCTTGAGAAAGGGTATAGTTATCATGTTGCTTTAGAGAGATAAATTGTAGAGCAGGGTGCTAAGAAGCTGTTTAAGTCATTCCAATGAGTTGATTAGCATCTCAACTGCTATCAGAAAAGGACAAAGGGAATCTGAGAGGTTCTGTGGAAGGACAGACAGTTCCTGGTAACAAGTTGGTTTGGAAGCTGAAAAACCAAATGTAAATCACTCAAGTTTTTTAGTGTCAGCATGAAGAAATATAGTAAAAGTGGGAGGGAGGGGTGACTTTTACGCTGGAACAATAATGGATTTCCAGAGGGACCAAATCCATGAAGGTGGGGCAAATTCAGAAGTCTGCAGCATGGGCAGGGATTGGTCTGCCACTCTGTTCTTTTACTTTAGTTCTGTTTTGCCAAGTCGGACAGCTGCGACCTTGACGTCCAACCACAGCCACTTATCACCATGGCTTCTCAGTGTTCTGTAGATGGTGGGTACCCATGAATAAACAAGCAGAAACTTAACAGATAATTAAGACATGTGGCGGAGTGATGCGTTGGGCTTTTTCTCTACCTCCCTCAGCAGAGTGACGGCTTCAGACTTTGTCCCTACAAAGCATCGATCTATCAAGAAGTGTGGCCAAGTGTGCCAGTTTCCTGTGGCTCCATAACAAATGCCAACAACTGTGTGGCTTAAAAAACAGGAATGTGTTGTCCCACGGTGGTGGAGGTGAAAGGTCCAAAATCAAGGAGGTGGCTGTGTTGGTTCCACCTGCAGGCTCTGAGAGGGAGTCCACTTGGTGCCTCTCTTCTAGCTTCTGGTGACTGCTGGCAATCCTTGGCATTCCCTGGCTTGTAGACGTATGACTCCCATCTCTGCTTCTGTCTTTGCAGTGACTTCCCCTCTACATACTTTCATGTTGGTTTCCCTTTCTTTCCTCTTGAACTGTCATTGGATTTAAGGTCCATTCTTTTTTTTTTTTTTTTTTTTTTTGTGGGTACCAGGGGGTCGACCTCAGGACCTCACACGCCAGCAGGCGCCCGTGCCGCTGAGCGATATCACCGGCCCCTTTTTTGTGGGTTCCGGGAGTCGAACTCGGGCCCTCGTGCTTGCCGGGCAGGCGCTTAAGCCGCTGAGCCATCTCACTGGCCCAAGGTCCATTCTAATCTAGAATGATCTCATCTCACAATCCTTACCCTAGTTATATCTGCCAAGAGCCAATTTTTAAATAAACTTATATTCACAGGAGCAGGGATTTAGGGCTCTTGGGGAGGCTGGGGAACACAATTCAACCCAATTTATTAAGAGGCAGTCTGTTTATGAATAGAATTTTTGTTCTATTTCTCCAGTGGTGCTGCATGAAAACTGAAATATAGTCTCAAGATCAAATTGACTAAAAATCTGTTCTCTAAAAACAACAGTACCATGTATCTGCTGTTTCTTGAGAATGTCAATACTAGGAGTTCTGTCCCCACACCCCTCCAAACACACATAAGCTTGAACTAAAATGAGATAAAACAAAATGGTGGAAACCTCAAAGCATTTCCAAAGAGACAGAACTGAGGTATGGGTTTTAGTTTTCAAAAAAGTCCTCTTCCCTAGAAACATGTGGGAGAAGACATTCCCTGAGCAAGTTTCCTTGTGTGGAAGGAATGGAACAGAAGAGAGTTCCAGAAAATGGTGGACCCAAGATGTAGCATGTCAGCCATAAAAATGCACCATGTATTTCTTGGAGTTTCCTCTTGAAACCTAGAAATACAATGTTGTTATATATAACATAACATTTACATCGTGGTGATTGTATTTGAGGCCCAGAAAAAGGGAGAGATGGCTTTGTGGTAAGAGCTTGGGCTAAGATGATGAATGTGGGATATGAAGAAAAATTAGCTTGGGAAATATTTTAGGACAAATAAATAAATGCTGACCCAACATAGAGAGGAGATAAAAGTAAAAGAGCAAGGGGCCGGTGATATAGCTCAGCGGCATAAGTGCCTGCCTGGCAAGCGTGAGGTCCTGAGTTCGACTCCCGGTACCCGCATATAAAAAAAAAAAAGTAAAAGAGCAATGTGGTTGACTTGGAAGGATATACTTGGAAAGTCCTGCCTGGCTCTGACAGGTGTCTGTGCCCAAGGGTCCCCAGCCCTATGCAAGGCATGTAGTAGCAGGCATGTCGTAAGTACTCACAAGTACATATATATACCCCTTCCATCCTGACTGTCAGCTCCTATACCAAAATTGAATTTAAGGCATTCTGGGAGCCTCTCAGAAAAGCTGTATTTCCTTACAGTGTGCTTATGCTCAGCTCAGAAATATTAGAATCAGCCCCCAGATCATGAGAGGAAGCCATGCATACAGGTTTTGCTTGGGAGGTGTTTTCTGAGAAGGTCTAGTTGGGAGTTTTATCAGTTTCTCTGAATAATGTTGGCTTACTTGGAGCTCTTACCCTTCCACCCTCTTCCCTTCCTTCCATGCTTCTTTCCTTCCTGTGTGCTGGACTCTGCACACTGGGCTCAAACAAAAGTAGGGTCTGGCCCTTCTTTGCCTTGGCTATTTGGTGGGCTTTGAGTGCTCAGACTAGATAATGGTCAGTACCTAACCAGCTCAAGAAAGAGTTTTACGCAGGTCTGTGGATGGTCTTGGGGAAAAGAATTCACAGATGCCAGGTACAGATGGTCCCTTCTTGAATCCGTTTGGCTTAATATTTTCAGCTTATAATGAGCTTATCAGGACCCATCCGTAAGTTGAGGAGCATTTATTCTTGGGAATAGAAGAGGGCATGAACAAATAAGATCTTGGTCATGCGCTCCATAGACTCCTTTTCTTGTCAGGAGGGAAGAGGCCTGAGAAGACCAAGACAGCAAAAAGAAACCCTTGTAAGTGCAGGACTGAGAGCAAGCCTGGTGGCCCTGTTCTAGCGGCAGCACTAGGTCTGGATGTTCCTCGTGGTGGACTGTATGTGCAGCTGGGACACTGCCTGAAGACTACATGCTTCTGCAGAAGACAGCCAAGTGAGAGTAGAAACTGGAAGGTTGAACTTTCCTTCACCCTAAGATGCCACCTTGACATCGTTGAATGGGGAAGGTGGAGGTTGTTGATAGCATCCTCTTCCCCAGCAGCTTCAGGGAGGGGAGCAGTGGGATCAGTCGAATGAGCTATGTCTTTAGCTTTTGTGCAGAAGCCGGTAAAGTATTTGTTAAATGTGGCTCATGTCCCAGGATAACAGGGAGGTCACCAAATGCATTTTAAAGACCGTCTTGCCAACTGGAAGGGAAAAAATGGATGGAAATTGTATTATTCCATTTTCCGGTTGCTGGAAAAAAACATCTGACACGCACAGCTCAAAGGAAGAGAAGTTTATTTGGCTCATGATTTCAGAAGATTCAGTCCATGATCAGCTGGCTCCAAGGCAGGAGCATCAAGGTGGAAAGGCATGGTGGAACAAAGCTGCTTAGTTGATAGCAGCCAGGATGCAGAGTAGGGAAACAGTGCCAGAGAGGAGGGAGCCAGATGTAGTCTCAAGGTCATGCCTCCATGACCGACACAGGCACACCAAGAAGTGTGCTTTACTAATCCCCTAGGCAGCTCCCAAGCCCATCAAGCTTATAATTGAGCTTAACAGCTACAGACATTAAGTGAACATCCAGTTTTGATACTGGGAGCCTGATCCAACTCATTCCCTGCCCTGGAAAGTGGCTATTTTTTTGGTTCAACAAGGTCAAGATGAAAGGATAAGTTCACTCTTTGGTCATGAATGCAGCTGGGTAACAGGAAAGCAAGGATAGGAGACCTCTGAGTTCCAAGATAGGAATCAGAATACTCAATGCCCTGTAATATGTGCATTTAACCTATACAAGAATTCCTAAGTCCAGAACACTATTTATTCTGTCTCTGCCCAGTTCTTAGAAATTTGGTTATCTGCTTCCCCAACCTTCATTAGATTAGGGGGAAAAAATGATAAATGAAATGTGAAAGGGAAAAGGTCTTGCTGGACACAGGCCTCTGACAACTGAGATCAGAGAGCGGATGCCCTGATGGTAATGAAGCAGACATGAAATCGATGAGCACATGTCGCTCATGCAGACGCCACCTCCATGAACAGACCAGCTGGGGGTGGCTCTAATGAGGGACCTGCCATCTCCTGCCTCAAGATGACAGAAGCCATCACTGTGTTGTGTAGTCACACAGTAATTAATGTTTCCAAAATGGTTCTGAGTCGTCTGCAGAAATTAAATAAAATTAAGGATGCAGGAAAATGAGTATTGCCTTTGGGAACAACTCCTATCAAAATAAAGGAAAGCATCAGTGATTAAGGGTGTCCCCTCTACTGTAGGAAGAACTATGTAAGTAGACTATCTGGCTCCTCTTTGGTTCCGAGTAACTGCTCAGGGTATGCACACTGATCATAATGGCAGACCATGAGGAGGCAGAGGTGGTCCTGCATGGCAGAGAGGCCCACCCTGTGGCTAAGGCAAAGGCTGCCTCCTCTGGTCCTGAGTCCTTTTGTGGCCTCCCCTACGAAGCAATAGTTCTAATACTACATCCCTCGTAGGACAAATGAGACAGTGTACATTTTGTGTGGTGCCTGTCTCGGACTCCTCTGTTACCGTTAGTGTCAGCTTTCTAGGGCTGCCATAACAAAGGACAACCAACTGAGTGGCTTAAATACAACAGAAATGTATTATTCTCACTGTTCTGGAATCTCGAAGTCTGAAATCAAGGTGTCAACAGGGCCATTCTTCTGACACCTCTAGAGAAGGATCACATCTTATCTTCGCCAGTTGCCGGTGGTTGCCATCGATCCTTGGCTTCTTGGTTTCTAGATGCATCGCTCCATTCTTTGCCTTCTTCGTCCCATATCCTTCTTCCCCATGTGTCTCTGTGTCTTTATTTTCTCTTGTTTTTCCCCAGGACGGGGAATTAAACACATGGCCTTCACACTGAATTATATCCTCAGCCCTTTTTTTATTTTTTATTTTGAGACAGGCTGGGCTCAAACTTAAGATCTTCCTCCTGCTGCCTCAGCCTCCCAGAGTGCTGAGATTACAGGCATGCACTACCATGCCCAGCTATTTTCTCTTCTTATAAGGAAACTAGTCATGGGATTTAGGACCCACTCTGATCCAATATGATTTCATCTTAACTAATTATACCTGGAAAGAGCCTATTTCCAAATAAGGTCACATTCTGAGGCTTTGGGTAGAGATAAATCTGCGTGGGCCAGTATTCACCCTAGTACATTATTCCTTGTTATTTCAGAAAGGTCTTTGCTAAATAGGTAACACCCTTGCTGCCCCAGGCTCCTCTTACCTTGAAGGCTAAATGAGACCAGAATCCTCTTATTAGAGTCTCTCTCCTTTGGCTTAGAGCTCTGTCCCTTTAAAGTGTACGTAGTCCCTCGAGGATGTTATTATTGTTTTAAATCTTATTAGACACTGAAGCCCAAGTATAACGTGTTTATTCAGGCCTCATCCCAAATCAGTGCAGTTTACCGATCCTGGGACCGGGGTCCCAGTAACAGTGTGGTTTATGAAGCAGATACACACTTGACCTCAGCTGATCCTCACAGATGACACAGCCCCATCTCACAGAGGAGAAAAGTGAAGCTGAGGGAGGTCACATAGCAGTGCCTTGCAAAGTCAGCTTAGAAAAGCTGGGCTGCTTAGTCTGGTATTGAGGCAGAAGGTGACCAGGTGAAAGGTGGAAGCCGAAGGCAGGCTGCTACCTTGGCCAGTGGCTTCAGCTCTCCAAAACACTCTTTCTGCACCTGCAAAATGGAGTAGATAAGATCTTTGGGATGTGTTTGTGAGAATGAAATGGACCATGCAAACTAATGTGGGGAATTGCCCAGCAAGTGCTAGTCTCTCCTCTCCTCTGTCTGGCGATTGTACTATCAACAAATAGTCTCTGGTTCTGCTGGTGCTTGCCCTGTGTGTCCCTGGGTGGTTTACATTTGGGAGGTACCAAGTGCATGCTGGGAGTGTGTGGGAGGGAGAACGAGTAGAGGCAGTGACCTATGGGTCCCCACAGAATCTGAGCATCTGTCTGGGATGAGAACTGAGCAGACTTCCTGGGTGGCACCTCCACTCTGCCATCTGGCACTGGCAGGCTCACATCCCAGCCCTGCTGTTTGTAATCACATCCCCCTCAACCAGGGGGCCTTGCCTATCTGTATTCCCCGGTTCTTCCCCCACCAGGCTGATCTAGGGAGGGAACAAGTGGCAGCTCCATGAGATCTGCCTGGAAAAGACAGTTTCATAAATAATGTAGAGGTGCGAGGGAATCTGGGGCCCGGCCGGTGGAGCTCTGTGCAGATACCCCTGAAGGTTCAGAAAGGCACAAAGCAGACCAGCACCAAGCTCTCAGCAATGGAAAAGCAAGAGCAAAAATTTCATTCTTAATTTCCAGCCTGGCTCTGTGGTAGGTTTTCAATCCCTGCGCTTGGAAGAAGGTTAGCTTTGTCTTTCGAAGAAACTAGTAAACAGGCCTTGAGGCAGAGGCTGGAGCTCAGGGCTGGCTGATGCTTGTGTGTTGAGGGGTGAGGGTCACCCATTTGGAATTAGCTGGTTTCTTAAAGCCTTGCTTCCTGCAGCTACCTCCAAGTAATTATTCAGTCTGATTGATATAGTTCCCCCAAAATCATCTTGTGGGATGCAATACCTTAGCAAAGATTTTCTGCTTCCTGGGGGACTGAGTTAGGGTGCAGATCTGCCTACTGGGCTGGGGAATCTGTGCTAGTTCAGAGCTCTCTAGTTTTACTTCATCCATCTGGGCCCTACCCCTGGCTCCCCAGTGCATCTAGTAGGCAGTACATTTATCCCTCAATATATGCAGGGGATTGGTTCCAGGGTCCTCCTCACAGGAACTAAAATCTGTGCACACTCAGGTGCCTAATATAAATTGCATAGTATTTGCATAAGAGAAAAAATTTTCCAAGTATTTTTATCCATGGTTGGTTCAGTCTATGGATGCAGAACCTATAGATATGAAGGGCCAACAGTAGTAGTCAAATCACCTTTCATACTTGTTACAAATACAGTGTCCCTGTCCTCACTGCATATCACTGAATCCAGGTGTGTGTTTCGAGGAGAGTCACAGATGATGCAGTTGCAGCCACCAGCCTGCAGGGCAGTTCCCAGGGCAGTGGCCAAGGTAGATCCCTCATCAGCCTGGAGACTGAGGGCTGCAAGTGATAGGGTCCTCAGGGGTGCTCCAGGCATGGGACTTCAGAGCTGTGAGAAAGAGAAGGTGCTACTTGCTACAGTAGGAGGTCTCAGAGCTGAAACGGGGCTGGTGAAAACAAGCACAGCTAAGGAAAGAGCCGGGAGCCTGGGTGATGGGAGAAATAGGTGCCTGCAACATTCACTACCCCTTGAAACTGGAGGGTTGGCAAAGCAAGTTTCATGAGCTTCAGTTTTTCTTTCTTTCTTTCCCTCCCTCCTCCTCCTTGTCCTCCTTTTTAATTGTAGCCAAGCACCATCATTGCCCTGATAATGAGTACATAAGTTAGACAGGCATAAAGCAGAAAATGGTATAGCCAGGGTAAAACAGAACAGAAGGGAGAAATTTAAATGACTCAGCCTGGGGGAGAGAGAAAGAAGGTATGGGAGAATAAGGAGTTGCCATTCTCTGAACTCCAAGTCACCCCAGGATGAAGAGAACGTTGGCTTAGAAAGAAGAATAAAGCAATCTCACCCGCATGGGAAATGTATTCAGCTTGACCCAGACATATGGGCAATATTCAAATCAGTGCCCACTGTTTCCTTTTCAGAGGAGCTTTAAAATTTTTTCAATAAACACTGGGTGCATTAATGGGCCCAATTGTCAGCAGTTGACTGGGTCACTGCCTGGCTAGTTAAATTCTTAAGGCCAACTGACATATCCAGTTAACACAGAGTGGGAGGCCCTGCAAGGTATGACTTCTGACTTGTCTGTTTAGCTTCCTGTGGTGGGAAGGTGTCTTGGAGGGGACTTAGCAGGTTTGGTTGTTCCAGGGAGGTGAAGCCTTTGCCAATATAGTTATATGCTGGTCTGCAGCTATCGTTTTGTAAAATGAAGAGCTGTAACTGAAAAGCTGTAACCAAAGAGCTGTCATTTGGTTGCTTGGATACTAGTGACTTCACTACCCAAAGTCATCACTAAGCCCTTCCAGGGAGGCCACCACAAGCCCTCCAGAGGCATGAATGTCTCAGGAGCCAGGCATCAATCAGTACAAGAAGATGGAGACTTTGGTTGTAGTCCTCCTGTTGAAGACAGCTAGAGTCCCCTCGACAGGGACATTAGCCTGTCTAACCCATGCTTCTGGCCCCAGCCATCTATTATACCAGTGCACCATCATTCATTTGCATCGCCATGGACTGGGTCTCAGTATAAGGATGGCTCCTTATCTAGAAAAATCAGGAGTGATTCAGTGCCATTTTGCAACTGGAGCAGTTAGTTAGATGCCCAAGCAGCTTTGACTTTAGCATTGTTCCCACAAGCTCTTCTGGCTTTGTTAATGTCATCCCTGGCTCTTTGGCCATTTAACTACATGTTCAGGCTCACAGGAAGTACAGCTGCCTCCTAATCCAGGTTCCATCTGTGGTCCAAACTGCTCATACCAGTTCAGAGGCTGTGTGAGAAGGTCGGTATTTTGCTGTCCAGCTCCTGCCCCTCCTTGCAGTGCCTACCTCCTCTATGGTTGAGTCTGAACATTTTCTCCAGGTCTATAGGTCAGTGAAGGTCAAATTATTCAGTTCTATTTTGGAGGTGGCCAAGAGCTATGATCAGCCTGGTGCTAGCTCACAGCCTGGTGCCATGATCAGCCAGGTGCTGGATAACAGCTTGTTCTTTTGCACACACTGCAGATGACAGACCCACCATATCCTATGGAAGGCTAAGGTAGCCTGTGGGATAGGCATTTCCCTGTGGTGAAGTGTCTATAGCTACAGTACTCTATCCAACATTTCCAGGTCCAAGAGTATCTATTCATTTCGTTTCCTGACATCTTCTTCTTCTCTATTCTTTTGATCATTCTTACTTTTCACTTAGCTCATTCATTTTATTCACTCCTTCAGCACTTGTTTATCATACACCAGTAGTGAACTGAGCCCTGAGCTGTGAGCAGTAGGTCTGGCAGGCACAGCATGATCCCGAGGAAGCCCATGACTTACCCACACTTGCCTTCTCTTTCCATGCCTCCATGGCCTGTTCTGTGCCCAGTGGGGAGATAGTTTCTTAATTTCCTCACCTCACAAGAACAACAGACAGCATGTTCTCAAGCAGGGTCAGTCATTCTATCTGTGGGTTTCAAGCACCAGCTATGTGGCTTCCAGAGTTAAGGACATATAGAGAATGCCCCAGGCAGGACCCATATAGGGAGTCCCCAACCCCAAGTAGTTTATAGACTGATAGGGCAGAGGAGTAACACACATAGAATGTAGATAGAGAGGATTAGAGGGTAATGATGCATGCCACTGTGTATATCTGGAGGTGCTGGGGGCTTGGAGAGTCCCAGGAGGCCTCTTCTGATGTGCAGGTTATAGAATAGATGCTCAGGGATAATTAGGAAGGACCAAGCCTAATATAAAGGGTGGGAATCCTAAAATCTGCCCTTACTGGGGTGGAAGGACTTGGGGACAAAAGTAACGCCCCTTCCAAAATGATGGAAACCAGTGCTACACAGCCCTTCTGAAGGCTGGGCCTACATGGAGCCTTGTCAGGCTCTTCCTCCCCGTGTCCGCTGCTGTTGGAAGAGCCCCAGGTAGGGGCTTTTTCTTTCAGGTTTACCACCTGGTCAGGAGAGACTGGCTCCGGTTTCAATGAGATAAGAGGAAAAGCAGGATGTGGCAGGTGGAGATGGCAGATCGCCTCATTCCCTGCAGGAAGGGAGTGTGGGTGGTGGGGAGACACTCATCTTTGGGGAGGAAGGAAGGGGGTGAGGACAAGATGTGTGCTTTGCCACCCTTTTTCCTTCCATCTCTGTCTCTGATGACTAGTTTATTGCACTTTTTAAATTAACATGGTGTCAGACGTTACATCTTCTTGATTGTTTGACATCTGAAACATAAAAATCACTCTCCCTGTAAATCACACATTGATTTTTCTCGTTTCTGTATTGCAGTTGGCCTCCACCATGACTGATGCACATTACAGTACCGTCTTGTTTTATTAGGAATCAGAGCCAGTGTGCTTTATTACCCATTGGTGTGTCTTCCTGTTGATGGCGCCTGGCAAGAATCCGGAGACAGTCTCCATTAGACTGCACAGCCTCAGCTTGGGGTGCTCTCCAGCGGGGTGGGCGGCTGGCAGGCCAGCTGTGCCAAAATCCCCATGTCCTCCTGCAGCACAGGACATGGCCCTCAGTGCACCTCTGTGCCCTTGGTTCCATGTAGAGCTGTTGAAGTGTTTTTGTATGAACAGCACACACACACACACACACACACACACATCCCACCCACACACCACAGAATAATACCTGGCACGTTAATGCTAAATGACATCATCTATTATTTCTACCATCACTAAGATCAGTTTTAACTAAATTACGTATTTATAATGATCCTCTAAAGTTTACCCATGTGTTAAATGCGAGTGAGAATGGCAGCCTGTCTGCCTCTGGAAAGCAGGCTATGCACGAGTTCGCTGTCCACAGGAGCTCGACACATTGATGGAATGAATGATGCAGACTGTGAACTATAAGGTCTGAAAGAAATTAAGGCATTTATTGCCACCCTAGTGCTGGTTCCAAATGCCTGTGTTGCCTAATTACTGGGTGTGTTGTTCTTTTGGCCAAAATGATGGTGCATCAGCTCTGTTCCCTTGAGAAGCAGGTGCAGAAGGATTGCACGTGTGAGAGAGTAATTGGAGGAAAACCCTGTGAAGGGTAAAAGGGAGGGCACAGGTCAGTGGACTGTGATGCAGGCCTGGTGCCCAGAGAGGAGGGGGAAGGAATGATGCCTGGGGAGGAAGTAAGTGCCTTTGATCTGAACTGTGCCAACCATGTTTTGGTCAGCCCATGAGAGGTCTTCGAGCAAAAAATGTCCTTTACCCAGAGACTCACATCCTACCTGAATGTACCTACACTGCCCTCAGTCACTCACTGGCTGGGAGCAATTGGGTGGGAAATGTGGTGGTGGGTCCCAAAGGGTAGCACCTGGGGCTGTCAGACTCAGTGCTGCCCCCAGCAGGAGACCAGAAAGATGTGTCTTTGTGGCTATGGCAGATGGATGTGGGACTCTACCTGGGACAGGCTGTGATTGCTAAAGGCATAGAATTGATCATCTCTGCTTCTCTTTGGTTTCTACTGCTCATCTGTACTTGATGGGCTCTGGGTATATTTGCTGAAGCATCCTTAGGAGGCAGCGGGAAATTGAGCAAGGACTGGGAATGGTGAGGATGGAGTTAGAAGCAAAGAAGGGGCTTATGATGGATCCACTGATCATAAGACACTGTCCCAGTGGTTCAGGCACTGGATTCTGTTAGAAAGACAGCTATATAGATATGGGAAGAACCAACTATTTTCCCAGAGGAATTGGCATCATGGAAAACACTGAATATATTTGCTGCAATCTTCTGGCAAATAAAGAATCTGACACTAAGGGGCAGAATGGCATCTGGGCATGGATGTCCATGCCATAACCCTAGCACTCTGGGAGGCCGAGGCAGGAGGATTGTAAATTCAAGCCCAGCCTGGGTAACTTAATGAGACACTGTCTCAAATGAGAAAAATAAAAAGGGTTGGGGCTATAGCCCAGTGTGATAGCCTTGGGTTCATCCACAGTACAGAAAAAATAAATAAATAAATAAATAAATAAATAAATAAAAATTATGGAAAGAGAAGTAGAGTGACATATCTAATCTTCTTACCGTGCCATCTGTGTCACCATCACCCCTGCCATTTTGATCATGGCCAGATCTAAGAATTTACCTTTTGTTTTCTGGCTTCCTTTTTTTTTTTTTTTTTTTTTTTTTTGTGGGTACTGGAGATCGACCTCAGGACCTCGCGTGCCAGCAGGAGCCCATGCCGCTGAGTGATATTACCGGCCCTTTTTTCGTATGTGGGTTCTGGGAGTTGAACTCGGGCCTTCATGCTTGCCAGGCAGGCTTGTACGCCACTGAGCCATCTCACAAGCCCAGTTTTCTGGCTTCTGACCCATGGTCTCAAGCATCTTGAGGATCACTGTAGTTTAGTGAGCCTACAAATGTAAATACATATCTGGACTAGCATCCTAATCTAATAAATCTGAGTAGTTTGTTCAACAGTGCAGTAGTGGTGGGAACTTTGCCCAGTACTGTTGGGATACCAAAGCATTAAAAGCAGATCCCAGTAATTCTCTCTCTCTCTCTTTTTCCTTCTCTCATTCTTTTATTGATTGATTGGAGACAGGGTCTCATTATGTAGCTCTAGCCTTGAATTTGTAATCCTCCTGCCTCAGCCCCCGAGTGCTGCGATTACAGGCCACGTGCTACCAAGCCCAGCTGCCTACAGTTTTCTCAACCAGCCTAACCAACCTATAAGCTGATTTTTCCTTGGGGTGAATGGGACACTACACAGAGATCAAGGTTTAAGAGTAATACTTGGAAATACGGCTTGGGGCTGTGTTGATGTTTTAGGTTCCTTCTAAGTGCAGAAGGCAACGGACAGAGAGGGTATTAAGCAGAGGAGAGAGATGCTGAGATCTGTCTTTTCAAAAGTTTCACCACTAAGCAGTCCCATCTCTCAGGAAGCTCTTGAGGCTATGGTTTCTTCTGAAATAACTGTCATTCCCTCTCTACCACAGCTAAACAAGGGATGGCATCACCACCAGCATCAACCAGTGCTTTACAGTTGGGAAAACCCTTTATATGCATTGTCTCCCTGATCCTCTCCCACCTCCGTGGTCTAGCACTAAAATCACTGGGGCCCTAAGACACTAAGTGATTCATGGAGAAACGTTCAGCTGGTGGATGATCTGGAGCCACTGGGCATTGTGCTTATTCTTAAGTTTACACTGCAAAGATTGTAAGATCCTGTGGCCCCTTTCGTCATCAGGAGCTCCTAGTAGCATGATGATACCATCATTGCACTGCCTGCGACTATAGATTATCACTAAGTGGACCCCAGCAGGAGCCTACTCAGGCTCATTGCTAAGTACTCAGTGGGCTCTTGAGGTTAGTGGTAACTTCCTGTTATCCTGCTGCCGGCCTTGGGTCAAGTTATGAGTCAGATGTCCTTTGTTAGATGGGAAAACAATCTTTTCAGGGCACCTTAAAACACAAAGATAAAACTGCCAGACATGTTGTTTTTGACTTAAAAAATAACTGCCTTGTGATTGATCTGCTTTTAAAAGTTTGTGGCTACAGGGAATATTGCTAGTGATTTCACTTAAAATGAAAATGCTCTGCCCTGTTGGGGCTGGCTCCCCATACCTCCTGGCTAGAGCTCTTAGAACCTAGTTGCTGGCACCCTTGGCTAAACAGATCTGATTCCACCATTATTGGACAGATGGCCCTTTGGGGTTGGTCTATGGAAGCACAGTGCTGAAACTTCCCACTCCCACCATTGCTTGTTGTGTTAGTTACTTTTCTCTCATTGCTGAGACAAAACACCTGATGCCCAAAATTAAGGAAGGAAAGGTTTATTCAGCTTACAGTTTGTAGAGATTTCAGTCTATAATCAGCTAATTCCAAAGCAGGGTGGCATGGCAGAGGGGCAATAATTCATGGTGGCAGAAAACAGCAAAAGCAACAGGAGCAAAAGGGGGAAACAAGCCTCTTTTCCTCCCTTATATTGTATGCAGGCTACCCGCCCTAGGGTGGGTGTAGCACACACCATCTCTTTTCCCTCCTCTTGCACAGGCTCAGGATGTTTACAAAGTGAGGATCCTGGCCCCTGCTGAGTCACTTAGTTAAACCTCTAAACTTTTCAAGCCGACACAATGAATCAACCATTACAACATCCTGGAGCATAAACAGCCACCCTAGGGCATGTCCTCTATACCCTAGGATGTAGAACTTCTGAGTTACTTAGTTAAGCTTCTAAACTTCTCAAGTTGACACAATGTATCAACCATTACACTTGTTCTTCTCTCCTATCACTGGGCTACAAATTGTAGGTGTGTAATACAACTTCCCTGGGGTATAGAATCAGACCCAAGCTCCAGAGCTTGGAGCACAAGACCCCCATGATGTGGTCTCCAGCATCTGGTATTTATGCCTGCCCACCCTTCCCTCTGTCCAACCACAGCCAAGCCCAAGTTGTCTCATTGATCTGCCTTGGAGAAGGAGAGAGAAGGCTACTGGGGCTGCCTTAGGGAAAAAGGGTCGTCAAGGGGAACAGTAGGGCCGGAACTGTGGGAGGAAACCTTTCTTCCCCTGGTAACCTAGCATTCCAACCAACCCTACAGTTACCTACCAACATGGTCCCCTACAGTTATTGCTGCAGAGGAACTAAGATAATTTGGGGATAGGTAGATACCCTTGACCTCGGCAAGCACAGAAGAGCTTTGCTTTGGCATCTACTTTTAGCTTTGGCAGTAGGAAGATCCAGAATTTAAATCCAAAAGGGACTAAGCCCCATAGCACTCACCCTGGATATCCGCTTGTGAGTCACAGAGTTTCTGGGACCCTAGGCTGTGTCCTACCTCTCCAAAAGGCCAGCCATGAAGACAGCCTGCATTCAGCCTCAAGGAACTTCTGAGCCAGGTACTGGAATATGACTCGGGGAGAGATAAAAAGACCCAGAAAGAGTTGTGTGAAAGAAGCTAGTTAGTGAATCTGGGGGTCCCCTTTGGTCTCTAATGTCAGAGCATCTGACAAAATAGCACCAGCCTAAAGGAAACCAAGTCACTGGGCCTACAAGAAATTGATACACTAATAAAGTTTTATTAGTAGATGGAAGAGGACGAGACAGGCAGAGGCCATGGAAGAAATAGAGGCATAATCATTTTTGCCAGGGGCACTGTGAGGTTCCCGAGAGATATGCTTTGAGAATGGAAGTGGCTATGAGCAGATGACGTGGGCGCTGACCGTCAGCCTCTGTTCTGGAGAAATTTTTAGGCCCCAGTTGCAAACTAAGTTCTTACACAAAGCCCTTGGTGTCTCCTTCCCACCAAAATGGTTGCTTCATCTTAGGGTACCCTGTTTTCTTCCTCAGAACACGTGGGTTTCAAGATGTCTTCAAATCTAAGTAAATGTCAGATGCAGAGTAAGTATTTGTGGATTGACTAAATGAGTAATGTACCAGGATGAGTGAGCTATACTTTATTCAGATACAGTATCTGCATATCTGGGATGGGAAAGGATGAGTCTGTGAACAGCTCAGAAAGCTCTTAATTATCTCAACTCTCCCAAGCAGTGTTTACCCCAAAAGAGTCCCACAGAATACAGGTTCTGCAAGATGTCAGCCAGTGTTATCTAATAAAAGTGTTCTGTTGTCAAATACATTTGGGAAATGAAGTTATACAGATTTCTTAGTGCAGGGAATTTTGAGCCTTTCAAATGTTAATGTGGCTTCTGGATCTTTCAGAAAAGAGTAGTCAAGGTTTCCAAAAGTCATTATGCTGGGCCATATGAAATTGTATTTTGTATTTTGTAATTTTTAAAAAATGGTTATGGACTGGTTTGTGGGCAGCAGTAGAGTACATGCTTAGCATGCATGAGGGCCTGGATTCAATTCCCAGCACCAAAAAAAAATTTTTTTTCAAAAAATTTTTCAAATTTTTCAAAACATTTTTGATTAAAAAAAATGCAGCAATTTCATGTGGCTCAACCTAATACTTTATTATGGAACCCTTTTAAATGTTGCTGGTGTTCCATGGAACTCAGTTTGGAAAACACTGACTTCTAGAACACTGGTTTTCATTTTGGAGGTGCTATAAGAGAAGAAGAGAAAGATGGAGGGCTCATGGGTGAGAATCCAAGTCACGCTAGGTGGCTCCTCCTGTACCAGGAGAATCTGACCTGCTTTGAGATTGTAAGTGTTCTTTAGAAGATTATTTCTCTTAAGATTCAGCTTCAGGTAAAGATTCAAGTTCTCTCTGCTTCTACCCCATGACCGCTATTTGAAAGCCACAGTTTAGGAAGAGAACCCCTAGAAAGACAAAGTGTACATCTCTGGAGGTCAAGGTCAATTTCTTCTTCTCAAATAAACAATCTACTTTAGTCTTGACAATCTGAAGAGTTACAGTGAACAATAATGAACACAGTGGTCACAAATCATACTCAGGTAAGGTCAGAACCACCTGGCCACCCTGGTTCTCCATCTGTGGTTGAAGAAGGGATATGGCATTGTGTTTCAGTAGGAACATAGTGGAAAGGTCTGCAGTGGGTTTGGGGAAATGAGGTTAAAAGAGCACACACTATTCTGTGGAGACCCTGACAATAGCGTATCCGGGACTTCTACATCTTATTGGAGGGTCAACCTTTACCAACTCATCTCTCATGTATCCTGGAGTCTCCTACAGCAGTGTCTACACCTGCTGTTCATAACTAGCCCCAGTATGGAGCTCTGGTCCCTGATTAACAGTGGGCTCCCAGTATTTCTTCCTCATTATGGAAATAGCATGACCCATCTGCCTTTCTCTGGCTTCCTCCTGCTCTGTGGTGCCTGTTGGTCTAAGCATTTCATGTTGTTTTGCAGTTAAATAGGATTCCTTTTCCCTGGGGATGAATAGTAATGACTGGGATTCCTGGACCAAACTGATACTTGATCTTAGACAAGTAGAAAGTAGAAACTTGGGGCTTTCCAGACATAAATTCAAAATACCACACTGTATGACCTGAAGCAAGTTACTTAACCTCCCTGGGATCTAGCTTGCTTATCTTTAAAATTCAGGCATCGATCATATCTCTACTCCATAGTGGGTGGGAGGATTAGGTTTGAAAATTTGAAAAATAGCAAGTACTCAAAAGACATATCACTGTCCCCTTTCGTTGCTTCTGATGTTTGGCATTTCCTTTGAGTTCTTGCTTTGAGATGATTTAGCAGATATTGAAAATTGGGGCCCTGTGGTAGAGTTTGATTAATATACTTCGTTTTGCTGTATTTGGTTGACTTGAAGTGGAGTGTGCACTCTAGAATTTGCATTGCTCCGTAGAGAAGGTCAGCACAATGTATTGGGGAGCAGATAACACAATGGCTGTGACTGGACAGTTGTGTGATGAAGGCCACCAAGGCCCATACAGGTGATTCTATCAGAAGGGACAGGCAAATAGGAATTTGGCAGATGCCTGTCCAGAGGATTACACTGTGGGACTTTCCCAGTGGGAAAGTCAGAGTAGATTAGGTAGTAACCCAGGGACATGGTAGGTGGTGTGACTGCACAGCCTCCCCAGGGAGCTCAGTGATTTGAGTTGCCTGTAGAACTGCTTCTGGCATGGCTGTTGGGGTGGGGGCTGTGTAGCTGGCTTCCTTGATCATGAATATCTATTCTCAACAAAAGTGGAGAGGTTGGGCCGGTGAGATAGCTCAGCGGCATAAGCACCTGCCTGGCAAGCGTGAGGGCCCGAGTTCGACTCCCGGAACCCGCATACAAGAAAAGGGCCGGTGATATCGCTCAGCGGCACGGGTGCCTGCTGGTGTGCAAGGTTCTGAGGTTGACCCCCGGTACACACACACACACACACAAAAAAAAGTGGAGAGGTACATCCCATATTGGTCATGTCAACCCCACTAACATCTCCAGGCATCCTTTAAATGATTTCCCACTGGCAGGAGAGCTTTAGGCTGAATCAGCCACACTGTCCTCTTTAGCACTATGAGGATGGTTGCTGGGATGGATGTGTAGGTGACCAGGATTGGAGATCAGCTTGGCTCAGCTGCCGTGGTGTTGCTCAGTGTCCCACAGAAAACGGAAGCTGTGTCTATGAGCCAGAGCCCTAAATAGGAAGGAACAACTGGCTTAGACAGACCAGGGGGGCTTTTTGCAGAAATCAGATGATTTTCCATGATATCTGTTCTAAGCAGCCTGTGCTTTTATGTGCTCCACAAAACTCATATATCATGAGACCTATCAAGAAAAAGACCAAATGGGATTCCATGACTGAAGACATTTGGATATTTGCAATCTTTATATTTCTCTGGTGAATTCACAAAATGCCTATTACAAACCTCTGTTTATATGCACATCCACATATAGACATGTATGTGCATATATATTTATATGCACATTTAAATATATGCACATATACATAAACACTGTACATAATGTGCACATGTGTGTGCATATGTAAGTATACAGATATATATATATACACATATATATTGACTGTCGAATATATTTAAAGTAACTTTCATGAAGTGCTTAACATGTAGCAGAATTCGAGCTACCCAGAATTCACTTCAGGAAATGCTTTCTGTTTAGTTGTTTTCAAGTGGATTCTACATGAGCCAGACTTCATATAGGTACAGTTTAACCTGGTGATGACATCACAAGTTAGTAACCAGAGGGAGTGCTCCCTCTGTGTCTCAGCTCTTTGCTCTTTCCTAAATTTTTCCTTTTATGCCCCATAGAGTTGTTGATGTAGACGTTGAATGGACAACAGCAGCCACCAAGCCATGTGGCTTAGATCTACCTATCTCGCTTCAGGATTAAATTCATTAATTTACACCTGCTGAGTGTGGTCAGCCAGCCAGCTATGAATTCATTTAACTGTATGCTCATATCACACTTTTAAAAAATCCTTTTCATATGGTGTCATGAAAATCAAAAGCCTGAAGGAAATCCACATACCTGGTACTTTTTATCTTTAGCATTCTCCTGTTTTCCCAGTTCACATTCAATCAAAAGACCCTTGTCTTTCAGTTTGAAATGTTGTTATTAATGAATCCATGCTGGTTTCTCTTGATTTCCACTTCTGTTTATTTGCTGGTCTTAGAGATTCATGAGCCAGACTGATTCTGGATTTTTTTTAAAGTACAGTGTTTTATTAGCAATTTGTTTAGTTAGTACAGTCTATAATCTTTTCTCTGACCAGAAAACTCAGCCCCCAAGATTATTTATTTTATTATTGATGTCATCCATGAATTATTTTGGCACCGTGTGAAATGTCCCAGTTGGTGTGTACAAATTAGGAATGCTCTGGCTGCCAGTGACAACAGGTGTGGTCAGCAGGCTTACACAGGTGGACATTCATGTGTCTCATGCAGTGTGAATCCCAGGCAGGTGTCAGACCGGGGCTGATCGGGTGACCCGGTAAAGGCCTTCCTGTCATTGTTTGCCACCATTTTTCCCTGAAGGGTTCATAGCTGGTTGTCCTTGATCACAAATTACTTATGTCCTTCCAAGCATCACACTCTTGTTCCAGGTAAGAAAAAGAAAAACCTGTCTTTCTTTACCTCCCTTCAGAATGGAGTGGAGCCCGGATTGGTGAAGCAATGACTTTCCGGGAAACCCTCAACTATGTTGTCATTGGCCAGAATGGTGACATGGGCTATCTCTAGCCACAGAAAAATGGGGGAACTGATCAAAATGAGAATTCTGTGAGTAAGAACAGGGGAGAATGTTCTCTATACAGGGCTGGAGGTTGCAATTACCTCTAAGAAGCCAAGTGTTATCTCACTGTTATTGTACCTTTACTGAACCCCTTGATCATGTTCCTTGGAACTTTCCAATTTTATAATCACCCTCTTTGATCGATTGGTTGATTTGATGAGTTATGAAATTCAGCCATTCAGTGAATATTTATTGAGTACATCTGTGTCCTTGGGCCTGTCCTTGATGTGGGGGATACCATGGTGGATGCACACAGCGTAAGTACAGCAGGGAAAGACTCTAACAGGAAGCCTGGCCCATCCTGGGGAGCCAGTGAGAGCTTCCAGGACTTCTGAGTTGAGACCCAAAGGTGAGGACACAGCGATTAGGGGAAGAAAGGGAGGAAGGGATGGAGAGAAAGTGCTATATGGAGAACAGAACTTTGACATGGTCTACAGCACTAGGGCTGGTCTGCCTGTCACCAATGGTGATGTAAGGCAAGTTTGATGGCCTTGGGGGATAGACATCCATCCCATGACCCCAGGCTGAATCTCCAAAAGCTACTGCAAATAGTGCTGCCATAAACATGAGTATGCAGATATCTCTCAGAAACCTTGCTTTCAATTCTCTGGCATCTATACCCACAAGTAGAGTCATATGGCAATCTGATTATATAGGGAATACTATGTTATCACCCTACTGGTTTCTTTGTTTTGTTTTGAGACAGGGTCTTGCTGTGTAGTTCAAGCTGGCCTTGAACTCACTTTGTAGCCCAGGCTGGCCTTGAACTCACGGTGACCCTCCTGCCTCAGCCTCCTGAGTGCTGGGAGTACAGGCATGCACCACCACACCTGGCTGTTATCACCCTAATGTTTTAAATTCACTTTTAAATTGGGTTTTCATGATCTGGATTGGTCTGAGAATAAAGAGTAGATGCAGTGTATCCACAGAACAGCATCAAATGTAACTTTGACAGAGTGAAGGTGGGAAGAAGAGGAGAGGTGGGGAGGTGCACTGCACACCCTGACATTTAGGAGGAGGACACTGCAGAACAAGGTTGATAAATACGAGGCAGCACTGTTATCCGCCAACTCTCTAAATCAAGACTGTGATAAATCAAAACGAAAGTTGTTCATGTGCTCTGTAAAGTTTTAGTGGTCTCTATCAGAGAAAAGTAAAAAACTGTTTAATAAGATACAAAAAAAAAAAAAAAACAAAACTTTACCTGCTTTGAGGTAGGGAATTTTATTACTTTAGTGGTATTTTGAGTGTTTTGAATTTTTCCCTAAGTGTAGGTATATCTTCTCATTAAAAACTAGCAAGTTGCTTAATTTGAAATAACCATGTTTCAGTTTCAAAATGAAAATTTAAACTGGGCGTGGTGGCACACCCCTGTAATCCCAGCACTTGGGGGGCTGAGGCAGGAGGATCGCTGTGAGTTTGAGGCCAGCCTGAACTACATAAGTGAGTTCAAGGCTAGCTTGCACTACATAGTGAGATCCTGTCTCATAAAAACCAAAAAAAGAAAAAAGAAGAAAATTTAAAGTGAAGCTTTTTCTGTGTCTAAAGGAAGAAGTAAAATTGAAGAACAGGGTTCCAATAAATGGAAATAATAGGAATGTAGGCAGTGAGAGCACTAATGAGAGTGTGAACAGAGAGGCCCCAGAAAGCAGCCCAGGTGAGTGGGAGGAAACATTGTGCTGGGCCCTGGCACCAACTCCTGGTCTCCCACAGGGCTAACCGAAGTGCCTGCGTCTTGGGGTCATGGTACCAGATATCCCTAGTCTCTTTTGCAGTTAAATTATCTGCACAGAGAGCCCTGAACACCACATAAGCATTAGCCAGAATGCGGATGGCTCCCTGAATGCATGTTTCTCTTTCCCAGTCCAGCCGTGTTTTTAGATTTCCCACAGAGCATGCCATTAGCTGTCCTGTCACTTCCACCCCAGCATCCTAGGAACCAGCTCCATCCTCAGAACCGTCTCTATCCTAAGAACTATTTCCATCCCAGGAACCATTTCCATTCTTTCGTGGCTATCAGTTCTCTTTCCAAACCCTAAGTAAATGTCACTATGCAGGTTTCTCAGACTTCATCTTGGCATGACCAATGTGCCATGACCACGTGGGACCATCTGCTGCCACCTGGCACTTGCTGAGCTGAGATGTGGAAGGCAGGCCATTCCTTTCCTCTTCTGCCAACCTTCCAGTGAAATGCTGGTTCTCTTAAGAAAAAAATGCCCCATCCAACATGCACATTGTGGGGCACTGCCTGCCCTTGGCAGAGAACAATGATCTAAGGCTTCAGAACCTTTTTCTTGCCTGGTTTTTAAAAGTACTTTGGTGAGAGTCAAATTCAGGGAGTGACAAATGGACCTGTGTCTCAGGTTATTCATCATCCTGAAGGAACTGCCAGGGTCTAATTTCTTTCAAAAGTCCTTTAAGGAGGTTTAAAAAAATCCTTTCCATTTTTTTTGGCCCCTCAAGACCACACAGATTATAAAGACATGAATAACCGCCCATACACACACACACACACACACACACACACACACACACACACACACACACACACCCCTGAAGCTGTACCATATTCAGGTATGCCCAAGAGTTAGTGGGGCATGGGGGTCAGGGTGAGGCGCTGTGCCACTGACAGTGCTGCTCGTGTGACTGAAGGGCACCTGGCCCTCGCTGTCTTTCCCTGTGATGTGGCAGACCTGCCCAGCTTGGACCTGGGCTGCAGCACTTCTGTGGTTATCAGGGGAGGAAGAGCCGCAGTCCATTCCCAAGGGCTGAATTATTCCTGCTGTGACTTGTTTCCCAAGGAGTGCAAGGGCGGTGGCACCAGCAGGCTATTGGGGAACAGCCAGTCTGCTTTGTGCCTTACCCCAGGAATCCCCAGTCTTTCTGCAGAGAAGAGCTCCCCAAGTTTACTTCTCTGTGAGCCAGGTGAGAAGCTCGACTCCCAGCATCTGTGCGTGGACATGGTGTAGGCGTTTCAGGATAGGAGAGAGACACATCTGGCTGCATTCCTGCTGCGACTTCCTCCATGGTTTATGAATCTCAGAGGTGGGCATGGAGTCGTGGAGGTGGCTTTTGGCCAGGCTCTCCCTGTGCCTCCTGGACTGCCATTTGGCCCAGGGTCAGGCAGAGGTCCCTGGGTCCAGTGGCTGGTGACCTCCTGCCTTCAGGGTACAGGTGTGCGGCTAGGGGAGCCTCTCACTAACTAGGGTGGGGTGGCAGCTCCCGCTTCTAGGGGGCCCAGAGGGCCCGCCTGCCTCAGGTGCCTGAGGCCCACTTATCACAGGATATGCTTGCTTTAGAAAAAATAATTCCATTCTGACCACGCTATTCATCACCAGATGTCTCCTGGCATCCTCCCTCCTCACATCCACATAGCTTCCTAGGTTCTCAGTGCCTCCTACACTCCCCGAAGCAAGGTGTTGCTAACTTACAAGTTTCCCCAGAACATAGCCCTGCCCACCGTCACACTGAATGTGTCAGAGCCCAGCAGCTCAATGGCTCAGAAGTGGGAGAGGAAGCACCGTGGCCAGGTGATCAGTCTGGCTCTGATTCGGAAGTCAGGGAGCTTCCTGGCATGCTTGGTTGAAAGCCTCTCTACCACTGAGTTCCTGGGTAGAGCAGAGTGATGGGGACCACGAGGTAGTTAGCACCCCCCACCAAGGGGCACAGAGAGTCCACAAGAATCTGCTGCTGGGCAAAATGGACTTCCACTGTGACTTTCACTATGGTGTCTCTTCCACCAGTAAGTCCTCTCCAGAGTCAGAACTCTGACTGTGGCAGGCATGGAGGCACACACCTGTAATCCCAGCATTCGGGAGGCAAGAGGATCACCCTGAGTTCAAGACCAGCTTGGGCTACATAGTGAGATCAAGGCCAGCTTGAACTACATAGCAAGACCCTTTCTAAAAAAAGGAAGAAGGAAAACAAACAAACAAACAAACAAACAAAAAAAGCAACAACAAAAAACTCCCTTGACTTTCCCCTTGGTGCAGATCAAGCCCTTGGCCTTCAAATGAGCAATGGCTTGAGCTTCACAGAGCAGACAGAGGCTCAGGAACAGATGTGTTCCCCTGTCTCTTCCCTACCTGCTCTGTCCCTGAGCCAGCAGCACTAATCCTGTA
Organism: Erethizon dorsatum; assembly: GCA_028451465.1. NCBI lineage: Eukaryota > Metazoa > Chordata > Mammalia > Rodentia > Erethizontidae > Erethizon > Erethizon dorsatum. The sequence goes on from CM051826.1 coordinate 10,222,790, forward strand.
GGTCCAGGGCAAACCCAGTGTGGGCAGCAGCGGCCCTCAGTGAGGGGGTCTTGGCAGAGGTGAGAGTATGGGCAGAACTGGTGGCTGGGACCCCTCACTATCTTCTCTACCAGCAAAAGCGTTCTCACCCTTCTGCTCCATGCAAACATGGGCATCTCATCTGATCTTTGTCCAGTTCTTGCAGACTAAAGCAAATTGAAGTTGACTCCTGGGTGTGGGTGTTTATCTGAATGCCTCCTTCTTTGTTTAAAGATGCGCCTCTGTCTTTTCTCACCCCATGCATGCCAGATGCTACCTTCCTAGGTTCTGCTGGAGCTGGCTCAGACCTAATGAGGCAGCTGGGGCTGGTGCAGCATTGTCAGGGTCCATCGCTGTGAGGCAGTGGATTATTTCAGAAAAGCACACTTGCAAATGGTAATTCCAAAGTGCTTATTTTAACCACAGTGGGATTCATGTTAGAGTATTTTCAATGATCAACACCTCTTAAGAAACCTTAAGACATGATTCTATTGATAAGAACTTGAGCTAAATTAAAATTTTCTGGAATTCAGTTCTTTTCATCTCTCCCAACACTTAACTTTGTCTAATATAAGTAACAGAATTAGTAATCCATACTAAAAAACTGAATCGAACAACTTACTTAGGAAAATAACTCTAAGATGATCGTTTTCATCCTTTATCTGGCCTTTGCCAGGCTCCATAAGGATTCCTGAGCAATCCCTAGCTGGTTCTACCAGCATTTTGTTTAATGCATGTGTAACATGATCAGAGCCCCTACCTTCCTGGGTTTACTTCCTGCTAGACATCTGGGGCTGAAGTCTGGGCAGGCAGGGTTATCAGCACATCCCCAGCCAGACAGTCTCCCCAGGAGGTTCAGCCAAGCTGCGGAGAGCAGAGTGAGAAGGAAAACCACAGTCCTGTCTTGGCCTGTGTTCCTTTGGGCTTCTTGATAACCTCACACAAGGCAGGAAGCCCCTACTGTAGGCGATGTGACATTGCTTCCTGCCTAGCAGGCTGGCTCTCTTGCAAGCTTAGTGACAGTTCCCACACAATCAGGGACAGAGGAGGCATCAAAGCCTCCTAATTCTGCTGGAGGTGGGCATCCACTGTCCCTGTGACCCCTGCAGTCCCCACCTGCAATGGACAGTCTTAACATGGTTATTTTTCTTTTAGTAAGTGACTTGTTAGGACCTGGGAATATACAAGTGGTCACTGGGACTCGCCACTAGCACTGAGCCCATTTTTAATGCTGACGCATCAGCTGGATAAAAGGGACCTTATGAAGTGATCCCTTCCATTTTTGTCAACCTACCACCCATCTCTCCAGATCACAATCATCCAGGTGGGGGAGTAGTTCACCTCCTTCAAAGACCCCTCCCCATGCAAGGACGGGTACCCTTGACCTTCCTTCAGTGATTTAATCATGTTTCAAAACCTTCTTCCCTAGAAGTAATTTTTTCCTTGGCTTAAATCCCTCTGGCTACAGTTTAAGTCCTTTTTTTCTCTTACTCTTTACTTGGAGGAGATGGAAGTGACTAAGCCATCCCCTTTCATGTCATCTCGCCTGCCTCGGGGTTTGCTGTGGTTGGTAGTGGTGGGGGCTGTGTTTAATATGTATTAAGCCTCCACAGGATGTTAGCTGCTATCTTAATTTTAACATTTTTTTTAATCAAGGAGGAAAAGTCATAGCATTTCCCCTCATTTCCTACATGGCCTTTGTGTTGACATTTGCTGGACTGTTTCTGGCCAATAACTTCTAGAACTAATACTATGAGCACCTAAACTAGAGCCCCAGCTGAGGAATGAATGGCACATAACAAGGACATGTACGGCACCCACATAAGATACAAACAGTTAACAGCACAGGCACAGGGTGGAGGACTGTGACCTTCCAGCAGCACAGGGGAAAGATTGAGGTTTTCATCAGCTGTGAGCCCAGTAGGAAATCCCTATGGGAAAATCACCTGGGAGTGCATTCATGAGCTACAGTGAGACCTGTGGAAATCAAAGGAAATGACAGCCCCACAGTCTTCAGCCCTGGTATGTCATCTTTTCATCCCCATGGCAAAATACCTGAGAATAACAACTTAAAGGAGGAGAGGTTTATTTTGGCTCATAGATTCAGAGGTTTCAGTCCATGGTCAGCTGGCTCAAGGCAGAAACATCATGGCAGAAGAGGGTGATGGAGGAAAGCTGCTCACTTCATGGCAGCCAGGAATCAGAAAGAGGGAAGAGCCAGAGAGGAAGGGATCGGGGACCAGGTAGAGTCCCCAAGGTCAGTTCCTCCATGATCCACTCCTTTCAACAAGGCCCCACCTCCTGTATCTCTCACCTCCCAAAAATGCTATCAATCCACTTGATGAAGTTAGAGTCCTCATAATCCAGTCACTTCCCAAAAGAGCCCATCAGCTGGCAACCAAGCCTTGAGCACATGAATTTAGGGGGACATTTCAAATCCAAACACTAACACCTGGTCTCACCACTCTGGGAAAACCATGTTCTACTTCGGAATCCCCACTCATGCTGAGGTTGTCTGACTGCTGGGCCCACCCCCAGAGCGCATGAGGAAGAGGAGGCTTTTACCACAGCAGCTCCGAGGGAGCTGTTTCTGCCCCAGCAGGGCGTACAGCTGAGCCCAGGTGATGGTGCTTCTCCATCCTTTCCCATTCACCACCACCTGTGAACACCAGAGGCTGCTGATTGCTCATGTGCCTCCAAAATTCATATGCTGAAACCTTACCCTCCAGTGTGATGGTATTAGGAGGTGAGGCTTTGGGGAGGTGATTAGATCTTGAGAATGGATCCTCCATGAGTGAGATTAGTGCCCTTACCAAACAGGCTCGAGGGAGATCGTCTCACCCGTTCCACCAAGCAAGAACGTGGTGAGGCGGAGAAGGTACCATCTATAAACCAGGAAATGTCCCTCATCAGTCACCAGATCTGTCAGTATTTTGATCTGGGACTTCACATGTGATCTCCAGGACTATGAGAAGTAAATTTCTATTATTTATGAAGCTCCCCAGTCTATGGTGTTTTGTTACAGCAGCCTGAAGTGACTAAGACATCAGCCAAAGCTGAAACCACATAAAGGTTGGTGTTTCAGAGACAGGTAAGAAAGGCCTGCAAATTCCACCCCCTGCTCTTACTGCAAGCTGACTTTCCCTCCAGCGAAAGAGGAAACACTGATTTGCAATCCTTTACTTTCCTCCCATTCACTTTAACCCTACAAGCATCCTAGAATAGTCTAAATATTTATCACAAGTGTTGCTTACTGTGAGGAAGAGACGAAAGGTAACGAGGGTAGAATGTTCACCTTGTTTCAGGCCAGTGGTTCTGAACACCAGTGATATTTGGCCTCCCCTATGCACCCCCAGCAGACATTGGCAATTTCTGGAGACATCTTTAATGGTCACAACTGGGAAAAGGGGGTGCTACTGTCATCTAGGCCAGGCCTGCTGCTGCTCATCACCCTACAGTGGCCAGGATCACCTACAGCAAAGTGTCAGTAGTGAGAAGCTCTGCTTCGTTCGCGTCAGGTATGTTTCACTTCCTGCAGCCACCCTGGAAGCAAAGCAGTGTCATCGTGTCATCCTCCTTTCATTTTTGCAAGAATCTGAAATAATAGATCCAGGATCTGAGCCTGGATCTGTCTCCACAAAAAGTTCCCATGCCATATTTTTTGTCTATGATGGAGACCGAGGAGAGATAGAAATGCAGGAGGGACTGGAAATTGGGGGGAGGCAGGCAACCCTTCCCTTTCCAGCTTCAGGACAAGGTGGAGGGGGCTGCATCTGTCTCAGTGCTTAGAATTCAGTTTGCCTTCGAGGTGGCCTCCCCTGCCACCAGTCGGACTTGCCAGCCTGGGTCCAGCAGTTTATTTTCCCTCTCTTTGCACCTGAGCTAATGGCAGTAGCTGTCACATTGGTTTCCTGTCTTAATTACCTTCCTAATTTGCACTCATGGTGGAACATGGGGGAATGAGCTCCAGTAGGCATTGTAACTCGATTCCTTTTCCAGTGGGTGGGATTCTTCCACCATCTGTTGATCTCAGTGTCTGCCTTGGTCCTCTGATTTATGTTCTTCCATGTGTATAATTTGTCTTAGCCTCTCATCTGTTTAGTTACCATGTATCACAGCTGCTTTCTGGCATGGTATGGAGTGCCTTCCCTTTCCCTGCTACTTCTTCCTCCCCCACACCCCCGGCTTGGTGTGGGTTGGCAGCCTCTATGGTCAGTGCTGTTGAGCCAGTGGGTAGTGGGTCCCTTCCCCAGGCTGCAGGAGAACAGTGGAGAAGGACCTGCCCCTTTGCACACCACGTAGACTGTCTCTTTGCAAACCAGTCCCCTGCCACTGGCCTTGCTTAGGTACAGAGGGCTAGAGGGACAATATATTGGCTTTTCTTCACCTCTGCAGGACAGAGGAATTCAGATGCTAGCACTTGCTGCCCACAGGGCCATGTCACACCTGGGGGAAAGCCACAAGCTCAGGCCAGCACCAGCAAACTTGACATCAAAGGGCACTTGGATGAGGGGAACAGAAAAGAAACTGAGGTCCAAGGCCAGGCTCTGTCCTTCCACAGCTGGATCACTTTGAGCAGGTCCCTCGTCCCACCCTAGAGCTTGGTGAGCATGGATATGTCAAAGTGCTCAGGCTGCATGGTAAACAACTCACAGGGTTTATTTAGCTAATTAACAAAGGTCCCATTGCTCTGGGCTGCACTATCATTTGCACTGAAATGACTAATTAGAGGAAAACTTTAACAAAAGAGCCAGCCAGCTGTTGTTTATGGTTTAAAAGAGCACATTTTTTCAAAGGGAGAGATCTGCAGGTCTGGTGGCAGCCTTTGACATCTCTTAGGGTGGTGGGCCAGGGGTCCCGGGAAAACTCTTTACCCTGGAGACCCATTGCTATCCATAGGAGTCGAGTAGAGTGTGCGCTTCCCTGTGTTTGTGCAAAATTAGGCTGACAACAGCAGGTTTGTAAACATCCACTGGACCCTTTGAGGGTTGGAAGTCAGGGGATGGTGGCTCAGACATCCCCTAACCTTGTGTTCTTGTGACCCTGGAGGTGGGTAGTTTTGCACACAAAGAGGCTGTCCCACCAGGTGTGGAGGCACAAACCTATAATGCCAGCACTCTGGGAGGCTGAGACAAGAGGATCACAAGTTGGAGCCCGGACTAGGCAACTTAGCAACTTAGCGAAACCCTTTCTCAAAATAAAAACATAGAAAAGGAGCTAGGGATATTGTTCATTGCAAAGGCTCTGGGTTCAATACCCAGTATCACAGACAGACAGACAGACAGACAGACAGACAGACAGACAGACATAAATAGAGGCCACCTTCTCTCTGGTGGAAAAGTTGCCTGAAATCTGAAACCCTCTAACATCCTCACCACAGCTTATTCTGAAATTCAGCTCTTGCCAACACCAGGCACATTCCCAAAGGAATAAGATACTCACTCTTGCCTACCCCTTTTGAAGCCTGTCATATATATCAGCAAATCTTAGAAAACTGAGGGTGTTTTCAAACCTGTCCCTGGAATTGGACCCTTCCCCCCACTGTGTTGCCCACTCTTGGAAGGAATTTCTGGAAGAACAGGGAAAGAAAAGAAACTGTGGAGAACACAAATCCTGGATCTCAGAATTTAGAGCAACCTGTGCCCTCCGGCCAGCTCCCATCACCTTTCCTCTCTGTCCCAGAGCCCGGAGGTGACTGTTCCCACCTGTAGTTCATGTATAAGGCAAGTCACTCAGGGTCTGGCACACAGAGCGCCACCCTTACTTCTTAAGAGAAAGAACTCTGGCGAGATGAGTATCTTGAAACAAGGCCTAACTTGGAACCCAGAGTCCACCTGGGGGAAAGATTTGCCCAGTAAGGACTCTGCAGATGGATGGCCTTTATTAAGAACCGATACCAGGTACCTTAAAGATAAATGAAAATGAACAAAATTTTAAAGTCTCTATTTTGAGAAGTCTGATCGCTCTGGCAGTGTTGACTGGCTGGCCCCCTTTCCCTCAGGCTTGTTGGAGGGAGTGTTTGGGGACTTCTCTGTGGTCCGCTGGCATGTGCACCATGCATGCTAGGTGGCCAGGCTCAGGTACCTAAGTACGGTTGGGAGGTGTCAGGAAGAACTCTGTCCCCCAAACATATGGCTTTGAAAGCTGGGAATGGACCAAGAGTCCCACCAGCTGGTCTCTGGGATTTCCTTTCATTCTAAAGTCCTAGGACTCGGTATTCTGAGGTTAGTTGTTAAAAGGAATATGGGAACATATTCGGTGGGGAATTAGAATCCCAAAGTCTCAACCAGCAGCTTTTGCTGACCACAAGTGCCCCATAAGGCCCCACAGGAGGTCAACACAAAGGAACCTTTTGTGCCTGAGCAGGGTCTTTGGGCTCCAATGCATGGTGGCCTCTTGTGAACAAGACTGGGTGGCAGGTGAGCTCTTCTCCTTAGCAAGAGACAAGCTTAAGCAACCTTTTTGTTTCCATGCACCTTCAGGACTCAGCTGGACAGTCCCTGTATCCTTGGCCCACTCTAACTGAACAGGATGCAAGGAAAGAGATGAGCCAGAAACCATGCATCTTGAAAAAGACAAACCCTCACTCATCAGATTTTCCCCTCTTCCCCCTTCATCAAAAAGTTCCACTCTGGCACCAAAACCCTTGGTGCTGATTTTGACAAGTCCTGGTTGTTCTCTTTCTATTCAATTGAAGAGAGCTGTGGATGCCCCCTTGGATGTCTGGAAGCACCACGAGGCTGTGCTTCTGCTCCTTTGGTCTCTGGGCACGGAGCAGGATCCCCCTTCTGCACCTGATCACAGGCTTGGTGCTGGCAAACCTGGCAAGCTCCTGAGCACTGCGAGGCAGGACAAGATTTGCTTGTCCATCTTCGAACTTCAAGCTAGACTGTGGCACACTCTAGGTGGATCCTGAGTCTCCCTGGTGTGAGGTTGGTACCTTGGACAGCGGCGATGTTCTTCAATGAATATGGTGATCCTGTCGCCCTTCCAGCTCTTTGAGATGAGACCTTGATTTATTCAGGTGGCAAACCGAGGCTCCGGAAGGGTGATCAGGGAGGGCCCTTCCTCTGCCCCGGGGAGGGATCAAGAGTGGCCTAGATCTGCCACGAAGGCTGAGTGTTCTGAGCCTGGGGCCGATGTCGTCCACAGTGGACACTTGTCCCTGTATGCAGGGAAGTCTTCCAGGAAGGGCTTCCCTTCCCAAGTTAGGAGACAGAGGCTCCATAAAGAACAGCTTCTTCCTTTCCACTCTTCTCTTGCTGGGACATAGGTGAGGTGTTTGGAGGGCCGTGGTCACTTTGCAACTAAGAGAACCCAATTGGTGAAGACGGCAGAGCAAAAAACCAGAAGAAACCTGTGTCTGCAGTGACATAATTGGGTTTCCAGGTCAGCTTTGGACTTTTCATTGCATGAGATGATGAGCAAAGTCCTATATGTTTAGGTCGAGAGTCATCAAATTTTCTGCGAAGGAACAGATAGTAAATATTTTAGGTTTTCAGGACACACAGTCCCTGTCACAACTACTCAGTTTGGCTGATATGGGATGAAATCAGCTGTAAACAACCCATCAACTAATGAGCATGGCTGTGTGCCAATAAAACTTTACAGACACTAAAATCTGAATGTCAAATCATTTTCATGTGTCACAAAATACCATTCTTTCTTTGATGTTTTTTAACAGTGTTTTAAAAACATAAAAAAATCACTCTTAGCTTGCAGGTCACACAAAAACATGCAGCAGTTCCAGTTCTTGGGCTGTATTTTGGGCCCCAGTTTATGCTCAATTGACTTTCTGTTTCTGGAAGCCTAAAGCGGTCTTCCCTGACACAACACGGTGACAGCGATGTTCCTAAACAGGGAATTACTCCTAACCCTTCCTGCTTTTCTGTGTCTGTTGCAGAGGGTCTTGCTGTTGGAGTCGGATTTGGGGCTGTAGAAAAGACAACATCAGCCACCTTTGAGAGTGCCAGGTAAGCCTGCGCCTGGCGCCCTGGTTTGGCCCTGAACCTGTGGGTGCTCTGGATATGTTTGTCACCTGGGCCAGCTGCCTGCACGTGATTAGTAAGCTCCTCCAGCCACGTGGGACCGAGGAGGGCATGACGGCAGGGAGGCACTCAGTCAGACAAGCAGGTTTGTACTGACCTCGTCAAAGGCGTTGTCTAATAGGGAACTGTTTGGAAAACAAAATACAGACATAATATGCTGTAGTCTAAGCACATACCATGTGCACAGAGTAGAGGCAAACGTGTAATGGAGGTAGCAGTTGACCCTCTTAATGACTCTCTCAGGAAACCCTTCCTTCTTTCTCTCTTGTCTCTAGGTGCTCCTGGTCCCTGCTTTTTAGATTTTGCTCCCGGCATGCTCTTTTTTGTGTTTCTCAGCCTGTAACCCATACTCCGATGTTGATGTCCCACTCTTTCTTCTCATTCCCTGGGCGAGCTTCTCTGTTCCCGTGACTTACTGTCCCTCTGTCTGCTAGTAACACTCGTGTCCACCTGCAGCCTAGACGTGGCTCCTGAACTCACTCCCACAGGGCTGGCTCCTTCCTAGATGTCTGGGCACTGGTGTTTCACAGGATCCCCTCACACGGCCTTTCCAGAGTTGGGCTTCTTCACCTGCCGTCCTGGTGGGACCTGCCTCTCCTTCAGGGCTCCTTGTCACCACTTTGCTGGCCAACCAAGCCAACTTTACTTTGAAACTTCACCTTTCAAAGACACGCATCAGGCCTTTGAAGTTTTTCCTGTCATCTGCTTCCCTTGAACTGAACACAGCTTTCATAGAGTTATAGCCTTGGAATTGCATGATATCCTTTACATGTCGTGGAGGTGAGCTCAGCATAGTCTGCCCAGGCCCACAAAACCCTGACTCCTGTTCCATCCAAGCCGAGGGCCAGCGGGATGGAGCCTTCAAAGGTCCACAGACTCACCTGCCTTCAGGGGGCTCAGGGGAAACAAGAATGAGCGGAGACAGCTGGGTCCAGATTGTTGGAAATGGCAAGGACCAAGGTGAGCTCCAGAGAATACAAGTACAGCCTGAAGGCACCGAGTTCACAATGACTTAAACACATCACTCAAGCCAGATGGCTCAAGAACATCTAGCTGGTTTTGCCACCTTCAGACTGGAGCAATCCCAAAGCCTGCCCTCCCCCCGCCCAGAAGGAGATGGAACGCCTTCTGTGGTAATCAGTCCTGTGTCTGTTGGCCACGGTTGTCAGGAACTCTCTTCTCATGTCACCACTTTTCTTTCCTTCCCTGAATGCTGAATTTGCATGAGGCCTCTTTACACCCAACAAGGACTGTGTTTACATCACCCCTTGCGTTTCTCTGGCACCCCCTGTGTGTTGAATGTAGCCATTGCTGATTCACAGAGGCAGGTCCGTTCCATGAAGCCCCAAACATGCATGGGGCACTGCCATGCTCTAGATCAAATGTTTCCTGTTTTCAGCTCCTATACCTGCCTCTCAGACTCCCCAGCCTTTTCCTCGATGATCATCTTCAGCACCACTGTGAAAACGATGCCTAGTGTGAAAATGAAAAGAGATGGCAGATGAAGAAGGAAGGGCCTTTAGAATGCAAGAAATGTCACCAAAAGCAAGGGCTAATAAATGACTCCAAACACCCTGCAGACTGCTCTGCCAGCGTGGGCCTGGGTAGAGGGAGCTTGGCTCTTTGCCCCTTGGCATAGCCATTTTGATCTTGATATCATTAGACCACAAGAAGCTTTTTGGTGTCAGGCCGTATCCAGGAGGGTGAAGAGCCCAGAGCGGCTGACCTTATAAGCAATCAAAGGCCAGGTCTTCCCAGAGCGCAGGGAAGTGTGCATGCTACACCAGGTCTATGCCCACAAGTGACAGCCAGGCCCCAGGCATCACATTCCCAGGCCAGGCTCTGTCTGGTGGCACCATGTCCCCTGTGACATCTCAATGTCAACTTGTATATCCCTCGGTTCTGTCACCTGTACTTTCTGCTAATCTGTATAAATATTTCTGAAGGAAGTGGAGCAGAAATATTTCCAGCCTAGCTCCTCTCTCGCCTCCCTCAAACAAACAGATTCTCTGTGTTATATAAACCTCTATGAGATCCTCCAGCTGGGGTGGGGTTGGACTTCTGGCCTTGATATTGTCAGTCACTTGAGACCCTGTGCTACATAAGCATCACTGGGGGCTTCTTAGACCCTTACACCCTACCCTTCCATCCCCTGTGATAGCCTGGGGCAGAGTTGGAGCTCTGCTGCCATTAAGGCCACCATATACAGAGAATTTGGGGGTGGGGTCCCTGCAGTGAAGGCTACAGACAGAGAGTGAGGAAGCAGGACCCTTGCTCAGCAGCCCCTAGCCTTCAGCCTCATTCCCCCAACTAGAAGCCCCCATCCAGTTTGCAGCTTATCTTCTTCCCTTCCAAATATTGTGGTCTTACTCTTCAGTAATATGTGCAGAGCAGCCTCCAGGCAAAGCTTATTAGCTGTCTCCTCCTTTAGCTCAAGTCTCAGCCCAGGTTTCTTGAGGGGAGAGGGACCAGAGGGGAGTGGGAAGTGAGAACTCCCCACACAGGTGGCCAGGAGGGAGAGGACTTGATGGACTGGACAGGCAGAGCCACAGAGAACTCAACCAAGAGGCAGTTGGCACCAGTGAGGTACCTGCTTATATGGTGAGGTCTCATCATGGTGGGGCTGTGGATCCAGTGCCCGTGTGTGGGGTCCAGAGAGGGAGGCCCCTCAAGAGGCAGCAGGAGATGGGCCGAATTCTCTGAGGCAGGGGCTGGCCTTAGGTCACCACCCGCAACTCTGTCATGAGACTTCTGCTCAATCACTGGTGTGAAGTCCACTCCCACTTGCTCTCTGCCCACTCTTTGTGGAAGAGATAGAGACAGCAGCCAAATTGTAAGATTATGAAAGTAAGAGAGCAGCCCTGATGGGTGAGCTGCTGGTGAAATCCTGGTGTCCCTGGGGTTGAACAGGGCAGCATAAGGTGGGGCCACTGGGACCTAGAGCACTGAGCAGGGTGACCCTGCACCTGCTTCCTGCCTGCTTGGAATCTCCCAAACTCATTTGGAGCTTTGGTTAGGGGCTCACCAGGCTCAGATGGTTAGCTTTCTTCTGAGCTCTCTTGCTCTCCATTCATTCATTCATTCTTTAGTGAGTACCACTATGTGCCCCCTAACCATTGTGCTAGTCACTGCAGACAGCATGATTTGTATGATATAACTCTTCTGGGAAACTTAAAATTTGCCACTAGTACTTCTGGTAGCATGGCGAGCTCAACTGGTATCGATGAGCCACTGTAAACAAACCCAGGAACAAAAACGGCTTTTAGCACACAACCAGGGGCTAAGGGGAAAGAAATGCTGATGCTTGTGACACAGGGAGGAAATACAGGTTCAAGGGGATGGAGACGTGTCTCTGACCATGGATGTCAGGGAACCACAACAGTCCTGGCATGAAAACCAGGGCTTGGGGGTGCCACCTAGCTAGGAACAGGTCTGTAAATGTGGTCCAAGAACCTGCATGTGGAATTTGCCCTCTCTGCAGGATCTTGGATGGAGAGATAGGGTATAGGCCAGTGGAAGTCATCTGCAAGATGTCAAAACGCTAGACCTGCACCACACGACACAAATCTTTAAGGGTACAAAGTCGTGTCCTCTGTCTTGTCCCAGAAACCCCAAATAAAGAGATTAACATAATAAATGATCTAGGGTAATAGGAATTTTCTAGGCTTTTGCCAAAGCCAACATAAAGCCTCTCTAACAAACCCTCCCACTGATCAGGCACACTGGGGGCTGGAGAGCAAAGAAGGGGGCTCTTAAGTATAGATAAGATTATACTAAAATAAAAAAATAAACTAGGGACAAATCACATAAGGAAAAAACAACCACTGAGGAAAGATAGCAATTACAAAACCAAAGATACAGTAAGACTCTATGAGAAAGATATCAGACAAAGCCAAACTGAGGAACAAAATATGTGACTAACTTCCTTAAAACTCAACATCATCAAAAACAAAGAGTATAAGAAAGTCATAGTCCAGAGAGGGCTAAAGAGACTAGATTGAAGGTGCTTTCCTGCATAACATCTTGCTACAGAAAGGGACTTCAGGGAAGACCTAGTGAGATCTGAATACACTATGGAGTGTAGTTAATAGTAATGTAACCAGTATCGCTTTCTTGGTTGTGACGAATGCACCACCATATGCAAAATATTTAGGGGAAGTGGGTGCAGGATATACAAGAACTGTCTGTACTATCTTGGAACTTTTCTTTATACCTAAAGCTAATATGAAATAAATAAAGTTGTTTTTTAAAAAGCTACATGAAGCTGCAGAAATGAGAATACTTTTTAATATTTAATAAGGGAAAGAAATTACAACAATAAAAATATAATTGCTTTACTAAAGAACAGGTGGATTTGAAAAAAAAGAACCACATAGAACTTGTTAAAGTGAAAAATGGACACATTAAAACAAAAACTCAATGGAATAGTTAACTGAAAAGATATAACTGAAGGTAGAATTAATGAAGTGGATGATTGATCTGAGGAAATCACCTAGAATGTAGCATAGAGAAAAAAAGAGATGGAAGCTATGAAAGATAAATTAAAAGACACAGAAAACAGAATGATAAATTCAGTATTAAGTAATAAGAATCACCAAGGGAGAGAATAAGAAAAATGAGGACAATATTAAAGTATTACAGAGAAGAATCTTTCAGAAATGGAAAAGACATGGTTAGATTGAAATGGGTTTCATGATCAAGATAATAAACACAATCAAATCATCATATAAATATGCTTTCCTTCTGAGCACACAACTGGGAAAACCTGAAATAACAGCCAAGGAAGACTGTGCTCCTACCTGGAAATGGTAGACCTACAGGAGACTTCTTGCGGTGCGAGTAGAAAACTGGGCACTGCTGTCTCTACAGTGCATGGGGGAATCACTGCCATTCTAGGGCAGAAGCTGGCCACTTTTGCCTATAGTCCCAAGTGGCTTGAGGAACATAGGACCTCTGTCATAACTACTTAAGGCTGTTGTGGAAATGCTAAAGTAGCCATAGATGATCCATAAATCATGGGTATGGCTGGGCTGCAGGTAAGTTTATTCGCCAAAACAGGCCTGTGGAGGACACCTGGACAGCTCTTCTTGAAAGAAGAGCAATTATCTCCATTTTGGCTAAACCTGGCCCTATTTCCATGTATTGATGTGTACAGAGCTGGCTAGGACTTTTCCTTATCCCCTCAATTGGCTTTAAGCAATGCAAATCAGTCTAGCCAAGTGCTGTTGTGTAGTCTTTGAAGCAAAGTGACAGGTCAGTGTTGCACCACCCTGTAGCTCCCAAGAACCATGTGTGAACTGGGCAGGAGGGAGAGCCATGCTCCACACTGTCGGCTGGGATTGAGCCTCAAGATAAGAGGCTATGACTTCCCAGGGCATAAAAAATTACACATCAGAGCTGAAGCACCAACCCCAAAACATTAGATACTACCTCGAATTGTGTTATGCAGATTACTCCTTTTGCATATCCTTCTCTCTCTCTGCATATTGCAGAAGTGATTTCAGGCCACCTACCTAGCCCAGCTCACGGCACTCAGGGCACTTATGTACTTCCCGCCACTCTCACAATCACTCATCCCTGAGCCACTCCCCTCTTCATGAATAATAAAACCTGGGTTCAGGCCCTGGGTTGAGGCCTTTGTTCCGGTAACCATCACCCTAGCTGGACTTAGGACCCACTTAGCTCCCCACTACTACAGATATGCCTTAGTGTCTTTATTCTCACCATGGGTTGCACCGAAAGTGGTAGATCAGAATTAACTCGCTAGAATTCCAATAACTTTCCCTTGAGATTTCAAATATAAACTTCCTGGACCGCAATGAGGACTGGGAAGGGCTTTCTATATTTGGTGCCCAACATGGGGCAGTGGGAAGCACAGCAGCGGCAGCGTTATCTTCTGAATTAGGTGTAGAGAACAAAGCTGAGTGTGTGAATAAATTGGAAAAGTTCTGCATTTCTGTCCGAATGTCTTGCAAAATCAAAATCATTTGATTATCTGCAATTTTTAAACAAACTTCATTTTCTTCAGCAGCCCATTCGGAGGCACATGGGGATCTGACTCTTTTGTTATGGTTACATCAGGGCTCTTTTTTATTTCAATTACCTTATTCATAGGCATTTTGTGAGTACAGTTAGAGTCTTTGTAATGGTAATCTGTCGCTGGTCTGCTTTCTTTGCTAAGTTATGTTGCAAAGACAATAAAGCTGCCTTCACTAGGTTATACATGGCTGTGGTTTGGGGGTGGATTTCTTTATTCTGGGTTTTAGCTTCATAAAGGCGTTCACCTATTTTACCCCAAACTCTGATATTGAGTGTACCAGTTTTGGGACAGGAAGGATTGAATGTAGCTACCTGATGGAGTAATCTAGAAACTTGCTTAGATGGCACATTAATGTCTGCATCATTTAACAGCTTCATAATCAATAGGCTAAATTCTTTCTCTTCTTCAGATAAAGAATGTGCTTGCCCCATTGTTAACTCTTGATGAACAGGCTCCTACATGCTACTTGCACCTGGCACTATAATTAGTAAAATCTCTGCTTACCTTTAACTTGGTCACACAAGGTCCAATGGATTTCCAGCACCTGATTCTGGATAGTGGTTGTTGTGCCAAAAAGGTCATACGTTCCAGCCACGTTGAGTGCCAAACATAGAAGGCCCTTCCCAGTCCTCATTGCGGTCCAGGAAGTTTATATTTGAAATCTCAAGGGAAAGTTATTGGAATTCTAGCGAGTTAATTCCGATCTACCACTTCCGGTGCAACCCATGGTGAGAATAAAGACACTAAGGCATATCTGTAGTAGTGGGGAGCTAAGCGGGTCCTAAGTCCAGCTAGGGTGATGGTTACCGGAACAAAAGCCTCAACCCAGGTTTTATTATTCATGAAGAGGGGAGTGGCTCGGGGATGAGTGATTGTGAGAGTGGCGGGAAGTACATAAGTGCCCTGAGTGCCGTGAGCTGGGCTAGGTAGGTGGCCTGAAATCACCTCTGCAATATGCAGAGAGAAGGATATGCAGAAGGAGTAATCTGCATAACACAATACGAGGTAGTATCTAATGTTTTCGGGTTGGTGCTTCAGCTCTGATGTGTAATTTTTTATGCCCTGGGAAGTCATAGCCTCTTATCTTGAGGCTCAATCCCAGCCGACAGTGTGGAGCATGGCTCTCCCTCCTGCCCAGTTCACACATGGTTCTTGGGAGCTATGGGGTGGTGCAACACTGACCTGTCACCTTGCTTCAAAGACTACACAACAGGGCCGGTGAGATGGCTCAGCGGCATAAGTGCCTGTCTGGCAAGTGCCAGGTCCTGAGTTTGACTCCCGGTACCCACATGAAAAGGAAGAAAGGGCCAGTGATATCACTCAGTGGCATAAGTGCCTGCTGGCAAGCGCGATGTCCTGAGTTCAACTCCTGGTACCCACATTAAAAAAAAAAAAAGACTACACAACAGCACTTTAACTAGACTGATCTGCATTGCTTAAAAGCCAATTGAGGGGATAAGGAAAAGTCCTAGCCAGCTCTGTACATATCAGTACATGGAAACAGGGCCAGGTTTAGCCAAAATGGAGATAATTGCTCTTCTTTCAAGAAGAGTCATCCAGGTGGTCCTCCACAGTGGCCCTTGGGCTATCCTTGACCTACCCCTGTTTTACATCACTTTAAACTGTTAACAGAAAGAAAATACTATGGGCAAGTTATGCAACTCATGTATGCCCTTGCTATGGAATCATTGGGGTGAAGAAAAAAGAAGATATTCATAAATACACTAGTGAACCTGAAAGAATAAATGTAGTAATGGGGGAATGGGATGGAGAGAGAAGGAGTGAATGAATGAATGGGAAATACTGGGATGAGAGATGCAAAAACAATGTGGAATAATTCAGTTGTCAGATGATTCTACTCATCTTTTTAGGAACATAGGTTTTGATTTTAAAATTCTAATTTTATGTGTGGCACACTTGAAACATGACACGGGAAGATTGAAAACAAAGGCGTGGAAAGAAAAAAGACAAGGCAAATGCTAATAAAAGAAAGCAGTTGTTACAATTTTAGCAGTAGACAGAGTGGACTTTAAGGCAGGAAACCATATGAAGAATAAAGGTCAACACTTAATGCAAGGGAAGAGACATTCCAGGATGACATGATGATCCTATGGCTGTATATGCCCCTGGCCACATGAGCTCAAATTGTTTAAAGGAAGATGGTCAAAACTACAAAGAGAAAGACAAAACCACCCTCAGAAAGGGGAGTATAATGGCCCTCTCTGTGCTTATTGATAATACAGATAAAGGGTGAACAGAATATCTAGAGTAGATCTATGTAGAGCTCCTGCCCAGCAACTAGAAAATGCATTCTTAAATCAGATGCACAAGCTTAAATAGTGCATGGTTTCTCTTATATGAAAACCCAACATATAAATAAAGTGCAAAATAAAAGATAGATAATAAAAGTAAGAAGATAGATCTTTCTCGAAAAGGAAGGGGATCAAGAGATGGAGGAGAGGGGAAGAGGATGAAAAATGAATTAAGATGTGTTATGTACATGAACCAGTCCCCATGAGGAATGTAATCATTATGTACTGCAAACACATACTAATAACATAGAAAATGAAAAAAATACATTATTTTCAAGTACGTGTGTGTTTCCCAAAACCGATTAGTGCTGTGCCACAGAGAAGATAAATACCCCAAGATCGATGTCATTCAGACCACATTGTCTGACCTCAATGTGATATAATTGAAAATCAATACCAGAAAAGATAGTCAAAGTAATTTCTTAGTGAGCAGCTAAAACCGTAGGCAGTGTAAGATCAGCACAGCCTTAGCCCTATGGGACTGATACAAAGCAGACAATCTACAAGACCTGTAGGCAAAGGGCAAGGGTTTCGCTCATCTGTGGGCTGCATTCTAGAATGAGGTGTGTGTATCCGCATGGGGCCAGTGAACTGGGATAGCAGAGATGAACAGGGCAGGGTATGTTGCATGCAGTTGCCAGAGGAGGCCCCGAGGTATGTTCAGTGATGTGCCTGAGACAGAATTCCCTGGTGCCTTATGGATGGGAAGACAGCAGGATTTGATGAAGGCAGGCTAAAGAACCATCAGCAAGAGGCTACAACTTGGGTGTGCTCTGGTGTGGGACACTGACATAACTACCCCAGAGGTGACTGAGACATTAATCTGGCTAAGATGGAAAGATCTAGGGGAGGTACAGGGGGTGGATGGACCAGTGTGAAGAATCCAGCACCTGAACAGAATGTTTATTGACCTCTCCCAGCTGAGTTTCAGCTGCTATGAGAAGACAGGGTATGTGGTGAGTAGGGACTATCTGCCAGAGGAAGCACTTTTACATGTGGACCCCACAGACGCCAGTGTCCGCTGGTTTCGTTGCTGTGTGGAAGGTAAAATTCAAGTTTTCATGCCAAGGAGACATAGGTTAGCCGTGTGGCACTATGGAAGGGGCCGAGAGGGGGAAAAGGAGCACTTACATGAGGGTTGGAGAAAGAGCTACCCCAGACCCAGCACATGCCTGGGGTAGACAGATGGGCCTGATTTATGATAATTCCACTTATGACTTTATGGTGGTGCAGAAGCATTCAGTAGAAATTCTGCTTTCATTGGAATTTTGACCTTTTCCTAGGCTGGTTAATCCTCTGTCATAGTGCTGGGCAGTGACACAGGGGAAACAACTGATACCCTACGGTGCATGGTGTTGTCAAGCTAGGATACTCAGTAGGTTAGGTGTGGCAAACACATTTTTGATTTACCATATTTTTTACTTGCACAGCTATCTGAGCCAGACAGTACTTTCTGCTCATTTAGTGTTGGGCTCAGCAAACTATAGTCTATGGACCAAATTTGGCCCAAGATCTGCTTTCATAAATAAAGCTTTATTGGGACACAGCATGGGTTTGTTTACGTTGTCTGTAGCTTTGTATACTACTGCATTGGCTGAGCTGAGTAATTCTCACAGAAATCTTAGGCCAAAAAGCTGCTAATATTCACTACCTGGCCCTTTACAGAAAGTTTGTAGATCCCTAATTTCGTGGTCATAGTCCATCTCTTCAGCACAGATTCATCTATAAAGCTCTGGACAGCAATTGCCTTTTTCATGACCTCTTCATTGTGCCCTGTTTAGGTTGCATCCTGAAGTAGGAGGTTCTTGACACTCACCTGTGGCCTCATCACTACCATGATAGGAAAGAATAGTAAAAAGTAAATATTCCATGAATTCCCACTTGTTTCTCTCTGACCAGGAGGCTCCTAGCCTAGCATCAATGTGTGGCTGCTGCCACCTGGTGTCTACGTGCTGTTACTGCATCGCCTTCTTGGCACCTACCTACTCCTTCCTCTCTGCCCACTTTCCTTCCTCATTCGATCAGCGTGGGCCAACCTGTTCCTTCAGCGGTCAGCCTCTCCTGAATGATGAACTCTCAGCCAGCCAAGGGCAGCCTGTAGATCAAGGGAAACAGCTTCCTTTTCTTTCTGGCCTGGTCCCACATTGACTTCTTCTGGTTTCAACCACAAAGACATTCTTCAGACAGGATATCCTTGGGGAGTTGGATGCTTAAGCGGTTTTCCTTTCTGAAGTATCCTTACCTCTGAAGGACGTACTCTCTAGAGAAGAGACACGCCATCAGCTCTCACTTAATGCCCGGTGTGATTCAAATCAGAAGGGAGAGCAAGGTGGTTTATGCTTCAACATTCTGCTTTGACTGAGAGGCACACCTTGAACATGAACACACCTTGACCGACAGGTGCAACAGGTATCCCGGAGCACACTGCGCAGCACAGGCAGCTGGCTGCGAACATCAGAGTGTGCGGTGGGCGATCCACAGTGCACATCCCCGAGGTGTGGCTGGACATGTCTCAGCCAGCTAATGCTACCCAATGCCCAGACACTTAGTAAAGGATGCCTGGCTGATTAGCCTGTGTTTAGAGCTAATATAGCTCATTAAATTATACAGGGAGGCATTAAAACCAACTTTAAAGTACAGGTCTGCCTCCCAGATCAAAGAGTAGAGATCATAAATCAGATAAATTCTTTTCCCTGGCTTGCAAAGTACGCATATGGTGTATTATTAATCATTTAAGAGAGTGGCTGTTAGTTAACTGAGCAACCGTTTATTTAGAAACAAAAATGGCAAGAGACATTTTCCTGGTCATTAATCAATATTAGCCAGTTGAGAAGTGCATCTGTATGTGCAGACATGTTACATGTGTGTGTCTATTTGTGCGGGTGCCCCCCACTTTTGTTCTAGTGGATTCTCGAAAACATGTTTGCAAATAGCATGTAAGGAAGTTGAAGAAGGGACTTTGTTGTGGAAGGGAGCGGTCTCAGGAGGCTAAAATACAACTTTTAGATTATAGTTCACTCAAGCATCTTTTAACAAACAAGCAGCTATTGCTGTCTCCCACCAAGCGTCCATACAGCAGCCCTTGTGATGCCCCTAGTCCTACCTGTGCAGGAGCAGGTCTCCCAGACTTCCGGGGATCCTGGGGGGATCTTCACTCCCACCCTACTGCTTGTCTTGACTCTCCTGCCCTCTGAATTGGGTCTCACCGTTCCCAGCAAGTCTGCCTGAAATGTGATCTCCAGCTCGAGAAGTAGAGACCTAAGCACGATGGCAGGCAGGGCACCTGCGGGGAAAGACTTCACACCTTCACTTCGCTGCCTCCAACCTTCAACAGAGCAGTGCCCCTCCCTGCCCTCCTCTTACCCCTCTGCCCTTCTTATCTGCAATCAGGACGCACTGTCAGTTGTACTTTATGCAACAAAGGCCTGCTCTTGAAGCCATCCAACTACCTTGTCTGAAATTCTAGAGCAATCTATGGCAGGTCTTTCACTCACATTTTCCTTTTCTGTCCTACAGGGGAATTTCAAAGTGCAGGCAGGCAGGCAGTGGCTGGCAGACAGCGCCACCACGCGGTAGTCTTGCCTCATAGCTAGTTAGGTAGGGTAACAAAGGAGAAAAAGACTTCTGAAGACACTTGAGATGAGTTGCTATCTGAACTGGTAGGTGTTCTGCTTATGCAGAAGTCACCCCAGCAAAAGTCGGATCGTGTGTGCGCGCGTGTGTGTGTGCATCTGTGCGCGCATGTGTGCACGCCTGCATGCCACGTGTACACGGGTTTATAAACATTCTCTGTACATTTTTTAAAATGGCATTTTTAATTCCAGCTATTTTGACCCTAATATTTCACATCTGATTTGATTCAGCCCTGAAAAGATTTATTATCTTTTTTGTGCCAGAGAATAAAAATACAGCTTTGATGTGACTGTACACAGAGAAAGAAGTGTAAAATAGGGGACATCAGTGGTCAGGAGTGAAGGGGTCCCATGCCTGGTTCCTGGATCCTGGGCTCTTTCCCCTGCTCTCACTGAGGGCTGCCTGGCGTGTCTCTGGATGGCCGTGCTGACATTTCTGAGGGCAGAGGGACCTCCAGGGTATTTCAGCGTAGCTGCCTCCGAGGGTGGCCCCCTGCTCCTGAGTTTTTGCTGTGTTTTGCTTCCTTCATCCCACTTGAACCCGGGAAGATCCTTTCCCATCCTTGAAAATGTGTTTGCAAGTTCCATGTAGGGAAGTTAAAGAGGAGACTTTGTTGTGTCAGGGAGAGGCCTCAGAGAACTCAAATATGACTTTTAGATTATAGCAAACCCCAGAGCCTTTGAGGGAGCTTGGGAAATTGCCTATGGGGTGCATTGCTGTATCATGGTTGAGTTTAAGGAGCAAGATGAGACAGGAGCCTGGCAGGTGCACAGGGATAAGTAAGTCGCCTTGGGACCCGTCTCCAGTGGCCTTGCCCAAAGCTGTGCAGTTCTTACCTACCTCTGTCACTCTCTTTCCTTTCCCCATCTTGCTCTCCATGGCATTTTATGATGTTGCTTTTCAAATTCCCAGCAAGCGCAGCGTTTTACAAAAAAGAGTGACAGTGTTTTGCTGCTCGTATGTGTCTTGTTCCTCTCTCAGCTCCCTGCATCTCCCCACAAACTGCCCGTGCATAGTTTTTCTTTGATTGAGCAGTGGTCACAGGGCATAAGAGCTGCCCCTTGGGGGCTTTGTCCTCCATATCCCCAGGTCTGTGCAGACAAATGCAATCTCTTCATGACCTGAGGCTAGTGACTCTGCAAATGATGTGGAAGAGAATCTGGAAGGCGGCATTTGCCTGTAATTATGCTGCTGCTTTCCCCTGACAGCACAGCTAGTCCAAGTCTTGGGTGGCCATCGAGTGTGTCCCTGGACGGCCTTGCTGGTAAATCCAGCTGCTGCCATTTGTGTCTTCTGGCCTGTGTGAGGGAGGGTGGCATGTCTCACTCTTCAGGGTGGTTTTCCTCTGAAGGACAGAGGAATTCTCTGATACACACACACACACACACACACACGGAGTGCTACAGAGCAAATGCCGGGAGGGTTGTGAAGGGAGTGTTCATCGTAGTCTCCTCACTAATATCTGTTAAGCAGGTACAAGTCCACCTAATGAGAGTTCACCTGGTTCTTGGCCCTCCCTGTATATGCCTCGGTTTCCATGATATATCACATGAGAGAGATGGATTATAGCACGGATCGATGACTACTGGGCTTTGTGGGAAAGCTAAAATGCCCCTCAAATAAATGAAGAGTGATGGAGGACTGGAACATTTTATATCTTGCCAAGTAAAGGCATGGACTGAAAGATGCCAGCAAAGATGACCATGGACTATCACTTGTTTTATGAGATAGCCCTTTATTAGAAAATGTATTTATTGCCAAATGTTAGTCCATGAACTCAGTATAAAGCAACGTTCTTTCTTCCTTCCAAGCAAGAACTTACTTTCCCTCCTCCCCTACCATTATTTCAATTCAGTGAAACTTACAATATGAAAACCTGATGCAATAGCACTTGACATTGAGTTTATTCTTCATATCAGTTGTTCCATTTGGACTTTTCTGGACAATACAGAGAGGTGATATGGACCATCGAATTTATTCTGCTACTCTGTTTTAATCTATGTTGAAAATGCAGTTTCTTTAAAACAGGGTGATGTACTTTTTCAGTGTTTCCATTGGGCTTGCTTCCCTGAACCTTTCCCTGTCTGTGAAACCACCTTGGGGAAGGAAGAGGACAGGGAGGGAAGGGGCATCTACTTGGGAGGGGAGTCGCAATCCCTAGTCTGCTGGCACGCAGGGCTTGTGGCCGCAGGAAGCAGAGGAAGGATCCCTAAGATTGTGGCCAGGGAGGAGGTGCTTTGGGGGCGCCTCCCATCCCCATGGGGCGCAGGATACCCCATGCTACTGTGAATGCTTCTGTCTTGGGGGGGAGGGGCTGTCTTCCCTTCTCTGGGGCACTTAGCTAGGAGTGGACTTGCTGGTCCTGTGTTAATTCTATGATTAACTGTTTGTGGGAAGGAATGGAGTTTTAAAAATCACCTTATATAGCAAAAGAGAAGGACACAGATTTGGTGAAGACCTTACTGTAACCTTTAAAGCTTCCTTTCTCCAGCACAGAAGCGCCCTCATCACGTCAGTCCTGATCAGGGTCAGCATCCTGCATCTCAGCCCTTGAGCCATGGATGGGAGGAGTGTGGTCCCTATAGGTGGCCACCAGTGAGTGTTTGCTGGAGGTGCATTCCTGAGCTGTCCTGTGCCTTTGTTTTCTCATCACATCACCACACAGAACATAGGGCCAACGAGGAGACCCATTTTACAGATTCAGAGAATTGTGGCCCCTGAGAGGTACCCTACCCACAGCCCTGCACCTAGTAAGGCACATGCCCAGTTGCCTGCCTCCAAGACCCATCCTGAGGGAGGGGGGTGGACCAAGCTTGCTTTGGAATCTCCCTAGTTGCAGATGTTTTGGGGAGTGGGGGACAGGGCATGTAGCAGGATTTTTAAGAGCATGAGTTCCCAAGCCAGACTCCCTGGGTTCAAATCCTGGTTCGGCCACTAACTGGCTCTATGATGTGATAGATTGCTTTTCTTCTGCACCTCAGTTTCCTAATCTGCAAAGAGAGAATACTAGTAGCCACCGCAATGGGTTGTTCCAACAGTTAACCGAGTTTATAGTTGAAGAGCACCCAGGAGAGTGTGTGGCCTATAACAGGGCTATGTATGACACAGATCTTATTCTGGCTCCCTGGCCCGCCCATTTCAGGTGCCACAGATAGATGGTCAGCTGTTCCTTGCAGCCCAGGTCCCAGGACAAGAGCTCCTACCCCCCGGCCACCCAGAAGGAGAGCTGGCTTCCACGACTGCAGAGGCCCGGGTCCCATACAGGGCTCTGCTGTGGCAGCCTCTCTGCTGTGCAGCTGCTTCTACGCATTTTTCAGGCCCCAGGCCTGGTTCTGGGCCTCAGCATCCTGCCCTGTCTTTCCCAGTCCTCCCACCCCCTGGGCAGATTTCACTGGAGTTCACACGCTCCTGGCCCTCACCCCGTACTGCCTGTCACTGGCCTCGGCAGTGTTTTTCTCCATCCTGTGCCCTCACTGGCAGCAGAGCTGGGCCTCCCCTTCTATCTTCCCAAGGCCCCAGGGCCCAGCTGTGCTCTGGAGTGTGATGTCCTGCCGAGAATCCTACAGATGGCTTTGGAACAGGCAGCCCCTCCAGACACCCTGAGCTACTCCTCTAATTCCCTGCACTCCCTCTGGGCCCCTGCCATGATATAACTGCACAAGTCACCCTCTCAGATCAAGGAGGCCACCGTGCCAGCCCCCTGTGGAGCAGTGGCTTCTCTCCTGTCAGTAGCACAAGGGACCCTTTATGCTGTGGCCCCTTCCTCCTCCACCACTGCCCAAGCCACCCCCACCCAAGTCCCTGGCGACAAGAGCTGGACATCTTGGCACTAGAGCCAACTCTGCACAACGTGCCCTGTGTTAGCTGGGAGTAGCCAGTGGGAGGGACGCCTGGGAGTTCTTTGAAAACAGCAGTGCACTCCCTGTGCGGCTGTCAGAGGCGCTAGAGATGCCCAAGCTTCCTTTCAAGCCCCTGTTCCCATTGCTGTTCCATCCATCCTCCCAAGAGGAGGTTGGTACAAGCGGCTCAGGGGAGAAAGCAATTATCTTTTAGGGCAAACCCCAAAGGGAGCTCAGGTCCCCCCTGAAAGAGCCTGAGGGCTGATGAACTCCCTTGGGAGGGTCTGCATTTCAAAGCATTTTGCTTGGTGTAACTGTGAAAGGCAGAGCAGGGCCATTAGTGTCCCTGTGGCATGCAGTAGGGACACAGGACATGTGGGCTGTTGGCATGCTTGTTTAGTCTGTGTGGAGATTTGGCCGTGAAGCCTCAGGAGGCTGAGGGAATCTTCTCAGATGTCATTCTTCTGCCAAGTAGCAGATTCAGGATTTAAGTAGCAGATTCAGGATTTGGTGCATCCATTCACCGAAACCAATCATGAAAGCTGATGTTTCCTGAGTACTTTCCACATGGAGGCCCTGGGCTCACTGTCTCACATGCTTTGGCTAATCTGTAAAGCCCCCATGAGGGAGAAGTTGTCACCCATCCTATAGATGTGGAATGTCCCCAAGGGGCACAGAGATCAGGACAGAGGTCGGATTTGAGCCCTGTCTGTGGCTCCTCCTCCTCCCTTTAACCACTGTACTCCTCTGTCTCCTAAGCCACATACCCCTGTGACCCTAAAGGCTTAAAAACTGTCCCCCGAAGTGGTGGGGAAATGGGGTCAGCTCTATTGCAGAAAATGTCTGATCTCCCATTGTGAGTACTCTGCATGTTGGCTCTAGAAGATCTGGCTCTATTGTCAGATGGGTTTTTAAAATGTTGGGGAAAGGATGCATATGCAAACCCCCCAGTGAGGAACAGAGAGTTTTTAGCCAATTCCGCTAGAAGCAAATGTATGTGAAAAATGGTTCTGAGTATGGCTTCAGGAGTTCGTTGCTGTGGTAAGAACCATAAGTCAGCCAGGCCTGGTGGCGCATATTGGTAGTCCCACCTTCTTGGGAGGCTGAGGAGGGAAAATTGCAAGTTTGAGGCAAGCCTGAACAACTTAGGAAGATCTTGTCTCAAAATAAAAATTTTAAAAAAGGGCCTGGGCTGTAGCTTAGTGGTAGAGCACCCCTGGGTTTGGTCCCTAGTGCTGCACCCAAAAAACAAATGAAAAACAACTGTAACCCCTGCTGGCTACCTTCATGCAGTGAGATGCTAAGGACAGAAAGGGAAAGAAGAAGAACCTCTAAAGGTGCCCTGAGGCGATCGAGTTGCATTATGTCAGGACCTGTGTCTCCCAGCCTCACCTCCTGAAATGGGTGGGCAGATGGGTGGGGCCGTTGGGGAGGACAGAGGTATAGGGCAAAGATCACCTGAGGGGTTTGTGGTGGAATTGTGTCCCCAAAAGGTATGTTGAAATCTTAACGCTCTGTACCTAAAGATGTGGCCTTATGTGGCCATGGGGTCTTTGCAGATGGAATTGGTTAAGATCAGCTGATCCTAGATTACAGTGGGCCCTAAATCCAGTAGAACTGGGTGGCCTATAAGATAGGAGGAAAGAGAAATATGGGAGAATGTGATGGCTCAGGGACACCCCGAGGAAACATGCCCATGTGACAACAGAGGCACAGGTTAGTGCATTTACAAGCCAAGGAATGCCAAGGATTGCCAGATGCCACCAGAAGAGGCAGGAAGGATCCTCCCTGGAGCCTTCAGAGGGAGTGCGGACACCTTGACTTTGAACTTGTAGACTCCAGAATCATGGAGATAAATCTCTGCTACCCGAAGCTGCCAAGGAGGTGGTGCTTTGTTATAGCAGCCTAAGAAAGGCATACATAGGGCCTCCCCATGCTCCATCTGGGTCTTCCTGATCCTGTCATTCCCCCTGAGCTATCCCCACTTCCTCCCACAGCTGACACAAAACCCTGAGGTCACAGTCACCTTTTAATCTGTATTCTTCACTATGTGATGCAATTGGCCTTTCTCACCTCTTGAATAGGAGGTTAAAGTTTGGGATTTAAAATTTCTTTTTCCTTAAGTCTCGCTCAGTTCAACTCAGGCCAAGTTGCAGAAAGCAGCCCTGTTCCTCCTTCTCCCGCACGCCTGGGAGAATCAGGGCTGTCCCCTGAGCTGGAGCTATTAAAGTGTCGTAAGAAAGAGGCCTTTGTCGTGGGCAGCACGGCACCCGGCCTAGTCACAGAGACAGATTGTGCCAGAAAACAAACAACCAAAAAAAGGTCCAACCACAGCATTCTTTGAGACTTCAGTCATCCGCCTCCCGCCTGTTCTTAAGAGATGAATTTCCTTTCTTCTGTGGTGTGATTCTGTCAGATAGGTTGGCGGGTTTTCATTCTGTCCGGGACAGAGGGCGGAGTGGGGGGCCTGCCCAGGCCATCTGCAAGGCCTCCACCCAGCTGCTGGGGCATTACCTCATGCCTGCAGGTGGGGAAGGCAGGGGCCCTCAGTTCGTGGGGGTCTCGGAGGAGAACCAGTGCTGGAACCGGAAATCTTTCAGTCCAGAACAGGGGAAAATGACTGGAGAAGCCAGTAAGGCGAACACCTCAACCAGAGAGCAGGCTGGTTTTTGTAATTTTGCATTCGGATCCAGCCTCATGTCAGACCATGCCTGCTGCCCCGTGTGGTCATCAGAACCACTAGTGGCCCTGGGAGGCCTGCAAAGCCCCATTTCAGTCCCTTCACCAGAGAGCCCTAGGCATCCTGGTAGGCAGCTTTCACCCTGGACACCAGGGTTTCCCCAGTTAACACCAGTGGTGGCTATTCAGGGGGCCGGATTGCCATGGGAGTGGGCTCCATGAGAGGATGGAGAGAGGAAAGGGCTTTGCCTGGGCCTCTAGGAAGGGAGCCCACATCCTTGTTAGAAAATGAGTGCACATCTAAGAATGATGGTTTTCCAAAAACGAGATGAAGTGGTGCGTCAGCCTTTGGAGGACATGGCTGAAGTGGGGAGTTGGTCATCCTTCTGTGGGTCCCAGAGCCTGGCTTCCTGGACCCAGGCCAAGGAATGAGTGTGGAAATGCCTTGGATAACAGTTAATGCAGGCTCTAGCCTCCAGCTCCTCCATGACAAGTTGGATCTCAGGGTTGGGTCTCTAAATTGGTCTTTTTAGCAAGTTCTCCTGCGCACTGTTGTAGCCCATAGTTCAGGAACCATAGTCCAGAAGGCAAACAGAGAGGAGGGGCTCAGGGGATCCCTTTCCTGTCCCCGTGACCCCTTCTGCAGGGGACATGCTTCCCAAGGCACCTGTCCCATACATCAGACAGAGTATGTCACCTCTGGCCTAAGGCAAGTAAAGCCATGACAGGTGGCTGAGGTGAAAAAGAACTCGATTTGTATTACACCCGGGCAGGGTCACCCGCAGATTTTGCAGGACCCACTGCGAAATGTAAATGTGGGGTTGCTTGTTCCCAAAGCAGCAGAAAAGCTTTTTTTCTTCTTTTTTGTGTGATGTCTGTCTCAACTTTGTTTTGGTGTTTTTTGTGTTTTTTAACTTTTAATTTTAGTAAAATATTCATAACATAAAATTTACCATCGGAATCATCTTCAAGGTACGGTTGAGTGGCACTGAGCACATTCACGTTGTCGGGCAGTTGTCATCACAGTCCATCTCCAGAACTCTTTTCATCCTCCCAAACTGAAACTATGTCCCAATAAACTCTAACTCCCTCCTCCCCCTAGCTCTTGGCATCTCCTGCTCTACTTTCTGGGTCTGTGAATTTGACTACTCTAGTAACCTGATACAAGCA
Organism: Erethizon dorsatum; assembly: GCA_028451465.1. Taxonomy (NCBI): domain Eukaryota; kingdom Metazoa; phylum Chordata; class Mammalia; order Rodentia; family Erethizontidae; genus Erethizon; species Erethizon dorsatum. Next base: position 10,250,529 of record CM051826.1, read on the forward strand.
GAGTAGCATTGTATTTGTCCTTTTGCGTCTGACTTTGTCACTTAGCATACTTTTCTTGAGGTTCATCCATGTGGTATATAAAATGTCCTTCCCTTTTCAAAGCTGAATAATATTCCATAAAGTGGATGGACCACATTTTGTTCCTCCATGTATCCATCTGCAGACACTTAGGTTGTTTTCACCACTTAGCTATTGTGAATAGTTTTGCTGTGAACATGGGTGTGCACATCTCTCTTCATGACCCTGCTTTCGATTCTTTGGGTGTGTACTAAGAAGTGGAATTGGTAAATCATACTGTAAGTAATTTGATTTATAATTTTTTGAGGATGTTTGTCATGGTGTGTTCTGCTTGCCAATTCATACTGCATCCTTGGAAAAGGGATACTTCCTGAAGGAGGGCAACACTCACAGGCTTCCAGGGCCTGGCTTTGTGGACAGTTGCATGGGATGCAAGCACCTGTGCCTGACCGTCTCCTAAGCCTGGGCCATGTGTGGTTATGTTGGCCACACACCTATGAAGCAGGCCCTGCCGGAGGGAGAGTAGAGAGAAATCGGGGGAGAAAGAGTGAGAGTAAAGGGGCTAGACGAGGTGAGGTGAGTTTAAATATGTGCATTAAAGATCTGTGACTTCGGATATTTCTGTCAGTTACTGTTGCACCAAATGGACTGCTCATTGTTAGCCTCATGAGCCCAGCTCTGGTCCCTCAGCCAGGCATGTGACAAGCTCTGTGAACCAGGTTGGAAGCCAGGGCAGTGACAGGAGGTGACCAGCTACAGACTGCGCTCCTGCCTTCCCTCCAGGCTCGGGGAGTGGCCCTAACAATGGGCCACTGTTCTCTGCTCTACCAAGCAGGCTAAACACAGATGGCATTCAGACTCAGCCTTTCCTTGAGCCCCGGTTTCCTTGTCTGCAGAGCAGGGTTCCCTGGAGAAGTAGATAAAGTAAAAGCAAAGCCCTCAGGCAGGGCCTGGTGTGCAGCTGGCATTGCATTCTCAGCGGGCTATGGGTGTTCCCAGCTTCCTTTCCTCCTCTGCCGTTGAACATTGAGTGTAATCTGAGCACAGCCTCTGTGATGGGCTACAGTCCTACATTTGAGGTCCCTGACTCCATTGCTTACTAGCTGGGTGAGCTTTGGAAAGCCAGTTAACGTTTCTGTGCCTCAGTTTGTTTTTCTTTATTCTGTATAATGGGGACACCGTTGGTCCTGGTTCCCTGAGTTGGGGGTGAAGTGAGATTGCCCCAGTGAGATCCTAGCACAGGCCTGGAATGAGGGAAATGACAGTGGTGTAATCATCATCAGATGACAGTGATGAGGTAAGAACAAGCGGGGGGTGGCTTTACTTAATAAGTAAAACTGGTAGGACTTGGGGTCCAAGAAGATATAGGGGATAAAACAACTGGAAACACTGTCCCCCCAGTACATATTCATGCCTTCACAGAGATGGAGACCCCAGTGGAGGAGGAGAAAGAAGATGAGTTTGATGTTTGAATTAAGGGCCAAGTATGAGAAGCCCTTGGACTTTTTCTCCATTGACTTAGCCATTGCCAATGTGTATCAAGAAAAATGTGGTTTATGAACCCACCTCTTCCTCCAGGATGATGTGTGGTCCTGTGCCTACCCTCGGTAGCTCTCCCATCTGTGCTGTGGCCAGGGTGTGCAGAGCAGTTCCTCCCTTATGAGATGAGTACCTGACATCAAGCTAAGGTGCCTTCCCTACTACCCAGTTTCTGAGTGGGGATGTAGGCTCCAGCGCTGATTCTTTCAGCCTAGATTCTGACCCACTACCTACCTGGTCCATGGACTCAGAGGCCCCCCAGCCCCACTGTATTCAAAGGTATTAGGTCTCATCACCCCAGGCTCTGACATCATGTCCAACCTGCTGGAACCTGCCTGTGCCCCTTTGCCTTTTCCTTTCCTGCCTTGTCGGGCTTGATTCTAAGCTGCTCATGTGTGCTTCTTCATTGGTGTGGTCTTCTTCTTCAGCCTCTTATCTCTGAATCTCCACTCTTGTTTCCCCACCTGCGCTCACTCACATCCCTTCCTGATACCAGCTGACCTCCCCTGCCACTGGCATGTGATGTCACTCCTGTCCCTACTGCTGGTCGCGGATTCACCTGGCCTGCCCCTTCCTGCCGCTGCTAATCACATCTCAACTGTGACCACAGTATTGACTTTCATGGTAAAAATTCAATTGCTTTTTTCTTCTCTCTATGGTTTAGTAAAATATACGAAAGCATATCCCTTGACCAAGGTAGGGTCTTTACAGGTGGAGCTACAAGGAAGTGAGCAGCTGTCCAGGGGAGGATTACCTCTAAGCGTTCCTCATGTCACCCAGCAAAGCGCAGGAAAAAGTACACTCAAGACACCCAACACTGCCTTCTGGTTGGGCAGCCAAGCTGGGTCCAAGATATGTCACAGATGTTATCCCCAAGTGCCCTTTAGATTACCTTCTATTTAAAAATTGTTTTTAGCCAGAACTCAGTAGAAGGTTTTTTAAAGAAGAAAACCTGAATTGTGTTTCGCCCTTGACTTTCAAGAGTTAGTGAGAATTGACTCTAGCTTTGAGTACAGTCCACCAAGTTCTCAAGGCAGGTCAACTCAAACAGGCAAGCAGGTTTGTAATGGCCAGATGACAACAGAGAATGCCACATGCATCCCATGTCCTTGGAGCCCATGCCTTTGCCTGCCTGCCTTCCCAAAGACCCTAATCCTATACAGACTTCTGGTTCAGCTGGTCCATGCTCTCTCAATTTAATGGTAACAACTTTGAGGCATCTGAACAAAATGTGCTTGGGTGGGATGGTACCGCTCTTTGTCCCAACTCCACCAGCAGTCTGGTAGGATTGGCCATCAAACTACTTCCTTGCTAAGCCTTCTACTTTGTGGCCATCATTTGAACTGTTTCTATGCAGAAGCATTTTCTCAAGCCATGGGCCTGCCCATCAATGTAGAATGCAGGGCACAAAGAAAGGTGCCTTTCTTGCATGGCTATTCCTGTCTTTCATTGAAATTTTCTAAAAACACACAGGAGCAGTCAACACAGGCCAAGCATCAGAATTTCCCTGTCCTTTTCCCCTGGAGCTGGGGCTGTCTGAGCTATGACCAGTGGCCATCTTCATCAGGATGTTGCTCAGGATGAGTGGACCACCAGCTTTGCAGCCTCAAAGAATCTGTTCTTATCATCGGGATCATCTGAGTGCTTCCATCTGGCTTGCCCTATGTTTAGGTCTTGTTATAATACTCCACTTGCAGTACCAACTCTGTGTTATTTGGAGTATGGGTTGGCTCCTTGTAACAGAACCCAAATTCATAGTGGTATATATAAGTTTATTTTTCAATACCTAGAAATAAGTGTCATGCCACCGTGGTCATCTGTGACTTAGAGTACATCTAGATTTCCGCTTCACCATCTCCAGTTTCATGGCGTTGTATAGTATCCAGCCATCATATGGGATGGAGGCAGTGGGAGGAGGGAAGAAGCTCACTTCCTCCCTTTAAGAACCTGTCCAGAAGTTGTCCCTCTTTTCTCCCTTTCCATTTCTTTGGCCAGAAGATTATCATGTGGTCTCATCTAGCTACAAAAGAGGCTGCCTTCATTCCAACCAGGCATGTGCCTAACCAACAATCAGGGGGTCTTCTCTTATAGAGGAATGGATGTAAGCAAACAGCAGGCAATATCTGCCCCAGGCCACCCATCTTAATCCTAAGGGTTGAATAAGAATTAGAGAGGTGGGGAAGAAAGGAGGAAGGGCAGGGCTGCAAAAGCAGGCAGGACACATATCATCAGAGGCATTCTATATTTTAGGAGTTTTCAATTCTGTCTCAAAAGCAAAGCAGTGAAAGGGCAATACACAGAGGCAGAGGGATGTGATCAGGGAAATCCCTTTGGGACATTTGGTTTATACTGTAGTAGAACCTTGTTAGAAGCCTGCATAATAAAAGTTTTCAACAATGCTGAAAATTAAAACAGCAATGTACAGGAAGAATGTCCCCTAACTTTAAAGTTAGTGGAGTTGAATTAAGAAAAGCCATTTGTCTGCTTACACTACAGAAAGCCTTACTAAAATCACCCAGGAAATCATTGTGTGGTTTCTTAGAAACAAGGCCAACAATTTATGTGATTTATAGGATAAAGATTGTCTTTGTTTCTTCATGCTGCTTGTGTTAACTTTCTGTCACTGTGACAAAATACCCAGCATAAACAACTTAAAGGAGGAAAAATTTATTTTGGCTCATGGTTTCAGAGGTCTCAGTCCATGGTCCATTGCCTGAGGAGAAGCTGAACATCATGGCAGAGGGGCATGGCAGAGCAACTCCGCTAACCTCCTGGCATCCAATAAGCTAAGAGGATTAGGGATTGGCAGAAAAAGATGGAGGGGCCAGGGACAAGAAATATCCTTCAAAGGCATGCCCCCTGCTTCTTCCATTGGGGCCTTGCTTACCTCCTAATAGCCCATTTACTTATGAACTCATCAGTGGATTAATCCACAGATGAGGTCAGCACACTTATGGTCTGGTCACCTCTCTAGTCACCACCTCTGAATACTGCCGCACAGCATATCAAACCCTCAGTATGTAAGTCTTTGGGGGACACTTCATAGTTAAACTATAGCACTGCTACAACAAAATTCTATAGATCAGGTAATTTATAAATAATGGAAAATTTTCTCTCATAGTTCTAGTGCTGGAAAGCCCAAGATCAAGGTGCTGGCAGATTCATGACTGGGAAGGGCTTGTTCTCTGCTTCATTGATGGCACCTTGTTGGGTCCTCACATGGTGGAAGGGAAGGGGGAAGGGCAGAAGAGCCTAGGGTACTCCTCTCAGCCTCTTCTGTAAAAGCACTAGTCCCGTCCGTGACTTAATTGCCTCTTAATTTCTCCACCTCTTAACACTATCATTCTGGTGTTAGGCTCCAACATGTGGATTTTGGAGAGACAGACACATTCAAACCATAGCAGAGGTGAAAGAATAAAAGTGTACGATGCAAAGAAGATAAGTCATGGTGAAAACAAAAGTGGGCAGACTTCTAAAAAGAGAGAGAACCATAGGGCACAAAAATCATGGTGGCCAGAATAAAAAATCACTTGCAGGAAATAAGGAAAGAATTGGCACTATAGAGAAACATACTAATCATGTGAAAGAAAAGTGGTATGTTCTCCTTGGATGCCAAGGAAATAAAAAGTGATTAGAAAAGAGGGGGAAGCGACGGCATGACCAGCTGCCCAGATGATGCTGAGATGCCTCTTTAGTCCCAGATCACCAACTGGCACAGGAGCCACAACCAAAATTATAATTAAAAATAAAATTTCTAGGATATGGGGAGAAATATCTGGGGTGTGGCTCCAAAACAAAACAAAACAAACACCACATTTTAGTGAAAAGAAAATAAAACTCCATATATCCTAGAAAAATGTTTCAATTACAAAGATATATGAAATGTCACAAAACCATCCAGATAGGAAAATCTGGCCACATTTAAAGGAATTATATTCCAGTTGGTCAGAAACTGGTTCAAGTGAAGAAGGATATTCATTGAACCAATACAGGAAATGACACAAGATATAAGGAAGCCTGTAGCCTCAGGAACAACTGAAACTAGTCCTGAAAAGGCAGGTGTGGCTCCATCCCTTCCCTGCCCCTATCACAGACACACACACACACACACACACACACACACACACACACACACACACACGTATACTTCCTGCTTTTTCTATATATGACTCAATAAAGCAGCTGGTTTCTGTACGCAATAACCACTGCCCATTGCACACATCTCTTCGTTACATTTGAGTTGAGAGAGGAAGAATATTTGGTCTCTGCTCAGAGACGACCTCCAGCTAATAGCAATAACAGTCCAGCTACTAATTTCAGACCACCCTGGGGCAGGTACCCAGTCCTGGTCCAGTGGACAGGCACCCTGATCAAACAACAGGCAGCTATTTCCTGGACAGGCAAGTGACTTTAAAAAACAAGAAGGCTGGGTGCCTTGCTTGGGTTTCTGAAAAAACAGAGCCTATGGCAAAGTTTACATGGCACAGTAACTGCCAGAGAAGCTAAGGGAAGAAGAGGTGAAGCACGCAGGGAAGACAAGGAAATAAATCCGAAGAAGGTCTTCAAGCTGGCTATATGGTCGCAAAGCAATCAGTTTTGATCCTCGGTCATGGATCATTCAAAGAGACCAAATGGAACTTCTGAGTCTCAGAACCATCTGTTGGAAGGGGCAGAGAGCTGTAGAAGAATGGACAAAGCTGGGCATGGTGGTGCACGCCTATAATCCCAGCACTCTGAGAGGACTGAGAGTTTGAACCCAGCCTGGGCAATAAGAAACTTAGTGGGACCCGATCTCAACATAAAAAATATCAAGGGCTGGGGAAGTAGCTCAGTGTGAAGGGCCTAGGTTCAATCCCTAGTACAAAAAGAAAGAAGGAAGGAAGGGAGCGAGGACGGGATGGAAGGGGGAGGGATAGGTGGGAGGGACAAGCAATTGATTTGATAATTCCTTCTCTCTCATTTCCTGCTTCTCTGGGCCCCACACTTCTGAGCTGCATTACGCATCCCTCCAGACAGCTGCTGTGGCAGATGTGGCCCTGCAGCTGCTGTGGGTATAGATAGCTCCATTCCCTGGAGACTGAGCCTATCCCTGATGTTAGGAGATGAACTGAGAGGCTGCAGACAGGACTATAAGGATAGCATGAGGTATCAATCCAGGGTTCACTGCCGAAACAGAACCAATAGGATGTGTATGTGTAGAAAGAAATTTATTATAAGGAAATGGCTCACACGGTTACGGAAGCTGGCAAGTTCAAGTTAGTAGTCTGGGAGAGCTGATGGTACAGTGCCAGTCCAAACACAGACTGCTAGAGAATTTTTTAATTACTCCAAGGAGAATCGGTCTTGCTGTTCTTATTCAGGCCTTCAACTGCTTGGGTGAGGTACACCGAGATTAAAGAGGGCCTGCTTTACTCCAGTTAAAATGTTAATCAACTCACAGAAACACCCAGAATGTGTCACCAAATATTTGGACCCCTAGTGGCCCAGGCAAATTGACACAAAATGTAACCATCACCCATGAGAATTGCTGGAGGTTCTCAGTTGGGATGCGTAGCAGGCAGCCACAGTCCTGAGTTAAGGCAGGGCCACAGGGAACTGGGCTAAGGCAGATGGCTCCCAGATGGTCAGCTCCACCAGCAAACTGACCACCATGTCTGCTACAAGGCTATTCTGTGCGGTCATCATCCTACATAGCACTCCATTCTGTATTAATCCTTAAATTTTGCTGCCTTGCCGCTTACTGATACAGCCTTTATCGTTTAAGCTGGTTGTACTTTGGAGGAGATTTTTGGCCATGATTGTAAAGAATGGATGGAAAGAGGCTTCAAGGTTAAACTTCGCCTTTTGTTTGGAAACAGTTATTCCCTGTTGTAGCAGACTTTGCCTTCCTAGCCCTTTGCTTTCTGGTGGAAAGAAGATGTACTATAACTTCATGACAATATAAAAGAACAAGCACTTGTGTTTGTGTGGGTGTGGGTGTAGGTATGGGTGTGCCAAGGAGAATGATTGGGACTTTGTTCTCCTTCTAAATGGAAAAGATGATGTCTTAAGAGTTGCTTGAAGACACATGAGGTTTTTTCAGTCTTTCTCTTCCTTGAATGGTTCTTTTTCTTTCTTACCTACCTGACGGCACTGGCCACAGGTCTGTGCCCATACCCTCATAGAGGAACAGAATCAATAGAGGATATATTTAGAATTATGCAAGGGGATCATGAAGTAGGGTTACAGGATCAGAGGTGGGAGGACACAGTGGCTGTCTGCATGCTGAGAGACTAGATCTCTTCTCGAATGGGCAAACTTCTTCCCCTTTTTTACTCCATTCGGGCTGCAAGCCTCTTGGTGCCACCCACATCCAAAGTGGGTCTTTCCTCCTCAGTTTTTTGGCCTGCATGTCAGTCATCCATAGGCACACCGAGAACTGTGCTTTACTAATTTGCTAGGTGTTTCTCAACTTTCATTCAGGTGGACACATGTTCAGTAGTCACAGCCACATTGTTTCAAGGATAATCAGTATAACAGGATTGTTGATAAGATCATTTACATTCTCCTTTTCATACCAACTCTTGGAAATGTGATGCGTATTTTCTACTTACGGTGCATCTCAATTTTTTTTTTTTTTTTTTTGTGGGTACCAGGGGTTGACCTCAGGACCTCACGCGCCAGCAGGCGCCTGCGCCGCTGAGCGATATCACTGGCCCTTTTCTTCGTATGTGGGTTCCAGGAATTGAACTCGGGCCCTTGTGCTTGCCAGGCAGGCGCTTACGCCGCTGAGCCATCTCACCGTCCCACATCTCAATTTTGACTCACCATAATTTGGGTGTCGATACCCACACATGGCCTGTGGCTACTGTGTTAGATAGAGCATGGCTCCAGAACAATGATTGTAAACTTTAGCTGTGCATTGCAGTCAGCTGGGGAGCTTGAAAAAGCTGATGCCTAGGCTCTTACTCACACCAATCCTGACCAAACTGGGCTGGGTGAGGGCCAGGGTCCTCATGGGACCATGGGGAAACAGCTAGGAACCATTGTTGCATGAGAAGCTCTCCCTGGGAAGGTGCGTTCTTTCCACCACTCTGGACTGGCCTCCGTCCTTCTCCGTAAGACTCACATTGTAAACAGAAATTGAGCAAGCTTGAACTTGGGTCATGGGGGAAGAAAAACAGAAATAGGATAGTATTCGATTCTGTGTGATAGGCAAGAGGGAACAAGCCAAATTCACTTGTCTTCTTTGGTCTGTTTACCAACAGGCTCAGTAATTATTTGTTTTGCCACCGCCCTTGAAGCCTGCAATGTGATTCTCAGCCAGTCCGTGCCAGAAGATTCGCTGGGAGTTGAGAATCACTTAGAAACACTCCAGATAGGGAAAGATTTGCCCCTGTGCTCCATCAGGAGCTTCCAAAGAGAATAAAGGCATTCTCTGAGGAATCCCAATTCTTGGAGCGAACCGAAGAAATAGAGATGACAGAAGAGCCAGGACACTGTGACTTCCGCATAGTCCATTTTCCTTTGCCCTAGACAAGTGAACTCTGCTTCTCCATAAATAGAAGCTGGTCCAGACTAACCACAGAGACTCGGGTTTCTAAATGGATCCAAGAGAGATTATTCCAGGGAAGTGGACAAATGAGGCATGAGTAATTCAATCAGTAGGAAAATAAACACAATGATGCCCCACATCTGACTTCCAGGGTGTCGACTGGCAGCTGTTTGCCAGTTTTGGCAGCTCACAGATACCTGAGGGTACAGCTGGCCAGTTGGCCTCTTTCACTTAAAAGAGGCATTCCGGGCATGGCAGAGGGCTAGCAGCCATGCATTGGGGCCTGGAAAACTGATAATAAAAGTTGTCTGGGGGCCAAGAAATCAGAGGAAAACATACAGAGACTAGAATCATTGAAAGGAAGGAAACTCTTGCTTGAATTTTACTCTCTGGATGGTTTCAATCCAGAATTCATAACATTAGTAACTGGCCCATGGAAAGATTTCGCTGTAGTGGATGCAACTGGGAGGTGGATATAGCCCAACACAACTCATCTTGCCCTAAGCTAGAAAGAGTTTACTGGTTCATAGAGCTGAAAAATCCAGGGGTGCTGGCTTCAGACAGAGTTTCGTCCAGAGGCTCAAACTATCCTCAGGCCTTTGCTTCTTGTTCTCTCTCTTAGCACTGCTTTCTTCAGTATAGGCGACATTCCCAGGTTCTACATGGTAGCACAAGTGCTTCCTGCCAGCAACTCCAGCCCTCTATCCTCCAGGTTCAAATCCAACAGAAATAAGCCATCTCTTCTCAAGAGCTCCTTTCAGGTCTGATGAGAGCAACTTGGGCTACATCCTCCACCTGGCTAGTCATTGTGACCAGAGATGGACTTGTACCCACTCTGTGCTCACCGAAGCTCAGGTTAGAACACCAGCTGAGCCACATGCACTGAGGGGGAGGAGGTCCCCCCTCCTGGGAACTGCCAGGTTACTCGAGGTCAAAGAAGGGACCTTCATAATTGAGCCCAGGGATTCTTCAGAGCAACAGAAATAGTATATGGCTCTTTCTGTATGACAGTGCCACTGCATGCAAAGAGTCTACTCTCAAATCCAGGACCTCGCGGGGCCCACTGGAAAGTACTGGAGAAAAGTATTTGTCAGCTGCCTAGCACAGGGCAAATGGAAGTCCTCATTTTCACTGTTGTTTTTAGGACCTATGGATTCAACTGCTTCCTTTAGTCTTTAAGTCTAAACGACTGAGAAATTGGGGAGTATATCCTGTAGACCAGTGTTACGAATAGGGACCCTGAAGCCAGACTTCCTAGGTCCAAGTCTTGGCTCTACCATTGATCTCTGTGTGACCTTGAATAAGTTACTCAAGATCTCTGTGCCTCGGTTCCTCATCTGTTGGAGGATGACAGTAATATATCTCACCTGAGGAGATGATATGAGTTAATATGTATAAAATGCTCGGTACGATGCCTGGCAAAGAACAGGTCCTTTGCAAAAATAATATTTTTTACATTATGAGGTATGTTCCTCTGTTTAGGTATCAGCAGACGGAGAAATTGATTCACAGGCTTCTCCCAAAGGGATACTGGGTAGAAAGCAGCTAAATCTTTCCCACAGTGATTCAGGGTCTTGGGCTCTGAAACAAACCACTGAGCTGATCTTGGTTGGCAAAGAATTCAGTTTTCTGCAAAGGATTTAAGGGCGGGGTCCATTTTGTTTTCACTTTGGATTTAGAAAAACTACCTAAGCTCATCAGAAAAATGAGGACAGAAAACCTTACTCTATGTGCTTCACAGGCCTACTGTGAAGACAAAGGGCAGAAACGATGTGCATGGAATGCCACAGCCATCATCCCTGCTGCTGTGACTTCTGCCCCAGCTGCAAAGGGAGCTTTTAAAGTCACTGTTGGCTGCTTCATCTCCTTGTTACGCGAGTTCCTCCAACTCTCCACCCCGCACAGAACCATAGAAATTAGAAGGCCATCAGCTGTGCATATCAGGACTTGGCCGTGACAGCCTCTGCAGGTTGGAACTTGAGTCTGGAGGGATTTGACTTTGATACAGGGGGTTTAGGCCTCCGTCTGGTCTTCCTCCTGCAGCACCTACTCAACAGGGACAGCTGCCCACAAGCGGGACTTTTCATTGCCTTCTGGTTTGGAAGGGATCCGCTCCTGATGGAAACCCCCTAGTATTTCAGGAAAAGCCTATTATTAAATAAACTCGGGTGGGAAGAAGACAGGACAAGCCATTGCTGTGGCATCTGGTGATGGGCGGTAATGAAGCCCAAGAGATTCAATGGTTCCCTGAGAACTTCTTTGTTAATCCTGGGTTCACAAACCCACAAGGACAGATGGAATCCATTTGGAAAGTTCCTTGGAAAGGAAGCATTCACATGCCCTTCCCAGATACCCTTTCTGCTTTTGTGCAAAAGGGATCGCCAGACCTAGGACTACTGATCTTTTGGGTGGATGATTCTTCGTCATGGGGAGGTCCTGTGCATTATAGGATGCTCCGCAGCATCCCCATCCTCCATCCACTGTATATCAGAAGCGCCCCTCCCCCATGGCTGTGACAACCAAAGCCTCTGCAGATAGTGTCCACTAGGGGGCCGGCGCCCTGGTTGAGAACCACTCTCCTACAGACACTGAAAACCTACTACATGTTAGGCACTGAACGAGTGTGGTTTAAAGACGATACAGCAAGTTCCTACCTGCAGACTCAGTATGGCCCATGAGGACAGAGTTAAAATAGCGTGCAAATCCATTTGTAAATGCATGGAATTCCTGCTGTGAATTGGTACAGCAGGAGTAAGTCAGTGATCTATCTGTTCCTGTTGAGAAATGCCTATGTTATTTGAACTGCGTTACTTATGTCTTCCAAAAGAGCTCTCCTGGACCCCAGGCCCTCCTGCCTAGCATGACCATTGCTTTCTCTCCACCTGTCTCTCACAACCATCCCTTGGGTATCCTCCTCTCTGGGAAGAGCAACTACTCTCAATCTCCCCAGACCCACACTGCCAAGGCTTGGCTGGCTTCCTCCCTATGTTACTCTCTTCAGCAAAATTCCAAGTCTTAGGCTCCTGGAAGGCATTGTGAGTAATGCTGGCCTCTGCCAAACATCTGGGTAGCTTAAGAAGGCCAGTTCTTCCAAAGTCTCCAAACTCTGTCCCCATGCTGGAATGTTAAAGTGTCTCACCATGATGTCATAACATTGAACTTGACTCAGAACTTCAAATTCCACACTGGGCCGTGTGTGTAAGCTCCATTTCCCCTCTTCCCTGTCCTGTCTCAGTCATTCACTCACTTCGGGTTGTTTGCATCTGTCTCCTCCACCAGGGACTGAGGATCTGGGGGCCAGCGCTGTGACATTCTGACTCCTGTGTCTCTTCCCTGTCAGCCTCCAGCCCCATCTTTTGGCGTAGGGTAGGGAGGAGATGTACTGAAACCACTGAATACGTCTAGGTGTTTGATATTAATAGAAGCAGTCAGATGTCCTCCTGGCATTTGAAGTTTTGCTCAAACTGATTCCCTGGTCACTGTGCTCACTGAGACAGACACAACTTTGTGACCCTGAGATTTAAAATCATTTCTCCACTGCAGTTGTGGGTGAAAAACTATAGAGAACACCAGAACCATTGTGTCTTGATAGAATGAGCCAGAGTTAAGCACAATATGCAAAGTGTGAATTTTAAACTCAAAATGATGCTGACCCAAACTTGCCAATCTGCTGCCACAGAAGTCAGCCACATGATGGCACAGAAGGGCCCATGGCACGCTGGCATGAAGACAAGTTTCCATGGTCTTGGCCTCCGTTTCCCCAGAGCTTCTGCTTGTGCAGATATTCATGAGTAAGGCTGTGGAGGGGCCACTCAGGGCAGGTGACCCTGCCACGGCATTCTGGGGGACTGAGTTTTAGGTGTGGGACTCTACCCAAACCCAGGTTCTGAAAATGGCCTCCTGAAGGATGGACACTTGTAGCAAACCCAAAAGCTGCTGACCTTGGAATTCAGCTGCCTGCACGCAGAAGTTAAAGTGAGTCACATGGGTGAGGTGGACACCAAAGGCTCTGTCCTCTGGTCCCTCTGACAACATCCACAACACTGGCCATCCCACCAGTTTCCACCCCAGACGTCTTTGAAAACAGGACAGACAGCCATCTGTCCCGACTGTTTGTAGCATGGTCCCAGCAGTGGGGCCCTCTCTGGACATGCCTTTTGGGGGCCAGCTGTTATCCATGAATGAAGGGGTGGTCAACATGCAATACAGGGGTGCAAAGCTTCTCCTCTCCATCAGAGCTGCTCCAGATGATGCTGTCAAGAGTTTTGGGGTCAGCATTTTGGAAATAACCACTTTGCTTTATTTCTGAGCTGTTCCCAGAAACACAGACCTGGATAGATTCTGGGGACCAGCCCAGGCTGCCCTTCTACTCCCACAGTAGTCGAGACAAATCTCAATCCTCTCCCAGAGAGTCCCCTGAGATGCCAGAAGTCCCCTCTCCTGATTGACATAGCTCCGGCCAACTGTTCCTGCTGCAAGAATATTTGAACTATGGGGACAATATCAACTCCACTGGGGCAGGGACTGCTTTTTCTTCTCCTCCTCCTCCTCCTTTCCGTTCTCCTCCTCCTGTTTGTTTGTTTGTTTTTCTGGTACTGGGGATTGAACCCCAGGCCTTCACACTGAGCTGTATCCCTAGCCCCTTTTTAATTCGTTTAGTTTGAGACAGAATTTCACCAAGTCACTAAGTTGTCCACGCTGGGCTTGAACTTGGAATTACAGGTGTGCACCTTCATACCTGGCTTGGGGCAGGGACGTCTGTCCTGCTCAAGGACAGCACTCGGAACCTAGAGGAATATATGACACAAATAAGTATTTGTTAAATGAAGTACCAAGAGGAAAAGGGGTTTTAAGCCATTGTCTTTCAACCAAACTTGTCATTATCACGGTCATCCGGTTCCTCTCCTTTCTTCCAGGGAACATTTCAAACAAATGGACAAAAAAGAAAATACTATAATAATAGATCCACATATGTCCATCAACAACTACTCAGCCAAACTGCTTTTTTAAAATAGAGATTGTAAACCCCCACCCAAATGGGGACTGCTATAATGAACCCCACATAATATCACCCACCTTCAGCATTGTCTGCAACAGCAGCCCAGCTGTACCACAGAGAAAATGCTACAAACAATCTTTGGGTCACCACTTTGGAAATAACCCAATCGGAACATTTCTAACCTCTTTAGAAAAAGACACATCTAGCGTCTTATAATTATATTCAACTTCCTTTCTGGAAAGTCATCCAGAAAATAGCTACTTCTCCCTTTGATCAGAAAAGCCACCCCCAAATTTCAGCCTGTGCATCCATAAACACAGACATGGAGCCATATATAGAAAAGTGCCCAACGTCCAGCAAGCTATTATCTTTGTTTGTCTTATCGTGATAATACTAAACCAGCCGCATTTAGAACAAGGCTCTTAGTCTTCGCAGCCGGGCTTCTGTTCCTAACCACCAGTACAGTTTATAAATCCACCATCCAAGGCGGAAAACAATTTAAAAGGCAACATTGTTTCTGGACAAGGCTGGAACTGTGATAAAGAGCTTGTGCTGCTGCTGTCTGCCAATAAATCCCCGGGCCCTGGGGTTATACTCAGGGGCCTTGGCAGAGGACTAGGCAGCTTCTGAGCCTTCCTGGGCCCAGCAGAGACATCACATCGGACAAAAGAACATTTCGGGAGCCCTGGGGATCGTGGGGGTGGTGAGTTCTGTTCTGAGGGGGATCCCGAGGCACATGAGATGTGTGACTTAGCATTTCTCAGAGGGAGGGCTCAGCTGCTACAAGTGACCTGAAGCCAGGGCAGCCAGGGGGTTGGCCCTATGGTGGAGAGATGCCATTGCTCTGGACACTTGGATGTTTGGCTCCTTTGAGGTGGTTTGGTGGCAGTGGGCTCAGATGGTTTGGTGAACAGGAACCTGTGCCTTCCTCCTTCAGCCCAGCCACCCCTGGCAGTAAAATGAAATGTACAGAAGCATTTTGCAAAATCATAAAATGCCATGTAAAAGTTGGGCGTTAGAGTTATTAGCAGGGAAAAAAAGAGAATTCTGCAGGCAAAATTTAGTAAAAGGCACCGGACTCAGCCAGATACCCCCAGCCTTGGGCAGGGTCCTGAGTTCCATGTGTAAGGTATGATCAAAAAATACAGTGAGTGTTTAAATTTTTAAATATTATAGTAAAAGACACATGCCCACTTATCCCTCTTAAAATACTCTTCATCATTTCGAACACACTTATCCCACTGTTCTTAGAACTTTCTGAGTTAGTTCCGGGAGTTCTCTTTCGTGAGGGTCTTTACTTCTGTTGTCCTGGCTGCCTCAATGTCCTGAATGAATGCAAAACATTTACCTTTTTATGGTCATTTTGACTTTGGGGAAGAGACAGAAGTTGCACAGTGCTAGATCTGGTGAATAAGGTGGGTGAGGACATGCCATAATGTTTTTACAAGCCCACCTTTCCATTGGACGGTACTTAGTAGCAGCATACACCATATTTTTGATCCTCCTCTTAAAGACACTCATAAAAGAGGACTTCGGATCTGCTTCAGAAAGTAGCAAAAATGATGGGATAAGTATGTTCAAAATGAGAGGGGGGATTTTGGGGGGACTAATGGCAATGTTCCATTTACTGTAATAATTTATTTTGATTTAAATACACACCATAGTTTTTGATCAGCCATTGTATAAAATACAGATACTGAAATGCAACTCATGAAGGCTGCTATTAGTAAGGCACCCAGCCCAGTGAAGAACTCATAGCAGGGCTCACCAGGGTCAGCAACAACAATGTAACAATAATAGTACTAATAATATCACTTATGTACAATGCAGTTACTGAAAGCAGATTCCTAGAGATGATGAGAAATGAGTAGGTAGATGAGGGTAGACTGGAAGATTCCTGATGATGGGTTGTGACCGCAGATTAGGAAGAAATTGACACAGTAATCAGACAGTGAGGGGCACTGAATGCCCCCCTCAGGAGTGCAAGCTTTGTATATGAGACAGCCAGTGGTGACTGGGGACTTCTGAGCAAGGCAGAACAGTGAGGAGAGTCCACCCAGCCCAGGGAAAAATGGCAGTCTCTGCAATCAGATCTTTAAACATTTAAAGGTGGAGGAGCTGCTCAACCTCCCTAAGCCTCCGTTCTTTGATCTGTAGGAGGAGATAATACAGCCACCTACAGTACATCCTGCAGCTGTCCTTACAGGCACCAGACACCTGCTTTCTGTCCCGGCAACGGCAACTGTTCTCACTAGTGCCTTAGGAAGATCCTTCAGCCAGTGGGAGCAGCTAGATGCAGAGCCAGTGTGGGGATCCAGGTGTGGATTTAAATTCCACTGTCCTTTCCGGTCCCTGGGATCCGAGCCCAATGCCAAGTCCTCCAAAAGTCTCAGCCTCCCCTTCCCCCCCGCCACGACTCCATCTACCAGCCAACCTGTTTCCTTCCACGCTCTTCACAAGCTGTAATTATACACACTTTTCTCTTTACTTAATTACTGTCTGTCTCTCCTCGCAGACTCTGCCCCGTCCCGGGGTCTGTCTCGCCACGCCCAGTGTCCAGGTGTTGCAGCTGCCTGTCTGCTTGGTACCAGTCTCCTGTGCCGGCCATAACAAATTACCAAAAACTGTGCAGCTCAGAATGATGGACACTGATTCTCTCACAGCTCTGGAGACCAAAGCCTGAGACCAAGGTATAGGCAGAGCCGTGCTCCCTTGGGAGATCTGGGAGAACCCTTGCTCTCTGTAGCTCCTGGTGGCTCCAGGTGTCCCTTGCCTTGTGGCTGTAGCACTCAATCTTCACATAACCTTTCTTGTCCTCTCTGTGTCTCTCTCTGCTAGTTTCTTACGAGGTCACTCTTACAGGGACACCCAGTGATCCACGGTGATCTCATCTCCAGCTTCTGAACTTCGTTACATCTGCAAAGACCCCTTTTCCAAATAAGATCTTCTGCACAGCTTTTGGGACTCAGATGTGTCTTTTAGGGTCCACCACCATTCAACCCCCCTGTACTCTCCTTTGCGTGAGGACTCTCCAGGAGGGAATGAGTTTTCGTTAGCAAGTCATCAAGTGCCCAGGTGGAGCAGGACACCATTCCGGGGACAGAACACAGCTGTGGGGAAAGGCTAACAAGGACACAAGTGGGGACAGTACCCGCTCAGAAGAATCAACCCTGAAGGGGGCATCATGTGATAGGATAAGTGTGGTGGAGGGTTTATTTTAGGTGGGCACTCAAGGGAGGCCTCAGTGAGGGGGACACTGAGGCAGGGACTGGAGGTTAAGCGACCAGGTATCTGTCAGACAAGGGCCGGAGCAACCAGGACCAGGTTTCTCATTTCAGCCCTCTTTGGCATCCCTGATTTCCTACACCAGAGTAGGTGTTCTGTGAATTTCTTGGGTAGACATAGAAGGAACATTTGCCTCTAAATAGAGACCAAAGAATGACTCGGACAAGTCCGGCTTGGCAAGTGAACGAGTTTACCGGGGGTCACTTTCACGGCAGTGGATGCTGTTATAGGCAGTTGCACGCAAAGTCACCAACCCCCTACTTACCAATCTCACATAATTTCCACAGCAAAAAGCCAAAGCAAGAACCAGAATCCCAGGGAAGAATTATGTGTTTTTGCACACTGCATTCCCATCAGGAATTCGGCCGGTCTCAGCAAGCATGGTCCAGCCACGGTGAGGGGCGGCTTGTTTTGCTGCAGCCTGGCACACAGCCTCAGCACCCCCAAAGAGCACCCCACAGGGCAGCTAAACAATGCCCTATTACAAAATGGTATGACTTTGGCTAGGGCTGGGAGCGCTTCATACCACACCAAGAAAGAGCCCAGCTGTTTCATAAAAGGGGGAGAAAATGCAGCAAGGGATAGAGAGGGTTTTGCATTCAGGCAGAGGATGGGCTACATGTGCCCAACAATCCCACAAAGTAAGCAAGAGAGACCATCCCAGGATCTGTGTCAGGGTGGGTGTCCATGGGGGCCCCTCAGCCTCTGGGCCACAGAGCTGGGTAGAAGTGTCTGCATCCCCACCCCATGTCTGCTCTCACGTAGCCCAGGGTCTGTTAAAGGGAAAACACTATTTCAGATTGAGGAGATCCCTAAAGTCCTCCTTGAGTGTTCCTGCCACCAGTCCTTAGCCATGAAACCGCTGGAGGTAACCAAAAAAGGAATGTCAAAACCAGCCTCATCTCTGGGAGGCTGAGGCAGGTGATTGCAAGTTGGAGCCTAGGGCACCTTGGTGAGATACTCTCAAAGTAAAGAATTAAAAAGGCCCAAGGATGCAACTCAGTGCAGAGGCCCTGAGTTTAAGCCCCAATGCAACACACACACACACACACACACACACACACACACACAGAGGCCACGACAAAGCCAGAGGTCCTGCAGTGGTAGGCTGTGGAAGGGAGCCCCATGGAGACACTTGCAGAGGTCAGAGAGGCGGCCAAGCACCCAGACCACAGGTACTGTGACATCTGAGACCAGAGAGCCCATTCTCCCAAAGCATGGGAGAAACCAGAGCTAGAGCTAGAGCAGGAAGGCCAAGAGCATTGGGCTCTGGGAAGCAACCTGAAGAAGCCAATCCAGCTCTCCTTGCTGCAGCCTGCATAAATAAAGGAACTAAACAAACTCCACAGGAAGCAGCATCTCCATTCACATGCTCCCCACCCCCCTGGGGACCTCGCGGTAGATTTGGTGAAGCCTGCTTCTCCACACACCAAGACCCCATCTCAGGTACCCAGGGCCCCCATGCTCAGCAGAGCCAGTGGGAGAACTCGGGCACAGCTTCAACCCCTCTCAGGCTCTGCTTCCCCAAGTCTGTGACTTGGCTGCAGCTGGGAATCCCAGCTTCTCCTCCTCTCTATCCTGTTCCCCCTCCCCTAGAGCTCTCTGAATGTGGGCACACATCAGCCCAGCCCACGTAATGAGCAACGACAGGGCTCTGCCCTCTGGGGTGGGCCGGCGGGGAGGAGAGCATGACAAGCTTACTGTATTTTTCTGTCTAGGGCCAAACAGCCAAGAGCCAACATTGCAGGCTTGGTGGCAGCTTTTCAGCTCTACCCTCATCACTGAGGAGCAACTGTAAACAGTACAGAAATGGATAGTTGTGGCTGGGCTTCTGGTAACAAAACAGGACAGATTTAGCCCTCAAGCCACAATTTGTCAACTCTTCGTATAGGCAGCAGGGAGTTATGGATTGTTCTTGAGTAGAAGAATAGTATGGCTGTTTCTGAGGAGGGGAAGACAACTGTGGCAGCCGCAGATTGCAGAGATAGTTGTGTCCTTTACATTCGCTCTCAGATGGCTTTTGGATTCTGTACTGCTGAGCGCACAGTGGTTTTTCCAAGGTAATGCAGTATCTGCCACATTTCTGCAAAGCAAGATGCTTACTACACTTGGACCACCCAAGGAAAGGAGCATTTATTGATCTAATTTTTTTTTTTTTTTTTTGGTGGGTACCGGGGGTCGACCTCAGGACCTCGCGCGCCAACAGGCACCCGTGCCACTGAGCGATATCACCGGCCCCTTTTTCGTATGTGGGTTCCGGGAGTCGAACTCGGGCCCTCGCGCTTGCAAGGCAGGCGCTTATGCCGCTGAGCCATCTCACCGACCCTATTGATCTAATTTTTAAATAAAATAATAATGTTTAAAGGCTTTGAAGGGCTCCAGGCTTGGACCCACCTAGCATTGAGGCAACTGCCAGGGTAGAGAACAGGCAGCTCTGCCAATCTTAGCATCTTTTGTTGATTAAAGATGGGAGAGAGAGGCAGTTCCCTGGGCCATGGGCCATGGGTGTCAGTGGCATGCACAGCTTTGGAGATACGAGACCCATGAGGAGCTTGCTCCCTAAGCGAAGTGCTCACACACCTTCCTGGGCTCGTGAGAGGGCAGTTAGAGAGGGATGGGCCCAAGTGAAGGATTGCTTAGGTACGTGCTTAAATGGGGCTCAGCCTTTCCACCTAGGTGGGAGGGTGCCTCTGAACCCCAACGGTGGTATTTCCCTCTTCACTTTCTATTTTCATCTTGGGACTCTGATTTCAAATTGGTCCAGATGTGTGGTTTATAATGAAGATATTAATATGGGATAACGCCTGCAGGATGCTGACAGAATTTAACATTCTTTCAGTGTTGGGTGGTCCAAAACTGCATGTAATATTAGCACTTTCTGGCAAATGGGTCTCATCTAGGAAAGGGACCCTGGGTAGGCTGGAGCCCAGTTCACATGAGAGTGAGTGTGTGGGGACAGGCTGCCGCACAGACATGGCTGCGCTGGGCAACGCCGCTGTCTCCTTCTCTCCCTCTCTCTTCTGATCCACGTGCACAAGAATCTCATAGACATCGAGATGAACGAGGGTTAGTCTTTCATTTTTCTCTCTGTTCTCACCTCCATCCCATCTCATCACCTTAGGATTTGAGCAATTTAGCAAAAATGCACTCAGCACAAATGGATGGACATTGAGGCAGGCAGTGGGTGGAGTGTAATCGCCCCCCCACTACCACCAGGTGTAGGCTCTTGGCTTCAGCAGGAGAGGCCTGTTTCCTGCCTTCTGAATTCTCAAGGACAGAGGCCACACTTCCTATATAGTACAGTTGACCTAACTTTGACATTGTCATGGTTAGAAATCCATATATGGAGAGAAGGTTTTTTTTTTTTTTTTTTTTTTTTTGGTGGTCCTGCTGGGGATCAAGCCCAGTGCCTGGTGCATATGGGCAAGCACTCTACCACTGAGCTATGGCCTCAGCCCCCCTAGAAACCCACACATGTGCAAGATCCCTGAATGTTTTGGAGAGAACATTCATGAAAGAAAGGAGTTCACACATGGATATGAGTCAAACATATGCAGGAGTTTTTATTCATATTTAGTTTCCGTTTGTGAATAATGCCACAGATTCATGAGTCTGATGTTAGTGGAATTAATCTTGAATGCCTGAAATTATCTAATGCATTGTTTCCCATTGCAAACATCTTTTGATCCAGCCACCAGAAGTTTTGTTGAAACACTAGAATGAGGGCAGAAATTCCACCTCTTGCATTTTGAGCACAAAAAGTGGGTGTTGGCTAAGTAACCCCTGAGTATATCGATGAATCTGAGTTTGCTGGAGAGGCGCCCTGTACTGGCTAACCATTATTTTCAAAAGTAAATCTGAGGGGCTAGACCCAGGGCTACAGGTATATGGCGGATCCCTAGGACCCAGGGCGGTCCTGTCATTGTGAAAAGAAGCAGGTACAGCAGTTTGGGTCTTCAGATCCATATTCACCAGTTGAATATGGTGAGATCTATACTCACCAATCCTTTCCTATGAGGTTCTACTTCTGCCTTTGGTCTCTCTGAAACCTCCCTATGCCCTGCAGGAGGTAATTTGAGCACTAGAGGCCACTGGGAACAGCTTCTACCCTGTTGACCTCCTCCCATTGCCAGCAGAGGTCCCATTACACTTGGGGAGATGCTGGGAACACCCAAAGGTACGCCAATACATCCTTCACTGCCAGGAAGTAGCCCTTGGAGGTGCCATTTGTCCCTAGGGGAGGGCAGCTGTGTACATGTGTGTGATGGCCTGGCAGCCCCAGTTGGCCTGGCCTGGGGCAAGGTGGTTGTCCTAGTTGAAAGAGTGGCATTGTCTGCCTGGAGAATATTAATATCTCCCCTCTCTTGCAGTCTGTTGGCCACCGGGCCCTCTCCTAGCCTGGTACCACTTTCGTCTCCAACAGTGGCGACATTAGGTCCTTCTCCCAGGCTCTTTATTCAGGCTCCTACAAAGCATAGCTTCCTCATTCAGAGGGCAGAAACAGGCCTGAACAGGCCCGGGGCAGATCTGCAGCATGAAAGCACATTTGTCGTCCCTCAAGTACACAGTTGATCAGCCCAAAGCACTAGACAGTCACCCCAGGTGGCCTCCAGAGCTTCCAGGTTCTCCCTTCCTTGTACCCAGTTTGACCCTTCAACTGGAGTAATGCATCCTTATGAAGGAATCTCTGACCCAACTGGCTTCACATCGTAGCTCTCCAGGAGGCATGTGGCCTTGGAGATGTTGTTTAGCTCCACGGAGCCTCAGTTTTTGCTAGTGTAAAATTAGAATAATTGTACCTGCAGGCTTGGCATTCACTCACTTAGTAGAGGCAGCTGCTGCAGTTTGCTGCATTGGCTTCATTATCCTTATGGACCTTTCCCACTCCAGTCCTCAGTCTCAGGGGGCTGTCTGCCCCATGGCTTTGGAGCATGAGTTTCCAGCCATGGTCTGCAGACTGTCTCCTATGGAGCTCTCAAGTTTCCAGAGTGGGGTTGAGAACCAGAGCTTTACACTCATCTGTTTTCAAAGTTGTGCGCCTACCCAAGGCTTCATCTGAAGCAAAGGATTCCTCTGCCTCATTCATTGGGAACAGAGCTATTCCAGAAGCCTCTGGAGAGTCCATTTCTTTCTCCAGCAAGGCTGGCTTGTCTGGCCATCGGCAGTGGGGTGGATGCTTGTCCAGCCAACATACGAACACTCCCCCGTTAAGGGCCAGTGGCAGAGGGATGGGGCCAAGTGACCTGTGTGTGTGGAGGGGAGGCTGTTATGCCCCTGATTCGAAGGAACTCAAAGTTAAATCTCTTTAGCTGCAAGTAAAATCCCTTCAATAGATGAATCTGCAGGCTGCTAGTCTCTTTTAAATTGCCCTTTATAAACTTGAGTGCTTGCCTTGATTTCTGTCTGGGAGACAGGCTGAGGCCAGCATCTTTTGAGCCATAGCTTGTTAGTCACAGCAGCAGGTCTGGAAGAGATAGGGAGAGGCCTGGTCCTGGGACTCAACCTCCTCACTGGACAGAGGCACCTGGGTGCAGATGCTAAAGAGGGAGCTCTGCCTGCCAGGCAGATCCAGGGTCAGGAGCAAAGGGCTTGGAAGGGTGTGGTGCAGCCAGCCACCAGCCAGCCAAGGGCAACTGGGGTCTGGGAGGCAGGAGCACGATGTGGCAGGATCCAGGATCAGCCATTATTTGAAGGTGCAGATAAAGTGCAGTCAGCTTCCGAAAGGTCTCTTACTACACAGTAGGACTCCAGACGTTGGACGATGGTTCAGGAGCCCAGGCGTGAGAGAAGAGCAAGCTAGATGAGGCTCTGATCTCAGGAAAGCCCAGCATGAGGCCAGAAGCACGCCAGCCGCAGAACTGGGGTACAAGGACTCGTTCCGGCTTAGGAAAAAAGCGAGAGATGTTGCATCTCACGTAACTGCACAGGAAACTCCCAAGTCTACCTCAGATTGGTCCTAAGGGCAAGACTGAGCCTGCAGGTGGGCACCAAGGGGTCCAGCGATGGATAGATCTGATGCAGGGCTTGGAAATCTGGCTGTTTTAAAGCCAGGCAATTTCCTTGTGTTCCTAAATCATCTGCCAATCCTGGCTGACCAGCCCAGATCCTTAAGTGAGTTGCATGGGAAGCCAAGCAAAAAATTTCAGGGAGTCTAGCTTTAAACGGTGCTGAACACTGACTGACCTTGGCCAAGTTCTGAGATGAATTCTCTCAGGTCTTATTGCATTTGAGATAAAGTTCAGGTTCACTTTCCACCTCACCAGACTCCAGCCATGCAGGACTTCTTTAAGGTTTCTTGAACACACAAAGACCCTGCCCATCTGTCAGCTTTTCTTGCTCTTTCCTCTGCACAGAAAGTTCTATTTCCTCTCCTTTCATTCTTCAGATCTCAGCTTCAGTTTCACCTCTTTGAAGAGCCTGTGTCTAACTGCCCTTCTCAAACTAGACCCTCTCTGAAATTCTCCATCAGACCCCTGAGGTCATGCCCTTTAATTCAACGTGTGGAGGTGGCTGCCCGCTCAATTTTTTTTTGCTTGTGTATCGTCTCTCTCTGCCCAACTTCATAAGAGCCTGGGCCCATCTGTCTTGTCCACTCTTGTGTCCCTGGCACCCACCTAGGACTGTGGCACATAGAAGTGCTTGGTAACTTTTGTCAAGTAAGTGAAGTAATACCATTCAGCTGTTTCCAAGATGATCGTTTTACTTCTTGGCATCATTTCCATGTCACGCTAGGCCTGTCCTGAATTGGTTCAGGTGGAAGCGAGGATGTTCTAAATCCAGGGATCCACAGGATGGTAGCCATGTAGTCCATGGGTGTACTATCTCATTAGAATACCCAAGAGCCCGAGACAACCTCATGTGCCAGATAGGCTGGCAAATTCAAGCCATGGGAACAGTCTGAGCAAACCGCAGGGACAAATGCTTTCTCTTGTGGCTACTTTCCAAGGAAGCCTCCCCTCCCCAGCTCTCTGATGGCACTGTGGCCCCCTTCTGTACACAGTGCACAGTGAGCCCCACAGTCAAGGACCACATCTGTCATCTGAAGCCAGAGGGAGACTCACAAATGTCACAGGGAGGTGGATGATGGTGCTTGCCATAAAAGGACATCTGCCAAGCTCACTCCCTCTGTGTTTAGGTAGAGTTTGGGGACAGCATTAGACTTTCAATCCTTTGAGCTGGGAAGTCTCTAGAAACACCCCCAAGGCTGACAGTAGCTTTCTTCAGTCCAGAGGAAACCACTGTGAATTATCCTGGGTCGCTGTCAGTACTGGCTGGGCAGGGCTGCCAGCACCCAGGAAGGTGGCTTGGTCAGAGAGGAGGGCCTTCTGTCCCGACTTGTTGGCTCATTACCGTTTGCTGCTCGTTTTATGATGTGTTACTTAGCTTGTAAATTGTCTGCCTGTCCCACTAGCCTGGGTGAAGCCTCCAGGCCATATGCTAGGCACTCGTGCCTCTGATTCTACCAGATAATGGTGCCATTAGTATCCCGCTGACCTGCAGCACAGCAAGTCCAGATGCTTCCCAGGCTGGAAGGACTGGGAACTCCAGCCCTGACTCACAAGCTGCCCAACAAGCCTGGAAACCCCACTTTGGAGGCGGCCTGTGGGTCATGGAAAGCTGTTAACAGAGGCCCTGGGGGAATAACGCTGTGAGCCCCTGGGGGCTGTCTGTGAGTCACAGCACATCTTCCAGGCACCTGGATGGCACTACTCAGAGGACTTCAAGGGGCCCTGGCCAGTGGACAGATGGGTCCTATCGAAGAATCTGGCAAGATGATCCGCCCCACCATGACCATTTTCCAAAGCAGCCTGCAGAGTCCTGGACTCAGGCTTCTCTAGGAAAATGCAAATGATGGGCTCCCAGGGTCACCAGCATTCTCAGAAGACCTGTTCTGTAACATCAGATTTTCAATTACACTTTGCTTCTCCACTCGGCCTTTGCCTAAATGAGGATTTCCACCAAATCAACCCTTTGCCTACTAGTAGGAGCCTTTATGGGCCAAGTGCTGGGTGTGGAACCTCCCCTCCCCCACAGACCTGATTCTGTTCTCATTACTGTCAAGGTCAGTCCCAAGGAAATGGAGCAGCAAACCCAAAGCAGATCATGACATTGAATGTGTTCCTTCTTGCTTCCATGGGAGTGTATACTTTATCCATT
This sequence comes from Erethizon dorsatum, assembly GCA_028451465.1. NCBI lineage: Eukaryota > Metazoa > Chordata > Mammalia > Rodentia > Erethizontidae > Erethizon > Erethizon dorsatum. The sequence goes on from CM051826.1 coordinate 10,276,061, forward strand.
CATCATTCCTTCCTTCCTTTCATCAAAGATCTGTTGAGAACTAGCTATGTGGGGGACTTCGGAGTGGGTCTTTGGCAAACAGTTTCACGTGGCAGATTAGGATCTAGGGCAAGCCAGGCGTGGTGACACATGTCTGTAATTCCAGGACTCAGGAAGCTGAGGCAGGAAGATCACCATGAGTTTGAGGCCAGCCTGGGCTACATAGTGAGTTCAAGGGCCAGCCTAAACTACATAGCAAGACCCTGTCTCAAATTAAACAAATAAACAAATAAAAAAAAAAATAGAAGATAGGGGCCCAGGAGATTCCCTGCACAGCAAATCCCTCTTCAGAAGCCACTGACAACTTGGCCACATGGCAGAGTGTAGGGTCTTACTGGGCTTCCCTTTATGTAAAATAATAATGAAATTCACTCATAAAGACCATAGGCAATGGTTCCCCTTGGAGATGCTGGTTCCCTATGGTGAGATTAGAAAGAAGTGTGGGTGGTTCTGTCCTTGCTTTTTAAAGAAGATAATGCTATAAGTCTGAGGTAATTCAGACTGGAGAAGATTTGAACTTTTGCCCTGAATTTGACATTGACTCATAAGGAAAGCATTTATGTAAATAGTAGAGTTGATAAGAAGATAGCGGAGACTTCATGGGAATAAACAACTTCCTTTAGGATTCAAATTGGCTTGTGATTTGAGGGAGAGCTGAGCGGGCCACCACCACTTAACCAATTGGGAATGAATGGTTCACTCAGACAGGATGATGGACTTAAAGAGATTGAGGATCTGCTTAGGGATTGGTGTGTTCCTCATAGTCCAGCTGGGAGGAAATTCAGAATCACCCATCTTGCCCACTGTGGGCTCTGCCATTGACTCGATAGTTGCATTTAATCTGTGAAGTTATCAGGGGAGAAAATAGTTTTCTTCCTCCCTTGTGACTGGATGTCTATCGGTGTCACAGGGAGAGTGGTAGGGTGAAAGAGATGAGGAGAAATGACATTGTGCCCCCTCCCAATCTGGTTTCTTTCACCTGCTCTGACATCTACTGCTGGCACCTACAACCCTCCATCCATATCAGCCATTGCAAATGCTTTAAAATGCAGTCTAACCATGTTGGTCCTCACCTAAATGGCTTCCACTTGCAACTAAGACCCAATCCTTAATATGTGACTTGGCAAGCCCACTCCTTAGTATAGACTCAACATAATTGAAAACAAGTGTCAAACAAAAACTTGTACATGAATGTTTACATCAGCATTATTCCCAATAGCCAGAAGGTAGAAATGACTTTAATGTCAACCAATGGATGAATGGATTAATAAAATGTGATGTACCTGTGCAGTGGAATATTACTTAGCCATAAAAGAGAATGTGGTACTGATACAAAATACAATATGGATGAACCTTGAAAACATGCTGAATGGAAGCCAGATACAAAAGACCACATATTGTATGGTTTTACTTATATGCTCTTCAAGGTGGGCAAATCTTCAGAAACAGAAACAGATTAGTTGTGGCCAGGAGCTGAGGGAAATAGGAAATCCTGGTGGACACTGGGTTTCTTTTTAGAGTGATAAGAACTCTTTTAGGGTATTCCAGAACCATTTGGTTCTGAAACAAGTGGTGAATGTATACTAACTGTCACTGAAATGTGCACCTTGAAGTGGTTTAATTTGTGAACTTTACGTTATGTGAATTATACCACAATTTTTAAAAATCCTGTGTGTCCTCTCAGCCACCTTCCATCAGCCTTCCCATCACCAATCATGATTAACACTTCCTCCCACTTCCTGTGACAAGGCTCTGCACATGTGGGCCTCTTGGCCTCTATGCTCCTCACCTCCTTGCCTGGACAGTTTCCTTCTGGAAACCTTGAAGAACCAACCCCAGGTGGGGCCTGGTTTCCCCTCATTGAGTTTGAGCAGCTCCTGCCTTTTCCCTACACAACAGGTTCCCTGGGAGTTCATGGTGCTTCTCTTCATCTGTACCACTCAGATGCTGAGCAACCAGAGAGCAGGGACTCCTGCACTGTTCTTTGTTGCATCCTTGGTCTTGTGTCTGAGGGAGAATAGGACCTCGGTAATTCCTTGTGACTAGATGAATCCCTAAATTGCTTCATGGTCATTGCACCAAGAGTGCAAGCACTACTGTCCTTGGAGTTTCAAAGCAAGAGGAAAGTCCCTCCCGTCTCCATGTCTCTGTCTCACACATTGCTTTAGTGGCCTTTTGTTCCCTTCTCACTGTTCACAGAGAAGGCATTTTCTCATAAGAAAAAAAATGTTATAAATGGTGATTCAGTTCCTGAACTCCCCCACAAGCTTTACATAACTCATAAGGTACTTAAGTACTTATAAACTCTTCATGCATGAGTTAAATGGGCTTTTGTGAGCTGAATGGGCACCCAGCCCGCCATTTACAACAGAGCTTTATGGGGGAATTTGCTGAAAGCTCAAAAAAGTTATAAATGGTTTGTATTCCCCAAAATGCCACTGAACTGTAGACTCTCTGCTTCTGTTTTTGGGATGTTGGTGGGTGAATAGGTTGGCCCTCCTCTGAGATCATAAAGGGAGAAGTTTCTTCAGCCAGGTTAAGCTTGGGATTCAGGCTGAGAATCCTCTCAACACAGTGGAGCTGATGGGCATGTCAGTGACAATGTTTCTAGCAGCCTTCATGGACAAGGCAAGGCCTTCTCTGGCCTTCCTTGGCTTCCACCCTTCCTCACACATGGTACTTCCTGTCCTGTGCTGGGCCATGGCCTAGTGATTCACCAGGAGGGTGACTAATGACTTCAGAAATTGCCCAAATTGCTGCTGACACACATGCCAGTCTGAGAGGCTCTGCTTCTTGTGAGCCCTCTTCCTCCTGGATGGTAAGGACATACCACGGATGGGTGGACAGACGGATGGATGGATGGACAGATGGATGGATTGATTGAGGTGCTAGGGACTGAACTCAGAGCCTTGAGCATGCTAGGCAAGCACTCTACCCCTAAGCTGCACCCCTAGACAAGAACATGCCTTTTAGAGATAGCCCTGTCATTCCTGGTTTTGAGTTTTCAGCTTAGGTTGAAAATGGAATCCATTTGTAATCTTCCCTCCTTGTTTTTTTACGCCTTATAGGAGAACTAGACTCTCAGAATTTCCCTTTCCCCACTTGAGACTGACAGCTGGTCACCTGTATCTATCCTCTTTTTTTTTTTTTTATGTGGGGTACCGGGAGTCGACCTCAGGACCTCGCGCTTGCCAGCAGGCGCTTGTGCCGCTGAGCGATATCACCGGGCCTTTTTTTCCTTTTTGTGGGTACCGGGAGTCGAACTCAGGACCTCGTGCTTGCCAGGCAGGCGCGTGTGCCGCTAAGCCATATCACTGGCCCTATCTTCTTTTTTTGTAGCATTCACCATGCTGTTTGCTGATTTCTTGTCTAGGATAAATCTCAGGGTATTGGACTGGAATCTGAGGTAGTAACATGAAAGCATGATTTTGTCTATTTCAGGGTGATATATATATATATATATATATATATATATATATACTGTGAAGAAGTTATCACCATCAAGTTAATTAGCTCATCTATCACTCATATTGTGGTGGGGGGAGTGAGAACATTTAAAATCTACTTATCTAGCGAATTTCAAATATACAATACAGTATTGTACACCATAGTCTACCCCCGTGTACATTAGATCCTCTCAACTTATCCACCTTATAACTGACCAAGCCTTGGACCAACATGTCCCCATTTCTCTTACCCACCAGCCTCTGGCAACCACTTTTCTATTCTGTTTCCATGAATTGGTTCTTACTGTAATTCCACATACAAGTGAGACCATACAGTATTTGTCTTATGGTTTTTAATATATTCACAAGAAAATAGATTTAGAAACAAATATAACTCTCTGTGTGTACGTATGTGCATGAGGATGTAGTTTAGCATCATACAGAAATTTCCTACAGCAATAACACCCCGGCAGCAATGAGCACACCTAGTGCTCCGACCTTGGTTCCTAAGTGCCATTTGCCAGTCAAAGGCATCAGGAACTCTTGGAGAATTGGTTGATTCTGGGACGGGAGGTGAAAAATACAACATGAGCCAGGAGTACTTGGGGGTACTAGAAAGGATGTCTTTGCAAAGGGATGGGGACATATTAAAAGGGTACAACCTAAAGGAGCCCCCTCTGGCCAAAGCTGGCACAGTTTGAGCAAACAAATAAGGACACTATTGAATTATAGTTCATAGAATAAAATAAACATCCATGCATTCGTACTGGAGGAAATGGAACAGCTCTTTCTTATAGAACAGTTCCAAGTCACAAATGTAGAAGGAATGAGGAAATGAAAAGCTGTCTGTACCATGAGTGTATATAGCGCATGACAGTTGCTGTAGGCAAGTCTACCAATGGCAGATGAAATTAGTTTGAGAAAGTCTAAGAAAAAACAGGATATTTTCATAGTCTCGAAGAATTTCTGCAAACATTTTAATTAAGAGAAATAGTTGGGTGTGGGGCATATGCCTGTAATCCCAGCACTACAAGAGGCTAAGGAAGGAGGATTGCAAGTTCAAGCCCAGCCTGGGCAATTTAGTGACTTCAGCAAGACCCTGGCTCAAAAAAAAAAAAAAAAAAAAAAAAAAAAAAGGCTGGGGATATAGCTTATTGTGAAGGCCCTGTGTTCAACCCCTAGTACTGCTAATATAATAATAGTAATAGTAATAATAATGATAATAATCACAACAGCAGCAGCAGCAGCAGCACTGCCTTAACCAGCTGGTCAAGGCTGACATCAATAGAAATAAGATGCAGAGTTATCCTGTGCCCCCGGTGAGATGCACTGAGAAGGGTGTATCACCTTTGCGCATTCTTGCCCAAACCACATAACCTTAATCTAACCGTGACAAAACATCATACAAACCCAGAATGGGGGACATTCTACAAAATAACTGGCCAGTGTTCTCAATTCATGAAAAACAAGGAAAAGGTGGAAATTTGTCACAGAATAGAGCAGACACAGGAGACCTGAAGCCTGGGCGTAATAATGTACGCTCCCAGAGTGGAGCCTGAAAGAGCAGAAAGAAGGACGTCAGGGAAGGAAGTGGTGGAGACTGGGATAGGATCTGCATTAGCTCATGGTGCATACCAGTGTCATCTTCTGGAGTGTGTCATTGTGCCGTGGATCTGCACATCACTGACATTAGCAGACTGTGGGTGAGAGGGATACAGGAACTCCTTGTACTATTTTTATAACTTTTCTGTAAGTCTAAAATAATTTCAGAATAAAGAGTTTGAAAAATGAAGAGTACCAGGTACATAGTAGGTACTTTCTAAATATTTGATGAATGATTGAATTTGTGCATTAAATTATTTATGAAGTCTGGAAGTAATGCAGTCTATATAGCTTTCGCGGGGGAGGGTGGAGAATAAAGACATGTTCCCCACACAGTCATCATACGGTTATCCAACCCTAGACATTTAACATGGATGTGGTAAAACCATCTAACATATTGACCCTGTTCAGTTTTTCTGATTGCTTCCTAACATCCTCTATAGATACTGGCTGCATTGGTGTATTATTTGTTGCTTGGCATTACACTGGGCTGTCCTGTTTCCTTCATCCCACCGCCTCAGTGGGAAGCAGTTCTCCTGCCTTTTCTGACACTGACATTTTTGAAGAGCCCTGAGAACTGGCTGTTTTCCTTAGGATGCTGGTTTCCATAGAGGCAGGAGACCATCACTGTAAACACTTCTCCGTACAGGATAGTGGATAGGTCTTCTTAAGTCTCAGCTTCGGACTGATGGACTCCGGCAGCCACATGTCTCCATTACCTTTTCAGGTGGGGCCCAGGCAGCTGTTGGCATCTTTGTTTTTTTTTTTTTTTTTTTTTTTTTGTTGTTGGTATGTGGTAAACATTGGTCTCTCCTTTTTTAAAAAAATTTGTTTGGTCTTTTGAGACAGTTTCTCACTAAATAGTCCAGGCTACCCTGGAACTCACTATCTTCCTGCCTTGGCCTCCCGAGGCCTGGGAGTACAGATGTGTACTACCAAACCCAGCTAGCTCCTTTGTCCTCCTTCCATGCCCCTTTGTAGTGCGGTTGCACTCCCTTGAGTTGGAACTTTCCGTTCCTCCCCATCCCAACCCAATGCTCAGTTCTCCCTCCCAGGTCGCTCATGAAGAATTCCAAAGCAGCCTCCTTGTTCCTCTTGCACCCGTGGTTTGCAAACTCGAAGGGTAATGGCAGGTAAAAGCTCAGGAGAGGACAAGGTTTAATTGCTCCGCAGCCCCCAATTTGGGGTTTGGCCTCTTGGGAAACACCCCCCGGAGGGCATTCCTTTGGAGCAAGTAAGCCTAGCGTATAGGAACCAGGGAATTCTTTTGCCAGCTACTAATTTAGCCAAGAGTGAAAAGGCCACCTGACACGTGTCAGAAGCCAAAAAGTCATTTGAAAATACTAGGGACCTCATTTTGTTTTAAAGATTTTCACACCACATTACTATTTTACAGCAAACAGGGATCTTTTACAACATCTGTGCTAGGGCTCACCCCACAGTGGACAACTGGTAATAGACAGCATCAGGGTATGAACTATTGCTAATAACCACAGGTAGCCCCCGACAAACTGAGATTACAGCAAGATCCTCCCTCACGCCGCACCACAGGAGGGCAACTGAGCTCTGAAATCAGCAGACCCAAAATGGAACTTCAGCTGGACCAATGGATTTGGGACAGGGGTGTCACCCTCTGTAAGGCTCGGTTTCTTTAGCTGCAGCATGAGTTTATAACGCTTTTTATGTACAGCAATTACTAGAACAGAGCCCAGCATTGGGCCTGGCACAGGACAGGGTCTCAGGAGGCAGTGGTCTTGCTGTGGTCACATTGTCACCGGATGGGGTCCAAGGAGGTCCCCCAAAGAAGAGATGGGGACTTCATTTCTTACTACCCATATGGCAGGGTGTAGGTTCACTGATTTGTTTCGCAGAAAAGACTTGCAGGATGCATGGAACAGAGGCATGGAAAGGATTATTAGAATTCCACACTTAGAGGGGAGTCCAGGAGCTCATAGAGTGAGATGCATTATGGTCTGAGTTTGGGGGCTTTTATGTGGTCTTGGAGGTGTCCTTCAGATGGGTGGTCTAGAATGTGTGTTCCTACTGCCCATCAGGTTACCTGTTGCGTGAGCTAGGTTAGAATGCACACAATTTATATGTGTTCGAAGTTTGGAGATATGCTGTCTACTGCTTCTTTGAGGATTGGGAGTCTGTGGAATTTGTGAATCTGTAGTATTAGAGGAAAAGTGCAGGCTCAGCTTACAGGAGAAAAGCACAGACACAATTTGCAGGCTTAGAGATATTTTGGAATGAGTTTCCTAGAAAAGAGAAAGGTACTGTAACCTCAGGTAACTTTGACTGCATCCTGAACCTGCAGTTTTCTTAAAAGTACAGTCTTAAAATTATGATTTTCCTTGTTGCCTTTCTACCTACCTGTATTTCTTTTCTCCTGTCTGCAGTCAGCACAGGCCATTTCTGACAGAAGTGGCTCTGATGAGGTGGCTGCTCTGTGCATTCTTGGTAGTGTTGGTAGCAAAGCAGGAGGTGCCCAGCCTCCTGGCTCATAATCTTTCCCACCTACCCTTTGGCATTAGCTTCATGGCCTTGTACCCTGCATTTGCCCTTGGCTATCCATATTGGGAAGCCAAGAACACATTATCATTTCTCAACAGGAAGGCCCTGAGTTCCTGGTTAGCTAGAAAGCAAGTCCCAAAGCCCACAGCAGGAGGAAGGAAAAGATTTCTCTCATTTTCTCCAGGTCCTGCCTGCATGCGGAGTTGTGGGCTGGGGCTGTGTGCTCTGCATGCTGTTGGGCTTCTGGAGACAGCAGTGGTCTCACCTCAAAGGGAACTCTGAACCTTAGAGAAGTGCTGTTTTTCTTCACCTGTCCCTGACACCTGAAGGTAGGGAGGTCCAAAGAAGGATGGGAAAGATGACCAAACACCCTCACCCAAGGTCTCCACTCTCCTTCAATCTCTTTCGGTAGCATCCTCTGCATTCACAGGACATTAACTCAAAGACTCCCTCTTGCCGTGTGAGCCTTCCATGCTCCGGGGTGTCCTCACCATCAAGCCCTTGACATCCGTGGGCGTGAAGTGCCAGTGGGAAGCACCCTACCTTGCCATGCTTCTTACCCTCCCTGTCCTGTTTATCTTCAGTTCAGTGCTCCTGAAACTCATTTCATTTGCAAAGGAATAGTCGCTCCTGTTTGTTTGGGGAGCCCAGGCTGGTTGTCAAACAAGGAGACTACATCCTGCCAGGCAGCTTTCCCTTCCCAGCCTCGGAGGGGAGGGGCCGTCCTAACTGCATGCAAATAGCCAAGGGTTTCTCACCAGCAGCCTGAAAGCTCCCTGTTCAGTTCGGTTTGCATTAGGCATGCAGTTCAATCACTCTCCCTGAAGGGAGTGGAGGAGGAGCAGGTGGTGTTCAGCTTTGAACTCGGGCCACGTGCCCCAAGGGCAAGTGAAGGTATAGTTTGGTCTAAACAAAGGGTAGGGAAAAAGTCCTTTTCTGTAAGTTTTACATTGGCCTGGCGCCAGGCAGAGAGAGCAATGTGACAGAGACTGCTGTGGAAGGCTATTGAGAGCGTATGTTATTCAGTGGCAAAGCATTCAGCTCGTAAGATCGGGCCCAGAAGACTGTTTTGCAGGTGGAAAAGAAAGGAGTCTTTCAACCTCTCCCATTTGGCCTGCACTGCAGTTTTGCTGAGCAGCATTTTGGAGTTTCCTCTTAGAGTGATTGGTTTATGCTGTCCAGATGTGCACAATGAGATAGTTTTGTGTTTTGGCTTTCCAGATGTGCACAGACAGGAAAATGAGCTTTGGTAAAGGTGGAGGCCAGTCTCTGCAGCCCCCGGAAACCAGAGAACCCACAATGCTGTCCTTGTGTAGGAATCACAAGGCTTAGGATCTGGAAAGGAGCTCATGAGTCACCCAATTTGCCCTCCTTATTTCAGCTGAAGGCACTGAAACTCAAAGGATTGTGACATGCTCATGGCTGATCGATCCCCTACAGCCGGGAGCAGACATCAGCCCCACTGGAATTCTGGGGTCTGAAGTGTTTCATGACTGCAGACACCTGGCTGTCTTTCAGATACTGGGACACACTGTAAACTGACAGATGAGGATTCCTAGCTTGTTCTGGTACAAGGTCAGGCGAGGGAGAAAGAACAAACAATAAATGTTTTAGAATATATTATAGTAGGTTAGAAGGTAAGAAATATTATCGGGAAGGAAGAAGGACAGGAGAGGAAAGGAGTGAATAGAAGAGAAAGTAAAATAGTCCAGATTTTAGATGGGGGTGACTATATTGGTTTTCCATTGCCTTTGACAGGATACCGCAAAACATGGTGGCTTAAGCCAGTAAGCACTTAAGCACTTTTTTGTGAGCTAGGAATTTGAGAGTGGCTTTGCTGAGTGATCCCAGCTCAGGGTCTCTTATGAGGTCACAGTCAAGATGTTATCGAGGGTTTTCATCTGAGGGCTGGGCTGGGACTGGAGGGTTCTCCTCCAAGATGGTGCACTCAGATGGCTGTTGGCAGAAGGACTCATTTCCTTGCCACATGTGGCTACTTGCATGTACTCACATCACGGCAGCTGGCTTCCTGCAGAGCTGCTGCTGGGGCAGCGGGAGGTGGGGTGACTTTCATGATCTCACTTTGGAAAGGCCAGATTACCTAGCCTTGAAAGAGATGAAGAAATGAGCCATAGGTAGGTAGCTGAGAGGAAATGAGCAAGGAGAACAGAGAGCTAGAGCAGAAAAGCAGAAGAAAGAGCAACAGAAGTGGTCAGACAGGAATGGAGAGTGGGAGCATGTAGGTCATGGCAGGCCAGGAGAGAACTTGGCTCTGCCTCTGAATACATCAGCAGACTCAGCAGCATTTTGAGCAGAGCAGCAGCATAACCAGGCATCGTAAGGGTGTGGAGAACAGACTTCAGTGGGCAAGAGTAGATGCAAGAGGCTGGTTAGGAGGCTGCTAGAGTGATCTCAGAAGGACATCTTGGAGTCTCCACCTGGGGTAGAATGGAGAGGGAAGGAGTGGCTGGACTCTGGATAGATCTGCAAGGTTAATCCCTCAGGCTTCCCCATCAGATTGTGTGAAGTGCAACAGAATAGCCACGGCTGATGGTCAGCTCCTCCTTGAACTGCCTTGGCCTCCTGTTCTTTCTGCCTTTTGTGACATTAAAGGAAGCAATAGACTCTGGAAAACGCAGCAGCGAACAGGGAGCCCAGGGCTGGGAGTCACGGGGTGCTGGCTGTGTTGTTTCTTGATCTGGATGTGGGTTTTGCCAGTTTGCCAGTTTCTGAAAATTCATCTAGCAGAGCGCTTATACTACGCGCTCTTTTCTAGACCTGTAACTGCAGAAAACATCTTTTTAAAAGAGCAAAGGGAATTTATTCTTTTTTCCACAAGTATGACTGTCACTTAGGAACTGAAATCTGGCCTTTAATGGGTCATTAGTTTCTGTTCAAATTCCAAATACCTAAGAAGAATTAACAAACGAAACTGCCAATGGCAATTGGTCACTCACATCCATGAGGAGATACGAGGTCCTTGCTTAGTTTTGCCTGTTTGGGGGTTTTTGTGAAGAGGACCACATGGCATTTACTATTTAGTGTGTCATTTCTTTCACTCAAAATATTGTCTTGAGACGCCTCCGCCTTATGCGGGGAGGTACAGCTCTCCCCCTCTCCCATTGCCTGATGAAACACAGCTTCTTTACCCATTCTGTTGAGGAAGGGCATTTGCACGGTCTCCAGCACTTACAGCACAGCTAGGATTAACAGCACTCCCTAGCACACAGCCTTCGAGGGACACATGGGCACACTGCTCCCAGGTGTGTCCCCACATGCTGGATGAGGCAGCCTCATACGCAGCCTATGCATCAGATTGGTTTTATTTGCTGGGAGACTTAGCAGGTAAAAGCCCCCAGGACATGGCCCTGGGAGTCACAGAACCCTGGTTGTATGGGAGCTTATGCATGAAGCAGTCCGCAGTGGTGGCCTGAATCACCCTCAGCCAACACCCTACCTTGTAGCTCGACTCCCTGGGGCTCTTCCCTGCCCACTTCGGGGAAAGCATCAGGTTTAAGGGATTGGATGGGTCATCTCATCATTCTAGCCTGTGAAGCTCCCAGAACTGCAGGTAGGAGGTGGGGGAAGATGCTTTGTGTGCTAAGCCAGCTCTGCTGAGCAGGTAGGGCCAGGCAGCCTGCGGGGAGCACCCAGCCCCTTCCCACCTGCAGGCTCATCAAACACCTCGACAGTCTGCCGAGTGGGAAGCAGATGATGTCACCACCAGGCCTAAACAATCAGGCCTTTCAGGGCAGGACGATAACAATCAAAACAGTATGTAAGGGCCTGCCACGCAAGAACACACACGCTTGCTCTTCGCCCCGGGAGGATCTGAAAGCTGGGGTGAAGTGGGGCTTGTCAGGAATATGCAGTTCTCCTTTCCTGATCAGCCAGCCAGAGAATATAGCCTGGAGAGCAAGGCTGAAGGTTGCCAGGACCTCACTTGCCAATTCTCAGAGAAATCCATGACTCTCCTCACTACCTCTCCTGAGGAGACCTCACCTCCAACCCCAGGCTGAGCGACAATCCATGGTTGGGGTTCAAGCAGGAACATCCCACTGCACAACTCCAGGGAGCACTGTGTGCAAGGCAAAAGGTTCCCTGGACCCTGTCTTTGACTAAGGGAGCCAGGCCTGATGGTTGTTGAGCATTACACCTATGTGCCACCCTCGGTATACCCTGCTGCTGCGACAGAGCTCCCGTAGACCCACCTCCACTGAGCCTCGCGATTCTCAAAGGAGAGGCTGAGGTCAGGGGTCTCTGTATGCATCCTGAGCCTTTTCTTGCCTTGAGGCATTTTTGCAAGGATGCCAGCTTGCCTAAAGTCTTGCTTCCTCTGGGTCCACAGGTCTCAACCAGAGGTGATGACACCCCTCAGGGGAACTCTGGCCACATCTGGAGACATTCTGATGAGGAAGATGTTAACCAGAGACCCTGAACTGATATTTGTAACCAGGAGATTGCTCCTGGCATCCAGTGAGCAAAGGCTAAGGGTGCCGCTGAGCACCCTACAGTGTACAGAACAGGTCTCCACACCACACAATGAAGTAGTGACTCTGAAGGTCCGTACAGTGACACTGAAATAATCTGCCGAGAGCGAACTGTGGGGAAATGGGGTCAGGCCTCCCGTTGCCTCCAGGCTTCTAAGACAAAACAGAAGCTATGTCCCACTGAGTCTGACCTTTCTTCCTGTTGCCCACCTCTGGGCAATCCGTTGCCCACAGATTTGCAGTCCGTGCAAATGAGGGCAGGGAGGGGCCTTCCTACCTTGCAGCCTGGAGGGACCTTGGCCATGAGCTTCTCCCTCTACCAGGTTGGGAGACTAAAGAATGACAGAGACAACTGGAAAAACCCCCTCAGCTGTCTGCTTGTGCCCTTGCATCCAGACTGGAGAGGCAAATTGATGAACGGGCACCTTTACCCTGCCTGTACCTCCTTGGCACCCGCCAGGGGCCGGGCCTCGTCCATCTGCTGGGAGTCAATATTTGTGAGTTAGCCCAGCCCCTTCCACCCCCTCACAGGTCTCCCCACCCCCCCGGGGGTTTCCAGCTGCCTCCTGGCCTTCAGCAGCCTGAATCGTTCCTTTGTGTCTCTCCTGGCCAGACCTGAAGCAAAGTGTCTGCTGCTGTCCCTGCAGGGAGGCCGCCTCTCCCAAGGCTTTAGGGCACTGCCAGCCTCCGGATGTCCCTCAGGGGTGGGCGGGAGACAGCACCTTCCCAGGACTGCCTTGCCATCCACGGGGTGGCAAGGATGGCAGGGGAACTGGCTCTCTTGAGTGTCCAAAGTATCTGGAAGGGTCAGGACTTGTATGAGACTGTCCCCAGTGTGTGGACCTTTTATTCTTAAACTTCTGCTCAACTTCCAGGATGCTGTACACCCTCTCCATGACAATTCAAACTCTTACGCTGGCTTGTCTCTGCATCTGCCACCTGCCCTTGGTGCTTCCACCCCAGGAAACTCCACAATCCTGGATGAACTGAGATGCTTGGGCACCCTGGGTGCTGTAACAAAAGTTACACTGTACTCTGGGAATGCCAGCTCCTTGGCATGTTGATCCACACATATTTAACAAAGCCCTGTGGTTACCACAGTCATTGCCCCGTACCCCCTCCCCCAGTCAAAGGGGTCAAGTGTGTTTTGTCATCTTCCTGCTTCCCATTCCTTCTTCCACGTTGGCTCCACCTTGGTGTCTAAAAAAATAAAAAATTAAGAAACCAAAGTATAAAAGGAAATGAAATTTAAAAACAATCTCTGTTTCAAACCCCAACACTGAACTTTAAGTCCCTGGTTCTCCGGGTCTGCCCCTCCCTGGCAAATTCCTATTCCCAAGGGAAAGGAAAAGAGAAGTTTGGATGCTCAAGCCAAGTTCAACTCCTCCGCAGAGCAGCCCTCCTGGCAGACCCTTGGCTCACCTTCCCAGGAGAGGCCTCCTAGGGCTGCACTAGCGACACCCTGCCCTGTAAACCGCACCTCCTGGCCTCCTCCCTCTCCTTCCCTGAAGGCCCCTTCCTGGCCCTTCTCAAAAGATCCCCTCCCTTGTGGCTCTGGGTCAGGTCTGGTGACAGGTCACCATGGGGCTTGGCTGGTCATGGAAGGGGCAGCCTGTGGTTTTTGTAAAGAGCCCTGCATCCCCTCCCCCGCCCTCCCTCCCATTTACTCGTGGCGCAGAGTAGCAATGGCGTCTCTGTGCTGCTCCTGGGGAGGAACAAGACAGGGGCTTCACTGTCCTCTGCAGGGTGAGTTGGCCGACTTGTTTTGCTCCCTCTGGCTTTTGAATACTGTTGGGAATTTTTGTAGCCCATCCTGGAAAGGAAACCTCTCATTTGAGCCTTCCCTTCCCAGAGCTTCAAGGAGCTGCCTGGGAGGGCTGGCATGGTGCCTTTGGTTATGTTGGAGGCCACGGAAGGGAGCACAGTAGGGCTGCAGGGGGGGGGGAGTGAGGCTGGGGCTTCCTCCACACCACGGGTTCACTCAGAAGCTCACTTTCCCCTCTTCTCAGACTTCCCCTGCCAGCCTGTCCAGGTCCCCACTGCTCCTGAGTCGGTCCAGAGCTCCTCCCCAGGACCTTCCCAGTCACCTCCAAATCTTTCCCTTCTGCCCCTTTGCACCTGGCCACACGGTGCATATTCACCGTCACTTCTGCCCATGCATCTGTCATCCTGCCCATCTACTTTCATACTCCTGCCCTTTCTTCCCAGGGCCCCTCCATGGCTTCCCAAATTAGATTTAATGTACAGTAAGCACCCAGTCTGCAGGCTCCAGACGCATTTTCTGTGTCCCCCGGTATGCGTGGCTTCCAGCCTGTGTTGGGAGTCAGTATAGCAGGGAAGAGGCTTCTGAGATAGTGGTGGTGGCCTCAGCTGCCATCCTCATTCCCTTTGATGACATCTTAGGCCAGAGAGTCTTAACACTGCCACAGGCTTTTAAATCTGTCGTGGGGCCCAGTGCTGCAGTTCATCACACTCCATGGTGACCAAAATGGGCAGCCAGATCTGAGAACTGTCAACGTCAATCAAGTTGCAGAGCTGATGTAGGTGGTGAGCAGGAATAGAGGGCGTGGAGATGTCTGGGCTCTTCCACTGGCCATTGCTGCCTACCTGACATTGAACAGATGCATGACATATAGCAGGGCAAGTGGACATTGCTGGGCCCATGCCTGGTTCATACTTACTGTGTGTGTGTGCATAGGGAAGACTCAAATTAAGAAGAGATGTGCAGGAAGGTAGGAAGGCAGGGAGACAGTGGTCCCAGTGCTTGCTTGGAGTACAGAAGCCCAAGAGCATACCAGAGAGTCTTCCTGGTTGTCCAGCGAGGCAGCGCCCTTTGGAGAAAGGCCTGGCAGAATCCAGAGGGTGTGGCGCCAGTGGGGCTGCAAGCCCCGTGCCAGGGCCAGGGCAGGGCAGAGGTAACAAGGCTTGCCAGGGACAGAAGAATGGGGCTCCTGTGCAGCTTATCAGGATGGCGGCCCCTGGACAGGATGTGGAGGAGGCTGTGGAAGCCTCCGCCTGGCGGATGGCTGCAGCCAACACTGTGCCAAGGAGAGGACTTTGGACAGGGAGCGCCACCACTGCCTTGCTGGTGACATTGAGCTGGCAACTGCTTGGTCGCACCTGGCGTAAGTCACCCTCCTGTCTCTACACAGGGGGGACAGCCTCCAGTCTTCAGCCATCTACTGCGAGCCAGCCACTAACTACCAAGTCTTCATGTCAGATAAGGGCCATGAGGCCTGGTTGGAGCCTTTGTCCTTCCTCATTGGAAGGAGCCCTTGGACCTGGGGTTTTGCATAAGGTCAAGAGAGCTGGTTGTATCTACCCAACCATTTGGGGATCGCAAGGGGATACTGAATGAGGATGAGGGGAAAGGGCCCATTTAGGGGACTCTCTGAGAAGACAGGTCAGGGATTAATGAAATGTTGGCAAGAATTTGCCTTTGTGGCTTGTTTCTTCCACAGCAATATACTTCCAATGTCTATTGGAGCCCAGGGTCTGCTAAGGCACAAAACTGGTAGTAGAAGTCTATAGAATACACTGTAGTTTTGCCCTGGGCTGGTTAGAATAGGCTTATTGGGGTCCTACATCTTGAACAGGAATTGGCAGTGTGTCCTGCAGCTGGATTTGGTGTCTTAGACCCGCGGCCCAAGAGGACAAGAAGAAATGAGACTGTTGACTTGGATTCTAAACCCTGCTCCCTCTCAGAGGTGGGGACTCATCACCCTCCCTGGCAGAGCCACACAAGAGGGGAGCCTAAGACCTTTTGAGGCAGAAAGAAACTCAGTCCTTTTATCCTGCCTTACAGACTGGCTGGGTACTGATGGTTAGGAAGCCAGAAAAGGAGGAAAAGATGGCTCAGCAGGGCCTACTGCTTCATATAAGTGCATACTTTAAAAAGCAAGGAACAGAACAAGAACTTTTGCTTAAAACCCTTAGCTAGATTTCTTTTTTTATTCTACCTAATTTCTCCTAATCCCCCTCTCTTCTGTTAAACTGGGACGGATCGGGGGTACTGGGAAGGTGTGTAAGCCACAGTGTACTCTCTGTCCTGCACCTCATCTGGTAGAGCCGCCTCTGATAGGAGAGTAATACTGTCACTAGCTGCCTGGGACAAAGCTTCTGAGCAACCCCCAGAGCTCTTTATCCAATGAGGATTTCCATACTGGAAACGCAGTGGAACAGGAAAGTACCCTACTCCCTCCAGCAGCACCGTCTCCTCTGTGCCTGTGGAGTTATCCACTCTCCAGTATCCACTTGGGCCTGGTGGATCTGGAGCCTGGAGCAACCAGAGAAAGGGTGCCAATGCAGGAGAAGCAGGAGCCCACGCCTCCTGGGAGTTTCTGTGCACTCAGACAGACCAGCCAGCACACAGCGACCCAGTACCAGAAGACCTTCACATTGCCCAGCCATCTGCACCAAACTTACACACAATGTCCCACCTTTACCTCTTTGCTTGTTGCAGGTCACATGGTGGCTTCTGGCTGGTACTTGTGAAAGACTGGCATGGCATCTTGCCAACCCCTTCACCCTTCTGGGGTCCCTACTTGGACTCCACTCCTTTAGCTCCACTAGGTGTTCTCCCAGTGGAGAATCTTGCAGGGACTCTGGCCCCGCTGCAGACTTTCTTCTGGCCTCCCAAGCTGTCCTTTGAAATCTCAGTGGAACCCACCATGGACCCAGGATTTGGACATGAGAAGTCCAACTGCCCCAAACTTTACTACATGGATGGCTGTGATAACCTAAAGGTGGACAGAGCATGCCCAGGGTCTGTGGTTCCATTTGTCCAACCTTTCTGCAGCCACCACCTGTTCATGTAGGTAAAGTTTTATTGGAACCCAGCCGCATGCGTTTGTATTTATGTTTATGTATTTTCTGTGGCTGCTTTTCCACTACAATGGCAGAGTTAAACATTTGCAACACTAACTCAGTGGCCCACAAAACCTAAAATATTTACTATCTGAGCCTTTGTAGGAAAAATTTGCTGCCTCTTACGTCAAGGGATGAGGCTGGTGTGTGTCTCAGTCCCTCCTAAAGAAGTAAAGGGAGAGCAGCCTTAGGTAACATGGGTGGAGGTTTGGCAAACTCGTGGGAGAGCAGCAGAGACTGAGTGCTGGAGCACAGGCCTTGCAGGACATGCCTGGGCCAGTGGGATGGGGATGTCTTCTTGTCTATCCACTCCATTTTTACAGACAGCCGTTGCCTCTAGTCTGGAGAGATGAGCTCAGTGGCTCTGCTAACTCTAAGATCACATAGCAGCTCTCCTATTACGGAGCTAATAATAAATTCTCAGATGCCATCATTTTGATAAGCAAATGGGTGGACACTGAGGGGAGACATTGCAAAGCTGGCAAGAAGGCAGGATGAGAGCTAATGAACATGAACTATATGCCAGCTAAATGTTTCCAAGTTTAAGGTTCTGGTGGGGTCAGTCTTTCTAAGAGTCTCCTTGAACTGACCCTGAGATGGGTGTCCTGAGCAGTGAGCCCCCCACCCATGAAGTATGTGTGCATGGGAGTGGGATAATGGCAAACACAGGTGAGCTGTAGCCCTCAAACCTAATGAGGATTAAATATTCAACACCGAGAGCCCAGCCTGGCAACTTAGAATCTTAGTGAGACCCTGTCTCAAAATAAAAATGGCTGGGGATGGAGCTCAGTGAGAAGGCCCTGGGTTCAGTCCCCAGTACTGGAAAAACAATGAACCACTGGGGATTATCCCTGGTGTTCTGTGCTGGAGACTGGAACAGAGGCCATGGCTAGAGCCAAGTGATGACCTTTTTCTTTTCTTTTTTGTACTGGGAATCGAACTCAGGACCTTGCGCTTGCCAGGCAGGCGCTGTGCCGCTGAGCTATATCCCTGGCCCCATGATGACCTTTTCATGCCCTCAAGACCTTTGTTGGTTAGATGGGCCCTCCATGGAGGGGCTGCCCCTTGTGCCTGTTCAGCCGAGGTAGCATCTTGCTGGGGGAGATGGTCTCAAATGTCCTTCCTGCTGCACTCAGGTGACCGGTCTCCCTCCCCTCACGCCTCTGCTTCCTCTGAGTTTGACATTTGGTTGATGCACAGTTGTGTGCAGCATGTGCAACAGGGTTCTTCACATAATGCATTATGAGTTAATAATTATATGCACGTCTTGTGTTCCTGGCTAAATCATGTATTGGATGCGTACCTGTCTCATTCTGCTTTGTCCTCCCTCTGCATGCCGATTCCTGGTTTGTGTACAAGCAGGCTTTCAAAATCAGGGACCAGCCCAGCTGGCCCAATCACACAACACCCTCACCCCCTGTAACACAGAGGCAGGAAGCCAGAGGATCACAGTGAGCACCACCTGGAAATGCAGTCATTGTGCCGGACCCTGGCCAGGTCTGCATCACCATCAGATTCTGCTGATGTACTTGTCCCAGTTCTGAACTTGCTTCTGGGTAAAATGTGATATACCCATCTGTGTGCCATAGAGATTAGACATGAAAATGTTTTGAGCACTTGATATGTACTAGAACGTTATAGGCAGCACTAGGTCACTGGGTCATACGGCAGCCAATCAAGGTGGATGTATTATCCCCAGTTTGTAGATAAGGTATGGAGGTGTAGAAAGTGAAATGGTTTGTGCAGAGCAGTGCAGCCAGCCTGAGGCTTAGCCAGTGTGTTCTCTGCTGGACTGTAGCACCTGAAGATGCTGTCACCAGCCCAGGAAAGCATGATGGGGAGAAAGATCTGTGTCACTCCCTCTGGTAACTTGTGCTCTCCACCTATATGTGGGTCCTTACCTTTCTCCTCCACCTGTCGCAGGTCCCCACCCAGCTCCCTGGCACCAATGAAGGGCTTTTGTTCCAGCCAGGGGCCCCCATATGTGTGAGTTCACAGTTACAAATAAGAGCTTCACATGCCTTCTTGGTTTTTCAGGAATTTGGCCATTGGAATAGGAATCCAGAATTTCCCAGAGGGCCTGGCCGTCAGCCTCCCTTTGCGAGGGGCGGGCTTCTCCACCTGGCGAGCTTTCTGGTGAGTGCCCCTGCATCAAAGGCAGGGCTGTGTTTGATGTCAAGTGCTTGGCTCATGTTCTGTGTTCTGTGTGAGCTGCTTTCTGTAAGACCATTTGCTTCTTGGAAGCCAGTCTGGGGCTTCTAGTAAAGCACCCCTAACACAGGTGACTGTTGCCCCTCAAGGCTGGGGAACCTTAAGGAAAAATCCCACCTCCTGACCTTCCCCTTACACACCCCAGCTGGAGTGGCTGTGTCCTATTTCGACACCCCTCCATGGACTGCACACCATGCTCTGTGGTGTTAGTTTATCTTCCCCTTGGGTTTGTCTACTTTAAATATCACATGCATCCTCTGACACACTGTCACCACCTGGCCCCAAGAGTCACTCTGATAGCTCCTGTCATATGCTCATCAGTGTGAAGACAAGCATAAAGCAATGACGACCGTTGCACTCACTGATTTGCACTTTCTCTGAGGGCCTTCTGGTCTGTTCCCTGACTGTGCCCTTTCAACATCCATGTCCCATTTTCAAAGGAAGGCGCTGTGGGCCAGGGAGTCAGATGGCCATCTTGAGTCAGCTGGCCATCAGTGGTGACACTGAGACCAGAAGCCCAATATGCAGAAGATTTTCTGCCCTGTGATCAGGGCTCCAGACCTCACACACTTCTTGGTTAAAACAATCACTACTCTACATGTATGATAAGAGCATTTAAAAGGTCCACTGATAACAATTACAAAGTACCTTCCATTTCGTAGGGCCTTAGGACTTACAAGTTTGTGTACACACTTACTTTGTTTCTGCCTTCTGTGATCTCTGAAGGGGATTTGAGAAAGGACAGGGCAGGGTGGCCATCGAGTTTGGGTTTTTAAAAATATATATATAAAGACTATGACTGTCATTTCATAGAGTTGAAGCACCAGGAAGAAGAGGGGGAAAAGTTGAGCTCTTATAGTGACATCCAGACCCTAAGATAAAACTTTTTTCTCCCTCTCTCACTCCCTGTCTGTGCTTGACATCAAATCCCCATTTTCCTAGGGTGAAAAACCCAAGGCAGGAATTGTACAAACCAAAGAATTGCCAGTTCTGCTGGTCTGTGAACAAAAGCATGGGGAACCAGCAACCAATGGCCCCCTTAGAGGATTCCCCAGTAAAAACAGGGTCTCCCCTGTGCCTAGGGTCCAGGGGGCCGGGGGAAGCAGAGGGTGGGAGGAGTTCACAGACCCCACAAGGTATCCTCTCATCTGGAAAGCTGGGCAGGACGACATCTCTCATCCCCACTTTATAAGTGGGGGGACTGAGGCTCAGAGGCAGCGTGTCTTGCCAAATGCCCACTGCAAGAAGACTGTCCCAGCTGCTGCTCCTGCTGCTGCTGCTACTTCCTCTTCTCCTCCTCCTCCTCTTCCTCTTCCTTCTTCTTTTTGAGACAGTCTTGCTATGTAGTTCTGGCTGTGCTTGAACTCAATATGTAGCTGAACTCACAGTGATCCTCCTGCCTCAGCCTCATGAGTGCTGGGATTACAGGCATGCACCACCATGCCTGACTCTAGCTGTCCCGACTTCTTGCCTAGTGGTTCCCTGTAGCAAGCGGCATTTGCCTGTGGACTCATATGCTGACTTACCTCCTGCTCTTGAAATTCTCAATGCTCATGAGTGCTGCTGTTTCTACGGGGCACATTTGATTTCAAGCTGTGGACATTCATTCTTGCTAGCACAAATAAAGGGATTTCTTCAAGGGAGAAATCTCACCTTGATCCAGGGCTCGAGGGGTGGGCTGTCAGTACACATATGACCAGGGACTACCTCTGCAGCAGAAGTGGGTCATTGCCACCCAATTAGAAGGGTAGCAGTTGGGGCCTGAGCCCCTGAACTTGCCAGGTACAGCTTGAGAAATGTCTACCCCACTGTCCTGTCCCTCCATGTAGGCACCCCTTGAAGAGCAGAGACGTAACAGGGTACAGCCACACCGTGGACTGCTCTTTATCTGTAAAAAAGCACATGCACTACAAGGGTGCACCTTAAAAACATTTTGTTAAGTGAAATAAGCCAGTAAAAATGGGCCAATATTATATGATTCCATTTATATGCAATATGCAGAAGCAGTAAACAACAGAAGAAAAAAATAATAAATTCATGGTTGCCGGGACCAAGAGGAGGAAGGAACGAGGAGTAGCTGCCAGTGAGCACAGGTTCTTTCGGAGGTGATGAAAATGTTCTGGAATTAGTGGTGATGTTTCCACAACCTTATGAATATACTAAAAGCCACTGAATGTACACATTAAATAGGTGTGCCATATGGTATATGAATTATGTCTCAATAATACTGTCAGTTTTAAAAGACATGGTCTGAAATGTAAATCTCTAAAGGAAATTGAGGTCGGGGTCCACAGCACTCATTTCATAGTGAGTGGAGGACGAGAGGAGGTGGCTGTAATGTCATGACTTGCTTTTGCACTGCCATGGTCAGATGTGACCCAGAATGACATACCTCCATTTTTGGGGGGTTGAACCCAAAGTCTGGGCATGTGGAGTGTCCACCAGGCCCTCCCTCCAGCAGCCTGTGTTTCTATTCCTTCTCTCCCTAGGTACGGGCAGCTGAGCGGTATGGTGGAGCCCCTGGCTGGGGTCTTTGGTGCCTTTGCTGTGGTGCTGGCTGAGCCCATCCTGCCCTACGCTCTTGCCTTTGCTGCTGGCGCCATGGTTTACGTGGTCATGGATGACATCATCCCGGAAGCTCAGATCAGGTAGGGAGCTTGCCCTCCTGTCTGCCCCTGGCCCAGCCTATCCCACCCCCTACCCAGGACCCACTGCCGCATCTGCCATCTCTGCATTTGCCCTCACCCTTCCCAGGGTTGTCTCCCTACACCTGTGCTCTTTGGGAGCGACAGAGAGGAAAGGGCATGGGGTCAAGACGTGGGTGATATTAAGCATTGGCATAAGCAGGGCCTCTGCTCTCTTGATGAAGTAGGTGACTATATAGACTATTTCTCTTTGGAATTGGACATTGCAGAGGTGGCCTCTGGCCTAGACAGGGTCTCAGGAGTTCCATTGAGGTCTTACTGTTCTCCCTCTCATTCTGTCCTAGTGGTAACGGGAAGCTGGCATCCTGGGCGTCCATCCTGGGATTCGTGGTGATGATGTCATTGGATGTGGGACTGGGCTAGCACCAAAACCCTTCAGACCCCAGGAAAGGCAGCAGCGGACTTCTGCGGGACCACGAGCCTCTTTCTTCAAATTAAAACACTGTTCCTTTCTCTCCTCTTCATCTCATTGTCTGGATCCACTCTGATGATCATCTGACCATTTTCACTTTGCTTTTGAGGGAGATACTGGCTTTCTTTAGAATCTCACTGTGTCATGGAACTACAGGGTTTTGTTTTGCCCACTGAATGAATCTCCCTTCAGTGGGATTGTCAAGGACATACAGATCAGGGAAATCTCTCCTTTCCTCCCTCAGTCTCCCTCACTGGACTCCTTGGCGACTCCTCAAGGTCACCCACAGAAGTAAACTCCCAGGAGAAGTCTCCTAAGCACTTATGCCTCGGGCTCAGAGCAGATTGGCGGCACCCCTTCTGCTCCTTCAGTGCAGATCTTCTGCCCACCTAGAATGCAGGAACCAGAGTATTGTGAACGCTGCACCCTTTTTCCGAGTCCTAGCCAGTTCGAAGAGGAATGCACCTTTCTCTCCCTCCCCCAGAGGTGGGCAGGGGAGAGGCCGTAGACAAAGGGAAGTCAACCAGTGTGTTTGTCCTTTTTTTTTTTTAAAGGCAAAACTCTGCATTACTGATGTTAAAGGGATTCCAAAATTAGGACAACTGCGAACACAGTGAACCCTGTGAAAAGAGGAGTGTGGCTTTGAGCAGAGGCCTCTGTTCTCAGTGGGTTCTAAGAACAGAGAGTTTGTCATGGTTCCCAAACTCCTAGGCATTAACTTTTTTAAGCTTATAGGCTCCATCTTTCTAAGAGACTTGAGGATACCAGCAAACTGCTAGAACTCAAACTCTTCACTGACTAATGGAGGGAATTACTTAAGTTCACTGAAGTGAAGGAAGGGTGTTTGGAGCCTACAATGGCTCCTTCCCTGCTGACCATTTGGTAACTTATCACCCAGCCAAGGACCCTTGAGCTGTAATGGGCTTTGCTGGAGTCTGGCCAGAGGGCTTGGGTTGGAACAGGAAGAAAGGTAGAAAGAAGAGAGATATTTTGACATTTCCCTCTTAAATTAAATTTTAGCCAGGTTATTCCGAAAGGACCATAAAGAATGATTGTGGCTAGACTAGAAGCCAACCTACACTTTACACACAGAGCTTCTCCAGCCAGGGGGACAGGATCCGTCTGCTTCCACACAGCGAAGGCCTGTGTTCTCCTTGGTCAGAGGAGCCTGTGGAATTTTGAGCAGACTCTGCCAAGAAGGCAGCCAGCCCAAAGAGCCAGGCGTTCCGGCACTCTGTTATTGATCCTGCTCTCTGAGTTTACATGTTCAGTTGCTTCCAAGGGTGAATCTCCTGCTTTGTGAATGCTCTAAGACCACAAAAGCCACCTTTGTGGTGGGTCTGTGTTCTTCCAAAGCACTGATGATCAAAACCGAAGACACATGCAGAGGTTGGATTGGTTGAGATTAGTGGGGTTGGTGGTTGATGTATGTGTATGTTTCATTGTTTTATGTCTTTGTATGTAGTTCTACATAATGCAAATTGTTCTTTCTCCTGGATAAGACCTCATAACTGTGACTAATATTAATAAAAGGGATATTGTCATGGAAGACCTGTGTAATGTTCAGTCCTTCTCAAAGCTGCTGCTTTCCAAGGATGGTAATACGTAGTTGGAACTAACCACTCCCCTACCCAACATCAAAAGGAAAAGCTCAGATGAGAAGGCTGGTCAGATCCTTGGTTGCAATTAACAGTATTCAAGAGGAAATTAACAGAAGCCTATTAAGGAAATCACAGTATCTATAGGAGACTCAGGCTTGGAAATGGGTTGGATCTAAGAAAGCTAGAGGTCTGGGATTGTGGCCTAATCTCACCTGGGGAACACCTTAGTTTTGGTGTCTTGACTTCTAGTGCTGGCCCCAGGACACCAGGCACCATTGAGGTGATGGATGGAGATTTCTAGCTGGCAGAGCTGAGAGCCTGTGCCCATGCACTAGCTGGTCTTGTCCCTTGCCAAGACTCACAAAATAGATTTTCCAAAATTTGGAATGAGTTCAGATGGTAGCCAAAAGAAGAAACAAAGTTCATCTGTGCATTCCCCTGTTTGCATTTAAGAAACAGTGTTCAGCTGAGAGAATGTAGCTATTCCTTACACAGTCAAAACTTCACTCATCCCTTCTCCAGAGAGAGCTACCTTGGTGCTCTGTGCCTTGTCAAGTCATGTACCAGGGATCTCTGAGTAATGTCCACTCCTCCCCCAGTTGAGTCACAACCCCATGTCATTTTTTTCTACCATGTTTGGGCTGCAGTGTAAAGTGAACCATAATCATGCACTCTGTGTATAATAGGAGTACAGAGGAAGGAAAGACAATAAATTAAATTATTGACATATACACATGGCACAAAAAGGAACATAGAGGCTGCTGCTCTCGTTTCTTTCCCTGGAGGAAAAAACCCTGGATGATTTCAGGTTCCCCACTTCTGGCTTCCCTGTGGGTCGTGCTGTCTTCAGCCAGCACCTTGCATGGATGAGGCGCATCGCCCAGCACGACTTTATCTTCCCTTCCTGAGGGTGCACACCGAGGTGGTCCTGCCTTTATGCAGGGTTGCGGTGGTCTTCCTCCAGCCTTACTCTTGGCGTGATTAGGGGAGGAGAAGGCTCCTAAGAGGACTGCTGAGTTTCACTTCCAGTCCCCACCCTGGCCTGTGCCCCACAATGCAGTATTGATATTTTGCCAGGACTTGTCTCTGCAGTCAGCATTGTAACCCACACTTTTTTTTTTAGTTTTTAGTTTCCATTATTACATATTTGCAGGATGCAGTGTTTACATTCCTTGTGGGGAGCTGGTACCTGTACATGATACATTTTAATTCATTTTTCATGTCTTTTTCCTCCCCCGTCCATCTCTTGATCTCCTTCCCATTTGAGAAAGATCTATCTTCCTACTTCCTATTATCTATCTTCCATTTTGCTCTTTATTTATATTTTGGGGTCCTCATATAAGAGAAACCAAGTGATATTTAAGCTTGTGTGTGATTTATTTCACTCAACATTATGGTCCCAAAGATGACTCAAGTTTATCTTTTGGGCAGAGCAGTACTGCATTGTGTGTAAAGTATCACATTTTCTTAATCCTTTTTATCTGCTGATGGACACAGAGGCCACTTCCAAGACTTAGCCCTCTTTAGGCCTGTTCACCTAAAGGAGAGTGAAACTCCCGATGGCCAGCTGACATGTCCAGACATTATTGGGTCATCTTTTCCTGTTCAGCACCTATGTACTCTAATTCCTCTATTTTCACTTCTTTAGGTTTCTGCTTCGATGGAATTAGCCCTCATACATACTCTACATATCCGCTTTCCAAAGGGACATTCCCAGTGGCCAGCAGCCCCTGTGGTGGGTGGCACATTCCTTTTGTGGGCACTAAAAATTAAAAGTCAAAAGAAACTGTCACATACAGAGTAGAGAGTTTTGTCTACTTCATTACTTGGTTGGTTTTACTTTTTGCGGTGCAGGAGATTGAACCTGGGGCCTCATATGCCAGGCAAGTGTTCTACTACTGAGCTCTATCCCCAGCCTGGACAAGTTTTGTTTGGTTGTTTTTATATTTTATTATGTCCACTTAATTAATGGACATAATAAGAGCCTTTTTGTAGTGGGGATTTCAGAGGAGTTCCTTTTACTGGAGGAACAATAATTGTCAAATTGGGTCCGTTCTGGGAATTGAATCCTATATGTCTACCCAAACCTCTCTGTCACCAAACCTCCAATCTTGCTCCTTTCAAATTCTTAATTATTTGGCCGGACCATTTGTCACTGCTCACGAATTGGAAGCGCTTCTTGCATCACTTTCTTTCTTTCCAAGCAAAGTAACACAAAATCATGTAAGAGCTGTCCCTTCCCGACTCTCCATGCCGCAACCTGCCATCCCAGAGATCTATTTAGAGCTGGACCAGCTTATCACGTAGGCCGCTGTGAGTGAGGCTCTGCAGTTTTTCCTCTCCTGGGAAAGGATTCTTGGGAGACTCTCCTTGGGGCACTGTTACATTTACGAAGGGGCCGGGGCAACACATGAGGACCAAGCCACCTGCAAATGACACTTATTTGTGCCTTCAGGACCCCATCAGGCTTAGTCCCATATAAACCATTTCTAATTGGTAATGGGGTTTTCATAAGTGAGTTAGATAACCCAGTACATTATGGACAGCGGAGGCCTCAGTACATTGGGGTCAGTCAGCTGGGGCCCAGTGGTCAGTCTCCTGGGGCTCAGAAGTCACTCACGGCTTCCTACTCTAGCATATACATCCAGCTTCTTGTCACAAGTATTCATATCAGTATCTATATAACTTGTAACAAGTATCCATATCCCTCATCCTTTCTGAGGGTGATGCTCCCCATGACCTAATGACTTTGTTATATAGATACTTCCAACCAAGAGGATGTTCTTCCATCCATTGTTAAAACAGCCTGACATTCCGTTCCAACACATATTTCCCCAAGTTTATGAATAAAAATTAAGAAAATCCTGAAATTGATCCAGGTATGGTAATGTAATCCCAGCCCTCTGGGAAGCTGTAGCAGGAGGATGCAAGTTCGAGTCTAGCCTAGGCAATTTAGTGAGACTTTGTTTCAAAATAAATTTTTAAAAAATTACCAAAGGGCTGAAGATGTAGCTTAGTGTGAAGGCCCTGGATTTATTCCCTAGTACTGCAAAAACAAAACTCCTGAAGTTATGTTGGTTTCTAACTGAAATTTCTCCTCCCTGGCTTGTGTTTGCCACTGCCCCCCTACTATGGCTTGGGTATAGTGTAAGTGTGTCTCCCAGAGGTTCATGTGTTGAAAGTTTGGTCTTCAGTATGACAATATTATGAGGTAGTGGGACCTTTTTTTTTTTTTTTTTTTTTTTTTTGTGGGTACCAGGGGGACGACCTCAGGACCTCGCGCGCCAACAGGCACCCGTGCCACTGAGCGATATCACCGGCCCCTTTTTCGTATGTGGGTTCCGGGAGTCGAACTCGGGCCCTTGCGCTTGCAAGGCAGGCGCTTACGCCGCTGAGCCATCTCACCGGCCCGGTAGTGGGACCTTTAAGAGGTGGGACCTCATGGGAGGGCAGGTCATAGGGAGCATCACCCTCAGAAAGGATGAGGGAGTTCTTGGGGACCTTGGTTAGTTCTGGAGAGAGGGTTGTCATGAAAGAGTGAGTCTAGCTCCTCCCTGGGCTCTGCCTCCCTGTATCGCCATGTTATCTCTCCTTTTCATATATGTTGTCAACATGACACCATCTGACACCTCTCTCCAGAGGCTTAACCAATGAGGGCACCTGATCTTGGACTATCAGCCTCCAAAACCATGGGGTAAGTAAACCCTTTTTTATACAGTACCCAGCCCTGGGAATCTTGTATAGTGATGGGAAACTGATGGAATGCTTTCTTCTGGAGTAGGCTGGGATATAACTGCATCGGACCTGAGCACCGTAGAGGGCAGTATGCATGGGGAACTGAAGTGCTGCAGCAGGTTGGCTCCTGCAGACAAGGCAAAGGAATCATCGTGTCTTCACGAAGTGCTTCAGGAGACAGAAGAGGGGTCTCCAGGGACAGAGGAGGCTCTCTGAGGTTTGATTCAGAAGACCCTGAGTTTTTCAAATCCTCTCATTTGTCTCCATCCTGCCTCTGGGTCCTTCCTGAAGAATGCTCCAATTTTCTTTAAAAAAGTTGTAGAAATTCAGCCAATCCTGAGGATCCAATTTTACCTTTGATTTCTGTTTTCTTGACCTTACGGTTGAAAGAGGTAAGATGTTTTATAGACAGCCCCAGGTTTTAGTCTCTGCCTTGATTCAGGATTTGACCTTGCCAGAGTCTTCTTTCAGCTGCTTGGCATTGCTTGTAGGACTGCCTGTTGGGCCCCAGGCCCTTGATTGACCACAGAAACAACCTGTTCACAGGTTATGCCCTTGGCAGCCCCTCTTTTCAGGCGGCTGGTTTGACAGTAGGGTGGTAGGGTAGGTGTTAGCTCTGGGTCTTCCCTGGGGTCCTCAGGGGAGATGTTCTTATCCGGTGGTGCTGAGGGAGGGACTGCAGGGCCATCTTGTAGGTTAGATGCTGCTCCCACAGTTTCCTTTAGCACCTGGAGTCCATCATCGTTATCCCCACTGCACCATGAGGAAGATGAGGCTCCGGAGGTCTTATGGCCTATGTGGAGCTGGGTGGACACACGGTGGGTCTTCACTGTGCACAGAGGCAGCAGAATGCAGAAAGGGACGTCCCAATCCGTCCCCTGCAGCAGTTGGTCTGGTGGGGTCCTGTCCTTAGGGGGACCTTAGGTTGCTTAAACCGTGAAAATTGGAAGCAAAAGGGAACCCAGCGGCTGTCCTGCTTCCTTCTCGAGTATGATTTGCATATGGCAAAGTCACCAATCTCAAGTGTGTATCACACAGCTACACGGATTTTACCTACCGGCCCTTGGTCCTTGTTGGGCCTGAGGATCCTGCTAAGCCACCGGCGCTGCAGCTCCCAAGATCTCGGGTCTTCTCTTCTGCAGAATGCCCCAGGCGAGCCCAGCGCCGCGCGGGTGTGATCCCCCTGCGTGCGCCGCCCAGAGCCGGGTGAGGCTGGCTGCTTGCCTGGGCTCACGTTCCCGGGGCGGTGCCCAGAGTCCCCGCGGCGCCGGGCGAGGCGCCGGGACGGATCCTTAGGCGGCTGTTGACCTGCGCGGGCAGGACAGCGACCAGACTTCGCACGCAAAGGGCCATGCGCTGGGAAGCCCTCCGACCCACCTCCCGCGGTTGCACAGCCAGCGTGCAGAAGAATGCACCGGGCGACCCGGCCACAGCTCGGCTGCAGCGAGGTTGGTCAGCTGCCTTAAAGGGACTGGCTGGCTGTGGGTTGGTCGCCTCCCGCTTGTCCCTGCTAAAGGTCCTGGTTTGGGGAGTGCTCTTTGGAAGAAAATAATCATAAGTACACATACAAAACGAGAGACAGGGCTTTGGAAAGGGAACTGTGAGTGAACACCTACTGTAGCTTAACCTCAGGGGCGGGGCAGGGCGAATGACTTTGCTGTCTGCCACCTGCCCAAGCCCATAACTGTGGGAAGGGGGTATGGCAGATGGGCACAGCCCCAAATCCTGCTTCTCTCTCCTGCACGGGGGAGAATTGAACCTGATCCCTTCTTGCAGCAGGATAAAATGTGGCCAGCAAGGGCAATCCTGAATTTGTCTCATGACTCTTCAGCCCTCTACCCTTCTGATCTCATTCCTGTGACAGTGCCTGGGCTCTGCCAGGACTCTGCCAGCCAGCATCTTGAAGGTGAAGGGGGCCTGGGTAGCCATTGTTGGTCCACAGGTGCTGTTGCTGAGGCCTCAGGACCCCCATGCATCTGCAGGGTACAACTATCGCCCTCTGCTCCAATGCATGAAAAGACATGGGTGAATGAGCAGAAGGGTTGAGATATTGGGCCAAAGATGTTAGACTTGGACTTTCTCTGACCTTGGTTTTTTCAGATGAGAGTTTAGTGTGCACTTGGGTTTGCAGCCTACACTGGTCACCATGCATGCCCTAGGAGGTGATTTAAGATTATTGTGGAAGTTTAAGCTTGTTTAAAGTTTTTCTGCAATAGGGACCTGCCTTTTCTGTGATTTTTCAGTGAAAATACTCACTGAATTAAATATGTAAATTTATGGGAAATGTCCATTTTTTTCATTTTCAAACAGGCCTATGACATAGGTTAAAAAAAAAACTGCTCTTGATTTATGAATCTGGAGTTGCCTTCCATGTGGACATTGGTCACATTTGGTAACTTATTGGAGATGTGTTTGTTTCCTATTGCTATGTGTTGAGCTATCACAGACTTAGCAGATTAAAATGATACACGTGACTGTTTCAGCGTCTGTGAGCCAGGAGCATAGACACAGTTTCCCTGGGCCCTCAACTCAGGCTCTCACAGGCCTGAGATGTTTGCCTCTGGAACTTGACTGGAGGAATCTGCCTCCAAGATTGCCTCCATTGGTGGTGGCGCCCCCTCCTGGCAGGGGTAGGACAGGTACCTACTGCTCTCAGGGCTTCCCCCATTTCCCAGAAATTCACTGGTCCTAGAGGCTACATGAGTTCCTTACCACAGGGCCCTCCCAACATGACTGCTTATGGCATCAAGCCAGGAAGGAGTCCCTCCAGTAAGTCAGCTAGAAAAAGAGACCTTAGAGAATGTCATGTGATCATGAGAGCCATGTCCCGTCACTTTTGCTATTGTCTACTGGCCCATAAACCCAGGTCATACGAGTTGATTTCAAGGCTCATGGTCATCTCTTTCATCCATCGAGATGGAGCAAATTACATGGTAGGTGGTCACAATAGGTTTAATCCTCTCTCTTTGTCACAGGCACTTCAAAGTGGTAGCATGAATGGACGGGAGGGATGCGTGAACAAGGAAGAGGCTGGAGTCAAGGACAGCTACCTGGAAGCATGGCTGTGCTGAGTGAGCCCCTGGGAGTCCTGGTCTCTCCACTTTTCTCTCTGAGGGGTTTCCATGGGCTGATGCCCCAGAACTGTGGATCAGGGCTGTGACCAACTCTTGGCTTCTTTCCATGACCCAGTGACAAGAACTAAAGACCCACAATGGGACTGACTATGAAAACACTTTGGATTCAAGCTATCAGTTCCACATAGACACCCTTGGGGTGTGGCAACAATTCCTTGTTTTTAATCACTACCTTTATTTTGGTCCAGGGACTTTTAAAATCAACTCCCAATAGCACAAATTCTGTGACAATGGCTATCTGAACCTCCCACTGCTAGATCTACTAGAGGACATAGACCTGAAAGTCTCCGAGGCACGTATAAAAAACATGTAAACAATATGTTCAAAATTATAAAACAGACTTCCCTAGTAGAAACAACACAAATCTAGTAGGTCAAACTTAAGCCTTAACTTTCTCGCTTTGGAGCTCAGTGAGGGAGATTGGGCAAAACTGGCTTTCAAGTCCTCTGATAGGGATTAAAATGGAACATGATCTGGAAACCAGCAAGGTTCATGAACCCATATCGCCTTCCTTCCTAGGAGCTGTTCCTTACCACATAGGTTATGCCTCTTGGGAAGAGGGTGATGTAGGTGTGTGTTTGTTTAATGTAGAGTTCTTGGTAAACCTATTTGTTTGGCAGGTGCTGAAAAGTAAAATGCTCTTTTCCAAATCAGAACAGCTCTGCTGCCAGGGTCCTGCCCTCGTCCCCAAAGCTCCAGCCTCTGGCTGGCTGGTACAGCCATCAAGGTCAAAGAGAAGTTCAGGTTTACATGTTTTTCTCCATGGGCTCTCTCATTCTGACTGTTCACTTCCCAGCTGTGAAAGACAAAGATGAAAACAGGTACCTGGTACGACCTCATCTTAAGGTGTAGGGCTGGGGTAGAAAAGCAGGCTAAGCCAGAAGGGGCACGGGGTGAACAGGGATGCTTAGTCAGCACTGTGGGTAGCCTTGTGGAAACGTGTTGCCTCAGGCCTGGATGGGCAGGGAACGGCTTTGGGAAAAGGAACGATTCCTCAAGGGAGCATCCTCGGAACTCACAGCACTACATGTGTGTCTGTGTAGGAGATGACAATGCTGATAGCATAGCTGATTGTGATCAGCTTTGGCAGGGAGCCCCCAGCATGGCTTTGTGGTTTGGAAAGGTGCAGATAATAGGTAGGGCACAGGCTGCCTTGGAAACACACCAATCTCTACATTCTAAAAGACCAGGGCTGCCACTACTGCCCATGCCCAGTTCTTCCCATCGTGGGTTCAGCTTCCATTTCCTACCTCCTTTTGCTGGTCAGGGAGGCTGATGCCACCCATTTGGCCTCTGAGGTATTACCCATGAGCACCCGGTACCCTGCTTCTTGTAGTATCATCCACTTCCTGTGTTATCCGAGGCCTATGAATTTGTTGATATCATTACCCATTGAGACTTTCTTGGCAGGTGCAAAGAGGAATTGATTCATCCCAGAGTGCTTGAAACTTGAATAAAGTTGATAAGGAGGTTGGGGTCTTGCACCATGCGTGTGGATGTGACCCTTATGACTCAGGTGTGGAACTAGCTGCTTTCCATATTACCTCTCTAATCTTCACTTCAGCCAGCACAATCCACTTAGAATAAAAGACCAAGATGAAGAGATTAAATGGTGACTTTAGCTTGACCAATATACTTGTTACAAATGGAATTGCATCTCTCTCAAGCAAAAAGAAAGCAGTCTGAATGACTAATAATGATTATTGCTAGCCAATCCCTGAACATTCTTCTCTTCCTTCCACTCACATAAATCTTTGGGGCGGTAGCCTTTTAAACCCTACAGCCTTGACCAAAACACATTCTGATTTTAGGAGCTAACTGGAATTCAGAGGACCTTCCACTTGATCTCTAATTTTGTGGCCCAAATCTGGTTCTACTGCAGAAATGTTTTGTGAGCCCGTGTCTCTAGATTTCGCTCTGGAATCCTACCAAAAATGATGAGTGCCTTATTGTCTGAAACTGGCTAAAACTTACCTTCTTATTGTCTGGTTACAAAAAGTGAAACCAAATCCATTTTAGCCACTACAATTTATTTTTCTTTTATAATTTTTATTTTTTTGTGGGTACCGGGGGTCAAACTCAGGACCTTGCGCGCCAGCAGGCGCCTATGCCACTGAGCAATATCACTAGCCCTTTTTTCATATGTGGGTACCGGGAGTCGAACTCAGGACCTCGTGCTTGCCAGGCAGGCGCTTATGCTGCTGAGCCATCTCACCAGCCCAAGCCACTACACTTTAAAAGCAAGGCCTTATCTGATCGTTTGCTTGGTAAGGGATACATAAGTATGTGTACTTGTAGATTTGTTCTTTATTCCATTTTGATCTTTAAATTTTATTTTTGTCCAATTTTTTATTATGGAGAATTTCAAACCTATGCTCAGGTAAGCAGAATGGTGTCACGAACTTTCATGGACCCATTGCCCAGTTTCAACAACTATCCAGCCTGGCCAGTCCTGCCCTGCCCCCTCCAGCTTGTGATTTTTTTTTTAAAGACAGCTGGTCATTTTATTCATAAACCAGCCATATATATCTCTAAAAGGAAAATGCTATAGCTTCAATGTTTGCCCCCAAATTTCATGTATTTGGAATTTAACCCCCAGTGTCATATGTTAATGGTATTTGAGAGGTGGGGTGTTGGGGAAGTGATCGGGTATGAGTGTTCTGCCCTCATGAATGGATTAATGAATAGATTATCTCTGGAATGGCCTTGTTATAAAGCAAGCTCTCTCTGGCTTGCTTGTTCTTTCTTGCCATGTGATGTCCTCTGCTGTGTGCTATGAGGCAGCAAGAAGGCCTCACCAGAAGTGCAGTGGATGCCAGCTCATTGTTCTTAGACTTCTAGCCTCTAGAACATGCACTACATAAACCTCTACTCTTTATTAATTATTCAGTCTCTATTTTATTATATCAATGGAAAGTTAACTAAGTCTGAAAGGATTTCTCTTTTCCATGTCTCTGATACCATTATTATACACATGCAAAGTAACATTATATGATCCACTATATAACTATAATTTACTACATCAATTTACTACATAACTATAATTTATAGAAGTTGTATATTACATATATTTTATTGCTTTCTTTCTAGTTAAGCAGTGGCCCTTTGCCAAAAACAATAAAATCTTACTTGATATTATTTGGCTCAAACATCCTATATTTCTCTGGGAATTTGTGCTTTTTTCAAAACTCATTTGGTAGCTCATTTCACACCCATGAAGAAGACTGAGTTTAGCCTCAGGAGGAGGACCTAGGCAGCATGGCTGAATTGGCACTAATTATGAACTTGTCTTGCTCCCGTGGTCTAGGAAAAGTGTACCAAGGATCCCACCCCAGGGGACTGAAGATTTGGACTGCACCCTCCTCCTCTTTCCCCTCCCCTCTTCTCTGTTGAGCACCAGGGTCAATCTGAGTGTCTGCAAAAGAAGAGTTGTTTGTCCACAGAAAATGCTCACAATATTCCTGGCCTGGTTGCCATGGTCACATGGCTGGAGTGTGGCCAGACAGAATAGGACCACCAAGAGTGAATCACAGGACACATCGAGAGATCCACCGAATAACGTGAACCACCTCCATGGAAGTAGACTTCCAGCTTCTCTCTGGCCACAAAACCCCCAAACTTCTGTCCAGCCTGCCAGCTCTCTAGGTACAAAAGAGGAGCCTAGCCCTTTCCAACAGGTACTTCTTTGGCAAAGAATCTCATTTGGAAGTTCACACTTCTAACCTCCTTCCTCCCCAGTCTGTCCTTTTCCTGTGGAGTATAGGAGCCAAGAGTGTGCATCTCCCAGGTTCACGTTGTCTAAATAGCCAGAAGACCCTTTGCCAACTTGGGGAAACGATTTTCCCTCACATCACGGTCTCTCAGGGCTGGGTGTAAGGCAAGGATGTGTCAGAGTTTCAGTGGCACCTTCTCTGGCTCTGGTTGGCTTCTGAGAAGTAGGGCCCAGTGCCCCCCTTCTGCGGTCCCCACGCCCAGCTCTCAGAAGGCTGACTGACGCATTGCGTGTCAGTTAGAGCTGCCTGCTGGAAGCCTGGGGCTCTGCTGGGGAGTGGGGATCACAACCTGCATTGTGTTCGCCAAGAGACCTGACAAGAGCTGATGGATTTGGCTTCCTTGCGGCTCCCCAAGCCCTGGGTGGGGACAAAAGGGAGCATTGTTTGGCAGGGCAGGCCTCTGCCTGTGAACCCACTCATTTGCCTGATGGTGGAGACAGGTGTATCACACACTGAGTGTGCCAGAGCCTTGCTGGGTGATAAAGATCTGGGCTGTGCTCCCCAGGCCCAGCTCAGAGAGGAGATGCCACAGGGGGAATGGTCTGGGGCCACCCTCTTCTTGCTCAAAACCAGCCCCTGGCTTTTCTTCTCTTAGTTCGCTCTCCTGAGCTCTGCTCTAAAGCAGGGGCTTGTTAGGGATAAGAAGTGGGATTCTGTCCCAACTTCCTCTCATTTGTAGTTGGGCAGGTGCAGTGGGTACTGGGCACCCTTACTGGGAAAGGCACATTTGGACCATTCTTGAGCTGAAGCTGCAGGTTCACTGCCTGGCTGTGCTCCACATGGGCACTACAGTGTCCCTGGGGACACTCCTGGCCTGCCCCGCCCCAGCCAATCAGCAGGATCACAGGAGTGGGCATTTTCCTTGGGCCTTCTGGGTGCTTCCTGAAGATATTCCAAATCATGTTCACCGATTTTTTTAATTAAAAATTTATTCCTAGGGCCGGTGAGATAGCTCAGTGGCATAAGCGCCTGCCTGGCAAGCACGAGGTACTGAGTTCGACTCCCGGTACCCACATATGAAAAAAGGACTGCTGATATTGCTCAGCGGCACGGGCACCTGCTGGCGCGCAAGGTCCTGAGTTTGATCCCCAGTACCCCCCCAAAAAAATTTATTTCTAGCCAGATGCATTAGTGCGTGCCTATAATCCCAGCTACTCGAGAGACCGAGGCAGGAAAATCAAGAGTTCAAGACTAGCCTGGGCAATTTAGCCAGATCCTGTCTCAAAATATTTTATTTTTGCAGTACTAGGGATTGAACCCTGAACCCAGGGCCTTCATACTGAACTATATCCTCAGTCTCCCTTTTTAAAATTTTTGATTTGGGGTCTCACTAAATTGCTAAGTTGCCCAAGCTGGGTTCAAACTTGTGATCCTCCTGCCTCAGCCTCCCAGAGTGCTGGGATTACAAGCATGCACCACAATGTCCAACTTCAAAACATAATTCTTGGGACGGTGAGATGGCTCAGCGGTGTACGCGCCTGCCTGGCAAGTGTGAGGGCCCGAGTTCGACTCCCGGAACCCACATACGAAAAAGGGCCGGTGATATCGCTCAGCGGCACGGGTGCCTGCTGGCGTGCGAGGTCCTGAGGTCGACCCCTGGTACCCACAAACAAACAAACAAACAAAAAACATAATTCTTCAATGGGTTGGGGATATCTCTCAGTGGTACAGCACTTCTCTAATGTGGGTTTAATCTCCAGCACCCCCTACAAGAACTTATTAAGTGAAAGATACCTCAAGCTTTATAGGGCAAACCACATGATAACATTTTGAAAAAATAAATCAGTCATGCTCTGCCCTCCTTTTTTCCTCTTTCCCAACATGGTGCTTGGCTTGGCATTTCTCCCTGTTTTGATCTCAGATATTATTTATTAATTTTTCACCTTGAAAAGTTGGCATTTCCTTTGATTGCCTTTAGCTTCTTGCAACAAAATTCTCCCCACCATGGCTTGACCTTGTAAGAGTGAACTCGAAGTACATCAGAGGCTCAATCTGGATTCCATTGGTGCCAAGGGAGC
The DNA here is from genome assembly GCA_028451465.1 of Erethizon dorsatum. Lineage (NCBI taxonomy): Eukaryota > Metazoa > Chordata > Mammalia > Rodentia > Erethizontidae > Erethizon > Erethizon dorsatum. Next base: position 10,312,607 of record CM051826.1, read on the forward strand.
TTTGCCACTGCCCATCCTCCTGTCTTTCTGTGATGTAATCCTTAGTGCATGTGCCTCCCTAGCATCCATGCTTCTCTTTATCTCAAATAAAATGACCCAGATTTTGTACAAAGTTGCAGCATGCAGTATGGTAGGCAGAATAATGGCTTCTTGAAGATGTCTGTAATCCTGTCCAGAACCTGGGAATACCTTGTTTCATGGCAGTGGAGAATTAAGCTTGCAAGTGGAATTAAGGTTGTCAATCACTTGACCTTAAAATAAGATTGTCCTGGATTTCCCCAGTGGGTTAATCTAATCACATGCATCTTCCCAAGTGGAAAAGGGAGACAAGATGGTGAGTCAGAGTGATGTGAGATATGAAAAACTCGATTACCGACTGAAGACAGAGGAAAGGACCACACTGAAATTTCACGGTATAGGCTTTTCATTCATTGAATTGAGTTCTTGGGAACCTGTTTTAACCTGGAAACTCGCGTCTACTTTCTTGTGTTATTTATAGCACAATTTCCTCTCCTTGATAATTTTTCTTTTTTTTCTTTTACGATTCTTATGTGTTGGATCATGGAACTGCTAGTTTGATCTTCTTTGTTATCATTTCTCCTGTACTTAGCTCATCTTTTTGTCTTATGGCTTGCTTAACATTATACTCCAGTTCTCCTGCTGACTTTTTCTATTTAATTTCTGCCATCACATTTTTACTTTTCAAAAGCTCTATTGCCATAAATTCCTTCTTGTGGCCTCCTATTCTTATTTCTTGGATGCAGTACCTTCTTTTATCTCTTCAAAAATAATGATGAAAGGAGTGGGTAGTTTTTGCTTTCTTCTGTTCCCTGCATTGTCTCTCTTTCCCTTGGGTTTCTTTCTTCTCTTTTCCCACCCCACCTTTCTATTATTTTGGTCTCTATCTTTCCTACCAAGGACTTTTCTGCAAATACCTGGTGACACATGACTTACTGAATGCTCTGGATTTAGGGTGAGTGGTATTTGAAAACTGATAAACCCCACTATAGGATGAATCAACAAAGACATGACTTTTCACTGGGGATCTCCAAATATCACTCTCTAGAAGGCTTTTCTCTTGGGATGTCCTATTTTACCATAGAGGAATCCATATGGCTCTTGGGGGACTGATGTTGGTTGTTACCATTTCTCATATTTTAGATCTAGAATGTTCCCCCAAAGTCTTAGATGTTCAGAGGTAGAGCTTTTAGAAAATGATTGGATGATGGGGCACTATGCTCATCAGTAGATTAATGCATTAATGAGTTCATGGCTGAAAGAGCTGTTAGGAGGTGGGGCCTGCCTGGAGGAGGGGCCACTGGGGGGGTAACATGGAAAGGTGTATTCTTGTCCCCAGCTCCTCCCTCCTCTCTCTCTACTTCCTGGCTGCCACGGGATGGGGGCCTTCTACCCACCATTTGTGCCTTGCAGCCAGCCAACTTTGGGCTGAAACCACTGGAAACTGTGAGCCAAATAAACTTCTCCTTCTCTAAGTTGTGAGTATCAGGTCTTTTGTCCCAGCGATGGGAAAGTGGCTACTATAGCCAAGTAGGTACAGGGGCATATAGATTTCACTTTACTACCTCTGTCTTCTGCTCTGTCTTGCCTCTGCCCTACGCCTTAGAATACATCTTCCTCCCTCACCTTGACTACCTCTCAAACTTTTCACATAAATAAGGCACTATAAGTAAAGCACTTAGAGTAGCCCCCTGGCACATAGGAAGTGCTAGATAAGCAGTGACCATGATTTATTACAACCGAACATACCTCTTGACAACTTTGTTCTTTATATTCTCTCCCAGGCCTCTTGTTTGTACACTTCCATCACTCTCACTCCCCAGCCATTCCCAGTTCTGTGGGGTCTGGTGCTGTTTTATCACCAGCCCATTTCCCAGCTACACAAAAGGAACCTTTGTAACTGCTCCTTCCAGATGTTGAGTATTTGGAAAACATTCCAATCAAAAGGTGCTTGTCCTCTGGATGCCCTTGGAAGAGGAAAGAATCCAGGACAGGGATCTAGCAGTGTTGGTTCCTGATCTCAGAGTGGCATTCCCTGGAGGAACTGAGGAAAACTGTGGACGCTTTATAGCCTCTAACCACAATCCTCATCAGTTTCATCCCAGTCAACTCATTCATGACTTCACTGATGTTCAGGCAGAGGCCACACGCCCTGGCCCTTACCTGCACATCTACTTATATGCCTTTGAGTTGACTGAGCTTGGTTGCATTCCCATCTGATCGGACCCTCCTGACAATGAGAACCACAGAAAAGAATTATAATTCATGCTAAAGTGAAACCATACCTTCAAGGAGGTGGATGATGTTTAAATAGCAGATGGAGACATAAACCTTGTGTTCTGATTCCAAATTCAATACTTTTTCATGAAAACATACCTCCTCGAGGAAGAAAGGTAATAAGCCACATCTATTGGGCACCCACAATGTCACCTCTTGGCTCAGTGAAATCTTTTGCTCACTTTCCCAGAAGTTCTTGGGAAGTCAGGTAGATAATTGCCTGCATTCATTTTCTGTTCCTATAACAAAATACCCAACACCTGCTAATTTATAAAGAAGAGGGACTTGTTTAGCTCACAGTGGTGCAGGTTGGCAAGCTCAATATCAAGATTCCAGCATCTGGTGAGGGCCTTCTTGATGCTTTGTAAGATGGCAGAGGACACAACATGGTGAGATAAAGCAAGTATACTAGCTCAGGTCTCTCTTCCTTTTATAAAACCACTAATACCATCATTGGGGCCCCACCTCTGTGACCTCATCTAATCCTAATCATTTTCCAAATACCACTGACACATGAATTGGGGGGGTTATGTTTCTAACACACGGACTTTTGAGGGACACCTTCAAACCATGGAAGTGATTCATAAATGAAGAAACTGGGCCGGTGAGATGGCTCAGCGGCGTAAGCGCCTGCCTTGCAAGCGCGACGGCCCGAGTTCGACTCCCGGAACCCACATACGAAAAAGGGGCTGGTGATATCACTCAGTGGCACGGGTGCCTGTTGGCACGCGAGGTCCTGAGGTCGACCCCCCCGGTACCCACAAAAAAATAAATAAATAAATGAAGAAACTGAGGCCCAGGGAGGTTAGACTGCTTGCCGTGAGCTACACAGCCACTGAGTCTGAAGCCAGGTCAGAATTGGAATCGAACTCTAGTGGGTCAGCATGGACCATTTTCCTAAGGCCTAGAGTCATGGAGGTGTGAGAAGCTCAGGACTGTGGGGCAGCTATTCTCAGCCAAGCCCAACAACGACCAGGTCATCTGGAGGCCTTGTGGGGCACCCTCCTCCCTGCCTCTCAAGGCTTTGTCTGGTTATGGGATAGCCCCTCTGTTTCCATAGGCTAGTCCCTTGTTTCCTATGTGTACCCACTGCTCCCGGCTGGATCTAAAACTCCATGTTATCATTGGTATGTGTCCTCTTTACCCTGTCCGAGCCTAGTTTTTCTCTTTACAATGCATTCATTCCCCTCCACAGGGCTGTTATAAAGATCAGGGAGAGAAGACCTCCAACAGAAGGTCCTGGTGTGCGATGACTGTGGGACAATGTATCATAGGAGACAGATGTTTTGGGAGAACCAGGTTTCGATATTGAATATTGGTTACCTCATGGGCTGTGTGAGTGGCCACTAAAATATTGCTTTTCTCCTCTACAGAGTGGGGCTCATCGCCATGGTGATACTTAGCTGGGGGTTGCCAGGAGGATCTCATCTACTCTTTAAAATAGGGTGACCGGGCCGGGGATATAGCTCAGCGGCACAAGCCCCTGCCTGGCAAGCTCAAGGTCCTGAGTTTGATTCCTGGTACAAAAATAAATAAATAAATAAATAAATAAAATTTAAAAATAGGGTGACCAACTCTTAATTTTCCCAGGACTGAAAGGATTCATGGGATGTAGGACTTAGGGTGCTAAAATGCAGCAAAGTCCTAGGCAAACAGGACACATTGGTCGCTTTGCTTTACAACAATCCTCTAAGGCTGTGGTGGCAAACCTATGGCACATGTGCTGCAGTGGGCTGTTTCTATAAAGCTCTAAAAGGTTCATCATCACTGCTCTAAGGGATGAATATCTCATGTTGGCCCATGTTTTAAATAGTAGAAGTATAGTGGAGTTACTATAGCTTGGATTATCATTACTCTTATGCACACATACACCTCTTCCAACTAGCTCTGCAACATGTTGTTGGCCTTGGCTGCATGACTTGCTTTGGTCAATGGAATGTTAGTGACCATGCCAAGAGCGGTGGCTTTGAGGTACTTGTGTAGTTTGACTTGTTCGGGCTTCTGTGGTCTGTCCCAAGAAAAGCATGTCCTAGGTCACTTCTGACCCTTCAGTCTTGGCTGCAGAAAAAAAGCACAAGTGGATTTGACCCCACTGTGGTGGACTGTGTTAATAATTACCTCCCTGCCATGAATCACACCACCCTGAATCCACACCCCTTTGCAATGTGAACTTGCCACTTTTGTCATCAAGAGTGGGGAAGCCTATTCCTCCCCACTTAACCTGAACCTGGGATGGCCACCTTTTGACTTGCTTTAGCCAATAGAATGTAGCAGCAATAAAATGTGTGGGTCCCTGATCTTAGACCTTAATAATGTCACCTATTGGATTCTGACTGTTTGGGAACCTGAGCTCATTCTGCATATGGTGAGGAAGTTGTTCTAACTTACTGAAGAATGGGGAGACACACAGGGGAGAACTGAGGAGCCCTAGTATATAGCTGGCATCAACTACAGAGTAAGTGAGGGCTAGACACAGGAAAGACCAGCAGATCAGCTACTCAGCCCAAAGAATAGTGCAAAATAAGTCAGTGTTGATTGCAGTAACAATCAACAAGTTCTGGGGTAGTTAATTATGCAGTTAATTATGAGCAACTTATTGAAGCTCAGCCAAAAGGAGACCAGAGCCACAGAGCCTAACTGAGTCCATCCTGGGCCATAGAAGCATCCAGTTCACCTGCAGGCCTGAAAGTGAATGAGGAATTAATACCCTTATTCTAAACCACTAGGTGCTCAAATGGTTTGTTTTCAACATGTTTGTGCCAATAACTGACTAATACAGGGGAATTCAAACCTGTATGAGTCTGGCTCCAAAGCCTACCCTTAGCCTTATTACATTACTATTATTTTGTCCCATAAAACATCCAAGAAATATTGCTCTCAGCCCAGCTAGATTTCTAGGCTGCCCAGAAATGCTCAGAAGCACTGTGTTGAACATGGTTCTCATTTTGTGCCCCTCATTACAGAAACTTTGCCAGATCGTTAGAAAAAGAAGGGAATGAGGGTATGAGCCAAAAAAGAGATGACGGATGAGGGACTATTTTGTAAACTGCAACACTTCGTCAATAACTTATCCTTAAATATAAGTTAAAATAGCTTAGAGGATACCCAGGAGTGCTGAAGTAGAGAGAATATGTACTGGAAGAGTAGAGAGGAAAATAAAGGAAATAGGTCCTCAGGGGAGGGAACTTGCAGAGTAGGTGTGACATAAGGCCATTGCTGTGAAGCTCAAAACCGCAACTGAGTAACATGTGCAGCAAAACCCCATGAAAATAAAAGCAATAATAAACAAAATCCAGCATGCTTGTTCGGCTGGGGAAGGGAGAGAAGGGGGACTGTGGAGGACCACACAGAGAATCTTGGAGAATGGGTCATGTTCTGGGTCTAAGATTGAGTAGCAGATTCCAGGGTTTCATTTTATTATTGCACATAAGGGTGATATTTCAGGTGTGAGCAGCAAAGTGTGTTGCTTAGGCTTGCACGCACATTCTTGAGTCCTAAGCAAGTAATAAACCAAGAGTCCCCATCCCCCTAACAAGTCCATGGCCTGTTAGGAACCAGGCCACACAGCTGGAAGTAAGAAGCTTCATCTATTTTTATGGCCACTCCCTATGACCCCCTGAGCTTCACCTCCCCTCAGATTAGATCAGATCAGTGGTGGCATTTGATTCTCATAGGAGTGTGAATCCTACTGTGAACTGCCCACGGGAGGGATCTAGGTTGTGTACTCCTTATGAGAGTCATTAGCCTGCTGATCTGAGCTGGAGCAGAGGGGGTGATGTTAGTGCTGGGCAATCTAATTATTATGTGTCAAAAGCATATACGGATAAAAAAAGGAAGCTAAGCCCCTCCCCACTGGCCTGTGGGGAAGAAAATGGTCTTCTGCGAAATTGGTCCCTGGTGCCAAAAAGGTGGGGCTTTACTGGTTTAAACTCTCTGTACCTTGGTTTTTCTCCTCTGTAAGACAGGCACAGTACCTACTTCATTTAAGTACTGACAGAAAACACTTAAAACAGTGGCTGAATGCAATTAAGTAAATGAGTTACTTGTGTTATTTTGCAATATCAACCATTATACAATAAAACAAATTGAGATGGGAGAGGATACTAATCTGTGCTCATTTATTAATTCAGCCTTGATTAAGCATCTTCAGGTGCTCATGTGGCTCAGCAGAAATAAGCCAGTGAGTTACTGGCGTGGCACCATTGGTCAATTTCCAAAGAGTGTGACATGGCCATATGGTTATAAAGGTACTCTTTTGCCCAGGTGTCATGGACAGAGATGAGAGAGGCTCCCTGGAGGGGAAAGAGAGTGTCAGTAGGCTGCTTCCAGTGCCTTTCTTGGTATGGCCTGAATGTGATTCTAGCTGGGTGCTTCCTTGGAAGTGAGTCCCATCCCAGCATAGGGAATGGGAGGGATTTTTGTGTGCTTGGGAGGAGCTGGCTGTAGAGTTCAATAATTAATTTGCCACAATTAAACCCGAGACTTCTGTCTCCAGCAGCAGATAAGCAAGCAGAGAGCTAACAAGGGGGAAGGGAGGGGCAGCTTTGACAAACCGGTTGTGAAGGGCAGACCAGGCTGATTGAGTGTTGATAGGGCCTGTCATTGCTTTATTGTGGCAATAACTTTGTCAGGTATCTGAAGGATCCAGGAAGGAAGGCGCCAACTACAGGTGTAGGCAAGCACCCCAGCCAGGCTGCTTTCGGTCTGCTAGGTCACCAGGGAGGGCATAGTGTCCCCAAGGCCTGAAGGAAGAGGTGAGCTGCTCACTTTTGCCTCTCTGTCTGGGCTGGAAGGACCAGGGAGAGCTGAAGTGCTGAGGTCTGAAATTGCTGCAGAGAGGCAGCTAAAGTCAACTGGACATCTTTGCCCAGAAATGGGGTCAGCTCAGGGGGCATGGCTTCCCTGGGAGAGAAGGCATAGAGCAAATAGCAGGAGGTCAGACTCAAAGAAGAACTGTCCCCTGAAATAGTAATAATCAGAAGAGCCAACACTGACCAAGTGCTTGCTCTGTATCCAGCACTAATTCCTCTAACCCACAGGCAGGAACTTTTATTATTCCTTTATAAAGAAACTGGGTCCCACAGAAGTTAAATACCTTACCGAAGGTCATAGAGCTTCTAAGTGGCAGAGATGAATTGAACTCAGAATGAATTAGCATTCTCCCAGAGCATCTAATTAGGATCCTGACTCCTACAGCTGTCCATCCATTAGATGTCATAGGCCAACATGGATGTAGACCACCATGTGTTGTAGGCTTTTTTCTGGAATCATCTTTGGTCTTCTTGCACTGCCATTGATCAGCTAATGTAGCCACATATACACCACAGGCACTACCAATGTGCACACAACACATACATGTGCACAGCACTCAAAGGTACATGCATGCACCACATATATGTACATAGTATGCATGTACATAGCACATACCTGCACATCGCATGTGTACACATGCACACACATTGTATGATCACACATATATACATCATCCTCCCCAACCACTGCACACACAGACCTTTAAGGAACAGTGTGCCTGGAACAGAGTCATTGCTATGATTTTCCTCTCATTTGCTCTGGAGAAGTGTGTAGACTTACAGAACCGTAAGGATGGTTCTATCTGCCAAATTCAAGGTGGCCTCCTCTGCACTCTGAGTTCCAAGGGGTGGATCTAGAGTAGGGCTTCAGTCTCAGCCCTGTGACATTTGAGGGTCAGTGCATTCTTTATTAAGGGGTGCTTGTCCTGTGCAATGTAGAATGTCTAACAGTACCCTAGGCTCTATCCACTGAATGCCAATACCACCCTGACAGCACCCCCCAAGCTGTGACAATGAAAAATGTCTCCAAAGATTGCTAGTGCCTTCCAGTGTGGGAAGAGTGGTGTAAAACTGCCCAGGCTGAAAACTACTCATGCAGATTATTTTAAAAATTTGGAGCACAACTGGCCTTGTACCAATAGTCCCCCACCTGTTAGTTCCTTTGCCTCCTCTACCTGTCCCCGCCTTACCATCTGTTCAGTGGAGCCCTGATGACTCTGGCCTAGACCATTGGTGAGTCAAGAAGAAGGCAAAACTCTAGCTCACGTAGCCACTGCAATTAGCTCTGGGGAATTTTAACAGCAGCTGCTTCGGAAAGCTGGGGGATGAGAGCTAGGGCTTTCTGTCCTTTCCTCACCAAATCCTAGCCCTCTGTACCATCCCCAAACGGCCAGCTGAAACTCTAGTCCACTCTGCAGGCAGCGACAAGCAAGCAGCACAAACACTCCCCTGTCCTTTCTCCAGAGGGAGTGTTCTCCCCTCCGTCCATCCTCCTCCGCCCCTTTCAGAAACTCTTGTTTTTCCCAATTCGCCCACCTGCATGACCACCCCTTCACAGCCCTCCCCTTCCCTGGGTACACCTGACTTATTTATTTATTTATGGCTGAAGTATTTGAGCTGAGGGTTCATTCAGTCTATTAAGTTTGCTCCTTTTCCTGCCTGGGAACCCGGGTAATGAGTAACCATAGCGTGCTACAGGCAGCTGTCTCGGACAAACCGAGAGACGCTGTGGGAGCCGCATAAGGGAGCGTTTGTTCTGTCCCTTCTCAATAGTTCCTTGTGCAGGAGGCAGGGTGATGGGAGGGAGAGAGGGAGGCAGGGAGGAAGAAAGAGACAGACACTAAATCACTGCATTTTGACAATCCTCCCTTTTCTCCCACCCCCATCCTCCCCCACCTACACCAATTATCAGGGATTGGAGACTTCAAGTCTTCTCTCGGAGTCCCAGGCCGAGCCAGCCTCACGCATACCTCATGGTGTGCTTTTTGATGAGTTGCAGATTACATGGAGCCTGCGGGCTGATTTTTCACGTGAAGGTGGGTTAGGTGCCCTGGATCTCTCTCACTGTGTAGATGAACACAATGCCTATTGTCCCCTGGGTCATTTAATGATCCAATAAATCTCTAGATATCAGTCCCCAACCGTGTATGCCTCTATATGCTATAAAGCTGTTTGAAAAGTACTTTCATAAAGCAGTTCGAGTATATTATGGGATTAGTTGTGTGCCCTACAATCGATATGGGACTCATTAGAGCCTTACTGGATCTGGCTCATTATGTTGACAAGAGAGACAGACTAAGAAATACATTATACATATGGCCTTTGGAAAACCTCCCGAGAGAAGTCAAAGCCACTCATTTGATGTACAGGGCTTAAATATCTCCAATGAGCCAGCTGTTTAGCCATGTAAAAGGAGCAGCTACAGATAGGAGCAGGGCCTCGTGGTACCCTCAGTTCTGCAATGTGGTAAGGAAAACAGAAAAGAACCCATGTCCCTGAATTTCAGGTATGTAAGCTAGGAGGGCCTATGTGCCATGAGAAAGGTATAGACTAAATATTTAGGGACAGAAGGGGAAAGAAAAATCAAAATCTTTCGGGAGCATGGAAGAAGGTTCTAGGAAGCAAAGATGAAGGAGAAGGAAATGCCTTCCAAAGAGATTTAGGCTGGCAAGTATGGGACATATTTAGGGAACAATGAGACAGGGGCAGATGACTCGCAATCACAATAGGTTTTCAGCAGATTCATCAGGTTATGGCATGTAAGGGGAAGAGATTAGCAGTGTGGAAACCAGTTAGAAGCAGAGGCCAGCTGTCTGGGTTGAAGAAAATGAGAAAAGATAGGCCAGGCCAGGTGGTGGTGCACAGGCCTGGGGAAGGCGTAGTAACTGATGTCACGTCACAGAGGACAGAGTGGAAGTGGCCCTGAGGCTTTAAGTCTGGGAAGACCAGGGCAGCTCTAGAGAAACAGAAACAACAAAGAGGACAGGGAAAAGATTGCAGCTAAATAGCAAGATGAGTGGACTGGTTCAGATGTGGAGGCAGAAGCTATCAGTGCAGTAAGCAGTGTCAATACACGCATAACTCTTGTTTTCTAAGAGCTGGTAGCTGCGTCCTTGTTACATGATAGGGTGGTGATGGAGGCTCTGTGAGAATGGTCCCAGAATTAAATGAGACAGGTTTATGCCTCAGCTTTCCCACTCAATCATTGCACAGCCTTGGGCAATCACTCAGCTTGTCTGACCTTGCACTCTACAAAAATGGGAATAAGAGTACCCGTCACCTCAAAGTATTGATGTGAAGCTTGAATGCTACAATATTAGCAAACGGATGTTGTAAAGCCTCTTGGAATTTAAGTTCCAAGAGGGCAGAACATGTGGTGCATGAGTCCCAGCACTGCCTCAGGTTCCTTTAGGTCTTTTGCATCTCATTGGTATTTGAAGCATCTTGCAAAATAAGGACAGATAGGAAAATTTCTTTCCATGTTCAAGATGGAGCAAACAGGTCTAGTAGGGTTGAGTGACTTCTCCAAGGTCACACAGCAGCGTCAATGCCAGCGGAGCCTGGGGCTTGCAGATTTCAGTCTGGTGCAGTCAACCCAACTGGTTACTCATCAAGGATGACTTTTATGTAAGTGACACAAACCCCAATGGGACCTGATCTAGACAGTGAGGGTAGGTATTATTTCACCCAATGAGAGTCCAGCAGAAGGATGAGCTCCAGACTTAGAGGATTCAGTGGATTGATGATCAGTTGGGGACTCAAGTGCCTTCACTTTCACTCTCCCCGCTCAAGGTTGCCTTCAAGGCTGCAAGATGATTGCTAAAGCCACCTACTTCCTTGTTCATGAAGGAAAGGAGAGAAACACATGTAAGCCAAGCAAGGAGCACATTTTCCCATATTCCATATACAGTAATTATACACTGCTGTACGAAGACTTAGCAGAATACAGTGGCTCAAAACCACAAACGCATTCTGAGAAGCCAAGGCAGTGGGATCACAAGTTCTAGCGCGGCCTTGGCAACTTAATAACTCTGTGAAACCCTGTCTCAAAATAAAAAAATTAAGAAAAGGGCTGGGGATGTAGCTCAGTGCAAAGGCCCTAGGTTCAATCCTGAGTACCACCAAAACAAACAAACAAACAAACAATTCACAAACACTGAACCTATATCTTCGATATTTAGGTCAGGAATTTGGGTAAAGTTCAGCAGAGCAACCTTCCCACGGCCTTGATGGAAGTGATATTCTGGTGGTGGATAGCTAATCTCCAGGGTCCAAGGTGAGATCACTTGCATCCCTGACACCTTGCTGGAGATGGCTCAGATGGAGTGGGGACATTTGAGCAGAGCTTCTCAGGTGACCACCCCGGATCTGTGCTCTCAGATCACTGACTCTCCTGTGGGGGCTCAAAGATCCTAAAGAAGTATTTCAAGGTGCTGAACAGCTTCTTAACATTTTGTATCAGAAAACTGGGAATGTCATTTCTGGCATATTTTCTTGGTCAAATAAGTCACTAGAGTCAACCTAGATTCAAGGAACTAGCCTCACTTCATAATGGGAGGAGGAACAAAGGGTTCGTGACCATCTCTTAATTGCCTCAGAATGTGTGCTCTTTCTGTCTTACTGGGCCAATGTGTGTCAATTTAACTAATCCCTTTCCCCAGAGCAGGAATAGTTGCAGTAACAGTTGGCTGGGGCCAATCAGGAGGGCGTTATGGAGTGGGGCATGAGGTGAGACCCAGACAAAACCAAAGCTCTAGTGGGAAGAAGGAGAGAACATGGAACGCTGGGCAGACAAGCAGTGGTTCCCACAGAGAAGAAACCGTCTCCATCTCTGCCATCTCGCCTGAACTCTGATATCCAGAAACTCCACCTACACACACTCATGGCTGGAACAATCCAACTATCTTATGAGACATAATTAAAGGGTGCAAGAATTGGAGTACTGGAAGTAAGAGAAATAAGTTCCTGTCTGAATACATACTTTCAAATAAGAAGCTTAAGAAGAGAAATGCAGACATGTATTGATCAACGTTGTGTCTCCAAGGCTAGAGGGAGGCTCTCTTACTAGTCTTGTAGATGACACGGTGGCATCGGGACTCTGAGCATGTAAAGTGTAGGAACAAACACTGGGGACAAATTCTCTCTCCTGTCCTGCCTTCCTGTTTCACTGCTGTGTGTCCTCTTGGCTGCCTCTGGTCTGTCTTGTCCTGTATCCATCCTTGGCTTCCCCTGTATTGGCATTTCCCCTGGAGGTGAGTGAGGGGTGGCTGCCCCTATGGGCTTTTTTGCACTTGATTTGGGTTGGTTTCTGGACACGCAGCCCCAGCTGCCTCACTACCTTTGTTTACATACATCCTTATGTAGTCACCCAATTAGACCAAGGCCTTCTGGTGTCCTCCTCTGCAGCTATCTTACACTGCTTTCTTTCTTTCCTCCTTCCAGGGTCTTTCTGCATACTTTTGGCCCTTTTTCTTTCCTACACTTCCTCCCTCTCCTTTTCTTTCTTATCTCTTTTTTTTATTAATACGAGTAGCTTTTATCAAGCTCATATTTTATTCTAGATGGCACACTAATGACCTTCATCATCTTAGTCCTTACACACATACACATGCCCACGCCCATTAATAATATGGGGTAGGTTCTGTTACTACACCCACTGTTAGGAAAACTCAGTCTTACAAGTGACAGAGCTGGAAAGCATACTCAGGAAGGATAGACTCCTATTCCAGAACATGCACTGTTAGCCACTCTGTTACACAATTCTTCCTGCCCCAGGTCCCCTGGGCCACTGACGGTACTAAAATCTGCATATGCTTAAGTCCCTTATATAAAGAGGTATAGTATTTGAACATAACCTGTACACATCCTTCAGTATACTCTAAATCATCGCTAGATCAATTATGTACCTAATACAATGTAAATGTATGTAAATAGTTGTTATACTGTATTATTTGAGGAACAATGACAAGAAAAACAGCCCTGTATGTTTCCCATACAGATGCAATGTTTTTTTTGAATATTTTTGACCCATGATTGGTTGAATCAGTAGATATAGAAGCCATGGATAAGGAGGGCAGCAGTGTGGTCTTTTTACACTATGAAATTGAGCACACATGGACACTAACACACCACCTGTTGGCATGAATTTCAATAAAAACACTGGTCATTAAAATAACAACCAAAGTAGGCCCCTGCCTTATTCACTCAATTATTTCAACACATCTATACTGAGTGTCTCACTGGGCCAGAAACAGCGTTAGGTGCATAGGATGGTCAGAGAAATCTTCTCCCACAATAAATTAGCAAATTATATCATCTACTGGAAGTTGATAAGTGCAACCCAAAAGAAAAGCAGATGTGGCTGGAGAGAATCCCCTGGTTATAGTTTCAAACAAGAGCTGAGAGCTCTTTGTAGCAGGGACACTTGAGAAAGAGTTTAGGGGGTAACATTTTCCTGTTTCCTTTTTGCACACTTCTACTGCCCAATTCAGTTCATTGTTAAATTAGCATTTAGCTGTGAAATACAATAATATTAGTTAACAATGACTCGGTGCATTATTTCTGACCTCTCGTTTGTGGCCATTATACTCTCCAAGGACACAGATAGAGACACTTTCATGATTCTTATGGCCTGGATTGCCTGGGTTAGACCAAGTCAAGTCATGGATGTTAGAACAGGAAAGAAAGTTGCCCCACCCTTTCATTTTACAGGTGAGTTTTGAATGCCTGGCTTAACGCCACATGGTGAGCTAGAAATGCAATAGTGATTAATATGAAATCAAATGCCTGTACAGAAATACACACTCAGCAGTGACTCAGCTGCCTAAGACGGGAGGACAGTCACTTCTTGGTTCCCTTGCTTGTGGTAGAAATTTATAGATCTCACACTTTCCATTATACTCCAACCATGTAAAATGTTTTAATGATATTGGCATTATTATAATGGCACTTTAACTTCCAACGGTCCCTTTATTCTCCAAGTTCAGCTAGAGCACAGCATGCAAGCCAGGCCACTGCTCAGGGACAGTGTTTTCCTCGCTGCACGACCGTGGCTTATTCTTTCTTTCTCTTTTCAGTTCTTGTCTCTACTTGCTTGTATCATGTGTTATTGGTCTTAGTCACAATTTATAAATCTATTTTGCTGAGAGCATCTCATATCCTTACCTTAAATAAGAGCTTTATTGAGATTGTATTCACACTCTACAAAGTTCACTTTTTTTTTTTGTGGGTACCAGGGGTCGACCTCAGGACCTCGCACGCCAGCAGGTGCCCATGCCACTGAGCGATATCACCGGCTCTTTTTCCGTATGTGGGTGCCGGGAGTCGAACTCTGGCCCTTGCGCTTGCCAGGCAGGCACTTACGCCGCTGAGCCATCTCACTGGCCCAGTTCACATTTTTAAAATATATAACTCAGTGATTTTTAATACATTCACAAAGTTGTGCATTAATCATCATCTAATTCCAGAATATTACCTTCATGCCAGAAGATGCCCCATACTCATTAGTATTCACTCCTCATTCCTCCTATCTCCCCACCCCTGGCACCAATAATCTGCTTCCTGTCTCTATGGATTTTCCCATTGTGAATATTTTATACAAGGGGAATCATCCAATTAGTGGCCTTTGCATCTGACTCCTTATTTAGCATAATGTTTTCAAGGTTCACTTACATTGGAACATGTATCAATAGTTCATCTTTTTAAAAAATTATTTAGTCATTTTTTCTTTTTTATTTGAGACAGAGTCTTGCTATGTTGCCTAGGTTGGTCTCAAACTTGAGATCCTCTTGGCTTAGTCTCCAGAATAATTAGGAGTACAAGTATTGGACCAGTGACTTTATCCATTTTTATGGTTGAATAGGTTCCCATTGTATACATATACATGGTTTACTCATCCATCCATCTCTTGATGCATAGTTAGGTTGTTTTGCCTTTGGGCTATTACAAGTAATGTTGCTATAAAGATTCGTGTACAAGTTTTTGTATAGATATATGTTTTCAGTCCTTTTGGGTATATACCTAGAAGTGTAATCGCTGGGTCATACAGTAGCTCTGTGTTTGGTCAGCTGAAGAGTGCCAGAGTGTTTTTCAAAGTGGCCACTCCATTTTGCATTCCACCCAGCAGTGTATGAGAGTTCCAATTCCTTCCCATTCCCAACAATATTTGTTATTTTCATGTCATCTTCAAATAGAGTTTTACTTCTTTCCACTCTGCATGACTTATTTTATCCTCTTGCCTAATGGTTCTGACTAGGACCTCCAGTACAATGTTGAGTGGAAGTGGTGACAGGGGATAGCCTGTCTTATTCTTGACAAGAAACCAGCCAGCCTTAAAAACCATTAGTATAATGTTAGTTATGATTTTTCACAGCTGCCAAATGTCAGGTCAAAGAAGTTCCTTTCCATGCCTAGTTTGCTGAATACTTTTATTATGAAAAGTATTGGACTTTGCCAATTCCTTTTTTTGTATCAATTAAGATGATCCTACTGTTTTTGTCCTTTATTTAATTAGAATGATATTATCTTAGTTACTTTCCTTGTCACTAGAACACAAAACCTGACATCAATTAAAGGACGGAGGATTTATTCTGGCTCACAGTTTGCAGAAGTTTCAGTCCATAGTTGGCTGGCTCCACGGCAGGACAGCATGGCAGAGGGGCGTGGTGGAGGAGAGCTGATCCCAGCATGGTAGATGGGAAGCAGAGAGCAAAGGGAGGAGGTGGGAAGGGAGATAGACCCTTCCAGGCCGTGACCTCAGCAACCCACCTCTTCCAACCAGATTCTACTTTCTAACAATAGGTCAGCTACACTGCCTTATAGTCTAATCACCTTTCAAAAGCCCCTCCTATGAGCGCATGAGACTTTGGGGGGTATTTTAGCTGTAAACCATGACAGGTACACAACGTTGATTGATATGTTCAGCCAATTTTGTATGCCAGGGATAAATTTCACTTGGTTCTGGTGTGCAATCTTTATATATGAATTCAGTTGCTACTATTTTGTGGAGGATTTTTTTGCATCCGTATTTATATGGTGTGTTGGTCTGTAATTTCCTTGTGATGTCTTTGTCTTGTCTTACTATTAGGGCAATACTGGCCTTATAAAATGAGTTGGGGAGTGGTCCTTCCTCTTCTGTTTTCTCAAAGCATTTGTAAACGATTAGTGTTAATTCTTTAAATATTTAATTGCATTTAAGTCGTCTGGTACTGGGTTTCCTTTGTGGGTTGTTTGTTGTTGTTATAGTTTTCTTTTCTTCTCTATTTAAAACTCTTGCTATTTAAAACTCATGGTGGCACATGCCTGTAATCCCAGCACTCTGGGAGGCTAAGCTGGGAGGATCACAAATTAGATCCCAGCCTGGAAAACTTAGTGACTTAACTGAGACCCTATTTCAAAGTTTAAAAAAATAAAAAGGGTTGGGTATGTAGCTCAGTGTGAAGGTCCTGAGTTCAATCCCCAGTACAGAAAACAAAACAAAACAAACAAAAAATATTTTTACTTATTGTAAGTCTATTTAGAGATTTCTTCTTGATTCAGATACTTTTTGAAAACAAGCAGATTAAAGACCAGTTTGTTGGGTAAAATGATTAAAGAGTTGTTCTTTCCATTGGAAGTGGCTGCTGTTGGCAGTGTTGGAACTAGTGTGGTTGCCAGTGGTAAAGCCATGGGTTGCTGCTAGGCCCCACTGTCAAGCGAGCTACCCTGGGGCTTAGTGGTTGCCGCTGCCTCTGTTGTGATGTGGGTGAGTCACTTGCCGTGTGTGGATCTCTATTTCTACCTCTATAAAATGAAGGACTGCCTGAGCTCTCAAAGAATGTGCCTCTTGCTTCTAGGTTAAAGGGTGATATTTGCATTGTTTCTGCCCTGGAAGCTTGATGCCTGGAAGCTTAATAAATATTTAACTGAATGAATGAGTGAATGAATAAATGTGGGGGTGAAGCAATGGAAATGTGATGGTTTTTATTTTATTCATCAGCTGTTTCTTTTCTATGGAGCCCATGGAAAAGACTTGTGACTCATGACTCCTTTGGAAATGTGTCCATGAGGACAACCCCTTATTTTCCCACAGGAAACCCAGACTCTGCTAATTAAGGGCTGACCTAGAACTTGCATCTGGACCTCCTCTTTTCTCCTGCCCATGGTTCCTTCCACAGACAGCATCTCTCCAGCCAGCTGCAGTCTGGCTAGCAAGAAGGCAGGTGACATCCGAGGAAAATCTAGGGGTTGCACACTGGAAATAACCAGAGTTAAAGGTCAGTTCAGGCATCTACTCACCATGTGACCTGGGCTAAGTTTTTCCATCTCTTGAAGCCAATTTGCTCATCTGTAAGGACAGTAGGGGATACTGGGGGTTGGGGTGCAGGCTTGGATGTGCATGCTGGTCATTGTTAGCTATCCTTCCTTTCTGCTACTCTGTTCCCCTTCCTCTTCTACCTCTCCAAATTCCATGGTGAGGAGGAGGGGGAGATAGAACTTCCAGTGCTGGATGAGGTAAGTGAGGTGGCTGATTTCAGAACCTCCAGCAAACAAAGCTTTAATGTTTCCAGGGGAGCACCCATGTGCACCTCCTCCTCCCAGGGTGGTGATAGGGGTGGGTGGGGCCCGAGCATTTTCCCAGCATTGCTCAACCATGTCTCCCATCCATCTGACCTGCTCCCTGGAGAAGAAGAAATGAGCCAAGAGAAAAAGGAGGGCATCTGAGGTGAGTGCCTGAACTCAAGGCTTGGAGGACATTTGCATTACAAAGCTTCTTGCAAAATCCAGATAGGACTTCCATACCTGATGCTATATTTGATTCTGTTAGGTCTGTGAAAGGAAGGTGTATTCTAGCTGGGTTCCCTGCCCTCCATCACCTGGCTCGGGCACTCCTAGGTGTCTGGGGCTCTCTGAAGCCACTCCATTCCGGGGGGAAATGGGGTTCTCAGTTGAGCACCCGCAGAGGTGGCTGCTGTGTTTCCTGGATGCTAGACAGCTCCATACTTGTTCTGAGTTCCTCTAGCAGAAGAGTGCAGCTTTGCCTTTTTCTCATCATCTCCTGAGCATGCATTTTTTCTATACCCTCACCTCAAACTCAGTCACCTCCATGTTATCCTTGTACCAAATTTCTCTATCTGCTTTTAAAGCCAAAGTCAAGCCCAGCTAACTCAGGAAGGCTTCTTTGGCTAGACCAGTTGCTAGGATGACCAGAACAGGTACAAGGGCCCATGTTACCAGCAATGGGTAATCTCATTTCCATTGGTTTGTGAGGTGTCCCTTCCCTGGAAAAGCCTGTCCAAATCAGAGCCTCTGTGCCCTCCATTTTAACTTACATTTTTGTCTTTCCTTCTTACCACACTAGGCAATGATTTAATTTAGTCGTTCCCTTAATTTACTCTGGTGCCCATAAAGAAAGGGACCTCATCTCTCATCTTTATCATCATAGATTCATTGTGTCTAACATAGTATTTGGTACTTACCAGGTGCCAAATAGATATTTGGTGAGTGAATGAATGGTCAACATTTTTTTAGTTTACAAACAGAATGCTACCTGCTCACATTCTTTACAGAACCTCTGGGACACACAATACCCTCTTCATATGTAATAATACCACCAATGTTCTCCTCCATGATGCCAGAAACGACCAAAAATATTAACTGGTGGAATGATGTTGGCACATAGGGGCAGGCTGATTAATTCTACTAGCTTGGGCTGCTGGCTGTAATATCAAGCTTTGGGGTGGAGCTTTGCAGGTGAGACTCGAGATGGATGCAGCACAATTTGGGGAATGAGTGAATATGTCTATGTGCACAAGCACCATTTATCTGCATTTACTTTGTTAGCAATGTAACCTTGTCAGTCAAGTTAACCAGATGATGTTGACGGAGCCCCTCTTGAGGAGATTAAAGGAAGGAAGGGAGCCTCACAAAGTCAGAAGAGCATCCCTGGCAGACAGAATAGTGTGAGCAACAGGATCTGAGGGAGCAAGGTGAGAGGATGTAAGAATTTGAACTAGGATCGGAATTAGGGAATCATGGAAACCAGAATTTCAAGAATTCCAGAAAACACTTTAGAAGAAGTTTGTTGGCAAAAAGAGAAAAGGGTTCAAAAATTCTTCTAATGTCTGAGAGTATTAGAGAATTGTAGGAATGAACAAAGCATCTAGAAAGAAATAATGATTTGTGGGTGGTGTCTTATTTTGGATTCTTCTTGAATTAGGAAAGCATTTGTGGGTAATTCTGGAGTTTTTCTTTGGAAGCACAGAATGAACTGGGAGGGGAAAAGTTAATACATGGTGGCTGAGTAGTTCTGCTGTGGGTATGCAGGGCTCAGTTTCACTGCAGACTCTCTGGGTAACGGGGTAGAATAAACTTCAGAATCATTAAATCCAAGGGTGGAACAGATGGAATATTTGTCTCTCCCCTTATGTTTGAAGACTGTCCTTTGGGGGATTGAACACCAGGCTCTTCTGCGATGCTGCTGGGAAGGGCTGAGCAAACCCCAAGCGCATGACTCTGAAGCAGCTAGGGAAAGAAAAGAAAGAAAGAAACAAGAGCCACAGATGGCTGGGGTAAGAAGGGGGCACTTGCTGGAACTGCCCGCTGTTGGTGTGAGGCAACTCAGAAGCAAGGGCACAGTGGGTGGGGAATCACCAGTGGGTGGGTCATTTTGCCTGTTCTTACCCAGCCTGACGTTTGAGGGGACAGAGAAACAGCCACCAGGCAGGTGGGAGGCAGATCTGGAGTGCAGCCTACCACACATGGGCAGGATTGGGTGTGAGAGTGGACCGGGCACCCAGGGCAGGGGACAAGCAGACAGCTCAGAATCAGAGCTGGGGTATAGGAGCAGGAAGGAAGCGTCATTGGTAAATAGGGCAGAGACCCGGTGTCTGCCACATTGTTACACAAGCAAGAAAATAAGAAATTTCAGGTACCCTGACTGCAGGGAGGGCAAAGCTGAGAGGGCCAGAACTGATTGCCTGGACTGGGCAGTGAGCATGCCCCGGGGACCCTGAACAGGACACTTTCAGTAGCATAACAGAGGTAAGAGTTACAATATGGGTGCCCAAGTGGTGAGACACACCCCTGGAGGCAGAGGAGTGAGTCCACTTGATAAAGCAGGACAGGAGGAGCAGCAAGATGGCCGAGGGACAGTGTAGCCCAGGCGAGTTCCTCTGTCGCGATGTCTCACCAATAATTCAGCAGTAATCACACTTCTTATATCAGAGAGTTATCATTGTATTAAATGTTTATAAACACTCAGCACAGAGCTGGAAATTTAGTAAGTGTTTGGTGAACGCTTTTTAGTGTTTATGACTGAGAGTTGAACATGCTTGAAAGCAGAAAGGGATGAGAAGATGATCAAGAAGACTGGATCATCTTGTAATCTCACAGCATGAAAGGCAAGGTCTGGCTATGATGTGGAATAGTGTGATGAGCTGTGCTTTGAGTCATCTGAAATCCCAACAGACTTGCTGACCCTTTCTGAAACTTCCTGGTAGTTCTGGAACACTCATTCCGCTGAATCACAGCATTCATTATTTCACTTCTTTTCTCGTCCTCTTTTCTTTTTATTATTTATTTATTTTTGCTGAACTCTGTCTGTGTTTGTCTTTTCTTTAGTTATTTGATTCTCTGCATTTAGCACAGGAAATCTAGCAATTAAATCCCATAGGTGCGCGCTCTCACTGAACATACCACTGTGTTTGGCTTTTGGCTCTTCCTTGTGCAATTCTCCCTTTGATAGTTTTGGACATCAGTACCAAGTGTGTCTACACATTTTAGCCAGCCAATGTGTATACCCTGTGATCTGAGAGAATAACATGATGTGGGGCATTGGGCCAGTCTGATTGGATTTCCTCCATGTCAAAGTGTTTCCAAATGCTCTGTCTTCTTTGAACTGTTAGATTTCTTAAAGCTTTCCAAAACATACTGCTAACAGAAAAGAGAATGTTGCTGAATGAGATGTAGGGTATGTTCCATTTGTCTAAAACAAACACTCGAAGAGGTTTTGACTTGAAAATGTTTTTTCACTATTATTTATATATTTATTCCCACTATCAAAAAAAATTTTTTTTGGTACTGGGAATCGAACTCAGGACCAAGTGCCAGGCAGGAGCTTGTGCCACTGAGCTATATCCCTGACCCCCCACTATCAAAATTTTAAAAAATCATGTGCATTAGAGGATGCAGGTTCTGATGCATGGTGTAAGTATGAGATTTCTCTCTCTCTCTTTCCCTCTGTCCCTCTCCCTCCCTCTCTCTCTCTCTGTCTCTCTCTTTTTCTCTCTCCCTTTGGGCATTAAATCATCAAATACAGAAACTTACACATGCTAACAAGCACTCTACCACTGAGCTACAACTCTTGCCCCAATTCTGCATTTTTAATAAGATCTCAAGTAGTGCTGATGCTGCAAAACTTTCTATGGTGATAGGAACCAGCATCTACTCTGTTCAATTCATTAGCCACACCTTTTGACAAGCTGGAGTAGGACGGGGGATGAAGAGCTCAATGAAGCAGAGAGGCCGCAAAGGGAAGGAGAGAAGAACAAGTGAGCTCACTGGATTTCTAGTGTTTATTGAGTGCTGTTAATGACGGGACACTGTGCTACGTGCTTTACATCTTACCCAACCACATTCTGACGGCAGCACATCCTCTTCCCAGAAGGAACCTCGACATAGCAGGTGCAGCAGTATTAAAAACTGCTGGGAACTTGAAAAGCACATTATCCAGAACCGTACAGCAGGCTGGAGGTGCTTTTGAGAGAGAGGGCTCTGGGTTCGATCCCTGGCTCTGCTATTTGCTTTGCAACATCAAGCAAGGTCCTTCATTGCTCTCGGCTTTGATTCCTCTAATATGGGTTAATAAGAGGACTTACTGTCAACATCTTGAGAAATTACAAGACATGGTACATTGTAAATGTTCAGGACAGTGCCTGATGGTGGTGTCACTATTACCTGTGAAGACAGGTGTATACTTGTGCCAGGAACTGTCCCATGTACCATGTGAATTTCCAAATACCTAATAAGCCCCAATTACGTATAATACTCCTAATGGTGAGGACAGGAGGGTCATGACAAAGGTATTAAAATGCATGGCCTCAAGAAACTTTGTCTGGGAAAGGACTCAGAGTGCTTTCAGATTCAGTGGTGCTCTTTCAGGTATCGGGGATCTGAGAAGGCTTCATGAGTGAGGTGGTATGTGAAAAGCAGGTAAGAAGATGCCACAAAACTCCACAGGTAGAGGTGAAGAGTGCTCTGGGTAGAGGACACCCTGGGAGCCACAATGGGGATGAGAGAAATCTGAAGTCAGCTTGAGAACAGCAAGTATTCCAGTTTGCCTGGTGCCCGGGGGTTTGTTGGGGAGCGCAGGAGATGAGGAAGAAAAGGTCGATTAACGTCAAAATGTAGGACGCCAGGATTTCAGGATTATATGCAATTAATTCCTTGCACTGAGGGATTTCTGGATGTATTTTTCCTCCACAATTTTTATTTTAGCTGAATTTAATATTCTAATTTTAAATTTAATATGGAGATGGAGAGGTCCAAGAATATCTAAAAGCTCTTGAAGAACACAAAGTGGATGAAGTGTCCTTCTGAATACTAAGGTATGAGAAATGTATTAGAAGCCATATGTGGTGGTACCTGCTTCTAATGCCAGCACTCTTGAGGCTGAAGCAGGAGGATCATGAGTTTGAGGCTAGCCTGAGCTAATTGCCGGCCAGCTTGGACTATAGAGCAAGACCCTGTCTCAGAAAAGAAGTGTTAGAATTAAAACAGCATAATCAAGTACAAAGTTAGAAAAAACTGGCCAATGAAACAAAATAGACAGCCATGAACCACTCCTAAAATTTGAAAACTTAATGACAAGAGAGTCAATATTGTATTGGTTTTACCACTGCATATACATTTTTAACCTTTAAAACAACATTTCATTTTTGGAATAGATTTATAGAACATTGCAAAGATAGTAGAGAGTTTCCATACATCTTCCTACTTTTTTTGTTGCTGAGACAAAATACCTGACACCCAAAGTTAAAGGAGGAAAGGCTTATTTTAGCTCACAGTTTGTAGAGGTTCCAATCCATAATTGGCTGGCTCCAGGGCAGGGTGGGATGGCAGAGGGGCATCACAAAGGAGAAACAGTCCATGGCAGGCAGAAGGGAGCAAAAGCAGCAAGCAACAAGCAACAGCAACAGTCCTCTTTCTGTCCCTTATAGTCTATCCAGGCTACTCCCCCTTAGGGCAGGTAGCACTCACACCCAGGGTGGGGTACCCTTAGTCCTAGCATTGGACAGTGAATCAATCCCAGCATCATATCCTTAATCCCAGCATCACACACCCTAGATCCAGCCACCTCCAAAAGGTCCCACCTATGACTGCATGAGGCTTTGGGGGGACATCTAGACACAAGCTGTAACACCATATATCTCACACCCCACTGCTGACATCTCATATTAGTATTAGTACAAATTTAGCACAATTCGTAACAATTATGAATCAATATCAATACATTATTATTAACTACAGTCCTTCCTTTATTCAGATTCTCTGTCGGTTTCTATGTAATACATTCTTTCTGGTCCAAGTTTCCAACCAGAAGACCATATTTAGCCATCATGGCTTCTTAAGCTCTCTGAGCTGTGACAGTTTCTCAGAGTGTCCTTGTTTTTGATGATTTAGTCAGTTTTAAGGGGTGCTGGCCAGGGATTTTGTGGATGGTCTCTCACTTGGAATTTGTCTGATTCTTTTCTTGCAATGAGATGGTGAGGTTCTTGTTCCCTCTTTCCTTACTTTAATCATGGGAAAGAAGCCACCTATATGCAGTCCACGCTTAAGATGTGGGGAGCCATGCCCCCCCCCGCAGGACAGAGTGTCTACAAATGTCTTTGGAATTCTTCACAGGCTATTTATTTTTCCCTGTGTCTTTATTCAATGGCTTAATTATATCAGTATGGACCCATGAATATTTATTTTATATATTGGGTTATAATGCAATGCTACAATACTTACTTCGTTGTTCTAATCATTCCTCAACTTTGGCTATTAGGAGCTTTCCATTAGTTTCTGTGTCACTTTGACACACTAATCATTATGATGCACATTGTGTGTGTGTGTGCGTGTGTGTGTGTGTTTTAGCACTTTCTTACTTTCTGGCACAACTAGGTGTTCCAGGGTCATCTTGTATATTTCTTGCCCCTTCTAGAACCATCCATTTTTCCAAGTATCCTTGACTTCTTTTCTTGGACAATGATATTTGCAATGATATGTGCTGCTGCACATCACTGCTTCTAGGCTCTGTTAGTGGAGACCGCAGGGAGGTGCGTGTGTGTATACTAATCCATAACATACACATATCGCTAAATATTTCTGTATCTATTGGTATCCACACTTTTCTAAACACAGGTTCACACTGATTCTCTGGAGGTTTTTGAGCGAGGAAGAGATGTGATTCTAATTTGCTTGGGGAAAAAAATCAATCTCTTGGCAATGAAGAGAAATAAATGATGGATTAAAATTAATTTCGCTCTGTTTTTCTAATCACTCAAGTAGCTAATATTTGCCGAAGAGAAATTTAAAAATACTGAGGCATGGAAGGAAGTCATATGCAGAAAATCCCAACAAACCATACATAATTGACAACAAACACTGATACTGTTTTGAGCTGATGGGATGCTGTTCCACCAGCATCAGCCATGCCATCCTGTGCTCTGAGAAAGATCCAGAAAGTCAGAAAGTTGAGTGGCTTCTGGTAGCAATATAGAAAGCTTCCTCTCCAGGATTGTGTGTGTGTGTGTGACTTAAAGAGGCCTGGAGTCTGTGCCTTTGGCATGCATTTGGGTCTCAGGTTTTCTCTTGGAAGCAAGAGAGTCCCCTCTATTACAGTCATAGAATTGTGACTATAAAATGGAAACCACTCCCTGCACTGCCGCTGGCTCTCTGCAATGTTACGTAGCACTAGGTGGGAACTGGGCTTCCAATGGCCAAACCTGAGCTTCTCTGTAGCCTGTGACTTCAATGAGAAGATGAGTTGATCACATTAGAAAATACCGAGACAGCCCCTCACCAATACCTTCTCTCTTCTGTGACAGGTGCCGCCTGTCACATTAAATATGGATGTCTTGTCTGTGAGGTCATTTCCTCTCCAGAAGCTCCTCTCCTATCACAGCCCAGTGATTCTGTAGGTTCACCTCACCCATCAGGGCTTTCTCTTATCACAAGGGCTGGTTTGTCACTGCGGGTGGGTGTTACTGGGCAAGCAGGGTACAGAGGTCCATTAGCTGAATTGTGTCCCCCTTCAATGAGTTGAAGTCCTAATCTTATTTGGAAATTGGGTCGTTGCAGTTAAATGCAGTCACGGTGGAGTAAGCCCCCTAATCCAATATGACAGGTATCCTCACGAGAAGAATACCACACGAAGAGAGAGAATCAGCAGAGGGAAGGCTGTGTGAAGGGGGAGGATTGGGTGATATATCTGTCTCCAAGCCAAGAGATGCTGCAGACAGCCAGCAGCCACCACGGTATGGAGGGGCATACAGCAGATTCTCCTGCACAGCCCTCCAAAGCTGGAACCAACCCTGCTGACACCTTGACTTTGGATTTCCAGCCTCCAGAGTCATAAAATATAACTTTCTGTTGTTCTCAGCCCCCCAGTCTGTGATGCTTTGTTGTAGGAGTCCCAGGAAATGGTCTAAGGCCCCTTCCCTCCTCCTTAACTTGCTTCTTTCTTGTACAAGGAGTGCTAAAAAAAAAAAGAATAAATATGTCGAATGCTTAAATAAAAAAAAACTATTACAGTAAAAGACACAATGTCATTTATCCCCCTCAAAACACCCCCAGCCTTCAAACACACTTATCCTGTTGTTCTTGCCACTTTCTGAAGCAATTCTGCAAGTCCTTTTCATGAGTGTCTTTAGTTGCATGGTCATGGCTGCCTTGAGGTCTTGAGTCAATTCAAAATTTTCACCTTCCATGGTCATGTTTTCTTTGTGTGTGTGTGTGTGTGTGTGTGAGATAGAGAGAGAGAGAGAGAGAGAGAGAGAGAGAGAGAGAGAGGATCTCACTATGCAGTTCAGGTTGGCCTTGAACTCACCATGCAGCCCAGGTTGGCCTTGAACTGGTCGTGAGCCTCCTGCCTCAGCCTGCCTAGTGCTGGGATTACAGGCATGCACCACTATGCCTGGGCCCCCTTTCATGGTCATTTTGACTTTGGGGAAAAGCCAGAAGTGGCATGTAAACATATCTGGTGAATAAAGTGGATGAGGACACACTGTAATGTCTTTACAAGCTCACCTTTCCATTGGACGGCACTCAGCAGCAGCACTCACTGTTTTTTTTTTTTTTTTTTTTTTTTTTTTTTTTTTGGTGGGTACCGGGGGAACGACCTCAGGACCTCGCGCGCCAGCAGGCGCCCGTGCCGCTGAGCGATATCACCGGCCCCTTTTTCGTATGTGGGTTCCGGGAGTCGAACTCAGGCCCTCGCGCTTGCCGGGCAGGCGCTTAAGCCGCTGAGCCATCTCACCGGCCCAGCACTCACTGTTTTTGATCACACCTCGTAAAGATACTCAGGAAAGAGAACTTCCAGAACTGCTTCAGAAAGTGGCAAGAACAATGACATAAATGTGTTCAACGTTGGGGAGAGTATTCGAGGGAGATTAATGGCAATATGTCTTACCATAATAAAATTTAAAAAATTTAAATATTCACTGTGTATTTTGATCACACTTTGCATAACCACAAGTTTCTCCCACACCCACAGCACTGCCCTCCTCTGTGTTGTTGGCTGTGTTTGTTGGTCTTTGTTTGCCTGCCTCCTACCTACTCCTTCCAGGCTCACTCAGACACCAGACTTCTGGAAGGTCGGGGCTGATGTTGCCAGGCGGGGTTAGCACCCCTGGGGGAGAGTTTGCACCCCTGGGCAGGGTTTACACCCCTAAGGGAGGGTTAGCCCCCTGGGATAGTGCTAGAGCCCCTGGGGAAGGTTAACGCCCCTGGGACTGGGTTAGCACCCTGGGCAGGGTTAGCATCCCTGGGGCAGGGTTAGCACCCCACAATAGGGTCAGCGTTAGCACCCTGGGGCAAGGTTAGCACCCCTGGGATAGGGTTAGTGCCCCTGGAACAGTGTTAGCACCCCTTGGGAGGGTTAGCACCTCTAGGATAGGGTTGGAGCCCCTGGGAAAAGTTAGCACCCCCGGGGGAGGGTTAGCTCCCCTGGGCAGGGTTAACTTGCCCTCCTTCCTCTGCGCAGGGTTAGGGCCCCTGGCCCAGGCAGGCCCCCAGATATCCACGCGGTATCACAGGGCTGCCTCCTCTTCTCACTAGACCATATGCTGGTGGAGGCCGCCTAAGCTGCAGGCGTTTGGTGGCAGGTGCGGAATGAAGGACAAGGTGCCTGCAGAAACCAAATGTGGAATAAAGGCAGTGGCAGTGCCAGGAGGGTCTCATGTTTTGTGAAAAGGTGTCTTGAAGGCAAGTATACTTAACTCTCAAATGTAAAGGAAATGACAGCTGTTCATATAAAGAAGTTGAGATCAGGCCAAGCCGCTTGGACGGCCAGGCGCTGTGGGTCAGGCGGCACCTCGCCTCCACGCCCTGCAGAGCAGATACTAACCTGCCCTATCCGTGTGAAGAATCCAGGCACACAGGGCAGGCTACTTCTCCTCCAAGGTAACACCCGGGTGTGTCGTCCTGGGCGGCAGGTGGGGAGCTGGTGTGACCTTCCCGATGCTCAAAGGTCACATGAGACCCAACAGTTGATGGTGGGACTGGAATCACATCGCGGCAAACGACGACTCTGTTGTTCGTCAGTCCCAGCCATAGCTCCTCGCTCAGCGCTCTTCGGGTCTAGGAAGGCAGAACTACAACTCCCAGGAAGCCGTTCGGGGCTCCCCGCCCGCCCCGCCCCGCCGCGCTCCGCCTGGTATAAAGGGGCTGCATGGCCCTGGCGCGGGCAGAGCGCGGAGGCGGCACAGGCGCGTGGGGCGGCGGTGGCGCCGGGAGCGAAGACTCGGCCACCGCAGCTGGTATCTGCGGCTCCGCTTTTCTCCCTGGTTACTCTTCTGCCCCGCGGGTGTGCACCCTACGCCATCCGGGCCTCGCGGATCCACAGACCCCGAGTGGAAAGAGGATTTGCTGCGGCGCTTTCCTGGTGTGGTAGAGGGGTTTTCCCGGAGCGGACTGTGGGCTCGCGGCGGGGATGTGCGGCGAAGGAAGGCGAAGAGCCGCGGCCAGTCGGGGTGCGCTCGGGGAGGTCCCGCGGCGCGCGCCACCCTGGGGACTGCGGGGCCGCAGCCCGGGAACCCCGGCCGCGCTCCTGCCCCCTACGCGGGTCCGCGGCGCGGAGGCGGGAGCTGGCGGCGCTTGGGTCTTGGACCCACGGCGGGGAAAGGGCCGGGGCGCCGGACCTCCTAACGTGGATTACTTGGTGTGTCCGCTGGGCTTAGAAGACCCACCGCCTCGTCTCCATCCGTGGACCGTTTCCTTCCACCTAACGGCCGGTTGCTGACCTGGAGGTAAGTTTCCCTGTGGTTCAGGGGAGAGGATTTGATTTGCCTTTTTAATTTTTTTCTCTTCTGTGTCGCTTTTCGAAGGTCTCGGGTGCTGGCTTGGAATTTTTGTTCTCAGCGTGGACACCTTCTGGGGGTCATTTTAGGGGCGCTTCTGCCTCCAGGTGGAGCTTACTCGCCCAGGTGGCGGTGGTGAGCGACCCCCCAGTCCCGAGCGTGCGCCGTCTCCTGTACAGCCCACCCACCGGTTGCCCCGCGGGGCCGAGGCCGAGCCCAGAAAACCGCCCAGCGCCCTTGCGCGCCCGCTGGGTCCTGCGCTTGCCCTGTCACCGGGTCGTCCTTCACGACCCGTTACTTTGGGAGTGGAACAGTGCTGCTCCCATAGCTCCTGCCCACTGCGACCCGGGGTGCCACTGGGGCACGGCGCTTGGAGCAGGCTTTGTGGCCAGTGATTGGCGATAGGAGGAGGTGAGGCGTTTGTTGAATGGCTTTACTGCATTCAGTGTAGTAAAGGGACGCTGTCGGGATGCGGGGATGCGTTTGGCCGGATTGTGGTCAAGTTTCTTAAATGAGAGCCAGACGGCGGGAGGTCGGTCCGGTGTATCAGCCTATCATTCTCTTCCTACCTCCTGGCTCTTCACGAATGGAAGAGGTGTTTTGGCCACTGTGGCAAGGGACTTCAGTCTTGAGTCCTGAAGGAAAGCAAACCACTTGTGTATCCACAGCGTCCTACTCTCCCGTTCTTTTGTGTTTGCCCTGTCACTGCGTAGCACGAAATAGATGTTTGTGGAATGAATGAGGGAGCAGCCTCACTCTGGATGTACAGATATACACCAGGGTCCTCTGTTACCTTGTCTCTCCCTGGCGCTTGTCATCAACTCCAGTACCTTTTGGTCTGAAGATGGTTTCCTAGGGATTCTTTGCCAGTCATGGGATTTACCCTGCACACCCCCAAGCCCATCCCCAACCCCGACAGCAACCTGTAGGTTTGGAACCTGTCTATGATGATCTGTTTCCCACCAGAAGTCCCATCTAGGTAGAAAACTCTTAGGATCGGTCCTAGATGGTCTTGATCAGTGTTCAGGGTTCCAATTCCCCCAGTGAGCACCTGCTCAGGGAGGAAGAAAGAGCCAGGAGGCACAGGAGGAAGAAAAGGTGAGCTTGGTTGGTACTACGCTTCTCCCAGAAGCTGGGGCACTCAAGCTGCCTCTGGCCCCCATTCCTGAATCCACAGAACTGCCCAGGCTGGTGTAGCTCCGTGCCTGTGGCCCAGCTCTCCTCTGTCCAGTTCTGTGCTCGGCCTGGTATGCTAGAAGACTGTGGAAACTGTCCTGTTGACCAGTGACCCCTGGCACCACCTTCCCACCCCATCTAGTCACTATTCCTCTCTTTTATAGAAAACTGTAAAAAGGTAGGAAAGGCAGGAAAACATCCAGTTCCCACGGTAATGCTGGCAATTCCCCAGTGGTGAAATCCTGCAACACCTGTAACTATGTTTTCTGCTCACTTTTTTCCTTAATTGTCTTTGAAGGTTTCCCCGGTGTAATGCGTCTATGATAGTGTTCCACTGCAGCACTGAACCATAATTTGCTTGGTAATTCCCCTGTTGTTGCACGCCAAGGTATTTTCAGACTTTTACCCTTAGAAGTACATAGTGCATTGAGTAAACGTCCTTCTGTACATAAGGGTTTGTCCAGGACAGACTGCGGAAAATCCCCAGAAACTGTCAACTTTGCTGTAAATCAGAGTCAGTCTAAAAAAGTCCAAGGAATACCTGGAAGGACATTGCTGAGGTGGGCTTGTAGCGAAGGACCCCCTTCATCCATCCGATAGTCCTGCGTGTTAGAGAGGAGATGCAGGTACAGGACAAATGGTCACTGAGTGAATGTAGAGCATGGCTCTGTTGTTTCTCCTGCACTGAAGAGTGGAGTGACAGTGTTATAATTTCTTACAGTTTGTCCTCAGGATTATAACATTAATCGATTTAGTAATAGTGTAGATTGAGGTTTATTAGGCAACTAGATTAAAAATACTGTCTTTTCTTTTTTTTTTTTTTTTTTGTTGGTACCGGGGGGTCGACCTCAGGACCTCGTGCGCCAGCAGGCGCCCATGCCACTGAGTGATATCACCGGTCCCTTTTTCGTATGTGGGTTCTGGGAGTTGAACTCGGGCCCTCGCGCTTGCCGGGCAGGCACTTAAGCCGCTGAGCCATCTCACCGGCCCTATCTTTTCTTAAAAATCAACTTTGATTTTGATATAAATGCAGATTTACAGAAAAGTTGCAGAAACAGTACCTGGAGTCCCTCTGTGTCCTTTACCCAGCGCTCCACACATTCACGCAGGACACATGGATGGTGCGACAATAGGACCTAGGACTTGAACTTGGACGCAGTACTTATGACTTATCTGTAGGCTGGTTCAGAGTCCTTCAGTTGTCCCACTAATGTCCCTTTCTGGTCCAGGATCAAAACCTGGGTCCTACAATGCTGTCTTGTAAAAGTGGGAGCTGAGAGGGGCCCAGCAGGTGGCCTGTGTCCTGAGGCCCAAATTGAGAAGTTAGGTTCAACTTCCTCCCCAGGCTATCTCCACCCCTCCCGAATCATAGCCACGGAGCCTGGACAGAGCCCTGAGGCCTGGGGGGCCCTGACTGTTAAGTGGGAGGTCCATCCTCTGTTCCCCCAAAGCTCCTTTAGGAATGTAGGGTTGAGTTAAAATTGGGTTATTACCAATCTGTCCCAACAGGTCTCTGGGGGGGCCAGTAGATGGATGACATCCGGTGTGCGTGAGAGCAGCCGCTGAAAAACTGACTTCAAGCTTGACAAGTACAGGGTGCAGTGCCTGAGCGGCTGACTCATGCCCCAGGAGTGGCAGGCATGTCAGGTGCTCAGCGCGCAAGCCCAGCTGAGGCCACATTTCCTGGTCACCTGGGCGGGACCAAAGGGACGAGGCTCCTGCTCTTGCCCCCACTTGGGTTAAGGGGATGGTCAGGTCACTTTGGACCAAGGGAGTGACTCCCCTCTTCTTTAAGGCATTTGTTTCTTTTGAGAGGTGGGGGGTTGGGGGTGGGGAGAACCAGCCTAAAGGCGTTTGGGGAAGCCATCACGAGGACAGAGGCTGGTGCAGGGTCTTTGCAGGAGAGAGTGCTTGTGAGCAGTTGAGGAAACCCAAGAAAGACTAATTCTCAGACGCTAAAGTCTAAATCGAGCCTTTTTCCCATGATGCTTACTCAACCACAGACTCTTCGTCCTCCTTCAGGAAGCCTTCTTGGCTTACCCGCAGCTGCAGCTGCTGTACACAGACCACAGGAGTCTCAGAGCTTTGGCTCACGGACAGATTCAGGCTGTCTGGGGGATTCTCATGCTTTCCTGTGTAAAGGAGTGGCCTGCCCAGACTGTAGGCGATGTCTGTTTCAAGTGAAGAAATTTTTATATTGCTTAAATCTCAACAACACACACTTCTGTTGTCCAGGTGATTTCTGTGACTATTAGGACCTGGTTGCTTAAGACTTGGAGTTTTCTTTCCCTCTCTGAGCACTTCGAACCTTCCTGCTGTAGCGTTATAATTTATAAGTGGAAAAACGTACATTTCTCTCGCTCTCTCCTCTTAATGGCACAGGCGTTTTCTGTAGCTAGCAGGCTCGGTGAGGGTCATAACAAGAAGCAAGAGTGGAGCTGGAGATGTTGTGACTGAACAGTTCTGGACCAGGCTGCGGTCTACACCTGCCTTGTCCCTCTCAGCGACTCCTTGTGGGCCTTGCCCTCCCAGATACTGGAGTGCATCCCAGATCAAATGGACCTGTTGATTTGAGGCTGCTGCCCTGTCCCCACAGTGTACCTTCAGATTGTAGCTTGGTCAGAATGAATTGCTTGGGTAGCTGGTTACAAATGAATGAGCTTAGCCATTCTCCCCAACCTTCAGAGGTTCTGCTGGTGGGACTGCTGGGAGCCTGCATTTTTGACATGCCTTCTGGACCATTCTGATAGAGGCAGACACTGTAAGGAATAGGGAACTCCTTGAATGATTCTTGGGCAGTAAAGGCCTGAATTGAGGTTTTGCCCCCTGATGTTTACCCGGCCATAAAGCTCTGTCCTCTCGGAAGCCTTCCTAGCTTACTCTTGCCTGGTCTGTTCTTCCACTTGCACTTCTGTGATTTGTTGGTACTGTTTTTTACACAGACATCTTGAAATCAGGTATCATTTATCTTTGGTGAAGGCTGAGTAGCTTCACTTGGGTGAATAATAAAGGGACTGCATAGGCCATAGAAATAAGTCAGATCCAGTGTCTTTCCCCTTGAGATTTTGAGGTCCCTGGGTGCTTTGAAGATGCCCCTTAGTGGTGCATTGGCTGGTGTGCCCAAGCAGACCACTGCTGCTTTGGTTTCTGGCTACCATCTTTCTAGACGATGTCACTGTCATCATGGATCAGTGGGTCCTCCACACAAATCAAACACCCCCTCCTCAGATGACAGATGCAGGCAGCTCACTGCATAAAAGGACAGGAATAATCTTGCATGCATTTCTTCCTTTCAGCTGTGCCATTGGCTAAGGCCCCATTGGAAATCATTTGGGCTCGCTTGTTTTACAGACTAATTTTGCGCTGGAAAAAAAAAAAAAGTCTGTACAAAACCAATCTTGGTTGATTACATGATCTCCTGAAAAGGCCTGGAGGAATCGTGCAACCTAGAAGAATGCTGAAGTAGCAAGTTTTTGTCCAAGAATGCTTTCTGTTAAAAAAGAAAAGAAAAGAAAAGAAAAGAAAAAAAGAAATGTTTAACTGACAACATTTGGGCTGGGGATATAGTTCAGTGGTATAGTGCCTGCCTGGCAAGCGCAAGGTCCTGAGTTCGATTTCTGGTACAAAAAAAAAAAAAGAAAGAAAGAAAGGAAAAAACAAGAATTCTTTCTGTAGCTGAATCATCACCTCCTCCCATATTTGGTTTGTTGGTACAGGCTTTTGCACAGAAGTCTTGAAACCAGGTGCTCATATGTGTGGGTCAACAGAAGTGGCGGTGTTTGGGCTGGCGGTGTGGCACTGCTGGTCTGCAGGTCTGAAGTTTAAGACATCCGTCAGACCCTCAGCTCTGTGGGCACACCCTGCCCCATCATTTGGAAGGTGCTGATCATGAGAGTCTCATTTTAATAGCTTTTAGATCTATTTCTTTTGCCTAAAAAGTACACCTTCAACTTCATTTTAGTAATTTCCTTTGCTTTCACCAGACTGACAAACCCATGTAGGACAGGCTGGGAGGAGGAACCATCCCTTGTCTCCCAGCAGTTCCCAGCCATGATTGATTAGCGATTTCAGGGCATGCTTTTTGAGCAAGTCCGTGGAGTATTTCCTTTCCCTAATTGTAGATGATTTTCTAATTCCTTGCCTGTCGCAGTTCCACAAATACTGAATGCTCGCTGGATGCTTTTGTAGGCGTCAATGAAACCTCTCTCATTCTTCTGCGTGTGGTCCCTTATGGTCTTTGGGGCCAGTTGGAAGCCAACTTGAAGACATAGCAGTCTCTTTGGGTGAGGGGGCTCTGCTGTGTTTTGTGCT
Source organism: Erethizon dorsatum (assembly GCA_028451465.1). Classification (NCBI taxonomy): domain Eukaryota; kingdom Metazoa; phylum Chordata; class Mammalia; order Rodentia; family Erethizontidae; genus Erethizon; species Erethizon dorsatum. The sequence goes on from CM051826.1 coordinate 10,346,739, forward strand.
TAGAAATGAAGGTGTCTGAAAGGCTGACCTTTGGGGACAACAACTTCACAATGTGAGTGAAACCCTCGAGAGCTTTAAGTGACAATTATTGTTTCTGCAATTGTGTCTTCATCACTTAACCTGATTAGAAAATGTAGACCTTTCTTATGGTATAAAATATACACACCAGCTTTGCCACGTTAATCGTTTTTAAATGTACAGTTCTGGCAGCATTGAGTACATTCACGTTGTTGAATCTTTCATCTTCCAAACTGAAACTGTCTTTATTTCACTAATTCCCAGTCTCTCTTCCTCCGGCCCTGGCACCCACGCTTCTACTTTCTGTCTCTGTGATTTGACTATTCCAGGAACCTCATGCAAGTGGGGTCATGCAGGAGTCGGCTCTCTGCATCTGCCTTATTTCACCTAGTATAACGTCCTCGACGTTCACCCACATTGTACCAGGTGTCAGAATTTCCTTCCTTTTTAAGGCTGAATATTATCCCATCGTGGGTATATACCACATTTTGTTTATTCATCCATCCATTGGGCATTTGGGTGGCTTCCACCTTTTGGCCATTGTGAATAATGTTATGAATGTAGGTGTGTAAATATTTGCTCAAGTCCCTGGTTTCAGTGCCATTGGATATAAATCAGAGGTGGAATTGCTGGATCGTATGGTAATTCTGTTTGATGTTTTTGAAGGACCACCAAACTGTCTCTCCAGCAGCTACACCATTTTACATTCTACCAGTAGTGCACAAAGGTTCTAATTTCTTGCCAATATTTGTTCTTTCCTTTCCCTTTTCTTTTGCCTTCCTTTCCTTTTCTCTCTCTCCCCTCCCCCTCCCTTCTTCCCTCTTCCCTCAAAACTTTCCTTCCTTCTGCCCTAAGGGGTGTGAGGTGCTTTTAGCTTTGAGGAACAAATCTCCACTGAGAGTACAGTGCTCAGGGGACCAAGGAATAGCAGAGTTTATGTGGGTGCAGTTATTCTTTTAAAATTAAGAAATCTGGTGACCTAACATGTCCCTGAGGTCCTGATTATTTAAACTGGAGCTTGTGCTCATATCCTATCTGATTTTACCCTCAACCTGGTGAAGTAGTCAGGTGTCTTCCCCACTTTATGGAGGAGGACATCGAGGCACAGATGAGTGAAGCCAGGTGTGCGGACATTGGCCGTACAGAGCTTCCCTGCGGACCCTAACTGCTAGTCTGCAAACACCGTGAAAAGTAGTAATTCCATAAGTGCAGGTGTGGGAAAAGGAAGCTGCGAGGATGGAGACTGGATTCCTTATTTGAAAGAACTCTAGTGTGAATCCTTTCTGCCCACTTGTCCTGCAGGGCCAAATTTTCATATATGAACTTTGCTGAGGGGGGGTAATCTGTTTTTGATTTTTATTAGAGAACCCTTTTCTGCACAGTCCAGCAGCTTAAGGAATGCCCTTCGAGCCCAGTGGTGGATGTCAGATTTCTTCGGGGCTCTGTGGAGAGTCAGGGTCATGTCTGGGGTAAGGTGATTGCTTCCTTTCTCGGGTTTCTGGCTGAGGCTCAGTCAGTTCTGGGGTGCAGTTGGGTGCCTCTGGGTGAACTGGGTATTTGCAGTAGGTTTTCTTGGCCTGAGGACAGATGGTGTTTGCGTTTGCATGGTTCTTACAGCCTCTTTGCACTTCCCCACTTGCGGTGAAAGGAAAGTGGGCTTGTGCCCTGGGATCCCTATGAATCTGGCTCTTTTCCATTTTTATTCATCATATTTCCTTTTATCTAAAAAATTAAGCAGCAAGAAGTAAAGCCATTGTTTCAGCAGTTGACATTATAGAATGGGGTCACCCAATGAGGTTTTCTTCTCTCTGGAGGAAAGGGATGCTTCCTGGGACGCCTCCCCATGGTGACCTCTGTTCGTGACAGAGGCTCCTTTGGCTTCAGACTTGTTTAGGGGTCCCTGGGTTTTGTCAAGGGAGATTTTTCAGAATCTCAGGGAATTTGTGGTCATTGGTAAGCCAGCTGGGCAATTCAGGTGTTTGGGGTTTAATTAAATTTCTAAGTGGAAACCAGGAATGTGGTTGACCAGAGCTAAGGTGGTCCTGGCTCCTCACTCCACCCTGACCACCGCGTTGTTCAGCCTTTCTTGGGTTAGCTTTCCTTGCCACTTTCAGCATCCTCTTTTTATCCCCTGCCCCCACTGTTGAGGTAGGCCCAGCTCATTTCCCCTTTGACAAACCCTTTCTCTCAGCCTTTGTCATCTAGGGAAGATGTGTATGTCAGACTGGCCACTGCAGACTTCCCTTGTCCCTGAAGTCATGACCTGGCCCATGTCCTTCTCTCTGTCCCTTTATGAGAGTCCGGTGACCAGCCTCTCCATTCAGTAGAGTTCTACAGGGAAGAAGAGAGAGCTAACTTTTGGTGCTTCCAGAATTTTCATTTCCCTTAATCTTTACCACCTGGGATGTTGCCATTGTCCTCTCCTGCATGGGAGGCTTAGAGGCCTCAGGAGCATCCCTAATATCTCACAGCTTTGCAGACGGAGTCATGGTTCAAGATGGGGGCCTGTCCCACCCTACTCACATCATTTTGTATGACTGAGTGTGTTACTGGTCTCTATGGGCTCAGATCCTTATCTGTAAAAGGAACAGTGTATCTAGGCTGGTGGTTTTTAGTGACAGGTTGCAGAGAAACTAGCTCTCACCAGCTTAAACAAGTGACTTCTGGTTGTTCATCTGACTGCGAAGTCTGGGGGTTGTGCTTTTAGGGGGGTGTGATTTGTTATTGTGTTTTTCTCCAGTTCTTTTCATCCTCTCCTCTTCCATATACAGCTTCATTTTAAGTTTGCTTCCCTTTGAGGGGCAGACAGACAGCAGTGTTTGCAGGCTTCCTGCCTCTGCAGAGGCTTTGTGCTAGCATTCTTGCCAGCTGGCCTCCACTCCTGAGCCCTCACCTGTGGCCAGGAGATGGGGTGCATTACTTGGCTCCTCTGTGGTCACATGCTTCACACCTAGCCTTCCAGGTGGAGGTGGTTTCCTTCCCAGAGCCACTAAGATTCTGAAAATGGAAACGAGGACCCTGGGAAAGTGGAGATAGATGCAGGAAGGTGCCATCACCATGTGCCAAGGTGCCATGTTTTCTATGAATTAATTGCACTACTGGAAGAATTCCACCAGAATGTGTGCTTTGGGGACAGGGAACGAATTGTATCCATTTTTGCATACTTGGTACTTGGGAGAGTGCCAGGGACATGCGTATCTCAGTAAAAGCTCATGAATGAACCTCGACAGTACCTTGCCCTTCTGACTCTCTGAACCTGAGAGTATGTTCTTGCATGGAGACCTCATCTTGCCCCACTGGGGAGCTGGCAGTTTGGCTCTTAAGTTGCAAAATCCAGCTTTGCAGTTGATTGCCCGTAACTGGATTTTTGTTCACCTGCCCAAAAGAGTTGTCACCGGAGTAGCAACTTGATGCTTGGAGCAGCATCTTACCTGGGATTCCTTCAAAGAAAGGCAAATGCGTTCTCTAATTTTGTTCTTCATCTGGTATGAAAGGCCCAATGACGGGAACTGGGGGTAATGGATTTATACGGACTTCTCTCTGGGCGCCTGTATTTGACAGCCCAGGGGAATACTGAGAACCCAGGGAAGCCAAACCCAGACCTCTCCAAGCCCAACTGCACAAGTGGATTTATGTAGATGGCTCTTTTGTGTTCACATGTCCATGTGCCAGCTGGGAAAGAACTCTTCTGGGTGCCTCATGTGAGAGAGACGGCTTTGATCTCCAGGCTGCTGGGCTGAAGGTGGGGGACCCAGTATTGCTCGCTTTGTCCGTTCCACAGGTAGGCTTTGTTTGAGCAGCAGTGACTCATGCTCGTGGGTTGTGTGAAGCCATGTTGCTCTGGCAGGTGCTGCCAGCTGTCCTCTTTTGCCATCATTGGAGAAAAAGTGCCATTGTCATGGTGCTGGATGGTTTCTGCCTAAGCTTGAGTAGGAATAGCTTTTTTACTGAGTGAAGCAAAAAGGGAGGGGGTGATCTTCATGCATTAAAGGCAGTAGATGCCTCAGGAAGAACGTTGGCCCCTATAGTTGGTATTGCCCCATTTTCCAGATGAGAAAGCTAAGGTTCTTGAAGGTTTTGTTACTCTTTCAAAGTCACCCTGCTGGTCAGTGGCAAGGCCAGAATTTGTTGGTCTGCTCGCAAGTTGGTCCTTGACTGCATCCATCTAACTTCTGGCTGCAAGCTGGGGTCCCTGTTTCCTTGGGAAAGTGCTAGAAGCCACAGATCAAATGAATTTCCTCATGTGTCTGTGATGTGTCCTTTGTCTCCTTCTCCCAGTAAACCACTGACAGCTTTAAAATACCATCTGCCCTCTCCAGTTAGAGGGGAGACACACATCCTTTTAGGAGTGGAGCTAGACACTCTCATCAATGGCTTATTAGGTTCAAGGCTTCCCCTCTAGTTCTACTTCTGTTTGCTACCCTTGTATTCCTCTCTGGGGATGTGGAGTCTGGTTTGGAGAGCTATCAGTAATGGCATATCTTTTCCCATCAGCAAGCGACAGAGTCCAAATCCAGGTGTCGATGCAGGGCTGTTTGCCAGCACATTTCGCCACAGTACTGTCCTGACTATTCTCTTAGAGAGGCACGTACCCAAAATATGCATCAGCATCATAGTGTCCCTTCTTGGAATACCATGAAGGTTGCTGAAGCCAAAGCTCACTTAGTTGAATTCCTATCACATTTTACATCTCCTGTGATTGTTGGCATTTAGAGTCGTGATTGTAGGGGTGAGAGGGATGCGCCAGCATCGTCCATAAAGGAGGCTTGTGAGGTTTGGGGCACACATGTCAGTGGGACTGCAAAGCAGACTGGATTGTCATCAGGGTGCTCAGTGAAGTGTTGTGTTAGATATTCTAATTCTGAGCTGACCACGACAGTGTTGTGCATATGCTACTTTTTACTCTTTGACTCCTAATTGAGCTTTCAGAGTGGATCCACTGTTAGGCTCACTCTTCCGAGGGTATGTCTGGATTTGGGGGGAGCTGCCCCATGTTGGACCAACATCACCTTTGGATAGGATGGGGGCCTGTGAGAAATCCTTGCCCCACGTGAGCTGTGCTCCACAGGCTGTGTTTTCTGCACAAAGAACCTTCTAGCTGACAGGACAGGAAGAGTGGCAAATGGAGCTCCCGTGTGGCCTTGAGGTTGGGGTGGGGAGTGTATGCCTCATTCACTGGGCTGGGTAGACCGAGTCTTGCATTCTCCTTTCACCGATTTTTCTTCCCTCTTTGACTTAAACCCTACGCAGTCCTAAAAACCGGGCTCAGTGGCTGTATCAGCTTAGCCTTTAGTTGCGTCTTTGCTCTGATATTGTTGGGTTGAATCAGGGAAGAAAGTTTCCTTTTTCTAGCTAGGAGACCCAATTCCCTTTTGGCTTTTTTCTTGGAAGTATAGAATTTGGCCTGTGGTGTCCTTTGGGCTTAAGTGAGATGACTTATGTGAAGATGGCGTGCACACTTTGATGTGTAAAGGAAATTTGAGGAATTACCAGTCCAGGACGCTGTTGGCTTGATGGGCAGGCAGGAATGAGGTATGCAAGAGGAGGCCAGGTGCGGCCCTCCAGTTCTCCCATCCTGGGATCTGGAACAAGCTTGTCTCAGCCTGTTTTTCTGTGTGTCTTGATAGCTTCTCCTTCTCTCCTGCACTACATCTTTCTCTCCTTCCTCTCCCAATGCGTAGCCAATGCACCAGCATTGGAGGTGACACTGAACCCAATATTCTTGCCCAGTAAATACCCAAGTTGTATTTGAATAAGCTTTCCAGTGAGTTGATTGGGTGCTAACTCTATTTTTGCAAAGTTTTCTTTTTTTACCAAGTATTTCTCGTCTTTAAACTTGTGTAGGGTATGCTGCCATGATTGTATCACATGCATGGATCTTTTTTTTTTTCTTCAACGTAATCATAAATGTGCATTCTCTGGTTTCAGAGCAGCTGGCCTGATCCCCAGTAAAGCCTTAATATAAACACAGAGGCTTGGCAGGTGGACGGCCCACACCGCTCTGCCCTTTGGCTGGTGTGTGGCTGTGGTTACACGGGGACCTGGGTCACTGGGCTCTGACGCTGAAAGCCAAACCATTCCGTGGTGAAAGCAGTTACACATCTTGCTTTCTGAGGGTGTTACTGGTTTTTGCTTAGGGTGGTCTTGAGAATTACACTGCTCTATGCCCTGTGCCTGTTGTTTTTTTTTCCACAGAGCCTTATTTTTTTTCTCATCGTAGCCTTGTAATTTGCCTTGTGACTTTGGACACATTGTGCTATCCCTAGGAGCCTCAGTTTCCCTTTTGTACACCTTGGAACTAGTTGGTCCCTTTGTTGGTTTTAGCACAGAGGGGGCCTCCTTGTTCCCTTCACTGTTCCCTGCGGATGGTCAGGAGGAGCAAGGCGGGGAAGGAGAAACCCCAGGTTGTTCTTGATGGATAAACTGCCTTCAGCTGTTCAGGGCGCCCTTGGCTTCTTGGAGAAATATGGTGCTCAGTCAAACATAAACGAAATAAAAATAGAAATGAGTCTTGCTGGGAAATCTTTATAAAACATCAGTCGTGATAGTTTGGGTTGTCTTTTGTTATGGTGACCTTGTACCAAAATAAGCAAATCAGAAGCATAAGTGACTCTTTCCCCTGAGTTTTGGGAGAGGGTCAAACTTTACTTCAGGGTTCTCTAAGGGGAGCACTCTGCTTATCCCTTCCCAGGGTGAGCTTGGGCCTCAAACTGGCTTTAGAACGTTGGTCAAAGGCCCCCCTTTAGGGAAGAAAGAGGTTCTTTTTAGCATGCGGGTGCTGCTGGGTTCGCATCTTGGATTTGGAAGCAGACAGACGCTGTGGAGCACACACTGGCGGTGAGCAGGATGCGAGGAGAATTCGGCTGTGGCTGCCCGTGGGCCGCCACTCGGTTGCTCCTGGGGCACAGTGATGCCTTGTTACAGCCTGGATTGTTCTGGGAATGAGAAGTCCTGTGCTCCCCTCCTCCTTCCTACCCTAACTCCCTCCCCTCCCCTTATGGAAAAAAAAATTCCTTCCCCTTTTCAGCATCCGTGTCTTTAAGAATTCCCTCCATTGTAGCCCGGGACAGAGACCCTTCTGTAAGTGCACTGGAGGCCTGTCCTGGGGACACCCCGCCCCCCCATTAAAAGACCATCGGAACAAGCTCACCATTCTCCTCTGGAGAGGGTCCCTCTGTCCCAGGCCAAGGGACTCTTAAGGGAACGTTTATCCTGGGACACTCAGTTTACAAAGACTGCTGCAGTGTCAGATAAACTCACTCAGCCCCAGTGGGGAGGGGCGGGATAGGAAAAGGACAAAACCCCCTTTATTTTCACCCCTGCGGGGAGACCAATAAAGACTTTGTGCTGGAGAGCAGGGGTCTGAGCAAACAGATGAAGGGGGTCTGTGTTGGCATTGATGTGTGAGAGCATTATGGGCTATTATCTTATCATTTGAATTTTAGGGCAAATCTTGGCTTGGGTGGTTGATTACAAGGCTCCAATCAGGTAAGTGATCCTAGAGTCCCTCCTCCCTCCTCTCTAGGTAGCGGAGAAGCTCTTGGACAAGTTGGTTGAGGTTTGCCAGGGAGAATCCCTAGGTGTTTTTTTTTTTTTTTTTTTTTTTTTCTTTCTTTCTTTCTATTAGTTAAGGAAAATAACAATTCAGGGCATGAGGCTCCAGGTGTCTGTGTTTTAGATTTGTGGTCTCAGAGACTTGGGGCAGCTCAGCATTGGGATAAATTTGGCTGTGTGCGTGTGTGTGCGTGCATGCGTGTGCCCACCCCACCTGGGATGTATGGGCATGTTGTATTGTAGCCCTAACCATCTGGAGTGGTCTTGACCACACATAGCATAGAGGTTTCACTCGGTTACGTAAAACTGGTCATTTGTGAGAAAGGAGCATCGATGAATGTTTGTTGAACCACCTACTAAGTGCCGTGAGTTGTATCAGCATCTCATTTAATCTGAGGAGTTCCTTGATGAGATAGTGCTGGTCTTACCAGAAATGCAAGGCTCAGAGAGGGAAAGTGACATGCCTGATGTGACCCAGCAGTGCTTGAGGTTCTAGCTCTGCTGTGTCGTTCTCTGTCTGCTGCAGACTGGAGGCCTGGCCTAGCCAGGGGATCAGGGCAGCTGTAGGGGGTGGGGTGGGGTGGGGTAGAGGCTGAGGGGACAGAGATCACAGTAAGACTGGGGGTACTGCTAGGCCTATGCCTTCTAGCAGCTGGTTTGGGGTTTTGTTTTGTCCACAGACCTTCTGCCCGCCTCTAGCCTCTTCATATGGTGCTGGCTGGGCATTGGCCACTGAGGTTCAGGGGTGCCTGGCTGCTTTGGCAAACAAGCTGGATTGAACTGCAGTCACACAGGACCCTTCACTGGCAGTGTCGGGACAAAAGAGCCCTCCCCTGTCCCAACCCCTAGCTCTGACCCTCCCCTCCCAGGAGACATGTTGGGCCCTGACCTTGATGTGAATGTGTTGGTCAGGGTACTGGAGGGGTGGGGCCTTGCATTCATTCTGCCCACCTCTGCTCTTCCTGCCCATCCCCGGAAGAGGCAGGCCTGGGTGCAGAGTCAGGTAGGTGAGAAGGGTCTTTCCAGGCGGGCTTTGTGGCTGAGTTCAGAGTCCTTGTCCACATCGGATAGCTGCAAGGGCGGCCAGGGCTCACACCGAATGGACAGAAGGACCCCAGGGTCCCCCTTGTCTGCCTGAACCCACCCAATCCCACTGTAGCACTGAGATCCTTCCTGCAGCCTGCTGGGCTGTGAACTGGGACCACCTCTGGGCCAGGGTCATTCTGAATTGCTGAGCAGGGGTGGAGGAGAGACGTCAGTGGGAACCTCACCTCCGGCAGGTGGCGGAGGCTCGTGGTCTGCAGGAGGCAGGGCCTGGTCTCAGAAGGCGTGGTGTCCCCTTGCTGGTACAGGTGTCTGGATGCAGAAGAAGAGATGCAGGAGAGGGGGGCTTGGGGACTCAGGATGTGGCTAAGAGCAGGTGATTTGAGAAAAAGCTACACTCCATCCCCCAGCTGTGTGGGCAGACTGGTACCTGTGGCACCACATACAGGAGAGGGAGCTAGGGAGGAAGGCTTGTGGGGACCAGAGCAGAGGAGCCGGAGTTCTTGGCTTGGCGGGGGGTGGTGTGGGGACAGAGATACTGGAAGAGGGTGAACACCAGATTTGGAGAAACAGCAGTAGCCCATCTTGGACATGGAAGATGGGTCCCGGCATCCATGGTATTTTCCAGGACTGGACCTAGAAAAGGAGCATTTCTGTGCTGAAGCCCCTGCCAAGCATGGGCTGGAGAATGATCCTCATGGGACATTTGCATTAGGGTGAACAGTGTGCCCCAGATGGGGCCCGACAGCAAATGGGAAGGGGACGGGTTGGGTCCTCACCACCCTCTTTCCCTGTGTCAGTCACTCCTGGCAGGTGGCTGCTTCTCCAGATGTGCTCTGGTCACTTCCTTACCTTTACCATTCTGAAAAACCTTGGGCAGGTGGGTGTGGAGGGGCCATCTGTGCATTATGTAGAGGTTTCAGTTTCATCAACGTAGACTGGACATGTATTGGAGGAGGCTGAGAGTTGCATTGGATCCAGATGGAGGAATCTCGGTCTGAGTCATAGCTTTTGTTATTTCCCAGTGAGGTGATCATGGAAGTTACTTTTCTTTCCTCCTCCTCTGTCTGTTTCCTAACCAAAATACCTGCAGTGAATTGTGTCCAGCTCTAAAAGATTAAGCCGTCGAGTGCTTTGGAATGTGCAAGCATGTGGCTGTGCAGATACACTTGAGAGGCGTGTGGGCTCATCTCCTAGTTCTTCACACGTCTCCTCGTGGCTCGGGTCCCTCCTGCCCTGGCTCATGAGTCATCCTGACGCCATGGGACTCTTGCAGGGGTGGCGCTGGGGACATGAAGGGTCCCATATAACCTTAACAGGGCAGGCAGAGCAGGTTGGGATCTGAGGTGACAGTGTTAGGTGTGGCTGACTTTGGCTCAGCCCCCCAGATGCTTGGCAAGTGTGTGGGGCTGATGGTAAGGTCGGGGCTTAGAGCAGTCGCTGCAGAGGTCCAGGGGTGCTGTGTCCTTTGGGCTTCTGTGTCTCCTTTCCGAAGCTGGAGGTTCTGGGTATTCTGTTGCAGACTCATGAACTCCTTGAGGCCAGAAAGGTCCACGTGCCAGCCTGTGTTTGGTAGGGTGATGCACGGCTCTTATTTTGGCTGCTGTTCCTGGCACACCCCCTTTCCAGTAGCTCGGGAGAACAGGCCCTTCGGGTGGACGGTCCCTTCCCAGAGCAGGTCTCATGGGGGAGGAACGTCAGTCTGCACATGGCTGGATCCCTTCTCTGCCTCTTCATTGTCTTTAAGGGGTAAGGAGGAGCTTCTCGTTGATGAAAGATTTGTGTTGGAAAACTTAACTGAGCAGCCTTCTGTTTTACCATTGTTGCTGTTAATTACTGCTTGCCTGGGAGCCGGAGGAGGCGCTGGGTTGAGTCGCACACAGATGCTGGCTTTCTCTGGGTAGAGTCTCCGTCTGATAACATGGGGGGGCATCTTTGGCACGAGGAGGTTTCTCTCCCTCTTCCCTACCCTCGATGATATAAAGACTCTGGTTCTTCGGTTGGGGGAGGGGGACATTCAGCACAAGGGAGACTTCAGACAGGAAAGGCTGAGAGGGCCAAGGAGTTAGTGGCAGGAGGTGGGGGAGCGATGTCATTTATTAGGTCTATGAAAACAATACGGGGTTTGTCTCCTGGGGATGGGGGTGCCTGGGGAGGGCAAGCCAAGATGGGCCCAAGCAGAAAGAAAACAAGCACAGGTCTGACGAAAATGTGGTGACCCTGAAGAGTGGGGAGAAAAGCACCTTTGTTTAGGGAGGTCAGGGCAGGGAGTGGGGGCAGGCAAGGAGGACTCTGGTGCGGGAGACGGCTGCCTCTATTCTGGGAGCATGGGCCCCGAGGAGGGGCTTGAGATGAACGGGACACCTAGCTTGATGGAAGTTTCTGGGGTGGCTGATCAGGGGCAGGTTTGGGGGAACCTCTTCCTTGTCCCTTCTGCTCCTTGAGGGATGGAGAAGAGAGCCCCACCAGGAGTTATAGAGGGTCAGCTGTGATTTGGGGGCCCCAGGAGGCTCTGGTTTTGCTTGCTCACCACTCAGTGTGCCTGGATGAGCTGGTGCGAGGCAGAGGTGTCTCAGAGCTGGTGGCAGCCCCATGGGACGTGGGCAGGACATTGATGGAGAGCTCATGTCTGGAGGCTGTGTGAAGAAGTGGGGATCTGGGCACCCCCAAACCAGCCTCTGAGCAACTGAACCATTTCATGTTCTCCAGATGCCCCCTGGCTCCTTGATGTGCATTCCCAGCCCAGTGACTCGCTTTTGCATCTCACTGTGGATTTTTTTTTTTTTTGTGGGTGTCGGGAGTTGAACTCAGGACCTTGCGCTTGCCAGCAGGCGCTTATGCCGCTGAGCCATCTTACCGGCACTTGTTGTGGATGTTTTTTAACGGAGGGGTTCACAGATCCCTGGCTGGTGGCTGCCATCTTTCTCTTCTGGCAGAAGCACTGTCTCCCCTTGGGCTGATGCTGGAGTTCTTGGTGACTTTGTCTGCGCTCAGGTGAGCAGCAGGCACAGCAGTCGGGGAAGAGCAGTGCCTGCCCCTTGGTGTTCTCCTTTCCAGGACAGCTGCCCTCACAGCCCTAATATGCTCCGCAAGCCACTGTGGGCTGCCACTATCTGCCCTCAGGAGCCGAGCTGGACAGTCTTTGTGGGGCGTGGCCTTCTAATCTGATGGACTCAGGCAGGACCCCAGTAGGAAAACCCAGGGGCCTGGCTTGTCCCCCTTCTGCTGCCTGACATTCTGAGGAATCAGTTCTGGATGGTTGAGGTTGCTATGACCTGGGCTGTGGTGAAGCACCCATAATAGGTGCTAATGGAACTAGGTAATCATAGCAGTTGCCCACGCAGTATCACACTTTGTCCTAACATCCGCACACCTGTGCATGTGCACACATACATGTGCGGGTACTCAGTCACATACACCACATAATGGCACTCGTATTACTCACAGGAACCTAGTAGATAGGCATTCTTATTATCTCTATTCTCCCAGTGGGGAAACTGAGGCCCAGAGGGGACAAGTGACTTGCTGCAGATCGCACAGCTATTAAGTGATGCCCTTAAGCCCAGCCATGTGTCCCAGAAGCAGGGCCCCAAGCTCTAGGCAGCAGTGCTGCCAACAAACATGGTGGCTGTCCTGTGTCATGGTGGGCACCGTACTCGGGGGCCTGGGCAGTGTCTTGTCTTCAGCACTTCCTGCCCAGGCTTCCTGACCCTGCTTCCCACCTCGCCAACCGGTTTAAGGACTTGGCCTCCTCTTTCTGAGGCTTGTGGTTTAATTAAGTCAGAATGATGGATGGAGAAGGACTGTTTCCTGGCAGTTAAAGTAAGTGGAAGATTGGAATCGAGTCCAGCCCTCCTCTCAAGGAAGGACCTGACTCTCCTGTCGCACTGTTCCTGCCACCCCAAAGAGGGTCTGGGGGAGTCTCGGGATTTTTCCTTCTCCTCTCCCAGTCTTCCCATGCTGTGACTGATTTCTCTTTTGCCCAGCTGATTTTCGAGGCGATTGTATATAAATGTTGAGAAACCCATTCACTTATTTCCAGGCCCCTTCCTCCTGGCCATCCCAACCCCAGTCCAGGGAGAAAGGACGGAGGGGCCGTTTATGCAGTCAGTGAATGGATATGAAACGTCTGCCTTAGGCAGCAGAAAAGACAATGACGTAGATGCAACCTCAGACTTCCAAGTGCCCCGAAGTAGGAGTTGAGAGCAGAGATGTGAGATGAGCCATCTCGGGGGTGAATAAGGATGGGGTGCAGAGACCTGGGTGTGCTAGGAATGCTCAGCCTTGAGAATGGGCTTGGGTGGAATAATGCCCAAGGTTGCTGGGGTGGTCAGGAGCCACGTGGCACGGTCAGAAAAAGTGGGAAGGTTTGTTCCAAGGCAAGTGGCCAGCAGATCGCTCATCTGGAGGTCAGGAGGCCGCAGGGACCGTGGTCTGTCACAACCTGCGGGCAGGGGCAGGTAAGATGGTGGCAGATGCTGGTTTCAGTACTGGTTCGATTTGAGGATGGAGCTGTGGTTAAGCAGGCTGGATTCCCGGAGGGTCTGATTTCTCTGCCTACATCTCCTAGAAGTGCTATGGGGACCATATCTGCTACTATTGAAATCATATTTGTTATTTAGAACATCTTTGCCTATCACCAGACTCCCTGCATTTATGTACTCACCCAAGGATCTCTCTCTTCTGAAGTGCATGTTAGTAGCACAAAATAGTGAGGCTCATCTTAGGAGATGGGGACATTCATGGAACATATCTTGGTCATTTGCAATCTCCTCAACCCCTTCTCCATTTTAGCTTCCCTTTCCCTGATTCCCTTTCCTGCTTCCAAGAGTAAACCTTCTAGTTTCCTATCATTTCTCCTTTATTGTCTTCATTTATTTTTATTTTAGATTTTTCACATAAGAGGAAATGCACCATATTTAGCTTGGTGATCTCTTTTATTCCTGCCTTGTATTTGAGTTGTGCAGAATCATAACTTAGGGCACGTAGCTGGATTCCTGCTTTTTCCTTAACCTTTTAATTTTTTCCCACATTCCCACACCCTCATTTCTTTTTTTTGTTAAAGCTGGCACTGTGAAATGGATATCATAATTTGCTTAATATAACGACGGAGGAGTATTGACTTAGTTTAGTCTTTTCATCTAACTGATGCTCTGAAACGCCTTTCCCCTGCTCCTTACCTTTTTGCTCCTGTGGGCTGTTTTGTAGCAGGATGAGTGTGTGCCGGGCAGCGGTGTGAGGAGCGTGAATTTGCTGCAGGTGGGTGGCCGGGCTGGCTGTATTCTGACAAGGAGGTAGTGAGGCTCGGTCAGGAAACGTGCAGGGAATCCTGGCTTCCTTGTCCTCCTCTTTTTCGCTCCCCAACCCCAGGTCCTGAAGTCTCACAGACTCTTCCATTCTGTCCCTGGACCTTCCTGGCACACAGCTGCAACTTGAGGACTCTGTTTCAGTAAGTGGTTTTCCAGGCTCAGGTTCGAGTGCAGAATTTTTGGGAGATGCTCAAAGGAGAAATCCAAATCTCTAGGGTTCCTCAGAGTCCCTGGGGATGCTCTCCTGTCTTCCCCATGCTGGGAGGATCCTGGGTGCAGGAGAGTTGGACGGCAGTGAGCAGTCTGCACTGGGATTCCTTCCAGGCAGGTCTGAGAGTCCTCCTCTCCTAACCCTGTGCAGGCTTGGGAGGCTGGAGTGTTAAGCAAACACCTCTTGAAAGAGAGCAGCCGCGTCCTCCTCCTCGTGCTGTTGGCCTGGTCTCCAGAGCCACCAGTAGTCCTGGCTTGAGAGTCCCTGAATGGAGCTGCAGAGTGTGTGCACGTGTGGGGTTCACACGACACACGTGTTCACACGGCAGCCTCACGTACCCTAAAAGAGCTCCTCTGAGGAATTATGTTTTTGAAAAGAAAGGAGGATGGGAAGATCAGGAAGAACAAGTTGTGAGTGAATAACGCTGAGGCCCTTGGCGTTTTTCTCGTGACACCTTGGTATTGAAACAGGGTCGGAAGGTTGGGAAAGCTGACAGTGGCCTAAAGATGGGTCCATCCAATGTCTCCTTGAAGCCTTTGACTAGATGTCATGTTGCTATGCTGGAGCCATCAGGCTGATCTCCATCTGTCCCTTCTTCCCCATCGGTCAGTCAGCCTTTCCTGTGTCCCAGCCGACCTTGATAATCTCTCCAAGAGCTTGAGCGGTGAGGTGGATCAGTTTCCGTAACCGGACCCCACCGCTTGGCCTTTGGGTTTCCGCATTTTTTTCTTCCTTTCCACAAGACCACAGTATATAGTTTTACATGGTTGTGCCTTTACAGTTTTTAAGTAATAAGAACACCTGAACGGACTTCGATCTGGTGGTCTCAACCCTCAGCCGATTCCTTGAGGCCCTGGTGAGGCTGGGGAGAGGGCAAGAAATGCGCTGTCCATTCCTGCTCCTCCCAGCCAGGTGTGCTTACTGGGGCAGCATTGGATGCCTGTGGAATTGGTCAGTGGGGAGCAGGGCATCACCTCGTCTCTTATCTTCTGCACCTTATGGTCTTCTTCCAAAGCAAAGCTCTCATTTGTAAGCAGTCCTTTGCTTCTTGGGGAATGAGCTCCAAGTGGGTCATCTTCTGCTGACCTCCTGTGTCATCTCCCACCTGCCTCCTAGCCCTTCCTTCTTTTATGGGAAACACTCTCTCCTCTCTTCCCTACCTTCCCCTTGCTGAGATTTCCCCCCCTCATTTCACACCTCTCTTCGTGAAGGAGGGGCAGCAAGCCTAGCAGCCAGCATTGGTCAGAGGCCCAGGAAAAAGGCCGTTTATTGCCAAGCTAGGAGAGATGGGCTCACCTGGCTGCCTCTGGAACCCCTGATCGAAGGGCTGATTCGGCACCCACTGCCCAGGACCCTGAATGATACAATAGAGGGAAGAGAATAGGCCTGAGCCAGAGAAAATGTGTGTGTGTGTGTGTGTGTGTGTGTACGTGTGTATCTGGTTTAGTGCATTCTGTGGGATGGAAATGTGATCACCTATAGGTCACCTATGGGTCCTTTAGGACCCATACCTTTTACCTGGCTAAGCACTAGTAACATCAGTAACGCCTGTAGAGGCGAGAAATAAAAAATGAATGCTAGCACACAGTGGAGTGTCACGCAGCCATGAGAGGCGTGCAGCGCAGATGCGTGCTACACCACGCGTGAGCTGTGCAGACACTGGGTTAGGAAGAATGAAGCCACTGGCACCTGATTGCGTGCGCGCGAAGTACCCAGAAGAGGCCAATCAGTAGAGGCAGGAAGTAGGTGGGAGGTTCCGGAGGCTGGGGGTAGGGCAGGCGATGAATGATGAGAGGGTCCAGTGTGTTTTTGGGAGATGACCACGCTCCAGTACTAGAAAGGAGCGATGGTACACGACATTGCGCGCGCGCTCGTACCTCTGCACTGTACACTTCGAGCAGCTTAAAATGGTGGGTTTTGTGTGCGTGTGAATATTGCCACGGTAAGTAAACCCTGGAATTCAGGGAGCCTGGGAACTTTGCAATGGGTTTGTTTCAGGACAAGGCTCAGATGGTCCCTGCCTTAGGATACTTGGACTTAAGGTTTTTCAGCCTTGTGCTGGCTCCAAAGCGATATGGATTCAGTAGAAACTGCACCTGGAGTTTTGATTTTAGATCTTCGCCTGGGCTAGTTCCATGGTGCTCTCCTGTGATGCAAGCGCCCAGCCCGTGATCCCAGGGTTGTGTTGCGAGGCTAGGATGTTTCCTTGGTTAGCTGTGTTAAATGCATTTCCTACTCGTGACATCTCGACTTAGGATGAGTTTAATCAGGATGCAAACACATCATATGCCAGGGAGCTTGGCTCTCCGACATCATCCAGCCCAGGGCCCATCCAGGATTAGATAACAACCTGAAATGGACACAATTTTAAAGGGCCTCCTGGCAGCAGGAAGCAATGTGGAATGCTCTGGCTTGGTTTGGTGGGTACAGTAGCTGCCCCCTGACAGTCGAAGAGTAAGGTTCCAGGGGGGCCGTGGTAACGTGCCCAGGCTCCCTCAGCTCTGGGGCCCTGGCTCCTTCCCACGCTGCTTGGGGCTTTGATTTCTGCAGGTCCTGAGCACCTTCGCTTTCTCACATCCCCTCCTACTTGGAAAAAAAAAATGAAGTTTGATTTTACAACTGTGTTGGTATAAACATTAATGTGACATATTAAGACATTGTCAGCCTAAAATTATGTTCTTTTGTTCTTCTGATTTTAAGTGAAATGAAAGTGTTTTCACAGGTACCTGCCTGTGCCCTGTGGTCCAAGGGGCGGCCAGCCTGGGGCTGCAGCACCTCCTCTTGCAGGTGCCCAGCCCACGGGCATCTCTATTCTGAGAGCTTCAGCCTTTGTCCAACACTGCTTCAGGGTCCGGACCTGTTGTGACCCCCACCCACGACTGAACCCTTGCTCTCACACAGCACCCCAAAGAGTGGTCCCAGCTCTCCACCTGGAGCTCAGTCCTGGGACCCCATGCCACACCCTCAGCACCTTACAAAGACGGGGATGAGGGCACTGGTGGACTTCCCCACATCCGCTCTAAGTGCTGACCCTGCCGCATGTTTCATTGTGAGTTAGATGGATTCTGTTCTTTGAGGCAAAGGTTATAGTTCTGTGTATTTCCATATGTGTCACATGGGTCGTAAGTGGGTTTCGGCAGATCCCTTCTTGTGGATGCGGGGAAGGCTGACATGTTGTTCTCTGCCAAGGAGCCATAATTTTGGGAGATCGCTATTGACAGAAAATTTTTAATGGAGCAAAATGATTAAGGCCAGAAGATTAAGGACAGAAGAGCAAGAGTATTTTACCAAGGTTTTTTGTTGTAAAGTGGAGTAGTTAAAAAGACCGGTGACTGCTCTCTATTGTGTCAGTTTTGCAAGTGGTCCTGCCTGGTGGCTTGGATGTCAGCCGTGCCTAGGTGGCCCTGGCTCCCCGGAGCCCTGGGATGGGGCCTTGCCGGGGCTCCCTCCCTACCCGCTGTGATTGCAAGCAAGCCCCTGTGGATTGGCAGCAAGGTGCCTTTCTTTGCCTTGCTTGTCCCGGGTCAGTCTGGGAAGGGACAGTGCTGGTAGTGAGTAAGGGCTGCCAGCCAAGGCTAGGGGTGGAGGACTGGCCATTGTGACCCGACGAAGGTGCAGGGAGGGGTAGGCTGGTCCCCCATGGCCCCTCTGGAGGTGGGGGCATCAGTGCACATGCACGTGTGTGCAGACCCAGGTACATGAGCAGATACACGCTCCACCGTGCCTTCTGCAGAGCACCCAGCAGCAGGTGTCACTGTGTCCTGAGCTGCACAAGTCACAAACATTTTTAAGAAGAGCTGGCAGGGGCAGCAAGGAGTGCAGTGCAGAACCCGAGGGGGCACTTTTCCCTCTGTGGCTGGCAGGAGCCCAGGCTCCGAGACTCACTTGGAGCTCAGTCAGCAGCGTTTGCTCTGGGTTCAAGCCAGCTCTGGATTGTCTCGGGCAGGACTCCTGAGAATAGAGTCATGTTTGCCTTTCGGGAGGGGTTGTGCAGAGACAGAAGCCACCCTAGGCTCAGTTGAACCTCTCAGCTCTGCCACCAACTGGTCTGCCACCTGGCCGTGGAAGCCACTGTGGGCTCTCGGGCCTCATTTTCCTCATCTGTGAAGTGGGAACTGGCCTCTCCCAGTGCTGGGAATGCTGTGACAATGAGAAGCTGTCCACGTGTGTGGAAGGAAATGTTTGATAAGCATCTGTAATGGTTGATACATTGTGTCAACTTGAGAGGTCTAGAAGCATAACTAAGTAACCAAGCGGTTCTACATCCTAGGGTGTAGAAGACACGCCCTTACTGCTCTAGGATGTTGTTCACTGTGTCAGTTTGGGAAGTTTAGAAGTTTAACTAAGTGACTCAGCAGGGGGCCAGGGCCCTCACTTTGTGAACATCCTGAGACCCTGCAAGAGGAGGGCACAGAGATGGTGTCAGTGCTCCACCCTCCTGAGGGTGGACAGCCTGCTTACAATATAAGGGAGGAAGAGAGGCTTGTTTCCCCCTTTTTTTGCTGCTGTTGCTTTTGCTGTCTTCTGTCGCCTTGAACTGTTGCCCTTAGGCCATGCCGCCCTTTAACTTTGGGGTTGGATATTTTGTCCCAGCAATGAGAGAAAAGTAACCAAGACAGCATCACAGGTTCAGCAGCACCACCTCTTGTCCTCACAGCACGTGGCATACAGTGGGACTCTAGACATGGAGAAGGCTCTGCTGTCTGTCCTCCCGCACCCGGGTACCTGCTTATTGACCAGCCCTGCAGACAAATGTGAACAGGTGGGTGTGGAAGGATGTGAAGCTGAGGCGGGGCCTGTCTCCTGCAGCTCCTACAGCTCTGGTGGTTTTGAGGTCTGCAGGGTCCTTTGCCTTCTTGAGCCGGGTACTTTTGCGGGGGAGCCAGTCCAGGCACTGCCCCTGCACAGCCAATCTCTTGGACTATGGTGCCCTCTAGTGATCAGCTCCTATCATTGCAGGCACATCTACAAATTCACCAAAGCGAGGCTGAAAAAGTGGAAAATCTAGTTCTCCCTTTTCTCACCTCATTCGTATATTGCTTTGGAAAAGTCACATAACCTTGGCAAACTATAAAGTTTTAAGTTTAGCGAAAAAGGACGGTTTAAAAACATCTGTATGAGTAATGAAAATAAAGGTAGCAAAATAAAGCCACAGACAAAGCTGGGATAAAATATTCTGCTGTAGTCCAAGTGTCATTGCTAGGGGGGTTGTGAATGCCGTACAGGTGCAGAGGAGGCTGCGGCTTCCTGGGTCTAGCAGATCTCTGCGGATAACATCTGTGCGCCATCGCTGCTACCAGTGGATGCCTGGGATGCTGGGCTCCCCATGAATGCCTCTGAAGATGTTGATCTTTGCTCAGGAAATTCTGAAGCTCAGGGTTCTTTCTGTCACCTTCTGCCAAGGAGGACTGTGATACAGACACCTACGAGCAGATCCATAACGGTGACCTCCAGGAAGGCCCAAACATGGCAGTGTCTGCTGAGAGTAATGGAGGCTTTTGGAATACTCAGAGCCATGGTCCTTACCTCAACACATCCACGCCACCTAGAGGGTCTCAGAGCATAGCCTCTGGCCCTGCCCTGGGGTTTCTGACCCAGTAGCTGTGGCTCAGGGCCCAGGAGCTGGCCTTTCCAACAGCTGCCTGGTGAGACTGCTGGGGAAGGGACCCCACCAGACTAGAAAGAAAGGCTGGCGCCCCTTCTTCCAGCCTCTCCTCCAGGAATGGTGTGCTGGTAGTTGGGGACAAATAACTGGCGCCATATTCAAAGCTGTGCTTCGTTCTGCAGCCCCCTCGAAGGCAGCTCCTCTGTGCTGGTGGCAGAGGCCATCACCTTCATGGGAAAACTAGCAACCCAGGTCTTGCCCGTGGCTGGGAAGCCCCATCTTTCTGCTCTGTGGTGGTCTCAGAAGACAGTGGAGTCTGTCCTACACACGAGACGAGCTCTGCTCAACTGCCGCATTCCTCTGTTACTTCAGGGCTCTGGAGTTGTAGCCTAGAGAAGGTTTAAAGCATTGATCCTAAACATTACCTTGACTCTGAAAACCAACTCTCAGAAAAGCAGAGGTAGAACCTGATTGTGTCCGAGCAGCTCCCCAGCCTGCTCTTCTAGATACAGGCTGCCTGGTGGTCACCCTGGCCAGCAGGGTGGCCACTATGATGGGCTGCCTGGAGCTACTTGGGGGTGAAGAACACCGCCCAGAGGCAAGACTTCAGTTTTGAGGAACCGCTAATTCATTCTTTCAGACCCTGGATAGATAGCAGGGGAGCGCTCATTAGGGCTTCCTCTGGGGTTGCCATGGCAACGCCATAACCTCACACAGGCATAGCTTTCTTTTGAGGGGCAGAAACAACAAAAACACGGCACAAACGTCTTGACCAAGGCAGAAGCACTGACTAGCTTATAACACTTTGTGTCACCAGGAGGCTTAGGCCTGATCTGGGACCCTCCCTAGTCCCAGTGCTCCTGTCTCTCCTAGACATTGGTGGGGTCTGTCGCCACCTAGCGGTCCTTCTGTGGCTCGGCTGTGCAAGGACTGTCACACTCCAGGGTGTGGCACTGTGAATTCCCTGTGACAGAGGGGCTTTAGTCTCACAGGAGCCTATGGGAAATGGTGGCCCTCCTCTGAGGGTCCAGTCTCAGAAGCGGCACAGCGGGGCTTTGGGGTCCGAGCTGGGTCACACGGACACGTGGATGCTGTGTGATTTTGTCAGCTTCTCTCTTTGCCAGTTTTCCGCTTAGAGGGAGACTGCTATTCGTGGTGGTTTGGGAATCTGAGGTAATAAAGTGTCCGCTAGATGCCGTAATTCTGAAAGTTAGGGACGGGATCCAGGATGGCCCGTGGCTCTATCGCCGCCGTAACTGTGGATATAGCTTTTGATGTCATCCCGCTGTATAACACCAGATGTACTTGTGTGGATTTCTGCTAATTACCTACTTCGGGGAATAATTTTGGGTTTACACAAAAGTTTCCAAGTTAGTACAGAGAGTTTGCACGTTCTTTCCACCTCATTTCTTCTGTTAGGAACATCACGGTTATGCTGACAGTAGGGGTGTTAACACCGTCGCAGAGCACTTGTCAAAACTAGAAATTAACAGTGCCGCAGTGCCATTCAGGTCCTCGTTCTGTTTGAGGTTCTGATCCAGCAGGTCCCGAATGACACTGGTCTCCTCTGGTCTGTGAAGTTTCTCTCTGGTTCTTCTGGTTTTTGATGACCTTAACGATTTTGGAGAGTGCTGATCGTGTGTTTTTGAAGAATGTCTTTCAAACCCCTGAATAGACTGAGATTGGGGGAAGAATACCAGCAGCGATGTGTCCTCCGTGTTGCGTGTCCGGGCTTCATGATACCCGTGTGACTTAGCACTGGTGACCTCGATCACTCGGGTAGTGAGGTGTCTGCCAGGCCTCTCCTTGCTGTTTTTCCCTTTTGCTGCTTCTGTTCATAGAAGAGAGTCCCCGGGTGACTCAGCAGGAAGGGAGGAAGGACATTTCCTAGAGGGAAGGGAACCACGCACACACTACTTGGAGTTCTTCTCTAAGGAGATTTTGTCCTTTCTCCCCAGTTTTGCTTTTTACATTCATAAATAAACAGGACTCATGGATTTCTGTTACAGCACGTTGTCTTTGCGTTGGTCCTGGAGTAGTTTCTTTCATGCCGGCCGTGTGGGGTGTTGGATGCAGAGTCCTTTATCCCTTTTTTTTTTAGGTCCAGATTTTTAAAAACCTGTAATAGTGAAGTATCTGGTTAACTCCTCTTTTGGATTTGGGTTCACTGAGGCCTTCGGGGAAATGAGAACTAGGCTTCATGGTGGCTCACGGCCAGCTGAGATGCCCCTGTGGTAGTCAAGGACTTCGCACCATCTCATCCTGCTCCTGCACCGGAAGCCTGGTGCTGCCCTTGCCGATCGTCCCTTTGGGTGAGCCCCTGCCCACATCTACCGCTGCAGAAAAGTCACCCTCACCTTGGCAGGGGGAGGTGGGACCCAAGGTTGTGTGTGCTGCAGGCATGCAGGTCTGCGCTGTCACCTAACGGTGCTTGTAAGGTGGACCTGGGCATTGTCCTTATCTTCCTGGTGAGAACAGTGGCAGGCTGAACTGCCCGGGACCATCTCCAAGGCCACGCTTGGGTGTGGTAGGCATGGATTTGGACCTTCGGGGTCTCATACATTTCAGCCTGAGTGGAACTGGGACAGGTGGTCTCGGATACCCATGGGACTGCCGCTGCTCCTCCCCTCCCCTTTCTCACCCTGAGCCCCAGCATGCAGTGGTGGTCAGGCTAGAGGCAGGGGCCAGCAGCGAGAGAGAGAGGCCCCTTTGGGTCACGCCATGAAGCCCCTCGCCCGGGCAGGAACTGCGCAGGGGGGTGGCGCCTTGGGTGTCTGCCGTGCAGCCAGCATGCATGGAATGCCCACTCCCTGCTTGCTTTTAAATGAGATGATTCATATTTGCTGCACAAGAGACATATTTTAGCAGGTTGTACTGACTGGGTGGACTTGGGCACATTGTGGAAGTCAGCCTGGACATGGAAAGAAGAGTGCCTGTTGCTCAGGGAGAACTAAACAAAGATGATGTCAGGATGCCGTGGTCCTCTGTGTTAGCGCGCTGCACCCTCAAAGGCAGTCAGAATAGAGAGGGCGAATACTTACATCCAGCAAACATGAGCATTTAGTTCCCCTCTAGAGCGATGCACTGGGCTTTGGGAGACAGACGAGGGTGCTGTCCTCGGTGTCGTGCCCAGGCTTGTGTTTGCTGGGGGTGGGGAGAGATGGAATCCGAGCATGGCGTTTGGTGGCTGAGGCCGGCTGTGCTTGAGGAACAGGGAGTGTGCAGGGGCAGGCAGAGCCGCACAGGATGAAGACCCCATCCTCAGCACAAACCCACATTCAGCCCCACCACCTCGGAGATGGGAGTGTGGGCCTGAAGACTAGGGCTGTGGCCTCCATGCGACATTTGGGACTTCCATAGGGCAGGTGGCTTTCTGCTCTGTGAGTAGGAAAGAGGACCCAGGCTGAAATGCACGCATTTTCCTTCAGTTAAAATCCTGCCTGCTTTACAGGTGCCAACCTCAGGGTCCCTAACAAGAGGCGGCTTTACCTGCTCAGGGTACAGTGCCCAGGGCCTGCAGTGCTTCCAGGGGGCCCATGAAAGTATTTTAATGTTAAATTCTTTTAAAATCAGAAGAAAGCAATGAATACCATAGTAAAGAATGTATAATAGTATATCCAACCTGGATTATTTGTTTATCATCTTTACACCACATAAAGTCGTGAAACATAATTTTAAAAGTTATTTTTAACGAAGGAAGGGTCCCTCAAAGGCAAAAGTGTCCACAGCTTCCAAATGCAGAGCTGCGAATGCATCCGAGGCCGTGACACAGCTCTGCCCTCCTGAAGTTAGCAAGTGGTAACACCCAAAATACTGAGGGAGAATGTTTGTGGCTAAGCACCAAGGGGGGGTGCATGGGGTATCGGTCTGAGTCCAGGCTGCGCTAACAAAGCTTAGAAATGACAGGCATTTATTGCTCATGGTTCTGGAGGTCAGACTCAGTATCTGGCTTCAAGACGCCAGCAGCTTCTCCCTGTGTTATCACGTGATGGAAGGGGCTCAGAGAACTCTCTAGGGTTCCTTTTATAAGAGCACTAATCCCATTCTGGAGGGCTCCAGCCTCATCATCCATCACCTCCTAAGGGCCCCACCTCCTAATACCATCACCTGGGGGGCAGTGCTAGGATTTCAGTATATAAATTCAAGGACTCAGGGGAACACAAACAGTTTATCGCAGCCCCCGTGATGTACCAGCACTGTTATAACATCATGGAGAAGAAAAATATTAGCTGGGCGCGGTGGCGGATGCCTATGATCTCAGCACTCTGAGAGGCTGAAGCAGGAAGATTGCAAGTTGGAGCACAGCCTGGTAGCAACTTGGTGAAACTCTGTGTCGAAATGAAAAAGTAAGAGGGGTGGGGATGAATCTCAGTGGGAAGGCCTGGGCTCAGTCCCTAGTTCCCCTGCCCCATTTTAATTTCAGCTGTTTCTCTTTAGCTGTTTAATGCTGCTGCTAGAACATTTAAAGTTGCTCACAGGACTCACATTTAGCTTCCCTTGGTGAACATCAGGCGCCGAATTGCCCCGCCTAAGGGAAATCCCATCCTTACCCCTTGGGGACAGACATCCGGAGGTGACACAGCTTCACCTCCAGGTGGCGAAGCACAGATCGGGCTGGGATTTGTCCCCTGGGTGTCTGGCTCCTGAGCCCACCCTCTGACCTCTATACTTCGCTGCTTTTCAAGATGCCTGTGTTCTCAAAGTGCTTACCACATAGCCCAGGAGACATGGAAATCACTGCTAATGGGGTGACAGGGTTCAAACGGTGCTGTGCTTGGGGTCTGCCCAGATCCTGAACTACGAAGGGCCACTGTGGAGGGCTTCAAAGAGGAGGTGGCATTGGTACTGGGCTTTGAGGGTGATTGGCAGGGAAAGGGGTGCGAATGGTGTGTGTAGGGCAAAAGCAGAGAGGATGCCGGGTGTCCGGGTGTCCGCTTGGGGCGTGCCCTGTGGGAGGTTGCTGGGGAGCGAAGTGGCCTCATGGCCTGAGCTTTGTGTTTCATCTTCACACCCGTGGAGAAGGAAAGGCTTCGCGCAGAGAAACGGCTCTACCTGAGCCGGGTTTGAGGGGCTTATTCTCCCGGCAGAGAGGCATCGTCAGTGCAGGGACCCATCCCAGAAGAGGCCGGTCAGGGGCCCAGGACCAGCAGGAGAGGAGGCTGAGGCCTGAGGGCGGCTCCAGTGGCCGATGATTCTGGGTAGAGTTTTCATACAGCAGAGGAGGAGGCTGGATTTAGGGAGAAGCCTGGCTTTCTTGTTCTGATGCTGAATAGTTAGTGTCTTTGTTCAGAAACTGGCCCAGAACATAAAAGTGGTGAGGGAGGCAGGTGGCAGTGTGGAGGGGCTGGGAAGAGCAGGTCTGACGGCACTGCACCCCTCAGAAGGACCCACGAGTGATCTGATTCTATAGGCAGCTGCAATAGTATCGTCACCCAGGAAGAGAGAGAGGGCTGGCAAGGACCTTAGCGATCAAGTGGTCTCATTTGGTTATTCAGTAATTTAATAACTTCTGCTTCTGATGTGTATTTAATGACTTGGTGGAGGAGAAAAGGGGTCAGAGAGACTGTCAGTTTGCAGATGGTTGCACAGCCCTTCATAGTCTCTGAAACGAGCTTTGCTTCTGGCTGTCTCTGTGGTTGCCCTTTTTGCTGCTTACTTGGACATCCAAGGAGCAGGTGATGGATGAGGAATACAGAGAGAGTGGCCAGACACAAAGAGGCAACCTGAGCCCAAAGTGGGGGTGCACACCGGTAATTCTAGCACTCTGGGAGGCTGGGGCAGGAGGATCCCAAATTCAAGCCCAGCCTGGGTAATTTAGTGAGACTCTGTCTCACCAAAAACAAAACAAAAGGCTAGGGATGTAGTACAGTGCAAAGGTCCTGGGTTCAATCCCAGTTACTCTCCCCCACTCTGAGGAACCAGGAGTGTGCCGTGTGCAGATGCTGGGAGACGGAGTTCCAGGAGTGGGAAACACCAGGCCTCCGGCGGCGTCCAGGAGGGCCGGGGTGCTCCCTGAGCTGAGGGTTGGGGTATCATTGAGAAACCTGAGCCCAAGCAATTTCAAGGCCAAGCTGGGCATGGAGCAGTGGCTGGGAGGGGCGATGCCAGGTGTCTCAGGAAATCCACTGCTGAGGGTCGGGGTCTCTAATGAGCAGAGGCAGATCTACCCTGGGGATTAGGAGGACACAGCCCCCTCAGTGACAGGGTCCACCACGCCTTAGACTGAGCTGTGTCTTTACAGAGTTACTGCTCTTCCTAAAGAAGCTGCCTCTGTAGCTGGAAGTGGTGGTGCATGCCTGTAATCCTGGCGCCCTGGAAGGCTGAGGCAGGAGGATCCCAACTTCAAGCCCAGCCTGGGCAACTTAGCAATTTAGTGATGCACTGTCTCAAAAATTAAAGGGCTGGGGTCGCAGCTCAGTGAGAAGGGCCTGAGCTCAGTAACCAGTATGGGAGGAGGGGTGTAAGCTTCACTCCTGGAGGCGGTTGCTGGATAGGATGGGGCTGAGGAGGCATTAAGCGAAGGAGCTGGCTGTCAGCGCTACGATCCAGGCCTGACGCTGTCTTTCTCCAGCTGGCAGAGTTGGGCGAGGTGTTTTAACTTCTGGGTGCTGCCTTTTCTGTTACACAAGACTCCTAACAGCCTGTGTCCTAAGATCATGCTGAAGGTCACACAAGGTCACGTGCACAAAGGAACTGGCATACAGCCCGCACCCCATGCCTTTCCTGTCATTTCCCGCTGTCCTATTCTTATTAGTAAGCAGGGCCATGTCCCCATATCTGTAGTTTCAGTTACCCGAGGTCAGTCGCGATCCAAAGATACAAAGTGGAAAATGGGGTCAGGTGCTGAGTTCATCAGATGTCCCCTCTGCTCGGCCCCACTTTTCTTGGAAACTAAGCTTTTAAAAACTAACTGAGCGGGCCAGTGAGACAGCTCAGCGGCATAAGCGCCTGCTTGGCAATCGCGAGGTACTGAGTTCGACCCCCCGCTACCCGCAAAAACAAACAAACAAACAAACAAACAAACAAACAAAAAAAAAACTGAGCAAACTCTGGAGAAGGCGGGTCCGGGATTGCCACAGTAGAAAGAGCCCTGAGTATCTTTTATGGCAGCCAATTCCAGGCCAGTCCTGGGGGTGTAGCGCGCCTGGACAGCTTGCGCTGCCTGCAGGCTCCTGGAGTGACAGCTTGGCAGGCCCAGACCCTCCCTCGGGGGGTAATCAGGCCTGGAACCCCAGACTTCTTCCTCACGCCCCAGCCGGCCCCAGCCGGCCCCAGCCGGCCCCAGCCGGCCCCAGCGCGGCGTTCCCCGAGCGGCCGCTTGATGGCGCTGTGGCTCCACCACACGGCGGGCGGGCGGAGCGCGTTTGCGTCCAGCCGCCGGCCTGGCTGCCGTGGTCACCCCCGGCGCCTGGCTTTGCCCGCCCGCCAGGCGCGCGGCTGGTGGGGCGCAGCCCCCTCGGCTCTGCTGCCGAGAGCACAGAGCAGCTGCTTAGAGCCAGCGCCTCCCCACTTGCTGCCCCCAGAGAAGGAAGTTCGGTGGTGTTTCCCTCCCTGGCCTGGCAGTACAGGGAATCTTTGCCACCTAAGGCCTGTTCTTAAAACACGTTTCTGTTTGTCTTCACGTTTTGATTTGTTTACTGGTCTGCACTACATCTCTGCAGTCTTAATATTGTAGCTCCTAAGCAAGGGAGTGGGGTGGGGGTAGACAACTGCAGTTTTAATTTAATCTTCCTGGAGTTCCGCCTTTGCTCCAGAAGTCTCCACTTAAACCTTGCGTTTGGGAGGAAAAGGTGCTTGAGCACAAAGCCTATGCAAGCTTACTGACAGGGAATGCAAAGGAAGAAAAGTTAAAATAGAAAAAAGGAAACTCGTCAAAGATGAACTTTGTATCCAGTTGCAACCATTGCGCTCAGGCCCGCGCGTGAAATACTGCAGAAACGGGAAGGAGGAAGTAGAAAGCATCCAGGATTTTGCACCTAGCAATGGCTTTTGTATTCTAACCTCTCTTTCTGGGTTTTATGAACGTTGCACAGGACTTTTTCGTTCATCCCCCAGATGGGGTCACTTTATGTATTCAGTTTGGCGGCCTGCGTTTTAGTGTAACCCTGGGGAGGTTTTCCTTTGGCGAGCTGGTTTGTGAACGTCTGTTCGAGAAGCGCCGCTTCTGAAGTTTCGCATCCAGAGTGCTCTCCTCCGGGCTTCTCTGTCACATGGTCTCCCAGAAGCCATGATTGGGACATTTGAAAGAGGAGGATGGCTCTGTAGCTTACGAGAGGGCAGAATGGGGAGCTGTGGCTTTTGATGGGAGGCTGCAGTCTCCCATTTTCCTTTTGTAAAATGAGCAGCACCATTAAAATCAGCTGTTCTCAAGGAGCCCAGAGCAGGATCTCCAGGAATTGTGAGCTTTCTTCCTGGAGCCTTGCATCTGCATTGAGTCAGAGCCTTCCCAGGCCACCTGGGGTCTCGTGACTGAGAGGACGGGTCCCTGGGGTCACTGAAGCAGGCCCTTGTCCCCCTGGAGGATCTTGGGACAAATGCAGAGGGCAGCGTGTGGGGGATGGAAGGGGCAAGCTGCTTCCCCCAAGTCTGTGTTCCCTTTGGGCAGGAGCAGTGTGGCCCTTTGCTCCAGCTCCGAGGGGGCCCGGTCCCCAGCAGCCAGAGCACCTAGCAGAGAGCACGGGGCGCTGGCATGGAACTCCCTCTTCCCAGTGTCCCCCCAGGGCAGTGGGCCACCTATACCCAGGAAGAAGAAAACTCTCACTTTTATTAGTATTAGTCATTTTGTTGCTGCTAATTGTTGACTATACTGCCTGGTTGCCTCCTGAAGACTCAAGGACTTGAGTGGCTTCTCAAGACTGGAAAGAAAACGCAGAGAGGGGGACAAAGGAAATCGCTGCGACAGTCACTGCAGCCTCCGGGAACGGCCTGCATGATGAGATCTGCTGTGCCGCAGGCGCCCGGCAGCATGTGGGGACATCTTTGCCCTGTGTGGCTTGCGGTTTTGGGGGGCTCACGTGGCACCCTGAGGTTCAGTTTCTGCAGCAGTAAAATGGACCCCCACCGATCGGTAAGGTGGATGCAGTGATCAGTTGAGATGGTAGATGATTTCCTTTGATTTTTTTCTTATATTTAAGCTTTTCGTCCATTTTGAATTGACTTTAGCATGTTGGA
The DNA here is from genome assembly GCA_028451465.1 of Erethizon dorsatum. Lineage (NCBI taxonomy): Eukaryota > Metazoa > Chordata > Mammalia > Rodentia > Erethizontidae > Erethizon > Erethizon dorsatum. The sequence goes on from CM051826.1 coordinate 10,375,651, forward strand.
TAGTAATTTTTCAGAAGCTAAACAGTTATTCAGTGCTTCCCAGGAGGCAAACACTGTGCTGAGGACTTTGTTTAGCTTCTTCTACTCAGTTATCCCGAGGTCCTGACCACATGGAAGTGGTTATATCTTCACGGTGGGGAGCTGAGGCCCGGAGAGGTCATCTGTTCTGCCACAGCTGCCCTGATCCGAGGCAGGGGAGAAAGCATCCAGGCCCCGAGCCCGCGCTTCCCTGTCCGGCTCCGTGACCGCCCCCAGCCTGGCGCTTTTCCTGTTTCGTCCGCGCCTCTGCTTGCGTCTGTGTGAGCAGTGTGAGCAGTGCCCGAGGACCTCAGTTGACAGCTGCAGGGATCTCTTTCTCTTCCGGTCACGGGGCGGATTTCCCATCTCAGATACTGGACAAGATGCAACCTTAGAGTTTTGAATAAAGGACACTCGCGGGGCATTTATTAATGAAATGCCCCAATTGTGGTCATGAGACATGACAAAAAAGGCCTCCTTCACGCCTCGTGTGTGCTAGTGAAGACAGTTTCCTTCTAGTGTGTGCATCTTGTAGGTACTTTCATGTGTGTGTGTGTGTGTGTGTGTGCAGGCAGAGTCCTCAAGGCTGGAGGTGGAAAGAGTGTAGGAGTCACGAGACGTGACTCAGGGCATCAGGTGAGGTCCTCGCAGAGGACAGTGTACCTCCTACTCCTAGAGGGAGGATGAGATGGCAGCCGGGGTGCATGGGAAGTCTGGGGTGACTTCTGCGGCCTCGCACCTGAGTGCTCTCTGTCTGGACCCTGCTGCGGCTCCTCAAACTCGTGCAAGAAGAAAACGTGCCTTCGCTGGACACTCAGGGAGAGATTGAGCAGGGTGGTGCTTGTGGTGTGAATGAGCTACAGCTGAAGTGTGTCATCCGTCAGGGTGAAGATGGGACAGGGACCTCAACCAGCTGGGTGGGCAGCGAGGGAAAGGCCAGTGTGAAGTGCCTGGGGACCTGCTTGGCAGACGTGGCAATGGTGTTCACTTGCGTGGGCCAGGTATCTGTCGGGGGGACTTCAGTAGGCAGCTGCGGGCTGTGGCCACTAGAGCCACTCTGTTGGCGCTGTTTTCCTCTCAGGTCTGGCTGACTTTGTCGTAAGGGATCTCTTCCTGGGGTTTGCAAGCTGGGGCATCTTTCTGCTCTTTGTGACCAAGCGCAGGAAGGCACAGTGCAGTTTTAGAAGAGGTAACACACACGCATGCACACACGTTGTAACCTACTCTGGGTGCTGGTCATAGCCTGTGGAAGCCGGAAGTGACTGCAGGCCGGGGAATAAAGCACCGAATCCCTCCCTGTTCTGTCCACAGTGTGGTTATCTCAAAAGCCCCCTTCTGCAGACCATGTGTTCTCCTGTTGCATCACGGGTGACTCCATACCTAGTAAGTGTCATTCTAACTTTTCACAATGCTGGTGGCCGGCCTGTGCCTTCACAGCCAGGATAGGAGACACAACCTTATCAGTTTAGCTCTGGATGTAACTCCACAGTGATAGCCTGAGGCAGAGGCACTGGGCGACACCAGCACTGCTGTCTGTCTGGGGGCTTCTGAGCTGTGCTGTGTTGGCTCCGTTCTCACAGGCGAGATGCTTCTGTCACTTGTCCCAGAAATATCTGCGCATCACCTGGCTGTGCATCATCTTGGGGGTGTCCTGCCTGCGGATGGGGCAAGATATTCCTGATGACGCTGTTTGGGACAAGCCTGTGCTGAGGACAGCCCTCCATGGAGAACTGTGAAGGGCTCTGCCCTCCAGAGCTCTGGCTCAGAACACCCTTTAAATGCAGTGGTCCCCCCTTCCCTGCGGTTATGTGTTCCAACACTCCCAGTGGGAGCCCCAAACCATGGATGGTGCCAGTCTTTATGCTCTGTGCTTATTTCCTATACATACACACCTACGGCAAAGTTTAATTTATAAACTAGTAACCTTAAGAGATCAGCGATGATGATGTAAGATAGAACTCGTGGTGATCCTCCTGCCTCAGCCTCAAGTGCTGGGATTACAGGTGTATGCCATCACACTTGGCTTTTTTTGTTTTTTTTTTTTCATAATGCCATGCAGGGCTTTTGAGAACTTCCTGGACAGAGATGAAGCATGTGGCTGTCTCCTGTGATTGACCTGTGTTGTCTGCAGTTGTCCAAGAACCATATGGTCAGATTTGTTATGTAATCAGACTTTTCTGGGGTGTCTCCTTCCCCAGTAGCTTCTCCAGGCAGGAAGGTATCTGAGACACAGCCTGCTTGCTTTATGGTGACAGCCACGTGCACACCTGTGAACTCATCCCTGGGCCCAGCAAACCGGGCGGCTCCCTGTCATTGTTGTGAACATGGTCACCCTTCTGGCCTGTTGACTGGGCCTGCGGTCATTACCATGCAGACAGGGGCCAGTTCTTTCGATTGAGGAGCACTTGACTGGGACTGATGGAGAGAGAGTTGCTGGGGGTTAGGACCTATGCCATGGGTGATTCCTGCGGGGTCTGCACCCCACCCTGTTCTGAGTCCTTTAGGACTTTCTGGAGGAGGTGTGTCCAGTTTAGTTGCAGAAAGGACACTAGAGAAATTGGCTTAAGTAAATCGTAGCCTGAACATCTGTCCCTTCAGACTGCCCTGCAGTTGAGATGTGGCTTTTCCGCTTGTAAACATCTGCACCTGGAACAAGCTTTGATGTGATTTTTTTTTTTAAACTTATCTATCCATCTTCATGGGAGAGATTTATTCATTTGTTAATTTATTCATCAAATACTTGTTAAGCACGTGCTATTAGCCGGGCATTGTACTACACGTTGGGAATACAGAGATACATGTGCATCATTGCCCTCGATGACAGTGCCCATCCGTGGACAGACAGACTGGTCAGCAAGGGTTTACTGTGGCTTGTGACATTGCAGGAACACGTGGGAAGTGGCTGGTGAGGAGTACAGACTTCTAGGGACACCGAGGAATGTCTGTGGCTGGTGGGGAGCTTCGTAAGGGATAGGCAGTGGCCGTGGAAGGACAGCAGGGGTTCAGAGAGTTTCTGGAGGGGGAAGAGCATCCTAAGGAGACAGGCCAGCGTGCTCAAAGAACAGAGAGGTGGGAAAGGGTGTATGTAAGGCATGTTGCCCCTGGAGGGTAGGGGTACACGAGCAGTGACACACTAGGGCAAGGACAAGTTCAGAAGAGCCTCAAGTACAGTGCTGAAAGATTTCACTCTTCTCCGAGTAAGAGGTAGAATAAGAAAAGAAGTGCGTTTCAAGGGCCTTAGATAGTGAGTGTTATCGTCAGAGTAGGTGAAGCTGTTGCTGCAGTAACATACATCCCTGAATGCCTCTGGCTTAAAACAGTGGTTCCTTCTTCGCTCACATTATGTGTGGAATACAGGCACGGGCCTGGGAGGCTGTGATCCAGGAGCTCACCTAGCAGTAGTTTCTTCTCAACTGTGACCTAGTCCGGATCTGTGATGTTGCAGTCGGAGACGGGAGAACTACTCAAAGCCTGCTCTCCAGAGCTTGTCATGTGGCCCTGCCACTCAAGGGCAGCAGGACATGCAGGGACTCAAATGGACTGTTTGCCAGTTGGTGATATGGTACCTGTGTGTGGGGATGGAAGTAGAAAGGGCAGGAGAGAGGGAGCTGGGTGTGCATAGCTCTGTTTCGTCTTCTCTTAGAGGAGCGCTTTGCTGGAGTTGGGGAACCCTGCCTTGATGCTGGCCAGCTGTGGTCCAGGGAGCATCTGGTCATGGGTGTACACTGTCCACTGTTTACACATGGCGGGGATGTGCTCTAACCTGAACCATAACTGAAGTTGTGTTCTAGCAAGGCATCCCACATGGACTTTTACGGTCCTTTAACACTGGGGCCCTTTTAATAGACTCTTTCTATTGGGCAATTGAACTGTCCATTTGGTGAGCATCATGTGGTCCCACAACAGTCCCACAGAAAGTTTTTGTGCGGAACCAAGTAGCAAATTGTAAAGTGGATTTTTGTGGAGTACTTGGGTTCTTGTATGAAGATAATTTATACAGAATTATTCAGACTGAATTGGCATTTAGTATGGGGTGCTTTGACAGCACCCCCCCACCCCAGCCAGGCCACTGTCTACCTGTGCAGGGGACTCATCAACCATTTCTCCCCAGAGAAAAGGGGAGACAGGGCCATGCTGGCCATGTCACGTAAGTCCTGTGTGGGGCTTCCTTCAGGCCCATGGGCAGGAGGAAAGACTTCTCCAGTCTGGGCTTTCTGACTGCTAATGGCAGGGCTGCTGGTGAGATTGGAGGAGACTTCTCTCTGAAGTGAAGCGGGATACCCTGACACTTCGGATGAGAAGACCGTAGAGTTATGGTGGGACGTCAGGGCTTGTCATTGTCCAAGCCCGTTAGAAGCAAAAGCATACTTTTGTTTTCAGAACCGTTGGTGGGAAAACTTCCCAAAGGGTTAAAGCTAGAGTGCTATAGGCCTATTTCTTTTGATGAATGACACACTGCATATTGGCACACAAACTGGGGAAAGGCCTGTGGTTGCCATTTCATGCTTAGCAGCTGTCTCCGCCTGCATGTTCCATGTTCCTTGAGCTCAGTGGGGAAACTAAATTGCATCCATTTTCTCCAGCCCTGTGCACCTGTTACCATTTTCCATACCGTGGTTCCGACGCAATCATCCTTAACTCTCCCTCTTTCTCACCCCCAATATTTAAACACCTCTTAGTCTTGTCATCTGCAACTGCTTGAGTGTAGGTAGGTCATTTATTTCTCAGGCTATTTCCCCTGGTCTCTTTTAATTCTTCCGTCATATTTATTTAACCTTCTACGCTGACGTTGGAGTTATTTTACTGGTCAGAATCTCAGTTTCTGTAAAATGGACCTTGTTGCACATCCCCCACAGGTTTTGTGGGACGAGACCACAAGATACTGCATATAAAATGCATAGCTCAACGCTAGGAAGTAGTCTTCCAAAAAAAAAAAAAAAAGGTGTTAGCTCTGCATATCTCTCTGATTATCAATAACGTCACTTTTCTCTTGCCTCTTGCCAGAATTTTCCTTTTATCATTTCATGTCCTGCGTATATTTTGTTATGATGAAATGAGGACCTTTACAACGATGATTATCAAAGGAAAACCTGGCAAAAAAATATTGTCCTCATGAAACTTGGGTTATTATTTTGAACATATTTGTATAGTAGGTTGTGTTGGGTGAATATGTTATGTTTCATTTCAGGAGTGATAGTAGTTTAGTGTGGACTGAATGGGTGGTTGGAGCTTAAGTTTTGGAGACATGAAGTTATGGATAATCGACATGCTCTGTTGTTGGAATGGCATTTGTTTTGTGAATTGTTGGCTGAGTTTGGGCTAATGGCTCCTTGGAAGGCCCTCAGCTACATGTCCAAGCATGTGCAGCGGTGCATATTGGGAGGTTGCTGAGTGAAGTTGGGGGGAGGCCAGAGTGGATGGTTCTCTGAAGGGAAGGTGGAAGGAGATGTCCAATCAAGGTACATAGTCATTTTCTTTCTTTAAATGTTTTCAGATTTTAACATCAAAACACCCCGGAACGTCATAGACCCAGGCATGAGCTGGTACACCTGGGGTGGGGGGCAACAAGTTGGCTGGTGTGGACATTTCCTTGCAGCCTGGACAATTCTTGGATAGTTCACTTATTCTCAAACTTCACAGGAATTTCCCATCCCATTCCACCATGAAATGACAGCCCATCAGACTGGCCTCATTCTGAGTTGCCATTGTCTCCTTATCCCGAGACAGGCATTCTCAAGAACAGGCACAGGGTGTTCTCTTCCTGGGCTGCCCCTCTCTATGAAATCCTGGGTTGAAGCATAAGCCCTGCCAGCAAGAGGATACATTCTGCTTTTTCCAGTTGGCCTCTGCACTCAGCAACCATTTTCCCACCATCTGGATAACTCCTGGGCGGTGACCTGCAACATTATTGCAGATTCTGTTCTTCTATCATGTGCCCCAGATATCCCCACCAGGGGATTTTTCACAAAATGCCCGTGTGAGTGGGAAGACAAGGACTCCTGATTCTTTTCGGAGGACAGAGCTGGGGGTGAGAAGAAGGGAGTGCAAGGAGCCTGTGTCCTCCTGGAAGATAATCAGAATGAGAAAACAACAAATGTGTTAAAAGATAGTTAATTGAAGCATCATCAACTCTGATTTTTTTTTTCTCTGTAGAATTTCTTTCTGTTCATGGGGAGGTACTATTTTAAAGTAGGAAGAGTAAGCCAGCCTGCCCTCTCTTGACCCATCTATTTCCTTGCCTCTTGGTCCTCAATAGCCAATGAGTCATGTTTTTAGTAATATTTTCTCTGCCCCCCATCCCACCCTTGTGGGGTTTTTTAAACAAGAAGTCTTAACAACTGGCTAAACTCTAAGTAAATGCAGTTCCTAAAGAGCAGAGAGTAGGGAGGAAGGGAGGCAGTTTCATATTGTTAGAGACAGGTTGCTTCTGGGGCCAGGTTTTTGAGGTTGGATGTCCTCTTCAGTTCCTCTTCCATTTTCCAAATTTTTAGATTAAGAGCAAAGGGATCTGCATTATTATGTGTGACATTGAAAGTTGATTATGTTGACTAGATGTTTATTTTTAGAGTGCTTTCAGTATTAAAGGTGAATATTTAATAGGTTCTTTTCTTTTAGAGTCAGTGAGGGGACTTATCTTTAACTGGACTGCATTTACCTACATAAAAATCTTACTTTCCCTCTCTGTGTGTGTACCTGGACCTCCTGTTCCTGGCTGGCGTATCTGTGTGTGCACAAATATATGCAGTACTATAAATAAAACCCACAAATGAATGCCTGAGGCTGAACCACAAGGGCTGCGCTTTCTATTTTGTGCAGCAAATGAGGCATGCAAGTCTCCTTTGGAAACCAAATCTGGGAGCAACAGCAGCTTCCAGAAGGGGCTGGTGGAGGTGTTCGGATTCCCTGGGTTTCTGTGCCATGCTATCCTGTGGTTGGTAGGTTGTTAGGCCTGAGGACATCTTATTCCCAGCTCTGGGGCTACCAGGGCTTCTTTTTACCCAGTGAGTATATTAGCCTTGCCCTGACTTTAATCGGTGAATCCTGATTTTGATGCTTCGAGGAATGTGATGTAGGCCCTAAAGACAGACCGCTGAGCTTCCCGTGCTTTTTTCTGTGGGTGAGACTTGTAGGTCTGTAAGGTCTTTGTGGAAGAGCTGGGTGTGTCTGTGTGCGCGCATCTGCATGTAGGTGGACGGGGGAGTGTAGTGATTACGTGAGCCTTGGTGGGGGGCCCCAAGCTAACTGTGACCTCAGCAGCATTAAGGCAGCCCGAGAGGCACCAGATCATCACCAGCTCACAAATGGGGAGAGGCCTCCGGAGGGTGAACAACTCGCCACGGTCATGCAGACTAAAATACAGCTGTATCGACAACTCAGATCTGCATACCACAAAGCCTGCATCTGTCCATTGTTATGGTCCTTCAGATGGGGACATACACTAAGAGAGAAGTTGAATAATTGGTCATTGATGAATGAAATATCACAGAAGATACGTGGAGAAGTCAAAACCCACATGCGCAGAGAATCCTCGAGGAGTTTACTGTGTAGATATTAGCTGTGGCAAGCTATTTAACCTCTCGGTCCCTTACTTTTTGTACGTGTAAAACAGAAAAACTAAAAACGGGAAGACTAAAAGTAATTAGCACAGATGTTTGTGAGGATTGAATAGGTTTAGCTATAAGGTGCTTGGGACAGTGATTGGTGCTTAGTGTGTGCATGGTATGTATGAGCAATTATTTTTTTATTTTTATTTTTTTGTGGGTACCGGGGGGTCGACCTCAGGACCTTGCGCGCCAACAGGCACCCGTGCCGCTGAGCGATATCACCGGCCCCTTTTTCATATGTGGGTTCCGGGAGTCGAACTCGGGCCCTCGTGCTTGCAAGGCAGGCGCTTATGCCGCTGAGCCATCTCACCGGCCCCAGTATGAGCAATTATTAAGAGGGTCATCGTACTTATCGCTGGGCATGGGTAGTGCTAGAAGAGACAGGAAGTGACGTAAATGGAGGATGATCACACAGGGAGCCTTGCACCTGCAGGGAGGGAGTCACCGGTGGATGGGGTAGCTGGTGTGAACTGGACCAGGTTTCCAAGGAGGAAGGATGACATGGGTGAGCCATGGGTGTTGCCTCAGAGACAACGCACAGAGATGACAAGCAGATGAGCCTTTTCAGCTCCCCCTGTTTGCAGCCTCTGAGAAAGGTGACATCCTAGGGATTGTGGGACCTAAGACAGTGGCTCCATCCTGAGTAGCACTTATCTTGGAAAATGCCAGCCATGGAGAGTATGGGCAAACCTTCAAGGCAGGCAGACAGATGTCTCTGAGCTGCCAGAGCAGAGAACGGAGAAGTGGCTGTGGGCTGTGCGGACAGCCTGGGACACTGGGGAAATGGAGCGAAGCACAAGGACAGTGTTTTAGGAATCCAAATTCAAGGACATTGAGCCTGTGACATCATGGTCAACTTACGCATCAAGCCCACTGCCTTCCATGGAGGTGCCTGCAGGGTGGGGGGAAGGAGGAAGTGGGACACCTCACAGCTTAGGAATGAGGTCAGAGAAACCGGTTAGATCTGGTGTCCTTTGACCTGGCAGGCCATGTCCACCTTCCCCCATGTTTCATTTTCAGCTGTGGAGTTTATTTGCCACCTCACCTCTAAACCTCATCCCAGACTCTTAACTCCATGGGTTGGGAACCCAGCCTGGGAATCTGCACTGGACCCATGCTCCTGGTAACCCAAGGTGAGGTTGACTTTGCGAGGGTGATGGCTTTACTAACAAGAGCATTACGTTTCCCAGAGGCAAAAGGAGCAAAACCAGCAGGGACTAGGGGAAGAGGGGGCAGGCAAACACCTTCCTACTTGTATAACAGGAAGATGGGGTGCTACTGATGGCAGTGGAGAAGGGGTACCCAGTCACCTTGCTCACATTTTTCATAGGTTTTTAAGGGCTGGTCAGTACTGTGGTGTGAATGTTTGTGTCTCTTTCAAATTTATATGCTGAAACCTAATCCCCAGTGCGATGGGATCAGGAGGGTGGGGCCTTTGAGAAGTGAATGGGTCATGAGGAGGGAGCCTTCTTGGATGGGATTATCACCATTATAAAAAGAGCAGAGTTGGAGGAAGGCAGTGAGGATGGTGAGGGGCTCTGAAAATCATATTCTGTAAGAAGTAGTTGTGGCATTGCAGTCACCTGATATTGTCTGTTGAGTGAATGAATGAATGAATTGCCTGGATAAGAGGCGGCTGGAAAAAAAATACCATCTAGTTTTGGCATCTGAAAGGCTGCCATGTTGAGATGAGAATGTCTGCTTCATGTTGTTTGTAACACAATAGAGGAAAAGAACCCTTTATAAAAGCTCATGAATGACAGGCTTCAGCACAATTTGGAGGGCCTGATTGGTGAAGATCTGTAGCTACATTTGCCATTTCTTTCAATGCACCATCTTGCAGAAACCTCCAAACAGGAAATAAGCTCCTTGGATTGAGTTGCAATTACTATTCTTTCTCCAAAGGACATTTTGGTGGAGCCAGCTCTGAGGACGAGAATGTGATCTAGAGGAGGGAGGCGGGAGCTTGGGTGAATTAATTGTTGAGCGGGTCTCTTGTTAACAAACAAGTTGGCTCTGATAGGCATAAAACCCCCTGTGGTAATTTAGAAAATGTGTGTGTATGTGTGTGTGTATGTGTGTGTTACTTACTAGAAGAATAAAATCTTAAATGTTCAACTCAGTGAATTTTTATATATGTATTCCTCCATGTAACCACCATCCAAATGAAGATAGACTTGAATTTTTTTCTGGCCAACTGGAAAGTACCATCTTCTTGCTTCTCAGTCAATAATTCTCTCCCTTCTTCCAGGGGGAATGACTATATGGTGTCATTGCTGTGACAAAATCCCTGATACCCACAATTTAAAGGAGGAGAGGTTTATTTTTGGCTTATGGTGTCAGAGGGTTCCGTCTATGGTCAGCTGGCTCCAAGGCAGAAATTGCATGGTAGATAGGCTTGGCTGAGGAAAACTGCTCAGCCCATGGCAGCCAGGAAACAGAGAGCAAGCAAGAGAGCCAGAACAAGAGGAAGGGGTTGGGGACAAGAATACGCCTTTCCAGGTCATGCCTTCTGTGAGGCACCTCCTCCAGCCAGACCTCACCTCCTGATAGTACATTCAGCTTTGAACTCATCAGTGGATTAAATCAGTGGTCCCCAACCTTTTTGGTCTTGTGGAGGAGTAGAAGACACTTTTTCCATGGATAGGTTTGGGATGGGGGATGTGGTTTCGGTATGATTCAAAAGGAGGAAGAAACGCAGAGCCCTTGCATGTGCGGTTTGGAGTAGGGTTCGTCCTCCTAGGAGAATCTAATGGTGCCACTGATCTGACAGCAGGCAGAGCTCAGGAGGTAACGTGAGTAGTGGGAGCAGCTGTAAATAGAGAGGAAGCTTTGCTTGCTGCTTACCTCCTGTTGTGTGACCCAGGACTGTTCCCTAGCCTGGGAGTTAGGGACCCCTGGATTGATCTGTTGATGAGCATAGCACCCCATGATCCAATCGCCTTCCCAAAGACCCACCTCTAGACACATGAGAGTTTTGGGGGACATTTTAGATCTAAACCATAACAGTGACTGTTAATGTCCCAAAAGGGGAGGATTGTTCTCTCATAACTATGTGGTCAACAGACGAGCCCACTTATCAACACAAGAAGGGATCGCCTCTTGAGGTGTTTCTAGGCTTTGTTTGAGTCAAAAAATGTACCTTAGTGGATCCTAGGAAGTTTCTTTTGCTGAAATATTTAGATACCTTATTCATTTGTAGACTTTTGTCTGTCCAGGTTGCTATTTAAGGGCTTTCCTTGCTACTTACCTGTCAAGCCATAACTTTTATTTCCTTTAAGGGCAAAGCCAACCTTTGAGCACATTTATAGCCTACGTTTTAAGAGCTGGCTTCCCTTGCATCCTATGTCCTTGGTGAGACATGTTCTTTTCCTTGGTGTAGACTGTGCTGAGAGGGGCGAGGTCAGAGAGACCTCCCACCTGGCCCTGCCCTGGGCAGTTGCAGCTCATGCCTGTTCCTTAGCACTGGATTCCTTCACTGCCTCCCCTTGTCTTCCTTGGGTTTCCATGTCTTCTCTGCCTCCTTCCAAGAGTGGCGGCCTTGAGCCGGTGAGATGGCTCAGCAGCATAAGCGCCTGCCCGGCAAGCGCGAGGTCCCGAGTTCGACTCCCGGAACCCACATACGAAAAAAGGGCCGGTGATATCGCTCAGCGGCACGGGCGCCTGCTGGCGCGCGAGGTCCTGAGTTTGACCTCCGGTACCCACCAAAAAAAAAAAAAAAAAAAAAAAGAGTGGTGGCCTTGTGGGCTTTGAACCACGAATGTCTTGCAACCTGTGCTGTTTTGATGAGCCTCTTTGCTTCCTGCTTTCTACCATGCTGCCTGGAAGTTGGTTGAAGTGATCCTTGCTCCCCTCAAGGAAATGGGCTCAAGATGCTGGGGAGGCTCCCAGGGGACACTTCGTCCCCTTCATGTTTGGTCCCCTTCACGTTGGACTCAGAGCTCAGGCATGGAGAGAGAGGTGCCACTTTGAAATAACGTGGTCTTTGAAGGAGTCCCCTCCCTGCTTCTTGCCACGTTGAGGAGAAGGTGACTTAAAACTTCATGGTTTATGTTGAATGTGGTAACATATGTATGACATATATAGCATTTAACCATTTTAAGTGTACAGGTCAGTGGTTATTATGTATGTTGACCATCACTACCATCCATTCACAAATCATTTTTATCTTGCAAAACTGAAACTCTGTCCCCTTTAAACCCTAACTCCCCATTTTTCTCTCCCCCCAGACCCCGACATCTACCATTCTGCTTGCTGTCTATGAATTTGATTTCTCTGGTCATCTCATATGAATGGAATTGTACAGTACTTGTCCTTTGTGACTAGCTTATTTCACTTAGTGTAATGCCTTCAATTTCATCCATGTTATAGCATGTGCGGGACTTTCTTTCCTTTTTAAGGCTAAATATTCCATTGTAAGGATGGACCACATGTAGAGCAGTTATGCCAGTGCACCAGGAGACAAAGTATTCTTAATTTTGCACGTATTAAACACCTGATGTGCTCCTTACCTTGAACCTGTTGTCTTGACTGGTACCTTCCAGGACCCTGCAGTTTCAATGTTTCAGGTGCAGAAACAGAAGCAGGCCGAGGGTGGATTCATGCAGGATGCTGACCTGTGTAGTTCCTCCTTCCAGTGCCTGTCGCTCACAGAAAACCTTGAGGTGTGGTCTCGGACTCCTTCCTTTGGCAAGCCACCTTTCCTCGGGTTCCAGAAATGAGATTAGTGTTGTTTAGCCCGGGCTTAAAGGCCACAAATGGTGACGTGGTTTAGACATCAGCTGTTGGCAAAACCAAGGGCATTTGGGATCCTCCCATTGTCTCCTAAGTTAGGAGAATCTGAAGGTTTGGGTGTGATGGAGAAGATACGGTTGTTGAGAGACTGACAGCTCTAAAATACCATTTTAAGAAGATAGCAGTAGGTTGCAGTGGTGCATGCCAGTAGTCCCAAGTACTTGAGAAGTTGAGGTGGGAAGACTGGTTGAGCCCAGGAGTTCAAATTCAGCCTGGCAACACAGAGAAAACTGATCTCAAAGAAGGAGAAGGAGGGGTAGGGGAGAAGTTGTCAAGGAAGCCAGGCATGTTGGTACATACCTGTAATTTCAACACTCTAGGAGGCTGAGGCAGGAGTATTGCAAGTTTGAGCCCAGCCTGGGCAATTTAGTAACATGGGGAGACCCTGTCTCAAATAATAAAAAAGGTTGGGGGATGTAGCTCAGTGCAAAGGTCCTAGGTTTGATCCTGGGGGGAGGGGAGAGAGAGGGTGAAGGAGAGAAGAGGAGGAGGAGGGAGAGGAGGAGAGAAAGTATCAAGAAAGAAAAAGAACAATGCCAGGTTTCTCCTTGGTGTGTGTGGAGAACATACCCACCCTTCCTACATTACAGAAGCTTTTACCTGGAAAGATGGGTCAAAGCCTGGGGCTCCTGTTACTTTGGATGGAACTCCCAATCCATCTCCAGTCTCTTGATTTACCAAACAGAGTATGTGCCTATCTATCCCATCGTTTCCTTTAAAGGCTGCTTTTCCAAACTCACTCAGCTGTTTGCCAGTAGTCACTGACTGCCCTCTCTGTGCTAGGCACTGAAGTAGGGCACTAATGAACAAGGTTGAGGGAGAATACAATTTGAAACATTAAATATGTGCTGTTCACATTTTTTGTGGCAAAATGTTCTTTGATGTCATACAATGAGATTATTGTGATGCCCAGAGCCTAATTCAGACTTCGTTTCTAACTCTTAGCTGGATCTCATGCCCCCAACCCATGCAAGAAAAAAAGGTTGAGTTTGACTCCTAGCAGGTCTTCATCCCTTCGTTTAAATGTCTGGTATGCTCTTGGCACCCATAGGCGTTTACCTCCAGGTCTCGGACACAACCTTTCTACATATCCACGTTTTGGTTTGCTACAGGGAGCACCGACTGCTTATGGGTCCTCAAGGGTCGGTGGTGGTGACGTGGGAGGAAATGACTTCGGGGAGATGTTTGGACCAGTGTTCCTGCCTTCTGAGGAGGAGACAGCCTGCATCCAGACATTACATGTTCATCGAGCGCATAGCACTTTTCCCTCAGGACTGAACCATGGTGGCCACAAGCACAGTATTTTCTAAACCACCAGCTTCATTCTAGGCAACATTCACATGACAGGAGTCATAGAAGATGTACTTTTTTGAGTCAAACACTTAGGAGGTGAGGCATGGAGATCACAATTTTGAGACCAGCCTGGGCAACTTAGCAAGACCCTGTCTCAAAATAAAATGGGCTGGGGACATAGCTTAGTGGTAGAACACTTGCCTAGTGCGCATAATGTCCTGGTCCCATCCCCCCCCCCACTGTATATAAAAAGATGCACTTTTCTGAATAAGGGTAATTTTTGAATGCTACATATCAAGAGGGCAGAGACTCAGGTGGGGGAAGTCTTTTGTGAGATGATTTCTGGCTGGTAGAGCAGGGTGCAGACTGCGCTGATGTGCTGTTCTCCATCATGGGTCCAGGAGAAATGATGGGCCCTCCTAGTATAACTTGGAGAGTGTTGAATGGACCCTCGGGGAAGCTGCCTCTTGACCTGGCCTCACTGCATCTACGTGTGAGTGTGAGACAACTCCTCAGCCTCCTCGGACTCGTGCTGTACCCTTGGTGAAATGAGATTGACCAGATCCCCCTGTGATTCTTTGCAGGCAGTGTTTCCCAGCTCAGCTCTGTGGAACACCGTCTCGAGCCTGTAGCTAGATTTTTGGTACAAGCCTTTGGGGCCAGTTTCAAGAGTGTGTTTAATACACAACCCTGCAGACTCTTGCAAACCTTTGCTGGGTAACACTTACTTCACTGTCCTTTGAAAAATGAAAGAAGAAAGAAAATGTTGCTTAGCCAACTCAGGGTGATCGGGGCTGGCAGGTGTCACTCAGAATTTTATTATTCAAAGCCACAATGATTTTCCAAATAACCTAAAAATATATACGCCAACCTCAAAATAGGACCCTGTAGGAAATGAAGTCAGAGTCTTGGCACCCTTTGGGTGCTGGTTCAGTGGCTTTGAACACGTTTATGTTCTCTGAGAAATACAGGAACATGGAACCAGATCAGGTTACTGTGTGGCTGCCAAGGCCTCAGAGTTGGGGGTGCCTGGGGGTTTTTCCCTGATCCCTCAGCCAGCGTGACACTGGTCCCCATAAGGAACTTTCTTCTCAGTCTTTGAAAACAGGAGTGGGGATGTAACAACTTGCACATATTTAAAAAATTAAGCATCTTCACATCTATAGGTTGTTCTGCTGTATTGAGGGTCACCTGCCCGGTGGGTGGTAGACAGTTGTAGCAGGAAATTTAAGATGTACTGATTTCCTGCTATCATTTATATTATTTATTTATTTCTCTTGATTACATACTAAATATTATGAATATTTCTGTCTACATTAATGCATAATTAGTTATCATCAATTAACCCTGTAAGAGTTACTGTCCCGTCCCACTGATGTGGAAGGTGAAGTTCGGAGAGGAGGTTAAGGAGCTTTACCAGCGTGCAGCAGCTAGGAGACGGCAGACCAGGGCTTCAAGTACAGGTGGGCGGATTGGGGTTTTGTAGCTGGATGATTGCACTGCAGGCTGAATATTCAGATCCAGCAGCTTTGGTGCAGTGGGCAGGACCAGCAAGGGCATCTTTCTAGGACTAGGATTCACAGAACTGGTCTGCTTCAAGGGTATGGAGGGAGGAAGGGGCATGAGGCCCTGGCTGTCTGTGCTCCACCCAAGCTGAGGAACAGGCAGAGCCAGGCCGTGTTCCCAGGCGGCCCCTGCAAGGTCTGCGCTGGAAGTTATCTCCCCAGATGGGTGTCCAGGAAGCACCTCCGGGTGGCTTCCGAGCTGGGGGAGAGGCCGGCTAGGCTGCCAGCGTCAGTCTGGCTGTGATTTGGTTTCCTCTGACTGGATCTTTGTTTCTGTGAACCCCTTAGCTGTGGAGGCTCCCATACCGGGGCTTACTCAACGCTGCATGGAGTGCTAGCCTGGTTAAGTAAACACCGTTGGAATATTACCTGTCTGTTAACCTGTCAGAATTGCTTTACAGCCTGCTTTTATCTTCCCCCCCACGGAATTTCCCCTGGAGTTTTCTGCTTGCTCTCTGGTTCCTTTCCTCCCCGGCCTTCCTCCATCCTACAAAGCGTCCCCACCCCGAGTCATTAAATATTGTCAGAGTTCTGCCACTTACGGCTGCCTTGTTCGCCTGGTTCAGATAAATTGTTGTTGACTCTATGATGCAGACCAAGGACACTGGGCTCCCAGCCCCGGGAAAGTAACCAGCGTGCCTGCCAGGTGGGCTGAGGCCAGGGGGGCTACGGGTGTGGAGCTAGGGGAGGCCCACGGGAGGGAGCGCTGTGCCCTGGCCAGCAGGCTGGCTGCTGGCTGTACGCGGGCCCTCTTCCTTCCCTCTTGCCTACTCCACCCTCTCTCTAAACATGAAGTTTATACACTGGAGGGTCTTAGGGGAACGTCCAGTTCTGAGCCTCGAAGTCATTGGAGGCCAAGACCTGGCTCCATGTCTTGGGCTCATGCTTGATGGAATGAGTTCAAATGTTCTTTGGAGATTTGCTTTTTTTTGAAAAATTACAGATCGTAGTAAAATACATGTAACATAAAATTTACCATTTTAACCATTTTAAAGTATGCAATTCAGTGGCATGAAGTACATTCACAGTGTTGTATAACCCTCACCACTGTCCAGTTTGAGGATTAAAGAAAATCTTTTAAGTCTTTCTTAAATTATAATCAATATGGAAAAATTGCACCTATTTAAAGTGTACATTCTGAAGAGTTTGGACATATGAATACACCACCCCAAAGGAAACCCCACAAACATTAGGCAGTTATTTCCCATCACCCCCACCCCCTGCCCCTGCAGCCACTAATCTACCTTCTGTCTCTGCAGATTTACCTGTTCTGCATATTTCAGCTGAACAGAATTACATAATAATGTGGTTGTGTGTAGCCAGCTTCTTTTGTGGAGTGTCATTGTCTTCAAGGTTCCGAGATCTACTTTTGTCTTATACTCTGCACCCTCCAAAAGACAATGGGCCAATTGCTGAAGACCTGTGGGGTGGGCTTAACTTCTTTCTGGCCTCATTCCCTTATTCTGGTGGGCGAGGGCCTCTAGCCTTTCCATCAGCAGCCAGGTACCTGGAGGATTTTCACTGCCTCCATGGGGGAGGTCATTTTGACTTTTGCTGACACCACCAGGCTTCCTGCACTCCAGGTGCTACTGTCCATCCAGCCTCTGGGTCAGAGGTCGCACAGCTCACAGGGATACTCATCTTTGGGCATTTGGTCTCCACACTGTCAAGCAGAGTCAGTATGACAAAGCTAGGGTGTCCCCCTGCTGTGTGGCCTTGGTGTTTCCACCTGTAAATAGGGCTGACAGTATCCAGCCTTTAGGGCTCTGGTGATTAAATGCACCATACTAAGAATCACTGTGCGCAGCGCCTGGTGTTCAGGATGTGTACGGTAATTGGTTATTGTTAAAATCTAGGCCCTCTACATTGTCAGTGCCATATCCCTCCATCCCCACCCCACTGACCTTTGCCATACTAGAGGTTTTGGCAACTTCTAGAATGTGCCCAGGACTTTAGGGTGTCTTTTAATTTGATACATTTGCTGTTTTTCAGGATTCTGAAAAGGCTCCCAACTCAGATCATGGTTTGGTCTGAGGCAGGGAGAAAACCTTGCTTCTATCCAAGTCAGCAACAAAATTTCCTCATTTCCTTTCTTTTCTTTTTTTTAATTTTTTTTTATTTTGCACCACCGTTTTTGGAATTTCTCCCAGTCTAAGACTATTCTCAATTCACTTGTGTTTCCATTCTACCAGGCCGACCTCGAGGGGCCTTGGTGACAGGGCAGTCCGTTAATCTTGTGTGACACACAATGGGCTCCAGAAAGTGGGAAATAGTTAATATGCCCCAAGTGCCTCGTCCCTTTTGGGGTTAAGGGAAAAGTGATTTTATTTCTTTGCAGCCTGACTCGAGTTCAGTGTAGTTCTATAAAGCTTATTATTCTGTTTTTTGGTTATTATTACTTATGTATAATCAGCTTGTTATTTATGACACTGCGTGTTTATGTTATGATGTATTGTTATTATTTATTTATTATGTGAAGCAGGCTGTGCAGACATTGGTGGGCCTGTGACATCAGGTCCCGTCTTGGGCTGTTGTGAGTGATTAGTGAGTTGCATAAGCTCTTTGTTCCTTCGGGTCCACGCCTGTGACTCATTGGCCCTCTGCCTGTGTGTCTTGCGGTGTGAAGAAGAGGGAGTGGGCTGCTCCCTGGGCATCCCCTGCCACCCGGCTGTGGTGCCCGCTCCTGGCCACCTCTCTGTGTACCCTCTCAGGAGCTAAGCAGAGCCAGGTCCTGTACCTTCTCGTGCTGGGTTCCTCAGGAGGAGTCCACTGCTGCACTCTGCTGTTGGAACTGACCTTACTGTTGTTTCCCAAAGGAGATAGCTTTTTATTTTTAACTAGAAAAAAGTAAGTGACACTTCAGAGGTCCAGCAGTTGTTCATTTCCTTCTTATTATCTCCCTAACACTGTGAGAAAGGATGTGTGCATGTACATGTGTGTGTGTACATTTTTTCTCTATGAATGAGGATCCTGTTTCTTGAGTCAGATTTGATGAAGTATAGTTTGTAGACAGTAAAATTTGCCTTTCTTAGTGTTCAGTGGATTTTAATTTTAATGCACACTTCTCTTCCTGAAACATCCCTGAGAAACAGGTTTGGGACATGTCACTCTGTCCGTCCATGCAGCCCTGGGGTGGCCACATTCAGTGCATCACCGCTGAGATGAAGTGGTTTCAGCCATGACTAAAAGTGACCCCAGAGACACAGACACAGCTGAAGGGAGTCATTTCTTTTCTTCCATGGGGGAATCAAGGAACACTTGCTAGGTCTTTACCCTTAAGCCTTTAAGGAAGATCCTAACCAGAAGGGCACTAAACTAGAGGAGGCAGATTGCTTGCCTGCAGCAAGACATGCCACGGTCATTCCTTCCTGATGTGGACCCTGGCTCTGAGCTCTGGCCTGCAAGGCCCCTGCACTACTCATTCCAGGCACCTGTGACACAGAGTGTGGCCACGTGGGAGACGCCTGGAGCGAGTTGTCTGACCTCAGCCCTCTTGGGGCGACCTTGTCTTGCACTTAAGGGATTGTACCTCACTTCCTTCCTCACTGGAACAAGGGATTTCTGAGGCCGCTGTGGGCTCTGGGCAGAGAATGCACCTTCTTCCCTTTATGTCTCTGCCCCCTTACATGGTTTGGTGCAGGGTGTTTGGGCAGAGAGCTCTCTAGCCCCTTCCACTTCACTGGCTCTGTGATAAGGGTCCTACGGATTTGGTATCCCGTTGCTTGGAAACGGGTGGAAGTAGGCCAGTTGCCATCTAAGTGGGGCTGCTGAGCTTTCCAGGCCCACTAGATTTGAGGAAGTTAATACCTTCTCTTTTGCCTCCTAAGCAGGGAGAAAACAAGCAAAAACTCTGTCTACACTAAGACAGATAAGCTGCCTTCACCGGGAGCGTGAAGGGAGACAGAAACACACGCGACATTTTTTCCCCATCAACTGGCTAGTTTCTCTTCTGGAGCAATTGTGCTGCCTTCAAACCCACAAGAGACTGAGGCCGGCCTCAGTCTGCCTTGGGGACAGTGGCTGAACACCAATGCCTGTCAACAGAAGGGTGGGGAGAGCTTTAGGAGCCCAGAGCACAGCTTTGTCTTCTCGCAGCAGCGTGTGGGCTCAGAGCCACGTCCTGGCTGAGCGATAGTGTGTCCAGCTTGTTTGGGGCCAGAGCTGAATCACCATGAATCCCCCACAGCGTTGGCAGAGGCCGCTTAAAGAGACCCGGGACTGAAATAACAGAAGTGGTTAGATGTTCTGGCTAGAGTTAGCTGGAGGAGAGAAGCTGTCAGAATTTCTTGAGATTCAGGGAAAGCCCAGGCCTTTCTGCTGGGCAAAGATGAGAGGGGTCTCTGAGTTTTGTTAAGGGGGATCAGGGGCTGGCTCTGAGTCCTTACTTAAGGGCGATGCTTTCATTCCAAGGTGTCCGATAGGAGTGAACACTAATGGGACCAGACCTTTCACTTAGCCGAGTCCTGAAATCATACTCACCCGGAAGCCTCCCAATAGCCACAGGTGTAGTGGCCCATTTTATAGATGAGAAAGAGGCTTACAAGAATTAAGTGACTCACCCAACATTAAGAGCAGATCAACACTTTCTTCTTTGTGTTGTCTCTGCCCTCATAGGCCAAGTTTCTTTCTTAGCTAGCTCATGCTGCTGGGTTCCCAGCCCTCGGGGAGCTCATCTCAGTTTGCAGTCTTAGACCCATGACTGTGTCCGTCTGATCAGTGGTACCCCCTCCACTGCACTGGGGAGGCAGCTGCTTTTGCTGTACATTGTAGCTCCAAGGCCCAGCACACAGTAGACTCTTCAACTGTTGAATGTGGAGTGAGTGAATGATGCCCAACCCCTATTGTGAGCCTTTTGGTTGACTCCAGCCATAGCCCGGGCTGAGTATGTGGAATAAGGCCCTGTCTACATGGGTAGCCAAGTTCAGCCTCCTATTAAGAGGTTGGGGTGGAAGACAGGCCATGCACTTTACAGTTCCCAGCCAGCTCATGCCATCTGTCTGCTGCAGCAGGATGGCGTGGCCTGCCCATCTAGGCCGCTGCCCAGAATCATCCAGAGTGCTGCCTTTCCCACCCTGCTTCTCTCTGGGAGGGCACAGTAAAGAGGGCTGGTATGGGCCACCAAGAAGATGAGTCACTCCTCTTGTCTTCTGAGAAGGGAGGGGCAGGGGCAAACTGCGACCGGCCTTGGCATGGCGTGCCCACCTACTTTGCTCCCTTTCCCTGGCTCTTCCGGCAGCACTAGGCACTCATGTTACTTATGGATTTTGCCCACCCTTGAATTTCTCTTCAGAAATGTCCCATATTCCAAAATAGCCCCTTGCTTTTTCTTTCTCTAGAAGGCAGGAAATGTGGCAGCCACCCCAGGTCCATACAGCAGGAGAACCTGGGAGAAGAGAAGCCAGTGTTCCTAGACGTGATGAGTCCGTGCAGCTCCATGATTAGGCTCACCTTGGAAGGCAGACCCGATGGACCAATCAAACCACGCGGAGAGGGATTGGAGGCACTTGCACCTTCTCAGAGGTGTTCACTTAAAACTTAAATATGTGATTGGGAGGATTACGGGTATTTTGTTGAAGGCAACAAGGCAGTTTGTGGTTTTTAAAGGAGGAGGATCATCGATACCTCTAAATCACTTCTGGGGTCTGGCCTGGAGACCCAGAGAAGAGGTCCGCTGAGAACCCCAGACTTCCCATAGGTGCTGTCGTGCCAACCCTGGGGTCATCAGCATCCAGCCTACCTTGGCCAGAGTCTAAGGCCTGACAGCAGGTGTCATGTGGCCTTGCTTGTCCTATGACCAGCACTGGTTAACACCTAGATCCATACCAACTGCACCTGAGTCCTGGCCAGAGTTTCCGTGATCCAGCCTGGATGGGGATGTGGGGTTCGCTGCTGTTCCCCATCTGCCCCGAGTCACTCTGGCCTGAGTCACCTCTGTAAGAGGTGGTTTTTTCTTGCTGGAGTTCCATGTGCTCAGTCACACCAAGGTTATTCCTCAGTGTCAGGCTTAATACGCTGTAAGTTGTATTTGATTCCAGGAGGACGTTATGTTTGCAGGAGGGAGGTCTTTGCACATACCTCTCCTTTCACCCCGTGTGCTCACAGAGTGTACGTAACTACTCATAACCAGAAGAACACGTACGAGGCACTGGTGGGCTTCGTAAAGCCTTGCATGAGTGAGTCCCTTTTCCCAAATTCTGCTTTATGACAGAGCCCAAGTGTGTACACGACATGCTTGGAATTGTCTGGCCTGATCTTGTAACAGCCTGGCATTCTGTATAAGATCCGTAAGTTGAATTACTAAATGTCAAAAATGTCCAGATAGGCCTGAAGAGCCTCCATTGGCAGAAATGTGCTCACGTCATCCTGGGAGAGAGTCACAGAAATAACAGTGTTTTCTAAGGCTTTTATTTTTCTTTGCAATAACTTACTGGGCTTGTATTTTCTACAGTGCTCTATTAGTTAGCAGGAGAAAGCATTGCCTTGGTTTTTATTTTGTCCCCCCGTGCTTCATGGAGGTACAGGGATGAGTAAAAATTGTGTGTATTTAAGTTCTACAACATGATGATTTTACGTGTGTTATGTGTGTGTGTGGTTATCAAAGTAATTACCACATCCATCACCTCCTGTTGTTACCATTTGTGTGTATGGGGGGGTATAGACACTTAAGATCTACTCCCTTAGCAAATTTAAGGGAAGTGATATAGTATTCTTCACTGTAGCCACTGTGATGTGTATTAGAACCCCAGAACTCACACACAGTCTCTTGTGTTGTCCCTCGTCTGAAGTCCTCTCCTTCCTAGTGACCGGACAGCCGTGTAGGAAGAATGTCTTCCGGGCAGATGCCAAGACCCTGTAACCAGTTAGCTTTCTCTCTTCCATGGGCAGAGCCTTCTGTGGTTTTGGGGCAAAATTGAAAAGTGGAATGGTTCTACCAGCCCCTCCACCAGACCACAGAGCCCTGGGGAGACAACAAGCCCAGGATCACCGGCATTGCTCTGCTGGAGAATGTGGAACCAGTATCCCCTGCTTCAAAGACTGCCGCTCCTGTGACCCCAAGGTGTGGCCTTGACCAGAGTGACAAGATTGCAAACACTGGGTGGGGGGAGAAAATATCTCATGTTGCTGCCCTTTTCCTTCCAGGATTTTTTCCACTTCCCGTTGCTTTTAATCGGTTACGTTTAGACTCTTAGTTTAAAGCAGTGTCCCCCTTTAAGAGGTTGTGTTGTGTATTAATTCAAGCTGAGCTTGGCATGGAAGAACATTCCCTCTGACCAGTAGCTTGTTTTCTTTCTTTCTTTTTCTCTTTTTTCTTTTTGCAAGCCAGGATGGCGCTGAATAATTCCCCAGCTTGGGGTAGGGCTCCATTTCTCTAATCCTTCCCAGCCACCTCTTTTCCAGTCTTCCCAATATATATATATATCACTTGATAGTGTTTCTGAGCATGGGGACAGTGTTTTGCCCTGAAGAACAGGAGTCTCAAAATAAAATATGGGCTTCTTTTGAAGAGAGACCCCTGTGGCCACAGTTAGCATGCTGGGCAGGTCCTGGTTCAAGCTTACTTTGAGCCTTTTTTAGACATGCAAGCAGTTTTATAATCTTGATCCTTCTCCCTATTCTTGTTTCCATAAAAAAAAAAAAAAATTGCCATGTAGCTTTGCTGACTAGCCAACCCTGTGTTCGTCCTGCTGCATATATTACGGCATGAGTCTGCACACAGCTTTTCCTTGAGGGAGTTTCGATAGACACTACAGAGATGAGAAGGAAATTAAACTCAGCGGGGGTTGCCCTTGTACCCCGAAAGTAATTCCATGATTGAAATGCCAAAAGCCCAAAGATGTCTGTCAGATGTAGAGAGAAGACCGGAACTAGGTTGAGTTGACAAGAGTGAAAGTTTTAATTTCTGGGTGGTTCTTTGAAACAATCAGTCTGGTTTGGGGGAAAATGATGGTCTTGAAAGTTCATTAACACTTTCCGGTCCTGGAGTGGAGGAGCAAGTTTACCAAGGAACTCTGTTATTGTCGCAATTACTCTTCTATTGATGTGAGGCACGTCGGTTCAGGCTTTCTGGAGGAGAGAAACACAAGGTGACTGAAAGGCATTGAAGGACAAACATTTGACACTGTTGGGGATAGGACAGGCATGCCCTGTGTGGAGAAGTTTGTCCATTCTGCATCTATGCATCAGTGAAAAATGCTGGTCAATGGGAGGATTTCACCCATCCACAGAGTGGAATATTAGGGAGCGGTTGGAAGATATGCTGTGGTTTTATATTTGTTGCTACGGAGTATGTCCATGATGCATTGTTGAGTACAATTCATTTAAAAATGAAGTGAAATTACAATATAGCATCCCACATGAGATCCTGGAATAGGAAAAAACTACATTGGTGAAAAAAATGGGGGCTTTAAATAAAATCTGTACTAAAACTAACTAAAATTGTTAGTTTTGACAAATATGTGTTGGTTACGTGAAAGGCTGACACTAGGAGATGTTGGATAAAGGATGCACAGGAACTGTCTATATTGTCTTTACAACTTTTCTGTAAATCTAAAATTATTCTGGAAGAAAAGTTTTTTAAAAAATAACTATATATATATTTATGCACATTTAAAGCTTGTGGGAAGATTTTTAACAAAAGATGAATAGGTTACATCTGAGTGCTGGGATTGTGGGTAATTTTCTGGTTGCTGTAAGAATTGTTTTATGTTAACAGAAGTCAGTAAAGCACCTTCCCTTTGGGAAAGGAAGTAGCATACACAATATAACTTTGTTTTTGGTTGGATACTGGCAGCTGTCTCTCTGTTAGACTTCATGGTCCTGTGGGGTTAAGTCTGCCCTTCTGGGTACAGCTGGTGAGGTCACAGAAGCTACAGTTAGGAGCATGGACTTCGGGATGAAGCAGAGAGACCTAGTTTGCATCCATCTCTTGCCAGCTGCGTGGCCTTAGGCAGTTACTTTGTCCATGGCTCAGATTTAAAAAAAAAAATCTCTAATGACCCTGATCTCATAAGGCCATTAGAGAAATTAAATGAGGCCACACAGTGGTACTGACAATGACTGCCTCCGTTGCTTAGTGTAAGGGCCTGGAGAACTCTGTCCCTACTGGATTCTGGTATTTGATGTCTCTTACTGTGAACACATTTTTCTAAAACTATTTCACTTCTCTGATAGAAGAAAGTGTGAATTATATTTATTTGTTAATTCACTTAAGAATTTATGGGCTCTTGCTCAAACATTATTTGAGAATCTTTATTATGCTTTTCCTATTCCCAGTCCACCGTGCCACGTCTTGTGACCACATAATCTCGGTGGGTTTTGTTTGGGTAGTTTTTGTCTAAATTCAGCCACTTAAAGGAAATCATTTAGGTGTGTTTTTTTTGTTTCATTTTGCAGCCCAGGTCTTTGTATAGAGGTGCACTGGTCCTTGCTCTACCTCTGAGTATGGGAGAAGTCTTTGAATGGCCCTGCGGAGATACTCCTTGTCATCCCTGATGATAAATTACATAAGACATTCCCACGCATTCACATGTCCAGAAAGGGTGTCCCGGCATGGTGAACTCAGAGCAGGAGCCTTGTCCTTTTCTGTGCAGAGTGGGATGCTCTGGGAGTCGGCCTGGAGCCCAAGCCACCTGCCTTGTCCCCTTAGGTGGGCCACATTTCAGAAAGATCACTAGAGCCTGTGGGAGCCCCCCTTCTCCGTAATACTGCTGTGGTCGTTAAGCTCCCAGGGTCTGGTATTCTATGATTCTAGAACATTTGGCAAGAAAAAGCATTACCTTGCCTTCCCCTTCAGAATGCAAAAGTAAACAAAAATCCCAAACTAACATCAGAGGCCTAAAGGCTTTGATCATACCATTAAAAAATGTTTATTTAATACTGGATAAAAATACACTGCCTTACCTTTGGAAAAAAAATAATTAAATAACTAGGAGGGCTTCAAAGTATTTCCTTTCCTTGTGCTTTCCAGGAGGAGAAATATTTTTCAAAGTCATTTGAATATTAAAGAGCTCGGTCCAGAAGCCCTGGGTGTCTGGGATGGAGATCAGCATGGCTGTCAAGTGTCTTTCAAAACACTGGATTTTTGCACAGTGTGAGAAAGAGACCCTTTCCCTGCTACCCCTGATGTCATCTTCCCTCTTTATATTTTCAATCTGGGATGTGTGGTAAGAAACTTAATCCATTTGTTTCTGATTCATTTACACTTAACTCATCAAAATGCTATTTAGCGAGAGGTGTTTCAAGCCCACGAGCGCTCGCTTCTGTGGAACAGGAAATTGCATCTTGCTCAGGGTAACTGAATACAGACCCCAGCGGCTCTCCCTCTGGACCCCAGAGTGAATCTCTTCAGTGGGTGGCTTTGGATCCAGCCTTGTGCCTTGAAGGCCTCCCCTGGCTCTCCCTTCCCCAGCCTCCTCGGTCTGTAACACCAAGGATTTGTGTGCACAGCCTCCAAGCTCACCACATCAGTGGTCTTTCCACATGAAGCTGCTTGAGATGTTCTTTCATTTCCTCCCCCCCACCGTATTTTATTTTAGAAATTTATAAATATATAGAAGAGTTGAAAGAATTCTACAGCCAGCACCCACATACCCACAATGTAAACTCCACAATTGCCTTCTTCAAATTCCACAATGGGCTCACTCTGTCACTTACCCAGCATGGTCCTCAGACCACTCTCTGGTCCATTTCCTTTGATTCATTCTGCATAAATGGCAGACTGCAGCGTACTTCCCTCCAAATACTGCAGCTTGCATCTCATTAAATAGAACTCAATGTTCTGTTGCAGACTTTTTTTTTTTTTTCCTCTTAAGGCAAAATTTGCCTGCACTGTTCTGGAACTAATCAGAAGAATCCATAGGTCACTGAACAATACTAGCACCCAGGTAGCTCCCAGGGCTTCTGCTATCTCTCTTCTCACCTGGGCCCTTTGTACAATGACTCTTCTGGGTTTTAGCCTGCCTCGATCAGCTTTTCTGTTCTAAGAGAACTTTATATAAATGAAGCCTGACAGTATGTATAGTAGCACCCCCCATTACCCACAATTTCACTTTCACTTACCTGAGGTCAAATTCCAGAAGTGAATAATTTGTAAGTTTTAAATAACTTTAATTACAGTATATAGTTATAATTATTCCATTTTATTAATTACTGCTGTTAATCTCTCACTGTGCCTAATTATAAATTAAACTTTATCATAAGTATGTTTATCTAGGAAAGATCATGGTTTCAGTACTATTTGCAATTTCAGGCATCCACTAGGGCTCTTGGAATGTGCCCCCCTTGGCTAAGAGGGACAACGAGTCTTCTTTATATCATTCTTTTTTCAGCCCACATGTTGCTTTTATTATCATGTGTATCGGAGGGTGGCTCCTTTTTGTGTGCGTGTAATATTGAGGATAGAACCCAGGGCCTCACACATCCTAGGCAAGTGTACTACCACTGAGCTAAATCCCCAGCCTTTTTAAAAGTTGTTTTTACTTTGAGACAGGGTCTCCTTAAGTTGCCCAGATTGACCTTGAACTTGAGAGTCTCCTGTGTCAGCTGCCCAAGTAGCTGGGATCATAGGCCTGTGCCATCCCACCTGGTGAGGGTAGCTGGCTCCTTCTGACTGCTGAGTCATGTGCCATTATATGACTGTCCTTTGTTTTAAATCTGAAGGGTACTTGTCCTCTTTCCAGGTTTTGGCTGTTTTGAATGAAGTTACGAACATTCTTGAATAAAACTCCTTGTGGACACAGGTTTTTCCTTCTCTCGAACACATAGGTAGGAGTGGATTTGGTGGGTCATAAAGTAGCTGTGTGTTTGATTTGATAAGAACATGCCAGATTTCTTCGCAAGCAGCCGTGCTGCTTTACACTCCCACCAATATCTGAGCATTCCAGGTGCTCCACTGCTCGGGTCACGTGGGCTGCTGTCTCTCCATGGGATTTTAGGCACTGGCGGGTGTGTGGTGGTATCTCATGTCCTCCCCTTGTGCCACGTGTATTACCTGTCATCACACAGATGTAGAATAAAGTAACGCGGGAGAGCAGGTTCATATAGAGGATGGACTTCTGAGCCAGGCCAGCTCAGCCTGACCTCTGAAGGACCTTCGAAACCTTTCTTCCCCTTGGAAAGCTAAGGTTTTTCCATATTCCTCTTTCTCGTGGATCTGTTATCCTCTTTGGAGGGTGACTACCTCCCTGGCAAGGGCACTTCCAGTACCTGGTTCCGTGCAGAGCTCTTGACTCTCTGGGGATTTGAGTAGGCACTGCGTATTGCTGTCACCCTTGGTCCACCTCATTGGCTCAGCCC
Organism: Erethizon dorsatum; assembly: GCA_028451465.1. NCBI lineage: Eukaryota > Metazoa > Chordata > Mammalia > Rodentia > Erethizontidae > Erethizon > Erethizon dorsatum. Next base: position 10,403,219 of record CM051826.1, read on the forward strand.
TTGAGACTGGGGCCTCTGTTGCCTCACCTGGGTCCCCGTGTCCAACACAGGGAGAGACACGTAGTAGGTGCTTCATAGATACCTGAATAAAGGGATAGCCTTGTCTTTTCCCTCCTGCAAGTTTTTGTCCATTTATTCAACTGATACTGTTTTCAGTAAGACCTGGTCCCTGCTGTTTTTTGGGGGTGGAAGTGGGGTGTCTGTCTGTGAGAGAGAAGGAGGGTAAAAGTAGCCCACCTTTCAGATGGGAATGTGCCTATGACTTGGGCATGCCGCTTATCCTCTAAGACTCTCTGTGCTCATCCGTGCAATGGAACAGTCATAGTTTCCACTGCACTAGGCCATTGTAGGGATTGGATCCTGGGCCTAGAAAGCCCTCAGCATGCGGACTGCAATATAGTGACCCTCCAGGAGGGAAAGCTTGTAGTTTCAGGTGAAGAGACACCAGCCATTCAACTCCTGGGGTAGATCAGATCTGCTCCTGAAAAGGCATTTCTTCCTACCACCCAGGGTCATCTCTAGTCAGAGGCCGATTGAGGCTGTGGCTGCATGCCCCATGGACACACAATGTGAACTGGAGATTAATGTGTAAAAGGATTTTTTTTAAACTTTGCAAAGGAAGCATATACCCCACACTGGGTGTAGCATTGGCTTTGACCACAGAGCTGGATAATCTCGGGTTCCTCCAGTGGGCATTCATCAGTTACCTGACACAGTGCTTCATAAGAGTTTGATGATATTCTTGGCCTCAGCCTGGGATTTTCTTCCCGTCTAGCCTCAGGCTGTTGGGACTAACTATGTCTGGTCCTTTCTTAGTAAGCAGAATTGTAAATAATCAGCATGCAGTGCCTACAGGACACAGGCTGTAGGAGAGAGAGAGAGAAAGCATCGTGTTTCTAAGAACAAGGAGGAGAAGCAGGGAAATGGTGAATGGATGTGAACTGGAAAGGTCATGCTGGTGTTGGTCCTCTTCTCCTACAACGCTCAGTTCACTTTTGTGGAGCCTCGTCAGCTCCGGGATCCAATCACCCTTTTCTGCTTCTTCACCCACCTCTCCAAGCCCATCTTGACTTCCCTTTGGGTTCGGGGAGCCACAGTGCAGTTCAAACAGCTGGGCCTGCTGTCAGGGGCAGAGCGCTGTCTGGATTCCCCTCCAGGCTCCCCCTCCAACACCACCTTGATCCAAGATTGATAAAGAGACATTGGCAAGAGCCGGAGAAAGACATCTCAATTGTTTCAACTTGCAGAGAGGAGGGGGAGGTGGGTTTTAATTCGCAGATGACTCACGCACACAACACCCCCCACTGCACCTCCCCCTGCCTTTAGAAAGTTCCAAACCCAACACAAAACCAGAAACAAGCCACAAGCAGGTTGCCCCCTTGTCTGAACACACACTTGGAGTTTGAGACACTCTTGGTGAAAGGTTCTCTGGATGGGTTCATTGGGCGAGCTTTATAGAGCCAGCCCTGATCTGGGGAGTTATTCCCATTTTCTGGAAGTGGGTGATTCTCAGAGCTAGGGGAATGGGCCATCCTGGTAAAGCCAGGTTAGTCGAAGGCTGCCCCATGCAGCCTGCCCTCCCCCACCCAGTCCCTTCGCTGTGGTCTTTGAGAACAGCTCCTGCTCTGTTTCCGGGACTCTGAATGCAGTAGCTGTTGTCCGTGGGCCCACAGAGAGGACATATCATGTAACTGCTCCAGGCTTCATTCCTATGCAGGACAGGTAGGCTGCAGGCTCTAACAAGCCGCCAGCCAGGCTCCACCGAGGCCTCGGCACCAGTGGAAATTTTAAAAAAAGAGCAAGCAGGAGGGAGTGAGTGAGCGAGAGACGGATTATTTTGTTTCGACGTGTTTGAAAGCAGGATCTGTGGCCAGTTGGGGTTTTTTTCCCTCCCCCCCACCCTGCTATTTACACAGTCTGTTCAGAGACACACTCGGGCCTGTTTGGATTGGGTATTTGCTCCGGAGACGGGCCAAGTATTTCAGCACTGCGCATTGGCACTGCCACCTCGGCGGCACCAGGAGGCCCAGTCGGTCACAAGACCTCATAGGGCCTCCTCCTCCTCTGCTTATCCTCCTTTTACCTCCTTTCCCTTCCTTGCCCCTGATCCCAGCAACCTTGGGTGCCAGGGAGGGAGGCCAGGCTCAGTGGACTTTGCTTTAAGAGTGAGGGCTTTTGAGGCTAGGGCAAGGGTTCCTTTGTGGAAAGAGAGGATTGGGGTACAGACTTTCTTAGGATGGATAGCTCTTCTCTAGGAAGGTCTGGGGTGTAACTTGCAATATGTGGAATAGTGCCAGGAATAAGGCAGCATGAGGTAGCTGGAGCCGCTGCAGATTTGCATGAGGGGTGTTCTCTAGGGATGCTGACCTGGAACACAGCTGATCTGGAGATGCTGAGTGGGACAGGCATAGCCAGCACTATGCGCCTGGTCCTCCTCATGCCAAGTGGGCTGCAGCATCAACAGCATCGCTCCAGAACTTGCTGGAAATGCACGTTCTCATCCCACCCTACCATGGAATTGGTATCTGCATTTTAATGAGGTCCTAAGGTACTTTGAGTGCATTAAAGTTTGAGAAGTGCTGCTCTCAAACCTGTGTTTCCCAAAGGGAGTTAGTTTTCTGGCTGCCTCCTCATGCCTTGGGATGCTTTTGGACAAAAAGAGTCTGTAAACCAGTACTTTTGGAGAAAGTTGCAAAACGCAACCCCCTCTTGGAAAGCCATTGGCTTGTGTTTGCGGGTGAAGTCTGCTTGAGAAGTTCTGCAACAAAGAAATCCATCTAATTTGAATTAACTCTGTGTCCCCCAAGTTGACTCAGATCTTTTCCTACCACTTCCCCCCAGGGAGCATGTGTCAGTGTCCTTTAGTCCATGTCAAGTGGCTCCTGCCTTGAGGGACCTGCTCTGCTGAATGAAGGGGTTTACCTTTTGGATTGTCTAAGGTCCTGGCCTTCATTTCTGGGATAGAACATAGTGGGCAAGATGTGTAACCTGGGACTAAGCTCAACCCCTTATTGGGGGTGTGACTTTTGCCAAGTTATGTAGCTACACCCTGCCTCAGTTCCCCTCTCTGTAAAATGGGAATAATGATAGTATTTAGTAAATAAACTTACAGTAACATTTGTGTCATTCGATAGTACCTCCTAAATAAAATCTAGCCAGCTAGGTTTTTAAAGTGTTCCTCTCTTTGGGTCACTGCCTCTCAAGATATATAGATATATAATCCCAAGCCCAGCTGTGCATCAGAATCATCCATGGAGTTCTTTGGAAAACAGTTTCCCAGAGCCCCATACCTATCCCCTGAGTCAGTCTCCACCAGGGGAGCCTGGGAATCTGCATTTTAAGAAGCTTCTTGGTTGAGTGCTGGGCAGCTACCAAACCAGGGATGGCTGGTGAACACCTCCTGGAGGCTGGTCTCCTAGAGCTGAGTGAGAACTTCTCGGGCTGTGAGGAGTCTGTGAACTGGCCGAGGGTTCTGACATTCATGGTGGAAGCGTCCTCTCTGCCCTTCAGTCCCCTCAGCTGTGAAACGAGGGAACCATGTGAAGTATGATCTTTGTGCCAGCAGCCACCGCATCCTCAGGACCTCGTTAGCGTGCAGAATCTCTGGCCCCATCCTAGACCTGCGGAATCAGAACCTGCATTTTATTAAGATGCCCAGGGAGGCGCTCATTAAATAGAAACAGCACCTTTCCGGAAAGGGTAGAAAAGTCAAGCTTGTAGGAGGTGGCTGTAGTACCCCCTTTCTTGATAGCAAGAGGGTTCGGCTTGGGCGAGGAAGGTGTGGTGTGGGTGACCAGCTGCTATCCATCCATACTGGACAAGAGGAAATGAGCTTCAGGAGCCTTGGGGGTTATGGTCAGATTTATGAGAACATTTCCTGACATGGAAGGTTATGAGTCCCTGGGAAGGTTTGCAGTAAGCTTTGGATGAGTCTTTCTGGAGTCCATTAAAATCAGACTTATTGCCACGCATCCATTTTAGGAACATTTATTTAGGTGTCACCTATATGGTTAGCTTGGGTACCAGTAGGTTTGCAGCAGCAGTTGTGGATTGCAGTGGCTCTGTACTGCTGCTGTTTATGTGCATACTGCTCATCACCAAAGCCAGACAGATCTGTCTGCCTGTGCATAGAGCTTTGTGTGATCAGAAGTTTGGCATAGTCTGGAGGGAGCTCTGATAAACTGATGGCCTTGTAGAAGTGCATCTGTGATCTCTTGCTGCATAACAAACCACCCCACAACTTAGTGGCTGATTCTGGAATCTGGGCTAGGCCTAGCTGGAAGTTCTGCTGGCCTGACCAGTGGTTGGTTACTCAGGGAGTTTATTCTGCTAAAGGTTTGGTTGGGGATCAGGCTCAGCTAAGACACTGGGCTTCTCTCTTTTCCCTATTGTTTTGGGGCTTCTCTTTCTCCCTGTGGTGTCTCCTTGTGACCCCTCCAGTTGTGTAGTTTGACTTCCTATGTGGCTGCTAAGTCTCCTTAAGCTTAGGACCACAACAGGCATCACATTACTCCTGCCACTTTGTACTGGCTGAAGCAAGCCACAAGACCAGCCCAAATTCAAGGGCGGCAGACTAGATGAAGCCGTGGATCTTGGCAGACAAGATTCATTGGGAAGGTTCAACATGACAGATGACCATGTGGAGCTGCTGCTGCATCCCCTGAAACCTGGCTGGGGCGCAGGTCTCATTTTGTGTCTGAGAATGACAAGGGTGTTTTTAGGCCACAGCTCTGACCTCTGTCAGCTTTTACGATATTCTGGGCATCTCTGCCTGAATATTCTGTGGTAAAACACCCTGTCCTCAGTATTTTATTAGTAGTATGGCCATCATTCTTCTGATTATCACACTCTATAATGTGAAGTGAGGTTCAACCCTCCTGCTTTTCTCTGGCCCCCAGCATGGTTTCCCATGCAATCCAACACAAAAAAGGGTATTGAGAGGGAATTGGCAGGCCCGGGTGGCTATTTCCACTGCTCCTACTTCATGGAGGCTCTTACTCATGCCAGATCTACTGCAAGAACTTCTTGCTGACCACTCTCCCCCACCCACACTGCTGCAGTCTGTTTCCTCCTGAAAACACCACTTTCATCTGTCCTGTACTCTCCCTGTGAGGATTCCTGTTTCCTACAAGATAGATCGGAAGTCCAAGGATCCAGATGGGATTCTTCCTCAATCCTGAGCAAAGCGCCTTTTTGGGCTTAGCCTTATCTGCCCAGAAACAGTCTCTTTTGATCCCAGACGGACATCTTAGTGCCTCTCGAACTCAGCGAGCTCCTCTTTCACCTGTGCACACTTGGTTTGTTTGTACCTCTTCCTTTCCGCAGGTTGGAATCTGTTCTGCCTTTTTCTTGAAGCCTTCTCTGCACACTCGTGTCACGGTAGTATCCCCGCAAGTCCTCGAACATGTGTGAGCTTTACTAGTAACTTGGTGCTACTCACAGTGTGCCATAGTCTCTTCTTTTTCTCTCCCGTGACTTTGGAGCAATGTCTCAATGAAAAGAAAATAAAGTACTTCCTTACAAGGCTGAGTACCGCACTTACCTGTGGGGGATATGTCTTAAATAGCTTTTGCCCTGTTGAGGAGACAAAGGATTTTTTGTGTGAGGTCTAGCTCCGTTCTCTACATGCTGAAGTTTCTTTAAGGAAGGGCAGTCGTTTATTCTACCAGGAAGGTAATGGTCCACGTGGCACCATTATTGGCACTGAAACTGCAGAACGGAGTGGAAGGGAAGAGCAGGAGCTCTCCAGGAAGACTTGCTGGACTTCAGATCTTGTCCCTGTCTTTGCTGCAAAGACAGTACTTCTCACTGGGGTGCTACTGGCATTTAGGTGCTGAAAATATGTGCTGTGCAGATATCCAGGATCCCTTCCACCTGCTGCTCAGTACACTGTGACACCCTAGCATGTCTCCCCACCATTTTCCTAACCCCCCACTTAAAGACCTCCAAGCCTCACTTGATAACCTCCTTGGCAAACTGTTCTCCTCCCAAGATCCTTAATGAACCATCCCGGGCTGTTGCAAGAATTACATTAGGTTTTGACGTCAGGTGGCTGGTACATAGCTAATGTTTATCAAGCACTTAAGTTATTAATTTATTGAACAATTGTCATGGTCACCAGGTGACACATCACCACTGTGGAGGTAGGCACACCAGCGTTTTACAGGCTGAGGCTCTGGAAAGCCTTTTCCTCTTGCCTGTCCAATTGCCCTTTGCCCTAATGGCTTCAATGCTTCTCAGTACCTCTGTTTCCTTGTCTGGGGAACACCTGTCTCCACCTGCCTACCAGGAGTGGCAAGAGTGCACATCCTTGGGAAGCACCACAGTGGCTGCTTGCTTCTTTCCTAAAAGCAGATATGAGGTTTTGCAAATTTGTTATGGAAACTACAGGACATTTGGCAGGTATTTATCAAGCACCAACTATAAGCCCGATACCTAAATAGGATCTAGACAGTGGGTGGTGAGGCCAAGAAACAACAGTAAATGCACATTTATTCCCATATATGTGTGTTGCTAGATTGTTCTCACCTGTCCACTCTCAGGACTGATCTGTACACATGTGTAAGTAGTGTGTGGATGTATGCGTGATATTCTGAGGGCAAAGAGGAAATGAGGGCCGAGGCAGGAAGATGCTATTTGTGCTTAATAATTGGGGAACAAATAGAAAAGAAGATTTAAGTGGCCCACTTATATATGTGCAATTGTAGCCAGCTTGGCCAGGTAAAACATTGAAAACCCAAGCATGGCGATTTGGCTGGATGGAAACTAGGTCTGATTTGTCAAAGGAAGGGTGTCTCCTCCTTGATGACTTCTTTCATGATAAATTGTTTCGCAGGTTCTGCTCAGCTGCTGCAGGTGTGCGTAGTCAACTCAAAGGGCTTCTGCCATGGGAAATAAGGCTGGGGGCAGAGCCAGTGACTTGCAATGATTATAGGCCACATAATTGCCAGATGTAAAGAAGAGAACAAAAAGACTTGGTTTCCTTCAAGTGTGAGGCACCTTGTCTGAGGTGTTTATGATCTTAAGGGCTTTACATTTAATGATGACTTTGTTGGGGTAGCAAGAAGGGTCATGGATGTAGAAGGAGTTCACCCAGGTAAGGGAGAGGGAGTTTGGGTCTGGGCTTTGCTCTCCAGACTTAGGGATCACTCATTTCCATTCATGTGTGCTCTGTGCTGCCATAGAAGACCTCTCCTTGTGAGTCCAAGGTTCTGAGTCTTTCTAAGTCAAAGATGGTCTATTAGTGGGTCATGGGGCAGAGCCAATCCAGCGTCTATTTTGTTCGGCTAATGGCATTCACTATTTCACTTCTTAAAAGTATTACAATAGATCATTAGAAATCCAGTTTTCTAGCTTTCCTTGAAAAAAATCAGAAAATCTGGCACCTGTGGGCTTCTCTTTTCCCACATGGCAAAAATCAGCAAGCTGAGCAATAAAAGTCTCCTATCTTTCTAAAGAATAAAAGCTTGAGTTTTCTTGCAGAGTCCTTCCTAACAAGAATAACTTCATTCCTGCATTTTGAAATCATGCGATAAAACTGCAAGATTTTCCTGTTTGCTATGAACAGCTAATTATGTGTAACTTCAGTAATTATGTGAAATTTCTTATTAAATACCTATTTAATTTTTATTTGGGTAGACATTTTTAAAAAACAACCCCCCCCCCTTTTTGGCAAGTAAAGTATTCCTCTTTTAAAGGAAAAATAAATAAAATAAATGTCTCCTTAAGATGGGCCATTTGCTCTCAATTCCTTCATATCCTCACCCCTCCCCACCTCATCCTCACTACACCTGGCCCTTCTTGGCCTGATTTAAGTGACTGGTGGCCCCGTAGGCATTCAGGCCATGGTCCAGATCCAAATGCAAGTCCTTCCCTCTGTGGAAGGTGGTGCTCTAGGGGAAGGCATGGGTCGGCTGCTGTGTTCTTGGAACCAGTGGTACCAGCAAGAATGTGTGATTCTGCAGTGCTGGGTCAAAAGGCCAAGAGTTCAGAAGTCATGTTCCAGCTGTGCCCTTGACTTTCATGATGATCAGTCAGCAGTCATTTAACCCAGGTCAAGCTGGGGGCAAAGTGCTGAATACCACAGTCTCCTTAATACATCTGCAGTGGAATCATTTAAGAAGGGGACATGCCTCCATAAGGAAGTTTTACCTACATCACTGTCCCTTGTCATTCATCCCCAGTGTCTTTGGTGTAAAAGTTGTCTTGGGAGTTCAGTTAAAAATCATTCTAATGGATATGTTCATTTTGAAAAGCTGTTTGGTAGTATCTGCTAAAATTTGACATGTGCATTTAATTTCTGAGTATCACTATATACCTAATAAAAATACATTTCTATTTCACCAAAAGATGTGTCCTAGAATGTTCATAGTTACACTTTTCATAGTAGCTCCAAATAAGAAATTACCCAAATAACTATTAGTAGTAAAATGAATAAATTTGGGATATGTATTTAACAGAATACTATATGGCAATAAAAATGAGTGAGCTATAGCTACACAAAACAGTACAGATGAATCTCCTGGTCATAACGTCGAGTGACAGATAACAATAATATCTAGATAAGATAAAGGCTGCACATCATATTATCACATTTCCGTAAAGTTCCATACTGAGAAAACTAATCTATGGTGCCAGAAGTTTGGATAGTGACCATCTTTGGTTGGCGGCAATGACAAAAGTGAGCAGAAGGCAGGCTTCTGGGAAGATTGGCAATAATCCAGTTTTTGATGTGAATACTGGTTTCATAGTTGTGTTTATTTTGTGAAAATTCAGTGAGCTATACACATGAAATGTACACTTGGGTGTTTATTTTATTGCAATAAAAAATTTAAATCAATAAGGGCAAAACAACACAAAAACCCAATTGCAAAGACATAGCGTTGAAAGTTCTGAGAACTAGTGCTGGGGGTTTTTGTACAGAATCCTGTAGTTATCAGGCTTCTTATATACAAATAACAGACACCACCTACAGTTAATTTCAGCCAAGAAAAGGTTTGTTAAAATCAGATTGTATAGCTCAGTCTCTCTGTGCTTGTGGGGAAATGGGATTTGGAGGCCCTGCGGCCAGGAACACATCCCTAACACGTTGAGTTGGTGCGAGGATGACATTACATTTACTGCTGGGGATATCCATCTTGGGATACTTTACTAACCCTGGGTGCCTCTCCAACCTGTGCCTCTCCAAACAGAGTATAGCTCCTACCACCCACCACTGTCCTATAAGCTAGAATGCTCATAAGTGTGCTTTTTGTCATTGTCCCACATTAGAAAGTACTCTGTTGCTACTCCTGTCCTCATCATTTGTTTGGCTAACAAGCCTTCTATTGCTTTGTATTACTGCTTCTGGTTCAAAGTCAGATAAGGTCGTGGCTCATTAGGGAAACCTGAACCTAGTGTTCTTGCCCTAGATGCAAGGGAGGCTAGAAATAGAAGCACCTGGAGTTTTCAGCCCCAGCAACAGGAGGCAGCCTCTTTTCATGAGGTAGGACATTCTTCAGATTTATGAGATTGACAGATGTCAACAAAGGACATGGTCTACCTCGTAATAACTAACTGGTTCTCTTAGCTGCTGGAGGAAGAAGTGTTCAGTGTGAACAGAATTTTGCTCATCTTTCCCAGACCAGGGAGAAAGTGTGCCCACAAAGAGGCATCCAGTGGCTAAACATTTTACTCCTTCTCCTTGTCTTAACCCATACATTCCCAACTAGCATGGAAGGGGGCATTTGATCCAAGCACCATGGGAGGTAGGATGAAAATGAGTAAGTTTAGCATGAAACTTGTACAAAGTTTCTCCCCCACCAAATACTAAGGGCAGAGGGTGGGCCCGTGTCAGAGTGGTCAGCAGCTGAACAAAGAGATGTGTTGGCAGGACACCCAAGGTCATCTAGCTCAGCTTCCCACCACTGAAGGAATTTTCTGTTTATTTGGTCACATTTCAATGTGCCAAAATTCTCTCATTGTTTTTAAAAATTGATGTATCCTTAATCTCATCCATACAGAAAAAGTAAGAGTATTTAGTGATCATAATTGATCTCCTTCCATTGAAATAATACTCTCCATTTTGTTAAGGGTTGATGTGGTTGCTTTTTTGTATTTTGTATTTTTCCTTTTTTTGGCTCATGTGATGGATTCCTTGGGGAAAATAATACATTCTCTCTGAGCATCATTTTTCTCATCTGTAAACAGGATGATAAGATTATTGAGGAAATTAACAGTAATGAAGCATGCAGGACCATTATATGCACCATAGTCATCGTTCAAATTAGTAGTAGTGATAAATGGGCTAATGATCTGTGTCCTAGAGAATTTAGTGATAAAATGAGATAACATATTAAAGCACTTAGCACTGGGCATGGATTATAGTAAACACCCAATAAATTATAGTAACAATTGGTATTATTATTTGCAGATGCAGAATGTCTGAACTTAGCAACAGGATGATAGGATTAACTGTGTAGGTGGAATGTCATCCCCTAACAGATAGATTATGGAAGAACATCCAGCTCTCCATTCCAGAACTCCTTCTCTGGTCCAGGTCCGAAGCTGAAGACATATTATACAGATGGGGAAACCTAGGTCTTAAAAAATCTCACCATTGCCAAGCAACTTAAGAGGTGGACACAGCGTAAGTGAACTCACTGAGCTGCGGACCAGGAAGGTCCAGGTTTCCATTGCACGCAACTGAAACCTCCCGTTGTCACAGTGTGTGCATTTCTGGGAGTCACTTTGCACGGCCCATCTAACCAGAGCAACAGAAGATGAGCAGTTCCGTCGTTTAGTTTCAGTAAATGCCTTAACCATATGTTGATTTGCACTTCCATAATTTAAGGTCCCAAGTAGGAAAACTGCCCGATTCCTCTTTAGCTCTCTAGTAACTGTCTTTCTTGCTGGACAGAGCTGGGAGAAACACCTGGCCAGGCTCTCCATCTGTGGAGCCAGCTCTGCTGGCTGGAAGAGTAAGTGGAGTGTGTTGGCAGATTGCTGACCGGCCACCGTGCGGGAGCCCATAGAGCTCATGGCTGCAGATAAACAGGATGGAAGCAGGGTGCTTGGGGAGCACCACATGTTCCTGATCTTCCTCTTTGTCCCCTCCCTGACTCTTCCTGCTGCCTTGCTTATGCCACACTGCAGACAGCCTGGTGGGAGAGCAGCCTCCGGTTTCCAGGACAGGTTCCAGGACAGGAAGATGCCCGACTGGGGAAAAGCTTTGCCAGCCATTGCCAGGTACACCTGAGCTGGGCTCAGCAGGGAAAGCTCTGTGACTGCAAGAGGTTAAAACTTGCCCCTGTGTTTACTTTTGTTGGCTGCCACACTGCATAATAATCTGTCAGCACATCAGGTGCGGATTTATTTGTGCATTAAAAATGGCCTAGAGCGGGCGGATGCAGACGCTCTACAGCATGCTGGAAAATAAATGTGCCTCCAGCACAAAAACAGCCTCTCCAAATATTTCACCCTTTTAATAAGTGCATTTAATTAAAGTCGTATAACTTTTTTATTATATTTAAAAAATCCTTTTGCTTGCTAAAGCTGAAAGTAAACTTTCGAACACAAAGGAAGTGCTTCCCTCACGCCTGTTCTTTAAGATGGAAAACTCATCAACTGGTGTGTGTCTCTGGCCCTTGGCAGGCTGACTTGAAGAGGGCATCATGACGTTTTGGCTGGGGAGGATGATCTCCATGTGGCCTAGAGGACTGTCGCCTGTTGGCATGGAGACAGGCACAGGGTCGTGCTGTGTGAGCGCTATTCCAAGTCAAATGCACGACTGTGAACTTGATGGTATGCATTTCCCCTGTAGATCACCAGCGCATGTGCATCAGAACAGGGGAATGCTGTGTGCCGGCCCTTTGGGAATAGACAGCCCGGTTCACATTCATTTTGAGGACAGCCCTATCCAAAGGCGGGGGCGTAGACTAACTGACCTTTTAGACCTTCTGTCGCAGTAGTGTACTTTGTGATTTGGGTAGGGAGGGGTAGAGAGGCCTGCCTCTAGGTGGTAGATAAGGATTCCTTGTGGCTCTCTCTATTTCCCCTTTTCCCTTCATAGCTCAGAAAATCTCTAAATGAGTTGAGATGAGGTTTGGCTCTGAGGTGGTGACAGCAGTGCTCTGCAGATCCACTCTGCGTTTGCCAGTGGATTAGGAAACGTGTCAGTGTGAAGGGGTGGTGGCGGCCCTGGAACTGGCGTGCAGGGACCCGCAGTGGGCGAGGTGGCGCAGGGGGAAGGAAGGGTGGGGATGTGTGGGGAGTGGCGGCTGAAGTGGCGCCGGTGAGGAGGGGGCTCCAGGACTGTGTTTGGGAGCGGGCAACCACAGCATACCAGGCCTGGCGACTTGAGGCCTGCTAATTATGCAGCCCCAGGGAGCCATGTGGACCTGCCAGAGCCACCCAGAAAGGTGGCAGGGAAAACCTCATAAGGGGTCTGTGTGCCTTGGGTCTGACCAGGAAATCGCCTCAGGCTGTGATGCCGGGCTCCAGGGAAGCATGGCTGGATGCCGTGGCCCCTTGCAGGTCAACAGGAGTGGTTTTCACAGTGTGGCTCTGGAGTTGTCCATGCAGGAGGGGATGCAGTTGCAGGGTCCCTCTAACTCATTCCAGGCCAAGGCCTCTGAAGCTTCTGAACTCCAGGATGCCCATTCCAGAAATTCTTTAGCACCAACCTCCTCAGTCTTGAGCATTCTGGTTCTCACTGCTCCTTGGGGAATGCTCATTAGTGTCTTTTTATGGCTGCAGAAACAAAAATCCCAGAATTAGGAACTGAAGACCACCCAGTGAGAGCAAGATGACCAAAGATCAGGCAGGTTGTCTTTTTTTTTTCCCTTTCTTTTTGTATTATTATTTTTTTAGCATCTTCTAATGATATAGGAACATTGCTAGTAATGATTATTTTTCCTGTTCACAGAAGGTAAATAAACTCATACTTCAGTTCTCAACCTTATTTTTTTGAAGTTGAGACCCCTCGCCCCCCACCTGGGTTAAGTATTTTGGCTTTCCCACCTTCTGTGGCTTTTTTTAATGTGTTAATTGAAATGATCATATGTTGTTGTTTAAAAATTTAGTAGCTCCTCCACTTCCCAGAAGAAAATAAATTTTAATTTAGGAATCTAGGTTACTATGGACCACTCTAAAGGTATATTCTCTAAATGTTGACCTTTACATTGCGGAAAGCAATATTAAATATAGGAGTTGATTAAATTGTGCATGCGTGCATGTGTGCATGTGTGCGTGTATTTTTAGTAGGGGGCTTTTTTGGTAAATACACAAACTTCCCTACAATATGATGGTGAGACAGTGTGCATGCTGAGCCAGTTAGGCACTGTGAAAAACTATTCCAGGCCATTTGGGAGAGTTACTAAGTCCCTAATGTGTGTCAAACACCGTCGAAAGCAGCGATGACCAACCTTTTAGAGCTTTTAATGATACAGATAGCCTGCTGTAGCATGCATGCCATAGGTTCACCACCCCTGGAAGTTACAATTTGAGCAGGGGAGGGCCCAAAATAATTTTAAAGCATATGCCTACCTATGCTGGTATCTATTGTATCTATAGAAAATCAGATATAGTATGCATTGTGTATTCGTTAAAAATTAGAAATATAAATTAGAATTAGAAAAACCCAGGGAAGAAAATGAAAGCACCTTTATTTGCTGTAGTCTTTTGCAATCTGTTTTTCCCTACTTAGCAGTACCTGTGGGTATCTCCTCTAGTTGTTAAATGTTCTTCTGTAATAGTGATTCTCTTCTCAAACATTTGGCTACAGTTCTCATTTATACTTTTAAATTATTAAGGGCTCCAAAGAGCTTTTTATGTTGGTTATAATTTGATTTTTCCTGTATTAGAAATTGAAACTAAAAAATTAAAAGTGTGTATTTATTCATTAAAAATAATAGGCCCATTGGATGTTAATATTATATTTTTATGAAAATGGCTATATTTTTGGAAGCAAAAATCAGTGAGCAGAGTAGCATTTCTTATATACTTTTTAACCCCTGTATTGTTTAGCTTAGTAGAAAATGTCTGGATTTTTACATCTGCTTCTATATCAAATCTGTAGAGATTTGTTAATGTGATATGCGTGAAGAAAATTCAGCCTCATCCCAATGCATATGTGGGAAAAGGAGTATTGTAGTCTGTTCATATACTCAAGTGTATTCATCTTTGATATTTTGTAAAACTTGACAAAATAATGATAGTTTAAGAAAAATTAGTTGCATTATAAATTTGAAGCCCTTTGAGTGAACTTTCTTATTCTGTCCTATTAGTATCTATTGGTCAGCCTTGCATTTTGGATAAATGTTTTACCCATGCCACATTTTGAAACATCATGTGTTGGTCATTTGGAAAATATTGATTCCCCAAGTTTACGCAGGTCTTCTGAATATAGGCACTTTTAATTTTATAATATCAACTCTCCCCCGCCATTCTTCAATATCACTGTTACTATTAGGAAGGTGTTTCAGTCTTGGGAAGCTGTCAAGATCACATTGATGAATGTAAGTTGTCTGAAATTCTAATTCTTGATTGAAGGTCATATCATGTCATAGTCATCTTTATTCTTTCCCTTAAAATGATGGGTGGCCTTAACTTACTCTTAAGGGGATGTCCATCAGATACCCCAAGTGTGAATACCCTCCAGTTGCCTCTCAGGTGTTCTTCCAGGTGAAAGTGGTGTTCAGTGAAAAACTCAGCTAGTTCACTGGCAGCTTAACAGTTTCCTATGTGCTTTTCCTTGAGAGAAATACTGCATTCCATTGTGTGCAAGAAATATTTTATGTACACTTCCCATTTTGTTATGCAGAGTGTTAATAAGACCTATACTCAGAGTCAAGACTTAATGAAATTAACATCGGGGATCGTCAGGGATAGTCTTTTTTTTTTTTTTTTTTTTTTTTTGATGCAGATACCGCGAGTTGAACTCAGGACCTCACACTTGCCAGGCAGGCGCTTATGCCACTGAGCTACATCACCGGCCCATCAGGGATAGTCTTAAACTTGCATATACCTATATATTTTCTGGTGACCATGTGGCAGTCTAGTTTGGTATCACTGTCTGTATTTATGCTCAAATGTTGTTAATGACACTTGCCACTTCTTGTGCATCATCAGTGCAAATGTGAATACAGTGAAAAAGGCAAATAGTATCTTGGTGTTATTAGAAAAGTAGTATTTATCTTGTGATTCTCAGAGGACTCCTAGTCATGCTTGGAGAACTGCTCTCCTGCAGCATTCTTAGCTGCCTGGTGTTCCATTGCATGGTGTGTTTTAATTCATTAACCAATCCCTGTTGTTGGTTGGTTATTTAGGTTGCTTATATTCACAAAAATTAAAAACAGTGCTTCAGTGGCCATTCTTATAACTAAGTCTACGCATATATCCACAATCATTTTGTTGAAACAAATTCTGACATGGAGAAGTATATGTTTTGCAGTGGTCCTTGATATAGATAGGTAAGTATCCCGACAAAAAGGTTATCCAGAATTTCACCAGCCATGTGTTAGGCTCGTACCTAATTTCCTGCACTCTTTGTATATTTCATTTTTAAATTAATACCACTTAATATCATTTACAGTGCTATTTCCCTCTCAGAACTCCAAGGAAAGGAACCACTGTGTAGGAACACTGTGCAGAAGAGCAGGGAATTTGGGTTTAGGTTTACGTGATTCTAAGGCTTCTGTCCTACCTGGACTTAGTTGCACACGTTTGTAACCCCAGCACTCTGGGAGGCTGAGGGAGGAGGGTTGCAAATTTGAGCCTAGCCTGGGCAACTTAGCAACTTAGTGAGATCCTGTCTCAAAAATAAAAATAAATAAATAAATAAATAAATAAAAGATCTGGGGATGTAGCTCAGTGTAAAGATCCTGGGTTGAATTCCCAGGACTAGACATCAAATAATAAAGTGCTTCCCACTACCTTGGATTCCTAGGCAGGTCCCCCAATGAACTTCCTCTTATGCAACAGAATTTATAAAGTTCTGTTTTTAAGCAGAGACCTAGGCAAAGAAAAGATTTGAAAACACTGAAAGATGGTCCCTTTCAACCTCAAAGTACTTATTATTTGGTACAGACATTAGCCAACTACAGCTTGTGGACCCAATCCAGCCTGCATACTGCTTTCGCAAATAAAGTTTTATTAGAACACCACCATGTGCATGCATTTTCATACCATCTGTGGATATTTTGAGCTATAATGGCAAAATTAAGTAGTTTCAGCAGAGAACGTATGGCCTGGAAAGCCAAAAATGTTTGCTGTCTGACCCCTCACAGAAAAAGTTTGCTGACTCCCTGTGTAGTAGTTGGACAAGGTGGCTGTGAATTAAAATAATAGTAATGAATCATGGGTCACCAGGATGGGCTCCCAGGGGCCTGGCTTCTCCTTCAAGTAGAGCAGCTTGTCCTCTCTGTTGCCGTCCTACCGAGGACAGTGAAGGGTCCACTTTACATTTGTATCAGGCATGATAGTTCACAGGGCTTTCGATGCAGCAGTTCATGTAACATGAGGCATGGGTGGGGAGAGGATACAGGGTGACCTGGAGCTGAGGGAAGCTTGGAGGCTGTGTTGGGAGGACCTTTGACCACCAGGCTAGGAAGGTTAAGTCAGTTTTTGGACAATGAGGAACTGTGGACACTTCCTCACCTCAGCAATATTATAGCTGTGGTAGCTTGATAGAAAACACCTGTCTGAGGTTTGGAGGCCATGTGTGTGCGTGTG
Organism: Erethizon dorsatum; assembly: GCA_028451465.1. NCBI lineage: Eukaryota > Metazoa > Chordata > Mammalia > Rodentia > Erethizontidae > Erethizon > Erethizon dorsatum. Next base: position 10,419,929 of record CM051826.1, read on the forward strand.
TGTGTGTTGAGTGGGATAGAGGCAAAGTGAAGGAAAGGTGGAGAGGAAATAACTGAGGCTTTGAAACCAGTTAAGAAACTGTTGTAGTGGTAGAAACCTACAGTGTGAGAACTGGGATGCCGTGATGGGCTCCCAGGAAGAAAAGAAAGAGGAGAGCTGCAACACCAGGTATGACACATCAGTGGCTACAGTGGCCCTCGTGGAGGATGACACAAGGGGGAGGCCAAGCCACCTCCACCCCCACGCCAGATTTCTCATGGATAAAGACCAATGTGGCTGTCACATAATAAGGTCACACAGCAAGTCATGCAGTGAGTGACCACTGCTTTTCGTAGGGACCATGTCCTAAGGATTTGGTGGGAAGATGAGTTTGAGATGCTGGGGTCTGGTGAAGGGGGGAGATTGTCGCCACTACATTGAGGGGAGCCCATTGAGGTGCATTGCTTGAAACACTTGCTGGATAAACCCTAACTTTCTGTCCTCTCTGCCCTCACTGGGGGCTTTGTTCTTGGGCACCACTTGCTAGCGATGAGCCTCAGGCAAGACAGTTAACCCCCCCGAGAACCACACTTTCCTCATCTGTCAAATTGGGATGATGCAACCGCCCACCTACTATTCACCAGAAAAGTCTATCTAGACCATCTGCCTGGCATATAATAAGGGCTTACTTAATGTTAATTCTAATTTGTTAATATTAGTATCAGATTCTAACCAGGGAAGAGAGTGGAAGCTACAGAATACAAATCCAAGGGTAAGAGGAGTTTTATGGACTAAATTTAAATAATGGAAAAAGAGAGTCAGATAGCACCTCCAACTTGCAAGTCTGGTCAAAAGCTTGTCTTCCAACATCCCATCATTTTGCTTATATCCTGCACTAATTAACCTTAGCCTTGTTGTTCATCCGACTGGCAGAAGGCAGCACTGGGAAGCTGCTGTGTGTCAGAGCTGCTGCTGGTGATGCAGCATGTTGGCGAGTGAGCAGCTAGGTTTGCTGGTGCAGAGCTACAGTGGGCCCCTGGCTTGCTCCATAGTGGGCACCGTGGTGTGCTGGCTGCAAAGTGGCAGTGCCTGGGGCTTCTATGGAAAAGGGCTGTAAATAGAGTTCAGTTGACAGATGGGTATGAATATTTGGTGGTACTGTCTATATTCTGGTTGTATACTTGTGATAGAGAAATATTCTGCATTCACTTAAAATTGTTGACCTATTTCTCAAATGTGCATTTGAGGAGAGCTTAGTAAGAGGTGAAGGGACAGGGAAGGTGACATGTTCAGCTGTATTAATTCTTTCCCAGTGGATGGCCATGGTTGGGAATGGAATTTGGGGTTGTCTAGAGGTATGGAAAAATCTGGACACTGATGGGAACCTCAGAAAAGATTGTGAGATTAAAATGTTTGAGAACAAATGTCTTATGTTGCAGGATAACACAGGATAAATGTAAAGTCTCAGTAATTGAGATAACGCAAACAAATACCGTGATGTGTAGTAATTTCACTCTGGTGGCTCCATTGTTGTCTGAACCTGAGAGCCCTTCTCTCCATGTGCCTCCCTCCTATGGAAGATGCTGGTGAGTGAGGAGGTAAACTGAGGCATGCTGAGTGTCCAGGGCAGGTGCCCCTGCACAGAAGTCCTTCAGGATTAAAGAAACTAGCTCTTTTGGAGCTGGTAAAGAGTTAAGAGACAAATTATGCGAGTTTTGGTGTCTATGAACTTTTTACTTTTTCATCTGCCTGCCAGAGGAGGGGCTTCTTTTTCACTGGTGTTGCTGTTTTCTGTCACCACAATGTTCTGACTGTCACAGCAGTCTTCTGACTGTCACTACTTCTGCACCATGATTTTAAGTTATGGCTAGCCTTTGTGTTGAGCTAGAGGCAAGAAGTAAAAAGTGATGGCTTTCAGCACATTCTTGAGATGTCCCTTCGTTTATTTGGTCAGTTTCCCCATGGAGGTGTGATAAGAGATGGTGAAGTACCATTGCAGTTTGAAGGAGATGTGACAATGGACTGTACTTAGGGGGCAGCCCTTCCATGAGGAGAGGGCCTATTTCTTCTTTTCTGTGACCCTTAAGGGAAGAGTTCCTTTGCAAATGTGGCCCTTGGGCCACTCTCAATTTTCAGTTGAAGACTTTAAGAAAAAGAGCCCTATCCTAACTAGTTGATCAGCGTTCCAAATCAATGCAGACTGAAGTACAGATAACAGTTTTGGCTTTCTTTGGAAGGACAATTCTTTAAAGTTTTCAAGTTCTTCTATTACTTCAAGTTTTTCTTCCTATGAGTACTCTCTGTATCAAAATCTGAAGCACTTATGTTTACTTGTTATGCCAACCTAAAAAGCTTTGTGATTCTAGCAGATCTAAAGCCTGGTAAACCAGTGAAGAGAAAGGACCCCATTTATACCTTTCAGAAAGACTAGTGCTTATGCTGTGGCTGCTTGTGAGGGTGACCGTTGAGCTCATCTGGGCTGAACCAGCCTCCACCTGCCCATTGACCATTGGATGTGATTCCTGTCATGGAAGTTCCCCTGGTCTGGAGTCCCCAAGGAAAAGGCCCTACTGGTTCCTACCTTCATGACACACGAATGTCTTCAGGTGTGCAGGAACTCTGCAAGTCGCAACACTGGCCATCCACCCAAAGCCACTGACTGTCCAGGGTAGAATAGGTCTGCTCATCAGTGCCATCTCTGCATTTGAGGTGCCATCTATTCCCCAAATCATCACCTACTCTATATCTTAATTTGTGCTTCTTGAAGAAAATGCTAGAAAGAGGAGATGCAAAAAAACTATGATAAAATACTTGTTAAAAATTTAGGGACATTTTAGACAATCGCTTTATTTATCTATCAGCACAGGAATTTCCCTACAGAGAAAATTCCCAGTTTTTCCCAAGGACAAATCATGATGTACTTCTACCTCATGGAGCCACCAGCATGATATATGTAAAGTCCTCAGTAACCCAAAGGGAGGGTACAGGGAGATTTTATTTACAACAGTGCTCCAGAATTAGAATATAATGCAATATTCTAGACTATATCTGCTTTTAAAAATAAGAACTTACGACTTTATTCATCTATTACGGTTTGAATCTGAAAGGTACTCCCAAAGTTTATTTTGTTGAAAGGTTAGTTCCTATTGTTACAGTGTTTAGAGGTGAGTTTTTGGAAAGTGGATCGTAAGGTCTCTGGCTTCATCAGAATCCACACACTTAATCCATGTATGGATTCATAATTTGATGGCATTATTGGGAGGTGATGAAAACAGAGTTGGGGTCTTTATGAAGGGAATGGGCCATGGGGATGTGTCCTTGGAGATTATATTTTGTTCCTGGGCCCTTCCTTTCTGGCTCTTCCTCTGCTTTCTGACTACCAAGAAGTGAGCAGTGTTCTTCTATCAGGTCCTTCTGCCATGCTCTATCTAACCATAGAAATAGAAGTCATATGGAACCAGTTGACCATGGACTGAAAGCTCAGAAACCATGAGCCAAAATACCTTTTCTCCTTTAAGTTGATTTCTCTCAGGTCCTTTATTACAGTGATGTAATGCTGAATAACACACATCTAGCCAAATAATTTTAGGGACCACCTATGTGCTTGGTCACCTCTTTGCTGGAGTTTTAACAAAGAAGATGGCCCTGCTCTTAGACATCATAGACTCAAATGGAAGACAAAATTAATATCCAAGGACACAAATAAATATGTAGTTTGGTGAATAATAAGGACATAAGGAAAGAGAAAGCAAGATCAAAAGCTACAGAGGGATTTTGGGGGAATTGAGTCAGGACATTTTCAATGGTGTGTTCATGGAGATCCTCTTGAGGTGACATTGGGGCAAGATAGATGTCTAATAAAAGTGTGAACTAATAAGCAGATAATTTGAGCTCAGGATTCCATAATTTTTATGTTGAGCAAAGTTTATACATGGCAACATGACTGACTAGGAGTGGGATTGAATGTGTGTGTTAGTTTCCTAGAGCAACTGGCATAACTTATCTCTCACTAGGTGGCTTTGAACAGCAAGAATTCATTCTCTCATAGTTCTGGGGGCCAGAAGTCCAGAGTCAAGGTGTTGGCAGGCCCGGGCTCTCTGTAAAGGCACCAAGAAAGAATCTGCCTTTGCCTCTTCCATCCTCTGGTGGCTCTGGGCTTCCCTTGGCTTGTGACAGCGTTGCTCTAATCTTGGCCTCCATCTTTTTCTTTTTTTTTGGGGGGGTACCGGGGGTCAACCTCAGGACCTCACACGCCAGCAGGTGCCCATGCCCCTGAGCGATATCACCGGCTTCTTTTCTGTATGTGGGTTCCAGGAGTCGAACTCAGGACCTCGCTCTTGCCAGGCAGTCGCTTACACCGCTGAGCCATCTCACCAGCCCTTTGCCTCCATCTTTACATGGCCTTCTCCTCTGTGTGTCTGTATCCTCTTCTCTTTCTTATAAGGACACCTGCCATTGGATTTAGGACCCACTTAAGTAATCTGGGATGATCTCTTGCTGAGATCCTTAATTTCATTTGCAGAGACCCTTTGTCTCAATAAGGCCATAGTTACAGATTCCGAAGGTTAGGATGTAGACATATCTTTTGGTGACCATTATTCAACCCAGTAGAATGTGCATTCTGGGAGAATCAGCCCAATGGCAGATTTTCAGTCAAAATTGAACATGCCCCTAAAGCAGAGTTCTTGTGCTCTTAACAGCCACATGACTGGGATGCAGCTGCATTTCAGTGGAGACAGGAGGAAGCCACTATACGCCCTGGTGACCTGCCCAGTGTACTGGGGTCTGGCTGCTGTACTGCTGTGACATGGAGCCACTGAGTAGCCTAGTGGGACTGCTCAACAGCTTCTAGTTTGACTTTACAGTAGTGGCTTCAGGAGGAAAATCATAGCAAAAAGGTCAGGGCTGTGGGTCTCTGTGGGGGCACCTTCTAGTACAAATAGCAGGTCTAGTAGAGTTGATAAATTGGAAAAAAACATAATTAGGCCCAGAGGAACCTAGTGGAGAAGCTGTTAAGCCAGATGCTGGGGACAGGGGGCAGTAGCATTCTCCCGGTATTTCACAAGTGAAGTATTTCACATGGTGAGCAAGGCTCATGGAGGTAGGAGGCTAAGGAGTTTGCAGAAGTCAGAAGCTTGGGAAGTAGAGATCTGAGCCCAAGAGGAGGTTTTATTGCGCTGAACAATTGTCTCTTCTGGGAACGTAGGGCACACAGGTGTACCTGAGGTGGCTGTGGCATGGCACCAACCTCCAGAGGGCAGTTACTCTGCTCTAAGACATTACTGCTCAGTCTTTTCACAGTCAAATCTTTTGCCAGAAGAAGGCAGGGAGGAGCAAGTTAGTATGCCTAGAGCTGCCTGAGTTGGGGCTGGTGTTTGCTCAATTCTGTGCAACCCCAGCTGTTGCTCCAGGTGCTAAGTTAGATGCTCAGTAATTAGCAGGACTAATTTATTTAATCATGTTTGTGCTGTTTTTCTTCTCCCAGTTGCTCTTCTTGCCCCAATCCTTCAGGTTTTCCTGGATCCACTCCCAGGTGTGTTTGTTGGAAGATAGTGTGGAGGGAGGATGGCTCCTCCTCGATGCTAGAGATTAGAGCAAGCTCTAGCTTGGTGATGGGAACTTGGGGGATTGCTGGTCTCCTCCATATTCTAGATCAGAATTTCTTAACCTTGGCAATATAGACAGTTTGAGATGGATACGCTCTTTGGCGAGCAGGGCTGTCCTGTTCATTGTAGAATTCCTAGCAACATCGCTGGCCTCCTGCCAGGAGCACCACCTCCCCAGTTGTGACAACCAAAAATGTCTTCAGACACTGCAGAATGCCCCCCGGGAGAGGGGGTTGTCAGAGTTGCTCCCTGTAGAGCACACTTTTTTGGATCATGAGTGGTGAATTCATTTTACTTGGACTTTTTGAATCTAAAGTATTCTTCAAACTACACAGTGGATTGGGATGATAAGTGTTTCTTAACCACTTCCCATTGCTCTCTTCCTGGGACTGCCACAAACGGAAGCCATAGATGAGTGCAGGGGTGGCTTGGGGGCCAGGAGCTGTAACCTTATCTCTTCAAATTCAGGCTCATCTCTCAAAGATGTACAATCTTCATGTCAGACAGGAGGAAAAAAAGAAAGCTGTGCTGTACTAAGGGATAACAGGTGGCAGGATTAGCAAAACCAGGAAGATAAGCAGAACCAGAAAAGCCACTTCTGTGCGGAAGGTGAAAACTAAGCCTCATTGGCTGCTCAGATGGAGCCAATCCAACATGGCGGTTGAGTTCTAGGACAGGGAGGCTTTGCCTATTCCATGCTGATGGACACTCCTGAGGCCAGCTTTATTGATCTCACTTCTTAAGGGGCCATATCAGATCCTTCAGAACCTTGGCCTCCTATCTAGGAGCCTGAATTATTTTTGGGTCTCCACAGAAACCAGTTGTTTTGTGTGTGGAAGACACTTCAAATGCCTTTGGTAAATATGTGGAGATTGAGTCTTGAAAAGGGACCAGGTGGTCTGAGATGGGTCTACAGGGAAGAAGAGGAGGTAAAGCAAGAGGGACTGGGCAGCTACCATTTCGCTTAGTCCATAGCGGTGCTGTTTGATAGAAATGAAGCACAAGCAATTTGGCCATCCCCAACTTTCTGATGGCCACATTGAAAGAAGGAGAAAGGAAACAGGTGAAACCAATTTTAATTAGTATATCTTTATATAACCCGGTATAATTACTGTAAAAATCATTAGTGAGATAATCTGCCTTTTTTTCACACTAATTCTAGGAAGTATGGTGTGTGTGTATTATACGCCTACAGTTTGAACATGTCACCTTTCCAGTGGCCATTTCCTGATGTCTTCTCACTGGACAGTGCAGGTCCAGGGAGGTTTAAGTGATAGTTTTTTTTTTATTTTCAGTACTAGGCATTGAACCCAGGGCTTTTGTACTGAGCTACATCTCCAGTCACTGCCCCCCACCGCCATGTTTTTAAACTTTTTATTTTGAGACAGGTTCTTGCTAAATTGACTAGATTGGACTTGAATTTGTGATCGTCCTACCTTAGCCTCCCAGAATGCTGGGATTACAGGCATATGCCACTACACCTGGCTTAAGTGATTACATTTTGGAAATAAACTATTCCTTGCAGAAGAAGAATAAAAAATGAAAACTAAGGACTCATGTGGAGGAGATTTCACTTGCAAAAGCCCATTGCTGCCTTGACAAGTGCCCACCACCCTGGCTCCTCCCCAGTCTCCCCACAAACAGGAATCCATTGGCTGCAGAGCTCCCATCCCCCAGCCCCTTTGTAATCCACTCTCCTCGCTTTTGTTTCAAACGAATGAGCACACAAAAAAGGGTCCTGCATTCCACTGGGCAGTCTTATTCAGACCAGGCCTGGTTGCGTTTTCTCAATTAATCAGGAGCTCACCCCCCCACCCCGCCCTTCTCTCCGGTTTTCTTGGCATCTTAATCAAGGTCCCAGCTCAACTGCAGCTTTGGGATAACTCAGAGCTGCTCTGCCTGCCCAAGCCAGTGCAAACCTACTCAAGCCTTTCCAGGTTTCTTTTTCCTCTATACATGAAGAACTGTGAGGAGACTTTTCTTAGAAGGGACAAAGAAAGAGGCATTGGGAGAGCTAGAGCGTGTGATGGCGGCCGAGAAGGAACAGAAAACTTGGGTCATGCCTGTACAAGGTGAGGACCTGGAAGAGGCCCTTGGCTACTCTGAACTATTTGAGTTTAGCTTTTGCTTCCTTAGTGTCTTTTTCTCCTTCTTTGCCAAGGATTGAGAATTCCAGAAGTCTGGTCTTGTCCTGGCTTTTTGTTCTGATGCAGGAAGCTGATTTGTTCTCTTGTTGGTGTCACCTTGAGGTTCGTGTGCCTGGCATTTTAGGGGTGAGTTTCACTGAAGAGCTGCCCAAGAACGCCAATTTGATGGGGTCTCAGAAATGGCTCCTCCTGCTCTGAGCCCCACTTCTGAGTCAGTGAACTCAGCCAGGGTTGCCCCACCCCTCCCCACTCTTGAGGGACATTTGGCAATGTCTGGAAACATTTTTGGTTGCTAAAAGTTACGGAGGAGAAGGTGGACGTGGCATCTAGTGGGTAAAGGCCAGAACAGCTGCTGGACTTCTGCCACACACAGGACAGTTCCACCTTCCACAACAAAGAACAATCCAGCCTAAAATGTCAATTATATCAAAATCGAGAAACTGCACCAGAGCACCTTTCCTTTGCATTTAAGATTTTCTCTCAAGAAGGACCTTCTGTCAACTTGTAGAAGCCCCTTGAGGGCTTGGCTAAATATCAGCATATAAGTGACTGAATTACTACCTTGCCTATGAGTAAAAAAACACCTTCCAAGGCTTTGTGAGCAGCCTGCTGAGAGCAGGATCTGGATTGGGCTGGGTGCTTGAGGGACAGGCAGGTGACATAGGAGGAGTAGGGAGTTAAGCGGCCACCCAAACTAAATGTCACAGCTTTCTACACTTTTAAGGAAGGGGGTGTGCTTCCCTGGCAAGAGTCTTATTTTGTTCTCTCCAAAGCCACGTCCTCTGTATAAGCAAAGCCCTGCAAGGTCTATTTGCAAACTCATTCCTTGCATCTCGAGGCTAGTGTGATAAACCGGTCTTTGCTGATGTTCCTTGCATGCATCAGGCACCGGTGAACACTCAGGATTCCCAGTTGCTCTTAGTAGGGTCAGAGCTGGTCAACAACATTTGCATGGGAGTGGAAAAAGGAAAAATAAACAAATGAAAGGCCAGCTTACTGGGATGTGTGTTGGTCTTGCAGTTTACTCAGGGTGGGCGGAGTCCTTATGCCAGGCTACCTGGTCTCAGTTCTAGCTTCCTACAGGCCATAGCTGGTATCGTGATGTTCTCACAGCCCACATATACCTACACTCTTAAGAAACACTCCTATTATGTCCTGTAGACTAAGAGTTTACCAGGGTGAGTGTGGCCAGCATCCAAGAGTGGCAACCCATGGGTCCATCCATGGAGACCCTTCTTTCTAAGCTCCTGGGGGGGTCTCGACCTGGAAGACCACAGCCCAACCTTGACTTTGTTTTCTTCTTACCTGGAGAAACTCTTCCTAGAAGAGCTATCTGAGTTCCTTGGCCACCGGGGAGTTTGTGCAGAGGGCTTCTGATGAAGTTACGGGCAATCTGGAGTCCATCATGCCTGACAATCTCCTGCGCCACGTCTCCTCTCCTTGTAGAGTTGTAGCAAAGATTAAAAGGCATTTGGGGCCTGAAGGGAAGAGAGAACATACTTCTGGGATGCCAAGGGGGTGGGAAGGCAGGAATATCTCTCCTGTTGCTGCAAAATGTGACTTAGCAGGATATATGCTTAGCCTTTTCTATGCCAGTATCATTCCAGTACCAATTTCAAAAATTCAATCTGACTCATATATTTTATTTTAACTATAAATACCACATTTTTTCTATAACTTTTTTTGGGGGGGAGGGGGGTCTCTCCTTTCCCGATATCCTGACCTCGAGTAGTTAAATAGGAATACATTCTAGACTTGGGGTAAGAAGATCTGTCAGGAGCTAGTTGTGTAACCTGGGGCAAGTCATTGAACCTCTCTGGGCTTCTCCATTCATGGAGTCCTGGCGACCCAGCAGGAGTTGTTGCAAAGATCAAATGAGCTAATGTCAATGAGACAGCTTTGTAAAGTATGACAAACAAGTGTTTTTGATTATTTGTTCTGAGGATTTTTTTACTCTCCCCCAAGGAGACCTTCTCATAGTCCAAGGCAGGAATTTCATTACCAGACATGTAACTTCTAAGCCCTTCCCTCACTTTCTAACCTCTTGCCTCTAGGGTTCAGGGCAATTGCTTATTGGGGAAGACAGGAATGGGGTGGGAGTAAGCAAGGGTAGGAATTTGGAGTAATTGCAGTGTTTGTCTAATTATAGATCCTGGTCCCCATCAGTCCCGAAGCTGTGTGCAGGGAGCATAAATCATTTGTGTCTCCCTCCAGGGAATTCATTCTCCCATCCCCCATTCCGCTGGCCATCACTGTGTGGCTACAAGCTGATTCCTCACCAAAGGCAAAACTGATTCACTCTAAGAAATTTCTTCCCCTCAACAAGAGCCACATCTGCCTTTCTAGCCTCTTCGGTCCGAAGGCAACTTTCTCTCCTCCCAACTTCGCTTGTTTCTTTTGTTCTTTAACCATTTTGTTCAGGCAGTAGCCTTCTGCCACCTTGACAGGCTGACTGTCCCTCAGGAGGAAAAAGCAGAGGCCTGAGAGGGTGAGCAAACAAGGGAGGGAGAGATTAGAAGGAAGGGAGAGGCACGGCAGCCCATTAAAGAGAAATAAATTTGGCAGAGGGGAAGCGAGAGGTCCCTCCCTCTGCCTCTGTAAATCATCTTGTTTTATGGACGTGATGGGAAGGGAAGTGGGAGATGGGCTGGCCCTGATAACTAGGGTCATTTCTCCTACTTATGTCTGTCTGAATTTTAGGATGTTCCATCAGACAACAACTTCAAGCTGGAAACCACTGGGGCTCCTCTCTTTAATTTATCGTCGTCATTATTACTCTAAAATCAGAACCGCTGTTACTTAAAGAAAGCACTTGGAGAGTTTTACTAGAAAAACGACTGGTTTGTTTCTACTGTCTGTCCCTCAGAATGCCCTGTATCCCCAGCGGAGGCTGCATGGGCATTCTGGATACAAGAACAGGATTTTTGTAGGTTGTTTGTGATTGCCTCCCTTTCAGAAGTTACATTTTACGCCAGAAAGCTTCTTTCAGATCCAAAGTTCATCCTAACCTCAGGACCTCAGAGTTCGCATCTCTTTGTCTTGTTAACTGATCTTTCAACCAGAAAGGCATGGGGGGTGGGGGAGGGCGCAGAACTCACAAGCCAGTAGGCTCAGAGGCCTGGGTATGGGTGTGTTTATTTTTTACTTACACTTTGTGCTAAAATCGTTTTGAGGTGGCTGCCAGCATTTAAACCGTGGATATTTCTTATGAAAATCTGGAGATCCAGCTTTGCTTGAAAACACTGAGCCAATGTCTCCTTTGGCTACAGACTTTGGGAACTGCAAAGCGCCCCCTCTTTGGGTTTATTATAGTTTGTCTCACCTCCTAATTCATTCTCATTAGCAGACAGCTTCATCCATTTCTCTTGCCTACCCGGTCCTGGAAGACCACTGAGTTGGAGACTCAACTTCCTGCCTTAGAAACAGCTGTGAGTTACCCTGTCTCTGAAGGAAATGAGGGGTGTGATGGACCCTGTGGCTGGAATATGGGCTTATTTGGGAGATCGTGGTGCATTGGGGTGATTTGGAGGTAGATACGCAACCCCCCCAGCACTGTGACCTTGGGCAAGTTACTTCCTCTCTGTAGACCTCACTGGCCTATTGTTTAAGGTGAATGACTTAGTGAATTAGTGGTTAAAAAAAATTGTAGCCCTTGTGTAAACAAAATCATACATGAAAATCAAACTTGTGGGATGGATGGATATGGCCTCTGAAGGGGACTGCAGCATCAGGAGGGGCAAGCACTGTGTGCCACCTTCCCCAGGACCCCAGGAGGAAGCCTCTGAGGACACAAAAGGCTCCACTGAGCTAGATGCTCTCAAAGGCCTCTCTCGTCTCTAAAATGGCCTTCCCAGTGTGAGCAAAGTGTCAGCTATTGCTTGCCAGGTGGTCACTGGTAATTGCTGAGAGCATAATCCAGTGGCAACAGAAGCAGAGTGTGTTTGTACACACTTGGGTAAGTGCGCGCTCACGGTGTGCCGTGTTTTCTCGTAGGCCCAGGCTGGTAAGCCCTGGTCCCTGTCTTTGAGGGGATGGCAGGCAGATCTAATGTGGAGTGTCTGAGCACCGGGTTAGCAGTCCGAAAATGGTCTTTGGAAGAGTGTGGCAGGAGTGTTGGGGAAGACATGGGAAGTTGTCAGAAGGAATAGGAGTTTTGCGAAGGTCTTGAAGAATACTTGGCTTTCAGGGCAGAGCTGGAGTGGGGAAGCAAAGAGGGCCGTTTCAGGTGGAAGCAAGCTTTGTACCCCAGGCCAAATGCAGGTCTAGGCAGGGCTTCCCAGGACTGGCAGGTGGCCAGGTGGGACTTAGGACATGGAGTGGAAGATGTGGGGTTCAAATGGGGGGCCAGGTCCAATAAGGGGAGGGTCTCAACAGACAGATCTTGGGAAACATGGAAGCTTTTGAGCTAGAGGTGAACTTGCCTCCACCCCCTGGGAGCAGGGTATGGAGGCAGAGATGGCAGGGGCACAAGGTGCTACTCAGTGGATGGCAGGGGCAACATCTAGGGTCCATGCCATTGCTTCAGAAGTGATGGAGAAAAGGGGATGATGAAAGCAGGTGATTCTGGGGAGACAAAATTGACAAGGCAGGGACTGAACGTTCATGGGAAAAGAAGGAGGGGGGCATCCAAGATGACGTCAAAATGTAAGTCCAAGTTGGGTAAGCAGTCAGTGTTTCTGAAATGATTTAGCACACATCTCCTGAGTGCCTCTGCTGGCCTCAGTTCCGGTGCAGGGAATAAGCTGAGATGGACACAGAAGACGGTACGGTCTATTTCTGTAGTTGCTGAGCGTTCAACTTGGGAAGATGTCAACTTGGCTGCTAGGATGGGGATTCAGAGCTAGGTACAGAGGCCAGAGGTAGTGTTTTATTTACTTACACTACATTTTCTCCACACCTGCTCTGCATCAGATAATACCAGAGCCTGGGGTTAAATGCATACATAGAGTTCACTGAGCAATGGCTGGAGATAAGTCTAGGAACCAAGAAATTTTAATACAGTGTCACTGACAGAACTACAGAGGCAGGAGCAAAGAGAGGAGCTGGGCCCAGGGGTGATCAGGAGGTCCATGCAAGGGACATGGCTGTGAACATCCACACCCAGCAGAAGATTAGCCTTGGGGTGGCTCTGGAGCCAGAGAGCTGGGAGAATAAGGAGAGATGGATTCCCAAGGACAAGACAGTGATGAAGTGGGAGGAGGCCGATGATGAGTCACAGAGGACCCAGGAAGAATGGGATGGGAGGAGGAAACCGAGAGTGTGCAGGTGACAAAGGAGGGACAGATTTGTACGAGGGATGAGTACTGACGATAATCACGGATATCACACCCCTGGCTGTGTGGACTGTGTGCGTTTCAGTGTTACAGATACACTACACACACTGCTTCATTGAGTCCCTTGACAGCAATCGTAGGCACTCGTTTTGACCCATTTTACAGATTGCCGCTCAGAGAGGCAGGAGAGGTCACTGACTCGGGAGACGCAGGTTGCTTGCATTGTGGGTGCTCACATTCTGAAGTCTCTTTCTGCTCTGGGTAGAGGTCATCAGTGTCACCTGAAAGAGAAGAGACCGGGCAAGTGCCATGTTTCAGAGTCATGAACTGATTTGTACCCTACCTTTTCTCCTGACCTCCCTTGGTCTTGTAATACAAAAGAACAGAGGGAGGAGCCGCTCGCTGTGTCGGAAATGTGCTGCCTGTTTAGTTAGAAGGCTCGGAGTGTTCAAACCAGTCCTCTTGGCCCAATGTTTCCTACCGTCTGAAAGGTGACTTGGCCTCCCTGCCTTTGGTCTGAGCAGGAGGAGGGAGGGAGGTGGAGCCTACAGGTGTGGTTGTTAGCCAGGCCTCTGTGTTTAGCTGCTGAGAAGAGAGAATGTGACGCACACAGTTCAGGGCTAATGACAGGGCCCCGCAGGTAGGAACACCATCGAGCCCTTCAGCCTGCACATGTGTGGTTGAGCAAAAGATAATCGCAGATGTTCCCAGAATTCCCAGACCAGATACACAGTTGCAGGATGCAGGGAAAGAGGAAGGGGCCAAGTGTTTTACGTAATGAGAAGCTTGCCTCCTACCTGGTCACCCTCTTCTAGCACCACGGTGGCTAGGGCCTCCTTTTCCTGAGGTCTGCAGGATTAGGAAACCCGTGTGTGTGTCTGGAGGGCCCAAACCGCTCCAGCAGACAGCTGTTCCTCACTTTGGTCAGTTTCTGTCCAGGATCCATGGCTTTCCACTGGGTGTGGTGGCCCAGAGGCAGCCAGGCAGTGTGCTCTTCTACCCAGATGTGCCTTGGTGCCCGGGATGGAAAAGAAATTGGGCAACGAGCCTAAAACTGAAAACAGCTACCCAGCTCTCTTCCCAGTTTTGAGTGGAGTTCTGTCTGGGTAGCGGCAGGGAAAGGCCCAGCTTGGAGAGCTTTGCATATCCACTCTGGACAGTGGAGGCTGGCAGTGGGGAGGCTGGGCTGGGAGAACGACAGAGATGGGATATTGGGGGGACCAGAACGGTGGAGGCTGAGATGTCTGGTGGAGGGGAGGACGTGGTCAGAACTGGTCGTGGGATGCAGGGAGAGCAGTGGCTCATTCGCCTGCTGGAGCTGAAATGATTGAACAGAGGTTCGGGTTTCCTTCCCGCACTTTGCCCCTTAACCACGGTTCTGTGCGCCCACCCTCTTCCCTGCCTCAGTTCTAAACAGTTCCTGCAGCCCGCCTGAGCTGGGCTTCACTTGGACCAAACGTTTGCAGAGGAATTGGTGCAGGTTGGAAGAGGGTGCTCCTCCTTGCTGGCAGTCCTGAAGGGAGGGTCTCCGAAGTACTCCCCCTTGTGATGGACAGTTGGCAAATTAATTGTCTGCTCGTAATTCCTGGTGTCTACAAAAACAGGAGAATATGTACCTGTCTTGTGTTAATACGAGAAGGGAAAGAAATTTTCTCTGTCGAGTCCTTTCGTGGAGCAAATGCTCAATAAATGTTAGCTGTTATCACAATTATTATATTTCTTTTTAAATGAAAACTCTCTGAGAGGTTTCCTTTTAAATATTTGATTCCAGACCAGGAGTTTGCAAATTACAGCTTGTGGGCCAAGACCAACCTGCTGGGTATTTTTGTACAGCTTGTGAGCTAAGAATCATTTCACATTAGAAGTTTTTTTTTTTTTTTTAAATAACCGTAATATTTTGTGACATGGGGAAATAATATGAAATGTAAATTTCAGGATCCATCAATAAAGTTTTATTGGAACTCAGCCAGGTCTATGAGTTTGCAGATTGTCTGGATTCTGGATGCCACAGTAGAGCTGAGAAGGTCTGTGGGAGTCCTTCTGGCCCGCAGAATTGAAAACATCGCCTCTTTGGCCCTTCACAGGAAAGGTTTCCAGTCCCTGTTCTCGCTGAGTAATTATTGAACAGAGGGTAAGAACAGGTGCTCAGAGCAAAACTTTTTGCACTTAATGTTGATTAGAATAGAGCCCACCAGCTGCGAACAGATAGGAAAGAAGAAAACCCAAGTATGTTTGGTTTTTTGCAATGAAAGATGTAAAGAAGAGACAGGGTCTGATTATTGGGAAATCTTACTGTGATGCTTATGCTGTTTTTTTTTTTTTTTTTTAGAAAGAACCTCTGTACTTCAGTGCAGCATCTATAGGTAATTACACAGTGTATACAGCCTGAAATTCCCTAGGGCAGGGTCTCCCCTCGGTTGCTGAATGGGTCAGCGTTGGGGACAGACAGAGGAATGCCTCATCCCCATCCTCCTCCTGCCTACAAGGGGCTACTCACAGAAGCAGAGCAAAGCTCTGAAAGCTGAAGTTTGATTTCACTGTTACACTGATTGTCTGTCACTCTGCCTCCTTCTACTTTGTTCCAGAAAAGACTTGAGGCAGCTATGACCCTTCATATCCAGAGTCCCAGCTCCCAGAACAAGCAAGGCCTAGGGCTGTGGTGGAGGAGAGTAAGCAGAGGGTGTCATTGCTGATTTAAAGGAGGCCACCCATGCAGTGACTCACGCTTTTCAACAGAGGGAACTTTTTTTTTTCTTGTCTTTCTCTCTCTGCCCTCTGTCACCCTCACCCCTACTAACCCTCCTAACCTCTCATATAACAAATCGTGTTTGCTTGGGTCTGACAGAGGAAAGAAGGCCAGGGCAGAGGAACAGCTGCCTGAGCACACACAGGTCCTCACCAGGTGCCCAGCCCTGGGAAGCCCTATCGAGCAGGTCTGAGGCGCAGCCCTAGGGATGAGCTCAGGAAGGTGGTTGAGTAATGGACGGAAACCACAAATCCAGGGGTGACAGGGCTGAGAGTACAGCTTATGAATCACCCTGAGTGCTCTTTGCCCCAGGGGAGCCACTCACACATTCCCAGGGGAGTCAGTGACTGGGAGACATGACGTCGTCGTCACTGGGAGAGGAGTTTCATCCACATGTGGCCTCAGAAAGGCTTGTTCCCATGGGTAACACCCAAACTTCTCAGGGCATGGAGACAGTGCTCCGCACCTCCCTGTGTACATGTGTGTGTGTGTGTGTGTCTTAAAGGATGCGTCTCATCCATTCTGGAGCTCATTAATAGCTCCTGCTTCTGATTCCTTCCAGGGTGGCAAGAGGTCTCATCAGCTCTTTCATGGGGGAAGAGCCACATCGTATCTGTGTCAGATAGGATGCTAGTCTGTAGCTATCCCGACATTTTTCTCAAAGATGCTCCCTCCACAAAGTCCTGCTCCAAACCCATGATTTACATGAGACATTCACTGTCTAACCACGATGTCTCCTCATCTGGCTTGTGCCCATGTATCATGTGGTCAGACGGAGCTGGTTGCCCTTAATTGATTTCAGAAAGACAGGGGCAGCCTGCATAGCCTGCCGAGTAGATATAGGCTTCAGCCTTGAGCTCTGATAATTTTGCCAGTGACATTGGCCTACGAGGCAGAGGTCTCACTGACAGTGTCTCATCACTGTATTTTTCTTATGAACCTGATAAACTCTCAGAGCAAACCAAACTGTCGAAGTCGCCTTTTGCTTCTCACTGTTACCAGTCATTGATTAATAATTAAATCAGTCTTTTATATTTGTTTAAAGTATTTTTTCTTCACCTGTGATGCTCCCCTATTACAAAGCCCTTAGTCTGTTCCTGACTTCCCAACTTAGCAAAAGGCATGAAAACCTTTCAAATATTGCATCTCCATGGATAACCAAGCCAAGGAGAGGAGGAATCCACTGTAGACCTCAATAACAAACGCAAAACCAGAGAGCTGAGATAGGGTGCATGATGGTGGATTCATGAGGGTTGGTGTCATGACATTGGAATCAAAGATGTGATTGGGTTAGGGAAAATGACCCATCTGTATTTGCTGTATAACCATTTTTCAGCACACAGTAGTACACACCACTTAACGAACCTTTCTTAAAATAGGAAGACGCAGTTCTAAGCTTCTATTGGTAAACATTTTTCATTGAGTCCGTGAGTCGGGAGTGTGGCTCCCTTCTCTGAGCCTCCGTGGGTCCCTGTGCAGGTCCGTCCTGGCCCAGATGGTGGGCATTTCTAATATACTCCTCATTTCCTCTTTTCTCTGCACATGTTCCCAACATTAGAGGCCTCACAGTTCTTCCAAGGCAGCGGAGGGTGTTTGTGGATTGAGTGCTAAGCTCATACCCAAGAACTAGGCTTGGTTCAGTTTGCTCCACCCAGCCCCGAGGAGAGGAGCGGATAGGAAGGCCAGGCTGTGGGCACAGCAGGCAGCGCTGCGCACACGTAGGAGGTACATGTATTCTGGCGGTCCCGCGGTCATGGAGAGTCACCTGAATCACACTTGGAAAGCACTTTCCTTTTTCTTAATCACAAACATTTTGCTTTCCTTTTCCTTCTACATTTTTTCTGAAAATGAAAAAAAACGTGTGCCAAGCAAATCACCTTGGGCAAGGGAGAGGGGAGGGGTGGAGCTGCCAAGGACACTTTACTGACCAAGCTTCCTTCGTGGAGAGCTGCCTGTCCCAGCTCTGCTGTTTTCTAGGCTGTTTTCTAGTTTATCCTGTCTCGTGATAGATAGGAAACACTGGCCAGTTTCCTCCTTTTCCAAGGCTGCTACTTTCTGACAATCTTTAAGGGATTAAGGGCTGGATACAGGTGGGTTTCTTTCCCCTCCTGCTTGCTGTCACCTGGACATTACCATGGGGATAATCCTCCCTAAAACAAAAATAAAGGGCAGAACCGGTTGGACAGAAAGTGTGGCCCAAAATCTGAGACTGAGAGGCTAGGGAGTTGGAGGCTATAGGAGCTCCTATGGGTCAGGTCCAGAGGAGGGAGAGGTAGAAGATGAGGGGGGCCCAGAGGTGGGGGACAGCACAGATTAAAATCCTTTTGGATTGTGCTTTAGGGGAGAGCTTGAGTTTGGCCCCTTCATGGATTCTGGGGGATGATTTTCTTTCTGCAACCAACAGTCCTATCTGGAGGGTTAGGAGCAGCAGGTTCAAAATCCACCGTGGGAGGTTTGATGTATGAGGAAGGGAGGGAGGCTGAGGATTATAATCTGCTCTGCAAAGTCTCTGAGCTATGCGGTGGTTGAGGTTTTTGGCTTCTTGAAACCCCTGAGGTTTAGGAAGGTGAATTTTACTATGTCGGCACCAACTGAGAAACTAGTTTTGGAGGTGAGGACATAAGAAACCCCCATAGCTCCAGGAAAAGGACTGGATTTTCTCTGCTGAAAAATGCACTAGGCTCCTGAAGAGAGGTGGGTCCAGCTTTGGTGAGGAGTCACCCTTTTTCCTTCTGTTTTAAAAGTCCTGTGTGATTGGGTGTGGCACTCACCTTAATATGAGAACTCAGGGAAGCTGAGGCAAGAGGGTCAGAGGATCGCAAGTTCGAGCCCAGCACAGGCAATTTAGGAACTTGGTGAGACCATGTCTCAAAAAGCAAATGAGTGAAGCCCCCCACTCCCAGTTCCATTTCTCTAGTACAGGGGAAGAAAAAAAGAATCGTAGAAAAATCTGAAGGATTGGCAGATTCTGAGAGAAAATGCTGTTGGCTCATGGAATTGTCTCTGGGTTGATACAGAATAGTGACCTTGGCTTTAGGTCCAGTGAGTGTTTGCACTGCTGTTTCTCCAGAGATTCCAAAAAGAAAGAGAGACAAAGAGGAAAGAAAAGAAACCAGGCTGAGATCTGTGCAGGGTGGTTTTGCATACAGCCTCCCCGGGGGTAGGGAGGTGGTTTGGCAACTTGGCTGAACTTTTAAATTCTTCCTGACCCTCAAGTATGAGACCTGTACATTGCTGGGTGACACACATGGATGAGGCAGGAGCTCATGTTTCACCTGTCAGGTATGCAGTGGGTGCCTATTAAGTGCTGGGGGCACTAGTGAGGAACGGAACAGAAAAGGTATCTGCTCTCCATCACTAGAGGAAAGCCAGGCTCTAAAAGGACACATAGATCGGGAAGTGCTACAAGCTGTAAAAACTATCGAGGGGTAAAGGGATAGAGGACGGTGGGGGTGGACCATTCAGGGTGTGGCCAGGAAGGGTTTTTCTGGGAGGTGATGTTTGAACAGAGAGCTGGCAAAGGCCTACAGGAGGAATGTTCTAGGCCAGGGTTCAGCAGACACTGGTCCCTGAGCCAAATCCTGCCAGCCGGTGTTGTTGTAAAGGAGTTTCACGGGAGCTCAGCCATGCCCACAGCTTGGTCATCGTCTAGGGTTGCATTCTTGTGATTGTGGCAGAGCCGATTGGTGACCCTGGTGGGGTCTGACCTACCGAGTCTCAATGGCACTTGACCCTTGACAGAGAAAGTTTGCTACCTCCTATCTGAGCAGGAGCAATGTCCTCTCAGATGCCCTCTTCTAGGGGCATGGACATTTAAATTGTCCCACCTCATGGGCCCAGCAGCTACAGAAAACTCTTCAGTAAGCATTCTTCCCATGTCACGGGGTTCACCTATATGGACTCCAGGAGTGGAGTTTCTGTACATTACGATGAGGACACGAGTGTGCAGAAAAGGTCAACAGGCAATTTTAATCAGATTGTAGAACCTGCCTCAGCCTATCCTGCCCTATATCACTCTTCTCCACAGGGACGAATGTGACTTAGTGGCTTGGGGGGCACCTGCCCTACTCCGGCTCACTGCTTCTGAGAGAATCAAATACGTTGTCAAAGGAACCATGTTCACACAAGCACTTGAAAAGCTTTAAAGGCCTGATATGAGTGACGATCCTAACCTCACTTGTCCATAGAACAGATTTTGGGGTATTTCATTTATTTTCACATTCCCACAAGGTCCCGTGTCTAGACTGGAAGCTTCCTGATCTGTGTCTCATTTATCCTCTATTCCCAGAGCCTGGTCAAGTGTTGACCTCTAATAGGAATAGTACAGATCCTTTCTGAATAAAAGATACCGCCACCTGCAAAGCTTTCCTAAGCAAAATAGAAACTTATAACACTAAAAAAAATTCATGTACATTCTACAGCTGAGCAGAAATGAGTCTGGGTGTTATCTTGTTATTTTCTTTCTTCTGCTTCCAGAGGGGAGTCACCACACTTCACAGAGGGTGGAGAGCATCCTGCAGGCAGTCCTGGCATGTCACTGCGCTGAGCCGGGTCGCTGGCTGTCAGGACTGCAGAAAGCGGGAGCAGGGTGCGTCATTCACATTCTCACCTGTGCTTTTGTCTGTCTCTTTCTTAACATTCCAGGCTCTGCTATGAGAAGAGAGTCAGCTCTTCCACAAAGCAACCTCAGCCTTCAGAGGCTTTTCTCCAAATTGTGTAGTTCACTTGGCCTTGAACCTGAACTGCACATCACCCCGTGGCATTTCTTTTGGCTTCTGCTAGAAGGCCAGGTTCTCTGAGGTCAGATTGCAGCTCACTATTTAACTAGTTCCTGGAGGGCTAGCTCTGGGCTTATAAATTGGTTGCCTAACAACTGTAAGTAACCATGTCAATATCTCTCACAAGCTTACATTGGTTAGGTTCTAAAAAAAAAATGAAAAAAGAAGGGTCACACGAAGCTGAATTAGCTTCCATAAAAATAAAGTAGCATATTGAGGGTTTGGAGTTGGATGGACCCAGTTACACCCTGAAGTCCATATTAATTTCAGTTGCCTCCCTCAAGTCCTGCCATTTTCCCATCTGAAACTCCCACCAAGATGCCTGAAGGTGGAGCCCTCAAGACAGAGCCAGAGGACAGTGAGAAGGTGGCACTGGTTTCTTCGGGATCCTTTCTGTCGATGGTCCAAGAAACTCCATGTATGAGTTGGGACTCCGAGGAGCTAGGCACTGGTCCCTGAAACAGACAAGTATGTTGAACAACGCTGACACCAAATCTTCCAAATGAGACTTTTCTTGTCTATTTAATTGACAGTTTTACCTTTGCGTGAACCAGGAAGTTTGACAGTTTAACTTCCTGGTGATCTCAGGAGAAGATGGTGAAGAGTGAAAATGCCAAGTAGGAGAGAGGGAACTGGGAGGGAAACATCCTAGGAAAACCTGGTAATAGCCACCCAAGGAGCCTCTGGTGGTGGTTCTCCAGGGCCTCCCCTGGAGGGGACTGGGGGCCATAGTGGTGACAGAGTTGGCTTTGCTTCTGTCGGCTGGGTGGCTGCCAGTGAGGGATTTAATTATTTCATTTACGTAGCTTTGCTGCTGCAGATTTTTAAATGTTGAAAGCCACCCATTTATAAGCTTTGGCCTCATATTTTGAGTATTAGGGCAGTGACGTTTTCTGTAGCCTGCATATTGATATGCATACTGCGGAGTTGGAGAAAATTAATGCCAGAGGAGGCTAGTCTTGGAAACCAACACAGAGCCTGTCCTTCTGGGCCTGTTTCTCCATGGGTGAGGTGGGAGGAGGGAAGAGATCTTAGAAGGCCCTTCTAGGACTTACAGGCATTTCTTTTTTTTTTACAGAAAAAAGTAAGAAATAACAATAAAACAGAGTTTCAAAACAGGCTAGTAGGAGAGTAACAATAATCAACACATTGCAAATTGTTATATTCACAGTAGTTGTTCAGAGTACAAGATATAGTCATGAAACATTGTCCAGAAAATTACTAGCATAAAACTCTCCCCTCAGTGAACCAAGAGAAACCAGCTGTACAACTATCTTAACTGTCTTGTGTTTATATATATTTTTTCCTTTTCCCTTCCTTCCTTTCCCCTTTCTCCCATCACAGTTTTTCTTTTCTTTTGAGTAGTTTCTTCCCTATTCACAATATCAATTGTACATTTTGGATCCTGTTTACTCTTTCAGATTCTAACACTAGTGATACAATATGATGTTTATACATGTGGGTCTGGTTTATTTCACTTATGAGTATGGTCTCGAGTTGCATCCATTTACCTATTAAAGTCTCAAGTTTATCTTTTTTATGGCTGAGTAGTATTCCATTATATAGACAAACCACATCTTTTTTATCCATTTCTCAGTTGATGGGCATTTGGGCTGTTTCCAAGATTCAGCCATTACAAATTGTGCTGCTATAAACATGGGTGCACATATATCGCTGTGGTATGATGTTTTTAATTCTTCTGGAAAGATACCCAGAAAGGGAGTAGCTGGGTTGAATGGGACCTCCAATCCTAGTTTTTTAAGAAATCTCCATACTGATTTCCACAGTGGTCACACCAGTCTACACTCGCACCAACAGTGGAGAAGGGTTCCTTTTTCCCCACAGCCCCTCCAGCATTTGTTATTGGTTGTTTTCTTCATGATAGCCATTCTTACTGGAGTGAGATGGAATCTCAGTGTTGTTTTAATTCGCATCTCTTCTCTGGTCCCTACCTGATAAGCAGATAAGCTATGATAAGCAGATGTCCTCTGTCCTCAAGCTGTGATAAGCAGGGCATGACCCCAGGCAGAGGGCCTAGAATATAGGTTGTTTCTAAACACTCTTGCTTGTGGCTTCCAGAAATGCTCACACCTCTTGCTCTCCGGTTAGCACAGCTCAGACCACTGCTGTAAATGGAGCCCTTAGGAATGATGGCGTTTGGGTTCAAGGGGGCCAGAATACAGGCTGCCCGCAGGACATGAGATTGTGGTTCTGGAGCCAGGCAGACTGGGGCAAGAACTACTTCTACTCAGTTCCCAAACTGAGTCCAGTTTTTAGTATTTAACCTATTTATATTTTTTTAATTGAAATGCTTTAAAAGCAGTGGTTTACAACAGAGATTAGAGGAGCCACCCCCCCCAAACCCCACAACATGGGACAATGTCTAGAGACAATTTGGGTTGTCACAACTGAGGGGGGTGATGAAGGATGCTCCTGGCATCTAGTGAGCAGGGATGGTCAGGGACCCAGTTAAATCCCTCTTATATACAGTGCACAGGATAAGTAAGCCCCACCACACAGAATAATCTGGCCTAATATGCCCATTGGGCTGAGGCTAAGAAACATTATTTTTAAATGAAATTTAATGAACCAGTATCACTTTTTGTGCAAAGCAAATGTGCAAATAGTGAGGGCAGCAAAATCAAAACAATGTTCATAAGGTGTACAGATAGTTGTCTGCCTGGCCTCCGAGCCTGGGGTTATCTTTCTTTTTCTAATGAAGGGAAATTAGCTCCTGGAGAGCTATTAGAGGCACAGATGCACCGTAAGGAGGCTGTCTCCTGAAATGGAATCAGTAGGATGAAAAAAGGATGCCAGGGGGAGTTGCTTTCTCCTGCTGTGACTTGATGCTGTTTGGTGCTGTGTCTGTCCTGTCCCTACAGCCAGACACAGTGCCTCAGTGATGTCCTCCGTCCCGAACTCTGAGAAGCACTGTCTGAGTGTCCTAGGCGCAAGTCTCAGTTGCTAAGTGTCACTGCCTTGGAGGATCCCTGCCCCTCTGCTGATCATTAGACATAGACGGGAATCCATTCTCTCTTTTTTCACAGGTAGTTGTAATAATAATGGACCCCTTTGGGCACAGGCTTTTTCATCTTCAAAGCGCTTTATAAACATGAGCTAATCTTCCTGCTCCCTGATGAGGTCAGAAGTCCTGTATTTTACTGGATGGAGCCACCAAGGCAGGAGAACCAAGTGAGTCACCAGCAGCCCTGGCTGGGAGTCAGGTGAGGTTGGGGTTGGGATTCAAGTTTACTTGTTGCTGGACTCCTGGACGTCCTTGTGGTCCTCCTGGGCCACACCTTTCTCCTGGCCAGCCCTGTCTTGGTATTGGTGCCAAACCTCAAATTCAGACGGGTCTGGTGTGTGTGTGTGTGTGCACGCGTGTGTGTGTGGGGGGGAGTGACATTTCTTTTCCCCTTCTTCCTGTAGACTGCTCTTATAAGAGCTACTAAATGCATGCCCCTCCTCTTCCTTTTTATTTGCTGATTTCTCCTGTGGCAGGTGACCCCCACCCCCCCATCCCCCCGCTAGAGAGTTACTTTCAGAAAATATTTTTCTTGTTGACCTCTACTCCCAGGATGGTGTAGGAGCGGAACGGCAGCAATGTGGCCTTTCTTTCACGGGCTTGTTTGAAGATGTTTGTGGTCAGCAGGGCCAGAGCCATAAGGACCAAGGGTGTCTGGCCACAGGCTGTGACTGCTGCGACAGAGACCACCCTGGTGCACTGCCCGCGGGCACTGCCTTTGTGCTCATCCCAGATACTTCTGGTCTTGGCCAGGAGGAGCCATGGTAAGGTGCCCAAGAGAACCGAGTGCTGGGTCTGGAAGGCAGTTGTCATAGGGTGACAGCAGCTCTGTCATACTGGTTCCCAAAGATTAAAACAACAGCAATAATAATAAAGTAAAATCTTCAGGATTCAAGTGACATTTAAACCTGCTTGAGGACACCTCGTGTGTCTGAGTCTTGTGGCTCTGGGGAGATGATCCCGTCACAGGTGTGTGGGGTCCTGCGGCCTTTCTTGTACCCTCTGCCACAAGGTGGGATCGATCAAGGCAGAAGCGTGAGGGATGTGAAGAGTGTTTGGGGTTTCTCAGGTGTGTGGCCAGGGGTCGGCTGAAGGAACTCTTGGTGGCAGAGACCCCTGTGTGCCTGGTGGAAGGCACTGGACATTCCGAGCTGCTTTATATCTCATCTGTGGTGCCACATACAGCCTCAGCTCACTGCCGTGCGTGCCTCCGAAGCTTTGGCCTTTTGTCTTGGTCAGTGTGGGTGCTGTAACAACAGTACCATAGGCTGAGCTGCTTAAATAGCAAACACATTCCTCCAGCGCTGGTGGCTGGAAAGTCCGAGAACAGAGCGTCAGCATGGTTGGCTTCCTTCTTGATTTACAAACGTCTGACTTCTTGCTCATTAGACTGGGTTGGAGGGTGTGGGAGAATTTATAGGGGCACTCATCCCATCACGGGGCTCTATGCTTATGACCTAATTACCTCCCGAAGGCCCCAACTCCAAATACTATTATGCTGGGTGTTAGCATTTTAACATAGGTGTTTTGGGGGTCCGAAGTAACTTTCTGTGGGATCACAGGGTACAACAGTGAGGTTCTGAAGCACCAGGAATGGATGGAGAAAGATGCGATTCAGGACAATCAGCTGCTCAATAAGACCCAGAAGCAGCGGCAGAACGTAGACAAGACTGCTCCTGCCCTGCCGATGAACCTGACCGCCCACTGCTTGCAGGATGTGTGGAGCAACTGTGCGAGCAGAACCTGGTGGGGTGAACTGTCGAGGGGCTCCTGGCCCAAGGCCCCAGAGCTGGCATGACATTGGGAACCTGGGCTTCAGTTGTCCCCAGTCCACTGCCTGACCACAGCAGCAAGCAGCTTGCTTGTCCCATAAAGGTCAAATCCGGTTGTTCGAACAGTCCATGCAGCCTGCCTGTATGTCACCCCCATTACTCAGGGATCCAGTTCTTCAGAAGACAGAAGGGTGACCCCATTGCGGCATCGTGTCCTCCTCACATTTCAGTTATTTTTTCAGGCTTCTTCATTCTAGCTAAATGGTTTCTAGCTAAATGCCATTAAATGATAGGAGATAAAATAGGGTGAAGACCAGGGAAGGGGTTCAGACGGGAATGAAAACACCCCTATTGAGGCCTAGGACCCCAGCTGGCATCTCCCAGACCCCTCCCTTCTCCTTTGTGAGCAGATTTTTCCTGTTTGTCACCCAGCCCTCACCTCCTCTGCTTATTTTCCCTTATCCCACAGAACCCCTCCCCTCCCCAAGTCACAGATACTGGCGCGATAACTCAGAAGCACCGCCTCTCCTGTTTGTTCCTGCCTTATCCTTACCTTGACCCCTTTCAGTCACTGTTTAAGTCTGTGTGCTCATGGTTCCGGGGATCAAACCCAGGACCTCCGTCACGAAAGGAAGCTCTCTACCACCAAGCTGCATACTGAGCTCCGTCGTAGGCTCTTGCATTGAACTCGTCCACTCCACCTCTCCAGTAGTTGCTGCCTCGTTCTCGTCCATGTCTTGGGTTGCAATTCCTTCCCCAGCTGCACCCAGGGAATTGTCTGTGGAGTTGAGGAAACAACTCTCTGTGTCTTCTCTGATCCTCTCCCTCACTGCCTTGAACAACTTAGCTTAAACTTGTCTTAGCTTAAAGATTTTTTTGGACATTGAAACTTTATGTTTTCTTTCCTTGTACAAGAGAGGAAGGGACTTCTGCGAATCCTCTATCTTATTTGAACAGCTCATGTGTTCTTTCCTCTTGGCCACCTGACCTCAGCTGTAACAGCTATGAGGTTTGATTCTCCACACCCCTTGTCTTTTCTCCACCTTTCTTGGTGCTCCTGGCTATTCAGTTGAGAATCCCACATTCTACCTTATGTTCTGCCTTCTGCTTCCCAAACAGGGATGAGCCTAGGCCAGTGAGGATGAACCTTTTAGAGCATTCAATGATACAAACAGTTCGCTGCTGCATGAGTGCCATAGGTTTGCCACCACTAGTCTAGGCTCTTGGGCTCTAAATTTAAATCCCTGCAGTGGTTTCACCAACACTTCTCTTGAACACCACTCTTAGACATGCATCCGTATCCTTGTGATCTCTTCAGAGTCAGCTCTGTGGAGTTCTTCTTGCCGAACTCCTCAAGCTCATGACCCTGGAAGTCCGGGGTTCTCTTGTCCTCTTGCTCCAGTCTGGGTTCTGCCCTCCATTTCCACATTTCTCATCAGTGTGAAGTAATGGGTCTGGGCATCAACACCAAGTCCTTCATTTAGCTGGCCACTAGGATTCAAACGCTTACCTCTAACATTGGCTTTGGGGGATGGGGGTACAGGGGATTAAACCCAGCACCTTGGGCCGGTGAGATGGCTCAGTGGCGTAAGCGCCTGCCTGGCAAGCGCGAGGGCCCGAGTTCGACTCCCAGAACCCACATACAAAAAAGGGGCCGGTGATATTGCTCAGTGGCACGGGCGCCTGCTGGTGCGCGAGGTCCTGAGGTTGACCCCCGGTACCCACCAAACAAACAAACAAACAAACAAAAAAACCCAGCACCTTGTGCATGCTAGGCAGGAACTCTACCACTGAACTACATCCCGAGCCCTTTGTATTTTATTTTGAGACAGGGCCTCACTGAATTGCCTCGGCTGGCTTTGGACTTGCCATCCTCCTGACTCAGCCTCTGAAGCAGCTGAGATAGGTGTGTGTAACTGCAGCAGGCGATGCTGGCTTTTTGCTTTTGTTTCTGTTTTTGTTCTTTTAAGACAAGGTCTTGCTGTGTAGTTCAGGCTGGCCTTGAACTCACTATCCCTAGGCTGGATTTGAACTTGTCTTGACCCTCCCGAGTGCTGGGACTATAGGCATGAGCCACCATGCCCAGTCAATGCCAGCTGTTTAAAGTCAGCGTCTGTGTCGTGCTCTATGTACTTTCCAGGAGTGCTTGGTGCTCTGCCATCTTCAGTAAACGTATCATAAGTGAACCAAGTATTGCTCTCCCACCTGTGCAGTGCTTTTAAGTCCATTCTTCCTCTCTTTTCCTGTCCCGTATGGCGCTGCTCTGGACAGGAGGTTGAGACCTCTTCCCCAGGGCTTCTCACCCTCTAGAATGTTGAAGATCCATTTAGTATTACATTTTTCTTCACAGTCTCTTATTGACAAAGTAATGATTTAATATTTTATCTAGTAAATATTTGGAAAGTGCAACATGTTTGTGTAAGCCATTCCATATTCAGTCTGGTAACAATGCTCAGTGTGTCTATGATCTTGTGGGACCCTGATGTGAATTTTGTGGCTTCCCAGGAATTTGCGGCTGACATTTGGTGACCACCCACCTAGATTTTTGCAGCAGTTCCAGTTGCTCACCCCTCCATTCTGTCTCACATTTTAGTCAGTTATGCACCTTTCTGCATGTTGCCTCCTACTGAAGGACTTCCTGCTTCTACACTTGACTTCATCCTGAAAATATGCTATGGAACCTGGCATCTGGGCCCGGCACAGCCTCTCTAGCCTTAGGATTCATTCTCTGTTGACAAGTGTGGTTCATCATGGGCAATTTTTATTGTTTTCTCCAGCAGGCTTTCAGTGGTTGCTCGTTATTGGCTCTTTCTGTTGCCTTGTTTGGCAAGCTAGCCCTTTCAACTCTTAAGAGCTACCCGTGTCTATGAGCCACATCCACCCTTTCTGATTTTACCAGCCCAGGAGACCCACTTGTTCACCTCTGAGCAGATTATTCTCTAGATTTGTACTTAAAGCCTGCTCCCGTGCAGTTGCTTTTATACACATATGTGCACAAGCACCCACGTTTGGCTGTATTTAGAAACCATTTCAAACAACTCAAAGAACACTCCTAACCTCTTTATGCATAACCCTCTGTTCTTATCATTTTATCACATTGACTTTATTATGTTCTCTTTCTTTCTGTGTTTTTCTTTCTTCTAAATCATATGAGGCTAAGTTATATACATCATGGGCTTTTACCTCT
The DNA here is from genome assembly GCA_028451465.1 of Erethizon dorsatum. NCBI lineage: Eukaryota > Metazoa > Chordata > Mammalia > Rodentia > Erethizontidae > Erethizon > Erethizon dorsatum. The sequence continues at coordinate 10,448,442 of CM051826.1, forward strand.
AAATATCAGTGTATACTTCCCAAGAACCATAACCACAGTTATCACCTTTGCAAGTTTATGTTGATGATAATACTTTAATCTCCACCCATGTTCCAGTTATGTCAGTTGATCCAATAATGTTCTTTATGACCATTCATTTCCTTTTAGTACACAATCTAGACTGAGCCATTGCATTGATTTGCTAAATCTCTTTATCTCCTTTAACATGTCCCACCAACTTGAACTATCGGTAGTACCTGTGTAACTGTCTCCTTAGGCTGCTTTTACCACCCCACGGGACTGTCCCATGCCACCCGATGGGGCAGTCATGCGTGTATCATCAGTGGTTCAGAGCTGCCTGGCAGCAAGATACATGAATTATGATCCTGTTGTGAACATGCTAATCTGGAACATTTCTATAGCTTTTCTTCTTTTTTTATGACATGGATAGTTTTGAAGGATAGAGTCCTCCTTCCTCTTTTTTTTTTCCAATGGAAAACTCCTCATTTTGCATTTGAAGTTTTCTTGGAATTAGATTAAGTTTATGTATTATTGGCTGGACTATTATATAGGTGAGGATGTGTGTCGAGGTGACGTAACGTCCATCTGTGTCCAATTAGTGATGGTGATTTTGATCATCTAGGTAAGTTGTTATCTGATTACTATACAATTAACATTTCTTTACTCTTTTGCAACTTACAAGCAGTCTGTAACTTTAAGGTCGCACAAAGCTCCTCATTAGCGTTTTCTCTTAGATTTAGCATGCGGTGAGGATTCTCGCTTAATTTAGTCCACACTATGGTGGTTGCAAGTGATTTTCCAACTCTCATACTCCTTTGTCATTTACCATTTGGGTCTTGACATTCTACTGTTACCAGAGAACTTCACTTCTCCCATGTGTGTGCGTGTGTGTGTGTGTGTGTGTGTGATTGGTATGAACTCAGGAATTCCTAATTATTCATTGGTTTTATATCAGTACTTTATGTAATTACTTTGGTGCTCAGATTGTCCCAGATTTGGCCAATGGGAGCCCCTTTTAACTGGTTCCTGTGCCCTTACACAAATACAGACTTTACCGTAAGGTCCTTGGAAAGATAATAAGCCTCTTGAGATACATTCATATTGTGACCCATAGTAATAGTCACTCAAGTGTGGGGTGAGGAGGAAAGATGTATCTTTTGGACACTTTCTTAGGTCCTTCCCTGCTGCTGATAATTCACACCTATAATGAGATCTAAGACACAACCACCCAAAGTATTTCATGGTTAGGAACTTTGAAATGTCACAGCACTAAATCTTCTCCTGCCTTATACCAGGGAATCTGAGTGTCAATCATTGATGTGAAATCTTCTCTTATCTGAGAGCCTCTTTGAACTAAGCCATGCTATGGATTGATGTGTTTGACATTCATATGAGAAAGATGAAATAAGAATCATCAAGTAAAGGTGAGTTTTTAAAAAACAGGAATTGTAAATGCAAAAGCCAGCAGGGGTCAGAAAGGCAAACAGAATGAGTGAAGCACTGCCTTGGCGCGGCGTGAGCTGCATTGCACTGGGGATCGCATGGCTTGTGTCAAAGAGGCAGCAGCTCTCAGCTTCAGTCGCTAGTTTTGGTGCAGGAGTATGGACGTGGTTGCCAGATCTTCCCATTTTTCAAGACCACCCAGAAAGCCATATTTTATATAAAATCTTAAAAATCTTTCACTCACATCTCATCACCTAATTCCAAAAAAACTAAAGTGCATTTTAGATCTACAAACTGAGCCAGCCAGCTGTGTATCCTGTGACTCCTGTATACGTCAAAGTTCAGGGCCAGGAACTTAAAGGCTGACCTTTCTGGAGTCATTCTGAGGATATAATTCAATGATCTTGTGATTTCTTATCCAGAGGTGAAAACCCTAAACATTTCTCTTACCATTCCATTCAAAGCACAAAAGATACAAAGTCCGCACTTGTAAACCCAAAGCACTTTCTTTTCCTATGCATCTCAATTGCATAGCTAATGACCTCCCAAAGCAACAGTCCCCTTGACTGGCCTGATCTGGTGTTCATGCATATGTAGTTATGTTACTCAGTGGTTAGAGGTGAATTATGAGCCTCTCCTCTAGGACCGAGCAAGACAGATGGGAAGGCCCCCACCTCCTTGTTAATGCACACACCCAGGCTGTCATCCCCCGCTCTTGCCGCCAAGCCATTTCCAGGAGGACCATCTTCAGCCTGCAGAGGTGGTCAGGACTTCACAAATATTTCTACTGAATTGTTACCAAGAAAACCTTTGCTTTATGAATTTTTGTTTTATTACTTTGCTAAAGCAAATACACTCCAGAAAGACATGCGGTCTTCCACTTCAGTCGAAAACTATGCCTCAGAGCTCCATCTCTCTTCTTTTCAGTTCTAAAGAAAACTTATAAGAAATGCCAACTTATGACACATGACATTTTTCAGATGTGCACGTTATTTCTATGCTGCTAAAGCCAATGCTGGAGAGCTAAGGTGGACCTCTGATTTGAAAGGCCCTCAGGCTCCACAAGGTTTTTGACCTAAAAGTAAAATAAAACCTTGGCTCATGTTTGAAATAGACCTATCAGTTTACACTACACCCTTTGCTTTCTTTTCTGAATGTCTTTCTGTCTCCACTTTCCATATAAATAGACCCAGGAAAGTAGACCCGTGGTAGAACTTTTTTGTCTTTCTTTCTGCTCTGAGGACTTCCATAGATAGGATTGTGTCCTAGCCAGGGTTGTTAGGAGGGCCACTGTCACCCACCAGGCCAGGGCGTTGGGGGTGTTGGATTATGAATGGAAGTCTAGATGAGGGTTCCAATCCTTGCCATCTAATCTTTACCCTAAAATTTCCACAGGACCTTGGCATCTCTTTCCTGCAGCAAATAGCATCCCTACCTTCAGGGAAATTGTCTCCCCTGTCTCTTTGCAAAGGGCAAATGAGTCTCTCTCAGCTTTAGTTTTTGCAGACTCAGCCTCCCAGGGCACAGACCTGAAATGCAGTTGCTCACGCCCTATGTTTACTTTTATTTCCAGCCACATCTGGAGGCCAAAATTCATAAATTTATTGCCAAGCCTTACAACAGTTTACTGAGTTTGTACGTTAAGGAAAGGGGGAAAAAAATGAGCTCCTGACTTGTTGAGTGTAAAATGGATGGAGAAATCGGTGGGCAGATCATAAACCCCGAGCGTGTTTATTAACATCTGCGGCCTGCCTGCAGACGGCGAAGGCGTGAGTCGGCTGTGTTTGTCTTGGAGGTTGAGCCCCTAGAGTTCCATGGTGTGTTCTCCATATACATACAGCCAGGCATCTTTTTAACCCACCAGAGGCCAAGGGAGGGAAACAAGGCCTGTTCAGAAGCAGAGGGCCACAGGTCCCATGGTGGGAGAGCGGGATGGGCACCCGGCTCTGTTTACAGTAGAACCGTGCAGTGGGTGGGCCAATTCTTGTGACGTACTTGAGGCTTAAAAAATGGTCATAAATCTACTCTCTGTCAAACAGGGCTGGCATTTTCTTTTCCTTTCACAACCAGGTTTTGTACGACCAAAAAAAAAAAAAAAATAAAAAACCAAGAAATCCTCTAAGTGTTCATAAAGAGTGTCCCTTTGTCCCACAGGTGGGGTAGAATCCCCCAGGAGCATGTTGGAAGGTTTCATTGGAGGCTGTGGCCTCTCCTCACCACTGGAGGATGGTGTCCTCGTTATTTTTCGCCTTTTTACTAAGATACTAGAGCGGGAGCAGCCCCGCTGGATGGACCTCAGCTGTAGCACCGTGTTCTGCAGCGTGGTTTTTACCAGGGATCGGGCCAGTTTGCTGTGGGTCAGACAGGAGCACCCTGAACAAGCCAGTAGCTGCTTTAAATTGCTGTTTTTCTGCCATAAATAAAGGCAAAACCAAGGCGTGATTTTGTAGGGCCCCATGGGGGGGAGAAGGATGTGCTGGTGGTGGCTGCCAGCCATGGACCCTCTGACTAGAGAGAAATGTGCTGGGGATGTCCTTTTAGCAGGCGGTTTGACTCTCTGGGATCTCACGTCTGAGGTGAGTCCGCCAAAGAAAAGGGCACTTCTTGTGGTCATAGCCTGCTCTTGGACGAAGCGCTTGGACAGTGAGTATGTGCCTGGGGAGGGCGTGGCCCACCAAGGAGGAGAAAAATCCCCTGTCTCTGCAGAGCGTGGCTGCCAGGTCTTGGATTCAGGGAACAGTGGACGACTGTTGGGAAGCTTGGCCGGCCCAGCATCCAGGTGCGCCCCGGCCAGTCAGCTGTTTCATCTCATGACAAGGAACACGGGGGGTCCTAGTGTCTACCTCTGGCCCTATCGTACCCACCTCTGTCCACCCAAGCAAGAGCGTTCCATGTGCCCTGGGAGCAGCCCCTTCGGCATCACCGAGTCTCCCGTTGGCCTTGACCCTCTGTGTGATGCAGGCTGGGCACAGGTCAGGGCCCATCCTCAGTCCCCAGATTTTCGTGTTCCAGTTCCTACAGTGGACAGTGTCTGGGCCAAGGCGCAGACCCTGGGATGTGAAGAACTCCCTGCTTTTCAGGGCTTTTTCCCTGGCCCCTGGCCACACTCCCCTGCTTGGTTACTTAGGCAGGGTTGTTCAAGGGTGTAAAACCAGCTGGGCCAAGGAGGTTAGGCTGGGGTTTAACCCAGTGGGCTGGGATTTCCCTGTGGGCTGGGGGGGCATCGATGTGTCCCCAGTGGGTACCCCTGGAAGAAACCTGGCCACTGACAGGCCAGTACTTTTCCGTTGGTGGGTGGGGCAGGGTGGAGGAGGACTTTGAGCCCCAGTGACCAAGCAGCCTAGGGATTTTCCAGGCCTACCCTGGGGAGGTTACCTCAACTAGGGACAGGGAATCAGGACACCTTCATGTTATGTTTTAAAGTTTTAACCAGGCTTCTTCACACTCCTGGTGATAAAATGTTGATCAAACATGCGGGAGCCCTCATCACCGCTGTCCTGGAACTGACTGGGCTACAAGGGGAAGGGGCCTTGGCAAGCCGAGCCATGTGTAAGGCAGCAGCTCCTGACTCTGCTTCCTGCCTTCAAAAGTTGCTGCTGGTGGTGGCACAGAGGCGGGCCTGCTGTTGAGGGCTCCCCGCAGGTCTTACCTCACCTTGAGATCATATCTGTAGTTTATGAAAATGAGCGCCCCCCAACCTTGTGTCCTCAGGGGTCTTACCTTCTCCTAAGTCCAGTTATTATTATTTTAAAAAATTTTCAGCATTTCCACTGTTTGTAGTGTCGACTTGGAGCTGAGGTACCCCAGACTTGTCCGTGGGTAGGCAGAGGTAGCCCCCATGTTAATGCACTGGCTGACTTTGCCATGTTGTTCAAGTGTCAGCTTGATTTCATTCCCACGGAGGGGCCTTTGCTGTCACTGTGACTCTCTTCCCACCCCCATAGTATTTCTTTCCGCAGGAGCGTCATGATTTATAATTGAATGTGTTTGCTTGTGTATGACCCGTGTCCCTATCTAGAACACAGCCACGTGGGCAGAGGCTTGTTTGTCGACTTTATCATTGACAGAGCCCAGCTCCCAGTGTGGCACCTGATGCCCGTAGATACCCAGTCAGTATTTGAGTTAATACCAACAGGTGGGAGCTGGGGTGTGGGGTGTACAGTTACCTACACCCACCTGCTGTTGGGTAGTTATGTCTTCTAGATTCCTACATTCCTGGGTTTTTTTTGTACTTGGCTATTTCCAGAGAAGGCCATTCATATTCCTGCCTATTGATCTCTGCGAAGTACAGATGATCAGAGTGGTGGGATTATAGTATATTTATTTGAGATGGAGAAAAGCAATGAAAGCAAGATCATAGTTTCTATTTATAGTTGTTATTACAGAGATGAATAATTACACAGGCATTTTTCTTAGTAAGACAGAGTTCGATCTTGTTTCTTGGCAGATGTCTAAAAGTACTCTTTTTGGTGTTGCTGTTTTTAGTACTGAGAATTGAACCCAAGGCCTTTGCATTGAGCTACGTCCCCTCCCTCCCCCCTTTTGAGAAGGGTCTTGTTGAGCTGTCCAGGCTGGACTCATACTTGTGATCCTCCTGCCTCAGCGGCCTAGAATGTTCCACCATACCTGGCTAGTACTGGGTTTTGATTTGACGTTAGTATGAGATAAATCCCTAGTTCCTTCTGCTGGTAACTGTGTGAGAGGTAGCCTGGTCATTTGCAAGGCTGCTCATCACATGACCACCTCAGCGTGACACTTTCTGTAAGGGGACTCAAAAAGCCTATGGGTCTTGTCACCTGCCACAACATCCCTGTAAACCAAGAGTCTGCCTAGGTGTTGGAAACTCTGGCATCTTCTTCAGAGTTTCTGGTTGGAAGGCCCAGGACAGTTTTTGAAAATCCCAATGTGAATCCGGCAGACACTGAGGTCTAATTGATGGCACCTGGGCTGGGAGACCGTAATTCTTGCCTGCAGCGGGGGGCCCCCTTTTACACCATAGTTGGGCATCTTTATTTCATTGACTGGTTAACTAGAGAAGGGAAACTGATGACTAAAATCCTAATCTATGCAATTGTAAAGATGTAAGTAAAGCGTATGTGTAAACCCAGAGGATATGGATGGTTTTGTTTGTTTTTTGGCTTCCTTTTGTCATTAATGCTCATTTCTATATGAACACGAATTCAGCAAGTGTATCTGCATTTTCTGCCACAGTCAGAGATTTAGAAGTGTAAAATACACTCAGCGCTTCCTGTATCATCAAGTTAATGTAAGATGGTGTATGAAATTAGTCACCTAGAGCTGAGAAGCCAAAAGCTCCACAAACTGAGTGGCTTAAACAACAGAAACTTAATCTCGTACAGTTCTGGGGCCTGCAAGTTTGAGATCAAGATGTTGAGGACTAATCTATGCCTTTGCCCTAGCTTACAGTGGCTTGCTGGCAGTCTTCAGCACTTCCTCGTGTGTGGAAGCATCTCCCTGATTTCTGCCTTTACCTTCATGTGTCCTTCTCCCTGTGTGCAGGTCTCTGTTCCAATTTCCCCTTCTTATAAGGACACCAACCATGTGGAACTCAGAGCCCACTTTACCTCAGCGGGATCTCATCTTTACTGAATGACATATGCAGTAACTGTATTTCCAAACAGGGACACAGTCTGAGGTCCTGAGGGTTAGGGTTTCAACACACAGGTTTGGGGAGGCATCACAGTTCAACTCATAACAGGTGCTGCAAGCCCAACCTTTACAACAGAAGTATAAATGGAACTTGATTCAAAGTTTTCCAGTTATTAGTATCACCTCAGGTCCTGAGTGCCCTAGCATGTGTCTAATGTTATGTCCAATGGGGAAGTTAGGAATTTATGGGAGAAGTACAATCTTTCCTGCCCTTTCTAGGAACTTCTGTAATTTTTGCCATACCAACACATACATTATTATTTCACTTTTTTTTTCTGCATGGATCCACATATTTTCTTTAAATAAGTGCGCTTTAAGGAGGAATTCAGTATCACTGTCATATATGACTATCATAAATGACATACAGAATGTGATAAAATCATTAAAGAATTTGATTTTGTAGCTTTCCCAGGACTCTAAGCTAAGCCTAAGGAGTGCTCACTTTCTCTTTAGAGGCAGATGGAAGAAGTGTTAAGGATTCAAGTGCGCCAGATGGAGATATTCTTCTTGCTGGGATCAGGACTGGAAGAGACTAGGGAAGGGAAAAGTTTCAGGGTCATTTAATGCCATATCTGACTGCGACCAACAGGTAGCTCAGGTACCACTATGTGACACAGCACCCCTACTTTGGGAAACACCAATCTAGTCCAGTTTCTTTTTCTGATGAGTGAGGAGCTTAAGACGTCTGAGAAGTTAAAGTTCTGACAATCTGGGCCGGTGAGATGGCTCAGCGGCTTAAGCGCCTGCCTGGCAAGCGCGAGGGCCCGAGTTCGACTCCCGGAACCCACATACGAAAAAGGGGCCGGTGATATCACTCAGTGGCACGGGCGCCTGCTGGTGCGCGAGGTCCTGAGGTCGACCCCCCGGTACCCACAAAAAAAAAACAAAAACAAAAACAAACAAAGTTCTGACAATCTTCAGGTCACATTGCATAACAGTGGCAACGCTCAGTCTAGACCAGTAGAGAAGGGACATTTGACAATGGCCTTGGGAAACTTTTAGATTATCACAACTCAGGGAAGCTACTGGAATCTAATGGATAAAGGCCAGGAACACAGCTAGATATTCTGTAGTGCACAGGGTGGCCTTTACCCCAAAGAAAGACCTAGTCTCGAATGGCAGCAGCATTGGGGTTAAGACACCTGCCCTGTGTAAAGGCTTCTAGGCGCCTGATTTTCCCTCTGGCTCCCTGATGCCTCTTCTGCTTGGTCTCTTTTCAAAGGATTTAGTACAGTTGCTCTGGTTCACTCCAAAGAAAGCTTGGAACAGCCAGGTCCAACCTGCTGCCCATGGGCCACATGTAGCCCTGGATAGCTAGTAATATAGCCCCGCAAGACTATAAACTTTTAATATAATTATGTGATGCTTAGCCATGTTTTTTATGACTTGATTGTGTAGTGCTTGAGTGCATACTGCGGAGGTGACAATAGGATGCTGTATAAGGGAAGGCACAGTGCGGTACTAACTCTGCCTCCTGCACCCTCACATACAGTAGAATTGAAACACATGTGTATCAGACATTCATTATATGGGCTTGTGTGACTTGCTGATTAAAATTCAGCAACTACCAATGATAGCATTTCACTCTACCTATTCATGGGTGTGCCTGTGAGGACAGGTTAAGCAGACATTGTTTTTGTTTGTTTGTTTCTTTTATTTAACTACTAAATAGGCTTGTTCTTTTACAGAGTATGGTAAAATATATAAAAAAGGAAGTTTTGTTAGTTATGCACATTAACTATATTACATATTATATGCATGGCCCAAGGCAAGTCCTCTTCACTCAGTGTGGCCAGGTAAAGCAAAAGGTGGGACCCCTGTGGGCTGGAAGGTGTTATCATTTCCAAATTCAAAGGTTTCCAAGCCATGTGTAGTGGTAAAAGTTACCAGCATCTGGTTCTCTCAATAGTTTCTTAACCATGTGATATTAAACCTTACCCGTGATGCATTGGAAATAACCTAGAATCTGATGGTGGCAGAATCAGACTCTTTTATATCTTCCTTTACACGAAGACAGGAGAATGGAGGAAGTTTGGGGTAGTGGGATTTTTCAAGGGGACACTGAAATGTTTTACGTTCATCCAACAATGCCCAAAAGTGAGTTGGCTATAGACCATGCCTCCTGGGGGCATCCATCCTAGTAGGGGCAATGAGATAGGCCAGTACGTTCTTGTAATACAAACCCAACTAGAAACTTACAGGAGCTATGAGAATTGTAGGTAGATGGTGCAGGGGGTGCTCAGCAGCTACATGGAAGGGGGTGAATATATATACCAAGTGATACTGGGAACCAATAATGCTAAGCTTATTGTATGCCTACAATGATTCGAAATTCTGTCCACTTCTCTCTGAAACATCCAAGGCAATTGGCATACCCAGTTCTGCCCCTGGCTTTGAATTTGACCTTCCAGGCGCATAAACTGGTAAAACTTTGCTTGCTCATGTCTCGGTTTACTACATCATTCTGCAGCCTATGTGCATGCATGGGCTGTATCTGCTCTGGAGTTGGACTGTGTTGACTTTCTGTGTCAGTGTCTGAGCCCTGAGAGACAAGTCCTGTGTTCATTCTCTGCTCCCGTACACACTTAGCCGTGCGTGCAAATCGATGCTCCCTAAGAGTCTGTTTAGCAGCAAATTCGAGATTTCTGAGACTTTTGACTAGACGGTCAAATTCTGTCACTCTGCTCTCTGTCCCCTCCCTATCTTCTTGGGTTAGTCCTGTCTGTGGATGGAATAGTGGGTGCCCAGCCTGCATCCTGAGGGTCCAGCGTCTAAGTCAGAAGCCTGATGTGTGATGACCAAGGCTCTTATTGTTGTCTTACCTCTAATTCTCAATTTAAGAGAATCGCAGTGCAGACGCTAGCCTGCAGTCAGCGGTGCCATCCTGTTAAGGAGCTGGGCTTGGGTTCCCAGGCTGCCTGCTCCTAAAAGGTACCCATCAACATGTGCTCCCTGGTGGCCTTGGAGTCAGAAAAGAGCCAAGTCCACCAACCTTTAGATTGAGCTCCTAGTCACAGGGCAGGGTTTTAAAATCAGCAAGCCATACTAATGCAAAGAAGGTGTCATAGCATGGGGGTTTAGGATTTCAGTTTAGTATTTTTAAATATCGTGGTTAAGTAACTTCTTTTCTGTTAAGATTTTCTGATAAATCCAAAGAAACCACAGCCACTGCCAACCCTTTGAGTTCTCTGCTGGCTTTTCTTCTGAAGTCGCTGCTCTCCATCCACCCCATCTTGGTTCTTGTGTGTCTCCAGATGCCCCAGGGAGACAGGAAGGATGAGGATCAATGGTCCTGATTAGGATTTGGCTGATGGAGATGATAAAGCAGTATCTTTGGTGCAGGCTCCAGGCTACACTGTCCCTGGGCTGCCCTGAGGCTCTTCTGCTTGCTCATCTGACATTGAATGCAGACAGGTCCCTCCCTCTGGCCTTATTTGCTAGGACCCTGCCTCTGCCACACAGTCTCACTTTCTCTTCTCTGTGGCTAACTGATCACCTGCTGCCTGCCTGGTGGTACTCGAGATCATATAGCTAGAAAGCACCAGAGCTGTCATTTTATTCCCAGATAAACCCAATGTCCTTCTTTCTACCAAACCAAGTTAACCCTCTGTCAAGGGTCCCTGTAGCCATTTCCTGCCACACCTGCCCAGGTGCCCCATCCTGACAACCCAGGGAGGTGGAGCCCACCTTCTTCTCCGTGCACAATAAGCACATGAAATACATAGTACATATAATATGCACATATACATGCATACAGAATCCATTATACGTAATACACATTACAAAGTATAAACATAGTTGCTTTTTATGTCATCTTACTAAATTTTTGACTTTGCAGAGTCTGGGACCTGCCTTACCTTCTCTGCTTTTCTGATGCCTGTTCTAATACTCAGCACACAGTAGGTGCTAGGTGAACGCTGAAATGCACTTGTGGTGTACAGGTGATTACAGATGAGGTTTTGCCTGCCTCTTTCTTGTCTTTTGCTGCCATTGGGTTGCTTGAGGGCTTCTCGATGGTTTTTCTCTAAGAAAAGTCCTTCTTCCCTTAAGGGTGTGTGGCCGTGGCTGTCCATGTCCATCAGGCTGGGCGGTTGCAGTGTGGTCCTGCCCATGCACTGGGTGGAAGGGTGGGTCTCCTCGCAAACCTCAGGCCTCCCCGTTGCTGGCCCTCTGTCATCTGCCTGCCCCTGGAGAGGGAGCCTGGGGCGCTCCATGTGGCCTTTTTTAGGAGAGCCTGTTTGTCTTTCCATTGGAGGCGCTGTGACACAGCAGGCTTATGTATGTCAGGGAAAGTTGAGAGTGTCCGGCACTTAAAATAAACCCAGGCTTTTCAACCATGTGGCCCAGGAACCCTACAGATATTTTTCCTGCAGGCGCTACTTTAAGTGCTTTACAAATATTGTGCAATCAGATCCTCAAAATGGCCTTTTACGTAGGTCTGTTATTATACACATTTTTGACAGATGGGGAAACTGAGGTACAGATAAGTTAAAACCTTTGTTCAAGGCTTCTAGATGGTGGAGGAGGGATTCAGACTCATCAAATCCAGCCTGATCTCGGGATTTGACTGCTTTAAAGAAATGAGTTTGAGAACCACAGAGCATTTCATCCACTCTGGTACCTACCTCCTGGTTTTGCTGGGCTAGGATACATGCTGGGTATTGGTGCAGGAAGTCAGCTTTGTCTGGCGGGGATGCTGTGTGTCTTGCAGCAGGAGTGGAGAGGTCTTGCAGGAAGTCCAGGGGATACAGGGACCTGGGTGTCAGGGGACAGGCTGAGGGTGGCAGAAGGGCTGGGCTGGGCCTTGCAGCTGGTTCCTTCTGTACCATTCTAGATGTCAACCCAGGGAAGTGGCACCACCTTCTCCCCTAGCCTCACTGCACAGCCATGCAGTCAGGATTTGCCAATCAATAAATCAAGGCACCTGAAAAATGAACCGGAGAACCACATTGCCCCCCGCCTCTTGATTAAAACAAACAACATTGCGAAATGTCAACCTGTCAGTCGTTTGGAAAGTTTGCGGCATGGAAAGGCGATTACCCAAATGACTTTTTAAAAAGTATGAGAATGTGCCTGGCTGAACACGTTTTAATTAATGCTGCAAGTTAATGTTAATAACTATTCATAGCTTGGTGAGCTGGGCTCGGGGTGGGTTTGGAAATATTTGGTACCTCTGGCAGAGGCAGATGTTGACCTGGCTGGCACGGGGGCCGCTGGCAGCTTTTGCAAACATAGGGGCCTCAAGGACCCACAGAGCTTGAGGATCAGAGAAGATGGGCTGCCTGCAGGGAGCTCACGTAGCCTCCAAAGGGTCTCATGGGAGTGGAAGGGTTGCTGCCATCCAGGTAATCTCTTGGGCTCAAGGTCTCCCCGGATTTGTTCCTACCCCATCTGGTGAACAAGCCTCTCTGGGGATTCTTTAGGAAATAAGTGTTGCTTGGGGTCACACCATTTAAACTTACCTTCCTGATTTTCTGTGATCTCATTTTCCCTTAAAATATCAGTGGAAAAGTGTTTTTGAGTCGAGCATTTTATTTTCCATTTAAACATGGTGAAACCCAGACACAGGGGCTCAGCTTGGCACTGGCATGGTGGACCTGGGCCTGGGACACCTTCTGTGGTCCTTCCTTCAGCGAGCTGGGAGCCACACAGACCACAGTGACATCATGAGCCCTGCCAGGGGATGCCCAGCCTCTGTTTTGCTGTTGGGTTTGGGCGGACGCTTTCTTCAGTGGGTATCCCTAGGGGAAAAGATGTGGTTTGAAGAGAGAAAACCTGGTGGGCTCATAAAGTTTGAAGTTTTTCTTTTTTTTTTTTTTTTTTGTGGGTACCGGGGGGTTGACCTCAGGACCTTGCGCGCCAATAGGCACCCGTGCCGCTGAGCGATATCACCGGCCCCTTTTTCGTATGTGGGATCCGGGAGTCGAACTCGGGCCCTCATGCTTGCAGGGCAGGCGCTTATGCCGCTGAGCCATCTCACCGGCCCTGAAGTTTCTTTTTCTTTTCTTTCTTTTTATGCTCAGCAGGTTGGGTCTTTCAACTCAAGTTAGAGTCCACTCACAGAGGATCTGGGAGAGAACTAAGAGTTGGACCAAGTCTGCAGCTTCAGGTAGAAGCAGACGGAAAAAGACTTGAGGGATGTGAGAGCCGTCAGGAGCAGCAGGTCCAGCTCCGCTACGAGAGAGAGAGCTCTGCTGTCCCAGAGGCTGGCCGTGGAGTGGGGTGTGTGGATGCTCTCTGATGATTCTGGCTGCCGAGCTGATGGTGTGTGCCTGCGCAAGGCTGTAGAAACACACACACAGGGCCCAGTGCTCACCCAGAGGGAATTTAAGGTCTCCTTGGAGAGAGAGGTCAGATAACCTAGCCCCCGCCCATTATCCTAAGCTTAGTGCCAAGCATGGGGCACAGGCAGTAAATGCCGTGGCTCCCGTGAGGGCTGGAAAGTCAAGTGTCTGCTCGTGGGCAGTGGGACGTGGGGTGGCTGGAGCGTAGGTGTGAGGAGTCAGGTCAGGGAGAGGGTTAAGGGTTTGGGGTGTAGTGAGCTGGGGTCTGAGAAGCAAAGATTAGATGAGCTTAACTAGACCGGAGAGAGGAGTGTAGATGGCCTCTTATGTCAGGCAGAGGTTTTGATTTGAACATGGAAGGCAGTAGGGAGCCGGGAGCCATTGATGGCTGTTGAGCAGGGCTTGGCAGAGCTGACTGATATGTTAGACTAATCAACTGGGAGGGCTGCATAGAATGGACTACAGCAGGCCAGTCTGAAGGCACAAATTGAGCCCAGGCAAGGGCTTATTGCCATAGAGGAAGCTCACCTTCAGCTTTTCCCCTGGAGCCAGGGGCCTTGGAACAAATATCCACTCAACTACCTACTAGCCAGGTGACCTTGAACAACTTTTAAATCTTTCTGTACCTCAGTTACCTGGTCTTCCACACAGGGCCACTAATAATCTTTCATTTATTCAGCCATAAAATGGCCTGTTTCAGGCATTTGATTCCACAGGGGAGAAAAAAGCAGACAAGGTGTTTGTACTCAAGAATCTTACAGTCTCGTTCACTGGCAGAGACACAAATTGAAATGAAAGAAATACGGTAATTTCAGGTAGGGCTACAGACAGTGAAGAACACTGGTCCTGCTGCTCATGGGTGGCCTCTGTGACAGGCTCGTCAATGAGAGCCTCTGTGAAGACGTGCTGTTATGTGGAGACTGTAAAGTGTTTCAGGTGCAAAGGTCCTGAGGCACCGAAGAGCTTGGAGCTTTCTAGCAGGCAACCAGCCACTGAGTGGAAGGACGATGGGCCAGACCAGAAGTGATTATAAGATGGGAGAGGATTGTTGAAGAAACTGAATAAAGTAATGCTTGTAAGAAGTTGGGACATAATAATAGCACTCAATAAATTACATTGTTTTTATGGGAACAAGCTGGACCCAAGGCTGACAAGGGCCTTAGCTATTATCCTGGCCATGGGGATGGAAGCGAAAACAGATCATGAACAACATTAGCAGAAGTGACCGGATGTCGTGATTTTAATTGAAGGCTTCTCATCAGCATGGGGGAGAAAGTTCACTCAGTGACGTGGGAGTTCTGAGGAGAGCCTGGCTGAGAAGGGCATAGGTGATTTGTTTGTTTGAGATCCTGGCAGGAGCCAGTGATCAGCCTGCCCTGGGAGCAGCTGGCAGACAGGTCTTAGAGAAAAAAAGTCAGGATCAGGAATGTGGGCCATCTTCGAGGAAGAGGAGAAATAAGAATTTAGCTGAGCTGAGGTCTCCCTTTGTGCTGGTTCCATGATGAAGATGGGGAGCCAGAGAGCCGGAGAGGAGGCAGATTCTGATATTGGCGCTCCTGAAAGAGGTCCTCTCTCCTTCCCCCACACACCCCTTCCTTGGAGGCCTGAAGATTGGCAGAAGGGTGCTGAGAGTCCTGGTTCTCAGGCCCCAGTCTGCTCCCTTGTGTGGGCAGCAGACCCCTCCCTCCTGGCGTGGCCTCTGCAGCCATGGCGAGGAGCCTGCAGCTTCCAGCCCGGGCTGTGTGACAGGCACAGGGAAGTGCATGGAGCCATAGGTCCTGAGCAGAAATGTGAGTGTCACCAGTCCTCTGCAATGGCACAGGTATTCAGAAACTGCCATGGAGTGGGTCTGTTCTACCCTGTGGCCTGCAGTCTTTCAGTTGGGTTAAGATTCTTGGTCAAGTTTGCTCACTATTCAAGCTTATAGCCACCGTATCCTTCCTCGGACACTGCTGTCTGTGTTTTGCAGCTGTCTCCAAGCTTACTGTGCAGCAGTCGCCCTCTGAGTGTGCCAGCTTCTGGTCTCGTTCTAGATTTTGCCGTGAGCCCAGAGGTACCCTCGCCATATCTCACCTTGAACCCAACCTTTGGGTTCCGCCTGCAGCTCTCTGCCCCCATTTCCAAGCTGTTTCAGATTTGGCAAGCAGTCTTGCAGCTTCTACTTTTATTCTTTCTTACAGACTACTTTGATAGTTTTATTTCTAATGTCCTTTGTTTTTGTTATTTCTTAAATACCATGCATCTTTTTTTTCATAAAATAATGTTTGTTCCCCTTAGACATTAAAAATTAAGAAAACAAATGCCCATAAACTTAGTACTTGGAGATGACTACTATTAACCTTTTGCTTTCTCCTGCATATTTATAACCTATAATTGCATTTTTATGTAATTTTGTGATTTTTATAGTAAAAGACTCACATAGCATTTATTAATTACTCACTATGGCCCAGGCAAAGCAGTAAAAAATGTGGTCTAATTTAGTACCAATATATAAGCAGGTGTGGTCTTGTTTCACATCCTCAAATAGAAAGGACAGCTATGATGGTGGAGGGCTGACGAGGGACAGGAGTAGTCACTACTGTCATCCCCATTTTCCGGTTGAGGAAATGGACATGCAGAAGGCATCCAAGGTAACACAGTTGGTCAGCGGTCACATTAAGATCAGTCTTGAACTTTCTGCCTCTGGAACTCACGCACGCGCGTGTGGCTTGGATCGCTTAACTGTACGCTGAAACTTTTCTCCCTGTGCCTACGGCACTGTTGCTGGCTTCTTGGTGTGTTTTCATCATGTCCCCGCCTTCTGCTCAGACTGCAATGGATCCCTCTTCCAAACGAAGCTTGGGTCACTGTATCCACTGTTTAGGAGGAGATAGGTTTTTCTTTGCTGCCTCTCTCCTCCTCCCAAGCCTCTTCAGTCTGGTCGTCCCAGAGCGGGTGTTGATCTCTTTCCAGAAAGTGCATGCTCATCTCAACCGTGTTGGAACTGGAGTCAGATTTGGCTAGAAGTCTACGAAGATCGCTATCTGACTGACGATACCTTTGCATCTTCTGCTCTTCTTTTCACCACTTCTAAATGGGTCACACTGAATCCTTACAGACCTGGTGCAAGAAATGACATTTCTTTACAACGATTTGTTTGGCCTGGGGATGTAGCTCAGTGGTAGAGTGCTTGCCTAGTATGCACAAGGCCCTGAGTTCAATCCCCAGTACCACCAAAAAAAAAAAAAACAAAAAAAACCCCTCTTGTTTGTTTTCCTATAAACCATTGTCCTTGAAATACACACACACACACGTCTGTGTGTATGTTTGTTACGTGAGTTGCCCGCGTACAGTCAAACCTGCTCTGAAGTGGAGTAGTTCGGTTCTCATGACATTTTAAATAACAAAATGCTGTGGGCTGCCCCCCTCCTCGTGCCATGTAGCCTTGAAAACAGCATGTGTTCTCTGAGCCGGGTTGGTCTGATAGAGAGGCACGTTGGAATAGGTTCATGGGCAGATCGTGCAGGCATTAAATACAGGGAAAGTTGTCAGCCTCTGCGTACATCGTGACTGTTTCTCCGACAGACCTACATTCTCTTAGCCTGAGAAGGTGTGAAAGCTGAATACCTCTATATTATCTGGGGCCTTGTCTTTCAAGCCCTGGGTATGTAGTCATTGTGGGGCTGACTTAGGAGTTTGAGTAGAGTGTTATGGTTCCCAAGGGGGAACCCCTAGAAAGGTACCCCCCAAAAAAGCTTTGAAGGCCTGCCGTAACGTCTGCTTGTGTTAGATGGAGGATAATCCTTGCTTGGTGTATACTGGCCTTGGCATTAGCATTGTGTAACACTTCTTTAGTGATCCAGCTGTTTTGTTTTATTTTATTGATTGATTGATTGTGGTACTAGTGGTTGAACCTAGGGACTTCGCACTGAGCTACATCCCCAATCCTTTTTCTGTTTTTTATTTTGAGACAAGATCTTGCTAAGTTACCGAGGCTGGGTTTGAATTTGTGATCCTCTTGCCTTAAGCTCCGAGTGCTGGGATTATAGGCATGCACCTCCATGCCTATCTAGTGTTCATTTTTAGTTTTGTTTTTTTTTTTTTTTTTTTTTTTGTGGGTACCGGGGGGTCGACCTCAGGACCTCGCGCGCCAGCAGGCGCCCATGCCTCTGAGCGATATCACCGGTCCCTTTTTCGTATGTGGGATCTGGGAGTCGAACTCGGGCCCTCGCGCTTGCCGGGCAGGCGCTTAAGCCGCTGAGCCATCTCACCGGCCCTGTTTTTGTTTTTTGAGATAGGGTTTTGCTGTGTAGTCTGGTCAGCCTTGAATGCAACATGGACCTTGGGGCCCAGGCTGGCCTCAAACTCACAGTCCTCCTGCCTCACCCTCCCTAGTGCTGGAATTACAGGTGTGCATCACCATGAATGGCTGATTCTGCTATTTAATGAGCTAAGGAGATAGGCACCGATTCCTTTTAATGACCATCTCCTCTGAAAAGATTCCTTGGAAGGGGCAGAGGGGAATGAGAGAGGGAGAGGGAGAAAGAGAGAGAGGTGGCGGAGGTAGAGAAATGTGTATATGTGAGTGTTCGCCAAGGAAATGTTTCAACATTGGGCCAGAATAATTAGGAGGTAAACTGTAATCTGGGAATGTCAGTTCATTTACCATGTATTGACTTATTGTCCACTGAATTCCTTGATTTGGGATGCCTGAACTTTTCTTCCTTGTGAAAAATTATCTATCCATCTATTGTCTATCTATCCCTCCCTCCCTCCTTCTCTCTCTCCCTCCCTCCTAGCTGGTGCTGTATGATTTGAGCTGCAGTCCGTAGTGCGTGGGAAAGGTCCCCAGGCAGCTGGCTTGTCTAAAAGCCAAGCCTGAATGGGGTAGGGAGGGGTGGGCAGGCAGGAGAGAAAGCCTTTCCATCTTCCCTCAGCAGGGAGATAAATGAACCCTAATCCTGACCTGGGGGCAAATCCCAATAAAGATCCAGGTTAATTTTTCCTGCAGATCCAACCCTTGAATTCATTGTGAGAATTAGACAGTTCTGCAGCACTAATTTGCCAGATCAGATTGTATAATTATCTTTTATAGGCCCGGGTGTGATGTATGCTGGGTGTTTAGGCTGCAGGGCTGAGCGTGTGTGTTTGGGCTGCAGCATCGATGCTGGTGCTGCCAGACCACACTTCTCCCGCACAGGCGGGTGGCTTCGGGGCCTCTGCCTAATCAGAAACACCCTGGGGCACCTGAGGGCCTCAGGTGAGCTGGCCTGCAGTGGGGGGCTGCTCCCCTGGCTGTGGTAGGGGCCTTCTAGAAAGATCTTTGATGACAACAATGAGGCATTCAACAAGGGGTCTCAGTAAAAACTACCAAGTGTGGAGACTGGGAGGAAGTAGTCACCATCAAGGCCAAATGATGATGTTCATGACCTTAGGCCCTTCTGTCTTCATGGGCCCCTTTTTCTACTAAAGAAAGATTGTATGTATGACAGCAGTGGTATAAGGACGACGGAGTCCAGGCTGGATTCATTATTATCAAGATGTTAATATTGTAGACATTTGTTCTTATTAATGAGATCACTGCCATGGACCCCTAATTATATCAGTGACCATTGGACATGTTGGCCTTGGGTAGGTTCTTAGAAAAGGGACCCAGCTTCACAACCTCCTGACAGGTGCCTGGCTACATGGACTCCTAGAGAAGTGAGTTCGAGACAGTGACTTCTAGAAGTTGCTTCCCTCTGGTTTTGGATTCATTCATAAGGTCCAAGAATTTCCCTAAACTACAACCCTTATTCTAGCCAAAAAAGAGGGCCCTTTGTAAGGGTTCCTATAAAGTGTTGATTCCCATAGACCATCCATGTATTTGTCCTTCTCCACCCTGGTCTTCTCAGCATGGGGCCTTCTGAGTCAGCACGGCTTACAGAGGTCCTGGCACACTTTTTGGAGGAGACAGGAGGTTTGTGGGAATAACCTTATTCCAGGCTGACATCTTCTGTGTTTCACCTGGAAGGCTTTTGTGTCAGGGGTCCTTCTGTCTTGGGTGAAGAGATCTTTGAGGTGGTCATCCTAACTGGGCTGGGGATCACTTGGGTGGTGCAGGGCTCAGGCATCTGTGGGGGTGTCAGGAAGGATCTGATAGGGGTGGGAGTGCAAGGCAGAGGGGAAGAGAGGGACTTGGGGGCAGGCTATAGGCAGCCAGCTGCAAGCTCTGGCCTCCCTCAGAGGTCTGGTGGTGGGCATGGGTGGGCTACTGCTGGTCTAGTGCCACCCACTTCCCAGTAAGGACGGAAGAGCAGCGCTTATGTGGTAGGGAGGTATGTGCAGCACAGCAGGGCTCCTGAGGACAGAGGCCAGCCAGCGTGCCAGGGGAAAAGAGTTAGGACCCATGGGGCAGCCAGGCTCCCTGGGAGGTCCTGGTTACCATGCCAATGCAGAAAACCAAGGGGAAAGACACCCTGCAGATTGAACAAAACCCAAGTAAACATTTTGTTTAGTGTAGAGCCCTTTAGAGGGGCATTTCAGGCCTGGAGTCTGGTTGCCTTGAAGTTGTGCAGAACTGGTGAGGGCCCACTGTTCCTTGGCTGTGAGCAATGTCCCCACCCCATCTGATACTCCAGAGTCAACTGGGAACATCTCTGGGACCTCCTGGGGGAGGAGTGTGTCTATCCCAGAGGGGAAGCTGTGGCTGCAGAGGGATGAGGTCAGCTTGCCTGAAGTTTCTCAGGAGCATAGGAGGATTAAGAGGGGTACCTCTAAGCCCAGGTTTGCCTAGAGTGTATTCTAAGGAGCCCCAACCTTGGGTTTGCCCAGGAGCATGTTAGAAAGGCAGAATCTCAGACCACCACCCCTGACCCTCTGGTGCACACTGGAGCAACATCCCCAGAGGATCCTCAAACTTACTGGGGAGGCTTTTAGAAAACAGCCCCTACCCAGCCTCATTATATACCAATTAGAACCCCCCAGGGTGGGACCAGGCTTTGGGATGATTTTACAGCTGCCTGGGGGAGAGAGAGTGATTCCAGGGACCTTTCTCTCCCCTGTCTGGCCCACCTCCCACCCACCTCCTGGATTGAGTCTCAGTTACTCTCTCCCAGTCTCTTCCTTTAGGTTGGCTGAATTGAAACTTCGTGGTATTGGATGAGGAGTTAGTTTGACTTACATTAAGCTTCAGATCTCCCCTGGAAGGGTAATGCTGAAACTGTTTTCATTCTTCTGGGCTTTAGTTTAAATGAGTTTATCAGATGCTTTCCACCACATAATAAACTAAAAACAGGTTGGGCGTGCAGGTGGCTTTGCATAAAATAGGATTGCAAATCCATTGCAGACTCCAGGACCGGAGTTGGAGGGCATAGTGGGTTTTGCTTGCTCCCTATTAACAAGTTGTTCAGCGTTTGTCTGTCAGCCAATGGGGTCCCCAAGGGTGTACCCCATCATCTGGGCTAAAATGGCACGTTTGTCTACCCTGTGATCAAGAGTCTGTTGCATTCGAGGTTGGTCTGGGAACAAGTTCATGGCTTTGGTAGCAGGAGGCAGGTGCAACAAATGTGTGGTTGTGGCCTGCATTGTAACACAACAGGGGAGGTTCCCTCTCCACCATCCGATCCAGTGGCAGATCCGGTGGCAGGTGTGGCCGATGGGGTTGGCAGCAGAGGACCAGTCTGGCCCTGTCCTCAGGAACTCAGACCCACTGGAGTGATGATGTGTGATGATCAGGCAGGAGAGACAAAATGCCACCCAAACAATCCCTTCTCTTGTGTGTGAAGGTTACAAGTTTTCTGTTTCAAATCTGATGGTATTCTTTTTCCCTTTTTCCTTTCTTCTCTCTGTTTTCATTTGCCAACCTAAGGGTTAGGGCAAATTTCTTTGAGCCTAATGACGGGGAAGTTGAGAATGGGGCTATTATCTTTAACCACCTTTTGAAATACTACTCTTCCTGGTGTCAGAACTAGATTGAAGAGAGGCCGGATTTAAAGATTAAATATCTATTTTAGCAGCAACAATGACAGCAACCCTAGTGACATCATTGCACATTTGTTCAGAAATTATGTGGATGGTTCAAGACAGCCCAGCACTCTAGAAACCCACAAAGATATGTATAATTAATAATAGTCTAGCTGATATTTATTGAAAGCATGATAGAGGCCAGACCCAGAGCTAGGTGCTCCTAACACCTTATTCTGTTTAATGAATTGAAATATACAATAAAGTCAGAACATACAACGGTAGTATTGTAGGAGTCTTTCTCAAAGTGCCCAATAAAAACAGAACACCTCAACGCTTAGCAGTTGATCATTTTATAATCAAGGTCCATTGTGAATTTGAGTTTTGTTATAACTTGAAAAAAATTACTATCCAGTGTAATACTGATTTACATCTTGGTTCATTCTAAGTCTAGTTTACCATCATTAAAAAACTTATTTTTTGGAAAGTAGTCTTTAATTTGACCCATCTACAATTGACATAGGAAATGGATTTCTCCCTTTGTTTTGTTTGCTTAAATGAATGTGGTTTTATTCTATATTGAGGAGTAAGCAGCTATTAAAGTCCTGGGTCTCTGAGGGTAAGAAGCTGGTATTCAAAAGCTATGCCCTCCATATTTTAAGCCTAAAAGTGAGTGACGTTCTTATACACTGTCCTGATGTAACCCTTTCCTTATTTTTTCAGGTGAAATCAGAGATTTCCAGTTGGCTTGGTGGTTGCTTGGACCCAAGAAGGAAGGACAAGAAGAAAAGTGAGTCGCACCTGGCCGTCACAGCACAGTTACATCCCTGCAGAGCTTCTAGCTTTGGGGGTTTTGTGTCTTTGCCTATCACCTTATATACACA
The DNA here is from genome assembly GCA_028451465.1 of Erethizon dorsatum. Taxonomy (NCBI): domain Eukaryota; kingdom Metazoa; phylum Chordata; class Mammalia; order Rodentia; family Erethizontidae; genus Erethizon; species Erethizon dorsatum. The sequence goes on from CM051826.1 coordinate 10,470,646, forward strand.
TCCCTAACACTCCTGCATGCCAGCCCAGAGTGCAGTTGTCAGCAGGAGCCTTGCAGGTAGCCATCAGAGGAGACTCAGGGGCCCAGGTTTATGAAGTACAGTCAGTATTTATGAATTCTGGCCAGGCTGTGTTCCATGGCTGTTATTTGGGTTAACTTATTTGGCCTCTCACAGCTCTAGCAGGTGAGTTACAGGATGCCCAATCAGCATATGAGAAAACCAGGTACAGTCATTTGGCCAAGGTTGCACAGGTAATTTGCAAGGGAGCCAGGATTGAAAGCCAGCTGTGAACTATCACTGTTGTCTGTAGCTGTTTTGAGTGATAGCGAGTTGTCCCAACTTCTCAACAGGTCACGCATCAGCTCTTGCTACCTGCACTTTAGACATGGAGTCCACTGCAGGACAAGAGGTCTTTTGGGCAGTGCGCAGGAAGAACCATCAGGCAGGTGACTCACAGCCTGAGGGTGTAGGGAACAGGTGGACCGACCCGCTGGCCTTCAGGGGCAGAGACTGTCTACAGGATTAAGTGGGCTTCTAAAGATTTCTGGAGTGCTGCTGACTGAAGTCTAGTCCTGATAACACTGGGTGTAGAACGGATAAGCCTTCCTTTAACACAGGGGCTGGATTTTCCCATAGTCGTCTAGACTTCTCCATCCACAGTGGCTCTAGTTCTGGCTGTAAGTCTCATTCTGGCTGGAAGCTCAGAATGTAGCTGTGTTTGGTGGGAGACAACAGATTGTTTCTTTTTCTCCCATGGAGCTTGGAAGGAGGGTGCTGTGCAGTGCAAAGCAGGGGTTTGCAACCAGGCAGATTATGTTGTGAGTTTGTCACTATTTTGTCTACTGCAGTGGTAAGGAGTATGGACCCAGATGGCCTGGCTTCAAATCCAGCTCCCCTGCTTTCTCGCTTTGTGACCATGGACTGGTGACCTTCTCTTCTGTGGACTTTGGTTTCCCATCTGCAAAATGGGGATAATAAGGACAGTCTCTTCCGTATTGTGAAATGAAATAAAGCAGGCATACTGAGTGCCTGGCCCAGTACTGGGACATATTAAGCATAAATGTTGGTGTGTTTTGTTTTGTATTCAATCTTGGGAGCTCTGGATATGATCCTGTGTAAAATTTCCTTATCTGTGAGAAGGTAATGCTCATTCCCTGTCGTCAGGGGAGACCAAGTGTTGAAGAAAATAATACAGAGTAAAGATCTGGGTCAGGCGCTCTGTTAGTTCCCTTCCTTACTCCTCTATATCTCGTTCCACAAGGATCTGTCGGAGGAGGCAACCAGTGTCCTTTACTCCCTCTTCACCAGCACACTGGTTCCTGACAGTTGCTCTACACCACTGGATTTGCTCCTGGCCGCCCTTCTGTCTTGGCTTTTGAAGACACGGCTGGGGTAACCACCAAGGGCTCCAGCCTTTGGGTTTCCTCTCCAAAGTGATTCCGTTTGTGTTTTCCTTACACCTCTTTCTTAAACCCGATACTCAACATGTCACCTTCTGCTGGGTTACGAAACCCATCACGTCTCTCTGTTGATTTTCCTTGGACACTGCACCTTGCATCCATTTCTTCCTACTGTGTATCTTGCCCCCAAGACTGGACTCTGTGCCCCGCCCCATGCTGACCACACCTGCTCCTCACCTTCCTAAAACCCCACAGCCACAGAGGGCCCATGGCTAGCTGCTCCCACACCAGGACTCCATAATCTATTATACAAGATGTCACCTCCAGTACTATCTCTGCCTCCCTGTTGGTGGCTCAAAAGGGTGGGGCTGGGGAGGGGGACTCGTTTCTGTTTCTTGGGTGTCTTTAACCTTGGATGTCCCTTTTTCTCTATGGACCTAGGATCTCAGGAGTAAAGACTAGAGGCCCAGACAAAGTGTGAACTCTTAGGTGGGAATGTGGGCCTGCATGGAGTGCCAGGTGCTGAAGTCATTCTGCCTGGGCTTGGTGACTGGGGTCGGGATGGTTAATGAATGACTCTAAGGGGATTTCCAGGCAAGCCATGTGCACTGCCTCTGACTGCAGCACCTTCTGCCCTTGCCAGCCCCAGGCCTCCCTTCTCCCCCAGGTGTCCTCTCCCCAGTGCCAGGCCCTTCCTCCCACCTGAGTGATTTCATCCATTCATCCATTCATTTCATTCTTTCTTTCATTCATCTAACAGATACTGGGTGCCTGTTATTGTTAGGACCACTCTAGGTAGAGAACTAAACGAAGCAGTCACAATCCTACTTTCGTGGAACTTGCTTTCTAGTGGGGGAAGGGCTGGCAATAAATAGTGATAAAGAAGTAAATTATCTAGTATGTAAGAAGGTAATAGTATCATGGAAGAAAAATAGAGGCAGGGAAAGTGGCTCAAGTGTTCTAGGCAGGGAGAGAGCAGAGAGCAGGCTTCCGTTCCAGTAGACTGGAGCAGGTGGCTGGAGTGAGCTGAGGGATGGAGCGCTTGAATGTTCAGGGAAGTGTTTGGGTCTGAAGGAGCAGCGGTATCAAGATGCAGAGCAGGAACGCATGAGCTGTGAGGTGGGTTTGAGAACAGAGCACAGGCATGGTAGGAGTTCGGTGAGGGGACTGAGTACCCCAGGGCATGAAGGCAATACCAGGCAGGGTCCCCAAGACTTTTGGTCCTGCCTCCAGGGGACCTGGGAGCCAAGGCAGGGTATTGAGTAAAGTGTGTTATGATCCAGCTTACAGATGGGGCTGGTGTGGAAGCCGGTAGGAACAGGGCACCTAGTGGAAGGGTTTGCAATCAGGAGGGGAACTGAAGGCGCCCATGTCTCTCCTGTCCCATCACATACCTCTGACAACAGAAGGACAGTGATTGTGGGGATCGCTGAAAAGCCATGAGCACATCACAGGAGCTGATTTTCAGCAGCGATGACTGCCTAATTCAGGATCCCCTTTGTGTGGGGTCCCGGTTTAACAGGAGGGCACATTGTGGGTCCAGGGGCCACCAGGGGCACATTGCAGCATCGAAGGATGGAAAGGAAAAACAAAGGGAGTGGGAAAACAGGCCTGTTCTCTCCTTCCAGTTGTGTGAGGGTGGAGAGGGTGTCCAGAAGACTCAAAGGACTCCTGACCATGGCATCATCAGGCCACAGTGTAGTTCTCACTGCTGGAGACCCTCCCATGGGGTCCCTCCCAGGCCTCTTTGGAGCTCTCCTTGCCATCTTGCAGCCTCATGCTTTCCTCTCATCTTCCTCTTCCTTCTAAGAAAGTGCAGTTCCAATTGCAGAAATGAATAGGGTCTTCCATCATTCTCTTGTCTTCCACCCTGTGACCACTATGGCCATCGAGGAGGGGCAGGTCACAAGTACCTGGAGCTCTTAATCTGAAGCAGCATGTCTTCCTTAGGAGGTGTGTACAGGGGGTCATGGTGGTTGTTAGCCAGTGTCTTGTGATTGTGTGTGACCTGACAGTTGAGACTTTAAGGGGATGACTGCCTATCGTCCTTCTTTGGGAGACGTCTCCATAGGTCCTGTGTATGACAGAAGAGCTAGCTGAGGACCTGCCTCTGCCTGGCAAAGCTATAGAAACATTTGCACGCTCTGTTCAAAATTCTTGGAGTGAAGGCAGTATGAGTGGTGGGGTCATGACCTGTGTTTCTGCTAATGTCAAGTGTGTTTTTAGACGACTCTGGTGGGAACCCTTTCCCACCTGGGCCCTGCATGCCCATCTCCAGACCTGGGGTCCAGGGAGAGGGAGTAAGATGGGAGCCCGTTGGCTGGATCCCAAGGCAGCAGTCAGAAACAGCAATCTCAGTATTACTCACTGGTTCTGGCTTTGCACACTTCCTTTCAAAGAACTGTCACATCCACTGCCTCACAGCCCCAAGGCTCCCGCGTGAGATCAGCAGGAGGGAGGACCATGTTCACTGATCGAAGTTGGATGCCCAGGGAGGACATGCTCTGTCCTCAGCTCCATCCATCACGCATGTGTGTGCTGGGGACAGAGGTGCTGCGCTCAGATGATGATCTCTGCCGCCACCATAATTGAGAGTGAAAAGGTGCCAGGGACTCTGAGAATGAGAATCAAGTCCTGGTCTGAGTGTCAGCAGTGATGGAGATGAGCTCACCCAGGGACCAGAGCCATCTAGAGGACACAAGAATGGAACTTCCCCTCAGGGTCCAACTGTGAGTCACCTTGGTTCCTGTCCCTGCAGAGGGCTGGTTCCCCAGGCCTCCCACTTCGCCAGGGGACATCATGCTTACTGGTCAGGCCTGATGACTCATTCAGTCCCCCCAAGCCAGCACCCAGGGTGGAATCTGTCCCCCTGGCATGTGGACCCTGATGCGATTGGCCGGCTGATGTCTTAGATGCTGTGCACAAGACCAGGGAATGTCCCCTCACCTGGGAAGGGCAGCCAAACCCACAGCTGCAGCAAACATTTCAAAATGCAGTTTGGCGGGCCGGTGAGATGGCTCAGTGGCTTAAGCGCCTGCCCGGCAAGCGCGAGGGCCTGAGTTCGACTCCCGGAACCCACATACGAAAAAGGGGGGCCGGTGATATCGCTCAGCGGCACGGGCGCCTGCTGGCATGCGAGGTCCTGAGGTCAACCCCCCGGTACCCACAAAAAAAAAGCAGTTTGGAAAGTCCAGGGGGCTCTGTAGAGGTGAAACAGCACTGGGGTGAGCTGGGCTGTGACACCTGAGATCTGGGGACGTCACAAGGGCTTGGGGGTGGGGCACCATAGTCATGAACAGCCAGCAGAGTTCACCCAAAAGGCCAGCACTGCTGCAGGGTGTCAGGTTTCCTGCCACACCTGGTGCACCCTCTGCTGTGACTTCTCCCTCTTGTTTTTCACCTTCTGAGGAAAGAAACAGTGTCATCTTCTCTCCACCTGTCAGTCTCACACCTGCCGAAGCCCCTGGCGGTGAGACACTCATGCTGTCTGACCGATGTCAGTGTCCTGTGTGTTGGTTGCCTGTGTTAGAAACCACGGAGGAGAGGGACTTTCTGAGGCTCAGAAAAAAGTAAAATCCCCAAACCTATTTTGGGGAGATTGGTTTCCTTTTTAACCCCATTTTTCTTTTGTTCTGTTTTGTTTTTTTGGTACCGGGAATCGAACTCAGGACTTCGCGCCTGCCAGGCAGGCGCTGTGCCACTGAGCTATATCCCCAGTCCTCTCTTTTCAATTAAAAAAAATTGCAAGAGGGACCAGATGAGAGTGTGAGAAAGGATTACCCAGAAAACACCTCAGTTTCTCCTTGTAGCTGACCTGTGTTTGGTTTCCGTCCAGGAGAGGAGAGCCAACTTAGGAGCCTGGACAGCCAGGCCTCGTCAGCCACCTGACATGCAATAGGGAAGCGTGTTGTGCCCATGGTCATGGGACTCCATTTACCTACCTTCAGCCTCAGTCCTTCCCAAGGACAATGAAGTCGACTTACTGGCATCGCAACTTTGTCCTCTGGTTCTTGGTTCTGGAACTTTTTGTTTCTAATCTTTTGTTCCAGGCAGGATAGGGAGGTATGAGAGCACTGTGTGGTTAAAGGTCAAAGGTGAGGCAGACCTAACCAGGCCTCAGGCATGTGCGCCTCTACCTGTCAGGCACTGTTTTTCTCAGACAGCGCATCAGACTGGGACAGTGAGTCAGCTGTTCCGCTTGAGGCAGTAGGGGGAGAAGGGGTACAGAGAGAGTCCTGGTCATTCACGGGGATGGTATTGGCTTGGACCCCAGCAGCGGCTGCACGGGGCTCAGCTGCCCTGGGAAGTAGATAGCTCAAAGGTATGGGCTGCATGTTCAGTGGCCAGGGTACGAGAGCTTGGGTGAAAGGGTCGGCTCTGGGTGACTCAGTCTGCTAGCAAACTATAAAAGGGAAATGACTCACTTCCACCCCTGAACAAGAACTCCTAAGGCCCGGCTGCCAACACCTGTCTGGGCCGTGGTTAGTTATTAACGCTGCCAGTGAGTGTCATGGGAACCAAGGACTGGCCCTGAGGGCTGGAGGCAGCTTGACTCTTCACAGCCTGCAGACTCTCCATCCGTCTTCTCGGGCTTCCTTTCCTTATGACCCCAGATGCACAGCATCTCCAAGGTGTCTCTGAAGATGCACATTCCACTAGAGATGGGGAAAAGAGCAGAGAAATGTGTGTGGGAGGGGGAAGCACAGCCACCTTTTCTTTTCTTTTTTTTTTCTTTGTCCTGTTGGAAAATCAAGTCCCAGAATCCAGCCTCAGTCAGCTGTTTCAGGAGTCAGCTGTGTGTGAAGCTGGTGCATCCTCTCCCCGTTAGCTGCAGATGCCACCCCAGAGCTCTGCTTCAGCCATGGGTCAGTCCAGAGGCCCCACCAAAAGGGAACTGGCTTGGCCACCTTCCCCGGGGACCCAACCTGAGGATCATTAACTCATGCCCCACTGACCTCTGGCCCCAGACAGGGTAGTGTTCGCTTTGCTTCATGCAGTTCCAGAATCACCCAGCTGCCTCCTGGGGCTGCTGCACATGGCGGAGAGAGACAGAGTCCTGCTCTGAGCACCTCTCCAGGGCAGTGGGGTCACTCTTGTCACTCGAAAGTTGAGCTGGGAGTTCAGATCAGCCCTGCTTAATCCCTTCGCCAAACCTGGAAAAGTACAGAATAGGCAGCTTCTCTTCCCGGATCCCAAAAGACATGCCTTACTGCTCTTGTGGGAGGCCCAGCCTGGGCACAAGCCCTGCAGGTGCTGCCAGAGCCATGCCCTCCACTTCCACACTGCTGGACAAGAGGAGGAAGGCTGAGGTGTCTTAGCAAGTCAGGCTCCCCAAAGGAAGCCCCGGGCGCCAGCAGAAGGGATGTCTCTTGCTGTTTGCGGCCCCCTCTGCAAAGCCCTCAGTGTTCCCGGGCGGCACAGGGAGTGTAGAGCTACTCCTCGCCTGCCTGGCTGCAGAAGGCTCTCTGGCCCACGGACGCAGACATGTGCTCCCTGGGTGGCCGTTCAGCTCCGCGCAGCTTCCCCATCTGTAAAGTGGGACTAATAACAACATCTGTCCTGTTCACTTGACAAGGTTTGTGTGAGGCCAGCTGAGCTCACTGAGCATGTGACAAGACTTGGGAGTGGCTAAGGGCCACCCAGATCGGGGTTTCAGCAGCAGGGTGCTTACAGCGCTTAGCAGCAAAGCAAGACCTGAGGTTGGGGCTGTCCCTGAGGTTGGCTTTAGCAGCACCCACCTGTAGCTGAAGAGTGCCTTGGGCCTCCCACTGTTAATACATTGCCTGCCAGGTGGCTGCGCCCCATCTGGGCTCCAGTAGGAACAGGCAGCCTGCCCTTGGCTGCTGCCTGCAATGGCTCCTCTGACTCCTGTCCTGTTTTTTGTTGGTTTGGCAGGTACAGAAACAGGCCCAGGACTCTGTCCTTTAGGCCTTCTCGGGGGCCCTCCGACTGCCCAGATGGAGGCTGTGATGATGCTGTGTTCCTTTCTCAGTCTGAATACTCATGTAGTGCTGCCCTGGGTGTCTCTTGCCATGGGATTTGTCCTGGTGTGCTATTTAGTCACCTTCTTGCCATCAGATGAGAGAGGCATGTAGGAGTGTCAGATTTTATCCTATAGTGCAAGAAACCAAGGTGGTGCTCTCTAAACCGTCATCCAAGTCTGCAAGTATTCTTAGTATTTCCTTTTCCATGGCTTATTCTACTCTGAAGAGTCTGTGGAGGGAGAGATGTTGATATTTAAGGAGCATCGTCAGTGGTGCCATGAGCATCTCTTCAGTGTCCAGCACAGAGCAAGGATTATAAGCATATAATTCAATTCAAATCAGACTGATTCCAGTTATTTCCATCTCCCATCTGGACCCTTGATATTCTTTAAGACTTTCCAGATAGCTACTTTCTGTTAGAACACTTTGATGGTGAGAATTTCATTGTTCCTAAAGCCACCCACTCTAATGTTAACAACTCCAGTTGAATATGAAACACACACACACACACACACACACACACACACAGACACACACACACACACACACGGGGTTGTGGGTTGGAGCTGTAGGCCATCTGTAGTGGAGTAATCGCTCCCGAAATTCATGTCTCTCTGTAGAGTCCCACAATGTGATCTTGTTTGGAAAAAGGGTCTTTGCAGATACAATTAAGGAATTTTGAGATGAGGTCATCCCTAGATCCCATGACCAGTCCTTAGAAGAGAAGTGATACAGAGAAGAAGGTGACACAAAGATGGACCGGTGATTGCAGTGAGACCCTGCAGACCGAGGAATGTCAGGGGTTACCTGAAGACACTGGGGGAGAGGCAGGGGACAGATGCTCCCTCGGAGCCTCCAGAAGGAACCAGCTCTGTCCACACCGTGATTTTGGATATCTGGCTTCCAGAACTATGGGACAATGAATTCCCTGTTTAAAGTTACCACTTTGTAGTAATTTGTCACAGTAGCCTGACATATGGATGCCCTGATCCGGTGACTTTGGTTCCCTGAACTTCTCTAGGTCCTGCTTCTCTGTTTGTGCACAGAAATCCAATCATTCTTAGCTTTTGTACCATTCTGCAACTCAGTGCATAACTCGCAGAGGCAGGAGTAATTACTAAATGCCTTCCCTTAGCCAGCTGATAAAAGCAAGAGAAGTATTTACAGCCATATTATTATGTGATATTAGTCCTTATTAATAGTTCAATATTTTATGGTTGTTTAGGATTTCATTGTGGGACTATGGCATAGTTATTTTGGGATGGTTCTTTGATGTTTCTGACATATTTTTCTTTTGCTATGAAATAAGGCTCCAAAGATAATTCTTGCGGCAAGAACTTTTTTTTCCTAAGTGTACTAGTTTCCTGGGGCTGAGTGTAACAAATTACTGCAAACTTGGTGGCTTAAAACATCACAGATTTCTTCTCTTACAATTCTGGAGGCCAGACTCTAAAATGAGACCTCTGGGGCTGAAATCAAGTTGTAGACAGGGCTGATTTCTCCTGGAGGCTGCAGGGACCAATTGTCCCGTGCTCCAGTGGCTGCCAGCATTCCTTGGCTTGTAGCCACATCATCCCAGCCTCTGCCTTTGTGGTCCCTTTGCATTTCCTCCTCTCTGTAGTGAAGTCTCCCTCTACCTCCCTCTTCTAAGGACACTTATGATTGCACTTAGGATAATCTAGGATAATCTTCTCATCTCAAAATCCTGAACTTAATCCCATTTGCCAAATCCGTTTTGCCATATAAGGCAACTTTCATAGGTTGAAAGGATCAGAATATGCTCTTTTTTTTTTTTTTTCTTTTGCAAGGGTAAAGAGAACAGAGGGATGTGTCCCTATTCAGCTCATCCCCGTATCTATGACTGTGTTCTCCTGTACAGTCCCGTAAGTGGACATGCAGAGTAGAAGGGCAGGACCTAAGCAGATGAACATGTGCAATGCTAAGCCCGTTGAACTGGCCTCTCTGTGTGCTGTCCCTTTAAGACCTTTCCTAGCTCTCCTGGGAGTCAGATCTGGGAGGGAGGAGGGAGCTGCAGATTGAAATCCCCATTACAGGAATCATTTAAAGTTTGCCTCTAGGAAGCTCGGGGCTAATGAGATAATTCCTATTAGGAGAGGAAGGAAATGAAGGTGGCCTGACATCCTCTCTGTCTCTAATTTATATGATTCACTGAAACCTCCCCCTCTCCCCGCCAGCCCCCCTCCTTCAGCCACCCCTTTGAATTCTGGTTCCCCTGTCCATCCCCTCTGCCAGCCGGGGCTCTGGTTTCCACAAGTCCCAGCTTGCTGGGCACCTGGGAAGGCTGCCTTCCACCCAGATGAGGCATCTGGCTCTGTTCTTGGAGGCTGTGCAGCGACTGTCCTCTCCACTCTGTCCTCTCTCCCTGAGCCTTGCCCATCCACCCTCCCCTGACCCCTGTCCCTCAGAGACTGGAACCTGCAGAACCAAAAGAAAGAGAAAAGCTGGCAACAGAATGGGAAGGTTCCAGAGGGACAGAGAGGCCAACGCTGCCCAAATTTCACCCCACCCCCAGGACTTTAGGAGGAGGGGGGCGAGGGAACTAGAGAGGTCTGTCTCTTCCTGTTTTGCTCCACTGCCTACACTTTTGGTCAAAGTTCTCTGCAAACATGAAAACCATTCCGGGTCTTTAATTGGAAAAGTGTGAAGTCACCCAAACTTCAGAGGTTTTTAAGTTCACATCAAACCCTGGGAACACATCTGGGGCTGAAGAGAGAGGAGAGGCCAGAGGGGGAGACCTATCTGGGGGATGTCACTGTCAGCTGTCACTCTTTTTCTTTTCTCAGACACGCTGGAGACAAAGCTAACTCCCTTCCCCCCAGTGGCCATGAGTGTCCCCTGCACTGGAGGGAAGTGTGGCTCTCTCTCACCCTGCCGTGGCTCGCTTCCTGTCCTCTCCTGCTCCCTAGGGAAGCCATATGGTGAATCTTCCGAGTCAGGGCCAAGGGCTAGTGCAGCTCTGGCCCCAGGGATGGTCCAGCAGCCTGATGTGCTGTGTGGGTGGCCTCTTCTATGAGCTTGCTGCATGACCGCCCAGTGCCGGTGAGGGTCCAGCTGCAGCCTTGGGTAATAGCCTGGGTCCTCTGGGGTGGGGGTGGGGTGCTGAGGTCCAGCTCCACTCATCATCTCGGCACAGAAGCCACAAGCTGGCCAGGCTACGGGGGTCTGGACCAAGCTGGCCAGAACCTATAGGCACTGTTCCCAGTGGGGTTGGTCATGCTGACTCTGAAGGCTGCTGTGTCTCTGAGGAGTGTGAGACACAGACAGACAGACCAGGGTTCAAGGACAAGAGGACCCAAATTAGAAGGACAAAAGTGCAAAGGAGAGAAGTAAGAGGTGGACATCAGGCTGGGGCATGGCTCAGTAATGGAGTGTTTTCCTAGCATGTGCAGGCCCTGGCTTCCATCCCCAGAGCTACAAAAAGGTGTGTGTGTGTTGGGGGGCGAGGGTCTGTGCATTTCAGTATTACATAATACTGTTGGAATAAAGCTTTAGTCAGTGGCTGAGCTGTCGCTCATGGTGGGGACTCCTCAAATCCCCCTCCCTGCTCTCAACTCTTTGCTTCATTGCCTCCTCCTTGCATGTGGGCCCAGGTTCTCAGAATTTTTAGGAGTGATTGAAGCAGTGTGAAAGGCCGGGCAGTTAAGGGCTAATTCAAATGTTAAAAACGAGTAATGGAAGATGGATGGAGACTTTTTTATACACCTCGCCTGCATGATCTACAGCAGGAAAATAATCACAGCAGTGGCTCTTTCTTCCTTGGAAACGTGCTAGGTCAACTTTTAGAGGAGATAGTGCCACAGGGAAAGGAGTGGTGAGGACTAACCGTACTTACTGTGTCCTTAGAGTTTCACGGAGTCCTCATTAGCGCTAGAATTTCCCTGTTCTATCGATGGGTTAAATAGAATTGAAGTAGCTTGCTTAGGATCATGTAATTTACAAGAAACTGATTCGGGACTTGAACCCTGATCTGACTGCATGGCATTAAGCTCAGGCATCTCAGGTGAGATTTGCCACCTGGAATGTTTTCCCACTGGTAGGAATGAGTGTCCCTGCCCTTTGTCTCTCCCATAAATTATAGAATAACTGGCTTATATTACTAGTGATCTGCCTGTTCATTCACTCTTTGGTTCATTTGTCCATCCATCCATCCATCCATCCATTCATCCAACCCTGTGCCTCTCCATAGAGACAATAAGCTTGGTACTCTCAAGAAGAAAAGGAAAACACACCTGTCCCTATGTGCCTGGCCACTAACCAACCTGCCCCATGAGCTGAGGAACTCTTGGGAGGCAGGAAGCCTACGAGCAGCCCTGTTGGAAGTTCTGTGCTTGCTCCCTGGCCAACGGGTAGTCCTTCTTGGTGACCCAGATCCTCACAACTCAGAAGTGACCTCACTGCGGACCGACTGCTGGCTTCAAAACATCTGTGTAGATAGTGGAGTCCATTGGGGCCTTCAGGTACCAAGTGAATGGGCCTGACAGTCTCTTCCTTCTGAGGACAGAGTGTAATAAATGACTCCTCTCCAGAACCTTCTCCCCGTTGTGATCCACAAAGGGGACAGGAGTGCCTGCATGGCCCAATCCCCCCTGTACTGTCATTAAATGGGCCATCCAAAGAAAGGACAAGAAAGGCCTGGTGATTGGCCGTTGAGTGGCCCCAAAGGGACATGTTGTGTGATAAGGAGAGGACACAAGAGAGTCGGGACTGGGGGACCTATTATCTTTAAAGTCCATCTTTAGGAACAGTCCAGGGGGATAAACAAGGGACCCAGGTTGGCTGGTGCGGAAGGGTCTTTGATCTACCTATAAGTTAATGCCTTTCAATGGTGAGCCGCGAAGCAGCCCCACCCAGGGCCAGAGATAACAGGCTGGTGCAATCGCAAACCACCGGGCTCTCGATAATGCTGGATTTATTGAGGTCTGGTTTTCGCCCAATGGGAACACATCCGGCGAGCATCAAAGGGAGCAAGCGTCACCTTGTGCAAAGAATCCTGGGCCCTCGGGTGTGTGCATGTTGGGAAGGGTGCGTGTGTGGGTATGTGTGCACAAGCCCGCCCGTTGGCAATTACCCTCCTACAGATCAGAGGCCACTGGCCCCAGAGGGGCCTTGACGAGCCATGAACTCCACTCCCTTGTTCTCGTTGGTCCAGCTCCTGTGATGTCCCTGCAAATGGTCATTTAACATCTTGAGTATGAGGGTCACTCCTGTGTCATTTTGTCCCAGGCTGCCTGTCTCAAAAACAGTTGGTGCGAGAAGTTTGATGAAGGGCTGAGGTGGGTGCTCAGAAAAGGCAAAACCTAAAGCTTTGGAAATCTCAGACTTCCCCTGTTGCAGTCTTTTGAAATCTTCTGCATGTCATCAAGTGAACTGCAAGAATGTGCCTTTTAGGGCCGGTGAGATGGCTTAGTGGCTTAAGCGCCTGCCCAGCAAGCGCGAGGGCCCGAGTTCGACTCCCGGAACCCACATACAAAAAAGGGGCTGGTGATATCGCTCAGCGGCATGGGCGCCTGCTGGCGCGCAAGGTCCTGAGGTCGACCCCCCGGTACCCACAGAAAAAAAAAAAAAGAATGTGCCTTTTACCTATGACAGGGGAAGGAACAAGATGTGGGGTGCAGTGGGAAAGCAAAGGGGAGTGCACAGTGCACCTCTGCAGTGGAAGAGTTAATGGGTGAACCCACCGAGTTTTGGTCCTGAGCAGGGGTCATCTTCCTGCTCACCCCCAGGCTGTGCCTCTCAGCTGCCTCAGATTTTTTTCTGGGCTGTCAGGATCCTGCACATCGTGTATTGGCCTCTGGAGACTAGAGGAGAAAAACAGCACAATACAAACAGAACATCTGGAAGCTTTTTAAGGTTTATTTTTTAACACATTTGCAAGAGTCAGGACATTTGCACACAAGGTTTGCAGGCTGGAGGAAATCCTGAGATTTCAGTCAGGGGGAGATGTATTCTGACTTGTAGGAGGGGGTGCAGGATAGGGAAAGGACGGTGAAAGCGTTGAAAAAGCCACTGCTGGCTGCAAAGTTGTCGATTCTTGGGACTCCCTTGCTACAAACCAGAACTTGCTAGAGTCCTTAGGAACAGAGAGGGACCTGGGCTCCTTACCTCCCTGGTGTACTAGAATGGAGCAGCTGGGTTCTCCTTCCTTGTTCCAGTCACTTGAACTAAGTGGACCGACAGAATGGAAAGCAGAAACCCTGGAGAAGGCTGGGATGTGTAGGCATGTGCTATTCTGCCGTTGTACCATTGCCTCGGAGAGACACACTGGGAGTTGGTTTTCTCTGTATGTTTTATAGGCTCAGGTCTGTTCCCTTGTCTTTCCGTCTAGGCTGTACAGATGGGGTTGAACTAGGTAGGGGAAGGAAGCCATTTCACTGTGGTCTTGCAATGATTTTGGTCAACTTAAGATCATTAGAACCTTTTAGCTGGCACGCTCCTGCCTCCTCCTCTTACTCTTCGTCATCATCCTCCTCCTTTTCTTCTTTCTTCTCTTCTTCGTCCTCTTCTTCTTCCTCCTGCTCTTCCTTTTTTTCTTCCTCCTCATCTTCCTCTCACCCTTCTCACCTCCTCTTCCTTCTCTTCCTCTCCTTGTTCTCCTCTCCTCTTCTCTGCTTCCCCTTACCTCCTCCTCTAGACATCCTGGACTTAATGATTTGGGCCAAGGGAAACAGGGAAAAGCATGGCTCAGCATTTTAGCTGGGCGGGATGGGATGAAATAATGAATGTAAAAGTCCCTGCAGGGAGAAGACCTGACACAGGACTTCATTTTTCTTTAAGGGGTCAGAACATCAGTTCATTCAACCATCCCTCCCTCTTGGTTGCTGATTTCTCCTTTAACCCTTCCAGTTCTTCCTTCCAGCTCACTTGTAGACCTGTGGCCAAGAATATTTTCAGGGCTCCATTAAATACCCATGGCATCTCTGCTTGCCCAGCATGCAGGCTCATTCCACGCCAGCAGGTGTAGCCACCTAGAGAGACTCTGCGCTCCTCACCTGGAAGTGGCCTCTGCTGCCCCATCACCATCTTTCCTAAGTCAGTTCTTTCTTTGGAGTGAGGTCATGTTTATGGCTCATTGTGTGTTCTGTTTATTAGGGGAGGAAACTGAGGCTTTGTGTGGTTATTCAGGTGAGAGACTGAAAGATGTCCACCCTGCTCTTATGGGAAATGAGGTGACACAGCTGCCAGGAATTCCACCCAGCTAGCTGCTGGGATGTGGCTTCCCAGTCTACCCCAGGCACTCTGGGTTCAGTTTCTGCTTGGGAGCATCTTGGGCTCTCCTCACCACTGGGACTCGAAACCTCCACGCAGCTTGGCGCGGTTACTCCTCCGGGCCGCTGGCCTCCTCTTGGCTGCCGCTGTGGGGACTCACCTGGGGAGTTTCGGGTGCTGCCTTGGCCCCGCCTTCACGGATGCTGATTTAACTGGGCTGGGGTGAGCCCTGGGCTTTGGAATTTTGAAAAGCTTCCCAGATGGTTCTGATGTATGGCCGAGGTCAAGAAAGAACCATGACTCTGGGGCAGAGTTCCTCAGCTGGCAGCAGTTTGCAGCCCTCTCCCCCAGTGCCAGATACATGGCAATGTCTGAGACCTCAGAACTTGTCACTGATGGAGTGGAGGGTGCTAGTGGGTACACCAGGGATGCTGCTGAGCGTCGTACATGCACAAGCCCTCACAGCGAGAAGCTGCCCCACTCCACATGGGCCTGGCTGAGTGCTCTTGTCCTGGAACAGTGATTCTCAGGCTTGTGTGCACCTGGAGGTCCCATGCACCTTGTTGGTCTAGGGCTGGACTTTGAGGGCCATTGCTCCAGAATGAGACTGCATCTTGCTTGCCTGGATTTGTAATGTAGTCTTTATGATTTCTAGAAAACTCTAAAACAACAAGGACTTACCTACGACAGAAGAGCCTTCTGTCTTACATAACCAAAATTCAGAGGCAGGCCATCCCAGGCTAGAGTGGCAGCACTGGAGTGACCAGGGATTCAGGATTCCATCTGCTTGTGAGACCATCTTAGTTCATGGCTTCTACTGTACATGTCCTTTGTAGACCAAGGTGGCTGCTGGAGCACCAGCTGTCATGTCCTCATCGAAAATAGAAATCATAAAGACAGGTAAAACTCGGGCTCCTTCCAGCACTTTAGAGTGGCCTTCTCAGAATTACTCCAGTAGTTCTGCTTACAACTCACTGACTAAATCTTAATTACATGGCTATGTCTACCTGCCTAGGAGGCTGAGAAATGCGGTATTTTTATTCTGAACTGCACCATGCCAGCCAAAAATCAGAGTTTTGTTACTAAGTGGAAAGGGTAGGCTAGATATTGGGGAGGGCAACAAGCAGTGACCGTCCTTATCTGTATGCCTAATCTTCTAAAGAGTTATCACTTACTTGGCATCCACCATGCTCCAGGTGCTTTTCACGTATTATCTCATTTAATCCTAAAAGCTTTACACAGTAGGTAATAATATTATCTCTATCTTGCAATGACGAAACCAAGGCTTGCAGATATTAAGCCACCTGCCCACGCTACAGCAACAAGCAGCATAATTTAATAGCCTGCTGCAGAGTTTGGGCTGCTGCTTGCCTCAGTTGCTCTCGGAGACCTGTCCTTTTCCTACTGAGCACCCAGGGTGTTGGGTAGGTCTTGCTAAGCCGGATTCTGTATCGCACCTTTTTCTGCTCAGCTGCATTCCATTGGTGCTAATATCCCGACTTTGATATCCTCTTCAGAAGTACATGGGAAGTGCGGTCCCCACATTCCCTGAGACCAGTTTCAGCAGGCTGAAGTCAAGAGGTCTACAGGGATGGCTCTTCTGGAAGCTCCAGGGGAGAGCCCCTGCCTTGGCTTTGGGGGGCCATCCACTTTCCTTGCCTCAAATCCGCCCCCCCCCGCTTTGAACCCTGCCAACTTCCTGCTTCCATAATTGCATCTGCTTCCTCTGTGTGTCAAATCTCTCTCTCTCTCTGCCTTTCTTATAAGGACACCTGTCATATCACATAGGGCCCAACATAGGATGACCTAGAATCATATCGCCACCCCAGGATCCTTAGCTTAATCACAATGGTGCAATCAGTCCCTGTTGCTATATAAGGTAATAGTCACAGGTTGCAGGGACCCAACTGTGAATGTCGTTGGGGGCATTAGCCACAAGAGCCTCTCGCTGTTCCTCGTCTTCTCCATGTCTCCATTTCTCTTCCGTGGGACATGTAGACTGTGTGCGTATTTCCTTTCTGTGCAGGAGCTAACAAAGAGCCCAGAGGTGGGCTGAGAGGCAGGGCGGTGTGTCAGAGGCCTCGGCACATCAGTTCCCATTGTCTGTAGTGACAGGTGTGAACATCCTCAAGAGTAAAGGGGTTGGGGGGGTGCCATCCTGTTCTCTAGGTGGCTGTGTCACCTTGACCAGAGTGACTTCGTCTGTGGTGTAACATAGGCCGGAGAAGCATAAACAGCAGATTCAGTTTCACAGGGAGCCTTATAACTCTTCACTGTCACGTTATCTGTAAGTGCCTTCTTGTCCCCATGCCGCTGCAGCCTTCCTCTACACTGACAGAGCGTGCCTTTAGCCACGTACAAACTTGACGCAGAGGAGAGTTTCACAGGCAGGTGGCTGGCAGGATCTGCTCACGTCCACACCTCATTTTCCTGCTGGTGTTTATCCTCTCATCCCCCCATTCCTCTTGGCTGTGTCTGCCGCACTGGGATGAGAGTCTGGGGGTTGTGTGTTTTGCTTTTTATTTATTTTGCAAATGCCTCACAACATTCCCCTCTGTTTAATGTCCCACTGCCAAGTGCATGGAGTTGCCAGGCAACAAGAAGGAAGTCCCTGCTGCTGCCAATTAATTTGCTAGCTGCTTGCGTCTCCCAGGGGAAAGGCTTCTCCAAAACAGCTCAGAAAGTGACTTCCCAGGAGGGGAAGAGAAACCAGAGGAAGGTTGGAGGACTTGGGATTTGTTTGGAGCATTTTCAAGTTCAGGGGAAAGGGTGAGGCCAGAGGGCCTGGGCAGCACCTGGGGCAAAGACTCTCAGTTTCCTTCATGGCCACCAAGCAGAGGGCCTCAGAGCACCTCTGTGCCTGCATGTTGGCTGTGGTTTTGGTTTTTTTATTTGTAGGTGACTCTGACATGCAGTCTGCGTCTCCTTTCCCACTTTCCCTGCTCGGTCCCCTGGGCCCTCACTGTAACATCTCTCCTCTCTGCAGTTAGCACCCTTATGTCTGGCTGCTCCATCCCTCCCGGCACTGTGGGGAGGAGAGCACTTTGCCTGGGGCTGAGTCAGGGCCTGTGGGTTTCCACAGTGCCTCCTTCAGGGTCCCAGTAGAGTTTCCCTCCAGAAATCGCCATCCTGGCCCTAGGAATGCCCAAGCAAACCCCTCCTCTCTCTGGCCTCCACCAAGGCCTGTGGGGGCGGGGTTTGCCTTTTTGGTTTGTTTCTGTATCCACAGCATCTGACTTGCGAGTGCACAAGTTTCTAATTGTGCAGATTATTCCTGTGAGTTGACGGTGATTGCTGGGGTCAGAGGCCTGGACAGCAGCCTCCTTCATCAGGTCCGGTTCATCTCTACCTGTGCCCAGGCCCCCGAGGGCATTGGGTGGTGCTGAATGTATTTGTTGCTCAGGACTGGAGGTGAGGAGGGTGGGGAGCGAAGAGAGCATGGCACATCCAAGACAATCTTAATTCTTTTGCTGTCAGCATGAGGAGAGGAGAAGTGTGTCTGCCGTTTTCCTCTTCTCTCTGAGGGATCACTGTCCACTCCGGGTCAGTTGCTGAGGGGGATTAGACGGAGACACAAGTTCCAGCCACAGTGAAAGTCAGGGTGCAGAACCTGAGTTTGAGTGACATTGGTGCACTCTGCACCTCAGTTTCCCTGTCTGTAAAGTGTGTGTCTGACACCCTCCTGCTCCCAGCCTCATCTCTCTCAGGTATAGTGGCAACAGCCTGAAAAGCAGAATTTTCCACTTCCCCCAGGCTGGCTGAATTCAGCAGCAGCAGCAGTGGAATTTGTGTAGGGGGTCCCAGGGTTGATTCAGTGTACAGAGTGTTCCTTGGGAGGTATAAATAGGTCTCTCTTCTTTTTTTTTTAACTAAAACACTGCATTTTGAATAGTGGGTTCATTTATAGCCTTAGGTAGAACATTGCGAACTAAAGTGGGAAGCGTGATGCTCACTGCAAAGCCACATCTAACTCGTATACTGTGTTCTGGTCCACAGGAGTGGGAAGGAGGGTGTGGCAGCTGCCCCTTGGCCACCAGCAAGCATCGGGAACCACCGCATGGCCAGCAGCAGCCCTTGAAGTGCCTGGCTAAGGGTAGCCCCCGTCTCAAGAGGCGAGAGCCCTGGATTCGATCAAGGATTCTTATTTTGGAGAACATAGAAACTTCTGGACTTGTGGAGACGTTTGGGTAGAAAGCAAAGCCCCTCACCTGAAGGACCCGTGTGTGTGTGAACCTGATCTAGCAGAAGATGTGAGACGAAGGGGGTCCTGTGCCCCATGAAGGCTTGTCCTTCCAGAGCGGGACCTTCTTTCTGGTGGCAGACATCCTCTGCGGCTTCCTGCTGTGACATATTCCCTGCCCAGCCCCTGCACCCCAGCTTCCCCACACCCTCCCCGCCTGCCCCCACCTCCACACCTGCGTGCCTTTGCACAGAGCCATCCCTCCTGTTTGCTCCATTATCATCTAGCCGGATACTGAGTGAATAGTTAACCACACTTGGGGCAGACAGGATCTTGGTTTTCCTGCTCCTTCTAAAGAGGCCGGCGTTGGTGTGTTGCAAGTGGCCTGGGAAGAGTACTGGGATCTGGCCCTGCAGGTTCCGGAGTGACGCAGGAGTCAGTGTGAATGTGCTTCTGGCTCTCAGGGCCACAGAAGGAGCTCTGGGCAAGAAAGCAGGGTGCTGAGCACTAGTCTTCTCAGTGCTTAGTTTGCTCCATGTGTGCCGCATACTGATGCGTGTCTGGAAGGGCAGTGAGTCCTGTTGCTTATCCCAGCGTCTTCTTTGGCACACATACACAGTCAGCTGTGAAGACCTCCTCCCTTCGATGGCACTGGGGTCTTTTTTTTTTTGTGGGTACCGGGGGGTCGACCTCAGGACCTCGCGCGCCAGCAGGCGCCTGTGCCGCTGAGCGATATCACCGGCCCCTTTTTCGTATGTGGGTTCCAGGAGTCGAACTCGGGCCCTCGTGCTTGCCGGGCAGGCGCTTAAGCCGCTGAGCCATCTCACCGGCCCATGGCACTGGGGTCTTACTGGATCATGGTGCTTAGTGACAGACTAGCCAGCTACCAGGTGTGGTTGTGTTGCTAAGGACCTTTTTCTCCAGTATGTGCTGAGAAGTCACCCACACACCTGACTACTGCTCAAGGCTTCTCAGTCCCCTTTACTCTGTGACCCACACTCAAGTGTGGTTGAAAACACTAAGTATCTGTCATGCTCCAGCATTGTCCAACACACAGTCAGAAACAAAGTGTCCCTGCATTGTGGATGATGTGTTTCTGTGGCCATTTAGTGACTTCAGTGTCTTTTTTGAGAGTGATGGGGACATTCTTGGCATCTTAGGTTCACCACAGATTGACCTCCTGAAGATGTTTGTTGCTATTGAAGCATAAAGATTGTTTATAGGTGTTCCTCTCCCTTTTTTGACACACATACCAATGCCAGACTTGGTGTTTGGGTTCCTTTAGATTTTAAGGAACCTTTGCAAATGCTGGTCTATTCCAAAATCACAGTGAAAGGCAGGCAGGAAACAGTGCCAGCAGCTGTCCCAAAGCTCATAGTTGTCTGGCATACCCCGTAGCTGTAGGCAGTTTCCAGGGATACAGGGATAGCAAGAATAATGGCATCATGGTCACTCCACAGCAGGACTCACTGCTCCTGACTCTGGAATTCTGCCGTTATGATGAGCTGGGGCTGGGGAATTGACTGTCCCAGTATGCCCAGAATTAGGGTTTCTTGGGACAAAAGACTTTCAGGGCTAAACCTGAGACAGTACTGGGCAAACTGAAATAATTGGTCATCCTACCAGGTTACTCAAGGACCCTGCCTCTGTTTCTGTTTTACTTCTATGACCACCGAGTGCACCTGGTTGGTTCGGCCAGTTGGCATTTTGAGCTGTGTGTCTGACTGCTTCACTACTGCGCGGCCTACAGGTGGATGCCATTGGACCAGGCACCAATCCTGACCAAATCAGTTGTTTCTGAGATGGTGGGGTTGCACGTTATTGAACAAAAACCTGGATATGATGAAATGGCTGAGACCTTGTCCTTTGAGAACATTGTGGATAGATAGTAGGCATGGCAGGAATTCAGGGTATTGCTCTCTAATACAATCCTACTTAAAACAGTGATATTAACCTTTAGCATTAACAATGCAACAGTTTTATTAAGAAACAACAACAAACACAGCCACTGGGAAGAGTGGGAAATAAATAGACCATGACATATGTGTGCATGTTCATGTATGTATGTATGTACACACACATTCTCAAGTATGCATGTGCTACATAGAATGAATCAAGAACAAAATTCTACACCTTTGCTAGACAGAGACAAAGAACTGAAATCTTGGCAGTGGTGTTGTCTGGAAAGCGAAGGAGTTGGCTAGAGGACTTCCTGAAATTCCTTTGAACTCTAGAATTATTTAAAATATCAAGGGCATGTAAATTGGGGCTAAGTGTGTACTTTTCTTCTAAAGTCTCCTAGATAACCTTTGAGTTCGATTCAGAGAGTGTGGGGCGGGACCTCCCAGCTCATTCTTACCTTTCCAGATCACTGGGATCAGGGAGCGGAACTTGGAGGTGGGGGGTGCACAGAGCTGTGCCAGCCCGATGTTTGGTGTTCGTGACAAGTAAGAACAAACGGCAGGCAAATTACAGGTTCTTCTGTGGGTTAGAAAAGCCAGGTTTTCAGGATCGCACAGCATCCTGAAGTTGTCACTGCTTGTTTGGGGATTCAGCCTCCATCTTTCTGCTGAGAGACAGGCATGAGTGTCCACCGTGCTGGAACACGGGCCTTCTGCTAATCCCACTCATCTCGCATGGTGTGGCCACAGTGAGGTAATTACATGCTAGGGTAGAGAGGAGCGTGAAGCATCCAGAGGCTGTTCTCATTACTCGTGAGATTCCCCATGCATCCTGGTGTTTGGTTCTGAGCCGGCTCTCCCTCCCTTCGCTGCCCCAGGAGGAATGCTAGCCCAGCTCCTTGGTTGCCATTTTTCTCTTTTACAACATGAACACATTTCACCTTTTCCCTTCATCTGCGTCTTGCAATTATTTGCTTCCAGAAGAATCATGCTATTGGGCCAAAGGCAACAATCTCACCTGCTCCCTTCTTCTCATCTCCATAGAATCCCAGAATCCCAGAGGCAGAAGTGGTCCTTAGCAGCATTCTGCTATGGATGAATTCTGCCTAAGGCAGGAATCCCGTGCGAACATCTGGTGTGGGATCCTCCGGCTGGGGAGGCAGCTGTTGGGCAGAGTTGGAGATGAGGTTGAAGACTGAATGACATTGAACCTAGGGAAGCAGGAAAAATTTAAAGAGCAGTGCATGTCGGTGAAATGGCACGGGTGTCAGTGTCATGAGATTCAAACTAACTGTATTTTGCCCTGTCCCCATATCTGTCTGTCTCTTTATTTCTAGATCCAGGTGGGGGTCTGGAGCTGGTAAAAAGTACAGGCCAGGGAAGCTGAAGACCTGCGTTTTTGTCTCAGAAAGTCCCTCCTCTGAGCTCCTTTCATGTAAAACGATGGAGTCAGGCACAGGATCCGGACACCCTCTCCTAGCTCTGACCTCCATGACGCTGTTAGATTTGATGCATATGCCATCAGCTTTCTTGGAGTTCATGTCTTAAAGATTTACTATTTGTTCTGTATTAGAAAAGCATGTAAAGCTGGGTGTGGTGGCACACACATGTAATCCCAGCACTCTGGGAGACTGAGGCAGCAGGATTTTAGGTTCAAGCCTGGGTAGTTCAGTGACTTAGTGAAATTTTGTCTCAAAAATATAAAAACAAAAAGGGCTGGGATGCATCTCAGTGCTCAGGTCCTGGGTTCATGCCTTGGTACTGCCAAAGTAGAAGAAGAGGAGCATAGGCATTGCCCACGGCACAATGTAGTTATCCCACCCCGGGGCTGAAACATTCATCTTCCCTCTGTGCATTATGCGCATAGTGTAATTTCGCAGTAGCTCCCCACCCTCCCCTTGTGAGTGTGGTCGAGCTCTCACAGGAGCCTTTTCTGTGGCATTGAAACCTGACCCACAGGAGCACTCTGGTCCTCATCAGATGGCCCTGGAATCTATGTGGGAAAACGTGAGTCGTGTTGCCAGAGAGACAGGAGGTGCTCATGGAAAAGCGAGTACCCGTGCTCCAGAGGCCATGGTTTAAAGGACATAAGGTGACTTTGGAAAGGCCTCTGACCTTGGGTAAGAATCTTACATTCCAGGCTGTTGGCAGGCAGGTGGGGGGAGGCCTGAAGAGAGCCCGTGGATATTAACTAGTCCTCTTTTGCCTGAGCTAGCTCCAAGGTCATGTGTAAGTCCTCGGAGCACTTTCTCTGGGTCTCAGTTTTTCTCATCTGTAAAATGGGAGATGGAAGAAAAGAAGTTGGTACCAATGGTTGCCTATGGCTCTTCCTTTGTCACCTTCCCAGCCTTGCCTGACCCGGCTGGTGTCTGACCGTTTGCCTAGTAGTAGCTTGTGTCCCTTTGCCTTTGGCTGCACAAGTCAAAAGTAAGCCCATCTGGGGAAGTCCATTACCGAAGGATACTTCAAAGCTATTTGCACATGCCATCAGTCACACTGAACATGAGTTTGTTGAGGGAGAAGGCAAATAGACACACAGCTGATGACAGGAGGGAGAAGGGGGGACTGTTTACCCCCTGGGTGACTGAGAGGCAAGAAAAAAAAAAACTGCCTGCCGTTTTGACCAATAAATAAAAACTGGAAGCTCTGCGTGGCTCAAACCATGGGGGATTTATTAGTTTGCTTAGTGAAAGGCAAATATTAAGTCTTGAGTTGACCCTTCCTGGGACCTGCCTTTTGGCTTTTGTATGCCGTCAGGCGCCGATCACCGGGTCCGGGTACTCGGGGTTATCGAGTTCTGTTGAAGGTCTTTTTTTCTTTTAATTGTTTTCCATCTCCTTCCTCCTTCCCCTGCCCCTTCCCTTCACCTCCCACATTTCCTGGTAACTTACATCTGGATTTTGGAGGAGTTGGAAGCCTGGTCCTGCTCATGAAAGTGCTTGCATGTGGGGCTCTGGCTAGTCTGGACCTGTTGATGCCAGCGAGTCCACCGCTTGTCCTCTTTGGGGGAGCCTGTGTCATCTGTTCAGGACTGAACATTAGGTCCCAGGCTGTGAGGCAAAGGACATGGCTCTCATTAAACTTAAAATAAGGGTAATTTTTTTTTTTTTTTTTGTGGGTACCAGGGGTCGACCTCAGGACCTCGCGCGCCAGCAGGCGCCTGTGCCACTGAGCGCTATCACTGGCCCTTTTTTCGTATGTGGGTTCCGGGAGTCGAACTCAGGCCCTCGCACTTGCCAGGCAGGTGCTTATGCCGCTGAGCCATCTCACCGGCCCAGAATAAGCGTAAATGCAAGCATCGGAAATCAGGTCACAAGTGTTTCTAAACTGTGACTTCTCCATCCTGAGTGACTGTACCTACCTCCCTGTGACAGATGATAGCAGCTGGGTGTGCTGAGGGAAGAGCTGCTTGAGGCGAGGGACTGAACTGGTCTTGTGACTTGCTATGGAGTGAGTGACTCCTCATGGAGTGAGGGTTGGGACAGTCTGTCCACATCCCAAGTGTGCTTGAAAGTGAAACAAGATGGGATCCTCTTATTCTTCTCTGGAACATCCCTAGAGTAAACCACTCTGTTCTATAAAGCACTACAGTTCTGGGTGCCCAGCTTCCACATGGGCACAGCACAGCAGGGCACACTGCTCCATGCCAGCCCCTTTCCAGGTCCACCCCTGATGACTGGCCATGGAAGGTGCGTCTTACCAGTCTTCCCAGTATGTCCCAGTTCTCCACCTATTACTCATGCAGCCCAGAGTTGGGGATGTTCTGGAACTGTTTAATTAAGAGAGTTTCTCCCTTACTCCAGGAATGAGTCTTCAGGAAATGCACTGTGTCAGCTTTCCATCGAGATAACCGTTAGAGGAAAGAGGAAAGAGTGACTGTGGTTCACAGCTTCGGAAGTTGACAGCAGTCCGTGACCTGGGAGACATAGTGGTTTAGGCCTCTGGTGTAGGGCAGCACATCCCGGTGGGAGTGCAGGGTGGAGCAGAACCACTCACCTCATGGCCAGGAAGTAAAAGCAAAATGGGAAGGGATGACATCCTGTAATCTCATTAAAGGCCTCCCCACAATAACCTGAAGCCCTCCACTGGCCCCACCTCTGAAAGTCTCCACCACTTTCAGCGCCACGCTGGGACCAACCCTTCCTCACATGGGCCTTTGGGGAACCTTGCCCTCAGCATGATTTTAACTCTTGGCAGTGCTTCCTGGAGGAACCTGTTTTGGGGAGAATAGATGTTGGGCACATATGCTATGGAAAGCCTGTGGATCCTTCAAGGCTTGTCACAAATTCTCCCTTCTCCAGGAAGCGTTCCTGGATTTCTCCTCCTCTCTCAACCAGTTGTGACCTGTCTCTCACATATTCTTTTAAAGCATCTGGTGTCCTATACTTACTAAAAAGTGCTAACACCTCCTTCCTTGACCATAGTACTTTAGTATCTCATTTACTACACTTACACTGAACTTCTTTTGGGTACCCTCTTCTCCCTCCCTCCCCACCAACACCCCATAAGAACAGGAACTGGGTTGTTCCTTATACATTGAAATTTATCCCTGAAATTCCCAATAATACACAGATCACATGGCACTTCCTGTGATAGGCATTTCATGTACTCCTTTAGTCATCAGAGACATCAGTGTACAGACTTAGGGGGACCAATTGGCTTGACTAAGTCTTGCATGTGATAGTTGGGATTCAGAACCAGGGTCACTGAGAATCTCAAGTTCGCAGCTGGTAAAGTCATGGCACAGTGGCTTCTACATGGTAACTAGAAGGATGTTGACTTGGCTTTTCCTATTTATAATCTGCTACTTGTGTATCACCACATTTGCCAATTTTTTGTTTGCCTGGTATTAATCAATAAAGTGACATCTGAACAGCTGAGAAAATCTGTTGCTTTCTTGGTTGGTTTTTCTGCAGAAAGTATTATGCGTCTGGTTTTGGCAGTTAACTGCAAGATAGGTTCCTGTTTAAAGTGAGAAAGATATATACTGTACATTCAAAAGTTCAGATCAAAACTTCTGGAGTTTCACCTTGTCTAAAAGGAAGAAATATAGAAAAGCAAAAAAAAAAAAAACCAAAAAAAAAAAACCCAAAAAAAAAAAAACCCACATCAGAGGCAGTCCCTGCTCTCAGGATCTCGTGTACAGTCTGGTTAGACAAGACCAGCACATGTAAAACCATCAATCACTTTTGCCACATGAACTTGTGGTTAGAATTACCGGAGGATCTGATGGATTGTTTCACCTGTGTTTTATCCAAATGTGAACTTTCCCAGCAGTTCATGGGCAGAGAAGTTGGATGTCACTGGGCAGATGATGACTGCGGGCTTGTGCCTGGATCCAAGGGCACATCACCTGGGGGGCCGAAGGCACGGGGGAGGAGGAGCTGCTCAAGAGAGAGCACACCCAGGAAGAAGGGTCTGTGCCTCCCTGCTATCTGGTTCCTGCCCGTGGAGGAGGCTGTAAGGGAAAAGCTTTGCCATGCATTGGGAAAAGAAGCACTGAAAGTTCCCTCTTCTTACCCCATCTAAGTGGAAAGAAAGAGCAGGGACAAAGAAGATGTCCTCAGTGTGGACCATAGGCACAGCAATGGTCTCAGACAGGAAAGAAATGATAGAACATTTATGCAAGAAAAGTTGGGCAGTTCAGGAGATAATGAAGTCTAATGGTTTCATGAGGATTTACACTTTTAGAGCTCTCCTTAAAGCTTTTCTCTTGAACCTTTTGATGGCTTTGTGAGGAGGGTTGAGAGCTTGTTCTAGATGGAGAAACTAGACTGAGGCAGATGCAATGACTCCATAGAGCGTGCACTGCAAGGCCCCTGTTCCTAAGTGCAATCTCAGTTTTCCTCTAGGTTATGACCATCACCATGTTAGGCACAGTAACTTAGTGTAATAAACACCCCAAATCTCATTTGTCCCCTGAGTTTTTCACTTCTACACTTCAGCTGAATGTAAGTTGGCAGTGGTGGGGACAAAGGTTTCTATTTCATGCAGAAATTCTTGGACCTGGCCCCCTGTCTCAGGATACCACCACTTTCTCCTCTTGCGACACAATCAGGGAGAGGATGCCAGGACTGGGGGGACCACTCATCACTTCTGCTCAGTCTGTTGGTGGGAATTGGCCCCACCTGGGCCATGAGGCCCCACCTGGATGCAGGAGGGCTGAGAGGTGTCCAGCTCTGTGGAAAGGGCAGGGCACGAACATTGGTGACCACAGCAGTTCTGCCACATTTACCAAACCTCCTTGGTGACTATGGAGTCAGGGAGGAGAGTAATTGGATTCATCATGGTGGGGATTGAGGCTCATGAGTCCTGGCTCCATCATGCCTCATTGTCCCAGGTCACATGCTGAGTAGGTTTATAGCATTTCTGCTGGGGACATCAGAAGCATTAGGCCTCCTGCGTAGGTGTGGTGACACTTAAAAGGAGGCAGGATAGAAGGGTGGGGGCAAAGAGAATCTCCTGCACTGGACTCTGCTGGCCTGATCCACTCCCATGATCTCTGGCAGTGCAACCTCCTGAGTAACTTAGCTTCTCCATGCCTCAGTTTCCTTTACTTTAACCTGCTTCCTGCAGTCATTGCAAGGCTTACATCTTATTGCGAGTATAGCCCTTAAAACAGTGCCAGAAAACACAGCACTTGGTCAAGGTGACCTCTCTGCTTTATACAGGTTGAGTGAGTGTCTCTTATCCAAAACGCTTGGGACCAGAAGTATTTCAGACTTGGGGTTTTTTCCCCTCAGATTTTGGAATATTCCCATATAAAAATTAGATATCTTGGGGAGGGGACCCTAGTCCAAGCATGAAATTCACTTATGTTTCCTACGTACCTTATGTGCATATCCTAAAGGTAATTTATACAATATTTGTAATGCACCTGTGTTTTGACTGTGACATGCGATTAGGTCAGATGTGGAATTTTCCACGTGTGTCATGTCAGCACTCAAAGGTTTGGATTTGGGAGCATTTGGGATTTGGGGGTTTTAGATTAGAGGTACTTAGAGTAGACTGAGAACATGTATCCACAGGGGGCTATCTGCTGTCACCTGGCCTCTGACGATCTCTGTGCCTGGATGGCAGGAGGAATCCAGATGGGCACCTCTGCTAGGCATCTGTGTT
This sequence comes from Erethizon dorsatum, assembly GCA_028451465.1. NCBI lineage: Eukaryota > Metazoa > Chordata > Mammalia > Rodentia > Erethizontidae > Erethizon > Erethizon dorsatum. The sequence continues at coordinate 10,498,457 of CM051826.1, forward strand.
TTTACCACGCACAGTGGCCTCTGGACTCTCTAGTTGTAGTGATTTTTTCTGACACTGAGGATAGAGCTGAGCTATGGACGAAGGTCTCAGCACTGTGACTCCCTCCTGGGCATCCTCCCCACCCCACTGACCTTTGTTTCATCTGACTGTGATATCGTCGAGCTTTTTCTCTCAAAGGCCAGGTTCTCTCCAGAATTTATATGTTTCATCCACCACCTGAGGACATCCTGCAGAATGTCCTTCAGGAACCTGAAGTCCTTCTGGTGTCTGGGCGCAGACAGAGCTGACTTCCAAGCCTCGAGGGAGCACAGAAGCCAGACATCTTCTCCATGTTCCACACCCACATTCAACATCACCTCCTTCTCCTCATACTGCAGACCAACGAGTCCCCCTTGCAGACCCCCTGGCCTGGGCGTGGGCCCTCGTAACTGTGAGGCCTCTGTGGCCCTGGGTTCTGGCAGCGGATCAGCCTGTTCTGTCTTTGGCTCTCCTGGCACCACGAGAGAGTGGAAAAGCTGGTCTGTTTACAAGACATAGGGCCAAGAAAGCATTAAAAAATAAGGAGCAAATAAAATGTCATAAACAAATTTCCTTTCCAGTAAAGGAGCACTCCCTTCCCTCTCCTCCAACACCAATCATTTCTCTCATGTGTTTGGATAAACTTTCATCCTGAGCAGTTACCATTCCCAGGGAGGGGCCCCTTCTTTCCATTAGTTATTTATTTTGATTTTGATCATTCCTCTCCCTTTTAAGTGTCGCACACCTAATTATAAAGAAAATACTTTTTCTACTGGTGCCGGGGGGTGGGGGGGCAGCTCTTCCCTTCCCTCCATCCTCCACCCGAGTCCTCTGACTGTATTTTGTGGGTGTCACCGTGCCTGCTCCTTTGGCGCTGGCTCAGTGAGAAGCAAGGCGGGAAGGAAGCGAAGCTGGGGAGAAGCGGTTTCCAATAAAAGCTGAAGCAGATACAAAGGGTCGTGTGTGGGTGACCGTCTCTACGTGGGCTCTTCAGGGTGACTCCACTGCGTGAATTTCTGTGTGAGCGCAAACCCACCGATCTCACGTTTCCTGACCCCAGCAGGTAGCTTATTGAAAAACAGTTCATCCAGAGGGGACTAAAAGACCTTGTTTCAGCCTTTTAATTTTTTTCTTGCCCTGAACCAGACTTGAAAGAAAGACTGTGGACGGAAGCTGCCTGTTTTCTAGCTCAGAAAGATGTAACTGGAGGAAGAGAGGCAAAAGCCACCTTGGAACAGGTGTGGTTCTTGTTTATAAGTGTATTGTGGTCTGTGCCCCTATTTGCATATTTTAAACTGTCCCTCGGATGCCCTCATTCCTCCCCGCTTCCTCCTTCCCTCCTGTGCTGGGACAGGGAGGAGTGAGGAACACCCACACTGAGGGTGATAAGCATTAGTAATTCCCACTTTCCATTTAATGTTAATTTTGCTTTCTAAATTCCTTGCCTTTGCTGGTTGGATTTGACAGAGTTAAGGTGCTGAATTCAGAGAGGCGGGGAGGAGGTGGCCCTGACTCATTCCAGCGTCAGGGGAGTCATGGAATTGGTTTGGCTTCAGATTCCTGAAGGTTTTATTCAGTGGAGGCGGCAGAAGGTGGCTGGCTGGAGGGTGGGGTCAGCTACCCTTTGTAACATCCCAGAGGAGCTCTTCAGCCTGCCTCTAGACCCTCCTCTCAAAGACGTTCCAGAGCTGTCACCGTGTCACCTGACCTAGGTTTGGCCTTGGGCTGTGAGTTGGTGCCACAGTGGCAGGAGAAGCTAGCCACTCCCCTCTGGGAGTTCAGTTTTCTGAGGGCTGAAGGTTATGATTCTTACTCTGGAGGGTGTGTGGAGTTCAGGGACGGAGCCTGATTGCCCTTGGCATAATGTGCGTTACAATGAGCGAAATAACACACATAACCGTGCATAAACTGTGCCTAGATCCAAAAAGGCACTACAGGCTGTGTGCCTGGAGGGTATGAGCTTTGAGCTTTGTGTAGACTCTTCCAGAAATGAGGGGGCTCTCTAAAAGCTACCCCCAGTGTGGTGCCAGGGCCTCACTGAGAGCAACAGGAGACTCTCATATAATAAAAGTTACTATTCAACAGCTTAATATGGCAAGAAAGCGATGTGGTCCTTGCTCTCAAACCCAGATCCTGGGCACACTGAGGTCCAGGTGGATTAACTGAGCCACCCACCCTCACTCAGTGAGTTGGCAGTTTGGTGGGATTGGAGCAGGGCTTGGGATCCCTACTGTGACTAGGATCTCTTAGTTGCCTCTAAGATAGATGCAGGCAGAGGGGGCCAGAGAAGGCGTCTGGGATGCCTGGGAAGGAGGGAGCCTGCCTAGGCAAAATGCTGCAGAAGCAAAATCCATTTGTGGCAGCTTTGTGCCTGCCGTCAGGCCTGGGTGCTCCTGGGTCAGGAATGCTTTGAGTAAGAGGCGCTGGGGGTGGACTGGCCTCATGTGGGATGCCGGGCTCTCCAGGGAGGGAAGACTTCATCCAGGCTGCGGCTCCGTGCTCAGTTCCGCTCTATTTAGAACGCCCCCAACTTTTTTTTTTTTTTTTTGGTGGAAAGCAGATCACTGGGAAGGGAACACTAGACCAGCCAGGGAAGCAACTTTTGCCGAGCTTTCTGAATTGGGGATGGGGGCAGGTAGAGAGAAAGGAAAGGAGTCTGAGCCGGAAGTCCAATAACCTCTCCTCACTTTCCCTGTGTCTTCCCACCATCACTCCTCCGCGCTGGCCTGGCAGCCCACATCTGGGCAGATCACAGTGGGTGCCAGGTAGAAATAACTGAAATGAGTTATACCTGTGCGGTATAAGATAGGCACATGAGACGTGGAATTGCAGAGTCTATAAATAGAACACACCCTCTGTGGCATGTGTTGCTGACTAGGACTCTGCACCCAGAGGCCAGGCCACTGGTACACTGTGGCACATGATGCGATCCTCCCTGGGAAGTATGGGCAGCCTGGATCTCAGGAGATCCCTGAGCTACACAAGGATGTTCTTTCCCTGGAGTGTACGAAGCAGGTGAGGCTTTGCTTATAGAACTGGGCTCACCTTTACTCTCTGCCACCAAGTGAAGAGGGCTTTGTTAGTACAGGTTAGGTCACTGCAGAGTCTGTAGATCAAGAGTGGTGTGGACAGCCCAAGAATTTCTGCATAGTGTCTTTAAAACCCTTCCCAGATCTCTCACTTTCTCTTTGGCCTTTGTTTTGCAGAGAAACTTGGTGTCTGAGAAGGGGCTCCCACTGACCTGTGTGTGGCTCATCTTGGAGCGCAGTAGGACAGTTGACTCTCTCTGATGGGCTCCAGATGGCCTCCTATGTATCATTACTTGTAGAGCTCTTCCTTGAAATGGACCATAATCACTGACACTCTGGCAATTTTGAGGCTGATGGTAACTGTTTTTGAGAGCTTTAGAAGCAGCAGAGAGCTGTGTACCTGTTCATTGTGAACAGGATCCATTTTTATGCCCTCCCAAACAGATAAGATACTGGTCCACTGGGCTGAGTCCTGGTGGGTGACCCTTGCTGAGGTGCTGGCAGCCAGTAGTGGCCAGGAGATACTCTAATGTAGCATCCTCTGCACTCCTATCCAACTGCCCAATGGCTTCCATACCCCTCCAAAGAGTCTACAGAAAGCTTTCTGACCTGGGGACTAGACCCTTCTGATGGCCCTTCTACCTCAGAGGAGAGGACCCCTGGCATCTGAGTTCCAGCTCCATTTCTTACTGGTTGTGTGACTTCAAACTTCTGCATCTCAGTGTTCCCCATCCAGAATGATGATTATAATGGTATTGACTTCACTGGTTGTGGGGACAGTTGGGTGTGTTCACATATATAGCTCTGTGCATCCAGGGCCTGATGTGCACTTCTACCTCCTATGTTAGCTATTGCTATTGTCATCTTCCTGACAAACTGTTGTAGTCAGGGTGTACAGGGGAAAAGATTGAATGCAGGACACATAATTTATAGAGTTATTTTATAATATTCATCCAAAGAGTCAAATGCAAGAGTGCAGGAGATCTGTCCACACACTACAGACCCAAAGAATCCAGCTGAGGGTCTGGATCCCACGGCAATGTCCTGCATGAGTACAGCTGAAGACCTAGAGCCCATGGCAATGTCCTCCATGAGTCCATCTGGAGGCCTAGAGCCCAATGACAGTGTCTCATGCAAATCTGTAGCAAGGATTTGCATTGTGAAGGCCCAAAGGTCAGTGATGGAAGGTAGAAAGTCTGTGCCAGTGAGATGAAGGATCTGTGCCAGCAGGCTGAGGGATCTGCACTGGAGCCAGGAAGTGACGCCCAAGGCCCAGAGCTCCCCCGAAGAGAACTGCAGCCACCTTCAGCAACAGCAAGGACCCGAGCTCCTCCTACGATGAGAACAGCCGAGTTCATGTCAGGAAAGCCAACATGACAGAAGAATCAACGGCACACCATTTTCCTCTCCAGTTCTCTTTTTATGCTGTTGGCAACAATCCTCAGGTGGGCCATCCACACCCAGCGCCATGCTGATTCAGTTCATCTGGGTGTTACCAGTTGACCATTAGTAAATCCACCACACAAACTCTCCCCCAGACATCCCTCGGTAGAAGCAACCATGCCAACATCTGGAGAGGTGCTGCCTACATATTTCTTTTTTGGAATGGATCCCATAGTATTCCAAATAGTAGAGCTGTATGGAGTAGAACTGTAGGATTAGGGAGGTCTGGGTTTGAGTCTGACTTTACCATCGCTGCCTTTGAGATATAAACCTATTTCTTCATTTGTAAAGTGAAAACAATGATAAGCAGCCCCCTTTCCACCCCAGCTTGGAGGCCAGACGCCATGTCTTCCTTCTCTCTGGCATCCGGTGCCTCGTCCAGGGTCTGGGATACAGCAGGTGCTGAGAGGAAGTTTGTCGAACCCTTGAGTAGACTCAGTCAGGCGTTCATCCCTTCTTTGGTGGATAAATCCTCAACTGCGTAAAGCCACGTCATGCTGTATCTCACTTGATGGGGGTGTCTTGCCAGCCCATCTGGACTGTACTGAGCCTTGAAGGCTTCTTGGCTGGTAATAATTGTTTAACAACCAACAGCCTTAGGAAACATCTGTGGGCTCCAATTTCTCTTCTTGGTTAAAGTAAGGAGGATCTTATATAGTCACTTCTGGAGTGATTTAAGAAACATCCAGGGGAACCCTCCTGTAAAATCTGAAATATTGTTTCTTTGTGCGATCCCAAGAAGAAAACACACAAGAGTTGGTATCAGACACCTGAGCTTGACCATGTGGTAGAAAGAATAATGGTTTCTAGAGATGTGCACATCTTACTCCCGGAACACGTGAACATGTTATCTTACTTGGCAAAAGGAATTTGGCAGATGTGATCAAGTTAAGAATCTTGGGGCTAATGAGATAGCTCAGTGGCACAAGCGCCTGCCTGGTAAGCACGAGGTCCTGAGTTCAACTCCCGGTACCCACACAAAGGAAAAAAAAGGGGCTGGTGATATCACTCAGTGGCACAGTGCTTGCTGGCAAGCACGAGGCCCTGAGGTCGACTCCTGGTACACACATAAAAAAAGAAGAAAAAAAAAATCGACGTACGGAGATATAATTTCAGGTGAGCCTAATGTACTTTAAGTAGTCCTGATGAGGGAGGCAGGATAGAGTCTGAGGGATTTGAAGATGTGCTGGCTTTGAAGATGTAGGATGGGGCCATGAGCCAAGGGATGTGGGTGGCCTTTGAAAGCTGGAAGGGAACACATTTTCCCTTAGAGCCTGTGCAGGGAGCAGAGCCCTGCTGATACCTTGATTTTTTTTTTTTTTTTTTTTTTTTTTTGCAAGCTTTTTTTTTTTTATTTTTTTTTATTTTAAAGAGAAGAAAAAACAAAACAAATCAAAAGAAGAACAAATTTTCAAACAAACATAATAGGAGGGTAACAATGGTTAATACATTACGTATTACTATCTTTAAGTTAGTTATTCAGGACACCAGACATTAGCATTCAATTGTCCAAACATTATTGGCACAAACCTTACTCTTCAATGAACTAAGTAAAAATGGTAGTGTGATACCTTGATTTTTAACTCAATGAGAACTGTTTTGATGTGTTATAGCAACAAGTGGGAACGCATATAGATCCTAATAGGTATGCCACTCTCTATAGCTTTCTGGGCTTCTGTTCTTTAGTGACATAAAGAGAGAGCATAATACAAAGAGAAAGGATGATACTGGCAGGTAGCTATAACTGTCCTTTCTACCTGAGTCTTCATATAGTTATGGAAATAGGGCTGTCTGTGGTTTATACACTGCCCACAGGCACCAGGCCAGATGGGGTGAGTGGGTACTCAAATCTAACCAAGGGGCCACTCTACCAGCCTTGGCTCTCACACAGGAGTGCACAGGCAGGAAGGCTTGGTGTTTCCTAATCCTCCTGTACTCCTTCATGAAGGCACATTTGTTCACCCACCCTGCATCCATGGGGGGTGGCACTGGTTCTGCCCCAAAGAGTCATGCATAGTGGGGAAGGGCAGAACTGACACTTCCATTCACTGTTTTTCTCCTTCCCTAAAGAGTGGCAAGAGTGACCAGAGCCCCTGTAGAGGAGAACTGGCTGCAGTGCAAAGTACTGCAGGACAAATTCCAGGCTAGCAGTGAACAGTTGCACTCAGATTCAGCCCTACTTCAGGCCACTTTGAGCCATTTCTTACTGAGAGCAACGACACCCTTCTCTTAAGCTAGTGGTTTTTCTAAGTAGCCTTGACCCATTGGCCAAGGTCTCTGCTTTCCCCTTCCAATCTCCAGCCCCTAGTAACCAATGTTCTGCTTTCTACTTCTATGAGTTTGACCCTTTTTAGACTCCACATATAAGTAAGATCATACAGTTAGTATTTGTCTGTCCACATCTGGCTTATTTCATTTAATATTATGTCTTATAGGTTCATCCATGTTGCTGTAAATGACGGGATTTCCTTCTTTTTATGGCTGAATAGTATTCCACCATAGGAAATGATAAATGTATGAGGTGATAGATATGCTAGTTACCTTGATTTGATCATTACACAAAGTGTACATAAGTACTGAAACATCACATTGAACCTCATAAATGTGTACAATTATTATGTGTCAAGTAAAAACACATTAGTCAGGGTCCTCCAGAGAAACAGAACTAATAGAGTGATTGTAATTATAAGAGGGGATTTATTAGATTAGTTTAAATGATCAGAGGCTGCACAGTCCCACAATGGCCACCTGCAGGCAGGAGAGCCAGGGAAACTGGTAGTTGCTCAGCCCCAAAAGCTGGAAGTCTCAGAACAAAAGGGATCCAGTCTGAAGCAGAAGGCCCAGAAGTACCCTGGAGAGCTGCTGGTGCAATTCTATATTCAAAGGCAGGGGAACTGAAGTCTGACCTCCACAGTGACAGCAGCTGCCACAAACACCCACTCAGGAAGGATCGAGCATCCCTGCATGCGAGCTTCCCCGTTCCATCAGGGGCCCCAGATACTGCCTACATTCAGGGCAGGTCATCCCCTCTCAGTTTGCTGACCCACACACCAGTCTTCTCTGGAAACACCCCCAAAGGTAGGTACTGCCAATTTTCTAGTCATCCCTCAATTCAGTCAAGTTGAAACTGAAGTTAATCATCAGAAAAAAACCCACAAAACAATGATTCTCAACCACAGGCAATGTTGGACCCTTTCCACCACCCCAGGTGGCATTTGCAAAGTCTGGAGACGTTCTTGGTTGCCTACAGTTAACTATGGACATCTAGTAAGAAGCAGCCAGGAATACTGCTAAAAATCTTACAATGCACAGGATGAGCCCCCCATGACTAAAAAGATCCCTCCCCAAAAGTGTTGTGGGGCTGAGAAACTTTGCTGAAAGCTTTTGCTGCTGCATTGACCTCCACCCTAATCCTGATCCCCCAGCCTCTCCCCATCACTTTATTTACCAAAGGGGGAAAATCTGTTATTTTTTCCAAGTGCATTTCCCTCTGTATCTTATCAAGAACCACCAAGTTCAGCACACCCCTGATTAGTCACTTCCATTAACAGTGTTTATTTTGGGGTTTGTGTTTATTTTTTAAACGTGATCTCCTTTCCCCTCCTCTTTTCCTTATGCATGGGCAGAGGGGAGCAGCTTTCTAGCACAATCTCATCCATTCTTTCCTTAGCCCACCTCTAAGGATACCTCCCACCTCCCTGACTCCAAAGGAGATATCTACACTGCCCTCAAAGTTCTTTTGCAACCACTGTCTTCCCCTTTATTTCTCAGTTATGCTTTAAAATCATTTTTGTTAGTGACTCTGTTGACTAGCACCCCTCCACCCGTGTGACAAAGCAGAGACTTTATTCCTAACTATCCGTGTTCTGTGAAACCAAATAATTTCAGTGGTTTTCTCCACTGAGTCAGAGGCAAGGAGATTTTTTTGACTTGTGGGTCCCTCCTAATTCTCTTCCCCTCCCCTCTCTGCAGACAAGTCTCTGTGCTCATTTAAGTGTTTCTGACTCACCAAAGAACTGATCCCTGCCTCTCCACCCTCCCAAATGGCTCTTAGCTCTCCCTCTCTGGTCAGAGGGATTTAAAGGCTTATGGTTGAGTAACTGGGGAGTTACAGGAACCCCTGTGCATGTATTGAAGTTCTTTAATTGGACACCACCACTGCCTCCTTTTCCCTGGGTCCCCAAGTCCACAGCCTCTGCCCTTGGCCCATGCTGTCCCTCTGTGTTCTAGTGGGTCTCACTGCTGGCTTGTCCCTATGCAGTGGCCCAAGACTTGCACAAACCACTGGCTCAAGGATGCTTTGTAGCAGACAAGCATCACAGAAAACCCCAGACTTCTTCCTGGGACATTTTATTTGAATATCATGAGGGAGCAGTTCCTTCAGGATATTTCTTTGTTTAAACATGGGAGGTTCCTAGGGAGAAGGGTGTCAGGTTTCAAGGCTGGGGGACAATGCAAACAGAGACTGGGTGGTCTGGAAAAGAAGAGGGCCAGGGTGAGCCTGAGAGAACCCAAGTGCCTTCCCCTGTCTGGGTGGAGATGCCAAAGGAATACAGTTAAATTCATCGCTGAGATAGAGCGATTTGGGCTTCCGTGATTTTAGGCTGTGACGCCGCTCCTTGGTGCATTCTTGAGAAGGATCATTTGGAAATGAGTGGGTAATAACTTCTATTAGCTTATCCCCAGGGCTTCAGTGACTATCCAGGTACCTTGGAAACAAACAGAGGGGTACAGCCTGGATGGATTCTACTGCAACCCCATTTTAGGGATTATGGAAGATTCCTAAAGAGCCAGGTACAATAGTGGGAAGATAAACCTCTTGCCCCAAAGAACCTGCTCAGAATGAATGATCCTACCTGTGTCCTTAGACCAGCCTCCTATCGAGGTGGAACTAGCCAGAAAGAAAAAGAGATTTCTTATTAGTTTCAAGTTCACATCAGCCCTAACAAAGCTTAGGGTTTAAACTAGACAGGTCACCTCGTGCAAAGAAAACCTATGATGAAGGGGAAACCAGAGGTGTAGGTGACATTGCTGCTCTTTGATGGAGAACATGCCACACCCCAGAACCCACGGTAATATAGTGTCTTCTTCCTCAGGCCTCTCCAAAGGGCTGCAGAATTGGAAATTGCAGAGGAAGACTGGCCATCAGCCTTCACAGATGGGATGCTGGAAGACTGTAGAATGTTTTGCCTGGAGATATTTTTTGAAGGGAAAACACCAGGAAAGGTTTTGGAGACATGGCTGAGCACAGTTAATGACATTGTTAAATAAATACTCAGAGATACAGTAGAGAAAGTGGTGAGTGACTGTTTTCTAATGTCTACCAAGGAAAAAAGAGATGGGATTAATGGACCAGTGTGGAATTAGGTTAAACACCAGAAATCATACTACTGAAAGTCATAGCAATGAAATGTTGTAGCATCCCAGCTTAAAAAAGAAAAAAAAAAGAAAAAATCCAATGGAAAGGAATTCTTTTAGTTTTTTAAGCAAAGTTCTAACTACTGTTTATTTGAAATGGGGATTATCCCTAGATTAATAACTGCCCAATATTGCATGGTGGCCTCACTGCTCAGGAATCAGTTGGATACCATGTTAAAAATTAATGTGTATGCTGAAGTGTTTAAGGATCCAGTGTCCTGATGTCTGCAGTTTAGTCTGACATAGATTGAAAAAAAATGCATTGGAAAATTAGATGAGTAAAAGGAGGAACATGTTGTAAAGCAAACTTAGCAAAATCTTTTTTTTGTGTGTGGATACCGGGGGTCGACCTCAGGACCTCGCATGCCAGCAGGCACCCGTGCCGCTGAGCGATATCACTGGCCTTTTTTTCGTATGTGGGTTGCGGGAGTCGAACTCGAGCCCTCGCACTTGCCAGGCAGGCGCTTACACCGCTGAGCCATCTCACTGGCCCAGCAAAATCTTAAAAGTCACAAAATCTAGGTGGTGGATATGTAGTGTTGGTACAGCATTTCTGTAAGTTTGGCATTTTCCAAGTAACATGGGGGAAAAGTACCAATCCTTGATCCACCTATGATGACTTTGATTCAGTGAGTTGGTGATTAAAGTCTAGGAATTTTTTAAACTCTGTAAGTGATTCTGATAATGAGCCAAGTTCGGACCACTGTGAGATAGACCCGTATCTCTCAAACTTGAATTCATGCCAGCACAGGTGGTTCTGTCCAAAATCAGAGTCTCAGAGCGAGACCCTGTCTCAAATAAACAAACAAACAAACAAACAAACAAAATCAGAGTCTGATTAAGCAGATCTGGTCAATGGAGCAGGCCCGCACGAGTCTCACAATGCTGCTGCAGGCAGGCTGTGGACCGTACCTTGAGTAAGGAAGAGAGGGGTCTTCTCTGTTCCTTCAGTCTGTGTAGTTCAGTGGGTTTCAATGTGGGCTTCACACTGGAATCATCTGGGAAGCTTTAAAATGCAATGATTCCTGGGGGAGTCTCACACCCAGAGCTTCTGCTTTAATTAGCCTGGGCTGCAGCATGGGGAAGGAGACTTGAAAGCTTTTCTGGCGACTGTAATGTGCAATGGCTGGTTTAATGCCATGAAGTGAATCTATGGAATATTAAATTGTAGAAAATGAGTTTTTGCATGGGAAGACACTGCAGTTCATATCACACATGTATGCTGGGCTTCCCCGTGACAATGGCTTTTCCAAAGACAACAAAAGGCTCAGAGTTACCTCCCCTTGATTCTGCTTGATTCCCCTCATAACAAGACTGATTCACGATTAGCATGTTTTGAGTGTCGAGCACTTTACATTCATGAGATCATTGAGTCATCCCAGTGAGCTGGTGAGGCAGGTATTTTTTTTTTTTAATCTTGTTTTACAGATGAGGAAATCTAGCTTTAGTGACTTGCCCAAAATGATACCACTAGGAAGTCTGCAATAGCAGTTTGAACTACGTTTGCCTGACTTCAAAGCTTAAATTCTTCCACCATTCTACCATTCTGTTGTCTTCGTGATCCATTGCAGGGGTTGGAACACTCCAGCCCATGAGCTACATCTGGCCAGCTGTTTGTTTTTATGAGATCTTACTGCTTGTTCCTGCATGCATTGTTTATGGCTGCTTTCCCTCGCAATGGCAGAGCTGAACAGTCACGGCAGAGGTTGCATGGCCCACAGTGCCTAAAATATTCACCATCTGGCCTTTTACAGAAAGAGCTCGCCAACCCGTGATGGATGGTCGAGGCAGCTCGCACAGAGCAAGGGTGCGATCCTTGGTCAAACTCAGAGCAAGAAGAATAGCCCGTAGGGAATGAACTTGAACTGTGGTCACTGCGTGGACATTTTAATTTGATCTTATGGCCTATGTTTCACTTGAGGGTTACTTATTTCCTCTGCACATATCTTATTTGATGCCAAAATTTCTGATCTGTTTTCTTAAGAGCAGGAGGTCTTGATCCCAAAGCCTGGGGCCCTCACACAGCTCTCTGTGCAGTGGGGTGAGGGGGGCCAGCTGCTGGCTACCTTCCGCTCTGCCGCCGTGGGGGGCCTGCATGGAAAAGCTCCAGCCCTGCTGCTCTGGGGAAGTGTCAGCAGCAAGAAGCTTCCGCCCCATCCCATCAGCCATCTACTCCATGGAGAAGCCCTGTCCAGAGGTCAGGAGGGAAGAGAGGGGGAAGGAAATGTCAATCAATCCACCAAAGCCCCACCCTCCTGAGGCTTCCAGGCCAGGGAGCTGAGCCTGAGCATCTTTGACCCACCCCCAGGGGCCATGGAAGGGCAAGCTGGAAGTGCATTTGGTAATGATTCTGGGTTTCCTGTTTGGTTTCTGTCCAGGGGGCTCTGGGATATGCTCACTTGTACTATAGTGTACACATGAACATTACATTCCTCCTTGTCTCTCAGTTATTTTTGTTTGTTTTTAATTTTTTTGATTTTGCTACTTTTCCTTCTCTAGGGCTTGTGGGTATTTTGGTGCACATCCCCCTCCCCCTTGTGCTGGTTAACTGGCATGGCAAAGCAGCAGAGCTAGTTCCTAGCCTCATTTAGAAAATGCATGGGAAGGGAGAGGTGAGGGGTAGGGAGAGGCCAGGGTACCCTGCCTGGGTTCCTGGGGTTTGGCTGTCATTGTGGCAGGGAGAGTCAGTCCCCAGACTTGCAGAATGATAAAGGTGTAAAGATCTGTTGAGGTAAGCAAACACTTATTTAATGTTTACTCTCTGCATGGGATACAGAGGCAGAAAAGGAGAGAGGGAGAGAGAGAGAGATTGATTGATTGATTGGTGAGTGGTGAGTGCAACTGCAGAAATAGGCCCAGGTGGAGATGAGGTATGCCAGGTGGTCAGGAATCCCTTGGCTCAGCTTTCTCTTCCAAGCAAGATAGAGTCTTAGTCTTCTAAAATGTCAAGGGCTTTCCTCACTAAAGAAGAAATAAACCCAGCCATCCCTACCAAGACCCTTGCACGCTGCCCCAAGCTGCAGCCTTGCTACCTGGCTGGGCTGGACCCATGGGGCAGCCACCCTGAGTTCCCTGGGATGCAAGGCTTAGCCTCCTTGGTGCCAGCCTGCTGGATTCCTAGGGCAGAGCCTGCACCCAGGAGAACAGAGGCCATCTGCCCTTTTCACATTAGGTAGGGACCTTGATCCCTCTAAGAGGCACAAAGAAAGCTCTCCCTTGTCATCAACTTCTAATATTCTGCTCTCTGGCCACACCTGGCCCCCTGTCCCCCACCTTGAAGGAGACAGGATGTGCTTCCAGCAGGGCCCTTTCTCTTTTCCATTCAGACTGCAGTTGAATGAAGCTCCTGAAAGGAATCCTAGTGGGGCCCGTGGCTCAGGTTGCAGCTGGAGGCATCATGTAGTGGGGGTACAGGACTAATACAATTTCCTCCCTGTGTCCCCCTGTGCCCCGCTCTTGTAGCCTGCACCTGCTGATGTTGGACCCCCAAGCTGGGGATCTATTGTAATGAAGCTGGGGCTGCAACTTGCATTGTCCTTTGTGCTTCCATGGCTTCTATACACACCTTCCAGGACCCAGCTTCCTGCATTACTCTGCCTTCACCCCTGGGTCTTAAGCTGGGTTGGGAGATTGTGACCCCTTTGTCATCTGCCGTGCTCCTTTTCCCTCCTACCCCTCTCAGCCATTACTCCAGAAATGAAGTAAACATTCTTCAGGATGCCACGATGTTGGTGTTTTCAATTTGTGTGTGAACTCAGCACATGAAGGTCTTGCAGAGTTGATGAAGCCTGGTCCGACTTTGCGCCTCTGAACGAAAGGGAGGGTGGGCAAATAAACAGAGAGCTCCTAGGTGGAAAAGCAAACACTGAGTCAGAGTGCCCATCTGGCCAGAGTGCCTCGGGGCCTCTGCTCCCCTGGCTGACAGCACTTCTGCAGACAGATAGCCTGTGGGTGCCCCACATGGGCAGGAGGGAACCCTGGTTGGTGTGCTGGGCTCTGCATACTGAGTTCCCCAGAAATGCAAAGATCTCAGGAATAAATAGATTTCTTGATGCTTTCTAACCTGTTACCTTAGATTCTCTGAACTTTCCACCCACAGAATGTCCCATTTATTCTCTGCCCCTACCTTGTATAGAGGAACATTAGCTTTTATCATTTTGTCAGGAAAAGAATCTTTTTGAAACATACATACCTCCCAATATATTTTTTGGAAAGTTTATATACATGTATGTATACATAGGTATGTCTGTATATATTTTCAGCATGTATAAGGTATAAAGATTTTACAACAGAGTGAAGCCTCCTATCAGTTTATGTATCATTTTATGGCCAGCACATGCATACTCCGTGTCTCGTAGGGTGAACAACTCACCCTGGTTTGCCCAGGACTGTTCCGATTTTAAAACTGAAACTTCAGCCTGCACATACCTGTAATCCCAGCAATTTAGGAGATTGAGGCAGGAGGATTGCAAGTTTGAGTCTAGCCTGGGCAACTTAGAGTTTGCCTTAAAAAATAAAAAGGGCTTGGGATGTAGCTCAGTGGTAGAGCACCCGGGGTTCAATCCCCAGTACCACAACACAAAAATGAAGACAAAAATAAAAAAAAACAAAACCCTGAAACTTCGTCCCAGGAACCCCTTTGGACCCAAACTGATGGCAAAGTTGGTTACCCTAGAACCAGGCATGGTAGGCAGCTCCTCACGATGATGCTGTAAATTAGACGATGGTTTTACTGATACAGCAATAGAGTTATTGAGTGACTTACCAAAGGTCCGTCACAGAGCTGGTGGCTGAAACTAGTCTCGCTCTGAGGCTGAGCCCTGAGACCACGCGTTTTCCATGAGGCCACCTGAGACTTTGCACGTACATGACTGACAGTGGTTACCTGGGGTTGGAAACAACCATGGAGAGGAGACTGTACCTAGGTAGCTTCTTCCGGCCCGGTTCAGGCAGCTCTGAGGGTTCCAGCTTTGGGGTCTGAAGAGGATCAAGGACTTGGCCTCTGAGAGAAGGTCAGCCTGTACACCTGAGACTCCTCATTGCTTTAGAGTTTCTGGTCATCTCCCTGCTGTGCCCGAGTCCCGTGGAGGTGGTAGCAGAGAGAACAAGATTGGGGAAGTTGGATTTTGCTAAGCAGTCCCCTCAAAACTGCACATGGGACTCTCCTCCTGTCACCTTTTCCCATCTCCTACCCACCCTCCTATCCCCAGAGGTTTCTTCTCATTGCCTGTCTGCTAGACCTGCGCTGCCCACACCAGGAGCAGACAAGCAGAAAGACCAAGAGCTAATTACTGTTTTCTTGGTTGCAGGCCTTAGAGTTCTGCCAAACTGGGATTCCCATTCTGTAGGGACCTAATCCTGGGCTGGTACCTGGAGGTGTCCCAGGGACAGATGCCAGCTTGCTCATTATCATGGGCCTGCTTCCAAATGTTTCCCCTCCCCAGGTTTTCCACGCCTTCTGCTGGCTAACATAGACAGCCTTCAGGACAGGTGGCTTTGAGGTTTCCTAGAAAAAGGGATACTTGGGCTCTGCCTGGGGCTCCCAGAGCAATTGTGAGAGTTGAACTGATAGAAAGCCAGGCCATTCCACCCCACAAATCTGTGAGAACAGGGTCCCATCTCAAGAGTTTCCCACTCTCAGAAGAAAGGGATAACAGAGACCTGGGGCGTGGACTCCCAGGAGGACCCAGGGCCATTTTCCCGGTACTTCACGTGATAAGCAGTAAGCGGCGGTTACATAAAAGCGGAAAGTCTTTTATGTAACTGGAATCAGCTTCCGGATGCGTCTCCCACATAACTGTCTCCCATATTGAGGGGAAAAGTATTGATCTTGCTCATGCAGCTAGGATGACTCCGCAGCACCTCTTGTCCCAGCCCCACTCTGTCCTCCATCCCATTCCCATTGAAATAATCACAGGGTAGGCCTGGTCTGGCTGCGTTGCCATGACGACCACTCTAATTTCTTTTAATCCCAGTGTTCCTTCCTAAAGGGCCCTCCCCAGCCCTTACTACTCCCCTGCACTGTGTTGTAATTGTAATAACTCCTGGGTTTGGGGAGGTAATGACCATGTGTGGGGAGCTGGTGTTGGCCTGGCTCCATCCCCAAAGTTACTTGCCCGGTGGCGCCAGGCAGCCCTCTGCCCCCCAGCAGGAGTCCTCGAGGAACCCAGGACAGGCTGGCCAGGGTCTGCCAAGGGTTCTGTGGCCTCTGTGCTAATGAACATGAGCAAAGGTTTATATTCCGAGGATGTTTTATGGCCTGCCACCCCTTACCCCATCTTCACGCTCACCTGGAAGGGAATCCATGCACCATTACCTTCTCTAGGCCTCAGGCGGCCACGCTGCTGCTTTGGGGATGTGACCTTTCTTCCCCTGCTGGCCCCAGGCTGAGACGCCTATTCGTGAGACAGACGCCAGCTCTCCATGTTACGTGCACGTCAGGCTTCAGGTCTGTGGAAGTCTTTGTGTACCTAACAGGACAGTGTTTGACAAAACTGTTTCATTAGTAAAGTAATGCTCGTAGGCCTTTTTAAAATGTAAAAATAATGTAGATATCCAGTCAATTTTACAAAAGCTTTGAGAGAATTTGTCCATAATCTCCAGTAATTCCAAAGGCCTGCATGCAAGCTGGAAATTGGAAGGGCTCTTCTGAGCTACTTTGGGAAATTCTAAGATGTGCGTGAGCAGCAGCCAGCAGGCCACACCCTTCCACATATACTCAAATCGCAGGAGGTCTTGCTCCCAACAGATTCCGAGTCTGCTTGCCTTTCTAACCAAGCTGCCTTGCCACAGACCCCACTTTCGATAGCAAAGGTCCGGAGAAGCCCTGTCCCACAGAACTTCCCTGGGAGGTAGAAATTTCACATATCTGTGCTATCTGATACATTGTGAAGCCCCCAGCCTCATGAGGTTTTGAGCTGTTGAGATGTGGCTCGTGCTGAGGAAGGAAATCTTAAGTTGTATTTAATGTTCATTTGTATAAATTTGAATAGCCACACGTAGCATGGTGGCTATCATATTGGGCAACACAGAAAATTCCCCTGGTCTGTGCAAATCCAGACTTTACTCACTTTGGGAAGAAGTTGCTGACACTACCAGGTCACCATACGCGTGAATCTGCTTCGTGGACCTTCTCCTTCCATGAACCCTACACCACAAAGACCCATCTGCTTTGTTTTTTACACACAGTACTTCACTCTAGTTTCCATGGAGCTTCAAATGGACTCTATAAAGAGCAAGCATAAGACCTGCGAGTCTGTCATAGAAGAAAGAAGCTAAACTCTGACCAAAACCTGCAGCCTCTGCATAGTTCTTTGGGAAAGCAGTTGCATTCAAAGATGCACTGAAACTGCAGGGGACAGCCACCCTGTGTAATCAGATGCTGCCTTTGGGCAGCTCTTGTCCTCCAAATAGCATCAGCAGACAGTTTTTGGTTGATGCAACAGTGCTGTAGAAGCTCCGGGTCCACATCTGCTCCTATCAAAGCTGTCCCGGGCCATCCCCTTGCACACTGAAACATTAGATGTTCGGTTGGGAGTCCAACAGCGAAATATTTCTGAAATTGTGTGTGCATTTTTTTCTTCTAATTTAATGTGCCAGACAAGCCTCCCTGTAATTAAAACCAGAAATAAGGACCAAACTTAGACAGAGATTTGAAGGCTGTAAAATTCTAGGACAGGTTTATGTAAAGCAATTAAAAAGGGAGTTAAAAATTGTTAAAAAATTAAACACTAATTACTTTTTTTTCTCCTCTCATTTCTGCTGAACCGTTTGGCCAGGGAGCTCGAAGAAAGATATAAAAAAGAGAAAGTTTTGCCTCGTAGCTGTAAGTCATGTTCGACCAATTCTCTGCATTTTGCAGCTGAATCCATCTGCTGTCAATTAGCCTAAATCATGCCTTTTCAATTAGAGTGGCTTAGGGAAGTCTGGTAGCAAAATGTGTGTGCGTGTGCGCGCGCGCCCTTGTGTGTGTGTACGTGTGTACGTGGGGAGGGAACCAGCAAAGTGGTAAAGGGGAATGGGAAAAAGTTGAAATCTGATTTCAGGCTGTGAGGTGGAAATATCCTTTAAAAGGTGTGATCCGCGTTAGTGTTTTCCATATAAAATGGGGTATTATTTGCCATACTGTGGAGAGCAGTAAAGGAGAAGACAAAATTGAGGAGGGAGCCTTGAAAACTGGCGGTAAATTTGTTCTGTGAGCCCAGCTCAAGCTGAGCTTGCTACCTACACTGTGCCCGTGAGCTCTGGCTGGGGTGCCAGGTGGGGCTATTCTGAGACCACTGTGCTATAGCATCGAAGGAGGAGTAGAAAACTGGCTGCAACCGTGGCCTTGGGGTATGCAGGTAGGGCATATTGTCCTTAGAGGGACAGGGGGGTAAATATTGGAGTGGAGTGACCTGCAGAAATTCTGCGTTGTGATGGAAGACAGCATGGGATGAATGAGGAGGAAGTGCTATTGTCTTTCAAAATAAAATGGACTTTCAACATCTGCACTGGTCTGGGGAGGGCCTAGTCTCTGGGGTCCTTAGGGGAGTATCTGTGCCTAACTCTATGTTCCTTTTGAGGGTCTTCTGGGCCAGGTGGGCTTTATCATGGGATGTCCTGAGAGAAGATCTAGTTGAAGAATGGCTCACCCAGGGGCCAGAGCAATTTTTCTCAGGGCAGGAGTGTTTGTGTCTTTGCCTTTGGGGACCCCTCCATGTGATTTGTGTCACCTTTGGCTTCCCAGCCAGTGACAGTCTTCCCCAGTTCATCAGGTGGGCTACACCTAAGAGACAGCTGAAGTTCAGGGAAGTAGTCTGGTGCTTTTATTTGGCTTCATTGGCCTTTTGTCCCTTATGGAAGAAAAACATGCTTTGTCTTTATTCGCCTTGGATGGAGAGGTTTGCACCCCATAATTCTTCACAGTGAGAGGCGAGTGTGTAGTCTGCTAAAGTCTGTTGACTTCCCACCTTTCTGTCTCTCCTTTCCTCATTGTATCAGGTCCCTACGTAGAGCTACCCTGAGCCATCAGCCACCTCCCTGAAAACCTGCTCTTATGGGGTTTAGAGGAGGGAATTTGGTGAAGACAGGGCTGATGATGTGATTTGGATTTAGAGACTCAGCTTGATGTTGAGACGAATGACAGTGGCAGTGATAGCTACAATTTATGGAACTCTTACAAAGTTCAAGCACTAGCCTGAAAATGTTACACAGGGTAGCTCATTTGAATCGCTTGCCCAAGGTTATATGGCTCTCAAGGGCACAGGCAAGATGAACTGGACTGCGTGATGGGAAGCCACCCTCAGAATTCTTCGGTGATGGTCTTGGGTGGGGCTGATGCAGTCTTGGCTCAAGAGTCGGTCATACTCGAACGTGTGTCCCAGCTGAGCCATCTGCTGTATGTGCAACTATCACCAGACTACTTATCATCTAGGTCCATCTGAAAATGGAGTTCATCTCAGCCTTCCTGGAAGGTTGATGCTTCACAGATGCTGTATGTGTCCAGCGTGGAGAAGACACTCAAGCATCGGGCTCCTGGCCTTCTTTCCAAGTGGCCTGGTTCCATGAAGCTTGACCTGTTTTCTTTCTAGCTCTTGGTCTGTGATTTCCTGCATGATTTAGTTACAGGTCTTTTTCTAAGTGATTTACCCTAAATAAGCCCTGGATGGGATGTCATCTACAGAGCAGGCCAACACCCCTATGGGTAGGCCAGGGTGAGCGCTCGTCTCTCAGAGAAAGTTCACCTCTGGCTCCCAAGGGGCCCTGCCCTGTGTGGTATCTAGAAGGGGAGGTCAAGGCCAGCCCAGCTTCTTCTCTCTGTCCACAGTTCCCTCAGGCTTTCTGATGCCCCGCTGGCCTCCCACAGGAAGGAAAGTTCCCCTGGCCTTGCTCGAGAGCAGTCCAGCCACCCCCTGAACAGAATGTCCTCACTCTGAGCCCCCTTAACCTGACAGGTGCATGCAGAGAGCCAGGAGCAGGCTCTCAGTGGCCTCCTTGTGCCAGGCACCAGTGGCTGCAGCCACCTCTGAGGGCAGGGGTGAGGTTGCTACCTGGATCTTGGGGGCTGGTGGGAGGTGGGAGATGCAACTTGGGCAGAGGCTTCAGCTGGCTGCATCAAAGTGCCCAGCCCCCTGGGAGGTCCTCTCTAGGCCTGAGCCCACAGTGGGAGGAGCATCTGTGAAGGAAGGTGGGAGGAGCAGGGGAGGTCCCTCGGCAGGTGCCGCTAGCACTTCCTGTTGTCAGTTCACTCCTCCAATGGACCCCAAGAATGTGGCTGAGCACAACTGACTGCATTGCTCGACTTTGCCTCCGGTCTGGGTCCCTGCTTCTGGTCCTTGTCCTCCTCAGTGCCTGCCCTTAGGATAATTTGAAAAGCTTTTCCTCCCTGGGAGGACAGTGGACTGGGGCAAGCTCAGGCAAGCTCTTGCCATAGGAGAACAGAGGTGTTGGGGTCAGATGAACCAGTTGCTGATCTCAGGGTTGTCACTTGAGCCAGGTGACCATAGGCAGTTACTTAGCTCCTCCAGGCCTCAGTGTCTTCATCTGTAAAGTGTAGGCAAAGCATAATTTTCAGTGCTATTCTGATTAGCCGCAATAATGAACATGAAGCCCCTAGTCCAGTGCTGGGTGCATGGGTGGGTCAGCTTCAAGTAAAGACATACTTAGTCTCTTCTCCTGTATGCCCTCCTTCTCCCCAATAAGTAATTTTGTGCTTTGTACCCACTTGCCCCCAGGTGGTTGTCATAGACCGCCTCTGTTGGACTTCATTCCATGGGACCCTGTGGAGCTGGGGGTCAGGCTGCGTCTGCCTCTCCCCTGGGAGAAGCCTGGCCTGGAGCTGGCCAACTCACGCCTGGGCCTGCAGTTAGTCACAGGATGGGGTTGACACTCAGACTCATTGCTGCTGGCCGCTGCTCCTGGGAGCCAACTGGGGCTGGGAGGTGGCCTTCTCCCCTGTGTGCAGGGACATTTCCTGGGCACAGCTCAGCCTTAACATGGCTGTGGGGAGCTGCTTAGAATTAGGACAACACTGCTGGCCTTGAGTTTTGTGCTATGTCTCATCGCCCAGGAAGGTGCCAAGCCAAATGGGCATCTCACTCCCTGGGGATCTGGAGGGCTGCCCTGTGGTATGGGCTGGTCCCAGTCCCCCTGTCTGCCACAGGCTGCAGGATGCCGAGCCTTTCTGAGGTCCACCCTTCCTCTGCCGTGCAGCATGCACTGGCATGGGCTGGGACAAGATTTTCTGTGCGGCTAAGCTGGACACAGGAGCCCAGCAGAGTTTGAGTTGGAAAGAGAATGGGAGCTGGGTTTCAAGATTCCACCTTGCCACAGCGGCCTCTTTTCTAATGGGTAGAGAGACTAGCACTGGGTCTGCATAGAAAATGATCTGCTGCAGGAACAGTGTGGGTGGGAGGGATGCCTGGGGTGTAGGAGTTAAACCCTTATAACTCCAGTCTGGGATATATGAGTTAATAAATTTTTCTCCTGGTTTACAATTCACTCCCTGCTTTCCCCCATCATATGGATCCATTTGTATAGTAATTGTTTCCTCCAGCGTCTAAGTTGGCAGGCCCTGAGCCCTTGGAAGGCACAGGCCATGTCTCAGGTGCCTGATGCGGTCTGGAGGGGAAGGAGCTCAGTAAATGCATGTTGGATGGATAGGTGGGAGAGGCCAAGGTGAGAGGTCACCTCAGTGGACACAAAAGGGTTTTTTGTTTGGTTGGTTTTTGGTACTGGAGATTAAACCCAGGGCCTTGACACTGAGCTACTTCACAGCCCCATTTTTATTTTTTATTTTGAGACAGGGTCTCATCAAGTCACTAAGTTGCCTGGGCTGGGCTCAAAACTGTTTAGCCTCCTGCCTCAGTCTCCCAGAGTTCTGGAATTACAGGCATACAGCACCATGCCCAACTACAATAGGGTTTTACAGATGAGCCAGGTCCCCTGAATGTCCTTGAAATATTCAAGGTCTGGCAGCGCTGCTTGTGTGTACTGTGTGGGTCTCAGGTGTGGAGAAGACTTAACTGCAGTGGGAATGGGAGGTGGCTGGGCCAGACTCCGACTTTAAGTGATGCAGTGGCTGCCGCTATATGAGGTGTCCCAAACGGACAGATGGTCTGAAGCCACATGGCAGCATAAAAACCCAGCTTCTGAGGCATGGAGAGAACAAGCTCAGTCTGGCTGGAAAACTGCTCTGCCAGCCTGCAGGGCCAAGCTCAGAAGAGCAAGAGAGGCTGGGGGAGGGAGGGGTGCATGGGCGGCATGACCACGCCTGCCAGCACGGCAAGCTGTGAGTCAGGCTCTGTGTACGTTAATGGGCAAGAATGAGAAGCACAGTTCAAGCTTCCAGGTCTTAGATGCACAAACACTGCTTGGGAGTCAGGAACCTGGGTAATTTAGGGCCTGTCTTCATTACTTTTCTCATTGCTGAGATAAAATACTCGACACCCAAAGTTAAAGGAGGAGAGATTTATTTCGGCTTACAGTTTGTACAGGTTTCAGTCCATAGTCGGCTGGCTCCAAGGCAGGGCAGCGTGGCACAGGGACATGGCAGATGAGAAACAGTCCATGGCAAAGCAGGCAGGAAGAAGCGAACAGCAGGCGGCAGCAGCAAGCCTGGCTTCTTTCTGTCCCTTTATATTCCATCCAGGCCACCAGCCTCTTGGTTGGTGCTACCCATACCCAGGATGGGGCTTCCATTATCCACATCCTTAATCCCAGTATCACACCCTTAATCCACATTCACACATCTTAATCCATCCACCTTCAAAATTCCCCACCTATAACCACATGAGGCTTTGGGGGGACATCTAGATACAATCCATAAGAGGGCCCTCCATGGGTGAGCTTTTGTATCTTGAAGTGGAGGATGTGAGCCAAACTCTCTTGGGAGGCTTAGCCCACACCACAGAGCCACCCGTAGCAGTCAAAACAGGACTAAGCTTGGGTTTGGAGTCCTGGGGCCACTGAGGGCTTTGCGTCTGCATCACTGTGAGGCTTTGGGCCAGTCCCTCAACTTCTCTAAGCCTCCCTTACTCATGTAATAGAGGAACTCTGTCACATGCAGCTCCCGGATTGAGGATGACAGCTGTGTCAGATGATACCTACATGAAAGCATCTTCCCCCAAATAGTCGGAAAACATCAGGTGCTGTTGGTATTTGGTTCAAGTGGTGCTCAGCGGGGCTCGCAAGAGTTTGACCCTGCAGCTCCCTGCTCCCCGCTTTTGCTGTGTTCTCCAGAGCCTTCTCTAAATCAAGCATTTGGTTTTGTTTATTTGTTTTGGCTTCTGATAGAGGCAAGAGGCCTCATGAGAGGTAAGGAGTCTTCTGGCAGCCAGGCCAGTGCCCAGGGCCTCCCCATGACCAGCAGTACCAAATGTGATTTCTCTGCAGAAAGTGGGTGGACATCAGGTTTGGTCAACTTCCTGTATCATTGACCCTTCTGACTCCTTTGGGAAAAGCCTAATCCCTGTCCCCCAGGGTGATCTGGTCTCCGTGAGCTGGGCCAAGTTGCTGTTGAACTTGTGACAGAGTCTAGTTCCTAGTTGGTTCCACCCTGGACCCAAGCACAGACTTAAACTATTGTGAAATAGCACATAAACCGGTATCCTTCTCTCCCCAGGGATTTCTGACTTACCCAAGTCCTTCACTGTAGCACTTTTTTTTTTTGAGAAATATGGTTTTATATCTTCTATTTGAGTGTACAATAGGAGGGAAGATACGGAAGAAATTGGTGAGAAAATTAAAGTGAAAATTACAAGAACAACAGGTCTGTGTTTCATCACAGGGAGGGAGAACTATAAACTTGGATGCTGTGGTCCGTAGCATGGCAGAGGGCTTACAGGAAAGGCTCTGGAACCCACGGGGAATTTCAGAAATTAGAATCCTTAAACTGATTTTTGGAGGCCCCACCCTTCATCCTATCAAAAGCATTACAATGCACCTACACCCCACATTAAATATAACTTTATGGGGGATAAAAGAGAATGAGGGGATCTTTGTAATTTTTTATCACTTTGATGTTTAAGAAAAAAAGAAATATTCCTGTGATTTAAAGTGCATTGTATTCATTAATAACTGTTTGAGAATTGGCTTCAATGATGTTGGCAAGTTGACGATGTTATTTTGTAAATAGGTGACTAATCACGTGGTAAAAATAGGTTTATATTTCTTTGTGTTTTGGAGCCAAAACTTTTTTCTTTTGTTAAGATTTTGAATGTTTTTGTGGGTCCATGGAAGCCTGCAGACTGCAGTCTCCACCTCTGTCCTCTTAAACGTCTTGCTGGAGGTCAATGCCTGATTTTCTGGGTTTGCACAGATTAAATGTTCACTCTGGCACTTCTTTAAACCTTATTTTCCCCATCTGTAAATGGGGCTGAGTTGCTATCATTGTTTCCTATGATAATTGGAAAGATTAGCTGAAATAATGAATGAAAATACATAATCCAGGGCCTGACTCTCTGCATAAAGTTATCTGATTAAATATGTTATCATTAAAAAAAAAAGACATGATTCTGGAGTTTGAAAAATATTTACTTGTATTTGCTTGTTTTTCTCCTATTCTGCAAGCTCAGATTTAAATATATAGATAGTAATTAGCAAGGATTTCGTTCACTGAGAATTCAGAATAGTTTTTAGGTTCGCCTCTAAATGTCCTGTGATAAAAGTGCTTACTGAAGGAATTAATGATGTAAAAGTATTTGAGGAGAGGGGGAGGTTTTGGGTCTACTTGAGGAAACAAGCTTCTCAAGCGCTTAGAAACATCTACTTGGAAGCAATTAGTGTGTTAATTAGGGCACATTCTTATCAGATCCTCAGAACCTCTTCTTGGCTGTGCCCTCCTAGCAGGGCTGCTTGTACTTGGAAGAAATACACGTGCAGCTTCTGCAGCTCCAGCCTTCATCTCTGAGGTGACCTCAGGAGCCGTGTGGAGGGAAGTGGGGCTTATGGGTGTCCTGGGAGGCTCCAGGGGGCTTGCCCCAGGCACACGATGAACAGGAACAAGCACACCTGGCATGAGTCACACCTGAACGACTAACCAGCTAGTTTACCCAACATGATATTTGGCAGTCCTCTTGCTTGTCTTTCTCACTGGAAGGGTGAAGAGATGGATTGATGGAGGAGAGGCCACCAGCTGGAAAATATGTGGACATTGCACAGAAGGTACTAACAGCCACATGGCGTCGCTTCAGTGGGGCCAGTTTCGGTGTCAAGGCCGTGACTCTGGGTATGCCGAGCACACACTGTATTCACGATGGTGTGGAGCGCTGGGGATTTGGAACACCTAACTCTAGCTTGGGCTCTGTTAATAATAAGCTGTGGGACTTCAGGTAAGTCACTCTGACTATAGATTAATTAGGGTTTACAGCATATTGAATTCAATAAGAATGATAGATTGGGGAAATCAGTTACTTTCAAAGAGTAAGCACTAAACAAATGAAGTTTTATTTGACTATATTATCTGGTTAAAAGAGTAAATGCAAACTGGATAACGGTCTCATTCGGCAGATTCCCAGATGGTTCAGCGACCATACCCGACGCATCAATCAAAGGCTTATTTCAAACTGTAGTTGTGCGGTGGGCTTCCACCATGGTCTCAGTTTGCAGCAGTGACTTGACTGCAGATCAAGAGAGGCTAAAGATGACACCAGGTTAGGAGCAAAGCCAAGATGATGAATGGAAGCGTCAGGATCCCTGATAATCTCCATAGACCCCAGGGCTCAGCCAAACCCAACAAGATGGAAGACTTTCAACTCTTGCTGTTCAATTTCATGTGGTTTCACATTCAGAAGCACAAGAACTAGATGAGAGAGCCCTCCGTTGGCAGCAGTTCACATGAAAGAGATCTGGAGGTTTTAGTTGACCACAAGCATAATATGATCCAACCGTGTGACTGCTGCTAAAAACACTAAAACACTGGTAGGCTGTCTTAATAGTCAGATGACATCCAGATCCAGGGAGGTGACAGAGCAGTCTTCTGGCCTGAGCAGGTCACATTTAGAGGAATTTATTCAGTCCTGAGCATCACATTTGAAGAGGGAAGGAGTGACCACTCCTTCCGCGTGATGAAGGGACAAGTGATTAACTGCCGTCGTGGAGACCAGCTGGATGCTCGCCATCTCAGAACCTCTTCCTAGGCACCCTGGAAGCCAGTATTACCCAGCCCACCCTGTCAGACATCTGGGCCATCTGAAAGCTTCTGGCTGATGGGGCATGAGCACAACTGAGCCACTCCTTTTCTAGTCTTGTCCTGTAAAGTGTCCTCATGATGCTATGTCTTGCTCTTTTCTTGATTGTCCTGAGATATGGTGGAACAACATCAAAAGAGCTGGGAGCTAGGAATTATTTGGAATTCCAATTGGAGTCTCCCTGTTGAACATCCACTTGAATTGTGAGGAGAACAAACAATAAATCTTGTGTTAAACCACTGAGACTTGGGGAGTGTTTGTTACAGCAGTGACCCTGATTACTCTCATACAACTGCAGACAAGAAAAATCAAAGGGAGAAAGGACAGTTATGTACTAATAATAATGTGTATAAAGGTTAATCCATTGAGACAGGCTTGGTTCTCACGACTACAGGGAACTTGTGAGAATGGAAGATTATATTATCCTCCTAGAGATTCCCAGGAAGTGGCTAACTTCTGGACATTGAGAACACTCTCCCTCACTGAACACCCTCTCCAGTGACTGTTTTGTTGGTTGGTTGGTTGGTTGGTTGTTGTTTTTTTTTTTTTTTTTTTTTGTGGGGAGGGGGTAGCAAGCAAATCTCTTGCTTGCTAGTTATGTGACCTTGAGCAAGTTAGCTGAGCCCTCGGGCCTCCATATCTGTATCTATAAACAGGGTGCGGCACTAGCACCTACTTCATGGAGTCCTCGTGATAGTTAAATGAGTTGATACTATGACTTACAGTGTGGGTTGCTAGCTTTTTGTGTTTTTTGTTTGTTTGTTTGTTTGTTTGTTTTTTGTTAAGGGGCTGTGCTCAAGAACTTGCTACTGGTATCTTCGGAAGGCCAGGCCAATAGAGCTCTGCACAAGTGAAGAAGAGATGAGATTTGGGTTTTTCCATAAATGCTAAAGGCAAGCCCTGCCTGCCCTTCAGTGCCAGAGTGGAGGTACGGGGTTGTGACAACTGGGACTCCTACAGGGGAGGTATGTGGAGGGGGCTAGATGTTCAAAAGGAGAGCTGGAGCCCTGGTTCAGAAGAGTGGAGCCTGCAGGAGAGGCAGTGTCTGATGTATGGGGAAGGACTCTCTCTGGGCCCAAGTGTCAGGAGCCTGAGGCTGCCATCTGGGAGCAGCCAGATCCCCCTCATGTTTCAGGGGCCACATGAGCCTGGAGTTTGGAGAAAATGTCCACGGAGGGTTCTATAAAAGAAGGTACAACCTGGGTGTACACAGCTGTAATCCCAGCTACTAGGGAGGCTGAAGCAGGAGGATTGCAAGTTGGAGGACAGGCTGGGAAACTTAGAGAGATCCTGTCTCAAAATAAAAAGGGGTGAGGATGTAGCTCAGTGAAAGAGTGACCTGGGGTCATTCATCTCCAGTACCTCAAAAGAAAACAGAGTGGGGATTATCTGTCCTTAGGCAGATCAATAAAATTTATAGGGACACTGTATGTTGCTGGCATCAAGAGCACCATGTTTCCATGTAATCCCGCATAATTGCTGTGTGCCCTTGAAAAGCCTCTCTGGATTTCACTTTTCCCCTATGAAAAATGGGAAGAGCAATACAAGAGGCCAGACTGTGGTTATAGAAGACTTCTGAGAACTCATTTATCCAGCCCCAAAGTGCAGCTTTCTAGTTCGGTTTTAGCAAGGGAGGGACTTTCTAACCTCTAAAATAAGCCCAAGCTGTTTCATGAGGCAAAAGGCACCTGGGAACCAGAAGTGAAAGGCAAGGGGCCAGTGATGCAGGAAATGGTCTTACAATGCATGGGAATGCGCCAGGTGTGGTGACCTGTGCCTGTTATCTCAGTCCTCTGGGAGGCTGAGGCAGGAGGATCTCAAGTTGGAGCCCAGCCTGGGCAACTTAGCAAGTAAGCGAGACCCTGTCTCACAATAAAAAATTTTAAAAAGGGCCACTGC
Organism: Erethizon dorsatum; assembly: GCA_028451465.1. Taxonomy (NCBI): domain Eukaryota; kingdom Metazoa; phylum Chordata; class Mammalia; order Rodentia; family Erethizontidae; genus Erethizon; species Erethizon dorsatum. Next base: position 10,526,433 of record CM051826.1, read on the forward strand.
ACTAGCTCTGGGTGTTTGCAGCCTTCACTGCAGGTGGGACTGTTGCACTCACCTGCCCCCAGCCAGCAGGGTGGGCAGGTAGAGAATGGAGGAAAGCACAGACACCCGAGCGTCTCTTGTAATAACTTAGGGCTGGCTGCAGCCAGTGAGGGGTTTCACACACTGCACAGGCAGATCATGAAGTGTTCTTCCCAAATGAGAGAACGCGCCTTTTCTTTGCCTTTTCCCCCCTTCTTTTCCTAATAAAATAATTAAAGCGGGATTTCCGGAGGCTGCCACCCCACCAGCCTGGCTGTTTTGTGGGGAGCGGAGAAGCTGGGTTGGTGATGGAGCAAGCAGGCCTCCCGAGGAGGGTGTCAGGGTCTCGGGGGGGGGCAGGGAGGGGGCCTGCTGATTTCTCACCACCCCCGGTGACATATGACTTAGCACGTCCCCAGGTCTCCGGGGCTGCAGCCAGCTGTGTGCTTTTGACATGTGTTTGATATTATCGGTGTTTTTACAGTAATAACTGTGGTCATGAAAGGGACTAAAATTAATTAAAATGCAGCACTCTGCCACATTTTACATTATTATCACAGGAATGCCCAGCTGGAGAGGGCCTCCTTTGGGGGAGTCATCTCGTCGTCTCCCTGTCTCTACCTGGGCTCGTGCCCCAGTTGGCCCTATTAGCCGGCTTAGCAGATTGCCCACGAGGGAGAATCTACTGTCCTGGAGCTTAAAAATGTTCCTTTGAAGGACTTTTTCTTGGTATTTAAACTATAGTAAGAAAGAGAGCATCAACACTCATATGTTGTGTTGGCAACTGCAGAACTACCCAAGGAAGCCCCAGCTGGTTGTATTTATCAAACCGTGGTTCAGAGGTGAACAATTTAGGTGAACAGTTTGCTTTAGGGTTGGGTTCTCAAATTCAGCTTACACTATTGACTTTTGGGGCTAGAGTGTTCTGGGTGCTGGGCACTGTCCAGTACACTGTAGGATGAGTACCAGCATTCCTGGCCTCTACCCACTAAATGCCATTAGCAAAGCTGGGTGTGGAGGAGGTGAATGCCCCGGCTCTGGGAGGCTGAGGCAGAAAGATCACAAGTTTGAGCCCAGTATGAGCAACTTAGGGAATTAGTGAGACCCTGTTTCAGAAAATATATATTCATGTGCTAGTACCATTCCCAATGGCATCACATCCTAATGTGCAAAAAGAAAAGAATGTCCTCAAATGTTGCCAGGTATCTCCTGGGGGACAAAATCACCTCCACTGGAGAACCACTGATTTAGGGAAAGACTCTCCGGTATCCTGCCCACCTCCCCGCTCCTTGCTCCAGGGAGGTATTCAGGCTGTGCTGACAGGCAAGTGTGTCACCCTCACTCGTGAGCAAGGGAATAAGTGACTGGCTGTGAATAACATCCTGAGGTTTGTGAGTGATTCACTTTTTAAAACAAATTAGAGCAGGTACTAACTTAGCAACATCCCTTTCACTCCTTTACATTCCGGTGTGTTTTACCGAGTGGCCAGAGTTGACCATCACTACCAGCCCGTCTCATGTAGGTCACAGCCCAGACAGAGCCACCATGGCTGGTGGACCATGAGCAGTGTGGCATTTGCAAATTATTGCCGTTGTTGATGCTTTGTCACATCCGGGTTTGTCCATGGGACCTTGTTGCACACAAGACTGTCATCCTTTAAAAAATTTTTTTTTCCAGTCCTGGGGATTGAATCCAGGGCTCTGCACATGTTGGGCAAGCCTAAATTACATCCCCAGCCCCCAGATCTGACATCCTTGAACTTGACCTAGTGGAGAACCCAGACTCCTGATGCTTTGTTGGCCTTGGTGGCCTCACCTCCTTTACTTGCCTGTCAGTCACTCTGTGCTCCCTCTGTAGTCCCTCTCCCTGTCCCTCTACCACGCCCCTTCCTTCCCACACTGCCTGCAGCTCTTCTCCTTATGTTCTGATCGCACCGAGTCCTCCCGTATCAGCTCTGGTGTCACCTTCTCAGAAAACCTGGAACCACTTGACATCTAGCTCATGGGCTCCCCTCCCACCAAGTCAACCAGTCCATGTTCTCTTCCTGTAGCACATGTTACCACCCACAGTTGTTCTGGTTTGTGTTACTCCCTGCATACTGTTTGGATCTCCAGGAAAAGCTACTGCTGAGCTGGAGTTAGGGGTTAACCGGGGCATAACATTTAGGAAAGAAAGGGGAGGAAGCAAGATTGGGCAGGGGAGTCATTGGAGCGTGAAGACCTGAGAAGTCTCTGCTGGCCCTTTTGGAAGCTTTGGGGCAGAGATGCCCCCTGAAGAAGGCCCCTGGGTGGGAATGCTCGGCCTTTGCACCACCACCTTGCGCAGTCATTGGCTAGGGCCATCTCCAGAAGAGCGTGACCTCAGCCTGAAGGCTGAGAGGTCCTCGAAGAAACATGTGACTGGAAGTTGTGCTCTTCTCAGACTAAATGTGGAGTCCCTTCCTGAAGGGTTCCTCACCTTAGCGGTGCATCTCCTTGCTGAGTGTGCATTTCCCAAGAACAGGGACCTCCTAGATCTCACAGTGGCTATTCCCTACACCAGAGCCCGGTGCATGGAAGGTGCTCGAATAACCCTGTAGAAGGACAAACATGTCATAGGGGGACAAGGCTGAGAATCACTGATGTAAGGCATCTCAAACCATTTTTCATCCTGCAATACTTCTGAGGTTTTTGAAGCTAAAGGGTAACCATCATGGTGCTAGGGCATTCCAGGGCTTGCCTCTTAGAAGTGCGGAAAGATGTTGGCTGGGTAGAATCTTTCAAATCTTCTATGTAAGTCAGTGCGGCGGGGGGAGCAGGAGTCCAGAGAGTCCCAGAGGAAAAGGAAAAAGAGCTACGAGATGGGTCAAAGGCACACCCCAGAGGGTATGGGGACCTGTCAGTCAGGAAAGTTTATCTGGTCTAGCTGAGTCCGGCATCTTAGGTGGCTAATCAAGCCTCAGACATAGTGTTCCCAGAGACTAGGGTCAGGATTAGATACAGTCCTTTTTCTTTAGTCAATGTCCTGTCCCAGAGTTCTCCTCTGCTACAGCATCTAGGCTGGGATGGGCTTTTCACCAGATCAGCTGTTCTTTTATGGGGCAGATTGAAGCTGAAGAATCCAAGAAAACAGGCCCATCCACGCAGATGCCTACAAGCATGTAGTATACAGTGAGAAGGGGGAATCTGAATGGCAGAGACACCTGCGTGGCAGAAGCCCAGCAGTGTTGGGGTGAGGGGGGGGTATAAATTCCATGCACCGTCTGAGAGAGGTGGCAGAGATGCCTGGCTCAGAGGAGAGATGGGTGCCTTAGCTTCCAAGCTTGGAAATGCAAGAGGCAGAACTTACTTTCCTTCCGACTCGGTTGCACCAGGGCACTTCAGGGGCCCTCCCTTCCCTTTCCATCGGTGCTGCATCTGCTTTGGGAGTTTGGGAAGGCTGACCCACCCAGTGCGCTGGCATGTGGGGTGGGCAGTGTGTGCCCTCTGCCTGCCTCATGTGCCCATACTGGACTCTTCTGATGCCCCCAGCAGTTACCATGCGGTCGTCGACCATCTGTCCACTTAGATCCCTGTCAAGTTGTCTTGTGTTTCTACCCAGAGGCCCTGTCTACTCCCTCAGGGTGTTGACAAGCACCCCTTCCTGATTCTTAGAATGTCACCTCACTCTCAGCTCTGCCCTCAGTTCCTTGGTTCCCCCTGCACAGGGGATCCTTCGCAGCCTTTATCTAAGAACCACTCTGATCTTCCCCGTTACGTGTTCTTTTGACGCTGTTGCTTGCTATACATGTTCAAAACCTTTGTGACTCAAAAAATAGACTTAACATTATGTCTTTGATTTTTGCTGTTTACTGTCTAATGCAGCAAATTCAATAGGGCCACACTAACTAGATGAGGAAAGGGCAAGAAGTTCAGGGAAACATCGTGCGGGGGAGGTGGAGGAGGATACTGGCTAGTATCTCAACAGCCATACCCCACCTCTTTTGCTTTGGGGACCTTTCCTGCCCTTCCCGATCTTATTGAAAGACTCTTCTTTTTCATAAAGGTCGGGCTGGCCAAGCTGGGACGACTAAGTGGTAGGGACCATATTCCATCCTTTAAATCAGGCAGTGGTGGGGGCGAGTCCTTCTGTTCCTCTCCATTAGCAAGTCTTTCCTTGGTGAGGGACAGAGTCCCTTGCAGAGAGTAGGGAGGCTGGGAAAGCAGACCGAGCTCAGGGAGGAGGGCGCAACCTGCAGAACAGAAACACATCGGGGCACTGACTGCCATTGTGGAATCTCAAAAGCCATTAGACCCAGATACGGATTGAAATTGGTTTCTCTGTGTCCACACTTGGGCACACCTAGTGTGCAGATGTGGACAGGGCCTCCCAGGGCTTTGAAGTCAGAGAAGTCCAGCCTTAACATATCCCACTTGCAGGTCAGTGATTTGGGAGACATATTTCTTTTCTTTATGTCATTTGCCTCATCTTTAAATGGACATAACGATTGAGAAGATAAAACACAATGATATTCATAACAAGCACTTTGAACACTGTGTGGCATCTATTCAAGCTCAATTACTGCTCATTCTCTTCTTTTCTCTTAGGAATCCAAAGATGAGACAGCAGCTCTCATCTCAATGGTCCTGATTTATTTAATGCTCAGAATTCAGCCAAATGACCCTTCCGAAACTATGGTCAAGAAAACACAGAGTAAGACTCATCAAGGCCCTCCTACCCTTTTTCTCTTAGCTTTGGAAACTGGAAGGACAGGTGATAGAGTGTGTCATCTTGGCACAGACCCTAACTCTGGTGACTCAATCTCTTGCAATGTCCTGCATTGCTAGGGGACTTAGTTCATAGTTGAGAGCCTCTCACTGGTAAGAAATGTTTCCTTATTCCGTATCGATTCCTCCAGCAGCACTGGCTCTATTCCATTTCTCATTGTTTCAGACCCTCACCTAATACAAGTACAGCTGTAATGCTTTAGAAAGAAATTCCCAATAAAATTCTTGTCATTAATGGAGCCCACCATATGTTGAAACCAAAAGTCTTCAGGAAGAATGACGGGAGTGACTTTTCTTTAAACCATGGAAGCTTTGAGAATCACAACTAAAGTTTCTTCTAAGCATAAAGCTGAGTTTTGTATCCTTCTAAATACAGATGATTTCTCAGCTTTTGTGTACTCTGGGGTCAATATCTCCTCCAAGAGCTCCTATGCTTTGAAGGTACAGAAGTGGTAGGATTTCAAGGGACAGGCTGGCTTTGTGTGAGAGGAAATCTCAGTCTAAGGCTTGGAAAGGTAGAGCCCAATGCTAGCAGGTCATTTGTATATAAAAACAGTGGGGCAAGGACATCAAACATATGAGAATTGCATATTCCATCTCTCAGATGTGAATCTTTGGTTGAAGAATGAGAGTTGTTGGAATGTTGGCAACATTGCTTGAGAACTGAACAATCTTTATCCTGATTCAGATGGTTGGAGCTGAGTGGGGAATAGAGGAAAAAATAGGGCACTGTTGTAGTGAAAGTCTTTGTCACTTATTTTTTATCTCAATGGTCTGCCCATGGGTGATCAATCAGTAATACCCCTGGTGGGTTCAACAGTGTGGATTTTCCTTACATTCCTTGAGCTATGCACGTGGGGAGCCTAGTAGAGAATTTGCTAAGCACTGGCCATTTTTGCAAAGCTCTTCTACTTTATTTGTGCCAAGTAGAAGAGCCAGTATCTACACCAAGTTCCTCACAGACTCAACCTGCTGGGAAGCTGATCACTGTCACCAGTGGTTACCAACGATAGAAAGGGCTCAAGGCTCAGGTGAAGTAGTCTTACAGTGGCTTGCAGTCGTGGTGATCAGGACTGGAAGGCAGCTCAGAAATAACTAGGCCATCCAACACCTTGGACTTGTAGTAGAGGCTGGGCTAGGAGTGGGAGGGTGCTCGTGGAAACAGCCAGGTAGAGGTAGAGAAGGAAGTGGCGTGCAGGTGTATAGTTTGAGCTGAAAATGTAGCTGTGATAGTAGTGCATCTCTCCCCTCATTGGAATGGATGGCTGTGTATGGATTTCCCCCATTTGCCCTCCTCTAATTTGCTCACCCTGATCTGTGCCCCAGCCTAACCTGTATGAACTGCATCAAAATTCTTCCTACCCCTCTGGTCTCTGGTAGCTTTGGATAATAGAGAATGTTGGTGAGAGGCAGGAGCTGGAAAGAGAGTAGCTGGGGTTGTCCATCCCACCCATTCTACCCTTCTGCACTATCCCTGGCAGCTGCTGTCTCTAAGGCAGTCTTTGATCCCCCATAGATGCCACCATCCCTCCTAATTTCCCTACACCTGCTCATACCTTGTAATACAATATCTTCACTGACTTACCCAAAATTCCCTAATTTGGGTGTGCTGTCCATTTCCGGCCAAGACCTTCACAGACACAGTAACGAAGTTAAATGCAAGAATTTTAAATTGTTAGGGTGTTCTCTTAACTCTTTTGCTTTCATATCTTTAAATAGCAACCCTAAGCTTTTGAGATCCCACATCCAAGAGAATTTGGAGATTATATATGGTGGGAAACTCCATGTTAGTCAGCTTTTTGTTGATGTGACAAACTACCTGCAATATACAGTGTGATAAAAAATGTAGTGAATGTTTAAAAATTTTTAAATTTATTATGGTAAAAACCACAGTGCTATTAACCCCCCTCAAAATTCTCCCCCTTGATTGAACACACTTAATCCATCATTCTTGCCACTTTCTTAAACAGTTCTGACATTCTCTTTTGTAAATGTCTTTAGTTGTGGTGTCATGGCTATCCTGATGCCCTGAATCCATTCAAAATGTTTAGGGAAGAGCCAGAAGTCCCACAGTGCCAGATGGGGTGAATAAGGTGGATAAGGACACATGGTAATGTTTTTATGAGCCTGCCTTTTCGATGGATAACATGCAGCAGCAGCATTCACCATATATTTTTTTTAATCACAAATCATAAATACACTCAGAAAAGAGGACTTTCAGAACTGCTTCAGAAAGTGGCAAGGATAATGGGATATGTGTTTTAGAAATGAGAGAAACTATTTTGAGAGGGATGAATGGTAATGTGTCTTTTACTGTAATACATTTTTAAAATGTAAGCATACACTGTATTTTGATTGGTCCTTGTCAACAACTCAAAGGAGGAAATAGTTTAGTTTGGCCCATGGTTTCAGAGGCTTCAGTCTATGTTCCCTTGGCCCTATTGTGTTTTGGCCTGTGGAGAGGCAGTATATCATGAGAGGCATGTGTGGCCAAGGAAACTGCTTGCCTCATGGTAGTCAGAAAGCAAAAAGAGAGGCAGGAAGGAGCCAGGGTCCGAATAACCCTTTTAAAGGCATGTTCCCCAGTGACCTACTTCCTTCCACTAGGCTCCACCTCCTAATGGTTCCACCACTCCCAAAGCACTGCAGATGGGTGACCAACTCTTCAACACATGGCCTTTGGGGGATATTTAAGATCCAAACTGTAACAAATTCTGAAATAACCAGAAGAAGCTAGTAAGTATCTATCCATTTTCTATTGTTGTTTCCTTTCATTATTATTATTGTTATGTATTAAAATTATATAGATGACACGTGACTACATTGAGGCATAAATGAATAAAATTGCACAGGTTGAATAATTCCATCTCCTACCACTTGGCTCACTCTTGTCCTCTAGGTGACCATTAGGACAGTCTCTTGTACTTTCTTCTGGTCCTTTTCTAGACATTTTTATATAAACATCACACATCTATAGACATGTGTACACAAAAATATAAAGTTTATAAAATGCACATTTGTCTTGCAGTATGTTATGGTCTGATTGCATTTTCCTAATACTCATACATTGAAATCCTAAGCCGTGGGGTGATAGTGTTAGGAGGCCTATGGTGATTGGGTGATTGGGTCATGAGGATATGGGACTAGTGCCCTTATAACAGAGGCCCAAGGGAGCTCTGTGATGGTTAATCTTGGTTGTCAGCTTGATTGGAAAATCAGTAAAGCATATTCCTAGGTATGTCTATGAGGGTGTTTCCTGAGATGATTGGCATACAGAACAGCAAACTGAGGGGGGAGACCCACCTTAAATATGGGCATGTCATCCAATAGGCTGTGGTCCAGATGGAACACAAGCAGAACAGTGAGGCTCATTCTCTCACTCTGCCTCCAACCCACCATGAGTTGATCCACTTTGCTTCACCACCCACTCCCTGCCATGATGCTATGCCTCACCATGGGTGCAGAAGTAGTGGAGCCAGATGGCCATGAATTGAGACCTATGAAATTGCAAGGAAAATGAAATCTTTCCCCCTTTTAAGTTATGTCAGGTATTTTGTCACAGTGATGAAAATCTGACTAACACAAGCTGTTTTGTCCCTTCTGCCATGTGAGCGCCCTCACTGGAACCTGACCATGTTGACATCCTGCTGTAGAACTTCCTGCTCTCAGAACTATAAGAAATAAATTTCTGTCATTTATAAACTACTCAGTCTGTGGTATTTTGTGCCGGCAGCCTGAGCTGAGTAACACAGCATGTACATGGTCCTGCCATTTTCCTTATTGGTATATATCAACAGCTTATTCCTTTTAAAGTATATTATGATAGTCCATAAAATGGATATATGATGAGCTATTAAAACCATTCTGCTATGTGTGCATGGGTAGATTTTTTGGAACTTTTTATTGTTACCAATAAGATTGCAATAAGTGTTCTAATACACACTTTGACATGCACACGTGTGCATGTGCGTGCTCGCAAACAACACACATAGACACACATATACAATGGGTATGTCTGTGGGATACACACCTAAATATAAAATTCCTGGTTTAAAGAATTCTATAATTTAAATTTGCTAAACCTGCCAAGTTGGCCTTTCAGAAATTTCTTGATATGTACAAGAATACCTGTTCCTCATACTGTCACCAGCTCTTGGTATGATCAACCAGTTAAACTTCACCGATCTGATGGAAAAATTATGGATACTTTGTAAAAATTCATTTCTGTAATTACTGTGAGACTAAGCATCTTTTACTATGTTTTTGTCATTTTTGTTTCTTCTATAGATGTTCAGTTTCCCTTTCTCTGGTTTTATCCTTCTCTGGGTCAGCTATTTTTGACTCTGCTGTCATCTTTGGTTGTGGAAGCACATGGGAGTAGTCCTTGGCTGGCTTTCTGCAATTACATCCCAAATTCAAATTAAATGATTTTTTTTTTCTGAGACTTTCAGCAAGTCTCCAAAGGGAATTAAGTTTAAGAAATGAAAGGAGAAAATATGAATCTCAGAACATTGGAGCATCTGTTCTTTATTTCCACTTATATAATTTTATATTTGATGCATTTAGTTATAGATTATCTAATCTATCTTATTTTTCTATTTGCCTACCTACTTCTAAACTTTTCTCTTATGTTGTCTATCTTGTTCTTAGGGTAGAACTGTCCCTGGAGACATTAAGGCATGTGTGCCAAGGACCTGACAATCATTGGTAACAATCACTGGTGAAGACCATAAAGCATCCAATTCAGCTTTTGTGTATACACACACACACACACACACACACACACTCTCACACACAGAGGCCCAGAGAAGAAAAGTGACCTTCCCGCAAGACCACCACCAACTAATGGTGGAGCTGGAGCCTTGAACCCATGTCTTCTGATACTCAAGCCTGAGTCTTTTCTATGATATCGCCTTAGTTTTCCTAACTTGATTTGGTCCAACTCAAGAGGCATTATTGGGCACCCATGCATAGTAGCAGCTTAGAGGGGGTGGTGGTTAGACATGACTGTGGCCTTTCCCTCAGAAAGCTGCCAATTTAAGGTAGGACTGGTTACTGTGCTCCTGGATGGGAGGATGGCAGAGCCTACACAATGGCCTTAGAGCTTCTCCTCTGTGAGATGTGGTGGCAAGTTTTCTGTGTAAACTTGGCCAGGTTATGGTATCCATGTATTCAATAAAACACTAATCTAGATGTTGCCCTGAAAGTATTTTGTAGAGGTAGTTATAATGAACAGAGGACATTACCCTTGAATATGTGGGTGGGCCAGTCCAATCACAAGAAGGCCTTAGAAACAATAATGAGGTTTCACAGAGAAGTAGAAATTCTGCCTCAGCATTACAGCATCACTTCTGCCTGCTTCTTCAGTTGCCAGCTTATCCCACAGATTCCCCACTCCAGACTGCAGCCTTCAGTCTTGCCAGCCAGTTGGCTTGCCTCATGGCTTCCAGACTTACCAGCCCCTACAGTTGCATGAGCCATTTCCTTAAGATAAATCCCTTCATATAGACAGTCAGCCCTCCACATCTGTGGGTTCTGTATCAGTGGGTTCAACCAATAGCGGGTACGAAATTTTTTTAATTTCCAGAAAGTTCCAAAAAGCAAAACTTGAATTTGCTGAATACTGAATACTACACTGAAGCCACAGAAAGTGATATGTAGGTGTTGTATTGGGTGTTGTAAGTCATCTATAGGTGATTTAAAGTATACAGGAGGATATGTGTAGGTTATGTGCAAATACTATGCCATTTTACATGTAAGACTTGCTTATCTGTAGGTTTTGGTGTCCATGGTTGTCTTGGAACCAATCTCTGATGGATACCATAGGACAACTATGTATATACACACATACGCTTGTACACACACACACACACACACACACACACACACTCATCTCCTGTTGTTTCTATTTCTCCAGAGAACTCTGACCAATATAGAGATTTGGAACCTTGCCCATGGTTAACTGTTAAGAACAGGAGACTGGAGGACCCAAAGCTGCACAGGCTGCAGAATAGAATCTCACAAAACCATGTTGGCCCAGGTCCTGGCTGGTGCTACCTGAGATATTTGGCTACTTCTGGTCCTATGCTTAGCCGTATTTGACGTCTGACTTTCCTAGCTGGCTGGTCCCTGGTCCTTCTCCATCAGCAAGACAAATCTCCAACCTTCCCTGGTGTCCATGAATACCATCCCTATGACAAGTCAGTTTTGTCCTTTTGCAATCCATGTCAGAAGCACACCTCCACAAGCCTGCCACCTCTGACTTCTTCCTTTCCTAGCCATTGCCCTCTGGAATCTACGGGCTGTCTCCACTGGGCATTCCCCACAGGTGATGACTTCTTGCAGATGCTTGATGGAGGTAAGACCTGCAAAGACTGCAGGTCAGGTGAGAAGTGGGAGTAGCTACTCAGGATCCTCCTTTTCCCACTAAGCCATCAGGACAGACCCAGCTCCCTCCTGCAGCAGGAAAATAAGAAGGGAAAAAAGAGTGCTTTGGAAAACATCTGCCCCAGTTAAAAAAAAAAAAAAAGTAATAAAGAAAAAAACCTATTAAGCTCTGTAGCTTTGGGGTGAGGATGAGGAGGAAACCTCACTGGAGTAGGCCTCCGAAGTTTCCTGTTTTCAGGCAAGCGGGAAGCGTAGTACAAACATCCTTCTTCATTTATGGTCTTTGTTCTTGCTCAGCCAGTGTGCTGTGCAACAGGGTGGCCTTCCAGGCGCATGCTCCTGTCTGCATTATCTGCCTCAGATCAAAAGAAAAATGCATGAGAATGTGCTCGGGAGGCCTGAGTACCGCACACATGCCAGTTATGATTATAATCACAAAAGCTTGGGTTGGAACCTCTAGGACTGCGTCTCTCTTCCTTAGACCTGTCTCCTCCCTGAGGATGGCCTGTGAATGTGCCAAGCACTAAACTGAGCGCTGAGGGGACTCAGCTCCCCATGGGGTTCCTTAATGAACCAAGCAGGAGGAGATGAGAGTTTCCATTTCTCCTAGAAAACATGATGACTAAAGATGACAAGATGCATTAGATGACTCATTCATTCATTGACCCTTTTTGGGCATCTGCTTTTCTCAAGCTATTTGAATAGCTTCTTTGGCTTTCTCTTTTCAAGAGCAAGAAAATCCATAACTCTCTCTCCCTATTTGCCCTCAACAGTCCCAGTTTACACCAGTTTTCCCAATATAGTTATGAAGGCCTCTGTTCCCTTCTCAAGACCATGCTAGTTTGGATGACTAATTCAAGTATCTCACTCCCTCTTCTAAGCACCAATGGAAAGGTCAAAGCCCATTTTTAGAAGGTAAGACAGGGCTTGGCACTGAGAGGGTCTCTTGGGAAGAAATGCTGGTTTTCACACTAATTTAGTTATTCGATTATCTTGGGTATTTAAGACCCAGGTAAAATTCAAGACAGGGGTCTTGGATTTCTGTACAGCCCTCGAGAGGCTGAGTGTGCAGGAAAAGCAGGTGACCAGAGGAACACAAGGACTGGAGTCTGTGGGATGCTATGGCGCCATAAAAAGTTAGCCCCGGCTCTTTTGTTTTATTTAATTATTTTTTTGAGACAGGGTCTTGATATGTAGCCTGTGCTGGCCTCGACCTCGTGACAATCCTCCTGCCCCCAGCCTCCTGAGTGCTAGGATTACAGGTGTGCACCTCCATGCCTAGCTAGCCTCAATTTTTAAATCCTATCAGTGAAGTGTTGAGGATTCCAGCCCAAGGCTTCCTTTAAGAATCGGGCTTTGAGAAAATGGCAGAGTTGAGTGAGAATAGAAGTGTGAAAGAATCAGTCTCTGAGCCTGGTGTTTGTGGCAAGAGGTTACCACACATCTCGCGGGCTGGATAGCTGGGAATACATGTCATTTGTTTAGTATTTGGCGCGTCCAAAGGCAGATTTGCATGAGTTCTCTCTTGGAGCTCACAGCAGTGGGAGGCAGGGAGGACAGGTACTACCATGAACACTTTCTCAACATTTTAGGACAAGGAACCTTTTCCAAAGCTGCACAGCTGGAAGCATCTCTGAGCCCCATTCTGAGTTCTTCCCACCTTATTACCTTGGAGGCTGTTTTAGGGCTGGCAAAAGCACCTTGCATTCTTACAGGTGCTGTGTCACCTTCTGCAAGGTGAGTTTACTTTGGGGACCCAGGTCCAGCTAGGGCTTTGTTACAGCAGTTTGTGCCATCCTCGATAGTCCAGAGGAGCTCAAATGTTTTGAGCAGGGCTCAAAAATGCTGCTTGTTGCAGCACCTGCGTGCTGAGGGATGGCCACAACTCATTTCCATTTCCAACCTGCAGGACCCCTGCCCAACATGCTGCCAGGAGCAGGACCCCAGCCTTGTGCATAGGGAGCAGAGGCCGGCTGCGGAGGATGTGTGCAGTGGCAAAAGCCCGGCTGCAGGGCTGGCATTCTCACTACGTGATTGAGAACATGTGAAGGCGGGGGACTTGAACTTCGAGTGACCCCGTGGAATAAGGAGGCTAATTAAAGCTTCTCTCCCCACACTTCAGTCAAGCCCCTCCTGCCCTTCCTCCCGATGGTGCAGCTGATAAGGAGGGATTGAATTTATGAAAAGCGATGAAGATGTTTGGATAAGCCACGGTCCCAAGGCAAGCTGGCCCGACGAGTTAGGGCCTGACAGGCTGCAGGGTGGCTGACAGTGTGGTTAAGGGCAGGAGAGGATGGGGGGTGGGCAGTGCTAAATATGACGCCCCACAGGCCTTGCCCCCCACTGCACACCTTGGTGGCTCAGATGGAAACCGGTTTACTGAGAGCTGGCTCTGTAGCGAGGTGGCTGGTATTGCCCCACGCCGTTTGGCAGCTAGCAGCTCCCAGACCGGAGTCCCATGTGAGTAGAATCAACAGGAGGACATGAGGGTGGTGAGCAGAAAGGATGGGAGGTTAGGAGGGAGTACCTTCCTGTCCAGAAGCAAAGAGGTCAGATGGTCCCCAAGTGCCAGGCACCGTGTACAGGACTTTATCCTTTGATGTGAATGGTGTGGTTGTCATCAGGCCCATTGTATTGTCGTGGAAAGTGAAGCTCAGAAAGGTTAGGTGACTTGCTCAAGGACACATAGCTAGTAAGTGCTAGATCTGAGAATCAAAACCAAGAAACAAATAAAAATTAAAAAAATCAAGCACAGAGATTCCGGATTCTTTGTTTCAAATGAACATGCTCCAAGCCAGACCACTGTGCCACATGGCATACTGGGGGTCCCAAGGTGTCTACTGGGATTGAAGGATAAGTTCCAATGTTTATCTCAGGCTGATGCAACTCATCTCTTGGCCAGGTGGCTCCTTGTCCTCTCCATTGGCCTCTCTGGGATTCTGTTGGTACTGGGATCAGATGCTATGTGTGGGCTGGGGCCTCTCCACCCTAGAACCCTCAGCTGTTTGTGGAAACACCAGATTCCGAGGTCTTGGGAGTGGAAAGCCCCAACATTTGCCAGAGCCCAAACACCCATGGCCTCCTGGAGTGGAGGCATCTGGGGTTCTGTGGGTACCTGGTTTCCTGGTGAGGCCCCTGTGTCCTCCAGTTCCGGCCGAATGACAGCCACAACTACCTGTAGCTCTGCTTCTCTTGGATGCACCCAGCCACACTGAGTGAGTAGGTAGTGGGCGGGTGGTGGAGGCAGTTGGCTGCCTGTGGCATGGGAAGTGGGCTGCGTCCCTGAGGCTGGGGTGGGACCCTGAGAATGGCAGGCCAGCTGGCGTAGGTGTGGTGTCCTGGGGGATGGTTGTGCCCCATTATAATTTACCCCCTAAATTATGAAACCCCCAGTGCTGGCATGCTTGGGAGGGCAGGAAGGTGAGAGGTGGATGGCTGCCCCGGGCAGGATTTCCTTAACTCAAGTCTCCTGGGTTCTTACTTTCTCCTGCCTCCCGGTGAGGCCAGTGATCCACTCCTGTTGACTTAACCCAAGTCTTTCCCTCTGGAACAGCACCCCCCGCATGGAGTTGGTTCTCCCTTCCAAGTCTTCTTCCCATAGTGAAGACTCAAATCATTTGAATTAGCCCATTCCATAGCAAGTGTATCACAACTGATCCTGGAGCCACATGTGCTGACGAATGCATTAATTTTAACACTAGATTTTTTATGCACTTCCTCTTTGTCTTTTCACCAAAGCAGCTGAATTCTCATCCAGATAGTAAGAGTGAGAATGGTCTGGTCTGGTCTGGTCTGATCCTATCGAGGCTGGGAAGTAGTAAGAAGGTAAAAAGCCAGGATGGGGAGAATGTCTGTGCATTTCGATATCCAATGCCTGCCAACTGGTTAAACGCAAAGCGTGATGTCTAAACCAGCCCAGGTCATTCAAGTCAACAGTTCAGACTTGGTTTTAATATTGCTCATGGTGCCCGTGCTTCATTTCATTAGCGTTGGTTTAACAGTTGGTTACATGGGCCAGGGGTAGTATTAATGATTACTTGTTAGTTAAAGTGGACACGGGGCTTTTACATAAAATGCCAGCGGCACAGACCTTTGTGGTGTGCTTGGCAGCATGCTTCTCTCCATGCAGGCTGTGATAGGCAGGGTGGGCCCAGGAGAGCAGGAGCTGGACTTCCGGGAGGACCACAAACAAAGGATGCCCAGTACTAGAATGGTCTGTCTGGGCTCAGCCTGGAGCTCAGTCCCAGGCCCCTGGAAAGGTGAGTTCCTCCCTCTGGGGCTGAGGCATTGTTTGAGCAAGAGCTCTTTCTGCAGAGCCAGAGCCCAGAGCAGGAGGCAGCTCCCTGGGGCCCAGAAGCAGGGAGAGCCGCCCCTGGGCCTCCCTCCCAAGGAGAAGCTGCTTGTACAGTCTGGGCTGGGTTTTCCTCGTGCCAAGAGGGGAATGCCCACCAGTGATTTACGCAGACATTTATAGAAAGCATACAGGTTTACTCATTCATAAAATGGCAGGACAGTGTGTTTTCTGCCCTGGCTGGGCTCTGGGGCAGCTCTCAGGGTAGTGTGGTTGATTGTAATCATTTCCGGACATGCCCTGATTTGCCCATGGGGAGGAGGCCAAGGTTGCCTGGGAATGGGTTGCAAATGGGGCCCCAGGTGCAGGCTGCCTGCCCTATGGATCAGAGCCATGTTGAACTGTTACTGAGGGTCCCCCACATCCTGCACTCCTGGCACTCTCCCTCCCTGTCTTCTCCCAGACACTCTCTGCCTCCTACAGGTCCGGGTCTTGCAGGGAGGCTGCACTGGGTCAAGTGAAGTGAGGACTTGACAGCCACCTTCTGAGACTGCAGGAGGAAGGCGATTCCTCCTGGCCCTGTCTGATCAGTCCAGCCAGCTGAGTTTCTGTGAAGCCCGACCCACTGCAGCCAACAGCCCAGTGGGAGCCAATTCAGGCCTTTCCTTCCCCAGCAGCCACTGTCAGCTGCTGGGTGACTCACCATGCCAGTGTCTCCCCACGTCTATACCCAGAAGCCCAGCCCATGGGGCCCAGCGGGTGGGTGGGCAGAGAGAACCCGTTTTGTCAGAAGCCACAGACCAACAAGAAGTGATTTGATTTCAATGCTGTTCTGCTCCCCAGCTCCGATGCCCAGGGCTGTGGAATGGGCTTTGGAGGCGGGCGTGTGACCCACATAGTTGGCAGCAGATCTGGCTGTGCTAAGTGAAACTAGATCTGAGCAAGATGCAAAGGGGCATCTTTTCTGTTTCTTCCCTTGTCTTTTACGAAGAAGTTTCAGCAACTTTAGTCAAAGAGGTTGGACAAGGTGAATGCTCCAAAATTCCCATCCCTTTACCATGGGAATCCCAGGATGTTCCGTGGGAGCCCTGAGCACGGGGAAAAGAGAAGGAAAAAGGGAGAAGGGAAAGAAAGAGTGGAGGCCGGGGTAGGGCAAAGCCATAACCAAGATTCTGCCTGGGGTTACTCTGCTCAGGCTGCCCTAACAATTCTGCAGGTGGGGTGGCTTAAACAATAGGCATTTAGTTTTCATGATTTTGGAGGCTCGAAGCTTAACTTTAGGATATTGGCAGGGTTGGTGTTTTTCTGAGGCCTCTCTCCTTGGTTTGCTGATGCCACCATATCACTGTGTCCTCATGTTTTCATCTCTCTGTGCATGCGCATGTCTGTGTCTTAATCATCTTATAAGGCCAGTAGTCGCATTGGATTGGGGTCCACCCCTATGCTCTCATTTTTCCTGATTTCCCTCTTGAAGGGCCTATCCCCACGCAATGGTGCTTTCCATGGATCAGGGGCTTCCTCTGGCTAGGCACTGGGCTGAGCACAAAGACAAAATAACTAATTTACTGTGCTGTTATGGTTTATTTCTGGATGTCCCCTGCAAAGCATTATGCACTCATAGGTGGGGATTTTGGGAGGTGATTGGATCATGAGGCCCTGATGATCATCACTGGATTAGCCCACTGATGAGTTTATGTCTAAATGGGATGCTGGCAGGTGTAGCCTGGTCCTTGTCTCTGCAAACTGTGAGCCCAAGTAAACCTTTCCTCCTTAGAGTTGTGGGTGTCAGATTTTGTGTCTCAGCAATGAGAAAGTAACTAAGACACATGCATAGTCTAGAGATGTAGGTGTCGTTGTCCCTATATGCAGAGGAAATTGAGACCCATGGAAGTAGAAGTAAATGGTTCCATTCTCCCAGCTCCAAAGCCTCATTTTTTTTTTTTTAACCATTGCTGGAATTGAACCCAGGGCCTTTGCACTAAGCTACATCCACAGCCCTTTTTATTTTTCATTTTGAGAAATGGTTTCAGTAAGTTGCTCAGGCTGGGTTTGAACTTGCATCCTCTAACCTCAGCCTCCCAAGCCAGGGTGCTAGAATCTCAGGTGTGTACACCTGGACAGAGCCCCATATTTTAAGCAAAAGAAAAACACAAAGCCACTGGAGGGAAAGAAGACAAGAGCAAAGTTTAGCTGGTCCTGGCTTCAGCAGTGTTTGCAGACTCTTTGTACCTTGTTGGCCTCCTCACTGTGCTCGGGGGGAAATGGAGGCTCAGGTTAATCACTACTTTTTCCAGTCCTCCTGTGAGGGGCACGTGACTCATCTCTCCTCTGGGCCATCCTCCTACCAGCACAGACTGCCCACATGGAGGCCGATAATCTCTGAATCTATAGGCCCTGTCCTCTTTCTGACGCCAGGGAATGCATGTGTTTGTCTTTCATCAGTGGGTCCACTTATACGGGGACATCTGACACCCTCACATGCCCTGTTTTGAGTACTATATAGCTGCCCTTGAAGTTGCTTCTGCAGGACGCAAGAACACAAGGCAATGTCCACTGTTTGCTTTTGTGTTCAGCCACAGCCTCAGGCTGTCTGCTTTACCAAGCACCCCCATCAGTGTGGGCAGCTCCTGGGGAGCAGCATGGGGGTCCTGTTGGTGTGAGGCTTTCTGCAGGGGTATCATAGCGCACAGAAGCACATGCTCAGCTCTGCTTGTTTGCTGTCTGGATGGACCGACCGAGCCAATGCGACCTCACTTGTTAGCTCCATGTGCACTTGTGTGGTCCTAGGCAAGTCTCTCGACTTCCAGAACGTTTGTCAGTGAGATGGCAGTGGGGAGACCTCACCTGAGTGTTCTCCACTAGGAGATCGGGGTGGGGGGTGGAGGACCATGGCAGAGAATTGGCTAGCTCTGATGCCAAAAATGATGATGGTAATAAGGACCCTCATGTTGAGGCTGCTAAAAATTGCAGAGAAATCCACAAACATTCTAAGAATGTGGTATTTAGAGCTTCATGTCTCTACCCTGTGTCTCTGAATCCTTCACTCTCAGTTCCAAGAAATTGCTGTGAAAGAAAAGGGGAAACGAGCACTTCCCCCAGAGCCTGTTCTTTCTCTTGTCTTTCTTTCTTTCTCTCTTTGTTTCTTTCTCTCTCTCTTTCTTTCTTCTTTCTTTTTTCTTTCTTTCTTTCTTTCTTTCTTTCTTTCTTTCTTTCTTTCTTTCTTTCTTTCTTTCTTCTTTCTTTCTTTCTTTCTTTCTTTCTTCTCTCTTTTTTTCTCTTTCTTTCTCTCTTTCTTTCTTTCTTTCTTTCTTTCTTTCTTTCTTTCTTTCTTTCATTTTCTCAGAGGATTTGTGTGACAAAGGCCTCATCAGGGCTTGGACAAAGTAAAGCCGTGTTCCCAGGACAGTGGGAGGCCCAGGGAGCTGCCTCTGCTGCCTGGAAGGCCTCTATTCTTCTAGGTACTTCAGCAGCCTTGGGGTCCCACAAGAACCTCCAGGGGAGTAAGGTCATTTTTAAGCCAATTACAAAAATGACATAGATTTTTTAAAACTATGGGGGATTATCTCCAGGACCCAGAAGCTAGCTTGAATGGGCTCCCACTGGCCAAATCTGGCACAAATTTGAACTCCAAGATAATTTAGTACAGAAATGAATTGTAAGGCATTAAAAATAGGATGTCATGTGTCCATGCTAACAATAGGTAGATGACAGATGGTAGACAGACAAATGCATGAGAAAGTGGGTGTGTTCATCAGCCTTCTGTTGCTATGACAAAATACCTGGCATAAGCAACTTAAAAGGAGGAAGGACTTATTTTGGCTCATGATTTCGGAGGTTTTAACCCATTGTCACTTGGCCCCATTGCTGTGGGTCTGTGACAGGGCAGAGCATCATGGCAGGGAGCACACTGTGAAGCAAAGCTGCTCACCTCATGGTGACTGAGAAAGGGCCAGGGACAAAATAGTCACCACCAATGACCTACTTTTTCCAGCTAGGCCCTGCATCCTAAACTTTCTGCTACTTCTTGATAGCCCATTAAACTATGACTGCGTAAATATCCGTTGATGAGCCCAGAACCCCTTCACATCCCAAAAACCTCACCTCTAAACACTGCTGCCTTGGGAACCAAGCCTTCAACACAAGAGCTTTTGGGGGACATTTCAGATCAAAAGCCTAACAGTAAGCATTTGCTAATAGAATCCTGAGAGTTGAGAGGCAAACATAGCAGGGGCACAGGAGTCAGAAAAATCACCATTTTGAAACCACTCTGGTGAGAACTGGATTGGGTAAGGATGGCAAATCTTGGGAAACATTTTGATAAGGAGGAAGATACTGGCATCACCTTAAACTGTATACTCTTAGACTGCTTATTCTTTGCAAGGGAGAGGAGAAAACCCCTATTATTAATAAGGACTTTGGGAAAGTCTTGGCCAGGTGATCAGAACTGCCATCACCCCTGAGGGACAGATGATGTCTCCATTCTCCAGAAGGGCTCTCCCTGGAAGGATACAATACCACCTATGTGTGTGCCGTGCATAAACGGGAATGTACATTATCTGTTTACAAGGAATCACCAGATGAAATGCCCAGGGGGGAAATTCTGCTAAAAGAACAGGAGATGTGCAGTGGGACTGTGTTCTTTAAAAATGTTAATGTCATCAAAGATTCAGAAACCTGTGGGGTGTTCCAGATTAAAGGTGGCCAGACAGACATGGTAACTCAGTGCAACTGAGATTGCAACTCTAGATTGGATTCTGTGCTGGAGGGAAATAGTGCCATAAAGGAAATTATTTGATCAACTGACCAAAATGGAATGTGGATGGAGATTAGTTAGCATATCCATGCCAATTTGTGAGGCTGAGTACTGTACTGTGGTTAAGTAAAAGAATTGTGTTGTTTTTAGGAAATATTCACTCACAAATGGAGGGGTAAAAGACCATGCTGAATGTCACTTACCTTTAAATGGCTCTGAAAAAAAAACTAAGTGTCCACACACATCCACAGAGAAAGGAAGAGTGAGGACAAACAGGGTGAAGCATTTACAATAAGTAACTCTGCGGAAAGGACCTATGGATGTTTCTTTTACTATTCCTGCAACTTTTTATAAATTGGGAAAGTTCCCCACTAAAAGATGTTTTAAAATGGCACTGCAGAGGAAGTGTGGGCTGCCAGGCCCCGCCTGGTACGTTGGCACGCTGTATTGGTTTTGCTTGATGTGAAAAGATCGCCATCCCTGCTGTTCAGACCCTCCTCCCCCACCCAGCTGCTGGATACCAGCTTCATTCCCAGTGTCTGACCTTGGCTTGGGAGATTTTGCCATCTGCAGAGCTTCCCCTCTCCTCTCTGTCTCCCTGGTCCTTGCCTCTCTTTCAGAGCCAGCTTTAGATCTGTCTCCTCCATGAAGCCTTCCTGAACTGAGCCTGCCCACCAAATATACTAAGGCAGTCTCATGCATCTGCGTGGGATGGTCTTCAATGCTGTGTCAAATATGTCCAGCTCTTTGCCCACCTTGGGTGTGTTTGGACCATCCTTTTCACCCCTTGGGGTTAGACAGAATCATGTTACCAGCTGTGGGCAGAAATCGTGGGCAGGAGGGATATGTCACATCAGGACTGAGCCCTCCTTTTTATTTTCCATGGTGACCAGCGATATTCCACCAGTGGCTATTTTATCAGCCTGGGTCAGAGGATGGCTAGAGCATGGAGTGGAGCTACCATCTGACATAGAATGGACATGTAGCAAAACCAAGAAGTAGAAGGTTATTATTTTAATAGAACCCATTCTTCCCTATCCTCATACACTATGTCTTTATAAATGTTGGTTCCTCCACTTAGACTGGCCCCTCCTCCTGCAACCTGGCAAATTATTATTCATCACGTGGGTATCAATCACTTCATTACCCATGTCTTCCGGAGATCGAAGCATCCTTCTAGGTACTTGGTTGTACTGGTTGTTGGACATATTATGTGTCTCCTGCATATCAGGCGTGATGCTGGGTGCCATCAATGCACCCAAGACCCTGCTTTCTTGGGGCTTCCACAGCGAAGACAGTGTGTGTTTAAGCCTCAGCCTTCTTCTCCTGACGCAAGTGCTGAGAGGGTAAAACACGGGCACAACCATGTTTATATTTCAGCATTTGCAAAGGAAGCCAGGAAGAAACATTCATGGGTACATTTTGCACCTATTTTCCTGACCCCTGTTTGTCCCTCTTCCTCTATTATGGACCCTTCAGGAGTGAGGTTGTGCCCTACTGTCCTTGGTGTTTGCCAGGGTTGAAGTAAAGAGAGGGCTGGACACAGGCTGAGGGGTGCAGCAGATGTTTGCGTTCTCACAGCTCATGAGAATGAGGTGAAAAGCATCATGAGCTCATCCCAACCACATTATCACTTATGCAGAAAATGGTAACTGGGTGATGCTGAGACTCAAAGGCTTTCCATCCTCAGGTGCTGCTACTGCGTCATCAGCTTGTTCCTGGGAATGGACATCAGACTGGAGACAGTCTTGCATCTAGCCCAAGATCTACTGGTTACTCTCTGTTGGTCCTTGGGCTGGTTCCTTCTGTTCTCTGGGCCTTGAGGTCCGTATCTGCAAAATGGGAGTAGACATGGGGATCTTTGCTTCTCTCTTTCCTCAAGGAAAACGTGAGTAGGTCCGTGTTCCACACAGAAAGACTGTGTGGGGAAACCAATTCAATTTTTATTGTTCAAGGGCAGGGACATAACAGCTTTGGCCTGGTCTGGGCCATTGGACATACTGTCCCACAGCCTGGACTCCTGGGAACATTTCTGCATTTGAGAGAAAGGTTTGTGATTGCTTCCCTGAAACAGCCCTGCTTCCCAGTCCCTAGAGAAAAAGCTGGCAGAGGAGGTCTGGGCACCCTCCCTTGCCTACCCCTCTCCATGGTGGTAACACTTCAGTAGGCTCTCTAATGAGCCTGCACCCCTCCTGAAAACTAGGGCTTGTTTGCTTCTCTTGGGAGCCTGGCACGAAGCCCTAGATGCTGTCATTGTCTTGGGGACAGACTCCCCTCCCCCAAGTCTTAAGTGGTTCACACCACTAGGCTGGGAAGCCTTGCCCCAAACCACGCTCCCACCCTGGAACCCCGCAGTCTTTCCCCATCCCCGTGGCTGCTGAGAGCAGCAGAAAGTAGCTCAGCTGGGCATGCATGAGAGTGCACGCCTGGTTCCATTTGGAAAGTTCTCTGGCTGGGTTAGGGGCCCTGATCTGCAAACACTTCATTCACAACTTGTTGTTGGTTGGTATTTCTCTTCCAAGGGAGGTGGGGGTGTGGCTACAAAATAAATCTTAGGGTTTTTTCTTCTCCCCAAAGAAATCATTGTGTTGTAATGCCGGGAAGCCCGAGCTGATGACATTTTTATGGGGCTGTTGCTAGTGAAGACTGTAGTGTCTGCCTGGGCCATCGAGAGAGTCTGTAGATCTCTTTCTCTGTCCCCATTGCCACCCCCACCCCCTTTCTCTCACAGCAATACAACTTCAGTTCAATACTTGTCTAGAATTCTCAGTGGGGCTACCTAGGCCTGAGGGGGTAGGGTGGGGGGGATGACATCATATCCTCGCAAGGGGATTGGCTGCTTCCAGGCTTCAGGCATGATATCATCTCTGCTTGGATCTCCCCACCCCCCTTTGCATCCAGTTCTTCCTTAGCCGGCAAGGGCCCCCACCCCAGGATACCCCGTTGCCTTGGAGACCACAAGTTTTCAACCTCGTTGTCTGAAGGGATGGTAATTCATTATATGTGTGACATGAGGGTAAAGGGTGTGGGGAGGGAGACCTGCGCTGGACAGTTTTGAAGGAAGGTTGTGGACAACAAAATAATGAACAAACGTATGTTTCACGCATGAGAAGATGGCAGAGATGGTAGTGAGGGAAAGGTCATGGCAAATGGCACTCAGGACATGGAAAACTGAAGACAGAGTTCTAAAAAGGAACAAGGAGTGGCCAAAGTATTGTGGAAAGTAGGCACCCCCTCCCTGAGACAGCTCATTAGGGAGATTTGGGAGCGAGGTGGGGGCTGTTCTGTTGTCTTTGGAGGAGAGGCCATGCCTGTCCCCTCTCTCATCCTGAGCTATAGACACCATGTGTAGCTCTCTCCTGCCCCAATTGTCTTCTCAGGGAGAGGCAATAAATCAGATGAGGGTCCTTCCACCTCTAAAAACAAAAATCTCGGATGCCTCCAAGAATGGAGCACCAATCCCTTAGTCTGTGTCCCCAGGAGACCAAAGTGGGAAGGAAGAACTGCTCACTGAGCTGTGCTGTGCCTCTGTGCTCCAGTGTGTCAGGGACCTGCTGATTAGCTGCACACGTGGATCATATTCACTAGGGAACATCTTGGTTCCTGTGTCCCTGAGACAGATCAGAGAGCGCAGGGTGCATGGTCCTGCCCTGCCTCATCTCCAGTCTTCCCACTCTTGTTTCTCCCCAAAGGTGCTTCACCTCTGTCCAAGAGAAACGCATCCTTAGGTGATTTCATCATTGTGTGAACACCATGGAGGCTCTTACTCAAACCTAGGTGGCCTAGGTCCGTCACTCAGCGTGGCCTATTGATGCAATTGGAAACACAGAAAACCTGAGATGCGTGAGGCTTTTGCTGACATTGACATGATGACATTCTGTTTTACAGTCCACTTTTTTTTTTTAATAAGTAGGAGTACACTTTAAATAACAATAAAAAGTATGGTAAACATGTAAACCAGTAACATTGCCTTTTGTTATTATTCCCAAGTATCATGTATTGTACATAATTGTCTGTGCTACACTTTTATAGGTCTGGAAGCCCAGTAAGTTTGTTTACACCAGTATCACTACAAGCATGTGAGTGATGCATTACATTATGACTTACAGTGCCTATGACGTTCCTAGGTGATAGAAATTTTTCCTTTCCATTTTAATTTTATGGGACCATGGTCATATATTCAGTTTGTCATTAACTCAAACTTTGATATGTGGATATGCACATTCACACACACATATATTGGGTCTGCATGTATTATTATATCTGATACAGACATATACATATGTAGATCTCTGTGTTTATGTGCGATTTAATTTCCTTCTTTCTGTTTTTGAGATTTCCAAATGCTTTGCAGTGAGCAGGTATCATAAATATAATAAGGGGAAAAAAGGCTATTTTTAACAAAGCAGTCATTGGGTAGGATGTGTCAAAGGGCAGATGAGAGTAGCTTCCAAGATGAAGTAACCAGATGTCTGTCAATTCAGAAAACAAGGTATGCGTTTGTCCCCAGCCGGGTGGTGACATGGACATCTCTGGAGTCCTGTGGCTTTTTTTTCCCTTCTGCCTTGGCCTAATTTCTTGACTTTAGAGGAAAAAATAAAATCTCCAAGTGCTGGGAATGGAGGTGATATTGAGTAACCTTCTGATCCACCCTTTTCCTGTCTAAATCAAAAAGTGGGTAATAATCCAAGATATCTGCAAGCTGTCACCTCAGAATCCACGTGCCCAAAACCGAAGTCATAATTTACCCGAATTGTCTCCTACCAACCATCTAAAGTTCCTGTATCTTCTCCAGAGCCACTATTTTTATCTAAGCTAGAAAATTTGGAGTCTTTTTTTATTAATCTCTGTACGCCATTCTCCAAGAAGCTTGTTGAGAAGAGTTGGTTTTTCCTTCCAAGCATATGTTTGTATGCGTCCTCCCCACCTTCATACTGACCTTATACGAGTCATTTTCTTCAAATTCTGACTCAGATGGCATCTCACTCATGAAGATTTTCTTGATCATTTCTGCTTTGACTGATAAAAGTCCAATCTGGATTCCCACAGGAAAAACCTGTGTTCCAAAAGGATGCATGATCCAAGGTGGCCTTTGACATGATTATCCCCCTGGATCATGCAGGCTTATATTGTTTGGGACCTTAGAATTGGTTTCCCAACTAGACCATGTGACTCTAAAGAGTGAGGAAGGTTGTTACATTGAAGACCCTCAATACAACTTACTGGTTAAACAAGAAGAAACCACTTCATCCTTGACAAACCATGATGGTATTTTGCCTTTTTCCCTTTATAGCTTTCCTCCCAAATCTGCATACAAATGCCTACTATTTTAGTTAATTTTTCTCTCTCTCATATTGCTAGTCTAATTTCTCTGTGTTCTTGTCTTTGAAGATATTTATTAAACTCTGCCTAAACTCTATCTTTAATCATTCTCTTAATAAATAGTTTCAAATCTCATAACTGATTTGGAAGGCAGGACAGTCTAGTGACAGTTAACTAAGAGCATGAATTCTGGTGCCTGATTGCATAGATCAGGAGCTCCAATATGGTAGCCACTGGTCACATGCAGCCATGTATATTTTAATACACTGTAGTGAAATAAAATTAAAGATTTAGATCCTCAGTCACACTAGACACTTTTGAAGTGCTCATTAGCCACATGTGGTCAGTAGCTACCATATTGGAAAGCCCAGATATAGCACATCTACAACTACACAAGGTTCTAGCGGACAGAGTGGGCCAGATCTATATTTCAGCTTGGCCATTCACCATTGGTGTGATCTTGAGCAGAGGATGTGACTTTCTGGGCCAATTTGGTCATGTTCCCTACCACCATGAGTTGTTAGAGCCTTGATTGAGTGCATATACATAAACCACTTAGAACAGGGTCCGGAATGGAGTCACCATTCAGACATAACTCACTATCTACTGACTTCCAGGTACTGATTCATTCCCATGGTCTGATTATGGGTCCTTATGGCAGGTTTTTTTTTTTTTTTGTAACAATATTCTCAATGTCTCCTGTCAAAGATCCTCTTTGATCTGCCTGAAAGACAGTATTATCTGATGAGAAAATACCCTTAGAGCCCACCTTATTACTCACTGACATCTACAGTGAGTTTTACTTTCTAATGGTAAAGTTTTACTTTCTAAAACCATTAGCATTCCTTACAAGGAAGAAATGCTTTCTGTGGGAACTATGAGGGGGCTACAAGGTTAGGTGAGAACTCGCCCTGATCTCTAGGTGGCTGATCACCTAGCTCCTCCGTTCTCTCCCTTGGATCTGGGATGGCAAATGGAGCTGCTGAAATGACGTTTAATCAGCCTGAGCATTCTTCACTGGTGACCTAATGAGCCAGCATGACTAAATGACCATTAGACAGAATGTTTGTGTGAACTGCAATAGAAAAGTTCCTCTCCACTTCCTGAAAAGAAGATAATATATCTAAATAGCTTCCTGTCTCTTTGCTGCCAAGCAGCAGCAAAATAGATTCTCCAGCAGGGAAATATTTAGCACATGGGGTGCACCCGGCCCCTCCCTGGGAAGTGAGCGGGCTGCGAGGCTCTCCAGATGCCCGCGATGTTTGGAGCCGCATCTGGCAATTTCTTTCTGGAGGATGGGGAAGTGTGGGGGAGGGCTGGGGGAGGATATCAAGGGGCATGGGACAGAGATGGGAAACTTTTTAGATTGTTGTCGCTCACCTTGACACAGTGCCTACAGGGCCCAGAGCAATTTTTGCTCTGGTTCTTAGAAACCTCAGTTCATGTCTTAGCAGGAAAGAGAAGAACAGATTACTTCCTGCCTACCAGATTGCTTCCAAACCTCTGTGCATGTCTCTTTGGAAGACCTTTCCATTGCTATTAAAAACATGTTTGGGGGCTTTACTTTAAATGGAAACTGCAATTTAACATAGTCAAACCACAAAATGGAATCCAGAAAAGCCCCCGTTCCATTTGCCAGGATCCGAGTGTGGGCTAGACTGTACTTTCTCAGGTCACATCGTGTGTTCCCCACCCAGGCCCTAATTCCAGAGGTGTTTGAGGGGAAGGAAGTGAGGGGGAAGCTCAGGGTATACCTGTCTGGCTTGCCCTTTCTGGCTGTGTCATGGGGGCGGGCATAACTCCTGCCATTTAAGCCAGCTGTCTATGGCTTAGATTGGCTGGAAATATCTCAGATGTGAGCATGGTCTCTCTCAGCACCTTCCCTAAGCATCTTCTCTCCCCTTCTCGGATTCCAGGTACTCTAAGCCCTATCAGCAGCTCTTCTTGAGATCCAGTAAGACATTGATAGAGTTCTTTGTAAAGGATCAAAAAGTGAGTATCTTCAGTTTTGCAGGCCTAGAGGCAAAATCAAGAATACCATGCAGGTTATAATCACTTAAAAATAAAAAATGAATAGACCTTTCTTTGTGTGAGGCCATACAAAAGGAGGAAGCGGGTTGAGATTAGCCTGTGGGTGATAGCCTGATATAGGGTGTAGACTGATGAATAATTGCCATTCCATGAACAAGAAATATTAATTTCTGACACATAGAAGCTACTATGTGCTGGACCCTGTCCTGGATGCTGGGATGCAGATGGAAACCAAAACAAAATAGAATAAAAAACAAGCTGTGTCTTTTTTTTAATAGTTCACTTTCTAATGGGATGATAGATTTATTAAAAGATTGTTAAACTATAAAAAGGTATGTAAGTTCGGGATGCAGATCTTCACCAAAATGAGGCACCCAGAACAGTTATGGCAGGTGGAGGCTGTGTGTAACTAGGTGGGGGGGGACCATATGTAGCTATTTCAATTTCAGTTTTCATTATTTACAATGAAATACAGTTTTAAATTCAGTTGCTCGGTAGCACTATTTACATTTCAAGTGCTCAGTGGCCATATGTAGCTAATAACCACTAAATTGGAGGGAGAAAGGAAGAAAGAGAGAGGAGGGCTCACCAGAGAGGGGCACAGAAGGCTTCCTGGCTCAGGGGAGTCCCAGTTCTTTAGGGATCACTGGCCGGGGCAAACAAACCAGGACAAGCGAGCAGCAGGAGGCTCCAGGGCCAAGAGCATGGAGAGGGGAGACCTGGAGCATGGAAGCAGCTTGGGATTCTGGGAGTGAGCAGCGGAGTTAAGGGAAGAAACTGGAGAGTTGGGCAACTGCAGAGGGCACTTGGCAGCCCGTGTTCGCTTTCTCTGGTGGAGGAGGTCCCCTGGGGAGTTGGTACTGCCAGATCCCCACAACAATGCCAAGGTATACTCTGAAGATTATCCCTAACCTTACAGAAGAGGAAGCTGAGGCTTAAATTAAGTGGTGCCCAAGGACACACAAAGAGAAGACTGGGCCATATTTAAATCAAGGGCAGTGTGTTCCTTGTGCTGCCCCCCCTCGGTCCCTTACAACTGTCACAGAATTACCCAGACCCCATTTCAGTCCTCCTGGTGGCTCTCAGCCCAGAATGGCTTTTGTCAGGAGCCGTGTCTCTCCAAGCCACAAGCTGTAGGTGATGATTCCAATTTCGATTAATCAAAATGAAATAACACTTAACGTTCAGTCGCATGAGCCACCTTTCATGTGCCCAAGGGCCACATGGGGTTTGTGGCGACCATTTGGAACGTGCGGATGGGCCTGGACAAGAGCAAACTCAAAGAGACCCAAGCTCTGTTCCTTGCCTGGTTCTGGGAAGCTGTTTGATAGGGAGAAGATAAAAGGCAAAAAAAGAAAGGAAAAGAAAACTCAGCTCTTCTTTACAAACAGGCCATCTCTCTGATGTGGGAATGTGTCCGCGCCTCTCAGTGAGTGAGCAAGAGGGAGAAGAGACAAAAAAAAGGGGGGGGGCTGAGGTGGGGGAACTTCGTGTTTTCCCCGATATTCCTAAGCAACCGCGTCCTAAAATCTCCAGAGCCAGCCACAGAACTTCGTTTACCACCAGGAAGAAAACACTTGAAAAGGAGAATATTTGGCGGAAATGCGTTTGGGATTAACAGGTTTCTTTCCCCCCTCTTTTTTTCTTTTTTCTTTTTTTTTTTTTTTCTTTTAATGCTGTTCTGTTTTTCTTCTGGGTTGTTCAAGGTACTGACCTAGCACTCCGTCCCCTTTGCCAAGAAACTCTTTCCCTGCCTAATTAGCCTGTGGTATTGTTCGCGGGTTCTGGGAAGGAGGGAGGGGGAGGGAGGGGAGGAGGGCAGGGCTGGGCAGGACCAATGGGGAACCGCAATTAGCTGGAGGGGGTGGGGGAGCTGGGGCTGGTCATTAGATGCCGAGAATCCCTCTGTAATTAATTTTCTCCTGCATTAATTAGAGCGATGCTGGAAGCAGTGGAGGAGGGAAGGATTTGTTGCCCCTGGGCTGCTTTTCAGAACGTCTTAAGGGAACGATGGTAATCTGCAGGAGAGCTGGGCTAAGGATGTGGCCCTGGGTGTCAGGAGACTCCCCTCCCTGTGATCTGAAAGCACGATCTAAACCGGAGGATACAGGGAGGCTCAGGTTTGATTTTAACTTAGGCCAGGTCATGGTATGCAGCGCTTGAGAAACCTAGAGTGTCTGCGTGTACGTGTGCATGCACGTGTGTGCTTGTGTGTCGTGCACACACACGATTACTACTTCCTAAGTGTGTCAGTTCTCAACACACAAACCTTCAGAAGCATGCTCTCTGAACAGCGCTGTCTCCTCTCTTTCTTGCTCCTGCCCCACAAACGCAGTCACACTTATCTGTAGATTAGAACATCACTTGCTTTGGTTCCCTCAGATGGTTCCATTTCTACCTGAGCAGAAGCCGTGGCCATTTCCTTGTGCTTTTTCTCTATTATGAAGAATTGGGCATGATTACCCCCTGACAAGGGAGCCTGAGAAGATTCTAATAAAAGCTTCTGGAATCTATCAGCTCACAGATTTTATAAACATGTGCTGACAGTGATATTTGGAGGTAGAACATCTATGTCTTTTGTAGAACTCAATGACAATTCCCTGGTCCTGCTAGCCATTTTTATGGAAATATGAAATGAGCCCAATTTCTTCTAGATTCTTGTCCCATATGGATTTTATTAATTTAACCAGTGGCTTAGCAGTTCTGTTTGGGTAGTTGGTGGGCCACATCCAGCAAGTGGTAATTTCATGTCTTGAAGCCTGTCCCTAAGATCAACAGCTCAGGTGTATCAATTGGATGTCCTAAGAGGGAGGGTGGGCTTGTTTAAGTTTCCTATAATTTTCAAAGCTGTGAAGCCAGTGGATCAGTGAAACCAGCTTAAGCTCTGGGCTCCAACGAAAACTAAGAGTATAGATCTCCAGTAGAAAGAGCTGACATGGGATGGAGGGACTTGTTTTTTGTTTGTTTGTTTGTTTGTTTTGTTTTTAGGTGGTGCTGGGGATCGAACCCAGGGCCTTGTGCATGCAAGGCAAGAGCTCTACCTGAGCCACATCCCCAACCCGGGACTTGTTAATGGGATAGAAACTGGTGGTGTGAGGGACACAGGGTGCCCAGATCACCAGGTTTAAGAAGCTCTTGATTCCAGTTTCTCTGCTTTTGGGTGGGAGCAAGCAACTAGAGGGGTAGATCAGGAACAGTACAGCCGAGCCTCTGTACACAGACAATGTCCTTGCTCCTGTCATTCCACCTGCAATCATGTTACGTGGTGCACCGTCTCCTCTGGTCTCTGAGGCTGAGAGCTATTTGGTAGGGCACCTAAAGTTTGCCTCCCCAGCTCCATTCTCTGGCACTTTCGACCTGTTCTCCTTTGGCTATGTGACTTATTTCCCTTGAGCGAGGGATTAAAGGAAAAAGGACAACAACAACAACAAATTAGAAGGGTGTGGGTGCAGGGATCAAGGCTGGGTATGCAGTGATAAGAGCAAGATGGAATCTCCTGGAAGCTCTGGAAACTATCAGTGCCCCAGGAAGCTGTCGGTGCCCTTTCTCTTCTCTGGCCCGTCCCTCCTGCATTCTTCATAGCAGCTGTTTCAACTCTTCTCCTCCCTGTTTAGGCTTCCAAATCCACCCCCACCATTCATTCACAGAAGATGACTTCACCTCCTGCTCTCCTGGGACATGGAGCCACTGGCCTATGCTGACTCCAAGCAGCCTCTGAGTCTGGGCCCCTGGACGACCGTGGGTTTAAATCCCTGCTCTGCTATTTGGTAGTTATGTGGGGGGGCAATTAAGCCTCTCTCAGACTTAGTTTTTTCACACAGGGAATGGATCGTTTGAGGATGGGCTTAAACAATGCTGTGAACTTGCATGTGAACAAGCAGTGAGAATAGCTATCCGGTACTGGGAACACCACCCTCTCCACCACTAACACCATCGCCACCATTCACTCCCTCTTCTGATCATTCGCCCGGGTCGTTATGACTGTGCTGTCACCTCACTTCCATCCACTCTGTCTTTTTCCAAATGTTGAGCTCCAGATCTTCTTCTTAGCGTTCAAACCTGTTCAGTTCCCACTTAACTTCCCAAATGCTTCACTTTTTTTGATTACTTCCTCAAACCACAAGCTCTTCCCTTTCCTTCCTTCCACTAACAGAGTTATCCCAAGAGTCATTTCTGTTTATTGACACCACTTCCTTCCCTCCCACTCACTCCTCAACCCACTGCAATTTGCCTTCTGCCCCCACTGCTCTGGTGAAATGAAACTTTCAAATGTCTTTCTAATTGTCTCTTCCAACCTACTCAATGCTTTGGGAGCATCTGGCTCTGTGGGGCTAATCCATCTTCTTCCAATGTTCCGCCAGGTGTCAGTGACTCGGGTCCCTGGTGCTTCTCTTCTCTGCACATGACTCAGCTTTGGTCCATGTGCCTCAAGTCACATCTTGAATCTTCTCTCCTTGGGTGGTCTCGTACTTCCCTCTCCAGCCATGATTCCTCCCAGGCATCTGCCACATCCACATCTCAACTCTCACCTCTGCTTTGCTCCACGTTCTCATTTCCAATTTCTTGTTCTTACATGCAAGAATATCCTGCTTGTCCCATCAGCTCCATACATCAGACACTATCAGTCCTCTTGGGGCCTGCTTATTTCTTTATCCTCCTCTCCTACATCTGCCAATAGGTCATGTTGAAGCTGCCATCAAAATGGTTCTTGGATTCATCACTTGCTTTCCATTCCCTGTAGTTCTCTGTCTTTGGAGACCCTTATTTCCAACATGGATAGCTGGGTGTGTCTTTTTGAATGTGTCTTTTTGGGTTCAGCCCTTTTTTTTTTTTTTTTTTTTAACCCTAGTTTTTGTTTCCCATGGAACAGTGGGGTCATCTAAAAAATAGAGAGGCCATGTGATTTATCACTGAAGCGGAAATGGTTGGAATGAAAGAGGGGCTCTGGGTAATTGTCCTGGGCAGCTGGAGATATGTGTTCATCCTGTTAAAAAGATGTCGTGATGATGTCACTTCTCAGTTTGAGAATCTTATGGTCCTCATAACAGCACACGGTCTTGGCAGAGTGTCCTCGGCTGCCTTGTGATCTGGCCTCTTTTCATTTGTTTAGTCTCCCCTGCACTCCAGGCTCTCTGTGCTCCAATTGTCTGCATATCCTGAACAATTCATCATTTCCTGAGATAGTCCACCTGCTCCTGCCTCCAGTCTGTGGTCTTGCAGGTCCTCTGTGTACGATTTGGATTTGGTTTGTTTCCCAAGGGTCCCTGTGTTGGTCCTTAGTGTGGTGATGGGGAGCTGATGAAGCCTTTAAGAGGTGGGGCTCAGCGGGAGGTTCTCAGTCACTGGGATATGCCCACAGAAGGCAATGATGCTCTTCTAGAGTTGAATCCTATCAAGAGTGAGTGGTTACAAAAGCCTGTGCTTCACCCCGAGTTGCTCTCCCAATTCCTATCTAGCAATATGATGCTTCCTCTCACATGTATCTCCACCATGCGGTGATGCTATCTGCTGCCCTCACCGGAGACCTCACCAACGGGCTGCCCAATCTTGAACTTTGAATCTTCTAAGCCAGGCTAAATAATAAACCACTTTTCTTTATGAGTAGGCTGTCTCCGCGATTTCATTATGGTAACAAAAGATTGACTAGTATTTCTTGCCCAGAATCCCTTTCTGCATCTCCATCCTTGTCTCTCAAATCTCAGGTTACATGCCATCCCCTTCCTAGCACTCGATGGAATGTATTCCTTTCCCTCTTCCCATGGTGCACTGCGTGATCTTTCTAAGTGTGCCCAATATTTCTGGATATTTGCATGCACAAATGTTCCTGAAGACTCAGAACTTGGGGCGGATGGGATGCAGGACCAGGTAACATCCTGCACATCTCAGCGCTATCAGCACTTACAGCACTTACTTATCCTTGCTTACAGGAGTGAAGGAATAATACATAATTCTGAGCCTCTCTCTGTGCCAGGTGATCCCATGTGCCAACTTTACACTTCTGCATGGTGGCTATCCTTGTGCTTCACACCCCCACAGTGTTCTTTTTGCCCCTTAAATAGAAAAAAAAAATAAACCTAGGGAGATTAAGTCATTCACACAGCTAGGAAGCAAAGAACTACATTTCTAATGGAGGTCTGTCTTCTCCAAAGAAAAATGCCTAAAATATGGGGTTCACAAAAGAATCCTAGAGTTTTCCATATACTGTGACCCTTCCAATGTTTGTTGATTAAGATTTGATGGAAAGAGGGCATGGGGCAGTGCAATTCACAATGGGTCCTCTACACATCTTTCCTCCCACAGAACAATAACCGAACATTTCTACGCATGGGAAATCAGAGTCATAGACAGGCAGCCGAATTAAGATTGTAGGTGGATGTGAGGGTTGAGTGTAAATATTTTCTGCTTTGGTTATGGTGTGAGGGAAATTTTATGAGCAAAATAACCCATTGGAGCTTTTAATGTTTTTCATTGCAAAACTTCCTTGTTCTCTCCTCTTTATTACCGTTTAACTACCCAGAAGATGGAGTTCCTAAGAGGAGTTTGACTTTTCCAGTGGCTGTCTATGGGTGCAATAGAAAATACGATAGTAAGGTCAAACCAAGTCAGAAGAAGAAAATCAAGAGCTCGAGGAAGAGTACTTTGGGAAGATCCAGGGCCTACTGGCTTTTTTTTTTTTTTTTTGCTACATGGACCATTTCCATTGTTGGCTTTCAACTTTTCCTTTGATTTGGTTGTGGGGAGAAGTGAGAAGGAAGCAGAGGCGTCTCTGGAATGCCACTGTCATCACATAGCCCTCTTATCACCTCGCTTGCAGATGGCCCTGAGATGTCATTTCTGCCTCCTGGACAAGTTCCCAATGTCTAAAGTGGTTTAGACAAAGATTATCTACTGGAAACATACAAGAGGACTTGGGGCAGGTAAGGAGAGGCAGGACTGAGTAGAAAGACTACCTATGTATACACCCAGGTGGGTGGTGCAGGACTTCAACCCCAAGAAGAGAAATGTCAAAGCTCCACATACAAAAGTTATACACATATGTGTTTATCTGAGTGAATTTTGCACCTTTACTGAGGGTTCTGTCTGTCTCTATATAAAACTTATCCCAGCAAAAAACACCTTATGCCCTTTGAACATTGCCAGGGGTGCAGAAAACCTCCAGGTCATCATGCTCTCTCTCTCTCCTTACCTTCTTCTGGAATGCAGTGAGAAGAAGGAAGATGGAACAACAGACTAGGAATCTGGAAGACTGTACACCATATGGCTGACTTCCTTCACTTCTGCACTAAGGGCTAAAGTGGGGGTGTTGGAACAACCTTCTTAGAAAGGGGTGCCAGTGATCAACAAGAGGGAAGGAAGGATAGGAATAAACATAGCCCATGGAGAATGTCCTTGGCTGACTGCTTCTCACAGTTTAAGACTAACATTGCCCTGGGAAAGTAAGGACAAGCGTCTTCTCCTCATCCTTCTAGAAGTCTCCCCAACTATATTTGTTTGAGATTATAGATATTTTGGGCCAGAAGATTGAGATTATAGATATTTTGGGCTGGAAGAGACTCATATTATCTTTGCCATGTGTTGCCAACCTCAGGCCATTGGCTAAAACTAACTTGTTGCCCATTATTGTTAAAAAGAAGACAACATTGTATTAGAATACAACCATGCCTGTTGGTTGAAATATTGTCTATGGGTGTTTTTGAGCTAAGACAATAGAGCTAAGTAGTTGTGAAAAAATCTGTATGTCCCATGAAACACAATATTTACTATCTAATTCAACCCAGCAACTCTATAGCACCTAATAATCCACTGTTGAAATTTGGGGTACTATGCTAGGGTGGGGTGGGGAGGGGACATGCTGAACTACTTAGAAAAATACATGTGGCCATGTGAGCTCTTAAACTATTTTTTTATTATAAAATTATAATGTGGAAAATAAAAAGTCACCCATAATTTTATCACCCACTAATAGGAACTGTTAATATTTTGCTATGTTTGCATTTAGCCTTTTCTACACACATAAAATTGTAAGTGTACGTAATTACATAATTAAAAGCCTAATGTGTTTGGTTTTATATCTTGTATTTGTGATTCATATTTTATGGTGACCACTTCACATGTCCTTGTATATTCCTTATTCACATGACTTTTAATAACTTTCTAATATAGGTAAAGATATCATTCAGCTTCTAGGTAGTTTTTAGTTATTCATACTTCAAAATATTGTTTGTTGTAACGAACACTACTGAACAGAAATCTTTGCCTTATTCTTTGATTATCTCCTTGAGATGGATTCCCAGAAGTGGAATGACTGGGCTAAAGGGTAAGGACAATTTTCAGGGTCTTGATAACATACTGCCAAATTGCTTTCCAGGAAGATTGAACCAATTTATGCTCCCACCAGCAATGTATGAAATTGCCACCTTACCCTAATCTCACCAGCACTGAGCAGTATCATTTTAAAAAGTTACCAAATTGATAGGCAAAAATTGCATTTTATTGTTTTGATTTGAATTTCTGTGATTACTGGTGAGGTTAAACATTTTTTTTTCATATGTTAAACACTTCTTCATATGTTTATGGCCAAAGGGAATCTTAATAATGGTCTTCAAGTGTGCAAAGGGGTTATTTAGTAGATTGGGACCAGCTGTTCTCAAAAAGAAACTGGAAATGTTTAAACTTGGGCAAGAAAGCAGTCAACTGAAGGTCCTTCGATGAAGGATGAGCTAGGAGTGGTCTAACTGTAATGAAGATCATGGCCTTGCTCATGACCTCATTACTCAAGGTGCAAGGAGACCTGAGAAAAAGAGCTGGAAATTGTCGGGTACTTATGAGTGATTGAGAAACTTCTTGGGTTTACATATGTTTATATTTAAATGCTTACAAAAGCCCTAGAAGAAATGTGGGGGTTAGAAGTAATTTATTATTAATTATCCCAAGTAGGCTTGAAATCTTCACCCTAAAATCCCAATTTCATAACCATAGTGCTATTACTGCTTCTCAGAGGGTGCATTAAATGAATGTTTCAGGCTTAAAGGACTTAAGAGTCGTCATACACAAAATGAAGAAGTATGACCCTCATCTCCCATAGCCCCTCAGCAAGATGTCTTCCTTCAGTGCGAATCACAGCGTACTGCTCAGTGCTCTGTAAACCTTCCAATGGCTGCCCTTTCCTTAGGATAAGAGCAACATGTTTAACTTGACCAACGCTTACCAATATGGGCTTTTCTGTTCCTACGCTCCTTCACCTGTAGCCTACTTCTCTCTAGACCACTTCTGAAGAGCCCTTCCAGTTCCAGTTCCTTAGATATCCTACCGGAATTTTGCATGAATTTTTCCCTTTGCAGGAATTGTTCCCTTGTCACTAGCCTTTAGCCACTACAATGTATGCATATGTGCACAAACACACACATACACATGTATGTACAGTTCTCTTGATCTATCTTGTATTTTTCTTCATAGAAAAAGATGTTATTATTTGTTGAATGCCTATCCCTTCCATTAGAACCATCAGCGTGATGGAAAAAGGAATGATGGTCACTTTATAGTATGGTGCGGTGCATAGCTTGACTGAGTGCATAAATGAATGAGTGAATGATTGAATGTAAGTGCCCTGCAGCTGTACCTAGGCTCTGCATGCTCCTAGCATTGGCTTCAGCCTTGTCCTCGCTTTCCCCTTTGCCTATCTATTTTCCCCAAACAGCTGATCCAGCCTCTTCAGCCTGTGCAATTATCAGCTTGTTTGAAAGGCTGTGGAGAAGGGGAACTGCCTCTTGTTTCTTCTGTACCTTGCTAAGTACAAGTGGCCATAAACATGGTCAGTATGCAGCATCATCAGGGAGTGAATTTGTTTGAACAGCCAGCAGCCCCAGACCTCTTGACTTCTTTTCACAGACTCATGAGGAGGGTGCCCATGTGTGCCTCACTCATGTGGCTGAATGGTTTAGACTGAGATTTGCAAGGATCCTCAAAGTCCAAACCCTGAACCCATCTTTTGAAGAGGGCCCCAGCTGGCTCTCTAATGTTAGTGGTCTTCTCTAGAGGGCTGAGTTAATTTCTAGGATCACAGCTCTAGGCCATTTGTTCAGAGCAAGACAAGCAGATGAGCAACGTAGAGGACCATTTCCGTGAAGCTATTTTGGTAGTGTTCAGACAGGATTTGGTTTCATGATCAGACTCAAACTGTACCTGGTCAGGCATTTTAGTTTATCCAATGAAACCCAAGCACTTTGAATAGTGCCTGATACATACTCAGCACTCAGAATTGGATGGGTGTGTATTCCTGGGCCATGGGAGCTGATAGAAGGAGTGAAAACCCAAGAAGGAAGGCGTTGCCTCGACTGCCAGTGTCTCCTGAAAGAGCTGAAAAGTTCATTTCACTTCTGGCATGGGCCCAGTGGGCAGAGTGATAGGTCCCATTAGCCAGTCACCTTCCTTTGTCAAGTCTCCCAACCTCATTCCAAGGTTGAGAACTCCAGGGAAGATCCTCACACTTTTTAGCACAAGACCTCAAATTAGATAAGTTTCTTACATTGGAAAGATGTCTGAACCATTTTGAGCCATTGGTGGAGGACCAGAGGAAAGAAACAAACCTAGTCTCTTTGGTGTGTGGTGGTCTTCGCTTCTTCACCACGACCCCTTCCACAGTTCCTACCCAAGCACAGCTGATCACAATGTCCTTGTTAACTAAGTAGTGACTGTGATGGCATCTGGTCAGCGTATCACACACACGGGGCATCTGAACAGCACTTTATTGCTTTCATTTGCAATTTATCAGTTCATCTTCCATCCAAATACCTATGGTCTTAGTTACTTTTCTTGTTGCTGAGACAAAATACCCCACACCCAAAGTTGAGGAGGAAAGGTTTATTGTAGCTCACAGTTTGGAGAGGTTTCAGTTCATAGCTGGCTGGCTCCAATGCAAGGTGGCATGACAGAGGGGCATGGCAGAGGAGAAACAGTCCATGGAAGGCAGTAAGCAGGAAGGCAGCAAAGTGAAGAAGCAGCAAGTGACAAGTGACAATCAATGACCTTTTTTCTGTCCCTTATATCTTATCCAGGCTAAGCACCCTTAGGGCAGGTAGCACTCACACCCAGGGTGGGGCAGCCTTCATCCTGGCATAACACCATGAATTAATCCCAGCATCGCATCCTTGGTCCCAGCAGCACACTCCCTAGATCCAGCCACCTCCAAAAAAGCCACCACCAAAAAAGCGTGAAGCTTTGGGGGAACATCTAGACACAGCCATAACACCTAGCAATCTGTCCACTCACTCAGTAAAAGGGTTCTAGGCTGCATTAAATTCCGATCTCCTTTCTAAGGATGAAAGATGACACAAAAACAAACTAGACATCCTCCCTTACTTTCCATGTTCAGGAGGTTGCACTGGACTTGGTTTGGAGCAGAGCACAGGAGTCAGATGTGTGTGTGTGTTGGAATCCACATCTGCCACATGCTGTGTCCATGCAGCCTCCAGAGGCTAAGAGACGATTATAAAGTGGAGTTATTAACAGTAATTACTTCCTGGGCTGTGGAGACACATGGAGAACATGCTCAATGCAGCTGACAGCTGGTATTCTTATTTCTAGAGCTCAGTATGTGGAGGTGATGGCAACTTGTTGAAGGTCTCATAAGACAGAGGACATCAGAAAACTCAACCATGTCATGTGATTCTAAGTTGAAAGCTACCTCTAAGATGTTAGTTTTCTGGTCTTCATAACTCTATGAGGGAGACACAAATCACTATCCCAACACTGAAGACAGAGAAAATAAAGTCCAGAGAGATTTAAATGCCTTGCCAGAAGTAACCGAAACATATAGTATGTGAACTTGGGTCTACTGATTCCCAGTCCAGTGCTTTCTGGATGTGAATCAGGCAGGGGCATTGACTAGGACACACTGTGCACAGGCATACTGCACAGAAAATTCTGGGATGAAGTTTTGAGCAGCGTATTTACTCTTGCTGGTCCATTAGGACAACTACTGAGCTACATTTGTGTACCCGCAGGCAGAGGTGGCATTTACAGAACTCCACATACAAGGACAGGCACATTAGGCACTGGTCATCAACATGCTCACCTTATCCATGGGACATTGAGGCTCAGAGAGGATAAACAGCTTACTCAAGATCAACCAAGTGGTTGATGACAAGTATTAAACCAGAACCATATCTCCATTCAGGCCAGAGTCATCAAGCAAAGCCCCAGGGATCTTGGACTGACTTCTGCTGTGACCTCTAGTCCAAGAGGAAAGACTGTGACTTTCCCCAAAGGCTCTCTAGGAGCTAAGGTTCACGGCTTTCTTATCTTCAGATGAATCCAGGTTCATTTGAAAAACCTTAGGTTATTTTCAACATGGTGAATTTTCCGAAGTGACTTTTCTTTAATCTACCACCTGGCCTTCACAGTGGCTGAAAAGATAGACCCTAGAAAAACCTGGAATATTTGTTTTCTGTGTTGCAGCTTTCTTTGATGAGCGGAAGGACAGAAGGCTATAGTGGGTGTTTAGACGAGGAGGAAGGAAAACTGGACCCAGCCAGGGAATGAGGGGTATGCATGTTCCTGTCAGTAGGGGATGTTTAATGCAAGTGAGACAAAAGCTAAGCTTAAGCTAGACCTTAAAAGAGAAATCTATGGCTTACTGGAGAATTTCCACAGCTCCTTTAGGTACAGCTTGATCCAGAAACTTAAATCATGTCAAATCCTGTGAACTACTCCCCCTCCAGCTGTGGTGGAGACCTTTCGTGTTCATGCTGGAGTGGTTTTCCTCATCTTGTTGGCCACACTGGAAGACTATAATCCCAGGTCCCTTTGAGATTAGATGGGGCACTACGGCAACTTCTAACGAAAAAAAAAAAAAAAAAAAAAAAAAAAAGGAATTGGAAGTTGTATGTGTTTTCTCTTCCCTACTTTAGAACTTCAAAAACCACATGTTGCAGGAGGGTCCCTGAATTTCTGACTTATGGAGTGGAAAACTGTCTGACCTGCGTTGGGCTTTATGTGAGGGAGAAATAAGCCTTTACAACATTGAGTTACTGCAATTCCTGTGTTTATTTGTTGCCTCAGCCTAGTGTGACCTTCCTAAGAAATACATTGTGTGTGGTGCACTTTGTAGTGCTAGCTTTCTTCTCAGGCAGGCTTTCCCACCAGGCTTGTTGGGTTACAGCCCCATGGGCAGCAGAATAAGTCACCTTCCCTTGGGTTGTCCAAGCCTCAGTCATGCGCCCAGGTGTGGACCAATCCCTGCAGCATGGGGAATGTGCCATCCTGATTGGCCAGACATTGGTGTGACATTCTTTGGAGAAAACAGGGAGTCAAGTTACCAGAAGAAAGGTTAGCACTAAAACCAAGATATCTGCCACAGGTCTAGTGTGTGCCTCATTGAGCCACCAAGAGTGAAGTTGGCCTGGTAGTTAAACTCAGGCTCTGGAATGCAGTGCCTTCACTCTGGCTCTCTCCCACTGACTACAGCTATTGTCACGTAGGTTAAACTCTCTAGGGTTCAGCTCCTCACCTTCCAATGCGTGTAGTAATGGTTGATACTTTCTCACACATGGGGCAGGCCAAATGGGTGGGACGGTGGAATGCAGATGCCTGGCTTTGCCTGAGGCGTGGCCCTGTGCAAGTGCTCAGGAAGTGTTAGTGGGCTCTTGAGGGCAGTGGATGAGCTGGAAAGGAGGCTCTGGTGTGGTTTCCTGGGATCTCCAGGAAGCCATCACTGATTATCATCACCTGTGCCTTCTTTGAACAAAGAAATATATATATATATATATATATTTTTTTTTTTTTTTGTGGGTACCGGGGGAACGACCTCAGGACCTCACGCACCAACAGGCACCCGTGCCGCTGAGCGATATCACCGGCCCCTTTTTCGTATGTGGGTTCCGGGAGTCGAACTCGGGCCTTCGCGCTTGCAAGGCAGGCGCTTAAGCCGCTGAGCCGTCTCACCGGCCCCCTGAACAAAGAAATATTTTTAAAAATAGATCTTCCCATTGTAAATTTGCAAGCTCAGGAGAGAATGGACATTTGCAGGGTTCTCAGCCATTGGTTCTTTCTTCTCTGAGCCTGTCTTCTGCAAATTAAAATAATGTAACTCAAGTGAGCACTCTTTGCAGGGGGTTATTTATGGGCAGGAAATGAGACAGGCAGGGATCATACCCTGTCCTGGGGGCTCAGGGTCCCTGGCGTAAAAATGAAGGACTTGGGGCAGTCTGGAGGTAGGGATTGGGGGTTGTGGTTTGCTTCTGAAATTGCAAGCACAGCCAGAAGGTTCTGGTGTCCACTAGGCATTCCCAGGCTCTCTGCCACCAGGTGTGGGGAGATGCCTACTTGTGTATATTATGAGTGTCTCGCTGCCAACATCCTGCAATCACACTAATAACTGGGCTTCATCTACCCATTGCCTTTCCATTTTGCACCCATATTTCCCATAGCATTCCACTTGTCCACATTGACCTGCTGTGGAATTACAGGATACTCCTTCCCAGAGCAGCAATTAGAGAGCTTGTTTCACTGGACTAAAGCTAAGGGATGGTGCATCTTCCAAGAACACTGGATGTTTTTTTTTATGGATTGGACCCTGGGCTTAGAAATTTGAATCTTTACCTGATTTAATCCTTGCAAAATTTTTGTGAGGTGGGGGTTATTAGAATATGTACCATTTTTTATAGGCCAGGAAACAAAGGCAGAGAGAAATTAGAGGATGAGAAAGCTAGTAAATATTGAGCTAGTAAATATTGGCCTCCGATTGAAGCCTCTGGAGTCCAGAGCCCCTGCTCATAACCCACGAGCTCTGTCTTCCATATCTGTTCACAGTGGCTCAGTACCTCTACTGTACTGTGGGAGTCTCAGAGGGGCTTGTGCAAAGGTTGCTGAGAACCCAGCCTTAGTGGGCCATTACAGTGTCCCTTCTTCCCCCCGCCTCTGGGTTGAGTGGCGGGGCCGGGGCTGAACTCATCATCGATCTGCACTCTCTGGGGATCGCTGCCTTCCGGATCTTGTTCCAATCCCTCTCTCTACCTCATTTCTTCCCCCTGACATTATTATCATCACAGTCAAGTGCCCTCTTCTGAACACTTCTCTTGACACTGCCAGTGTTTTTTTGTGGGTTGGGATGAGCTGGTTGAGCTATGGCCCTGGTAGGTGTGCTGGGCGGGCCCCATCCTGTCTATCTGTCCTCTGGGACGGCTGCTGATCAGCTGTCCTGGAACAGTGCGCCTCCCGCTGTTTCCTGCCGTCTTGTAGAAATGCAGACTCTGGTCCTGGCTCTGGGGAGGGCTCGGAGTCTCCATCTCTGATGCCTTCCCAGGTGATGGGGATACTGCAGCCCCCAGGGCACACGTGGAGTAGCAGTGCCTAGGACAGTCTCTCCTGCCCCGTCTGACTGCTCTGAGGGGCCAGAAGCCCCTCCTGGCCCACCAGGCCATTCTGACTGCACAAACATGCCTGAGGCACAGACTCAGAGGCCAGGGGGCCCAAGGGCCTTCTTATTTGGTGGTTATAACATGGGTGGTTTGGGCCCGGTAGTCTGTCATTGAGATCCTGGGCCATCAGTGTCAGCATTAAAGGAGGGGCTTGTTAGAAGTGAAAATTCTCTGACCCACCCTAGATCCACTGAGTCAGACACTCTGCAGATACACCCAGTGGTCTGTGCTTAGGGAGCCCCCTAGGTGTTTAAGAGCCACTCCTTGAACAATTTTTTCACATAGCAGGGTCTCAATTCTGGTGGTACAGGAGAAGCAGACCAACTTTGCAAGCAGACTGTATGTCCAGCAACAGATAAATGGATGCAAAAATGTGGTATATACTAGAGAAGATGTGGTATATGCAGTGGAGTACTACTCTGCCATAAAGAAGGACAAATTTGAGTCCTTTGTAGGAAAATGTACATACCTTGAGATCATAATGCTAACTGAAATAAACCAGACACAAAATTAAATATTGCATGGTTTCTCTTATGTGAGAAACCCAAAAACATAAATAAGTTAAAAAGCAAAATAAAAGATAGATGATATGAAATAGGAGGTAGACTGTAGAAACGGGAAGCTCTACGGATGGGCAGTGACAGATAAGCAGGGAGGGGAGGAGGGAGTAAAAAGAATTAGGATGTGCTGTGTATATGGACCAATTGCCCCAGATGAATGTAATTGTGTATCACAAATGCATACTAATAAAAAAATAAGCTAAAGAAAAAATACAGATGGGTTATATCTGAATGTCTGGAGTGTGGGACCTGAGCACCCACATTTAAAAGACAACTTCTTTTGTTCTTCGTGTTCTCCTGGTGATTTGCTGTGCAGCCCACTTTGGCAGCCATGGTCCCTGCCTCTCAGATACTGTTTGCCTGCTGGACCCAAGTGGAGCGACTCATTCCTAATGGCAGCTCAGGGGCAGTGAGGATGAAGCAGTGATGCCAAGGAGAACCTGGAGGGAGGAGGGCCAGTGAGGAGCAGTTCTGGTCAGCCCT
This sequence comes from Erethizon dorsatum, assembly GCA_028451465.1. Classification (NCBI taxonomy): domain Eukaryota; kingdom Metazoa; phylum Chordata; class Mammalia; order Rodentia; family Erethizontidae; genus Erethizon; species Erethizon dorsatum. Next base: position 10,570,439 of record CM051826.1, read on the forward strand.
GCCCCACTCCACCAGATAGAGCTGAGGTGGCTTTGCAAAGGCCCCTCACTGTGACAGTAGTAATGACAGACAGGCGAGAAATGAAGAAGAATGAGGGACAAAATTCAGGTGGCAACAATGCCCCAGAGACCCAGTGCTCTCCATTGGTGGCCCACGGGTGGAGGAAGAGCCACTGCCTCTTCCTGCATCTCCTGTGTGGGAGCTGGCTGTTGGTTTTCATCTCTAAAGCTTTCTTGGCCTCAGAGGAACCTAATCTACTGCTTACAAGGCATCGTGAGAATAAACAGAGAACTGTTAGATCACCTTTCTGCCCCTGGAGCACCTCCTGGGAACCCATTCTTTGCTCCATGACTGTTGCTTTTCTATTTTTGCTGAATGCAGGGGCTCATGGGGCTATGGCCTTAGGCTTGCTCCTTCCTTCCTCGTCTGTGTCCCAGCTGGACCCAACTTTTTGGGAGCCTCATTCCCAGCCATCCTCCTCAGCAGCACAAGGGCCAGGTCTGGCTTGGCTCTCTTCTTTTTCCATCTTCCTCTTGCTGCTGGACCGACGGTGGGGTAATGAAAACCCTGCACACTCTCCCTCCTCTCCCCAGATCTTCTATCTACCATTCAATAGGAGCTTTGTCTTTGTAAAGAGCACACCTGAAACCCATCCGGCCCCAGCAATTGTTGTCTGCCGGCTCCTGTGCCATTTGGATTCTGACTCTGTTAGGAATCTTGTAATTTAAACTTCCACCTGCTTATTAGAAATTCAAGAAAATCATCTAATAATATTTAAAATCTCAGGAAAAGCAGACACAGCTCTCCTTTCTCCCATCCCCCTTCCTTGGCTGGTCTCTTTCCTCTCTTGCTGAATCACTTTGAGGTCCGAGTTCCAAACTTTGTCCTGAATAAGCATGAGACATTGCTCACCTGAATCCAAGGCTGTGGGGTCCAGGTAGAGCTGGCTGGCGTGCTTTCATTTTGGGAGGAAACAAAAGGCATCAATTCTGCTTCTCCTGCCCCTTGGGTTTTCAGCTGAGAATATCTGTAGTCATATTTTTGAGATGCCCCGAGTTGCTTTTGTTGTGTGGTTGAGAATGAGTTTTTGCGTTAACTAGTGTTGCTATAAAAACAATGAGCTTTCATGCTTCCCACTTGCCCGTTTTCCTACTCCCTTTGTTCCTGGTGTGGTGGCCTTTGAAAAGCTCTAGGTGTGCATGTGCACATGTGTGTGTGCGTGTGCATGTGTGTGTGTAAGTGGATTTGCGTGTGTGCGTGTGTGTATGTGAGATTCTAGATGGAGCAGCTATTCTTTGTTCATTTCCATTTGAGATGACAATTCAAACATTGTCGTTCCATTCAAGGGCTTAATTCCACCTTCTTCACCTCTGAGCTCGGGAGGTAGATGTGCTGCCCGGCACAAGGAAGGGTAGCCATGCTATTGTGAGAAGAGCCAAAGATTTAGGTCACTGTGACTCTGCCCTGGTTTGCTGTGTGGCCTAGGGAGAGTTGCTTCCATTTGCTGGGTTCACTTCTTTCCCCTTTATAATGAAAGGAGGTTGACTATGTGGTCCATTTTTTCTCTGAAAGCCTGTACTTCCCCATGAGTGAGCTATTTCCAGAGTGGTGGACACTTGTATATCCAGTGAGTCTCCATTAGAATCCCTGAGTCTTCTTCTGTAACCCTAGGCTCAATCTTCCTAAGCTATTCTATTCAGCTCTGTCTTCCATTTGGCCAGTGATGGTGAGTGCAAGGGAGGATGATAGGTCTGGATGCACAAAGGACAATCTCCAGGTAGGTGGCTCTCCAAGAGCAGTCCCAGCTCAGCAGAATATGCATGACTGCAGAACTTGTTAGAAATATGAACACTTGAGTCCTGTCCAGGTCACTGGATAGGACACTCTAGCCATGGTGCCAGGAATCTGGGCTTTAATAAGCCCTTCAAGGCATTTGTAACATATCCTTAGTCCCAAGCCCCCTGTTCTAGACTAACTTTGAAGAGGTCACCAGGGAACATAGACTTAGCCTAAGTCTCCTTTGGTCCACTACATGCTGGAAAAGTCGAGGGGATAGACTCTTTTGTTCTCCCGTGGATGGGAGGGGAGCCAGATCCTCCTGGAGGTCTGATATCTTCTAATTGAGCTCAGGCTTGTTAACATTCCCCTCCCCCAGAAAAATAGGGTCTTCTTTCTTTGAGTGTGGCAGTAAGATTGTTTAGATTTGGAAAAATTTCTGCCTAAGCATGAGAATTCAAGTAAATAGATCAAGTGGAGCAAATGTGGTTTATGGTGCCTCCCCATTCAAACATTAATAGTATTTATTCTTCCTTTAGCAAAAATCTCAGAAATCACAAAACAAGGCTGAGCGGAATGGAATTTGGGTGCAGAAAGCACATGACATGTGACCCCACAGTCAGCTTTGATGTTGAGGCTCTTTCTTGGCACTGAGGAGAGATCCGCCAGGGGCTTCCCTTCTGCACAGTTACCAGCTGCTCTCCCCAGAACTGAGCATACAGGCGGCACACTACTAAGTTCTTAATTCATAAAAAACTTATTTATCAAATGTTTGCCCACACACGTTTCAAACCTGAGTATTGCTAGAAGCAAACAAAAAAGTCCTAGAAAGTGAATTATAATCTTACTGTACCATCCAGCAACCATACTTCTGGGTACTTATCTAACTTATTTGCAAACTTGATGTCCATAGGAGATCCTCCGTTTGAATAGTTATTGCAGCTTTATTCATAATCACCAAGAACTAGTCCTGCAATAGGTGAAGGGTTGAGAAACTCTGATGCATACACCCGAATACTATTTGACAATGAGAAGAAGTGAGCCATTAGGCTATGCAAAATCATGGGTGAATCTTAAATGAATATCGCTATGTGAAAGGAGCTAGTCTGATTAAGTACACACCGTACGATTTCATTTATATGATACCCTGGAAAGACAAAAGCATAGAAAAAAATAGTGGTTGCCAGAGGTTCAGCAGGGAAGGAGTTGAATAGATGGAGTGCAGGGAAATTTTTTTAGGGCAATGGAATTATTCTTTTTGATTCTGTAATGGTATTTGCAGGACACTATGCATTTATCAAGAACCATAGAAATTTACAGCATCTATATCTTAAAATCTTAAGTAGAGATACAAATAGGTCTGTGTGTGTGTGTGTGTGTATCTTTGTCACATTCTCATCGCTGGGACACTATATCCCACACTCACAACTTAAAGGAGAGGAATTTTTTGGCTAACAGCTTCAGTCCATGGTCGGCGGGCTCCAAGGCAGAAACAGCATGGCAGAGTGACACGGTGGAGGAAAAGGTGCCCTGCCAATGGCAGCTAGGAAGCAGAGAGAGAAGGGAAGAGCCAGGGAGGGAGATTTGTCCTTCAAGGTCACCAGTGGCCCACAATTTCTGACCAGGCTTCACTTTCTAACAGCACATTCAGCTATGAATGAATGAGTTCATGGTTCAATCACTTCCCCAAAACCCCACCTCTGGACAAATGAGGCTTTGGGGGTACCTTCTAGATCTAACCTATAAATATCAATATGAATATCTGTCTGTCTATCTATCTATCATCTATCTATCTATCTATCTATCTATCTATCTATCTATCTATCTATCTATCTATGTCACCTATCTATCTATCTGTCACCTATCTGTCATCTATCTACAGGGATTAGAATTCCAGGCTTTGTCAGCTGAAAGGCTTAGAATTAACTATACGCCCATAGTAATGGCACATTTTGTTCCGGAATATGATCTTTAAACTATTCTCCAATCAAGAGAACTAGGGCCCCATAAATGATGAGCCCAGAGTATTGTACAGTCAAAAAATAAAAAAAAAAACTTCTCAAAATACAAACAAACGATGAAAACAACATCCTCCCACATGCATGATGGGGGAGATGTGGGGTGAAAGGGCTTTCAATGGCCAAAGAAGAAATAATTTGAACAACAAAATCAAGTAGTATTGGACTGTAATCCAAAGTATAAAATAAAAACACATGCATCTGCACTGATATAAATGACTGAGTACATAAGTAGATGAAAGATATGGGCAATTCTCCCATGCAGAAAATGCCAAATTATTCGTGTATCAATTCTACACTCAAGAAGGTGGGACCTAGTGACTTCCTTCCGAAGAGTACAGTATGGAAAGGAGGGAAACCAGGAAGGTTATAATGGAGAAACTTGGCAAATCCCACGTCTGCCAGTTGTTCAAGGTCATGTCAAATGTGGTGTCCTGGTGAGAGCAGACACCCTCTTTTCGATGGCATGAGAAGTATGCTTTCCTGTGGGTCTTCTTTCCTAAAACTCATAACACCACTCCGAAGTGAAAACCATCAGATGAATCCAGGTTCAGGGGTAGTTTACAAAACACTTAACTGATACTCCTCAAAACCGTCAAGGTTGTGAAAAACAAGGCAAGTCTGAGAACAGTCACAGCCAAGAGGGGTTTGAGAAGACATTGCCAGGCATGGCAGTGCTTGCCTGTAATCCTCACTCAGGCAGGCTGAGGCTGGAGGACCACAAATTCAAGCCCAGCTTGGGCAGTTTAGTGACTTAGTGAGACTTTGCCTCAAAATAAAAAATAAAAAAGGACTGAGGATGTAGCTTAGTGTGAAGGCTCTGCTTTAAATCTTCGGTCCTAAAAAAAGGAAAGAAGGAAAGAAGGAAAGAACAAAAGAAAGAAAAAAGAAAGAAAGAAAGAAGAAAAAAGAATAAAGAAAGAAAGAAGAAAAAACAAGATGAAAGAAAAAAAGAAAAAGAAAGAAAAGAAAAAAGAAAGAAAGAAAAAGAAAAGAAAAGAAAAAGACATAATAATTAAATGATGTGTGTTCTGGATGAGATTCTGAAACAGTAAAAAGGATATTGGGGGACAAATATTGCATGGACTTCAATCAGTAATACTGTATTTTATCAATATTTGTTCATTAATTGTGGCAAATATACCACATTTTATTGTATAATGATAACAGTAAGGGAAACCAGGTATGGAGTGTATGGGAACTTTGAATCAACTTTACAACTTTTTGGTTAACATAAAACCTTTCTAAATTAAAAGCTCAGGGCCGGTGAGATGGCTCAGCGGCATAAGCGCCTGCCTGGCAAGCGCGAGGGCCCGAGTTGGACTCCCGGAACCCACATACGGAAAAAGGGCCGGTGATATAGCTCAGCGGCATGGGTGCCTACTGGAGCGTGAGGTCCTGAGGTCGACCCCCGGTACCCACAAAAAAAAATAAAATAAAAGTTCATGTTAGAAACACAAAGCAGAGAATAGTTTTGCCCTATAGATTAAAGACAAGATCAAAAGGATCATAATAAAATGCCAACATCAGATTTGATATTGAACTGTGAGTAAAATATGGGGTGTGATTGAAAAACATGGCTAATATTTAGACTTTTAAAAAAGTATTAAGCCGGGGATATAGCTCAGCACCACAGCACCTGCCTAGCAAGTGTGAGGTCATGAGTTCGATTCCCGGTACAAAAAAAAAAAGTATTAAAGCAAAAGATACATCATCATTAATCCTCCTGAAAATACTCCTCCTCAGTTAAAACACACTTATGCCATCCTTCTCACCACTTTCTGAAGCATTTCTGGAAGTACTCTTTCACGAGTGTCTTTAGTCTTACTGTCATGGCTGTCTCAATGTCCTGAATCAAAGCAAAATGTTTGTCTTTCATGGTCGTTTTGACTTTGGGGAAGATCTAGAAGTCACACGGTGCCAAAGCCACTGAATAAGGAGAAAACCAGAGGGTGTGGTGAAGTTAAGCAGGGCTTTGGAGACAGCGGTTGTGCTCACACTGCGGAAGGAGGTGGGAGAGATGCAGGAAGAATGCTGTGAGGGAGGGCGAACTGAGAAAGGAGGCACCTGCCGGGGAGAAGCAGGTAGCATGGCTGCTGTGTGCGAAAGGGAAAGAGGACGAGAGGACTTAAAAGGACCTTGACATATGGAATGTGAGAGCGGTGTGGCATTGGAGAAGGGTTGCCCTGGCAGGAGGAGGTGGAAGAATTGAAAGAGGAAGACGTGAAAACAGGAGTCCAGGATTCTCACTAGCGAATGCTGGGGTCTCTGCATGAGAGATGAAGGGCGCATTGTTTTGGGGGGAGTGGCAGGGAGAATGGAGAGGAAAGACAGGTGGAGGGATTCTCTGTTGGGCTGGTGGCAGGCAGATCCCAGAGTGCTGATGCAGAGGAAGCGATCAAAGGTAAGCGTGAAGCCAGGTTTGGTGGTAAGCGCCTATAATCTCAGCACTTTGGGAGCTGCTGTGGCTGGAGGAGCGAAAGTTCAAGCCCAGCCTGGGAACTTTAGTGACTTAGTGAGACCCTGTCTCAAACTTTAAAAAGAAGGAAGAAAAAGAAAGAAAGAAAGAAAGAAAGAAAGAAAGAAAGAAAGAAAGAAAGAAAGAAAGAAAGAAAGAAAGAAAGGAAAGAAAGAAAGAAAAAGGAAGGAAGGAAGGAAGAAAGAAAGAAAGAAAGAAAGAAAGAAAGAAAAGAAAGAAAGGCTGGAAATGTAGCCCAGTGTGAAGGCTCTTGGTTCAATCCCCACTACTTCAAAGTGAAAATAAAATAATAAAATAAAATAAAACAAAACAACAAAAAATAATAAGGTAAGCCTGGAGCTTTTGCCTAGGACCCTTGTAACTGGCAAGAGCAGGATGATGGCTGTCAGAAAGCTCAGTTTTCGGAGTCCACAGGAGAGCCTGCAGGCTGCCCACCTAAGGCACGTGACACACACAGTCAGTGATTCGTTTGCGATTGTTCAACTGAATTGTGCTGGTAGCTGTTACTGGGTAGAAAAAGAAGGAAGCAGGTCATGCTCACAACATGAATTGTCCTCCTTTCAGCCCTTACATGGAACCTCACACTATCCTGAGCGTTTTATTGTTAGCTGCTCTCAAACGGGGGTGGTGGCAATGTCTGAGACATTTTGGTTGTCGCAACTTAGGAGGGGTGCTCCTGGCATCTAGTGGGTACAGGGTAAGATGCTGGTCAGCACCAGATGGTGCACAGGATAGCGCAGATGATAAAAGACCATCTAGCCCCAAATGCAACTGGTGCCCAGGTGGAGAAACTCTGTTCTCTGCACATGCAAAGTCTTTAGAGCCTCATTACCCAAGAGATTGTCCCTTTCTCATTGAGGGATAAAGTTCATAAGTCTCAGGTGACCCACTTGTTCTCAGCTGAGAAGAGCACCACCCACTAAGGGGTACTTGGAATGTGTGGGGTGATTTCGGAGATCACGGTTCCTAGGAGCCAATGGAAGGGCACTGCTTGCAAGGAGTAGGTGGGTGCTAGGGATGTCAAATGTCCTACCATGTATGGACAGCCATCATCTCCTCTCACAGAAAGAGCCCTGGAGTGGGGGTGCCCAAGGCCTGATGGCTGTGGGGCAGAAGCAGGCTTGGAATCCAGCCTGCTTGCCCTCTCCTCCTCCAAGATGTGTTTGCTTAGGTCAGAAGAACCCATATCGCTGTGGCCTCCTTCTATCTATCCCAGAGCCCTTCTCCTGGGACTTACTTATATATCCTCTTTGGCCAAGATGCCCGAGATTTTCCGGCCATCCTCTATGAATATTGTATAATAACTTAGGACTTTGTTTCCTCATCCATCAGGTAGGAAAACAACACCACCCCATAAGATCAGGAAGCTGAAATGAGATACTCCATGCAAAATCTCTGTTTGGTGCCATTCACGAAGTGAACATTGGAAATCAAGAGACCAGGGTCGCAACCCTCATGAGGAGCATGTGCTGACTACTGGGCATGGTGGCACATGCCTGCAAAGCCAGAACTCTGGGAGACTGAGGCAGGAGGATGGCAAGTTCAAGCCCACCTTGGGCAACTTAGCAACTTAGTGAGATCCTGTCTCAAAATAAAAGATAAAAAGGACTTGGGACATAGCTCAGTGCAAAAGCCCTGGGTTCAACCCCCAGGACTGCAATAAAGAAACAAACCGAATAATTTTCTGAGGAGTCCAGCTTCTTGGAAAGCCATCTGGAAGTTGTTGCCAAGTATGAACATCCCTGCAGGGCATCGGGAAAGGGCCAGGGAAGAGCCTCACCTTCCAGGATCAGCTGTTATATTCATGGGGTCGGAGGGGAATAGGGACTTAAACAGCAGAAATGTTCTGGCTCACAGTCTGAAGCCCTGAAGCTTGAAGTCAAGGTGACAGCAGGGCTGGTTCCTTCTGAGGGCTGTGAGGGAGAATTGCCCCACGCCTCTTTCCTAGCTCCTGGTGACTTGAGAGTCCCTGGGCTTGCAAATGTCCATTCTTCCTAGCTCTGTGCACCTTCTTCCCTTAGCGTGTGTCTGCCAGAGTCACATTCAGATGTCTGTGGGACTTTTGTGTATCTTTTCTTTTTTTTTTTTTTTTTTTTTATGTGGGTACTGGGAGTCAACCTCAGGACCTCGCGCTTGCCAGCAAGCACTTGTGCCATTGAGTGATATCACCGGCCCTTTTTTTCCTTTATGTGGGTTCTGGGAATCGAACTCAGGACCTCGCGCTTGCCAGGCGGGCGCTTATGCTGCTGAGCTATCTCACTGGCCCAACTTTAGTGTATCTTTTGAGGGGAGGTGGCCCAATTCAACCCATCCAGTGAGAAAAGAACGGGTAAAGTAAGCTGAAGCTCCTAACCTGGCTGCTGGCAGTGGGCCCTGGGATGGATAATTCCCAGTCCTTTTAGGATCCTCACAATTTCCTGTAATTTATTGTTACTGTTCTGGAAAAATATTTGAAAGGAAAATAATACCCTTTTCTAAGGTAGAAAGGGGAAGGGGATCTTCTATCAGAAATCACTACCCTTTGCCCTGGTTTCTCTTTCTACCATCTGACACGTTCCATAGCCCAGTAGTATGAACACTGCAAAGCCTGGATCCCCCCAGTTAAATGCAAGGCCAAGGCCAAGAGCAAAGCAGCAACCTGGTTGCTTTCCCTGGAGGAAAGCTCCCAGAGGATCTTCACTCCAGGCAGCTCTTGCTTGTGGCAAGAGGCTGGCCTGTGGGCACTTTGACCTGTGCCTCCCTGCAGCCTTAGAGGTGAACCCATGCAGCCACAGCAGTCAAATAGTTTTGCATTGGGTGTTGCTTAGCAGGAATGTGGAAAGTCACATTTGCTTAGGTAGTGTCTGCACCCCGATTCACTCTGTTGCCTTTTTGCTTCGATACCTTAACTCTGACCCCAACTATTTCCTGCTGTGGGACGCTCTTGCTGTGACATGTGTGGTTTCTGTTCTGTTGCAATGAACTGTTTACTGCTGCTAACTCATGCAAATAAACCGGGGGTGGGGATGACAGGTCGGTGGGAGGGGGCGGCACTTCTGCAAGCTTCCCTCTTCCCTGGTCTCTTTGCTTACCAGGTAATCTGTGGATTTAACAAAATGAATAAATGGAAGAGTGAAGGCCAGGGAAGAGCCCCTGTGTAGTTGGTGTGTGTGGTTTATGCTGGATTCATGTGAAACAGGAGCTGCTTTCCAGAGAAAAACACTGCTGTCCTGATCAGCCAGAGCCCTTCCTTTCTGTTACCGGTGGATGATGATTTAGCCTGTTTTTCTCCCATACCAAAATACCTGGGACTGAAGATTATTAATGAAAGAGGTTTATTTGGCTTACAGGGGTGGAGGCTCAGTGACGTGGTGCTGGAAGTAGGTCAGCTCTGGTGGGAGCCCTCTTGGCAGAGGGTGTCATGGTGGGAACATAGGTGTGAATAAGTGATCACATTGTGAGACAGGAACCAGATGGAGACCAGGGTCCCACAGTCCTGCCTGAAGGCTCATCCCCAATTGACCTAAGGTCTTTCCACCAGGCCCCACCTCTGCAAGGTACCACCACCTCCCTGTACCACCAATCTTGGGGTCCAGCCTCCAACACATGAGCCCTGGGGGCCACACTCAGTCATAGCCAAACCGGAACGGGTGCCATGACCCTGCTCCTTCCCACCCAGCAGAGCATGGCCCAGGTCTCCCTGGTGACAGGGGTCTTGTCCCTTGCCACCCCCACTTTCACTGCCATGCTTCTCACTCAGCACTGGCCGCCTGCCTGCTGTGCATCCCCTGCCTGCGCATCTGTCTCAGCCTTTTGCAGTTCACTGTTTCTACCTCTGGAAGGATCTTCCCCAGAAGACCCCATGTTCATCCTTCACAATGGCATCTACTTGAGCGTTTCCTTCCTAGCAGACTTCCCTGACCCCTCCATCCAATATGGCACCTTATGGCCCACTATTCTTGCTCAGGTTTTCCTGATATTTCTTCATACTGCTAGATTTACTTTTCTCTCTGTCCATGTTGGCATTTCCCATGCGCATCTGCCTGGGCAGTCACAGTCTCTTTGTCTTGGTCCCTGCTGTGATTCAGAGCACAGGGCAGAGATTGGCTCAGAGGAGGTCAGGTGTGCTGGAATAAAGGGACCTCTAGAACCTGCTTTACCATGTGTGGTAGCTGCCATGCTGAGTCCTCACTGTGGCCCTGGGAGGTACACAGGACAGGCGAAGACCATGGTGTAGGTAAGGAGCCAGCGGGGAGTGAATCTTCAGGATCATGCAAGCCTGGGTTCAATCTCATGGCTGTGCTACCTTAGAGAAATTATTTGATCTTTTTTGTGGGGGTTATTGAATAGTCTGAGAGGCAGGGATGGTACTAGTAGCCCAGAGGACCTGGGGTATCACAGATTGCTGCTGGATTATTGATGTTCCATGTGAAGTTATAGGTCCTCCAGTGTGACACTCTCACTGAGCACTCTCCTGACAGTGTTCTGTGGTTTTCCACACAGAGTTGGGGTGATTTGTGAATGCCTTTGTTTCTCCATCTTCGTCTGTTTCCCCATGCCATGAAGGGCTCCCCACGGCAGCGCATGGAATAGAACGATGCTCAGAATGAGCAGAGAGCAGCCCATGGGTGATCCAGACACACAGGGACTCATGATGTGCCTAACCTGGCTTTATGGCGTCCTTGTCCTGCCAGATTCAGGAATTATACTTCTGTCTTTTTCCACTTTCCCTACACCTGCCCAATAGAGACTCTTCTCATTTCCTGCTACATTTTGAATCACTCATCTTGAATATTTCCTTCTTGATCAGAGTGATCTTATAAAGTCATTTCCATAACAAATATTTTAAAGCTAACAACAGCACCCAAGTGCCTTGAACCTTGCTCTGACCAATCTGTTAGAAATACTCTGCCGGAAGCTGGTGCTGCTACTTCCTCTAAGCTTTGAGGCTTTGATGGCAACACAGACATGCTCTCACTGATTTCCATTTGTACTTCCTGGCTTTTCTTGGGAAGTCTTGGTGTTTGCATTTTAAACTGTCCTCTGGGTGCTGGAGGGCCTGTAACCCATCTTAGTGACTTTTTTTGAGGCCTGGGTCCTTCCCTACTTCTGCCACATCAGCTTGAGTTTGTTCTGCCTTATTACTAGGGCATTCACGAAGGAGGTTTTTGAAACTGTGTTGCTAATATTTTTAGAAAATAGCCATGTTGTAGTGTTGTGGAATTTGGACCAGTTTTCTGAGATTTCACTGTACATTGATGCAAAATTTTCTTTCCAGAGAGACACATGTCCAAGTCTTATCATAAATGTCAGCAGGGAACTAAGACTTGGTCCCTGGAACTGCGTTCTAAGGTTCCATTCCAGGAAAGAAGTTCTTCACGTGGGATGTCCATGGGAATTGAGAGTGGTTTGGACGGATGGCGTTGCACTCAGATTTTATCACTGCATTTATTTAATTGCTTGTCAACAAATAGTTCTTGTTTACCCATCATATACTAAACATTAAGCAACTAGCAGGGAAATAAAGCAGCACAGTTGGAGTCTCATGAGGTTTAATTCCAAGGAGAGAGTCAGATAATAAATATATTTGTGCCACCATGTTTGACAATGATATGTCCTATGGAGAAAAAAATAAAGCAAGGTGGGAAGACAGAAAGAGAACACCCAGGGCCATCTCAGGGAGGGTGGCTGCAGGCTTCCTGGAGGGTCCTAGGAGAGCAGAGACCACTTGGAGTGAGGAACAGGTCTGCAGGAAAAGCATCCCAGACAAAGGGTACAAAAAGGGCCACCTCCCTGAAGCACAAATGTTCTCAGCGTGTTCAAGAGGCAGCAAGAAAGCTGGTATGGTGAGAATGAATCAAGTAACCGAGTCAAAGGGAATGGGAAAGAAGTAGGGAAGAGATTACATCAGGACTTAATGGTCAGGGGAAGGAGGTTAAATGTTATTGTTAGTTTATAATACATCTGTTTATCTAGTACATTTATGAGCTTAACATTCTTAGAACAAGGGAGCATGGTTTCTCCATTTTTCCATTTTTTGGTGTCTCGTGTCTTTGATAATACATGGTGAGGGGCCTCTTCTGATTCTGTGTTAAGATCAACGAGAAAACAGCTTTTCTTTGGTCCTCGAGGTCCATGAGCCGTAAGGAAGGGTGTCATGACCACGAGACAGTGCTGAACCTCTGGAGAATGCCAGTGTGTCTGGAAGAACCTCAGATCTCCACTGTCCATGTTTTATTGTCCTTTCCTCACAATGCTAGCGATACATACAGACCCCTACTGCCACTGAGAGCTCTTGGCAGTGCTGAGGTGTGTGTACACGCATGTGCATGCTCTGGGGCATGTGTCTGTAGGGCTTTGGGGAAAAGTGTTGTATTGATTTGGTAGGGAATAATAACAACATACACACTTTGTACCTGTTTGGCTGTTCCACAGGCTGTATATCATTGTCTGATTTGATCCCTGATGTGTGCGTGTGTGTGTGTGTGTGTGTGTTGGTAAGGGAGTGTATGGAACTGAAATAAAGGAGCAAAACTTGCAGAAGGGCTGAGTTTGCACAAAATGAGAGCCAAAGGAGAGTGAGAAAGTGTGGTCAGCAGAAAGCACTGTGCGTGTTGGTGCTGGAAGGGAGGATCTTTGACGGCTGGCTGAGGGGTGCGGGACAGAGCTAGGAAATGGTCTTTTCCCTGGTGGATCTGGGTGGAGATGGGATGGGGCAGAGGAGCAATGGTGGATTTCTCTCCTGAGTGAATCCTAGAGCCAGTGAGTCTCAGCCTCTGACCAGAAACTGAGATTTATTTCTCACTGGTTGGAGCAGCGAGTTATTTCAAAATCTTCTTCCTTCATTACAAAACTCCCCTTGGAGCAGGGTTGGCCCTAATCGCCACGGTCGTGGTTTCTCTGTCTTTTATAAGTCTAGAGTTACAGCCTAAATATGAGGTTTGAGTTCTGGAGGGGTGTTCCTCCAGCAGACGCGGGGTCTCAGCTGTCCCCAGAGTGGCAGCTGCTGCATCTGGAATCAGGGTCCTGCTGCTGCTGCTTTGGGACCCCAGCTTCTCATGCATGTAGATAAATATTCACACTCCAGAGAGGACAGGAGAGACAAACATCTGGCAAAAGTGTGGGGCTTTTTGTCTGTGTTTTATGTTTTTATTTTATGTGTGGTTCTTGTTTTGCTTTGCATATTGTCTTGGTAGAATGCTCAGTCTGTAACCACAAATGAGTGCATTCGAACCCCAGGTAGTTAGGGGGTCCTGGGGTGAAGGAGCCAAAGTATCCATGCAGAAGAGTCATGATGGATTACTTGAGTGATGATGGATACGGACGCCTGTGTTTGCAGGGCATTTGTGGCCCTGCTTATTTTTCCTTATAGCTTTTGTCACCATCTGATGGTACCTTCTGTTCACTCCACATACTTACTTGGTTGTTTATTTCTGTCCTCCTCCTTGTTACCATTAGCACCTGCTTTCTGTGAGGACAAGAATCTTTATGCTCCTGTTCAGTGTTTTACTTCCAATATCTAGAACAGTGCTAGTCCAGAGCAAGTTCTTACTCACATTTGGTGAAAAGACAAGCAAGTGGACACTTGCTAGTAGCCTGCACACCTGAAGGCCTTGTCTCCTATGTAGGCATGGCTATTGTCCCAAGTTGGATGACTCAGAAAGGTGACATCAGGGATGTAATGGAGGGACTTCAAATGCTGGCAGCAGAAAGGGCTGCTGAAGCATTTGACCCTGGGAGCAACCCCCTCCTTACCTGATGTTAGGACTCCCACACCTTATTACCTCCCCAGGGTCCCCTGCAGAGCCTGGGCTGTCACTGCTGAGTAGGACTGTCTCCTGTGTAGTGGTTTCACACACACACACACACACACACACACACACACACACACTCTCACACAATCACATGTATTTACACATGCACACCCCCGTGCATTACCATGTTCACACATTGCACACATCCACATGTGTTCATTCATACACTCTCACACACTCACACTGAAACACACCTGGAAACAAATGTACACACATTTGCACACCCACACACTCACAGGCATGCACCTCACCAACATATTTGCCAACATTCAAACACATGCTCACATGTGCAAGTATACACCTACGCACACATTCATACAAAGGAACACACATACTCATATACGTGCACACACATTCACACACAAGCATACACATATATATGCCCCCAGGTTTAACAGTAATCATAACAGTGATTTCCCCAGATTGGGTGCCAAGTAATGGTGCTAGGATCAGCTACCTTCCGAATTCATACAAAAAGCAGGAAAAGTGACACTTCTGGGAGTGGCTGCCTTTCAGAGGAAAGCTTCAACCAGATTGAAATGAAATTTTCTCCACCTAAGCCTTAGTGAGATGACTACCAGGGGCCCCCAAGTCTGAATGCCTTAAGGACTGCCTAGAAGCTCACTGGCAAAACCTATTCCTGGCCCTGCTCTTGGAGAATTGGGTCTTGGTTCTGGGGTGGAATTGGGGGTCTGGATTTCTAGTCCCTCCAGTGATTCAGATGCACCCAATTTGTGGGCCAGCCAGTGCTGGGAAACCATGAGCAAGCCGGGGAGGCCTCCTTCATGCAGAGCAGGACTTTGGAATCCCAGGGGAATAATATTCAGAACTGTGCTTATTGCCACTGAAGGTAGGTACAGCTAAATCACCATTTAGCAGTAGGTCATGGTCATCTTGGAAGGTCCTACGAAAAGATTTGTCGAGGTCATTTTCTATAGAGGAGGGAGCATCAGGAAATTCTAAATAATTTCCAGCATGGTCTTTCATGGGAATCCCCAAAGATTGTCTAGACTTTATGGCATCAGAAACTGTCCATGCCATTCCAACTCAATGGATTTGGGTGGGCCATATCAGCAAGTTTTACTTTTCCCTATGTGGTTCTAATATACCACTGAAGTTCGGATCACTATTCTCTGCTAGGGATTGGCAAATATTTTTTGTAAAGGGCTGGGTTTTGAGGGTCTCATCATCTCTGTCTCAGTTACTCAGCTTGGCTTTTGTATTACAGAAGCCACCATAGACACTATATAAACAAATGGATGTGGCTGTGTTCCAATAAAGCTTTATTTACAAAATGGGATGGCAGGCCATATTTGGCCCATGGCAGTAGTTTGCCAGTCCCTGTTCTAAATGATCATATTCTTTAAGATGTATACTCAAACTAATCTGAAAAGCATCTTACAATGCTAGTTTTCCTAGCCTTTTAGTCTATTCTTAAGTCTAGCTGAAGACTCAGGAATATGTATTACTGAGAAGCATCCCAGAATTTGGGGCTTTTCTGATTTGGGGACCAATAGGCTATACGTACTTCTAGAAATACAAAGACAACTTTGTGGCTAATCAATGATGACCTTAAAACATCTTCAAACTTCTACACTACCAGAGGCCCCAAACCTACAGATTCGTAGAGCACCTTCCTTGTTTACCTATTCCCCCTCCCTGTTCTGTTCTGTTTCTTTTTGTTTTTCTTAGTCCTTCTCAGACGTGGTTTTTAAATCACACTAGTTGGAGGGATGATTAGTGTCAGGCATTTTGCTTAGGATGGCAGCAGCAAGATGAAGAGGCAGGCAGTCTTTTTCTGCTCATCTATGGGGACAGCAAAAATGTGGCCGTGTAGAGACTACTCTACTGCTTGGAAGGTACACGAGGACCTTTCCTCCCCTACTCCCTGGTACCACCATCCTCCAGCTCAGCTAAGTCGTCCATGGAGCCCCGATTCTTTGCACTCCTCTGCTCCAGCATTTATTGCTGGCTTGTTTTCACAGGCGAAGGCGTTGGGCAGCTCTTCCAACTTCTGTCTCCTGATATGATGCTTATCTCCTTGGCCATCTCCAAGGTCTTTGTGATGGCCTCAGCTTCAACTGGGTTGTTCTTAATTAAATCTGAAATCCACTTGAACCGGAGGGCTTTGGGAGCTTGGTGGGCTGTGGGCCAAAGGCCTGAGCAACTGCCACAGACTAGCACCACCTCCCACAGTCCTGATCCCTGGGACATGTGGACAGATTACAGAGAAATCCCTCTACAAATGAGGTTAGGTTAACTCTTTCACTGGGGTGCAAGAGCGGGGGCTGAGGACCCACTTCTCTCGCTAAATGTGTGGAGCTAGGAACTACACTGGGTGGGAATCAGGTTTTCCCAGGATGATTAGGGTGATGTCAGAGGCCCCTAAATTCTAAGGTATCATCCCTGTCTCCTCCAGTGGTGCCTCTCAACTTTTAATAGAAGGTTTTTCCTTAAAGCTACCCAAGGAACTGCCACATCCAGGATAGAATGTTAGGAGTTTAGAGAAAGAATGTGGAATGCAGAAATAGGAGAATGCCTGGCTCCTGGGGGAGTGGGGCAAGCAGTGTGGAGCTGAATTTGGGTTGACCCCTGCTAGGACACAACTCATTGGATGAGCATTTTTGATCATGTGTGTATGCAGAGTATAACAACAGGAGCTAAGGAACAGTGTTATCTATTGTACACATAAAAAATGGTAGGAGTTGTGCATTGTGGAGCAGTAGATAACCACCATTTAATAAATGTACACACATTTTACATATGCTTTCTTATTTTGTCATTACAATAACATTACCATTATCTCCACTGAATTATGAGGAGACTGAGGCACAGAGAGGTTATGTAATTTGCTCTAGGCCATACAGGTGGTAAGTGACAGAACAAGTATGAGATCTCAAGTCAGCCAGACACTGAGTAAACTCAAAATATATTAAAGGTGACAGGACCCAGGCTTGGTGGCACATGCCTGTAATGCCAGCACTCTGGGAGGTTGAGGCAGGAGGATTACAAATTTGAGCCCATCATGGACAACTTAAGTGACTTAGTCTCAAAATAATAAAAATGAACTGGGGATGTAGCTCAGTATGAAGGCCTTGGGTTCAATCCCTACCACCACAACGTGACAGGTTACATTGCATCGCCACCAGAAAAAAACTTTAGAAGCAACCTAAAGGCAAATGCAGTATTGTGTGGTGGTCTTTGGAGGGAGTAAAACCTGGCAGCAGTTATGAGGGGGACCAAGGACTTTGGGGAATGGGCTTTGTGAACAGACTTCCCAATTCTTCAAAGTTGCCTCCTGCAGGTACAGAGGGCCAGCTTGCTTGTGTCACCTGAGGTGTGAGGGTCCGATGCAGGGTGAAGGGGACATGGCATCTCCAAATACAACAGCAAGATAAAGACAAGTAAAGGATCTCCAGGCTCAGAGTCTACCCCAGGCACAATTGTCACAATCCTCTGCCTGCCTCCCCCAGAGCTGCTGACCATTTCTGTCATTTCTTTTTCTGAGGCTTAGGGTCCTTTTCTCCTCCAGCTTCTTTCTGTCTTACTTCCCTCTCAAAGGAAGGAGGCTGGGTAAGTGTTAAGAATTGAATCATGTTCCCCCCTCAAATTCATACACTGGAATCCTAATCTCCAGTACCTCTCTGACTATGACCTTATTTAAGAATGAGGTCTTTGCAATGGTAATCAATGAAGGTGAGGTCACTAGGTGGTCACTAGTGTCTCATCCACCATGTCTTTCTAAAAAGGAGAAATAGAGAAAGAAAGTCACACAGAGGGAAGACAATGGCAAAACACCATCTAAAACCACAGAAAGGCACAGAAGGGGTCCTTCCTTCACAAACCAGAACAAACCAGCCCTGCTTGGTCCCATCCCTCTCTACCTTGATGGGCTTCCAGCTTACAGAACTTTGCAAGAAAAAGTTTCTGTGGTTCAAGCCACCACATATATGATACTTTGTCACAGCAGCCCTAGACAATGAGTGTGGTAAGTATTTTATATCCTGAAGTCGCATCCCTGCCGTGATCTGCGTATGTCCACAGATGACTGTGGAAAGAAAGGTAGGGGATGAATAAGGAACTGGGAGGCCTGAGAGATCTTTGCTTGTGTCTGTCCGTGTGTCTCCCCTGGGATGAACCCGATTCATTCGCTCAGTCCTAAGTTACTCTTTATTGTGGAGCAGGTACTTGGGAGACAGCTCTACACCACTGGACACACTTGTCATCAAGAAGCTCACAGGGAAAGGTGAGATAGGAGGGAAAGGTGACAATGGACTTGTGTTTCCAGATCTCTGATTCCTCTAAAAGGCTGAATGTGGGCTCTACGATCCTTGCTCTTGTCCTGTTTTCCTTTTCATGTCTGTTCCTACTCATGTTAGAGTACAGGTCCAGTATCCCTTATCCAAAATGCTTGGGACTATAAAATGTTTTGGGTTTCAACATTCTATTAGACTTTGAAATATTTGCATATGACAGTGAGGTATCTTGGGAATGGGAACCAAGTCTAAACACAAAATTCATTTGTTTCATGGACATCTTAGACATATAACCTGAAGGTAATTTTATACAATATTTAAAATAATTTTGTGTGTAAAACAAAGCTTCATGGTGTGGAACTTTCCACTCATATTGTCATGTTGGTGCCCTGAAAGTCTCAGCTTGTGGACCATTTCAGATTTCAGATATTCAGGTTGAGGTGCAGAATTTGGATAAACTCTGAGGACGCTGCAGTCTGCTGGTGCAATTTCCCCTGGAGGTTTTTCCTGCTAGAGGCACCAAGGAAGAAATTAATGAAATTTAAGCACAAATAATAAGTATGTGAGGGCCCCACCCTTAGAAGTTCTGAATTCATGAGCCAGGGGCAGGGCCCAGAATGTGGACTTTTAATCAGAAACCCTTTGATGTGATTATAGTTCTGGGACTCTGTGCACCTTGCTTTGGGGAATGCTTTGCTAGGATCTAGGGCCTCTTGCTATTTTTCATTGCATTCCCACAAAATAAAACATGTCAGGAAGGTAACGATTCTTTTGGTGAGATTAGCAAGTCAATCAGAACTTGACTGAACTGAGCTGAACTGGATTCCTGCTACAATAGGTATTGTTGTTTTTAAAAGTGCTTAGATAGATGGTACAGTCCTGAAATCAGCAGTGGATCCCTTTCCTTTTCACTAAAAAGTAGAAGAAAGATCCGCAAGTCTCATGGTGCATCATTAGAATAGATTTCACATGTTTGAACAGCCACTTAGATTTCTTTGATTTTTTTTTTTTAAACAGGGGCTTGTGAATCACATATCCTAGACCCTACCCTGGAACAAGATAATGAGGTAGATATGACGCAGTTGTCACGGTGGTCACCATCAGGTGCCCCACTGGGGATGAAGGGGTAGTGAGCTGCTGTGTGGTCAGTAGCCCTATGAGGGAGTTGATTTGTGGTGTATTCATGCACCAGTTCTGTGCTGTCCATGCACAGTGTTTTGGGGGCGAAACAAGGCAAGGTCTGGCTAGCTGGCCAGGGAGATGTGTGTCTAAGACACTTTTTACACTTTTGGAGACTTTGAGATTAAATAGTATGGTCACATCCAAATGGGGTTATTATCTATGCCTCACCAACCCCATATAACCCACCCCAGCCCACTTGTCAGGCCAGCATTCAGAACAGTACCCAGCCCAAGGAAGCACTTGAAGCATATCTGCAGATGGCTGCTGGTTCTCAGAGTGGCCCCAGACTTGACCACTCCATGTCTGGCATATTTTTGAAATCTCCAAGTGGATTAGATAGAAGGCAGCTGGAGACAGTGATACTTTTTCCTTAGGGATCCTCCTCTTCCTTCAGCTCCATCCAGCTGCTGGCGTTCAGGGCCCAGATCCCAGAGCCAACTTCCCTCCCACTTCTTCTGACTCATATCTTTCATCATGTCTCAGGAGAGCGGCATCTGTCACTCCCTTCTCCTGGTGAGCAGGAGGCCTTGGGCAGAATCTCAGCCAGAACTCAGTGTGGCAGCCAAGACCAGACATAACCCCTGTGCTATCTGCGTGGCTGGGAGGTCGGCTGCTCATGCCCATCCCTGCCCCCCACACACTTGGGTGGAGACACTTGCCTCCTTTCTCAGCCATGTTCCCTCATCCCCCCTTAAAGCCTTAAAAAAGACAAAAGCATTCTTACTTCTTTCCCGCTCTGTCCTCTTTGAGTCATAATTTTGAAGGACGGTGGATGCTGAAGATGGTTGGCTCTGGGAGGAGTGAAGAGTTTTGCGTTTTTGTATAAAGCAGTAAAGGTTGAATGAGGGGTGGACCTGAATTTATGGTCATCAGGATCTTGCCTCCTCTGAAACTCTGCTCTTCTTTCTATGAGATTTCTAGAGAGGATCTTCCCTGGAAATTCAACCAGAGCCCTTGCCAGTGTGTTTGGGAGAGCAAAGCTTACACTCACATGAGCTTTCCAGTACATTCCTATAATTACAGTTTGATTCTACATGGTGATTATTATGAAGCCAATGTAATCACTGCCAAGGAGATAGGGAAGGCTCCACATAAGCCACACCAACACAAGGCTTAGCAAAATCAAGGGTTTTCACTGGATTTCAGAGTAAAGATGGTGATGAGAACAAAAGATAGGGGTTTTTAACCATGAATGCAGAACATTTCCTGATTTTGAGAGAGGAAGAGAGGGAGGGAGAGAAAGAGGGAGGGAAAGAGAGAGAGAGAGAGAGAGAGAGAGAGAGAGAGAGAGAGAGAGAGAGGAAGGAGAGGAAAATGAGACAGAGGGGAGAGAAGAATCTTAAGACTTCGTGGTACTGAGAAGAGTAACTTCCAATGCAGACACCCAAGGTCAACCATTTGCAAGGATTCCAGGATATACAGACTGCCAGGAGGTTGAAATGTAGATTTCCCCAAACTCTTACTCATTTCCAAGTGTTTGTGTAGCTCACCATGTGCCAGGCATTGTCCCCAAGCACTCTACATATATTAACTCATTTAATTAAGTTTCCATTGAGTTTCACAGTTTCTAGATTTATGGAATTCTCACTTAGAGACTTTTAGTAAGAATCCGTGATCACTCCTCACCCGAAGAAGCTCTTGGAACGGTAACAGAGCTTCTAGATTCCAGCCCACACTTTCCCTGTTAGCACCTGCATCCCCATGGCCTGCTCTCTCCCATCCTGGAAGCATTTAACTCTTTGTCTGCTCCATGGAACAGGGACTTGTGAGCAGGAATGGGAGAAGGAGGGCTGCCTGGAGCACGTATAGGCAGCAGATGAAGTAGGGTGGGTGGGGATTAGCAGGCAAATCCTGCTGCCAAATCAGAGGGAAGCTGCTGCCAAATCAACAGAGGCTGTTTCCTAAGATCTACCACTTAAACCAAAGGAGGGGATCTGTCCAAACCGGTGAGAGGGTCTGGCCCAGGCATTGCTAACTAGGCCACACCTTCCCCTTAGCTCATTTCATGGCAGCCCAGCTCAGGGCAGGATCGAGGAGGTTTGGATGAGCTCATGCTCCTCGGAACTCTGGTTAGGAGGGGATCATTTTCCTTGCCAGGGTATTACCCCACTCTTCGAAGGATTGGCTTGGAAGAAGGACGCAAGTCAGGGGTGATGCAATAGAAAGAGGCTGCATGGTGGCTTTGCTTTAACACAGTGACCTGGCTCTGTCCATCTCCAAGAAGTTGCTTTCCTGTTCGCCTTCCTCCACTTGGTGCCATTCAGGTGATTGTGGTGTGACTGTAAGGAAGTGATGGTAGCATTTCCGGTATGCTGACATGTCCTAGGAGCTCTCTGCTGCAGTGGCCAATCCAAGCCCTCTTCCTGAGCAAGGGGTTTGCTGTGAGGGGCCTGGAACAGGGGGCAGATCAAAGTCTGGGACATCATGTCCAGGGAGCCTGTGGTGGACATGAACTGGAAGACACTTCAGACAAGTGGAGAGGTGAGTAATGATGGAGAGGGGCCCAGTTGAGGAAGGAAGAGCCCCAGGCAGCTGCTGGGAAAGCGATAGGCGGTCCATTCTCCCTTTCTTTTTTTCTTTTTTTCTTTTTTTTGGTACCGGGAATCGAACTCAGGGCCTTGCGCTTGCCAGGCCGACACTGTGCTGCTGAGCTATATCCCCAGCCCCCATGCTCCCTTCTTGCTCCCTCTTTGGGGATGGTTGGAGGGCTGACAGGCAGAGAAGGCAAGGCTCCTTTTCTGCCTTGGTGTTCTTATAAAAGGAGGCCAAAAGACCACTGAGTGACATAATCCACACAGAGGACCTACTCACATGCCTGGTATAGTGAAGTGTTCAGTAAGTTAGCTTGCAGGGTTGCATTTTGCTAAGCCAAGTCTTCAGAGATCCTGATAACATTCACTAGTGCTGGGGACCACTCACCAACAATACGTGGTGATATTTGCTTGAAGGCAGCAGAAAGAAGCAGGATACACTTTCTTAATCCTTGCCTAATATGTTTTAGGTCCTGGATTAATAGGTCTGTGCTCATTTTCATGGCACATAAACATGCCCTGTTGTGTTTGAGCAATGATGAGAAGTCTAGTTTCAGTTCTGAGCATCTGAAAGAGAACTTCCCAAGCAGGGCACTTGTGTCTGGCTGTACTCACGGTGGTTTAATGCCTGAATTGGGAAGGAAATGGAAGAAGCCTGGCTGTATATTTGGAATTCTAGGGTTTCTTGGTGGGTGTGGGAGTGGGGAGAGGTGGCAGGAGGGGGCATGAGGAGTTGGGAGGGAGAGAGGAGGAGGATTATCTCTATAAAGTGTTCTGTAACTGCCCCATATTCTAATACCTTGTCTGAAATACTTTGAGATTCCTGCCTATATAGTAACCAAAGAATGATAAAATTCTTTTTTTTTTTTTTTTTTTCTTTTTCTTTCTTGAAGCCATTCTCTTAACCTGTTCTCGCATCCATAAGCCTGTCTGGTCTAGAGGCCTAGAGAGAGCAATGACAGAAGCTGGGTAACTGCACGATGGAAGGCCTTGCTTGGTGCTCAGTTACATTCCAAGAAGCTGTAGGCAGGAGGGGCAGCAGTGGCCTCCGGGTCTCCTCTCCCATTACCACTGGACAGAGGTGCTTGCTGTTTCCTGACAAGACCAACAAGGGACTCCAGCTGTGAGGAACTGGAAGCCATGGGGAACTGGAAGCCATGGGGAACTGGAAGCCATGGGGACCAGGTCTGCAACAGCAGTACTCCAACGCCCCAGCGGCCCAGCAGCCCTCTGGGGTATAGACTCAGCTGCTCTGTGAGTGGAGGACCAGGAGCCAGATGCGCACAGTGAAGCCTTCATTCCTGTGATGGTGAGAGGTCAAGGGGGCTTAGCACACAGGAGCCCTCCATGGGTTTCAGGATGTTTTAATGTAGCAGTTCTGAACTCTGCTACTTACAGACATCAATTTAGTTACAGGATCCAACCTGTGAAGCATGTTCCCAGCTAGCATCCCTCCTGTTTGGACCTGGCTGCATTTATGGATATCACTTCTTATTTTTCCTTCCCCTGACACAGTTGTTCTCAGGTGTATATATTTACAGTTAAACACTGGGAGTTGTATCCATTCTTTAATTTCTTCACACATTCGACACACTTTTCTGAGCACCCACTACCCCTGAGTAGCGGCCCTTGGAGCAAAGAGTGAAAGACTGTGGTTCCACCCTCGGCGAAAAGAGAGGGACAGAGGAACAGCTCCAACACAGTGTGGTCCCCACTGTGATGGAGGTGTGTTCAATGACTAGTGATAGATGAAGAAATGAACAGGATCAGCTCTGGCCATGGGAGACCTGGGGGGAGGGGAGGTGCTTGAGCCGAGACTCCTCAGACGGGC
This sequence comes from Erethizon dorsatum, assembly GCA_028451465.1. Taxonomy (NCBI): domain Eukaryota; kingdom Metazoa; phylum Chordata; class Mammalia; order Rodentia; family Erethizontidae; genus Erethizon; species Erethizon dorsatum. The sequence goes on from CM051826.1 coordinate 10,594,305, forward strand.
AAGGGGCAGTGGGGCAGAGGAGCTATTTCAGCCAGACGACAAGCTTCACATTAAGGCACTGGAATCTTTAGAGCACGGGTTATTCCAGGATGGAGAGTAGTTATGGGTGTTGAAGTGTCACGTTCGATGGGAGCCATGATGTGAGTTGAGGTTGGAGAGGAATGAAGAAACCAAGGTCACAGAAGAAAGACGCATCTCATCCTATTGGCAGTAAGGAGCCCAGGAAGAATTTTAAGTACATGGGGAATAAGATGATCATATTTACATGTTGGAAAGACGACTTCGGGAGCATGTGGAAGATGTATTATTGAGGACTTCAATTGGAGCCAAAAGACAGGAGCATTTGCAAAATTCCAGACAAGGAACCTGGGAACAGTGGTGTTGAATTTTGATGGAAAGGGAGCCATTGACTTTTGAGATTTTGGGGAGATGAGATCACTCTCATGAGTGCAAGAGGAAGTACTGTTCAAGGTGGTGCTTCATCCTTGGTCCACAATGGTGGTTGGTAGTTCTATTCTCAGAGTTAGGGAGATGAGAAAAGTGGGCAGTTGGGAAGAGTAGGATTGTTGGAGGAGTATTTGACATGCAGAGTCTGAGATATGCAAAGTCCAAGGGTCAGTGCCCAGCAGGCCACTGGGCATGGAACCCAGGAGAGAAACCTGACTGGGATGGTCCCTGAGAAGTTATTAGTACATGGGTGGTGTCTAAATTCTGTGCATGGTTGAGTTACCATAGGAAAGGGCAGAAGAGAATGGAGCCTTGAGAAACACCAAGTTTTGGAGAGATGGATAAAGAAAGAGAAGTTCATGTTCAGGCAAAGAAGGAGGAGCCAGAGAAGAGAGAGGATGAGGAGAGACCAGAAAGCATCCACAGTGGGAGTAGGAGACACTCAAAGATGGGTGTTTTGGGCAATATGGCAAACAGAGCAAAAAGGGCTAATAAGATTGTTGGAAAGCAGTCTTGTATTTGAGAGCTAGGATGTCACAAGTGACCTTAGAGAGAGGTGCTTTGTAAGAAGCAGAGCAATTCCAAAGAACTGAGGGCATCACTGAAAGATAAGAAAGGAGATATGTAGGCTCATTTAAGAGAAGAGGAAGAGAGAAAGAGAGAGAGAGAGAGAGACAGAGAGACAGAGAGACAGAGAGAGAGAGAATTACTCAGAATCAATGAAAATTTAATAGATGTGTAAAGTAGAAAACACTTGAGGATGTTAATACAATGAAAGGAAGAAGCCAACAAAGAGAGAGAAAAATGTAGGAAATATTGGGATCAACTGTTTGCAGGAAATGTTGGAAGAAATGGGCACAAGTGCATGGATTGGATTGGTCCTGGACACAGAGAAGATGCAATCTGTACCAAGGATCTGCGGAAGAGGAGGAGGACACAGGTGGGGCTGCACATTGAGTGAGGAAGTTTACCTCTGGCTGCCTCTGTATTTTTCTTCAGTGAAATAGGAAACAAGGTCGTCTTCTTCTTCAGAACTGATGACAGGAAGGGCTGAAAAGTCTGGCACTGCAGCTGAGAACAAGGGATGGCCCTGACCAGAACACTGGGAGGATCGCTGAGTACTGTGAGAGATTCATTGAGATTGGGTCTCTGGATCCTGCCATGTGTGGGGACTCCACAGTGGTCACATCCATGGGGACATGGAGTGAAGCAGACCCGTGGTTGGCCTGGTCCTTATGTGGGGTTGAAAGTAGAAAGAAGCAGTATTATTGGTGTCACTGCCACAAGAGTGGTCATGGTCAAATGGGCTTGGATGGGAAGAAAATGGCACTTGGAGAGAGGTGACACATTGGAAGGAAAGGGAGGAACCGAGTGTTTGGAGATCATGATGAGGTGAGAAAATGGGAAAAGAGAAAGAGCTGGAAAGATAGGACAATGTGTCAGAGATCTCGAGTTTTAAAATGTCAGAGGTGGGGTTATTTTGGATAATGGCAAAGTGTCTGGAAGAGAGGGCATGTGAGGAACACCAGTAGTGAAAAAGCTTCAGATTGCAGTGGCTGTAGAGACCCCAGATCTTGAACAGCTCTGGGATGGTGCAGGGTTGCCATGGAGAGAAGCCAGGAGGCAGGAAGTATGAGACCACGGAGCCCAAGAGGTCACAGACGAAGTGCTTAGTTTGGGATGGAGACTCACCAAACTTGAAAGCCGGAACTCTCATTGACCATGGTCTCCTGATTTAAATGGCCAGGGTTAAGGATGGTCCCTTCCTCTTTCCTGCCTCATTCTGCCAGGCCAGACCCTGTGAGACTGCTCATTTTAACAGCAAAGAGGCAAAGTGAGCTATTTCCATTGTACAGAGAAATGGAAACTCCAACAAGAAGAGCATCAACGACTTGCCCAGAATGTCACCCCTGAAGTGCTGACCTCAGTTTGTCACTTCATCTCCCTCTTCCTCCCCTTGGCTGCTTCTCTGGAGTTTAACCAATTGCGGTGCAGCCTGGTCACCAGGGCCCCCTTGCTGCGTGCCCTCTAGAGAACTGGCATTTAGTTGTGGTACAGGGATGCAGAGGGGAATTTTCCTACTTGGCAGAGTGGTGTGAAAATCAGGAGGGAGTGTTTTTCTTGCACAGCAACAAGAGGTATCAAATCATTCCTTTTTCTCTCTCCCATCCAGTGCTGTTGCTATTTACAGAGATTTAACTGTTCCATAACAATACCTTTTGCTTGGAAAGGCCTTCCAAAAATATCCCTCTGTTTTTCACTTCAGAGGTAGACACACTCGGGTCTTTTTCCGTTGCCACTTCTTAGGCACTGATCTCCTACCAACCTGAACTCTACCTAGATGTGAGGGCCCCGAAGATTGGGATTCTTCTGTCTTATTGATAGTACAAACCTTTATACTCTTCCAGCCCTTGGCACACGGCAAGTGTGTTTGTTGAATGAATGGATTAAACATATTAGAGTGTCTACCACTCTAAATTGGGGGTTTTAAGGCTTGAAAAATTATACCAAACCCTTGTCTCTTAGCCATCACTCCCTGGGTTAAAGGTAACAAAGATGGGAGAAGGTAAAAGAATGAGAGTCCAAGATACTTGAATTTAATGTTGGCTTTCCCATTGGCTGTGTACCCTCAGGTAAGCCTCTGAACCTCTCTGGATCCCAGTTTCCTTATATACAAATCAAAAGAAATAATACCCTCTTTGTTTGATTATGCAGAGGGTTATATGTATTACACATAGCCAATAGTGGAAGTATAAGGACTAATCAATCACGGGAAGACTTTCTTCATGGCTCTCAACAGGGCATCATCTACCCAGGTCCCAGGACATACATCTCTGAGAGTTTGGAGTAGTCACGCAACATCTCCTAAAGGTATGGGGCAGCACAGTGCTTGGACGGAATTAACCTGGAATTGATTTCATGGCCAGGACTGAGTACTGTACAAGGCACACTGCTCAGATGCCCATGTGGGTGAGCTGGGGATGAAGGGGGTACACTGTAAGTCATGGTCCATCTTGTCCTGAAACAGGAGTTTGGTTAAGAAGAGGACAAGGAGCCAGTAAGGGAAAGTGGTAGTGAGGGCCAGGAGCCTTGAAGGTGAAGGAAATAATAAGGTCAGGAAGGAAAACTTTTTGAATACTCACCATGTTCCAGATACCGGGCTAGTTGCTTTGTACTTGCATGTCTTTCAGTTCTTCAGTAAGACCACCTCAAGGAGTTGAGTAAGCCAGAATCCTAGAGAAAGGGAATTCTGGATACATCAGTTTTACAGCTACCCATGACTTAAAATATATATAAATATAAGTCAATCTGTTCAAAGCTGCTTTATGCAAAGGGAAGCAAAAGAAACTGGTGCCACCATAGATGGAGTGTTTTGAGATAGCCTCTGGTCTAACGATAGACTGTAAGCCGTAAGAAGGCAGGGACCCCATTTATTTGGTTCATTCCTTGTTTGGCACTTAACAGATAGATGATAGGTATTCGGCGTAGGATCTGACATTTGGTTTGGAGCTGTGGTGGCCATTTTACGGTCAGAGGTAAAGTGAAAAGAATTTCAGGGGAAGTGACCCCACAGCACTGACACATTTGAGCTGCTAAATTAACCTGCCCTGGGTCCACTTGTCTTCAGACTTCTTACCCCATGGCATAATTAAGTGTTCTTATTTAAAAGTCATTTTTTTTCCTGTTTTTTTTTTTTTTTTTTCCAAACTTATGTCCAGAAGCTAAATACGAGCTTGGACTTCATGTTTGTGCTGTGCTTATGCCATTGCAGTTATACTTTTTAAGAGCACCAACAAGAGACTAATGACAGGCACCTATTTCTTGGGGGGGGGCTGGATTCCCAGCAGTGTGGGTGGTGGAGAATGATCCTGGCAGTCCTGTGTTTGATTTGTCAGGGTGCCACATGGAGTTGGGTGCCAGGGCCATGTTACATGATCCGGACCATCTTGTCGACCTGCCTGTTGCCATGGCACATGGTGAGCTGGTATTTGAGAAGCATAGTCAGCATTCTTGCCTCTCTGGGGGCATTTTATGAAGGAAGTCACTTGAACTGGTCCCCTGTGTGTGTCCCTTTTTCCTTTTCTTTCTGTTGGACCTATTGTCTCTCCCACCTATTCGGGTGTGAGGAGATGTCGGTCTGTTTTGGGGTTTTAGTAACAATGCAAGGAAGAAGAGAGAGTCTGGTGAGCCCATGTTTAGCTGTGATGCTGAGAAGCATTTGGGACTTGGGGGTGTGTACATCCGTATGTCAGGAAGATGCAGCAACCCATCTTCTGTCCCTTAGCATATTACCCAGTCCTGGGAAGAGTCACTGGTAATCACTTTATTCCCTCTATAGTGACCCCAAAGAGTCAAGATAAAGGGGTCAGACAATAAGTCCTGAGAGGTGGCTGAACAACTGCTTCTGACCGTTGTTCATATGGGACAGCTTGTCTGTCAGAAGAAAGGAACTCTTCCTGCTAAGTCATTGCCACTGCCCAATGGCTGAAGTTCGATGTTGTACTAAGAGGAGGGGGCAGAGCTTGCAGGTGGGAAGGCAGAGAGCTGTAGCGCCCACATGTGAAGCCTGGCTTGGATGAGTCAATCCAGGAGAAGGGAATAAGCAGAGACTTCCTGGAAATCAGACAGAGGGAGAGTAGCATGAGACTGGAGGAGAGGCACGGCCACATCAAACACACAAAGCCTGTCTGCTTCACAGTTGTTAATCATCCCTAGCACTTGAAGAGGAGGAGGAAGGCATCTCTCTGGGACCCTCATGTTTCCCCTATGCTACATTGACACAAAGTTACACAGTTGAGTCTGGGGTACTCAGTTCAAGCTCAGGGCCTATAGATTGTAATCAACCTTCTGTCTCGATAGAACTGCACCATCCAATTCTCTTTGGCCACTGTTGCATTTTGATATCTCTATCATGTTTACTTACCAAGTCTTTTTATTTTCTTGATTTTTATTTTGAAACGACTTCAGACTTTTGGAAAAACTGCAAATAGAGCACAAAGACTTTTTCCCCAAGAGACATTTGAAAGTGAGTCGCCAACATGATAGCCCATCACTGAGAAAACACTAGCTGTTGTTTCTAAGAATTGCACAATTCCCAGCATAGCACATGTATGTAGCTACCTCCTACAGCCCAGCTGCCTCCACTGGACCTTAACCTTGACATCTGCTGCCACTTAGTCCTCAGAGCCCATTCACAGCACACCACCAGTCTTTTACTATTTTTAAAATTTGAGACAGGGTCTTGCCAAGTCATTAAGTTGCCCAAGCTTGGCTCAAACCTATGATCCTCTTGCCTCAGCCCCCCAGAATGCTGGGATTACAGGTATGTGCCACCATGCCCAGCTTTCAATGTCTTTCTTTATGTCAGTATGTGGACTCAAGGATTCCTGTCATACTCGTTAGTCATTGCCATTATTTTGTCACTTGTCCTGTTGCTCAAATGCCCCAGATTTGGTGGGGGTACTCCTTCGGGTGAGCTGCTGTGCCCTTTGACATGCCATCATCATTTTTTGGAGCACCTCCTTGATTTATGGAACAAATCAATGGTCCAGGCTTATCTTGTCCTTTCCCTGCCCCAGCCCTGAGATCTGCCAATCCTCTAGGGAGCCTTGATCCCTTTCAGAGGAGAATACTACGTAAAGAGCAGATTTGGGAACAAAGCATGCTCATTTCTGTGGGGTGTTGTTACTCCCAGGCCCTCCCAGTAGAATTGTGTGTGTGTAGACACACTAGTATGTGGACAAACATACACCATACATATTGTACTCATATTTCCAGGTTTATTTAGTTCTGATTCTATATGTACTAAAAACTATAAATTTATGTTATTATTCCCATTTTCAGCCCTATTCCCATGTTTCATTCTATTTTTCTCCCTTTCTACAGTTGGAATTCTCCACCCACCATGACGAATTTGGAATTTGGTTCTTGTTACTTAAGTCCATTCACCTCTTTGATGGATCCCCTGGAAAAAACCCACCTCTCGTTACCGTGGTCACCCCATTCTCCACTTATTGGTTATTTGTCTGAGATTCCAACTTAGCAAGATGCCTTGTATGTTCTCTAAGACCCCATACTTACATCTAAGCCGTGACTTCCAGCTCCAGGGAAGAGAGGCCTTCTATTCCTCTTCCAACGTACAGTGGTTCTTTAATGATTGAATTAGTATTGTGTGTTGCTTTTATTGTTTGGGTCAGTGCTTTATTTCTACAACCTTTTTCTTTCTACCTGGGCTCCCATACCCCATGTGGGGCCTCTCCCTGGGTATAGACACGTTCTTCCCCCTTTGGGCCTTACCTTTGATCTTGCGTCCTCGTAGGTGGACAATTTCACTAGTGACTTTGGCCCTGATGTGTTCGGGATGGTAAGGGGATGAAGGAAAGGAAGGGGTGGAGAAAACCATGCCTGGTTTATGCAGTGAGAATTTAGTGCCCATAGTGTATGAAACCATGGGAGATGTTTGGTCCATTGAATCTATTTTTTAAAAAAAATCTTTTTAACCGATACACAAAACCGTGGAACTGTGAGAAATGCCTGGGAGTTCTGAGAAGCAGGGGGTGTGATGGGAGGCCAAGGCCATCCATGCCCCTGGCCTGGCTTGTCTAACGCCATGGGGCCACAGAGGTCTTCTATTCCTTTTCCGACATACGATGGTTCGTTAATTACTAAACTAGTATTATGTGCTGTGTTTTTTGTTTGGGTCACACTTTATTTCCACAGTCTCAAAGACTTTTACAGTCTGGCTTCATCCTGTTGAGGTCTGGGAAAAGAGTAGCACCCACGGCTCTCTGAGCTGAGGGCACATCTGCTGCCACCACTGGAAGATTTGGGATTAACCTGCAAGACCAAAGGAATGTCTCACTCTGCCGCCAGAGGAGATTTTGTTTTGTGAGCCATGTGTCCTGGTCTCCCCATCACTCTTAGGCATTGGCACCAGCTCTTTTCTCTGATATATCTCAAATATTTATCTGATATATCTCTGATATTTCTCTCATATATCTCTGATATACCCCATTGCCTGTGCTGCTGTTTGGTACACTTGGAGGAGGAGACAGAGTAGGTGCCACCACATGCTAATAACTAGGTGGGAGGGACACAGGGAGAAAAAACAATGAGTGCAAAATGAAATCCAGTAATGCCACACCTAAAGTGACAAATGGCAGCTTTCCACATCACATTTGGGTTTTATGAACTTCCACTATTTGGCTTGAACTTGATATGGGAAGGTGGGGGACAGCTAGCTTTCTTCTCTGAGTCACAGGAGAGAAAGAGCATGGCTCCTTGGGGGCTTCTAAAGGCCAGAGCTAGAGGACTCCAAGTTGTGCCAGGGAAGTGTGGTATAGAAGTTCCCACCTCCACTCTATCACATGCCTTCTCACTCCAAGATTCTTTAGTGATGCAAATCCTTCCCCCCAGAACACAGCGGCATGGTCATAACTTGTTAAATACCATAATTAAAATAGTTCTCTTATTAACTTCATGATAACACTTCTTTTTTTTTTTTCCTCCCCTGAAATTGCATGTTAGCATTTTGTTAATTAAATTTCCAGTTCCAACAGCCCTGCCATGGGATTTACGGGGGCCCTTCTTCCTGGGGGAGTGGGAAGGCTGCTCAGCAGGTCAGACATGTTCTCATCTTTTCTGGGGCCAGACATATCTTCTGCTAGGTTTAGAGAAGAAAACAGAAGTGCTAGTTAAGAGTCTATAAGGTAGCCAGATCCAGCAGATAAAATAAAATTAAAGGACGTTTGAATTTCAGAAGAATGATGGATAATATTTTCAGCATAAGTATGTTCCAAAGATTGCATGGGACATACTTATCCCGAGCACGGACTGGTTATTTCTCTGAGATTCCAACTTAGCAAGATGCCTTGTATGTTCTCTAAGACCCCATACTTACATCTAAGCCGTGACTTCCAGCTCCAGGGAAGAGAGGTCTTCTATTCCTCTTCCAACGTACAATGGTTCTTTAATGATTGAATTAGTATTGTGGGTTGCTTTTATTGTTTGGGTCAGCGCTTTATTTCCACAACCTCAAAGAATTTTACAGTGATGTGTTTTGTTAATAGGGGTGTGATGACTAATGGGATCCATTGCTCTCTTAATTGTTTAAACAATGTCTACTAAGTACCAGGTGCTGCAAAAGAGGCTGGAGATGCTAAAATTAAGACAAGACCTTGACCTCAGGGAACTTGCTGCTCAGAGCAGGCATCTTTTGGCTCACCAGTTGGCTTTATAAGTAAAATTTTATTGGGCTACAGCCACACCCATGTGGCGACTATTGATCACGGGCGCTTTCACTTGCAGTAAATGAGTTGAGTGGCTCTGACAGAAACTGTGTGGCCTGAAAGCCTGAACTATTTACTTTCTGGCCTATGACACCGAAGTTAACTGAACCCTAAAATGAACAGGGGTGATAAGAGAGATGCAAGAAATGTGTGAGGAGTGCACTGAAGATGGTTCTGAATTTTGTTCCTGAGCCATTGGAGGAGTGGAGCCTACACTGGAGCTGAGTTGGAAGGGCCTTGTCACTGGGTTAGACCGGGAGAGGGTTCGGGTCCCCAACAGAGGCCGTGGCACTCGCAAAGGCACAAAGTACCATCCTGGTCATGTGGGATTCCAAGGACCTTATGAGGGTCTTTCTCAATAGGTCAAATATTTACATGTGGACACTTGTATCATGCACAAAGGAGGTTTTGAAGTCAAAATTAGAATTCATATCTCCTCAGAAGTTAATGAAGGCTCAAACGTAATTAAACTTTCAAAATCTGCAAGAAGGCAGTGAAAGGGTCAGGATTCCCGTGCAGGGGGCTCATTGATAGGTGCTTGCTCCCCAGTGCCCTCCCAGCACACTGTGCGGTGGGCATGCCCACCTGGTATGACCGGTGTGTGCTGGTGGCCCTCTGAGCATCATGAAGCACTGTCTGGAGACATTTTTGGTTGTGTCAACTTTGAAAGGAAGTGGCACTGGTACCCACTGGATAGCGGTCATGGATGGTGATCAACATCCTCAGATGCACAAGACAGTCCCCCGACCAAGAATGATATGCTCCGAATATCAATAGTGCCAGGATGGAGAAATGCCCATGCCCAACACAAACAAAGAGGAATACTTATCATGTGCTTGTTGAACTGTTTTTCCAGTTGTGTGTTTAGGGAATGGGGAGAAATTTAGAGTTACTAATGAGTAGGGTGTCATGGTGGAAGATGGTGCTAGAACATAAATAAGAATTGGATTGCATGCATGGTGGTTTCATTGATTTCAAAAGCCTTAGGAATATCAGGGAGGCATTTTAGTGTAGGAAGATCTCAGTAGGTGTGTTGGTTGGTGGGTTACCCTGATGGCATAAGAAGGGACGTGGGTGGGGAAAGATATCAGGTGGCCTCCATTAGACACTGGCAGTGCAAGAGAGAGGCAGAAGCAATTTTGCCAGAGGTTAGAAGGTGGACCTAGCCAGATTTGGGTGTGTGAGGTGAGAGAGAGGGTCATGAAGATACTTGTTTGAACAATTACAATGTTGGCTGAGGTAAGGAGTACAGGAGAGCAGACCAGGTGTGTGCATAGGTGGAGGAGGAGGTGGAAGGATGATGATGTTGGATTTGCTACTTTGGAGGAGGTGGCTCTAGGATTGATTCTCTGTTCCCATGTAGCAATTTTCAGCAAGCCACTGGAAAATTAATCCTGGAACCTAGAAAATAAGGGCTGGAATGAGAAGGTTGATTCATGCATGTATATTCCTCCCATCGATACTCATTCTTCCTTGTATAGTTTATCCATTCTCCTCACCAAATTAAATCGCCAAGGTGTGAGATGGTGGAGAACTCACCAGCTCAATTAGATAGGGTCTGAATTCTGGCTTTACTGTGTACTAGCTGTATAATATTAGAATGTCATTTTACTTCTTTGAACTATAAAATTTCCTCTTGTATAAAATGGGGAGAATACTAGCTACCTTAAGGGCTGGTGTGAGGATTACAGGTGAAGCATGTGGACTGCCTTCAGTAAAGGTAATAGTTTATTTCTTTTAATACTTTATTTACACACACACACACACACACACACACTAATATAGTTTTGAAAACCTTGATGTTGTCTTCAATGGAAAAACTCGTTCATTGTAAATACTCATCACACTTTACATATATATTTTGTTCATTCTTTATTCTGTCTGACTGCTATGTTTTGATCCAAAACTCTGAAATGGAGGAACAGAGACAAGGAAAGCACAAAAGAAGGAAATTACTATTGCATTTTCTTCATGTCCTGGTATAACAAACTACTATCAAAACTTTTCTTCCAAGATTTAGCCCAATCATAGCTCTTTCTCAACACTTTTTCTTTAGGAATGTTGATTTTGGTTTAGGGTTTCCATCTCTTTTTGGACATTAGGGTTAGAGACCAAGTGATGGCCTATAAGAGCTGCTTTTGGATAATGGGATCCCCATCATTCATCAAAAAAATTTTTTTATTGACTTTTAGGGAGTGATCAGTGAAAGAAGTAAGCTAATCAATTCAGTTTTAGATACCGGCTGAACTGGGAGAAAATATTTGGAATAGATGTGGGTGGGCGTGTATCTCTGTGATACAATGATTTTAACTCTTTTGGGAAGATACCTAGGAGGGAGGATAGCTGGGTCAAATAGAATTTGTACTTTTAAGTTTACGAGAAATCTCCATGCTGATTTCCATAATGGTTATACTAGTTTACATTCCCACCAACAGTGTAGTAGAGTTCCTTTTTCCCCACATGCTTGCCAGCATTTGTTATTTTTAGATTTTTTTGATGATAGCCATTTTTTTTCTGTGGTAAGATGGTATTTCAGTGTAGTTTTAATTTGCATTTCTCTGATAGCCAGCAATGATGAACATTTTTTTTCATGTATTTATTGGGCATTTGTACTTCTTCTGAGAAGTGCCTATTTACTTTGCTTGTCAATTTTTTGATTGGGTATTTTATTTTTTGGGGGGGTCTAATTTTTTTGAGTTCTTTATAGATTCTTGATGTTAGTCCTGTCTGTGGAATAGCTGGCAATTTTTTTATCCCTTCTGCAGATTGTCTCTTCACTCTGTTGGTTGTTTTCTTTGCTGTTCATTAGCTTTTTAATTTTATTTGATCCTATTTGTGGAGTCTCAGTATTATTTCTTGTTCCTTTAGGGTTCTCTGTTCAGAAAGTCCTTGCTTACACCTATGTCTTCAAGAGTTGTACCTATTTTTTTTCCAGCAGACTATATGTTTCTTTTTTAACATTTAGATCTCTGATCCATTTTTATTTTAGTTTGGCACATGGTGAAATATATAGGTCTAGACTCCATCTTCTGCATATGGATATCCAATTTTCCCAGCACAATTCATGAAAGGGGCTATCTTTCCTCCAGTGTATGTATTTGGCCCCTTTGGTAAAGATCACATAGCTGTCTGGGCTTGGGGTTGTTTCTGCTTCTTCTATTCTGTTTCATTGTTCCATATGCCTGTTTTGGTGCCAATAACATGCTTTTTAATTTAATTTAATTTAATTTAATTTTTTAAGTGGTGATGTAAATTTAATTGAATTGATTGATTGACTGATTGATTGTGGTGTTGGGGATCACTACCAGGGCGTCACAAGTGCTCTACCTTTGAGCTACATCCCCAGCCTGGAGGTGCATATTTTAAAACTTGGTAAATGACAGCATTTTTGGTGGTGAAAGCCAGAACTTAAGAGTTGCCTACTGGTAATCCCAGCACTCAGGAGGCTGAGGCAGGAGGATTGCCATGAGTTCTAGGCCAGCCTGGGCTACATAGTGAGTTGAGAGCCAGCCTGAACTACATAGCGAGACTACATAGCAAAAACAAAACAAACAAACAAAAAAGAGTTGCCTAATTTGAACCTCAATTCTAACATTTACATACTGTGGCTATCTTAGGCAAGAATCTGCTTCTTCATTATTGAATATTAATATTAACACCTACCATAAAAAACACCATTGTGGAAAGTATTCTTGTTGTTATGTCCGTGTTGGTAGGAAGAAGAAATAGATTTTGAGAATGATCATTCTCCTAGTGATGACATTTTTCATATAATTCCTGGTTGCCCATAGCAAACACCCTCCTCAAATTCATTCAAGGCAAAAAAGAAAGGGCTGCGCTTATTGGCATGATCCTGGCAGGCGTGAGATATTTTAAGGAAATAGGCCTCAAAGGTCAGGAGCCAGGGATGTGGTGGGCATCTGGAAAAATCCAAAAGTCTTTGTGTCCTGTCCACTCCTTTTGGTTAGAATTTCTGAACTGCTGACTAGTAATGAATTGGGTATCACAGGGTCAGGGTTGGGAGAAGAGGGACACATAGTGAAATCTTGTACAGAAAGTCCTCCCCGGCCTTATTTTATATTTTATTTCATTTTATTTTATTTATTTTGAGACAGGATCTCACTATGTAGGCCTTGAACTCACAGTGATCCTCTTGCCTCAGCCTCCCAAGTGCTGGGATTAGGCGTGTGCCACCACACCCAGCAAACCATGCTGTTTTAATCATTGAAGCCATATTGTATAACTTCAAGTCTGGGATTGTGATACCACCTGGTTTGCTATTGTTACCCAAGATTGCTTTTGCTATTCTGGGTCTCATCCGATTCCATATAAATTTTAGGATTGTTTTCTCTAGCTCTGTGAGAAATGACGTTGGTATTTTAATTGGGATTGGATTAAATCTGTGTATCAGTTTTGGATGTACAGCTACTTTGACTCTGTTGGTTCTGCCTATCCAGAAACAGACGGTTATTTTTCCATTTTCTTTTGTCTTCCTTGATTTCCTTTTTCATTGTGAAGTAATTTTCATTGTACAGGTCTTTCACTTCTGTATTTAGGTTAATATCTGAGTATTTAATTTTTTTGATGCTATTGTGAATGGTATTGTTTTCCTAATTGCTTTTTCATTGAGTTCATTATTTGTGTATAGGAATGCTGTTGATTTTTAGGGGTTTATTTTGTATCTTGCTACACTGCTGAATTTGATCATCAATTCTAGGAGTCTTTTGCTAGAGTTTTGGGGGTCTTGTAAGATGATGTCATCTGCAAATAATGATATTTTGAGTTTGTTCTTTCCTATATGTATGCCTTTTATTTCTTTCTCTTGCCTGATTGCTCTGGCTCATGTTTTGAATACTATGTTAAATAGCAATGGTGATAATGGATGTCCTTGTCTTGTTCCTAATTTTAGAGGAAAGCCTTTCGGCTTTTCCAATTTAATATGATATTGGCAGTAGGTTGGTCTTAAATGGCTTTTATCATGTTGAAATAAGGACCTTCTATATGTATTCTCTTCAGAGTTTTTTTTTTTTTTTTAATCATGAATGGATGTTGGATCTTGTTAAAGGCTTTTTCTGCATCTATTGAGATGATCTTGTGATTTTTATCCTTGGTTCTCTTTATGTGATGAATTATATTTATTTGTGTATGTCTGTATCCCTGGGATGAAGCTTACTTGGTCATGGTGTATGAACTTTTTGATGCTTTGTCACGTTCTGTTTGCCATGGATTTTTGCATCCATGTTCATTAGAAATTGGCCTGTAGTTCTCTTTTCTTGGCTGGAATCTTGCCTGGTTTTGGGATCGAGACAATGTTAGCTTCTGAGAATGATTTTTGAAGTACTCCTTCCCTCTCAATTTCATTAAAAAGTTTGAGGAGTCTTGGTGCTAGATCTTCCCTGAAGTTCTTGTAAAATTCAGCTGAAGATCCATAAGGCTGTGGGCTTTTCTTAGTTGGTAGTTTTCTTTTTTATTACTGCTTTAATTTCATTCCCTTTTATTGGATTATTCCAGATTTTTAAGTCTTCTTGGTTCAGTTTTGGCAGTTTGTACGTATCTAGGAATCTCTGTTTCTTCTGAGTTCTCCATTTTGTTGGCACATATGTGTGTACAGTAGTTGCTAATAATTTTTTGGATTTTGACAGTATTCATTGTGATTTCACCTTTTCCATTTCTAATTGTATTAATTTGTGTCTTTTCTTTTTTTGGTAAGGTTGACTAAGGGTTTGTCTATTTTATTTATTCTTTCAAAGAGGCAGCTCTTCAATTCATTACTTCTTTGTATTGCTTTTTGTAATCTTCATTTCATTAATTTGTGCTGTGATCTTTATAATTTCTTTCTTTGCACAAGCTTTGGGCTTGGAATGCTCTTGTTTTCTGAAAACTTGAAATGCATCTCATTAGGTTATTTATTTGGACTTGTTCTATTTTTTCTGATGTGGGCATTCACCATTGTAAACTTCCCTCATAGGACTGCTTTCATTATGTTCCATAAGGTCTGGCATGTTGTACTGATATTACCATTTAACTCTAGGAATTTTCTTTTTTCTTCCTTAATTTCTTTTTTGACCTATTGATTATTCAATAGTGCGTTGTTTCATTTTCATATGTTTGCATAGTTTCTGTGGTTTCTTTTACTATTGATTTCTGGTTCTATTGCACTGTGATCTGATAATGTGCATGTGAAAATTTTGATTCTTTTGCATTTGCTTCAGCATGCTTTGTCCACCTGTATGTGGACTATTTAGGAGAAAGTACCATGTGTGGCCGAAAAGAATGTGCATTCTGTTGTTGTTGGGTGGAACACTCTATATTTATCTATTAAATCCACTTGTTCAGAAGTTTGGTTCAACTCTGATATTTGTTGATATTTTTGCATAGTTGATTTATTCATCTGTGATAGTGAGGTATTAAGATCCCCCACTATAATCATTCTCGTGTTTATATGAACTTTTATGTCCAAAGATTTTTTTATGTCATAGTTTTTATGTCTAAAGTTTGTTTTATGAAATTGGATGCATCCTGGTTTGGTGCATATTTGTTTGTAATTATCTCTCCCTGTTGAATAGTTCCATTAACTAGTATGTAATGTCCTTCTTTGCCTGTTTTGATCAGCTTTAGCTTGAAATCCACTTTGTCTGAAAATAGGATAGTTACCCCTGTTTGTTTTTGAGTTCCCATTGTGTGGAATATTGTTTTCCATACTTTGATTTTTAGACTATAATTTTTTTTGTGCTAAATGTGTTTCTTGTATACAGCATAACACTGGATTTTGTTTCTTGGTTAATTCTGCTAATCTGTGTCTTTTGATCGGTGAGTTGAGTCCATTTAGATTGATAGTCGTAATTGATAGGTATTGACTTATTCCTGTCATTTTATTGCCTGTTGCTGTTTTGCTTTCCTTCCCTTCTACTTAATTGCTAGCCTGACCTGATGTATTCATTTTATTGGATCTTTTGGTATTGTTAGCTTGTTTGTCTCCATTTAAAGTATCTTACAGAATCTTTTGGAGTGTTGGTTTGGTGGTTATGAATTTCTTTGGATTTTCTTTGTCATGGAAGTATGTTGAATTTTGAAAGATAAATTTGCAGGATATTACAATCAGGGTTGGAAGTTGTTTTCTTTAAGAGTTTGAAACACTTCGTACCATGCTCTCCTTGTGTTTGTGCTCTCCTAAGGTTTGTGTTGAGAAATCTGTTGTAATTCTAATAGGTTTTTCTTTATAGGTGATTCATTGTATTTCTCTAGAAGCCTTTAAGATTCTGTTCTTCTATTGTATCACTGGCATTTTAATTATTACATGACATGGAGTGGTTTTTTTTCCTGATCCTGGCTATTTGGGGTTCTATATGCTTCACTTATCTGTATGTTAAGTTATTTTTCTATATCTGAAAGTTTTCTGCTATTACTTGTATAAACAGTTTTTTTGATGCCTATGTGCTGTCTTCTGATTTTTTGCTTATTCTAATTACTCTTATATAAGTCCTCTTAAAGTTGTCTCAGAGCTGTTGGATATATTTTTCATGCTCCCTTGTTGTTTTTATGGTATCTGTCATTAATTGATCATTGACCACAGCCCCATCCTCTAGGTCTGACGCTGCCTTCACATCGGTTGTTTCTGCTAACCGTACTTTCAGCCATGCTTTTAATCTCTTGGATTGTTGTTTGGAACTATTTTATGGACTCCAATTTCTTTTCTGTGCTGAGCATTCATGTTTTAAATCTCTTTCTTTAGCTCCACTAGCTGTTTATTAGTGTCTTCTTTAGACTCACTGATCATTTGTTTCATTAGGGTATTACATGATTAGTTATATCTTCTTTACATTTGCCAACCATCTTATAGAACTGTTTTATCTCCAATGGTACTCTTTCAGACCCATATACTGTGTACCTCGTGATTTCCTTCTCCTCCATGCCCTTGTACTGATTTGGGGGAGAGTTGCTAGTTTTTGGAGGGATTTTGTTACCTTATGTTTTTATGTTTCTGTTTGTTTCTTTGTTTCTGGTGGTGGGGTTTGCAAATTCTTTGGCCCAGTGCCCCATTCTTCAGGAGTGAGCCACTGTGTTTTTTATGACACCCTATGCAATCCAGGTATTGGCATAGAGAGAAAAACAGTTGCCTCCCGCTACTATGTTACCTTGCCTATGGTAATTAATTCAGGGACAACAATGACATCAAATATCAACTGGATGTTGACAAACTTTAGGAACCACTCATGAATGGCTTTTTACCAAATCAAAGAGGACTCTGATTTTAGTGAAGACAGTTAGCACCCCTCCCCTGCACTGACATATAGTAATTCAAAGCACTGATTTCTGCTGGATTTTGGCAGCAGTGCCAGTGCTCAAGCATATCACTAGAATATATGCCTTCTTCTTCAGGACCACCACCTCTGATGATTAGTTCCACTGAACCTGGCCTCCCACAACAGAACACAGGCCCCGTGATCTTCCTGGTCTGAGCCTGGTCCTCTCAGGGGGATTCCAGGAGATCCCTATTTATCTCTCACCATCTCCAAGTCTATTTCCCAAGGCTCTCACCCAGTCTCTGTGTGAGTAAGACGTCAGTCCTGAAGTGAAACTCTCCTCCAGGGTGTCGGTCTCTGATTAGGTCAGTCTGTTAGTTGTCAGCTCTGTTTCCCTGTGCTTTGGAGAACCCAGAGACTAGAAGTGGAATGTGCAGTTCCCAGGTCCTCCTGGCACTGGTGCAGGGGTCCAGTGGGTGTGACATTGGCTGGGGGTGGGGCATGTGCTTCCCAGGTCCTCCTGGATTCGGCGCAGGGCTCCATGAACATTGGTGTTGGCTGGCTCTAATTTTTCTTAATGCTATCGTGAACAGTGTTGTTTTCTTAATTTCTTTCTTGGTGAGTCCATTATTGGTGTGCATTTACACTATCAATTTTTTTGTGTTGATTTTGTATCCTGATACATTTCTGAATTTGGTTATTAATTCTAAGAGTCTTTTGCTGGAATTTTTAGGTCTTCTATGTAAAGGATAACATCACCTGCAAATAATGATAATTTGACTTCTTCCTTTCTCCTTTGTATCTCTTTTATTTCTTTCTCTTGCCTGGTTGTTATGACTAGTGTTTTGAGTATTATCTTGAATGTTGGTTTTTTGTGAACGGCTTTCATCAGATTGGTATAACGTCCTTCTATATGTATTTTCTTCAGGGTTGTTATCATGAATGGATATTAGATTTCATCAAAAGTTTTTACTGCATCTACTGATACAATCATGTGATTTTTATCCTTGCTTATGTTTACATGGTGTTTACATTTATTGATTTGCATATATTGAACCATCTTTGCATTCCTGGGATGAAACCTGCTTGGTCATGATACATAATCTTTTTGATAATTTGTTGCATTCTGTTTGCTAGTATCTTGTTGAGAATTTTTACATCTATATTCATTAAAAAGATTGGCCTCTAGTATTCTTTTTTAATTAGATCCTTGTCTGATTTTGGAATCAGGGTAATGCTAAATTTTATGAAGGAGTTTGGAAGTACTCCTTCTTTTTAAATTTTATTAAAGAGTTTGAGAAATATTGGCATTATATCCTCCCTGAAGTTGGTGTAGAATTCAGTGGTGAATCCACTGGGTCTTGGACTTTTCTTAGTTGATAGATTTTTTTTATTAATGCCTCAATTTCATTGTCTGTTATTGGATTGTTTCAAGTTCTTATGTCTTCTTGGTTCAGTTTTGCAGTTAATATGCATCTAGGAATCTGTCCATTTCTTCAAGATTCTCTAATTTGTTGGAGTACAGTTTTTTTAATAGTAGTTACTAGTAATCTGGATTTTTGCAGTGCCCATTGTGATTTTGCCTTCTGCATTTCTAATTGCATTGATATGGGTCTTTTCTTTCCTTCTTTTCGTAAGTTTGGCTAAGGGTTTATCTACTTCATTTATTCTTTCAAAGTACCAGCTCTTCAAGTCATTGATTCTGTATATTTGTTTTTCAGTTTCAATCTCATAAGTTTCTGCTCTGATCTTTATAATTTTCCTTCTTGAACTAGGCTTGAGTTTGGACTGTTCTTGTTTTCCTAGTTTCCTGAGGTACATGACTGGCTATTTATTTGAGCTTGTTCTGTTTTTCTAATGTGAGCATTCGTGGCAATAAACTTCCCTCTTATGACTGCTTTCATTGTGTCCCATATGTCCTGGTATGTTGTACTGGCATTATCATTTGATTCTAGGAATTACTTAATTTTTTCTCAATTTCTTCTGTGACTAGTTGAGTTTTGCAGGGTGTTTTATTTAATGTCCAGGTGTTTGCAAAATTTCTCTGGTTTCTTTCATGATTGATTTCTAGTTTCATTGTGCTAGATCTGATAGTATACATGGGATGATTTAGATTCTTTTTTATTTCTTTAAGGAGGCTTTTTGGACTAGAACATGGCCTATTCTGGAGAAAGTTCAGTGTGCTGTTGAGAAAAATGTACATTCTGTTATGGTAGGATAGAACACTGTAGATATCTATGTAGTCCTTTGTTCAAAGGTGTTGCTTAGTTCTGATATTTCTTTAATTTTTGTTTAGTTAATTTATTTGTGAAAATGGGGTATTGAGGTCACCCACTATGATTGAGTTGGTGTTTGTTTGATCTTTTATGTATAGCAATGTTTGTTTTATGAAATTAATTGCACTGGTATTCAGTGCATATATATTTACAATTGTTATTTCTTCCTGTTGAATTGTTCCCTTAACTAATATGTAGTGACCTTCTTTTCCTCTTCTGATCAGTTTTATCTTAAACTTTACTTTGTCTGAGGATAAAATTGCTACCTCTGATTGCTTTTGGGGCCCATCCTTTGATTTTTCCATTCTTTGATTTTTAGTTTATGAATTTCTTTTTGGATTAGATGAGTCTCTTGTATGCAACAGACCATTTTGTTTTTTGATCCAGTCTGCTAATCTATATTCTTTAATTGGGAAATTTAGGCCGTTTACATTGAGAGTTATTACTCAAAGGTATTGACTTATTCCTGTCATTGCATTCTGTTTTCTGTTGTTAATTTCTTTACAGATATTCCTTATTTAGTGACCTACCTGTTTGGGTTTATGACCAAGGCATGCTGTTTGAATGTATAACTTGTCACTTGGACTTATGACCCACATTCATACTTATGATGCAGGAACATGAGTGGCAATGCAGCCTTACAGTGGCTTCTTGTACAGTACAGTACTATAATTTTTGCTTATGGTACAGTACAGTACTGTAGTTTTATGTTTTGTTATACATTCTATTATACATTACTGCATGCAAAAGCTATGCAAATAAAAGCAAAGTCATCAAGTTGGAGTTTGTTTTGACTATTTAAAAGAAATAGTATTGTAATATACATACTATATACAATTCATCACTTAGTGAATGATTTAACTAACGACCTAGTCACAGGAGTGGAACTCAGTCGTTAAATGAGGAGTGTCTGTCTTTTTTCTGTTTTTGTTTAACTACTCACTAGCTTGATGTATTCATTCCATCTGATTTTTTATCTTTGTTGTCTCTGTCTTGTCCTAAATATATTCTGGAGTAACCTTTGGAGGTCTGGCTTGGTGTTCATGAATCTCATAAGTTCTTTGTTGTGGAATGTCCTTATTTCTCCATCAGTTCTGGAAGGTAGTTTTGCAGGCTACATTAGTGTGTGTTGGAAGTTGTTTTCTTTTAGGGCTTGAAACACTTCACTGCAAGCTATCTTGGCCTTTAAAGTGTGTGTTGAAAAGTGTGCTGTAATCCTAATGGATGTACCTTTGTAAGTGATTTTTTGCTTTTCTCTTACAGCTTTCAAGATTCTTTTTTTTTGGTGGACATCTGGGATCTTGACTGTGATGTGTCATGGGGAGTTTAATTTTTTCAATGTAGTTATTTGGCATTCTGTCAGCCTCACTTACTTATATTGGTGTGTTCTTTCCCTATATTTAGAAAGTTTTTTGCTGATTTCTGTAAACAAATTTTTTATTCCATGTGTTCTGTCTTCCAATTTCTAATCCAATTAGCCTTAGATTAGTCTTCTTAGTGTCATATAGTAGTTATAGATTAATTTTTCTTGCTCTCTTAATATCTTTAATGGTTCTCTGAGTAAATCATCATATATTTCTGTTTTGTCCTTGATTTTGGAAACCCTATCTTCACATTAATTATTGCTGCTGTTTATAAATGCAATAGAATTCTTTATCTCTGGGATTTCTATTTGGGACCTTTTCATGGAGTATCTTTCTTTTGTATATCTGTCATTCATGTTTTGAACCATTTTGGTCAGCTCTCCCAATTTTTTTATTTGTTTCTCCTACAACCACATTCATCAGTTTGTATGATAGTTTCACTCTCTTGTGGGTTATGCCCTTTTTAAACTCATTGAGTTTCTTTACTCCCTCTTTCATTGTTTCATACTTGACTGGTGTTTTCCTCCTTTCCATTGGTGCCCTTTGGGTCTGCTTTGGGAGAGTCGGGAGTCTTTGGAGGCATTTTGTTTTTTCATGTTCCTACTTTTTTTGTATGTGTGCTAAGGGTTGAGGTCAAATAGAGTGAAGAGATTTTGTTGTTGATATAAGGGTCTCTTTAGTTAGTTTCTATTTTTCGGAGCTGTGTTCTTGGCTTTGTTTGTTGAAAGGTATTCTTTACCACTTCAACCTATTCAATTTAATTGAATTGGAACCTGTCAATGCTGCCTTTCTAAAAATTTCTGGTGGAGACCTCTCTCCTTGCTCAATGCCATCTTCTCTTTGCACTGCCCTGCTATGATTCCCAGGTGCTCTGCCTTGCACATTTGTCACATCTGACCTTTATCACATGGAGATAATCTACAAAGCCTGAAAACTTCTTCACTGAGAGCCTTTCCACTTGCCTCCACTTCTAGTAGTAGTGAACTTCAGACCCTCTGCTCCAATACCCACTTGTTTTAACTCTGTTTTTCTCAAGCTCCAAAGTTATTTTTAAATTCATCCATTATTTGTATCTATTTCCTTTTTAGTATAAAAAAGTATAAGCCAGAGGTAGGAAAGAGGCAGATAACCTTTGTTTAAATCAACAAACACTTACCAAGCTCTGACTGTGTGCCAGGTGCTATACTTGCTTTGCCTCAAGTGCCTCAAAAAGTGGCAATAATGATCTGTCCTCTTCCTGGCACTTGAATGAAAAATCTCACCTTGTCCTGGGAATATGAAGGCACAGGGCACTTAGGTGTGCTCTGTACATTGCCCTGGGAATTCCTAAAGCCAGTCCTGGGTTCTGCCTCCTCCTCCACGTTTTAGAAGGACTCAGGAGGTAGAGCATTGCAGAGTGTCAGGTCTTCCACCTCGAGGCCCTGTGTTGTCTAGTCAAGCCGAGAAGTCTCTCCTATAAGCTTTATGGCTCCATGCTGTCTGACCCCAGCCATCTACCCTGGCTTCGCATTACAAACAGAACTGGAAGCCAACAGTCAGCCAATGCATCATGGTTTTCACTGAGGAACAGATTGAGCTGCCAGGAACACAGTTTGGCCACGAGAGCTCCAGAAGCAGCAAGCTTAGCCCAAGAATATGACTCTATGTGTTTCTCTTTCTCCCTCTGTCTCTCCCCACCCCCCCGCAGAAGCTACATATTTCTTCCAACTGCTTTTCTATTCAGGGATGAGTAGTCTTCTTGGGGATCCATTGGACTTTGTAACTGTGATATTGGATGTGGCTGGCTAACTGAGCTGGCTTTGTCAAAGAGGACACTGCCATTGTGCTCATTCCCTTTCAGTTTTAATTGGCCTGGCTCTATTCTGGAGCCACAGAACATGTTGCTGATTCAAGGTAGTGTTGTTAGAGAAGAGTCCTTTTGGTCCAAAATGGAGGAAAGATGTTTGAGGTTGCATTTGCATCCCATGCCCTATGGCCTATAGTTAGGTTTGTCAGTTACTGATATTCCTGAGGTGGGTTAGGGGGTGGGTTTTGGGGTAGATTCTTGCTAGTTCTTCACCTCTGCAGAGGTAGATGGCTCTTGAAATACTGGGATGTGACCTGGGCGCTTGGAGATGAAGAGTCTTCCATATTGGTTATTTTATAGATGTATATCTCAGAAATCCACATACCTGAAAAGAAAGAGTTGCCGATTCTCATTCACTCACTCATTCATTCACTCACTCATTCATTCATTCTTTCATTCACTCAGTATCCATTGTTCTTCTCCATTGGGGCAGGCAGAGTGTCTCCTGTGTGAGGCATATTGGTTTCCTAGGCAGTCCTGGGAGTTCATGGTCATTTCTTAGAAAAGCCCTGGCCTGGAAATCAGGAGAGTAAATCCAAGCTGACACTTGCTCACTCTCTGGATGAATTTGTACAAGGCATTTCCCATCCTGGGGGTTCCAGTTTCTCCCTGAGCTTGCTCGCAGTTCTGACACTTGCTCTGTGTTCCTGCACAATGGGGCAGGGAGGATCTGGAGTCTGTGCCAGGACAAGCCTCCCTCCTCCTCTACTCCTGCCAAGTTTGAGGGCCAGAATGGATAGAGCATCATGTGGGCTCCCTTCAGGCTGGCTCTAAATCTCTCCATCCAAGTTATGCTTATTCCCCGCAAAGCCTAGGAACAGATGGACAGAAGAAGACAGAGAAAAACAAACAAACATAAAAAAAAACAAAACACCAAAAACGTCTGGAGATTTCCAGTAGCAAGTGAGAAACATCAGGTTCCAACCTGAACAGAACATGTGTGGTTCTCCCTGCCTATGACCTGACTCCTGAGCCCGGATGCACGTTCACCGTCCAGTTGGAGGTTGTGGTTCAGGGTAAACACTGACTTACATACACATCGCCATGGCAATGTTTAGGCAAACTGGCTCAGAGGCCCTGAGATAGATATTATGGGATAGCTTCTTTTCTTCTTTTCTGTCTTTTAATACTAGCCTAAAGTAAAGAACAATTGAGCTGGGTTAATGAAGACTCTTTTTTTCATAGATTTCTTACCTTTGCATATATTTGGCTTTGAGATAGTGAGAACTTGGCCAATGTGTCAGCTCAAAGTATTCTGGGATCCTTGAGTTTTATTGGTAATTGGATAGTGTGACTGATGACTAATGAATGATGTTGCTAGAGGAAGAAAGGGACAGATGTGTATGCATGTGCATGCATGCGTACGTGTGTGCGTGTGCATGTGTAAATCAGACTGGCTGATGGTGGTGACTTTAATTTGGATGTCCATATTCTCCATTAAGATGCCTTCTGCCTGTCTCAGAATTGCTTGGTGATGGTCATATCCAGTGACAAGCAAGTTTTCTTTATCTCCTTAGCCAGAATTTAAGTTGCTGTCTATCTTTCTAGTGCCCTGTAAATCACACACCAATAGATCCTGGAAAACTAAAATGAACTTCCTCCACAGGGGTCCAGAGCAGAGGTAGAGCACATCCCTGCTTCTTATCCCCCTTAGGGACTGATGCTAGAGACCTTCACAAGCCTATATTGTGGTACACACCTAGCATCACAGCCCTCTGGGAGGCTGAGATAGCAGGATCACAAGTTTGAGTCCAGCCTGGGCAACTCAGTTTAGCAAGATCCTATCTTGCTAAAGTAAAAAGTAAAAGTAAAAAGTGCTGGGGATATAGTTCAGTACAAAGGCTTGGGTTCAATCCAAGCCATGTAGTATTGGTAGATAGATAGATAAATAAATAAATAAATAAATAAATAAATAAATAAATAAATGCCTATATATTTAGGCTGAGGATGTAGTTTTGTGGAAAAGCATTTTACCAGGATGCACGAGGCCTTGGATTCAATCCTGGTACCACAAAATAAATGAAAGCCTATATATGAAGTGAAGCATATACTGGATTCCCCTGGCTCTTTTATTCTATTGCTTTTCTGACTTGGAATTTCAGGTTGTGTGCCTGAAGCAGCAAGCTCATCCGCTTGCAGGAAGATTGGCCCACTGAGCACTGATGGGAGGGTGGTTCTGGCACTTTTTTTTTCTTTCTTTCTTTCTTTTTTTCTTTTCACAAAAGGGTAGGTAGCCTGTAAGCAAGCTCAGAAATCCCATTTGCCAGAGTTCAGTGAGCTGCACAAAGGTGCACATTGGGGACAGGATCCACAGTCCACAACTGGTAGCATCTGATAGAGTCTATTCCCCACCTGGCACTTCATTTCCATCTCCCCTGTACTAATTATCAGTTTGCAAAATAGAAATGTAGTTCTTTTGTCAAATGGAGTCAAGATAAGATGTTCTTTTCCAAAGATATGACATCTGAAAAGCCACCAGTTCTTTGATATGCATCTTACATTTGTACTAGAGAAGTGCCTAGAAATTCATGTGTCTATGGAAAATTTGAAGTTGGTGAATTTTAAATATGTTTGGGGAACTCCTCACAGGGAATCCTTGGCAAGTCCTTTCTGAAATGCATTATTTCTTCAAACTGATCTTCTACCCAGATTTTTCTGCCTGGGGCTAGCTTGTGAAAGAGTGTCCCCACAGCATAGGACATCAAATAATGAGCTGGGCCTTGACAAAGATCCGAGTAAGCAGAAAAGGTCTTTGGCACCTTCCTCCCATCCTCTAGAGAGCCACTTAGGATTTTCAGGATGCAGGACACCCTTTCTTTGTCTCCTACAATTGCTTGAGTCATATTTCTTTTTTAGAAATGAAATATCCTCATTAGAAATTTTTCTGTTTTTCATGTTTTAGAAGCTCCTATGGTACAAATTCCTAAGAAACCAAGATCTTCTATAATCACCTTTAAAGCATTTTGTCTCCAAGTCCTTTGAGAAGCTCAACTTTTTTGCCAATTTTCTTTCTTTCTTTCTTTCTTTCTTTCTTTCTTTCTTTCTTTCTTTCTTTCTTTCTTTCTTTCTTTCCTGTACTGGGGATTGAATCCAGAGCCTTTTCACTAAGCTTCATCCCAGCCCTTTGTATTTTTATTTTAGACAGGGTCTCAGTAAGTCATGAAGTTGTCCAAACTGGGCTCAAACTTGTGATCCTCCTGCCTCAGCCTCCCAGACTTCTGTGATTACAACTTGTGCCACCACACCCAGCTCAATGTTAGCCCCCAATTTGATATTCAGAACACGTGACCAACAACCTCAAGAGGAAGAAATAATGGGAAGATGACTCATGGAAAGAGGACAGAGATGGCACAAACTCATTTTAGCCCTCAGAGGCCCTTCTGACTCCAGGCTGAGTCAGTATGGAACCCCAGGACTGTCTGAATTAGAAGAGCCAGTGCTGTTTCTCCCCTGGTCTTTCCTGGGCTCTAGATGATTTAAATATAACTCTACTATTGGCAGTGTAGGTTTGGATTCTTTATACTTGAATCCTTAGGGAAACTGGAGTAAGTCAAATTGCTTATTAAAAAAAAAAAGCCAAGGGTGAGGTTCCCTGGGGTGTGGTGTGAGGATTGTCCTGGAAAAGGAAGGGCACGGTCCAAGCAAACACTGCTGCAGAAAGGCTTCCAGCTGGATTGGGTTCCTAACAGTTTCTCTGGGCAGAGGAGAGATCCACTCCCAGATAAGGAGCGGCTCATCACTCTCTGAGCAGCAGCTGGGCAGGCAGCCAGGCTGGGAGAACAATGATTTCCTCGCTTTTAAATTTGATTATTAGTTCATACTTATTGGAATCCTGTGATACATTTAGTCCTGTAGCCAACATGCAAGAGGAGGCAGCCTGGTGAGATTCATTTTTTCCTATTAACTTTTTCCGTTTTTCATCGATTGAGTCAGCATCTCACTAGTTAGGAGAGGTTGAGCGGAATCTCATCTGATCATTATATAGCTACTAAAATGGTGCTTTCTGCCTCCCACCCCTCATCCCAGCCCCCAAGTTGTACTGGCCTGTGTATCACAGAGGGTTTCCCACCACAACCTGTAAACAAACCACTCATGTTTAATGTGTCATTTTAACCAGTTTTAGGGATAGAAGGAAAAAGGAAAGGTAGCAGGACGGCGGCATTTTTATTTGTTCATTTAGTTATTTATTGAGTGTTACTGTCTGTTGGACTCCATGTTTTATGAATTATCTTGCTCACCCCTCATAGTCTACTTACATTTCAGGCCATTTTATTGACTCCATAGAATTTACAATTTTGAAAACCGAGATTGAGAAAGCTATAGGAAATGTCAAGATCTGGGAGTTGATATTATCTTCCCACCAAGACCCTTCGAGGAATTACTCTGCTTACCGCTCCTGTGGTTTTGGACCCAAGCAGTCGAAAGTCAGAAGAGACTCACTAAGTGGCATCTTCATTGTTCCTCCAGGAAAAGAATTGGGAAACTGAATATAAAGCTCAGGTTTGTAGCAATGTTTATAATTAGAAGTCTGACAGCTAAGGTTTCTTGAAGCATGAAGCATCCATTTATGAATGCATGCTTATGCTTGAATTTGCTCCTAAAAGCAAACTGTAGTTCTCTTTCAAATTGTATTTTTCAGTGGTGCATTAACAAAACAAGTGGCCATGGGATAGACTCAGCCTCGACAGAGCTGCTTGCCCACTTGTTGCACAAGCTGGTGGGCTCCCTGAAGGGTGAGAAATCTCCCCTTGATGACCCAAATGGAGCTCATGTCAAAAACCTATGTGGGGATTACTGGTTCTGGTGCAATCTCAGGTTGACTCTAGTGGAGAATTGTTTCAGCTCCTCTATTTTGCCCATTAGATGTGCTTTGGATGAAACGATTTGGTTATGAGTTAAGCGCTACAGGAGATTTGCAAATGAAGCCAAGATTTTTGCAATACATTGTTGTTTTTCCTCCTGAGGATGCAATATGTTGTGGTTTATAGCCAGGTGCAGAGAAGTTTATAGACTGCCAGTGGTAGTAGAAGCCAAGAGTAGAGGGAGGTGATGGTAACAAACAGTATCCTTGGGGATATCTCATGGGTGGCTCATG
The DNA here is from genome assembly GCA_028451465.1 of Erethizon dorsatum. Classification (NCBI taxonomy): domain Eukaryota; kingdom Metazoa; phylum Chordata; class Mammalia; order Rodentia; family Erethizontidae; genus Erethizon; species Erethizon dorsatum. The sequence continues at coordinate 10,621,864 of CM051826.1, forward strand.
GATGTCCCTGAGAATGTCAGAGGAGAAGGTAAGTAAGTAAACGAGTCACTCTGGGCCCAGAAGAGGTTTATCAGCTTGGAAGATTTAACATATTGCCCATGTGAACCTACACCCTGGGTTAGTACTGGACATTCAGCAGGATCTTATTGGAAGAGAAAATTGGATTTTGGTGGATAGATTGCTTATGTTTTTCAGAAGAGGAGTAGATATTTGGGTTGAGGCAGTTGTTGTATGATCTGGAGGAAAGTGCCCAGAGGGTCGTATCCAGGCGTCCCTTCCAAAACGGTACTTTAGCACAAGATGCAAGCATCATTAGGTTGAAATTCAGATGCGCTGAGATTCTAGCCAGCTAGCCAAGGATGCTTTCTCCTTGAATAAGAGGAGCTACCAGCCGTACTCAGAAAGATGGGACAAGATGGCATGCTCATGTCAACAGCCACCAATGTGGTCGAGTTCTAGACAGTTCCGACCACGCATCTGCTGGGTTTGGCTTAGGGATATGCAGCAACGTTGGCTCTGCTGGGCTACACTTAGTTCTAAGTTTGCTTAGATTATGTCAAGATAGGCTTGAAATTTGTGTTTGTTTTTGTACTTATAGACTCTTCAGCCTAGCCTGAATCCCTTCTTTATGCCACAAAATAGTTTAGATTGTGATGTTTCCTGTTAATTCCTCCCACTGCACCTAGTTTGACATGCTACCAAGAGTGGGTGTGGAATCAATTTTATTGATAGTCTGAGGATTTCCTTCTAGATGTACCATCCACCTAGCTGTTATGTCCTTCTCACCACTGCCTTATACCCAGCCTGACATCCTAGGAGTCGCTGAACTGGTCACTAGCTATAGTTGTAGTCCCATTTCACCAAAACAAGAGAAGTCATGGAACTCCTCAAATCTTACTTTCTCATTGGTAGAAGAATGCTGAGAGTACCATTTATCATGTGGTTACTTGGGCTGCGTACTTCACGTATTTGATCTCACTTGATTTTCATGACTATTCTGTGAGATTATGCTGAGCATTTCCAGTTTGCCTTTTCAAATCCACTCTCCTTTTCTACCCTGCTCTGTGTCCCAGGACGCTGAGCCTTATGGATACTGTAGTAATAATTTCCGTTGCCCTTGGTCTTCCAGGAGAGGGGAGGAGAAAGGAGAGGAGGGACGGGGGTTGGGAGCAGAGGGTGTTTCTCTGGCTGAGCCCCACCTTGCATGGGTACTGAGCCTGGCTGCCTCTTCAGAGGCACAGAGCTCACAGCCATGGTCAAAGTCAGAAGTATTTTGGGTCCTGCCCTCAGTCCTGGATGGTGATGGTCCCCACTGTTTCTAGCCCTAGGACATGCACTATCCCCTAATTTATAAATAGTTATTTTCTTGAACTCTCCTTAAATTACCCAGTTTGAATATGCTATGTGTCCCTGCCAGAACCCTGACAAATACACAAGTAGTTACTAATATGATCCCTATTTTACAGTCAGGGAAACTGCAGCTTAGAGAGGCTGAGCCACTAGGCCAAGGGCCACCTGTAAGAGGCAGAGGGTTTCAACCAGTTTTGTCCTGTCTCAGAGTCTAATGATGATGCGTGCATGTCAGTACTTCTGCAAGTCTCCCCACTGTGTTGGCGGTCTCTGGCAAAGGTCACCAAGAATTCATCAGCCACTAGGTATTGCTATTGAGGCCTTTTCCTGCTGCAGTGTCCACCTCCTGGGAGGTGAAATGATGCAGATCCACCTGCCTCCTCACTCCATCATGGGGACAGAGGGGCAACACATGACCTGGTATTGGTGCAGAGCGCAGAGCAGTGCGTCCTGAAGAGAAGATGGAAGAATGACTGGCCCTGGCTTTGTTGGTCCCCAGGAATTCCTCCTTCATCCGAGGTACACAGCATGCAGGGGAGTGCAGGGATTTCTTCGTGGGATAGAGGGGTTGCAAAGCAGCTTACCTGGTACTGGGGCCATTCCCAAGAGGATGTAGTCACTTATGGGGGCCTACAGTGTTGGCTTGAAACTCATTCCACACTTCTTCAGTGCTGGCGCAGATGCCTTGAGCAGGAGTTTGCCAGGCAGTTACCTGGCTAGGCACACTTTCCTCATGCTCCCTCCCATGGTTGCTTTGCCACCAAGGTTGTGGCTTCACTGATGCTGTTGGAAGAATGAATGAATGGCATATGTGTTCACACTTGGAGAGCACTAAGAAACCCAGGCACAATGTTTATAAATCATTTGATCACTTTTCATTCCCTTTCAGAATACAGAGTAAGGTCAAAACTGAGAGGAGACATTCACTTGGAAACAAATAATGCTGGGAATCATGCTAAATGATGTTATTGTTTTTGAACATGTACAAAGCATTCTGCTATATTTAATGTGCATTATCTCATTTAATCTTTACAACTCTATAAAGCTGACAGAATTATCCCCATTTCACAGAAGAGGAAGTCAAGGCTCGATGATCTCCAAATACACCTCTCATTATAACATCCAAATTTACCTTTCTAATAAGTGCAGCGTTGGGATTAAAAGCCAGATCTATCGCTTCTCGGCCTTTTGGCTAAGATCAAGTGTAAAAGCCAGATCTACTCTCAGATCTCAGAACTTTGGTTAGTTATTCAAAACTCTGGGTTGGGTGCCTGGCATGTATAGGCTGCTAATCCTATCTTGGGGATACGATCTAGATGACATCCCACCACACCTATAACCTCACCACCCAAGGAATTTCTCCCCATATGATTCCTTCTTGCCCCACCCCCCTTCTCTGAGGTTTGTCTCTTGCCAGTTTCCTCTTCTCCTCATTGTGAAATGGTTTTCCCTGTTGCTGCCTGTCCCAGCCCTTAGGCAGAAGGTACTGAAATGGATTCCCTAGTGTCTGCCCTGACCTGTCTGTCGCATCTCACACCACACTGGGGGTTGTGGGACCTCTCAGCTTATTAATCATTCCAATTTGACATTGTGTGTGTTTTATGGTCTTTACTTCCGACCAACTTTGCCCCATTTAATTATGTTTATCTTTTAAAGCAACCCTGGAAGGGGAAAATCTATTTCTCCTGCCAGATGTTTAGAAAAAAAAAAGAAAGAAAAGAAAAGAAAAACACCCTTTACACACACATTTCTGCCTCCAATTTTTCCTCTTTATCATACACAGATAAACGGGAGAGGTGCACAATGCCCGCTCCTCATTCTAACGGCAGGGACGTTGTCCTGGGGCATGAGGACCTCTAAAGTAGTGTCTCACATTGTGACACACAGATAATCCACCTGGGAGGTCACGTGAAATACAGATTCTGATTCACAGGTCTGGGGTGGAAGCAGAGATTCTGCTTTTCAAGACAGGGAGTTGCAAGGTGCACTTTAAGGAGGCTGCCTTAAAGTTTCCTTGCTCCTTTTCCCACCCCCATTTCTCTCCCCCTGAGATTATTATCACCCAAGGAAGTGTGGCCTTGTCCCCTAAGCTCTTTTGGGTTCTGTCTCAAGCTCTTCTGGGTTCTGTCTCCCGGTCTCCCACAACGCTCCGACTTGCTCAATGTGATCACCTTTTAGAGTTTTGGGCCTTTTATGGTTTAGATTGGAGTCTGTTTGCTAAGCCCTTCTGAGGATAACAGTTAGTTGTCACTGGCTAGGAGACAAAAGAAATGCATTTTGTTGGAGCCAGTTTTCCCGAAACACTAATGGTACCTTTATCTCTGGGTAATTAAAGCTCTGACTGATGAATGCATAATTACGCATAAGCCTGACTAAAATGAACACCTTGGTCTTTCATCTTCAGCTGACTTCGTTTAGAGCGCTAAAGTCCTTGTGCGCTCTGCAGAAGAGCTGTGCCTGGTGTCTGAGTTGGGTGGAGTCACTTTGGGGAGGCTCTTCCACAATTACTGTGGTGTGTGGTGGCTGGAGCTGTCTATGTCTTCACGTAGTAGTGACTTTAGTGGCCCAAGAGGCTTTGGGGAAGCCTTAAACTGTGTGGGTATTTGCCATGCTGAAGCTTCAAGCTGTGCCCATGGGTCCTGGGCCTGGTTGTGCCTCTGAGCGCTGTTATATACATGGGGTCTATGTCCGGGTCTCTGCTCAGCCTTTGGCGCTTGGCCCTGGGACACCGCTTTACCCCCCTCTCCTTGCGGATGGGCTTTTTCTCTGGGCTGGCTTCCCTGGCCTTGAGCTATACTAGTGCCACTGTTATCCTGAGGCCTTCCTGCCCCGCTTCTGAGCCAGGCTTGACTTCAGGCTTCTCTCCTCCTGGACAGGTGTTCTTGGAAGCAGTCCAGGGTGCAAGGGAAGCTTCCAAGTCCCAAAATACCCAAGCAGAAAGAGGGTAGTAAGACACACGGGATCTAGACATCGACGAGCTCAAAATGCCCTTCTACCCCGCATGTGCTCTGAGCGACTCTCCGAGCTTAGCTTCCCCGCCTGGGAAACGGTGCTCCCCTCACAGGATTGGCTGAATGAAGTAAAGTAAGGTTGGGTGTAGTACATAGTCTGGATGTTGCTTTAGATATCCTTGTCACACAGGAGGACCACTGGATGCCCCCGGGTGCTGTACACTAATTGGAACTACTCAAGTCATGGAGTCTGAGTGTTCTCTTTTCCGACAGGTGACAGATCTAAAACGCTGCTGTGAAATCTGAGACCCTGCGGGATCCCAAGGGAATACATCTTAGAGGACTGGGACAGACTTCCTGTGAGCTCTGGTCTGATCTCCCCAAACACAGGGACACTCACCTGAGGACAGTTTGCCAGGTAGAAAAATACCGCATCTAACAGGAGAAATGAACTAAAGGCAGGGAGGATTGAGTAGATATTTGATGGATTACTGCCACCTGCCATGCTCTGTGCTGTGGATTTTCACAAGGATTCATCCACTTTGCAGAAACCCCATGTGGCAGTGTTAATGTCTTTATTTGACACACGAGGATACGAAGGCTAGAGGGGCACCACAACGTCTCCGATAACTAATCTGTACAGGGCTCTCTCAACCCAGTGAAGACGGACACTACTGTCTTTATACGCTGATTCCCTTGAGCTTCTTTTTATTTTTTCAGTTCACACGCAAGTTTCTCAAATGTACCCTCCTCCGGCCATGAGGCGCTTAGTCTTCAATCCCTTGACACTAGGCTTCCATTCTCAGCCCTCTAGTGACACTGTCACTCAAATGTCAGCACGACCTACCTCCTCATTGCCAAGTTCAATCTTTTTTTTTTTTTTTGTGGGTAGCGGGGGTCGACCTCAGGACCTTGTGTGCCAGCAGGCGCCCGTGCCGCTGAGCGATATCACCGGCCCATTTTTCATATGTGGGTTCCAGGAGTCAAACTCAGGACCTTGCGCTTGCCAGGAAGGTGCTTATGCCACTGAGCCATCTCACCGGCCCAGTTCAATCTTTCTTGATTTGTTCTTTTTCTTTTCTAGCACATTTGCTATTGATGGTACAGTTCTGATTTACCTCTTCTTTCCTTCCTCACTACTTTTCTGTCTCTACTGCCTCCTTTCCCTTTTCATACTTACAAACTGGGTCTTAGTCCTTTATCATATTATTTGAGAGTCTCATCTAGTGTCACAATTTCAGCTCTGTCCTTTATGCTTGTCATTGTCAAAACCTGTAGTTTTAGACTGAGTTTCACAGGCTACGGATATGCATACCCTGGCCGAAACTCTCTAAATATATAGCCATGATTTCCATCTCCACGAGTCCAAACTAGAAGTCTATGTTCCTGTTCAATATTTTGTTCACTTTTTGATTTATTTGTTTTTGCTAAGATACAATTTCTCTTCAAGGAGCAATTCAATCACCTTCGACTCCTCTGTATTATAATTCAATATTGACTTAGTTTCCAAATTGCACAGCTTCAAATCCTGATCACCCAGACCTGCCCCTTTGTAAGGCCCTGAACACCTCATACCTGGTTTATTGGAAAATGGTTCTAATGTTTTCACTTCTTTCATTACCTCTCCAGTCCAGGGCACTTTACTTACATATCACAACCAGAGTATTCTCCTGGAAATGCTGCTTTCATTATATTTGTCTGCCCGTGCAAACATATGGAAATAAGTGATGCATGCCTTAACTTGACTTGAGAAGTTCTCCATGATTTCCATATCCTTCCAACCTGTTTTCCCACTGATCACCTACAATTCTTGGCTCAAGTCAATTTAGACTATGTGTTAATTAGGATTAGGTTCAATTGCCAGTAACAGTATAACCCCAAATAACAGTGACTTAAACTACACAGAAGCTTATTCCTCTTTCATTTCTAAGTCCAAGTATAGGCAACCCAGGACAGGAATGATGACTCTGTCCCACCCAGTGCTTAGGGACCTAGGCTCCTTCTCTCTTGTGGCTCTAAATTGTGTGACCTCTAATTCCACACAGCAACCAAGATATTATTTGACCACTTCAGATCAGCCATCAACTCCACAGTCCAGCTGAAAAGAGGAGAGGAATGAAGAACACAACCCTTTCTTTGTAAGGACACTTTCTGAAAGTTGCATACATGACTTCTGCTTATGCCTCATTGGTCAAAATTTAGCCACATAACTACTCCAGGTGCAAAGGAGCCTGGGAAAAAAATTTTTTTTCTGTAAATAGCCATGTTCGTGCCTGGTGAAGATTCAAGGTTTTGTCACTAAGGCAAGAAGGTGAGTAAAATATTGGGAACAACCGGTGATCCCTGTTGTGATCAGTTCTCCTTTTCCTCATAGTCTGGACACTTTTGTCACCATGCTGGGGTGCATGCTTGCTGCTCTTGCCTGCCCTACCTTCTACTCATGCAAATCCTGTGTGTCAGAGAAGTGTTATTTACAGAGTTGAATAAACACTGACCCTGGAGTCATACAGAACCAAATTCAAATCCTGGCTTTGTTACCCATAGGTTGCTGTGAGATCTCGACTTCACTCAATGTCTTTGAGCCTCAGTTTCCTCCTTTGCAAAGCAGAGGAACAGAATTCATTCTTCAGGGATATGATGAGGATCACATGGTGGCAGTTCATATTACATACATAGTACTATGTCTGGCCTAGCATATGTATTTAAGAATTAAGTTACTTTTCCCATTCAAAGGATGATACTCATGATACTTTCTCAAAAGGCTGGATTCAAGTTCCTTTTCTTTCACAGACAATTTCCTATCTACTCCAGTTCAAGATAACCATGGCCTACTTTGAACTCTTGAGATGATACAAATACTATTTAAGAGACTGATGAGAAAATTAAAACATGCTGCTTGTATCTTTTCAAAAAAAGTTTTTGAGCCTTCAAAAAAGTTAAAAGAATAGTGACTTTTTCTGAATTGTTACTTTAAGCAACTATCTTATTGTGTACGTATGGCCACTTTCCTCAACTAGATGAAATAGCTCTTGAAGGTGATGACTGTGTATTAAACAGGAAGTCTCTTTTGTTTTCTATCCTTTGCTTTTGTACCCTCTTGGCACCTCCAACACTGACTAATAAAAAGCTTCACTTCTCCCTGTCTCCTTCTATCTTTGATGATTTCCACGGATGTTCAAATAGCTGAAGGCAACAATGAATGTGCAGAATAAGAGTTTTAAGATTTGTCAAAATTATCTGTTATTGCTTTAAGGGAGATATGCAGGTAGACATGTTTTCTCTTACGTCTTTGTATGTATCATAACCCCCGGTGGTGTTCTTAAAACAAAATGGCAGTTGCCAAGTGAATGAATGAGTGAATGAAGGAGTAAATGAATGGCTATAGAGACCCAACCTAGGGTGACTGGAAGCGACTCGTGGTCTCTGAGAGCACAGAGTCGGTCTCACGTGAATCAAGGACCCTAAACTATATTCTTCAAATAACAGGCTCACTCAGAAGCAATGAATGTCCTGAAGATGCTTTGTTCATTTCTCCCCTTTTTCTTTAGAGCAGAACACACTTCTAATTTTGAAAACATTTGGAAATCTTCCACTTTAAGATGACTGTATTACTAAGATACCAAATATCCTCTGGGGCTTTGCAGTAGTTTAATTAGAACACATTGTCCTTTTATGGACCCTGCAGGGGGTTACAATGGCCTCCAAAGGCTGTCAGAGAGAGCTGATCTCCTCCATCTCCTTTGACAACTGGTCTCCCCTGCATGGTTAGAGTCCTACCTATTTTGCAGTAGGTCAGGAGGACTGTCTTAGAGGCTAGGGAAAAATCCCTCCCTAACTGTATACTTGGAAATGACAAAGCTGCTGCACTGCTCTGTGTAGTATTTGGTCCATACATTTTCCCATCTTCACAGAACCTTCAAATGTTATTCCACTTATAAATGAATTAATTGAGATCCACAAAGTTTCACACTGTCCCGAGGTTCAGAGGCAAGGTTTGAATGCAGGTTTGCCCAACTCCACAGATTTGACTTATTTTGTAGCAGAAGGCTGCCCATGAGTATTTCAGTAATAAGGAACATACTGCAGAAAACCTAAAAGTAAACAAATTTGCTTCTGCACATCTTCAAGGAAGAAGTGAACACAGAGGAATGTCACACTTCAATAATATCCTGGTCATTGTCTTGTCCTATCTCTCCCTCCTCCCTGAACTTCCAGAAAGTAAACTTGACACTGGATGTCCAGTAAAGTCTTATTGCTGGATTTTCTAGGTTCTCAAAATTTTCTTTTCGTATCTTTTCTCTACCCCCAATCCTTCTTCATTCCCTTCCTTTTTGTGGTACTGGGGATTGAACTCAGGGTCTTATGCATGCTAGGCAAGCACTCTAGCACTGAGCTACAACCCCAGCTCTTTGTCCGGTTCTTGAAGGCAAGAATTACCATAGCTATTTATTTTTATTTTAAAAATTATTTCTACTTTATGAAATGGCCTCTTCACAAAAATCACCACCTGGCTTGAGATGATGATCACAATTCAGATGCCTAAGACAAAGCAAACTCTCACTGACTAAGAAGCAGTTGCATTCTCTCTTCTGTCTCTTTCTGGCACATACTGTATACATTTTATAGTTGGTAATATACACATAGACGTATGACACATACATAATAAACTGCACAGGTAAAATGCATTATTATGCCAGGTCTAGATCACCAAATCACCAGCTGGCTGAACAAAGGCTTTGAACAGAAAGGTCGCAGTGTTTTCTCTTTTGTCTTGCTCTCTTCTCCTCCCTTCCTTCTCTTACCCACCCTACTTCCTGCATCTCCTTCCCCTGGCCCAAGTTGCTTATGTAGGGTTGCAGAGCATCACATTCCTCAACAGGGTCAATCCCTGCAAAATTCTTGTGTGCGAGAGATTAAGAGATTGGGAAGAGCTGTAAAGACAACTAGAAAGAGGCTTTTCCTGGATAAAAGTCCTCACCTGGGACTATCACTACTTCATTGGCTATAATCCCACCCACCCCTCAGCTGAGTTGGTTGTTCATTCTTGGGGCCTGGGCAGGGTCGGGGAGGTGCAGCAAGTGTGATCAGCCAGGGCTCCCCAGACTGACTGGAAGGTGGACAGCCACATTGGAATAAAGTGGAGAGCAGTCCAGGGACACGGCTCTGTGTGGTGGAAGGGTGGAATTTGAACAAGTCCTGGCTGAAACAGCATGGCTTAGGAGAAGAGTCTCCAATACCTTTTTTACCAAAATGTAAAATGAAGCCAAACCTCTTGCCCGGTTTTGAATTTGACGCTAACCATAGGTCTCAATGTACCAAAGGGCAGTGCCCATGTCCTAAAGAAGCAGTCCCCTCTTCCCTGAGCTTTCCTCCACTTGCTCCCCACAATTTTGCCTAAGGGAGATACGTATTTCACTTCTCCCTCTCTTCTCCCAGTTATTTAATTATTTCCACAGATCTTCATATATATGCGAACTGAGATTTTAAGGCACTTTGAATGTTATTTGTAATTTTTACTAATGGGAAAGATGGGATGTCAGCCTTTGATAAGGATTTTAAAGGCTCACTCTTTCCTGAAAAGGGTCAGTAGTAGCTACTCAAGGGTCTGTGACAAGCACAAAGAGTACAGCTGGCACATGGTAAGCAGGTGACAGGGAGTTGACTTGGGGCTGACAAGGAGGGGAGGAGGGTGAAGACAAGGTCCATGACATACTGTGATTGCTGAAGTCACGTTGTTTTGAATGGCCACTGAAGGCAGATGGAGTAATAGCTTTGAAACATGGCAGAGCATCAGGATTACCTGGGGACTTACTAAAAATACAGTGTCTTGAGCACCTGTTGGTGTTTCGTTTTCAGCAAATTCTCTTGGCACCACCTGGTATACGAATCACAGACACACTGGCAGACAAAATGAACAGGGGCCTTAGTTGGAAGGCTGGTAATCTACCCACAAGGATATCTTCCATATTTGTAGCAAATAGAAAGCAAAAGGATAGATAAAATTAAAAAAAAAAAAAGAATATATCTTAGTTACGTATTGCCTTTGGGAAATGGAAAGGAGAGGGAAAATTTCCATGCTTTCAACATTAAGTACCTGGAAGAATGGAGATGAGGATGGGGAATTGTGGAAAATAATGTTATGGGTGGAAGTACAGATATTAGGAGGGGAGTCTGGTTTGAGAGATGATAATCTGGATATACTAAGATTCAGAGGAGTATTTAGAGACTAATGAAAATACCTAACAGGCACCTGGAGTACGAGGGATGAAAAATGGACAGAAGTTTCTAGCTCAACTTATAAATAGGGGAAGTATCTGTTCCCACATCATAATTAAAGCTCTAAGAAAGAATGAGATGCCCTATGGCTGGAGAGAAGAAAGATGGCATTGCTACATTCATCCAGTTTAAGCATTCTTAATCTGAAAATCTGAAATCCAAAGTACTCAAAATCTAGAGCTTTTAGAGTGTCTTGTCAATCCTTAAAAAGTTCTGAGTTTGGGAACATTTTGGATTTCAGATTTTTGGATGAAACATGTTCAACTGGTAAAGTTTACCTAAATATTCCAAAATCCAACAAAAACTAAAACCAAAGTCTGAAACACTTCTACTCCCTAGCATTTCAAATAAGGAATACTCAACCTGTACTGGGCTTAAGACATAAGCAACTTATCACTAAAAGCAATGGTCAAAATAAATAAGGCACAAGGGGCTCTTCCTGTGAATGCAGCAGTAAATCCAGTGGGCGTCTCAAATCCAGTGGGATTGAGAGAGTGTCTCCTGTGAGCTATCGGGGTGCCCACGGACTTGAAGAGAAGTAGGAGGTAACGAGTACCCCTGAATATAGTTCTCCTGTGTCTCTTTTCTCCAGGCATAGAAACCAGATTTGAGTGTCTAACTCTCATTGCTGGACACATTGCTCATCAAATTTCCTGTTGGAGGTCTTTCCTGCAACTGCACAATATTCATTTCTGCCTCTTCCTTAAAAGTCATGGTTTTTGAGACCTTCACTTTGGTTTGCATGTGCCTCTGCCTCAAAGCACTTGTACATAGAGCAGTTTTTCCTTCTCTAGGCTAAGTGTTTATTCCAGCCCATGTTCATGCTTCAAATGATAGGACTTCAAAGCAGAAGGGGTGTGAATGTATTCCACGTTCGGAGAGACCTGTGACAGCATTCTCTCTGTCCCCATTTCCTCATCTAAGTAGCAAAGGGCAATCCGACCGTAGGGAGTTGTGTCCCAGAAGGGCTAGCCAAGCTGCTGGGGTCCTCCCAGTGGGCGGGCTGATGGCTTGACTAGCGTTGTGGGTGAAGCAGGCGGTCTCTTTCGAAGGCCTATCCATTACGTTCTCTTTGACAGTGCTGTATCAGATGATATATCACAAGTGATTTGCATCTGTCACTGCTCGTCATCCCTACTGAATACTCAGGAAATATTTGTTGAATGAATAATTAGAGTGCAAAGGCCGGAGTAAAATAGAATATGATTTCCTGTTGAACGGTAACTGGCTTCCTTCCTCCTTTTTTCACTCAGGGTTTCTCCAAACATGTTCCTCAAGATTCTAGCTCTGTGGGATCAGATATCACTCTTAGATTAGAAAGTCATAAACTCTTTATGCGTGTGTGCGCATGCGCGTGTGCGTGTGATGTGTGCGTGCACAATTTCCACAGGGAAATCCTGTCTGCTACTTACTTTGGGAAAGTCTGCGTTCAAAACAGACATGAGCTGGGCTTTCTCCTGGAGAATGCCTGTGGGACTTCACCATGTTAATGTGCGCTGTGAATTGCTAAAGCCAGTATTGAATTGATAGATTTGATCACGGAAACTGCTCCCCACGCCTTTTAAAAAGACTAGTGTATTTTAAGGAACAATTCAATGCAGATTCCACTTTGTGAATCACTTATTAGTTGGGATAAAGTAAAATTGGGAGAGGAAGAGGAGGATGAGGAGGAGGAGGAGGAGGAAGAAGAGGAGGAGGAAAAAATATTCTGGAGTTGAAATTAGTTAAGATCTTTTAGGATCCCGAATACAAGGTACTTTCTTCTTCCAAAAAGGGACTTTGAAAGAAGGAGCTGAGAAAAAGTCCTTCAATGTGTGGGCCATAGGGACAGGATTTAAAATATCCATGTGGATTTCTGCAGCATATTTCATTCAATTCAAAATAAGTGTTTGTACTGCAAGTTTGAGGCTCCTATAAAGAGAAGTGAAATCAAACTCTGGCACACCCTGAGTGCTATAAAATTACTCATGAGAAACTTGTTGTCAATTACCAGAGTAAAATAATAGGGCGGTTTTTTTCTCTCTTTATTTAAAATACCACTTCTCAGCCAAGCAGTCATCAGAGTGCTGTCAAGGGCCGGATGCACTGTTTCCCAGCGCGGTTAGGCACATTGCTGGGGCTCACCCAGTGGGTGGATTTATGGCCTTCTGGGCAGCACTGGCAGTCTCCTGAGGAGCACAGGAAGAGACAGCCTGTGCATGTGACTGGTCCCAACTCCTCTCTTAAGCTGGTATCAAGCTCTGCGGCCCAAGTGGTTGTCTACACCCTGGAGAGTTCAGTCTGAGCTGGTGCCCACAGTGGTGTGCTGTCTATAAACATGCTGGGATGCCTTCCCCATGCTGCGTGTTGCTGTGTCTTCTCTACTGGAGATGAAAGGTAGATTCCACAGACCACTGTGAAGCTGCCATGTTGGTCTAGGGCAGGGAGTGCAGATCTGAGATGAGTGGGGAGGAAACAAACGCTTAGGCCATTGAGTTGGGGTTTGTCCATGGCTCATTCTAGAGGTCAAATGGGAGCACCTCAATAAATCACCATATTACAACATTTATAAAAAATCCTCAAATCATTGTGATCTCAACTAGCAAGGAGCATTAGCTACGAGATCCAAGTCCTGGTCTTCTCTATTTAACCACTGGAACATAATTTCACCTCCTGGGTTTCGACACTCTCATCTGAATAGTACGGACACTGACAAAGTACATCGGGCACTGAAGAGCTTGGCTGATATTCTGTGAGTGTGATGCTCAGCGCAACTCTGTGCACTGAGCTTGTCTATGTCTTCAGCAATAGAGAAACTGGGGCTCACAGGCTGATTGATTTGCCCTCAGTCATGCTGCAGGTGAAAGATTCAGAAACTAAACCCAAGTTTCTGATTCCCATTTCAGGGCTCTTCTTCCTCATCATACTGAGGACATTGAACTTGACACTCAGCAGGTCCTTTCAGCTTTTAACATCATCTTACTGTAGGATTCACTGACTGTGAGGAGGTCCTCTCCTATTCATGGTAATTGTGGGATCTAGAATTCAAGAGGACTATCAGAGGCCATCTCAGCCTTTCATCTAGATAATCAACAGATTTTGAATTCTCATTTGCTTTCATTTTTAATCAGCTTCCCTATTGGTGAAGGATGTTTCTTGGCAACTTTCTTTTTACTCTGCCTTGTTACAGCTCAAGTCAATTATATTTATGCTACCTATCTTCCATCAAGGAAACTTCAGCAGCCAGCATTGACTCTTCCAACTTCAATAAGACTTCTTTTTCTTTTACTCTCTTCATGAGTAGTTTCTATCTGAACACCTCGCACCCCCATCTCTCCCTCTTTCACATTTCCTAAGGTCAAACAATGGCATGGTTACATAATATCATGTTATTTGATGAGTTGCATCAGCTCCCTGGGGTCTTTCCTTCTGTGCTCTTTGGCTTTCCCCTCTAGCTCTCTGTGTTGTCTACCAGCTTTTAATCTTTCTTTTTGCTTCTACCACTTTCCCTCTTCCTGTCTTGGTGTCAGTTCTCAAGTGTACGTGCTGAGAAGGGAAGTGAAAAAGTTGAGTCTGAAATCTGATGCTCTATGAACCTGTCTAATCCTGTTACCTGATACAGCAGAGGCTGAAATACCTACACCACAGAACAATAACCACATGACATGAGGAAAGAGAAAAAGGGGAGATGGGCACCTCTCCTTTTCATTCCTCCTGGCAAATGCTTGTCAACATCTATAAGGATGTCTTAGGGTCAGGAGGCCAGGGCAGTTCCAGGTTAGTAGTTCCTTTAACATAGCTTGGGAAGGGCATTTATTCTCATTGCAAAAGGAATAGCCATGGTGGCATGAGCTAAAAAGAACCTTATGCTCTGAGAGGGGAGGACGAACTCCAGTTTCAGTGACACAGATTGCAATTCTGGACATACCCTCAATGATGTATGTGACAATAAAAGAGTCACTTAACCTTACAGTTCAATTCATCACTTGAAATGTGAAGATAAGGAAACCCTCACATGGGGTCTTATGGATTGTGAAGGGGAAAAGGAAGAGATGTGAAAGGCCTTTCAAATAATATCATACAAATGATGGGATAGTTATTTGTTTTACAAGCCTCACTTTCATTGGTGGAGTTCTTCAAAAGGAAGTATTAAATTCCCATAGGTTTTTCCCTTGGCTATATTATATTGTGGTTGATTGAAAAGTCCAACCTATTGGACTGCCTATTTTGTATAACATATTCATACCTGTTTATAGATGTGAGAATGATCTGTCACCCACTAATCACAGGGTTTATTTGAATGATCTGTCTGGCTAAGTGATCTTCCCCCTTTTTGTACATCGCACCCATGTGTGTGAACTCAGCTGAGCGGAGCAGTCATCCTGTACAGAGGGGCCCAATTTTTCCATTAAGTTGACCTCACCCGTGAAAACCCTTCCTCCTTTTCTGTTGTCATTTGCAGCAGTGTAAGACATACCACACAATAGGTGAAGCATCCAGGGCTCCTTTAGTTACTAACTTTACTTAAATTTCATATCATCATGAATTCAATGTAAGTTTTGTTCATAGAATGAAGACCCTGTAATGCCATCACTCAATGATTAGTTTGTAGGGAGATAAACAGAGGAGAGATTAGTCATTGGCATTATCTAATTATAATGGTCACTGCCCACTCCTGATGGATAAGTTTCATCTACTTATCATATACTCATATTATGTAAGAGTCTCTGGAAAAAATCAAATACATTTTACTACAACAATTCTAGGGTTATTGTTTTCAAGAGGAACAAAGGCTAAGCCACGTTAATAGGAGGAAGGTGCTTTCCTTCTCTAAGACCAGATGAGACATCTGTAAGAAAATAACAGTGATATTTGCTTTCAGGAAGAGGGTTTCTTTCTTAAGTAACATGTAAGTCAGTGGCAGTCTTCTATCAAATAAAGCTGAATGTAAACTTGACCCCTGATTCTCTTTATCTTGGTATGGTAGAAGATGTTAGTAAGGTAGTGTTTTCCCAACCACCACATTGTTTTTTGATGTCTTGACTGGGCAAGAAAAAAATATGAATGCTCTAGGAAACAATTTGGGAATGATTAGAAAAGCAGAAGATTCTGGATCAAGGAGAGGTACCTGCTTCCCATACCTTGTGAATGCCTCTAACAGCTATGGGGCCAAGAACCTACTGGCTCATCTCCCTGTGCATCACCAGGATAGAAGAAAGTGTGGAGGGACCTGAACCCAGAAGATACAAATGCTAATTTCAGGATTACTTCCTCCCCTCATTGGTGAGGTAGGGCTCTGAGGGAGAACCAAGGTCCACAGCCCCTGCAAGTCATTCCTGGATAAACTTTCCATGCTGTATCCTTCATATTCATACCATAGTCCTCTCCCATTCCTTCTTGTCTTTTCCCCACTTCACAACTGATATGTGACAGAGGGCTTCACGTATAAATGTAAACCGAAGCCGCTCTGCAAAGTTTGGGGAAGCAGTCACAAAAAAACCATATTAACTCATTTCTAAATGAAATGTACATATCTCTTCACACACTCTGTTTTAGTGTAATTTTGTTCGGATGGATAATCAAGAGAGCCATTCCATCTCCACATGGAGGTGTCTTTCTTGGTCCTTTGCTTCTATGTGGTTCACCAAGATTTGGTAAGCCCTTAGGAACAGCTGTGACCAAGGTCCTTACCCTTTTCCATGGGTCTCTAAGCTTCACTGGAGTCATTAACTGGACTTCAGTGCTTAGCTGAGAGTTTCTTTCCTTCACCTTTGAGAATGGGACGGGTTGAGCTGGTTATTCACAGCTTCTTGAAAACATTTCCAGATAGGAGGGGATGTCTCAGCCACGTGGTTGGAACAGGGAGAATTTCTAGGGAGGAGTTCCTGTTAGGTCTAGTTCTCATGGCTAATTAAAATTTCCAGGTAATGGATTACTAATTTATTGGTTCCTTTTGTGTTATTGCCTTCTGAGGACTTGGGGGGATGAGGAGCCTCTGCTGTTTGCTCTTGTCTGATTGGGGTGTTTGGATCTGGTAACAATCTTAAGAGTCACCTCTCTTTGTTTCTTTTTCTAATCTACACTTCTGAGGACGAGTTCAGAAGAGCCCTTATCATGAGTTACCAGACATCAGAAATCCACACCAAGCTGAACCAAGGTTCTCCAGGTGCGCGTAGAAGGCCATCTCTGCTCATTGAGCAACACATCCTTTCCCAGAAGGAATTTTATAATTCACTACCGACCACACGTTGCCAGCTTTGCACGATATGGGACCAGGTGGAAGGAAAACGCTGACTCTTACTTTTTAAAAAACATGTTAGGGTGGAAAATCTGAGTACCTGGCTTGGCGTCAGAAGATTTGAGTTGGAGCCTGGGCACTGCCGTGTGAATCTGGGAAAGTCATTTGAATTTTCTAAGCCTCAATGTCTTTATCTGTAAAATTGGAGTGGTGATACTGCCCATTGCTTACTTCAAGGGATTATTGGAAGGAGGGAGGAAAATTAAAGTGAGATATGTCTGGAAAAAGACAATAGGACACAGAAAGTGCAAAACACAGTGGGATGTTACAAACTGTCAAGGAATGGGAAACCAAATGGAACACCTTCCACATTTAATCTGAATAAAAGATGCAGCACCCCTAACCCCTTGCTGAATGCATCCTCTCATCTGAAGCAACTTCTGAGGACTTTTGTAGAAATGTTGACTCTTGAGCCAGAGAATTACAGATATGCCCTTGGTCTGGCACTTTTGCACCTATCTTCCACCTGATGACAGCCATGTCCACTGCCTGTCCCTGCCAGGTGGTTGGAACAGGGAGGATTTCTGATGGGTTCTGGGGTGACTTAACTTGGATTTGGATGTTTCAAGGTATGCAAGGCTTGGTTTTCAATTTTTTGCTTTAGGGGCTTCAAATACCAGTGTTCTAGCAGTGGCTTCCCATACTCTGTGTTCCAGTATCCCATGGCTCCATCAGCGACTGCCGCGGAAACAGAGACAGATCTCAACAGGCTGATGAGCGGGCAGGTCCAGCACCAGCCACAAGAAGAACCTCAGGCCTGCTGCCAAGTTTCAGCCAGGAGAGAACATCTCTCCTGGAGTTTATAACCCTGCAAAGGAGGGAGTCAATAAAGAAAAACTGGTCCACACCCTTAATACCACAACATTACTCATGGACACCTTGCTGTGAATTAAGAGCGGTAAATACCACAGTTATTTCGTCGGCTCACCACTCTCCCAGGAAGTGATTCTGAGACAGCTGGAGGGGGAACCTGTTTCCAGAAAAATTTCAGAGGTCTTATTGGGAACGGAGCACTATTGAATCCAATGGATCACTAATCAAGGGGTAAACACAAGCCCGGTTTCACTGTCCATCTTCTTGCACCAAATGCAGCTATATGACCATGACTTCCCTGGATGTTCAAGTTGGAACCTGCTAATCTTTGAACACTAGAGCAAGTGCTTATTTGATATAAACAAGTCTCCAATTGCCTGTGTGCCTCTCGCTTCCTGAAAAGGCCTCCAGAATGATGGGGTAGCTCTCATCCAGTGCTGACATGTGGTCCTCCTCTTTCTCCACTGCTTGGAAGCTCTGACTCAAGGAGTGCTTTCCAACCCCATAGCAGATGGATCTTCTTCCCCATGTACTGTAGACATGTCTCCATTGGATGTTCAAATGTGCCATTTTTAAAAAAATCCCAAAATCACGTGTTGAGGACTTTTTTTTATGCCAGGTGTGGTATAAATGAAAATAAATAGGACAGGATCCTTACTTTCAGGGACTCACAGTCAAGTGGAGTAAATGGATGGGTAACGAGTTCAACCACAATGTTAAATCATACGTGCAATGATGGTGGAGGTCCAGGTGTTATGGTAATATGTGGGGGGAAAGCTCATTTTTTGAGGCAAGAGATGAAGTGAAATTTAACTTTTGAAGATTGAATAAGAATTTCCCAGGAAGAGAAGTTTTGGCTTTCCAGAGAAAGAGAGATGCCAGTGTAAAGATTTCAAGTGATAGAAGAGCCAAATGTGTCCTGTACAGTGAGTACAAGTAAATGATAATCCTTATCCCAAGTGGGGCTTTTCTTACACATTCATTCAGGTTTGAATTCTTGCTTCCTGGTAGAGCATATACTAGGTTTGTCCTGCACATGTTTTCTGTGTATGCCAACATGTTTTGGCCAACATGCTATACATCCTTAAAACACCCACGCATGTATCACATTTCAGCAAACTGTTCTATTTCTCTTGTGTTTGTTTCCTCCTTCTTCTCTGACTTCGCTCAGTGCTTAACAAATCCATCACTTTCGAAGGTAGTGAGTTAAAATCCTTCTCTTTCAAAATCCATCCTAATTCCCACTTCCTTCTTTTTAACTGATGCATTGGGATGGGGTTGGCGGTGGAAATGATGTGGGGCCCAGTGTTTTTTCTCCAGCTCACAACCCACTTCCCTCCCTCCTTCCTCACAGAGCAAGTGTCTTGGTCTTCCCATGGCAGGTGCTTCTATTCCGTGGCTCTCAAGTTAGGTTCTCAGCTCCTATGACCCCCTACCTCATGTCTCACCTCCATGCTCCATGGATAGAGTATTGAGAGTGCCCTTGGACATCAACACGAGGACCCCAAGGGTCATGAGATATCTTGGCAAGAGGCTCGTGAAACTTTACAATTTCATGAAGTGTTTTATACTCATTCATTCACCCATTCACCTATTCCTTCAGCCGTTTGCTCATTGATTCCTTCACTTGCCCATTGGGTGCCATGCACTAGTCTGCATGCTGGGGTTGTCACACTGTATGACAAATGGCACCTGCCTCCTTGGGCTGTTACAGGTACAGTGTCCTGACCTGGAACATCCCTGTCATGGCCAAATATCATGCAGACATGTAGAGGTATGGGTTCCCCAGTAGTAAGCCACCTTTCTAGACTAGAACTAAATCTACTGGAAAACCATTTCTCTTGGAGGGATTGAGAAGCCCTTGACCTGGCGTGGTCTAAGCTTGCAGAGGGTGTGACTTCTGGACAGGACATGGATTCTGAGGGATGTGCTGCTGAGGTAACCATGCCTGGAGGGATCTCCATACTTTGGGTCCAGCTGGCTTTACAGTGAGTAATTTAGGCAACAGACCTAGAAATCCAGCCAGCAACTGTATCAACACATTTTGTTTCTGAACGCAGATCCCCTCACCCAGAAGCCTTGAAAGTGCCGAGGTCTAGTTCCCAATAGCAGTTTTGGGAAATGGACCTAGGGAATAAGTTAGCAGTCTTGAGTAGACTGGTGGTCTCATGCTGGGGGTCTGCTTGTGGGGATGTCAGACACCAGCCCCTGCGCCTACACTTTCAGAACCTCTAACCCTCCCCTCTACTGGGGCAGAGGTTGCTGTCTGTTTCAGCCACAGCCATTACCTCCAGGACAGTGACCAAGACACAGCAAGGGCTCCAGGCATTTTTGTGGGATGAGAGGTTGAATGTTCACTGTGACCCAGACACAACCATCTAGCTGCCAACACCTTGTGAAAAGGAAGGCGAGGTACTTGTTCTTTCTCGCTTAATAACAGTCTGCAGGTACTGTTGTCTTTTATATGCCTGCTTAGCTCATTGTGAAGGCCCAGTAAACATTAATTGATGGACAAGAAGCTCTGGGGTTTGGCTCCAGCCAGATCCAAGTACTGTTTTTTGAGGAAGTTTATAAGAGCAGGAACATGTAGAATATTATGTTGAGAATCCTGAGATTCTCAGGACCCCTTCCCCCTTTCCCCAAAACCAAAGCCAAAGGGAAAAGAGGGTGGAGAGAAAGAAGGGAAGCACCTAATTATATTCATGGGTTATATAATTAGGCTGTTAGGTGGTGGGTTTTAAAGGAGCTTTGCCTACTTTCAATTTGGAAATGCTTTGTTTTCCTTAACCTTTATTCATCATCCTTGGTGCCTCCCTGTGCCTTCCAGGGAAAACTGACTGAGGCCCTGCCTGTCTGAGGACTTGGTATCTGTAGATGACAAAGCTGAGCTCTGGAGAGACTTGCAATGGTTGGACACTAGCACCCAAATCCCCTAACTCGTTAAGCCCTTTAGCCTGCTGAAGTGCATTGTAGGACCTCATTATGCACCAAGATATTGGTTCTCACCCTCTTGTGCTCAGACCAGCAGCATCAGCATCAACAGAGAATTTGCTTGAGAGGCAGAGTCTTTGTCCCACCCCAGAACTCCCAGAAATTCAAGGGTGGGGCCCAGCAATCTGCTTTTAACAAGCCCCCCAAGGGGTTCCGCTGTTTGCTCAAGTTTGGAAATTATTGCTCTAGATTCTAGAATCTAGAACAAAAATTCCCAGCCCTGGTGACCGTGCATAGCAATCATCTACAAGATCCCATCCCAGACTTACTAAGTTAGAAGGCCCATGAGTGTGGACCCAGCATCAGACTAGTGTTTAGCTCTTTTCAGCTTCACATCTAACGCGTCAGAGATTATTGCCACGAACGAGGCACCGAGAGGAAGTGGGAACCAAGGTGTGGACCTCAAAGATGTTGCCCAAGAACAATATCACCAGCTTCCACGCGGTGACCTCATCTACCTTAGGGCCTGAGAGCAGCCAGTGATACTGCCTATGAGTGCAAAGATGCTGCAGCTCAGGCACCTGTGTGGGAGGATGTCATCTTATGGTCTCAAGAGCAACTGCAGTGGTTCTCATGGTATCGCCATTTGTCAGTGTCGGGAGGGAAACCTGTTTGAGTTGGTAAGCACCAGGGGGGAAAGCTGGCACCAGGAGAGAAAAGAGGGCATCTGGACAGAAGCTCAGCTCAACCTCCACTCCTATGCAGCCTTGGGTGGCATGTGTCCTGCTCTTCCTCAGAGGTTGGGACTGTAGCTCTTCAACTCTGGTGTGCAGTGGACCCAGCCAGTAAGTACTCAGAGGCTCAGGCTTGTGGGAGTAGGAGAGGTGTTGGACCTTTGCTTTTCGCTGCATTCTCTGGTGATTCTGACACCTACCAACACTTTTAGAAGTACTGCTGTAGCGAGAGAGCTGGTACGTAGCCTCTACAAATGACTAGAAGAAAAACGTAAGGCACTATTTTGACTTCTAGCAGCTTTAATATTTTAGGCTCTGCAGACCATGTGGTCTCTGTTGCAACCACTCAATTCTGCCACTGTGGCAAGAAAGTTGCCACAGACAATATATAAATGAATGAGCCTATCTCTGTTTCAGTACAACCTTATTTATAGATCAAAGGGTGGGTCATTTAGTCCATGGGCCATGGCTAATCAATCCCTGTCTGGTAAATTGATCTCAACCCTTACCTTACAGCAGAGTGACTGGAGAGTTGTTTGTCTGAGTTTGTTCTGTTTTAAATCAATGCTTGGGCCCTGGTCTCAAAGACTTGGGATTCAAATATTCTGAAGGCGATCCCAAGCATTTTCATTTCCTTGTTTTTCTTACTCCTCTCTGATTTAAAAGTGCAGTCAGGATTGAGAACTGCTATTTTAGGTATTCATTCAGCAGGTAGCGATTCATTCATCATCCTCTTGGAACTTTAAAATATGAGTCCTATTGTATTTCTTTCACATAGAACTCCCCAGTTATTTTGTATTACTCAGAATTGATGTCCTTTTAATGTCTGCAGGGTCTTTCAAGAGTTTGGCCCTCAAGACCTTTCTGATCTCACCTCCTACTGCTCTGTTGCTTCCGTTCTCTGCTCCATCAAACTGGACCTAGAATATGTCAAACATTCCCCTGGGTCAAGCCTTTGCCCTACAGTCTCCCATCAGCTAAGCTTGTTGCAGCCTCTGTCACTGTGGCATGAATCATCTCAGCCTTCAGTGTCCTCCAACAGCAACTAGCACGTATTTTATTCATGAATCTGCAACTTTTGCAGGACTTGGCAGGGATGGCTCATGTCTGCTCCACAAGATGTCAGCTGGGGTGGCTTAACTGGAGTTAGTGGCAAGTTGGGGCTGGCTGTCAGCTGAGAACTCTGCTAGGCTGTTATCTAAGGGGCCTTGATTTCTCTGCACAGAGCCTCTGCCAAGAGCTGCTTGCACTTCCTTACAACATGGCAGCTGGGTACCAAGAGCAAGAGTCCCAGTGGGAAAGAAGTAGAGTCACTAATCTCTTAAAGTCTAAGCCCAGCCACTGACAAGGCACTGAGTTCCCCACCCTCCCAGATTCAAGAGGAAGAGACTTAGACCTCAGTTCTCAATAGGAAGAGTATCCAAAACATTTGTAGCCACTTTTTCTCTGCCACAGCAACTTCATTTATGTACTCATGACTCATTGTTACACTTCCTTTGGGTCTTTGCTCCAGTGTCACCCTATGATAGAAGCTCTCCTGGCCACGTCTAAACAGCACCCTCATCCTCTCATCTCCCCCATTACTATCTATCCCCTGACCTCCTGTTATAGCTTAGACAGCTGTTAAAATGATTGGTGTTATGTATACTTATATATTGAATATTTTTGTTATGTATTTGTTTGTCACACTGAATATTTGTTTATAAAAAGCACTTATTGAATTACTTGTACGTAATGCTTAGCTAACTAGAAGATAAATCTAAAGCACTATTTGACTTCTAGAAGCTTTACACCTAACTGAGGATAAAAAAAAAGAAAAAATGAAGATGAAACAGATTTTAAAAATCTGCTTACAAAAAAATGCTTTTAGTAGCTTGATTCAGTTGTACATAGAGATTAAATGCTCAAGGCAGGGGGAGAAGGCCATCATAGCAGACATAGCATTATGGTAAATATTATTGATAATAACACATTGAATTGTAACAGCAGTTTAAGTACTAGTCAATGTTGGCTTTGACCTTTTATGTGAAAGGTATAAGATGTCACCCAAACATCACAGATATAGCAAAAGAGCATGGGGATTCCAGAATTTTGGTAAAACAGGCCTAAAGCCTTATGGGTAATGTGGATACTGAAGAGCTCATCTTGAAATGGTTCATGCAAAAATGTACTTTTTTTTTTTTTTATAAACTTGGGAGTGCACTTTTTTGGGGTGGAAGAGCTAATAACCTTGTAAGGGTGTTGTAAAAAGGCCTCCACTAGCCAGTCCCTAATGCTCCTACAAGTGTAGACTTTAGCTTGGTTTTATTTTGTAGGCAAAATGCTGTTCATAAAAACCTCAATTTTTGTTTTTCCTGATGTAGAGCCGATGTAACATGGAAGAAAAAAAAAATTGGAAGAATTCAACTGAATAAGTGTTAATAGAGCATTATTTTGTTCCAATCATATAGGTTCTGAGACAGACATATGGTACGTAACATCAAGGTGCTCACAGCCTAGTGGGGAAAACAATATTTAAACAGATAATTTAAGTAAAATGTAATGAATGCAATAGTAAAGGCAATGCTGGAGTGCTTTTGGGAGGTAGTGATATCTTTGCTTGGTCTTACAGGATGAATAAGAGTATCTAGATAAAAATAGGAAGAACAATAAGAATGGGGGAGTGGTAAAGAACAAAAATATACCAGTAAGGAAGCAACTTATAGAAAACAAGAAACAATGTGATGTGTTGAAGAAATAATAGTAATTCATTTTTGATGTCAAGTGAGGGGTAGAAATTAGTAGGGTATGAAGGATATGAAAATTAGGCAGGAGGTTAGTTGTGTGGCTCAGCGGTAGAGTACTCAAATGGCTGCACAAGGCCCTGGGTTCAATCCTGTTGGGGCTGGTCTCTAAAATGTCACACAGAAGGCTCATCGTGTTGAAGAATTGGTTACCAGATGTTGGGCTTGTGGGACATGATTGGATCAGGGGTGTTCTAACTTTATCAATGGGTTAATCCATTGATGAGTTCCTAGGTCAATGGGCTTATTAGAAGGTAGTGTCTAGTTGGATGAAGCAGGTCTCTAGAGGCATGCTTTTGAAGGATACATCCTGTCCCCATTCTCTTCCTCTCCTGCTCTTTCCCTCTCTCTGCTTCCTGCTTGCCATTTTGTGAGCAGCTTTGTTCCACCATGATGCTCTGTTTCATCACTGGCCTAAAATCAACAGAGCCAGTTGACCATGGACTGAAACCTCTGAAACCATGAGCCAAAATAAATCTCTCCTCCTGTAAGTTGTTTTTCTTTGGTATTTTGTAACAGGGATTGAAAAAAAAAAAAAAACTGAGTAACCACATCAATAGCACTACAGAAATAAAAGTAAAATTAAAAAATCTCTATGAAAAGTAGGCAATGTTAGGCATATCTCATTAAGAAGCCTCTGGTTTTATACCAAGAGTCAAAATGGTCAGAGATGAACTTTACATACTGGAGGAAATATAGAGGATGACTTTGCAAGAGGAGAGGGGGTCAGAGGAAAGATGAGACCAGTAGAAATCTTTTTCAAAGTTCAGGCATGCAATGTTAAGAGCCTAAAATGATGGCAGCAAGGATGAGGAGGAAAGAACAAATTCAAGGCACAGTCAGAAAGTGAAATCAATAGGTTTTATTGATCGATCCAACATGTAAGAGGAGGAGAAGTTGCTGACTTCCGGGTTTCTGATTTGGTGATCATTTTTGGGTCTGGACACACAAGAGGGTGGTCCACATTTGTGAGCACTGGGAGGAGGGAAATGAGGTCCATTCAGGCCATGCTGAGTTTGAGGAGCTTATGTGGTACCCAGGAATACATGCTTGCAAACAGACAGATGTACACATCTGAGGCTCAGGAACAGAAATCTGAGCTTCATCATCACGAGATGTTGGCCAGGAGTCTTTGAAAATGGGGAGACGAGATCCTCAAAACATGGACATTCAGAGGACATTACCCGGGGCAGGAACCTGTAAGATTGGCCATCAGGATTAGGAGAGAAGTTAAGACAGCCTCACAGAGGCCACAGAAGCAGAGGATGGCCAGTCTGAGAAAGCTTCAAATAGAACAGATGCAACCATGCAGTCACATGGGAAAGCTGAAAACTCGCCTTAGGTTTAGTCATCAGGAAGTCATGCACAGCTTTATCAGGGCTATTTCTGTGGACTCTTGGGGAGAAGTAGCATTCCCATGGACTGAAGGCAGCTGGTCCTTCCTCTGCCTAACTCTTCCTTCTCACTCTTCAAGGCTCGATCCAAATGTGACTTTCTTTAAACAAACAAATGCCAGGCAGAGGACCTGACAAACAACAGGTACTGTGTATGTGTGTGTGGGAGGAGGGGTAAAAGCAAATAATTTAAAAGTAAATAATTTTTTGAAAGTAGACATGCATCTCTGTGTGATATTGGAGGAGATTTCAGCTGCTGCAGAACTCTGAGGGTAGGGAAAATGTTCAGGGAGGGCAAGTGGACAACAAGTGAGAAAATCAACCTTAGATACCTGAGCTAGTTCCCTCACTCTGAAATGACTTTCATGTTTAACGATCTGATTGCTTGTAAAATGCTGTGAAAGATCCTAAATGTTTAAACTGTCATTGCCCTCATCATCTGAGTCCTTCACACCTGCTTTCTAAGGATTGTCCTTGCCCCACCACACTCCTCAGGAGGATACACTATCCTACACATTTCAGAGATGAACAAAGGGGGCACTTGCCCCAAGATTATGCTGCTGACAAGTTTCACAAGAATTCTAGTTTTTCCCCAAAATCCACTTCCAATGATCAGTATGGTAACCCCTGCCCCTTGAATGTGGGCTGGGGCAGTGGCTCAGTTCTAGCCAATAGAATACAACAAAAGTGGTGAAAGGTCACTTCCAAGGTTGGGTAACAAAATGACTGTGGCTGCCACTTGGCTTGCCCTTTCTCGCCCTCACTGTAATGTCAGGGTTCTGCAGGGAAGCAGAGCCCACAGTGTGTGTGTGCTTGTGTGTGTACATAGAGAAAGAGACAAAGATGCAGAGAAAGAAAGACAGATAGAGACAGAACATAAAGAGATACTGACTTATGTTAAGGAGGTGTCTCATGTGACTGTAGAGGTTTGGTGAGTCCAACATCTGATGGCAGGCTGGTGACTCATGGAAGAATCACAGTTCCAGTCCAAAGACATTCTTGGGGTAGAATTCCTTCTTTCTCAGGGGAGGCTAGTCTTTGTTCTATCCAGGCTAACTGGTTGGATGAAGCCCCCCACATTGTGGAAGCTAATCTGCTTTACTCAAAGTCCACCCATGTAAATGTTAACCATGCACAAATAATTTTTTCACAGAAATTTCCAGAACATTTGACTATTTAGTCTGATATTTATCTGGGCAATGTGGCTCAGCTAAGTAGACACATAAAATTAACTATCTTACTCACTCTCCCTGTTCTTTGGGAAATCGGTGGTCAGGCTATGAGCATGGTACAGGGAGGCTGATGTTAGGAGGAACTGAAGGGATTCAGAGGTCAGCCAGTGTGGTCCTGAGCATCAGTCCAGCAGCTGTGTGAGTGTGCTTGGAAGCAGGCCCCACCCTGACCTTTCTCCCAGAGGAGTCTTAAGATGACAGCAGCCTGTGACATTGCGGCAGAGCACCTCAACAGAAGCCATGAAGTAGTTAGTGTTTGGTGTTTTAGGGTGTTGTGTTTGGAGTCCTTTTGCTTTAGCAGTGGACAGCTGATACACATACTGGGTAGCTCACATGAGCTCTGAAGTTGTCCTCAAGTGTTGTATCTTTCTTTTTGTGTGTGGGTACCGGGGGTCGACCTCAGGACCTTATGTGCCAGCAGGCGCCCGTGCTGCTGAGCGATATCACCAGCCCTTTTTTCGTATGTGGGTACCGGGAGTCGAACTCGGGCCCTTGCGCTTGCTGGGCAGGCACTTACGCTGCTGAGCCATCTCACCAGCCTGAGTGTTGTATCTTAATACAACGTATATCGGGTATTCAGCATCAAGACCACCAAACATTCTAACAGGATGACTCTGTGAGCATTTTATTGCCCCCATCCTCATTGTGGACAGTTTTAACCCAGTTTCTGAATGGATATAACTGCTAATCATGATGCATCAACTTGATTGGAGTAAGAAATGCCTAGTAGGTTAATAAAGCACAGTTCTAGGTGTGTTGATAGATTTTGGACATAGAGTCCAGAAAACTGAAGGCAAAAGAGCCACCTGCTTGTGGGTGGCACCAACCACTAGATTTGTAGTCTGGGTGGAATAAAAAAGGAAAAGAAGGAAGTATGCTTATGTCGGAAAAGCCCCAGTCTTTTGCCATTACTTTTGGACACTGGTCTACAGTTTTTCCAGTATCTTCTGCATTGGAAAATGCAGACTTGCACGGGCAACTCTCCAGGGAGCTTCCAAGGCTTTGACCTTGAACCTTGACCCCTCTTTTTCTTCAGCTTCCATCTTCTTGGGCAGAGCAGCTACTGGATCTTCCAGCTCTCCAGCATGTAGATAGCCACTGTGGATTCTCCTGCTCTGATCCTGTAACCTTACCTAATAACCTTCTTGCACAATTATATGCATGTTTTCTATTGATTCTTTTCTTTCAGAGAACTTTAACTAATGTAGCAGGGAACATGACTTTTGGAGTGTTCTGTCTGGAATCAGGGAATCACATGGCTTCTTGGGCCGGGATATGCGCTTGGAGCTCCTCAGCCCCAAGGGTGGACTGTTCTTCATCCAAAGCACGGCTGTCCTTCCACTGAGGCCCTTCTGTAGGGAGGATGCTATCAAATTCCACACTGAAGCAGAGACTTATTGCATCTGGGGAAGGAATTCCTTCTGCGAGCCCTTGGCGGCCTTCTCCGTGGGCAGTCCATCCATGTTAATCAATGTCTCACCTACCAGACAGCTGCCATAAGGTGAACTGCAGAGGAGGGGGTGTGGCGCTTGTCAGTTTCATTTTACTGAGACAGGGAGGCTCTGTCTGATGAGGCTCTGGAATTTAGCTGTTGTCCTGGAGGGAAGACAAGACTGGCAGTTCCTTCCCTAAGAAAGAGCCCCTCCCTTCCCAGACACACTCTTTCTGTTTCCCTTCTTGGGGAGGGCTGCAGGCACATTGCCCTGTGTGTGTATATATGTGCACCACATTATATATTATTCTGAAAAATATATTTGTGTAGAGATTTTTCTATTTAAAAAATGCATCCCCCGCAGTCATCTCATTTATTATCTAGACGGTGCAAAGATGAGCTCCCCCATTGTACAGGTGGGTACAACCATGTCTCAGAGTTACCTGGTTCCTACAAGTTCATACTGGGAACAAGGAGCCAATGCATGCTTCTTCTTTCTCGAGGATTCCCGACTACCAACCCCCAGAAACACTCTATCCTCTTGTTAAATTTCATATCTCTTGGCAAAATCATCAAAGAAAATCTTAGGCTCAGGAGTTCCCTAAGGTTTCTCAGAGCTTCTGATTTTCACCCAGAGGGTAAATGGCAGAATGGCTTGGAGGGTCCCTGTGTCCCAAGAGAAGAAACTGGAAAGCAGAACTGAACAGGCCAAGTAGGATGTGACAACCAGAGGAAGTCCTAGAATCATCTGGGTCAGGCAAATGAGAGAGCAGGTCTACATGGGAGGGATGCCCAGGGTCAGAGGCCAGGCCAAGGCCAGGATATGGGCCAATTCCAGCCACAGCCTTAGGATTGTCTTTCCTCCAGCAAACTGAGGGTACATGATGGCCCCAGGGGAGCTACTGAAGTTATCTCTGCCTCTGTGTGGGGCTGAACCCCTTCCTGCTTCCCGATCCCACTCCCCGTGGGTAGGTTTCCCCTTAAACTCAGCTGAGCCAGATTTTCACAGATTGGTCATGCAGAGCCTTGCCCTCCTCCTAGGCTGGCATTGCTAATCTTCCCTTCCCCTTCCTACCCATCACCTTGCTGGGTTCCCAGGTACTTCACCTGCCTTGTTGGGTCTCTCTAGTTCTCCCTGGGTACCCCCCCTTCCCTCTGTCCATCTGTGAGTAATGGCCTCTCTCTTTCAAAGAAGAAGCAAGATTGAAGACAGAAGAAGAGACTGGGGAAGATGCCCCTGCTCTTCCCTGCCTGAGCAGAAAACTGGCTTCTCTCTGGATCTATGAAACGGACGGGCTCTCACCTCCCAGATGAACCCTGGAAGACACTCAACCACCCAGTGGTGCATTTCCTATCTGCAAATGTTGCCAGAGGGTCCCTGGGAGGTGGGCAAGGAGGGCTACTGGTGGGGTGTGTAGTCTGCCTTTTCAGACCGAGAGGAATCTAGACAATTGCTTGGGCATGGTTTGATCTTCCCCTGCAGCCTGAATTCTGAGAGCACTTCACTGGGATTTGGAACAGGGCTGACTTTTTCAGTTTTGATTATGGTCAAATCCTTCTTTAAGAAAACAGGACACTTCTGCATTCAGAGCATCTCTTCCTTCTCTGGACTTTCTCCTTGTGTGATGATTTTTATGTGAAAATGGCATAAACATAAAAAACAGTACACCAAATAATTTTTGTTAGTAAAAATACATCTCAAATTCTACAGACAATACACTTATACTGAAAAGACATATTGTTCCTTATCCCTTTTGCTCAATATTATAACTCTACTTGAAGATCCATTTTGCTTATGTCTTTAGCCTTTGGACATTTAAGGATGACCTTAAAAGCAATTTGGAGGAATAAATCCCAGGAGCTCAAGAAGAAATGGGCCCCCTTCTTCGTATTTCCTTCCTCATTGGATGCTCTCTCAATGGAAGACCTTTGGCTGGGATGGTCAAGTTGATGACAGTGATGCGGGGAGGCAAAAGACAGCAGGGTTGCAGTAGTTCTCTGTAGGGAACATTTAACAAAGACAAGAGACAGTTCTGGTTGTCACAACTAGGTGTGGGGGGCATCTAAAGAGTAAAGGATAGGGATGCTGCTAAATACCTCATAATACACAGACACACCCATAGCATCACACACGCGCATGCACACACATGCACACAAGTTACTCAGCTGTGCTGCCACTGAGGATCTCAGGAGTAAGGGAGAAAAACAGTTTTTTAAAGTAAAAAGTTGAGGCTGGGGTACAGTCCTGCAGCCCAAAAGTTCTGCCAACCATCAGGGACTGACCAGACAACTTAGGAGCTGCAATTCCACTCCCTGGGCCACTCACAGTGCAAGGCCACAAGACTCTCCCTCCAACTTCCCACAAGGCTTTCCCAGGTTCATTTTAACCCTATTCCATGCATTTAACCCTGTTAGGGGATCTGTGGTCCCTATCACATGGCATTCAGGCCCTTCCCCCAGGCTTTCTCTCCTTTGCTGTCCCCATCCCTCCCTGATGAGGGCCCCTTCTAGGCTCTGCGGCTACGGCCATGAGACTTGCCCTGAGTGTCCAGATGTGTTCCTTCTGCCCCATGGAGGCAGAAAGAGAGATGCTTCTTTGCTTGCTGCTGAATGAGAAATATGAAAGTACTGGCCAGGGCCTGCCTGATTCCCCCCAGTCCCCATCTTCAAACAGCCAATTTCCAGCAGGAATAAGCGAGTCAGCATCTCTCCTCCATTCCAGCAGTGGAGAAACTCTCCTCTCAGCCAGTTGCACCAAATCTCAGAACCTAGAAAACCTTCCTATGCAGGGAATCTACAAGGCCAGCCGCCTGAGTGCCCCTTCCTTGTTTCTTTCTGATGCTCGAGGGCTGGTTGAGCATGGGGATGCAAGGGACCCTCCCTTGTCTTCTCTAACAAGCCCCTGTGCTGCGTGTGAGCAAAATACTGCACAGTCCTCTGCTTGGACTGCAAGACATACAAAATCATCAAAACCAAATAAGACAAAAGCAGAAATGAGCAGCAAAGAAATTGGGCAGGGTGAGGAGGCTTCGCTTCTTAAATAAAGTACAATGGACAACTTGAACTTGCTTTTTGGAACTTGAAGGGTTAAAAAAAAGTTCTAGTCTTCCAAATTAGATGTTTCCCACTGCCTCCACCTTCTTCACCTACTCATAGAGAAGCAAAATGGTTTATTTTCTATGACTTGAGGCTTTCCTCTCCACCAGGCAGTAGGACTGAGGAGCAGCCTGTCGGCTTCGGTAGAGAAACTTTCCTGACAGCCTCCTCCCCTCCCTCTCTTGACCCTGTTTCTGCCTGCCCCTCACGTGGACTCCCCCTTCTCTGCCCTACCCTTTCCAAAAGATTTATAGAGCAGAATGGCTTGAGAACAAATGAGCAGACTTTAGGCTGATGTATTCTGCATACTAATGACGAGATACTGCTTCTGTACCTAAGGGCAAAGCCAGGTCAGGCCAGTTTAACCATAAACTTTATTTATGGGCTTATAACTTTGCAGCTGCAGTAGCTCTGCTTAATCTTGCGATGGAGATCCATCCGTCTCTCTACAGATTCATATGTACATGGGTAAGTAAATTCGGGGTGGGGGAGGGGAAGAGGGTGCTGGTAGTTAGCTCTTTATGGTCTCCTGTGTCAGTCCAGTAAGAAGTTAAAACCAAAAGGAAAAGCCAGGCCTGGGAGGAAAGAAGAGGAGGTGCAGTGACACTACTTCTTCACTGGGGACAATAAGGCAGTGGGAATAATTTCTCCTCTTGCACAGGAATTACTCTGTTACTTCTGAGTTTTCCACATATTGATTTTTTTTAAATCAGTCAACTACTTTTGAATCTTCAGTTACAGTATCAATTGCCTGCTTCCAGTTGACTCAAAACCCTTCTTTCCTGCTGAGGCTCTCCTGGGTTAGACCATCTTTAATGCATCACTGTGTTGGTGCTTCCATTCTGGAAGCTCTGAGCTCTGTGCCTGCTCACCTTTTGTCCTTCGGTGTACCTCATGACACTCTTTCTGCCATCTGCCATGTTGGCTCAAGCTAATGCAGCAAGAGAAAGTGCCCAGGATCACAGGTACAGTAATTGGAACGGAGTGATCTTGTTGGGTCTAGATGTCATTGGCCTTAGCTCAAGGATGGAGATGTTGATATGTCCTTCAATAAAGATGTATTGGCTACTTGCTGTGCGCCAGACACTCTGCTTGGTATCAGGGACACCATGGTGAATAAGGTATGATGATCCTCTGCTCTTGATGGGCTTAGTGCATGGAGGTGAGTTAATTTCCACTGTTGAGAACAATTTCAGAGCACACATTGGACCACTTAGGGCCCCTGCCTCTTGATTGTCACCCACGCCAGTCCTTTAAATTACAAAATAGATGTGTCAGATGGGTATCTCAGGGGCTTGAGTCTTGTTTAATCCACTTAACCTTATTGTCCTTCATAAAGAGAGCACCTGTGGCCTTCATCAAAAAGTCAAAAGGACACCGAACCACCTCAGCAGTACAGCTTTACTGTGGTCCTAGGAGTTCACCTGTCACTTTTGCTTTCTCTGAAGTGAGAATTTGGATGAGGATAGTCTTTAAAAATTGCCTAAAGCAAAATGGTGCTCCTTAGTGAAGGACTTTGGCCAAGGTGTTATGAGATGCCTGTCTTCATCCCTGACCCTTAGGTGCTTGCTCTTTTCTCCATGTGGCTTGGGTATTTCACAGCTGCTCAATGCTGAAGGAAAGCAATGCAAGATTTCACATGTGCTCTTTCAGGGAGGCCACCTATTTCCCTCTCTCTCAGTCTTACTTATCCCCGAGAGTGGGAGGTCCATTTTTGGTCAGATGATGCTAAAGGGCCACAGGGGTATGAAGACAGTGGCAGAGGACAAATGAGGAGCTGGTTTGTGTGAGTATTGGGGCTGGGCTGAGGGAGTGGGGTGAGGCCACCGGGCTTTGGGGTTTGAGCAGATTCCCCAGCCTTGTGTGGAGATAGCTGTTCCTGGAAGGTGGCTGCTGAGCCTTGAGCCTTCCCTGCTAGGGGACCCCAGCTGGACAGAGTCAGCAGCAGAGTGCAGTGCTCCACAAGTGAGAGGTGGACGGCATCAGCTCTGCTCTAAGGGGCCACTTAATCTTGGTGAACACAGGAGGAATGAATTACCAAGTCTGCCTGGTTTGGAAACTCCAGAAGAAAAGGAGACTTTTATCGTCACCTTCTTCATGCCCTGGGATCAGCCAATTCCACATGGGTCAGGAGAAGAAGTTGAGGTTGTAAAAGAAGGAAAATGCAGTCTGGTGGACAGGCCTGGACTTACTGTCTGTGTAGTCTTGGACAACTTGCCTTGTCTATCCTTGCCTTGGTATAATAATCATTGAAGTGGGTGGGTATAATAATTCCTGCCTTAATTATCATGTGAAGTGACTAATGTATTTGTGAGTTCTATGCAAAGCTGCTATAAAATATGCCACAAAATGCTAGTAAAGTGCTATAAAATGTTCATTTTTTTAAAGGTGGTTACTTGGGAATTGGGAACTTGCTGCTGAGGAGAATTTCTTGTATACATGAGTGTATAAACAATTGAAGAGTTTAAAGTCTCCAGATCTTTTTAATCACACTCGGCCAATGCCTGTGTATGTAAATCTGTACAGTAATTGTGACTTGTCTGTCATTTTTTTTTTTTTTAAGGATTCATCAACTGTCCTGGAGTGGGTAGGGATACATGAGCGCTAGCTAGCCCCCCAGGACAGCATGAGGCTGGGGGTGGGGGAGGAAAACAGGTGATGTCCCTGAGAAGCCTCCTCTTTAGGGCTGTGTTCTCAGAAGTCACCCCTTGGCTGACCAGCTGCCTGACAGACAGAGATGGGCATTTATAGACGTGGACATGTTTGCTGGTTTCCTGATATCTGTGCTGCTGCTGTGGGGTCCTTGGAAGTGGCATCTGAAGACACAGAGTGAATGAAAGCAGGAAGCTACCATCATGCAGCATATAGTACTACTTGCTGGTTTGAAAGGTGATGCAGATCAAGATTTCTCTTACCCATTACAGTGAGCTTTGACTATTACTTCAAAGCAAAGACATCTTGAAGGAACTACTTTAATTTCTGATTTTTCATTCCCAAATCTATAAAACTGGGACACCAAGACCACCTTGCAGCTGTTGTATGGGTTGGGAGAAGTGCAAATAGAGATCCTTGCCTTGGCCTGGAACACAGTGGTGTTGAATAAACATTTTTTCCATATTTTGTTGGTACCGGGGTATACTCAGCTCAGGATCACCCTTAGCAAGTGCAAAAACCAGAGCTTGTGGCTTGTGAACCCCACTTGTCCCTGTTTTTGTTACCACAGCTCCTGAGGCTGTTACTTCCACACTCCAGCAGACCTCAGAGTACCTGCATGGGGTGGGGGTGGTATTTCTGTCACACATGATATTAGCCATCAAATATCTATGAAGAGCCACCTCTGTGACACTGAGATACTTGTAGACCAATAGCTCAGAAGATAAACAAGCTAATAAGAACCCACTTTAAATCTAGCCCATGAGACACTGATGATAAGAAAGTTCTCGTGGATTCTCCATCCACTGCTTCCAAGGAAGGATTTCTGACATTGCCGAAGCTCACGGAGCTCTCATTTCTGTGTAGAAGATGCCTTTTTTCCCCAAGGTCAGGATGGTAATAGGATGGAAGAAAAGATACTCTGCAATTTAGCATCTCAACTGGGGTCAAGAAACTTTCTATAAATGGCCAGATCATAAGTATTTTAGGCTTTGAGAGTCCTATACCTTTGATTGCAACTACTCAACTCTGACATTGCATGTGAAACCAACCATAGATCATACATGAATAAATGAGCATGGCTACAAACCAGTAAAACTGTACTTATAAAAACAGGCAGGAAAACTACAAAATGTGGATATAAAACTATCAAAGATTTAAATTAATGGGGAGCTATTTCGTGTTTATGGATTTGAAGACTCCATGTTTAGGTGTCAATTCTTCCTAACTCAATCTGCATTCACCACAATCCCAGTTCAAATCCCAGCCAGCTATCTTGTAGATACTGGTAAACTAATTCTAGGTTTTGTGAAGAGGCAATGGCTTAGAATAGGCAATGGATATTGAAGAAAAAACGGAAGCAGAGGACTAAAATGACCAGATTCTTTGTCTAACTTTAACGCTACAGTAATCAAGACAGAATGGAATTGGTAGAAGGATAGACAATAGATCAATGAAATGACATACAGAGCCAGAAAAAGACGTTCATAAATATAATCAGCTAATCTTTGGCAAAAGGGCAAAGGCAATTCAATGGAGAAATGATAATTATTAAAAAAAAATGATACTGGAACAATTTTTGAATACTGCATATTCAAAAAATAAAACAAAACACCTCAATACAGATACTATACCTTATATGAAACTTACCCCAGAATGGATCAAGGACCTATATGCGAATGTAAAACTATACAACTTCTTAGAGAAAACATAGGAAAGTCTATGTGACCTTGGATTTGTGATGAGTTTGTAAATCCAACAAAAACAGTACAATCAAACCATGAATGGAAAAAAGTTGACGTCAGGCTTTATTTTTATTTTTATTTTTTTATTTTTTTTTTTTGTGGGTACCGGGGGTCGACCTCAGAACCTCGCGCGCCAGCAGGCGCCCGTGCCGCTGAGCGATATCACCGGCCCCTTTTTCGTATGTGGGTTCTGGGAGTCGAACTCGGGCCCTCGCGCTTGCCGGGCAGGCGCCTAAGCCGCTGAGCCATCTCACCGGCCCAACGTCAGGCTTTATTAAAAGTGAAACTTCTGCTATGCAAAAGACACTCATAGGAAAATGAAAAGACAAGTCACAAACTAGTAGGAACTATTCACAAAACACACATATAATAAAGTCTTATATCCAAAAACAAAGAACTCTTAAAACTCAACAATAAGAAAACAAACAAATTAAAAAATTGATAAAAGATAGGAAAAGTTCCTTATCAAGGAAAACATACAGGTGTCAAATAACATATGCAAAGATGCTCAATATCATTCATCAGTAGGAAACTTTAAATGAAACAATGAAATTCCACAATATTCCCAGTAAAATGGCTAAAATCCAAACACTAACAATACCAACATTTGGCGAAGACAGAGAGCTGTCATTCATTGCTTGTGGACATGCAAAATGGTACAGCCACTTTGGAAAAGACAATTTGACAGTCTTTTATAAAACAAGCATAGTCTTACCCTATCAACATTACCTTACCCTTATACTCTTATTTGAAAACATATGTCTACACAGAAATCTGCCCATGAGTGGCAGTTTTATTCATAATTGCTAAAAGCTGGAAGCAACCAAAGAATCCCTCAATATGTGAATGGATAAATTGTGGTATATCTGTACAATAAAATATTGCTCAACAATAAAAAAAAAAGGAGTCATCAAGCAGTCAAGACCCATGGATGGGTCTTAAACAGGTCAGGGGTTGCCAGATGTTTGGAGAAGAAAGAGAGTTGAGTAAGTGAAACAGGGAATTCTTTAGGGTAGTGAAACTATCTTTTGTGTTACTGTGACGATGAGGTAAAATATTAAGCATTTGTTGGAACCCACAGAGCTTTGTAGCACTAAAAATTAGCCTTAACGTTTACAACTTCTTAAAAGAATTATTTGAGAGTTTGAAGAATCCTAACATGCAATGTGAGAAAATGACGTAAATATATTACAAATGTATGAGAGAACATCAATGAATGAGGCTAGAGAATAAAATACTGACCCAAGTAACTCTGGAAAACAGTGAAGCCTGGAAGACTAAAAGCAAAAGGAGCTATACACAGCACTACGTGGTCAGAGATTTTTGTTTGTTTGTTTGTTTGTTTGTTTTCCATGAGGATCTGGAGTGGCGATTCTGAAACAGTTACATGTGTATGCTGGAATTAGACAAGTAGGCAAATGGATAGAGCATGACAGGAGCTGGGAGTGGGAGATGATAGATAAGCAGGAAAAGAGACAAGAATGATCCGTGGTGTCGTGGGTTAGAGTTGGAGGTACAGCGTGAACTTACAATTAGCTTAACATGGAAGTAGATGATTGCGTATAGAAACAACCATAGATATGGGTATATGTGTGAGTTATTATATATGCATTTATCTCCTTGCTCCATCAGTTGAGAGAACATAGAAGTGACATCTCAGTAACAATGAACACGTCAGTGTCCAGGTCTGATTCCTAGTCATCGCTGATAGGAAGGACCTGGAGAAACAACTGCTTTTACTGTAGCAGAAATATCCAAAATGAGCCTGGAACACCTTGTGGTACTGGGAAGTAGGAAAGCGCTCAAAGCAACAACAGACAAAACAAAGGTAAATGCTCAAAAAACAAAACAGGGGACTGGTGAGATGGCTCAGCGGCATAAGCGCCTGCCTGGCAAGCGCGAGGGCCCGAGTTCGACTCCCAGAACCCATATACGAAAAAAGGGCCGGTGCTATCGCTCAGCAGCACGGGCGCCTGCTGGCACACGAGGTCCTGAGGTCAACCCCCGGTACCCACATAAAGGAAAAAAAAAAAGGTAAAGCTAAAAGAAATGCCCCTGTAATCACGAGGATGTGTTAAAGGAACACAGGAGCCAGCTGAGAGAGCTCCTATTGGTAAAAGTTGATCTTGGCCAAAAAATGGATAACACAATATTCTACATAACTCAAAGCATGAAATAAATGAGTCCATAATGATATGAGTAAATGAAAGAGAGGAGATAAATCTCCTGTGCCAAAGAATTGCAAATAACTTATGTAGACACTCCATCCTTAAGAAGTTAGAGGGCCGGTGAGATGGCTCAGCGGCATAAGTGCCTGCCTGGCAAGCGCGAGGGCCCGAGTTCGACTCCCGGAACCCACATACGAAAAAAGGGCTGGTGATATCGCTCAGCGGCACGAGTGCCTGCTGGCGTGTGAGGTCCTGAGGTC
The DNA here is from genome assembly GCA_028451465.1 of Erethizon dorsatum. Classification (NCBI taxonomy): domain Eukaryota; kingdom Metazoa; phylum Chordata; class Mammalia; order Rodentia; family Erethizontidae; genus Erethizon; species Erethizon dorsatum. The sequence goes on from CM051826.1 coordinate 10,659,958, forward strand.
GACCCCTGGTACCCACCAAAAAAAAAAAAAAAAAAAAAAAAAGAAGTTAGAACACAACTTCCTGCTCCTTAGGTATGCGCTGCTTGTAGTATCTTTCTTTCAAAGATTGAAATATGATAACAGAGAGAAAAGGAGCAAGTCTATGGTAGAGAAAACCGGCAGAGCACTTCAGCCAGGTAGTGCAAGGTAACATCAACAATGACAAGTTTTATTGAAAATATGCACTCTTGATAGAACATGACGAGAACATATTTTTCAATTGTGGTCTCCCGTCCCCAAAATACATTATTTTAGCCTAATCATGGGAGAAAATTTGACAAGTGCTAACTAAGGGATAGTCCACAAAATGCTTTAGATGTGTATCTCTAAACTTTCAGGGTCATCCAAAAAAAAAAGGAAAGAAAATAAAAAAAAGAACATAAATCTGAGAAATAATCACAACAAAAAGAGCCTCAGGAGACACGGTATCGAAATGTAACATGGTATCTGTCCCAGATGGGGTCCTGCACCAGGGAAAGGATATTAGAGGGAAACTGAGAAAAATATCAATCAAGTAAGGACTTTAGCTAAGAATAATTTACCTGTATTTATTCATTAATTTTGACAAAAGCATCACAATTATTCAAGATGTTACTAATAGGGGAAATTGGGTGTGGGGCATATAAGAAATATCTGTACTATATTCTCAATAATTTTGAAAATTTAAAACTATTCTAAAATAAAAGGATTATTAAAAAGAAAAAAGAAAAATATAGGCAACAAGCTAGTCTTGGTTTCTGGGCCGTAGTATTCGGACCGCTTCCCAGACCCTGTTTTTAAATGTGGCTGTTCAGGAATTTGGTAAGATCTTTATGTTTAAAACAAGTACTTTACCTGCTAGAGAAATCAAGACACTATAAGAACGCTTGATCCCACCAGTCTTTCCAAGCATTCTGTCGCCCCGTTTCTAAGTCATTACTTTCATTAGTCTCTAACTTTTCTCCCTCCTCTTTTCTCCCGTTCTTTTCTCATCTGTCTGTCTGTCTGTCTCTCTGCCTGCCTGCCTGCCTGTCTTTTTTCAGTACTGGGGATTGAACCCAGGACCTGGGCTACATCCCCAGCCTTTAAAAAAAATTTTTTTTTGTTTTTAAATAAGGCCACACGGAGTGCTGGGATTACAGGCTTAACATTTCTTTATGCAAATATAAGCAGTAAGAAAGTTTCTGTTTGTTTGGTTTTTTTCCTTTTTCTTACAGAAACAATATTACCCCACTCATGCTCTTCTGCCTTTTGCTTATTTTTATAGGTCCTGGAGCTTTTTCAATATCAGTAGCTTTCTTTTTCTGGTTTTCAATATTTGTGGTTCTAGGGAATAGCACCTAGGACCTCGCATGTGCTGGGCAAGCACTCTGTTACTGAACTACACCCCCAGCGCAGCTCATTATTTTTAACAGATGCATACTATTTTAAGTCCAGCTTGGAGCAGAGCTTATTTTATCAGTCTCTGACAAACAGACACTTGGGCCGCCACCAATCTTTGCTGTTACAAATGATGTTGCAGTGAATTACCTGGTATGGTGGAATTAGGAGATTGGGGAGGTCTGCCTTTGATGCCTGCACTCTTCTTCAAGTGAATTAAATCAGAAATTATTGGAGAGGGTCATGGGCCTCCTTAGTTTTAAAAGGTTTTCCAGGAAATCCTAATGTGCAGCCAAGAATGGGCAGCACTGCTGTACTGAAGAAATATACCTTGGAAAGTAAGAGGACCTGAGAATGGCACCGAAGCCAGATAACACCAGAATCATAGAAGAGCAGTATGAAAACGTCCATGAATTAGGTTCACATCAGAAAAACATGATCACAATCAATGGGAGCAGAATGCCAGTGTACTTCATTATTGTTTATTATTGTTGTTATTATTTCAGATGTTTCCCATATGATTCTAAGGCTAAGAGCCATCCGTCTGGGAGGGAAGCACACCTTGTCAGCAGGAGCAGGTTACCTGCAGGGCTGGAAGCTGTCTCCTTCCCTTCTTGACGTGCTACTCTGCTTTTTGTCTCTGCGTTCCCCTCTGCCCAGGAAAGTCATTCAGAAGTGGAGCTAGAGCAGAAAACAGATGACGAGTCGTGGTGAGTGTCACAGTGCCAGCCCGGAGCAGCAGGGACGTGAAGGGGACGCCTGCTGTCGGAAGGCGCGCTCTGCTGCCCATCCGTGAGCGACAGATTAATATTTGGCCAGCCCTCGATGATCATGGGTTTCCTTCCTGCGGCCTCTTTCCCATCCGCAGAGCGGTGGTAAACTCCCAGGGCAGTATACAGATGGAGGTTTCTCCTTCCTTGTCTTTACTGGATTCCAATGGCCTGGCTTGGCATGTAAGGTGTGACGTGTTTTGAGAATCATCTCCTCATTGTGTCATAGGTAATAAGGAGGGGAATTTGATATTTATTTTATTTATTTATTTATTTTTTTTGTGAGTACCGGCAGTCGAACTCAGGACCTCATGCTTGCCAGGCAGGCGCTTATGCTGCTGAGCCATCTCACCGGCCCGGAATTTGATATTTAAAAGAGAAACAAGGAAAGAAATATCCTAATAACTCTCATAGATTAAGTGCTCACGTAGGGAACCATCGCCCAGATGTATGAGCTCTCATTACCTCCATTTTACAATGAAAATCTGAGGACCTGAGAGGTTCAGAAATCTGTCCAAAAGCAACAGAGTTGGGTAATGTCAAAGGAAGTGGATCTCAAAACCAAAGCTCTGTGCTCTCCTGTCTTCTTTTGGTAGGGATTGAGGACGTTCTCCTGATTTCTGAGGACTACTTTAAACCCACTGTGTGTTTGGATTGCCATCTTCGGTGGAGTGCAAAACAGTGGCCTCTCCCTTGGAAGGCATAAACAGAGTTTCTCTGCATTATCTGCTCTTATTCCAAGATGAACTTTCTGTATGAGGCAAAAATAATTGCCTTGAGTCTCCAATAAAGCCACAGTAATTTTTCATGGCATTGTACCCAAAGGTTCTTCAGAAAGTTCCTCCTGGAGCACCATAAATGCCAACACCTGCTGTAAAAACACCCCAGTAACCATCATAGCAATGAGGTGTGTAGAAATGTTACCCTCATCGCCTCATTTACCTTCCTTCCACTTTATTAGATAAGCAAACTGGGACTCCAAGAACTTCAGTAAGTCACCCAAGGTCACTCCACTAGCATGTAGTAAAACCAGATTCAAATCCAAGTCTCATTTGACACCAAACACTGCCCAGCCCATTCCAACGTTATTTTGTAGCAAAACTTTTCTTGTTCGCCCACTGCTAAGTCATTCCACCCTCCTCTCACTATCCTGAAAGACATTCAAAACTTTTGAATGTCTTTCTCTTTCTTCCCTGACCCAAGCCAAGGAGAATCAATGGGTTGATGTGTGGAGTTAACCCGTGTCTTCCCCCACAGTGGCCAGGCGAATTCCAGACGTTAGAATCAGGAGCCAGGAACCGAAGTGAGATCCCAAGGGTTAATATTGGTATAGTGGGAAAGTTATCTGCTTTGTTGTAAAACACAGCTTCCCAGCTCTACAGAAGGGGCTATTAGCATGCAAATGTACTTTGCCTCCTTGTTTTTTAATGTTTTACTTCTCTTAATTGCTGAAACCGGTTGTAATTTCTGGGCACTGTTGGCTTCAGGGAAGCCGCTTCCTCTTAAAGGACCTGTCATTGCACCTGGAAAGATTTGAATTCTAATTTTATTAACCAGTGGGAAAGAGGCATTTTCTCTTCTACTCCTCAAAGGTGAAAAGAAAAAAAGGGAAGAAAATAGTCGAGGTTGAAGTTAGAAAACTCCTTTGCCCCTTGCTCAACACATTTCCTCTGACTCCTTGGGTTTGCAACTTGACCTTCTCAGTAAAAGACCAAAAATTACATGGGAGATTTGATGATGATAAGAGAGACTTTATTAAAGATTTTAGATATCAGATCCTGGGTTATATTTCAGAATGCTGCCTGGATTGGAGGATAATCCTTCCTCTCATTCTGGAGATATTCCAGATGAGTAGATTACTTTTCTATGAAGAGACTTCTAAGATGACTTCCAGTTCTAAACCTCTGCTTTCCGTGAAGTGGAAATGACCAGAGAAAGGAACCACTGATCTGGTAAGATGAACGTTGCTGCCAGCACCAAGCTACGCCTTCTCAGCCAGTTTAAGAAATAATTGCCTGTGTAATCCCAGCACTCTGGGAAGCTGAGGCAGGAAAATCCCTAGTTCAAGCCCAGTCAGGGCAACTAGCAACTTAGCAAGACTGTCTCAAAATAAAAAATTTTAAAAATGGGCTGGGGATATAGCTTAATGTGAAGGTACTGGGTTCAATCCCCAGGACCACAAAACCAAAATTAATTACCCACTTCCTCGTCCACACATAATGCCTCCGCTAAATTTTATAATGTGAGTCAGTGGTGCATAAGAAGACTTGGAAATCAGACAGTGGCTCTGGAAAATGGGTGCTTTTTCTAGGCCTTCCCTGGATGCCTTTGTGAGTCAAGCTATTTCATGTTTGGAAAGTACTTTATTGTAGAAGCCTTGAAGACGATGAGCTTGACCTGGCACTTGCTGTCTGGTAGAAGAGCAGTCTTGTGGAACCTGAAACATCCTCAGAGGACACTGCCACCTTCCCCCCTCGGGGACCACTATGTGCAGCTGTCTTGGGGAGCGGAAGCTGCCTGCGACAGTGAATGGCTACGCAGGGAGAGGGTGCAGTTGCCACCCCCACCCCCACCTGCCTCAAAAACGTCAAGGTAAATGCAATCTGCATTGGCTGCATTGGTTCTGTCAATACTTACATTCCATTTGCTATACAGAAAGGGTTAGAGATGTCTTTGGTTTACGGGTGTCAAGTACTTACCCACTGCCTTTGGCACTTCTATTTGTTATTTAGCTCTCTGGTCAGTTCTGAGCTTCTGGAATCCCCAGAGCATTAAGAAATGATGGAGAACCATGTTTTATGTCCAGATGACCCCGCAAAGGCTGAGGCAAACCTTCTTTTACCTTGGGCTCATGCTTACTCCGCACCTGCATCTCAGATTCTCATAACACTTTCTCAAACCCTCAGGACACAGTAACGAACTCAGAATGGTGTGTTAATACAAGCAGAGAAAGCAGAAGAAAGCAGGAATAAACCACGCGTTTCCCTGTTAACTTACTGATGTGCGATTTTGGGGTTGAAGGATGGTCGAGGCTGGAAAGACGGGAGTCAAAAGGCCAAAGACGACTCTGCGGAGCCCAGTTCTGCACTGAGCTTGGAAGGAACTAAACTGAGGTGCAAGGCATTTGTTTCCCAGGTTGAGGAAGCTGGGATAGCACCTCGAAGTGCAGTGATCCGCTTGGAAGATTGAAGGTTCTGTGAGCCCACCGTATCAAATCTTGGACACTTTCCTTTTGTGCTTTGTAAAATTTCTTTAGGGGGGCAGGGCAGAAAGACTTTCCCTTTCAGAGTGCCTCATTCCTAACAGGTATGGACATCTTAGAAGAATCCAACAGGTGGCTGTCATCTCTATTTTGCATCAAAAAGAAACTTCAGCTGAGAGTGTCTGGAGGATGCCCCAGGCCACCCCACCCACAGGTGACAGACATTTGTTCTCCCCATCCCAAGCCTTCCCCTCCTCCATACTGCCTTTGGGGACACAGAATGGAATCTTCCATTTATCTTCACAGCCACTGAGCAGAGCTGGTGGTGGGGAGGGTCCTCCTAGACTCAGTCACAAGCTCTGTCCTCCAGCCACCCAGCAGCGCTTCCCCTCCTCAGCAATTTCAACTTGTTTTTTTCTGAGCGAACATGACTTTTCCCATTTGAGGGGCTTGCAGACCAACAATGCTGCCTGGCTAGTTGCATGCCCCCCTCCTTCCCTGGAGCAGGTTTTAATGCAGGCCCACCCCCCCACCCCTCACCCCACCTGCCCTGACCTTCCCGAGGGGGATCTCTCTGCATAACAATGTCTGGTCCTTGCTGCCCTCCTGCTATTAGCACCTAATGAAAATGTCACATATTTAACCCCCACCATCCTAGATAGGCCATAATGCCCAAGGGGGTTTAATTCCTTTGTATGATAAGCACCCCACTCCCCATTTGGACAGTCCATCCCTTTTCTCCCTGGAGAGGACACAGAGCTGTGTATGGCTAACTTGGACCTCTCAGCTGTCCGGGGCACAATGGGGAAAGTATCTTTTGTGGCATTAACAGCTTTGGGGAGGGGAGGGGGAGGGGGTGGATTGGTGGGGAGGGGGGGCCGTTGAAGAGGAGGAGAACAATGTGTGAGAAGCTGAGGTTCTGGGTTTCCCACACGGACCAATATGTGCCCCCAACCCCCCTCTGGGAGAGAGATCTGCAGCGACCAGCCCACAGCTGATCTCGCCTTGATTGGCTTTTTTTTTTTTTTTCATTGTGCTCTCAAGGGACGAAAATCCTTTTGTGGCGTGAAAGGAGAGGCGTTCCTGCCGTCCCCTCCCTCGAACTGATTGGCTATGTCACAAGATGGCCAAATCCACCCGGATTAATGTGCGGCCGGCAGGGCCACGGTGTGGGACGTCTGAGTCCGCCCCTTCAGGGGAGTGTGCCTGCTGCCCAGAGAGCAGAGGAGGGGGACCCGAGGGGCAGGCCACCACTTTCTTCATATTTATTATTCCCCCAGCCCCAGCCTGCGGGGATGTTTATTCATGGGCCACATCTGCTGGCTGGCAAGCATGTCTCTTGTTAGAAAGAATGCCTGGGAGTCCCCAAGGAGCCAGGAAAAGGGGACACATTCCACAGGACCTGCCTTTGCCCCATGCTCAGATGGTCCTCTGGCTTTGGAAACCCACCTGTAATTGTGGCCTGTCCCCCTTCCCATCGGGAGACTCAGGGTTCTCTTCTCTGCTGCACCCAGTGTAGGAGAACACCCTCTCTCTGTTCTTTGCCTCTTGTGTGCCTGGTACCTGGCCCACCCTTTCCTGTGGAGCTTCCTGCAAAAAGGAAATCCAGGCCTTTAAGAAACAGTCCAGGCTCTGTCTCTGACATCCTGTATCATATCTGCACCTCTTCCATCAATTTTTACCCAAAGTACGCATGATTGGAGGGTATGCTGCCCCTCCCTTCTAAACCCATAAGGTCCCAGATGATGGGATTCATCTGTGGCTCACCCTTGTTACCCTACCTGCACCCTATCATAACCTGTGCATGTCCTTGGGAGATGTGGCTCCATAGCTGTTGGCCAAATGCAGTGAGTGACACTGAGGAGAGAAGCTGGCAGCTGGGCCCTCATGCCAGGACCTAGTCTGCAAGGAGGTGTGCATCACCTCCTTCCTGCACTTGTATAGGGACACTCGGTTTGTTCTATAGGAACTTTGCATTTCTTCTCCATGCAGCTTTAGCAGCACCATGCACTGTGAAAGACAGAGACTGAAGACAAAGGAAGCCCCGATGCAGAGGATGGAGACCCCTCTGCCCAGATTTGTGGGGACAAGCGCTCCCTGGAGTCCTTCCCAGGTGCGCCTGTCTACAGGACTGGCCACACGGAGCCAGGGCAATGCCTGGCAGCTGAAGATGTGCCTTTTTCTAATAAAACTGGTGCAGACTTTGGAAGTGAAGTAACCTACATTGTACCCAGGAATGTGGGCAATGCAGGAAAAAAAGAGACAGGAGGAATTCTAGTGTATTTATGGACAAACATGGTTGAGGCTTCGTGTGTTTGGAAGTAACAGTTGACAAGGTTGTATTGGAGTTGTGCAATTTTATTGCTAGTAAGAGTTCAAATTGGGTTGTGGCTAATTCTGGTTTTGAGTGGGGGGTAAGTCAGTAAGATGGACCAAAGGGAGGAGTATGGCTTCTAAATAGGAGGGCTGACTTTAAGATGAGAACTAGGGTCTCTTTCAGGTACATGGCTGAAGTCCCCTTCTCCCAGGAGAAGCTGAGGAATGGGAGTGTGATCACAGAGACACATTCACCTATAAGTGCTATGCAAATACTGTGTTGTCCAACTGTTAGTCATTCACACTTTAGCATAAACAAATTCTATCAATCTTCCTCTCTGAAATCTTAGCTGATATTAGCTGGCCTGGGTAATAAGAACTTGATTTCTAGGAGTAGCAAGGAGGAGTTAAATGAAGGGTAAGAAAATTCTAATACATCAGAGGAAGAACCTTAGGAGAGAAAAATGCAGAAAGGAAAAGGGGTAGGGTGTGGTTGTCAAGCAAACCTCTCTATATTACTTTTTCAACATTTTGACTAAGATCATTCCTGTCTGGGAAATGTAGCTATGACTTTTCATTTTTCTTTTGCTCTGCTCCATGAACTCTGCATACAGTCATCATCGCTGGACATTGCTCCCTTCTAGCTTAAACAAGGAGGCCTCTGAACCAAAAGCACCGTGCAAAAAAGAAAGAACAAAAAAACCACATGAGTTCCAATTAAGCCTCACAAAGTACTACTTGGGACACAATCCATTCCCAACTTGGGATGAGGGCTTAGGTCGGAGGTGGGGAGTGAAGGGAATCTGGGATAGAGGGACCCTGAGGGCACCTGACCCTCCTTTTTTGGTAAGTGTAAAACCCAAAGGATCTATATCCCAATGTCAAGTATACATATATCATATAGCCGCTACACCAATCACTTATCTCGGGGCCTCTTCCCACTGGAGTTTGAGGATGACTGGGTTTGGTTAACTCCTCTCACCTCGAGCAGAAGAAGAGCTATGTCCAGCCACTCTGGACAGGTGCGGTACTTACTGTGCCCGCCCCGGAAGAGAGGAGGCTGGATGCGATTTCTGAGTTAAGCAGCCTTAGGAGCAATTAACACTTACAACTGAAAAACACTTTCCATTCAGTTAATGAATTTCAAGAGCTGACTTTTTTTTTTTTTTTAAGAGATTTGGTTTTAACAGAGAGAAAAATGGTTAATATTCATATATGAGAATCCACCTTCAAAATAAAAAAAAAGAATCCACCTTCTAAGGCTTTAGATGCTTAAAATGTACTTTTGAAAAAGTATAATAAAAATTCAGATAATGAAAATTCTGAGAGAATGCTTTTAGAGATAATTGATTGTCTAAGAAAATCCTTTGTGGCCACGAAAAAGTTGAGTGTTTCTCTCCGAATAGGCTTCTGCAAGCTTCTACACATTTGTTATTTGCATATATGCATAGATAGAGCATTGATTCACACCCAGGCATCTAAGAGCTCAGACTGTAAGACAAAACTTTGAGAGGGAACTCATGAGTCAAGCATTGCTCTGGGCATGCGTGCTTCTCTATTCATAGCTGAGGGTTGGGTTGGACTTAATGCTGTGGAGGGGATGACCGTGGAAGAAGAGAGCCAATATTTATTAAGAAAGAAAAAGAAATAATAAGCAGGTTGTTGTTGATCAAAAGGAAGCACTGGAATTAATATTATTTTACTAAAATAAATGGTATCGCTTTTATACTTAAAAACACATTTTTATTAAAGAAATGAAGAGCAAACAGTTTCAGCTCTGTTCGTAGTCTTAAATTTTCGCACGTTTTATAAAACTTCAGGTTGTCAGACCCAAATTAGTGATGTCGTAATGAATTATTTCCCACTAAAGTGGATGGGTCCAGCGTGACCTCCTTATGCACGCGGAGTTTACAAACTGACGTGAAGGAACAGTGTTCTAAAGCAACGTTTCAACAAGGTAGTTCCCTAGAGCACTGTTTGGCTCTAATTTTTTAAAACAATAGAAAGACTGAATGTTATAAACCTCAAAGCTGCTTTGTAAAATCCACATGGGTTCCTACGTAGTAGTCTTTTGGATTTATTTTTACTTTAGTTACGCCTCTAGTTTTAAAAAAGTATTTTAGGGCCGGTGAGATAGCTCAGCGGCATAAGCGCCTGCCTGGCAAGTGCGAGGTCCTGAGGTCGACTCCCGGTACCCACATAAAGGAAAAAAGGAGCCGTGATATCACTCGGCAGCACAAGCGTCTGCTGGCAAGCGTGAGGTCCTGAGTTCGACTCCTGTTACCCACATAAAACAAATAAATAAATAAAGTATTTTAATATACCTACAGAAAAGTGCATGAATCTTACCCAAGCAGTTTGGTGAATTTCAGGAACAGAAGGCACCTGTGAACCCAGCACCTGGACCAGGAAATAGGACATTAGAGGAAGACCCTTCACGGTCCTGTCCAGCTATTCCTCCTCCCTCCCTGCCCAGGGAAGCCTGCATCCTAACCTTCTGCACCATCTGTTCATTTACTTACTTCTAAACTTTATATAAGGGAAATCACACAGTATGTACGGTTTTTTGTCAGGCTTCTTCTGCTCCGCATTCATCCCGATTATTGTATGAAGGCTATTTATTCTCATTTTGGCAAGAGATCCCTTTGCGTATAAATGTTGCTACTTATTTCCAGCATGAGCTGGTATGCTTAGAATGTATAGACTTTAACGTCTTTCTCTAGCTAGGAAACAAAGCTTTAGGGGGAAGTATTGTTTTAATCAGTAAAATCCTATTGAATTTTTGAAATACGATATTAAAAGAAAACCCCACCAACTCCCAAAGTGTAAACATGTCATTGTGCTCAGTATCATGCTGATGGAAGAGAAATAGAAATTGTCCCTTTGCTTCATACTTTAGAGTCTACAGCAGGCAAGAGCATGAGCATGGGCAGGTGCATTGAGGATAGAGAAAGTGCAGAATGAACTTGGAATTGTGACATCACATATTGCAATGTTCACAATTGCCACTTTTCCATTTTATTTAACACTGTTAATGTAACCTGTATTACTAATGCTGCAAGTGTGTTATAGGTGCTCTTGGCCTCTTTTCACAGGGAAACCCTAGAAAGTCTTTTGGCCCGGGCTTGCCTTCTCTGTCATCCCCGGGAAGCAAACAGTCTCTCATTTTTCTTTGCTCAATGTATGTGTTTCACAATTCCTCTTCAAAACTGCTTTGCCATATTTCCTCACAGTTTCTCCTGCTCCATAATGTTGGGTGCATGGTTTTGTGGACTCTGTGCTGATCTGCCCTAACTCTTCTCTTTACTTCTCTTTACCTAAATCCTCTAGCTGATTGACAACAAGTCTTTCTCTCAGTTTTCTATTATCCACAGGTGGAATCACTTGGTTTAGCTCATCCTTGGTTCGCTTGGGAAAATGAACTGCTTGCCTGTGGATCAGGGGGTCCAGTCAGCTACAGATTGTGTGGTGGCTCCTCCACCTTGCGTGTGGAGGATTGGGCAGTGGGTGGAGATTCTTTCAGCAGGGAGAATAGGTCGGCTTGCACCCTGGGTATATAAGGAGACTCTGTATGGTCCCAATTGTACTGGAATTTCTCAGAAGTACTTGGGAATTTAGCTTTCTACTGCTCCATGGTATTTCTATTAGATTTTTTCCTAAAGAGATTTCCTGGACAGGGTGCTGAGGAATGTCAAGTAGATGCTTTAGACACTTAGCCGGCAGGGCTACACAAACACAGGACCAAAGAAAAAGTCAAATGCCTTGATGTTTACCTTCATGTCTGAATACTTGCTGCAGCAAAGCTGTCTGGTGCCTGTTGGCATGGTTTGGAAGAGTTACCTGTCTCAGGTGGGGTCGGGATGAGAGTTAAGATCCCTTCCAAACTGGGCGTGCTGTGAGCCCAAGGACAATGCTGGAACCTCCAGCTCAGTGTCTAAATGGGGATGAAAAAAGTCCTCTCTGGATGCTGCCTGGAGATGGCTCTCCTGTGATTCATCATTATCATTAACTTTGGTAATACATTTCAGCAATTTCTTTACTAATTTTACACTTCCACCTAAATGCAACATTTCTCTCCAGGCCTCTCAGAAACAAAAGAAGTGTCCAAGTACACCTGGGGGACAGTAGGCACATGGGAAAATAGGTTAGATGAGTCATCCCTGAACCCTGCTGAGACTGGGACCAGGGACATTATTTCAGGTACATTATTTCATATCCGCACAGCGTCCCAGCTCTCAGACAAACATCCTGCTAAAGATAAGCATAGGCCTTCCTGAACCAAGAAAACTGGTGGCTCCTCAGCTTTCTATGGGGATGCTGTTCTGGGATGGAGGGTGCTGACTGCATCTTAATGGAAGAGGTCGGCCTTTTAAAGTATCATTTCCCCAAATCTGCACTCCCTTCTGTTCATATAGGTTCTGATGACCACTTTGCTCTTTCAAAAAGTGATATAGACATGTGCATAAGTCTATGTGTGTGTACTCAAATATACATACAATTAAATGGGCTGGCAAATATACATATACAAGGGGGATCGAAAAATACAGTGAATACGGAAACTAAAAAGAAAACTATGACATCAAAAGCACATTGTAATTAATCCCCCTTGCTTCAGATACACCTATCCCATCCCATCATTCTTGGCACTTTCTGAAGCAGTTCTGGAAGTCCTGTTTCATGAATGTCTTTGTGAGATGGGATCAAAAATATGGTGAATGTTGTTGAGTGCCATCCAGCAGAAAGGCAGACTTGTAAAAACATTATGGGAGTCCTCATCTGCCTTATTCACCAGATCTGACACCATGTGACTCTGGCTCTTCCAAAAGTCAAAATGACCATGAAAGGTAAATGTTTTGAATTGATTCAGGACATCAAGGCAGCCAGGACAGCACAACTAAAGACACAAAAAGACTTCCAGCACTGCTCAGAAAGTGCCAAGAATGAAGGGATGAGTGTGTTCAAAGCCAGGGGGATTAGTGACAATGTGTCTTTTATTGTAATAAATATTTTTAATTTAGACATTCACTCTATTTTTATCACACCTCCTACTTACACACACACACATGCACACATACACACACATGCATAAAATTTTGTAAAAACATGATGAAGGGGCTGGTGAGATAGCTCAGCGGCATAAGCGCCTGCCTCGCAAGCGTGAGGTCCTGAGTTCGACTTCTGGTACCCACATAAAAAGGAAAAAAGGGCTGGTGATATTGCTCAGTGGCACAAGCGCCTGCTGGCAAGAGCGAAGTCCTGAGTTCAATCCCCGGTACCCACATTAAAAAAAAAGAGAAAACCACGATGAAATGAGCTGAGAACAGGGTCTCCCCTTTCCAAGCCAGTACTCATCCCACTTCCCCCTGCATTGTCTGCACCCTGTGGTGAGAGGAGGAGGCTGGAGCTAAGGCTCAGGCAGAAAGGAGATCTGCTCCGCTCCCTGGGGCAAAGTGTGCACAGAAGGGACATATGGAGAGGTGTGTTCATACCTCGTCTCACCCTTGCAGGGAGCAGATGACTCCCCTAGGATACCCAATGTTGGAGGCTAACCCACTAACACAGCCTAGTATGTAGGATCAGCATGCTGTGTCCTAAGGCAGAGACGGGGCATTTCTGTCCACTCTGCGTTCTTAGTGACTGCCTCAGTGGTCAGGACAAAACAGCTCCAAAAATGTTTGCTGAACAGGGTTTCTTGTTTAGCAGACTTTCAAATGTAAATACCTGTGGATGGGCCCTTCCTTCCTTCCTTCCTTCCTTCTTCCTTCCTCCCTTCTTTCGTTCATTCTTTCCTTCCTTCCTTTCTTCCTCCCTTCCTCTCTCCCTTCCTCCCTCCCTTCCATGCTGGGATGGAACCCAGGGCCTCATGCATGTTAGGCAAAGGCTCTACCACTGAGATATACCTCCAGCTCCAATCGGGATATATTTTAAATTGTCACCTGTCTCCTACTCCATGGTGTTGATAAACAAATGAATATTTGGAGAGCAAGTTTTATGCAGGGAAAAGGTGGTTGGTGTGAAATCACTGAGTTCTGGGAGTACAGGTAAAATGGAGAGCATGGGCCAGGAAGATAAGAATACCAAAAACTGATGTTAACTATTGCTCAATTGGCCCTGGGACTGTCCTGCCTCCCAGGCTGTGGTGGCCATCAGGGAGACCTCTCCCTACCCTGAAGCTGAACTGGCATCTGGGAGGCACTCCGGACTACTCTTTCCTTCCTGGGATTTTCCCATTTTCTATTTCCCCTGAGTTAATAGATGTTTCCCTTCTTTCCTAAAACAACTTTATGTCACCATTAGTCACTTGAGACCAATTTTTCTGTCTAGTGTTCTTACCTCTTAAACAGTCATTGCTGTGGTTAGTGCTCAAACCATGGCATCCAGCTACTGACCCACTGTGTCCTTCAGCCCCTACCTTACTCCTGACCACTGTCCACTCCATAGGATTACCAGGTCCGAGTGTTTCCTTGTGCCAAGCTTCACCTGTATCTGTTCATTTCATTTAATTGTCACAAGAGCCATGTGAGAAAGGAAGTACTTATTTTTGCAGATAAATACTGAGGTTTCCTAGTAAGTGACTGAGCTGGAATTCAAACTTCTGGTTTTCTGACTTTATAAAGTTCCTGTTTTTTCAACTATACCATCCATTGTCTTGTCCACAAATTCTTAAATTCTGTGTTCTCCATTAAGGCCATCACACGGTCACTGGTGGGTTTTCAGCAATCCAGTCTCACTCAGGTCTGTTACTCTCTCTTCTTCTCAGGCTGGATGCATCCTCACTGCCCTGGCTGTACCGTACCCTCAGCATCTGGCCAATCACATCAAACCTCTGCTTTCCTGCCAGTCACTAAGGGACCTCAACAATTTCTGGTGCCTTTCAGTTTGAATGCTGCATTCGTTTCCAAAGCTGAGCTGGCATTTTAAAATGCAATGTGGGACAAGGAATTTGATAATACTCTGATGGGGAGCAAGAGTTAGTTTGAAGTGGAGAAAGTCTTGGTTTGGGGAGTCTATGTCTTTCATTAATCCAAACTGCCAATCATTTTACCCACCCTATGAGCTTAGATTCTGAAATAGAAGGATAGCACTCTCAGCAGAATACAATGGCTTCTTTCCAGGGCCCCTCTAGATTCTGGCAACACCACACAAATTTGACTCTCGTGTCCAGAGCATACCTTCAGGGTCACCTTTAGGCAGGATTTCTTGTTCCTCCATCCTGCCAAGATTCAAGAAGGATTAAGATTTAAGATGTAAGAGGAATAAAAGATGGTCCAACAAAAAGCCGGAAAATTGGAAAGTTGGAAAATGGAACAGTTTCTGTTTCTCACTAGAGCAGGTGATTTGAGGAGTGTTAACAGCTGCCTTGATGTCTATGGAAAAAGAGGGAAGAAACAAGATTTCTAGAGTGTGTATCATGAGCCACATATTTCTACAAAGGCATCTATCCCTAATCCCCACAATGCCCCAGCAAAATTGGTATTATTATCCGATTTTCACACATGGGGAAACTGAGGCTCAGGGAGGGTAAGTGAAGAGCCCGAGGCTTTCAGCATGTTGGCCGCAATGAACTAGCCATGGATCTGGCTGGATTAGCTCCTGAGACCCCTCCCTCCATCATAGTCAGGTCGTCCTCTGCTGTTGCTAGTTTTGATCTTGTTCTATCCTTTGTAAACTAAACACTTTTTAATTTAGATGGAAAATTCAATTGAGGAGAAGGGGTCCAGACAACTTGGTCCTCAAGACTTGTGGGGGGCACACAGACTTGGGTTTAGATTTTGACTCTGCCAATAATTTTCTGTTTAGTACTTATTTGGCCTTAGGAGAGATATGAGCCTTATTTTTATCAGCTACGAAATTGGGCCAGGAGGATTCAATGTTATGAGTATAAATTGTAAGCGAAGCTTAATCCATAAGACAGGTCTCAAAACTGGCAGGTTAGTAATCCCAGGGTCTTTACTGAGTTTGGGCTCCGTGATGGATAGCTGTGTCTCCTACGTCTCAGGAGCGTACTTCTGGGGAAATATTGCATTGATGGCGCATTTGGGCTACTTACTTGCTGGGTACCCTCGGCTCCCTTCAAGAGTCTCTGTAGCTGAAAACTAGTCATTTGAATTACAGGTGCTCCTCGAGCTACAGTGGAGGTATGTTCGATAAACCCACTGTAAGCTGAAAACATCACAAGTTAAAAATGCATTTAATACACTTAATCTACCAAATGTCCCAGTTTAGCCCAGTCTACCTTAAATTTGGTCAGAACACTTATATTATTACCCTATGGCTGGGCAAAATCACCTAAAACAAACTCAGGAAGTGTTGACTAGCTTACGTAATTTATTGAAAACTATATCGAAGTAAGAAACAGAATGGTCGTATGGATACGATTTTACAGGATCATAAACTTGAAAAATCATAACTCAAGCCCTGGGAAGCCAGAAATCTAGAAATGGTTTTTATTCTGTTGCAAGGGACTGTGGCCTTTTCCCTGATGGCTTTTAGGTTTTGGAGCAGGGGGTGGGGGGAGATGGTCTAGGAGTCCAGGCCATACTGTCCCCGACTTTCTCCTTCAGAGAAGTTTAGCAGGGACCTGCAGTCACAGGGGGTACTGCAGATATATTGCCTCAGGATGCCAGTTGGTGAAAGGCCAGATGGGAAGTATAATGCAGGAGATGCTTCCCCACATCACCGCATGGAGACATGGCTGCAGGTAGGGACCACGAATGCTGTCACTTCGCAGTGAACTAACCTACAGATTACAAGGCTAAACCAGCCTCACAGAGAAGGGAACAACCAGCATCCCTTGCCTGTGACTAGAGGATCACACTGACCTTACATTTCCTAAAGCTTCCCTTCTAGGACCCCCTGTCACCCAGAACTGGAACACTGTCCTAGGCGATGACTTTAGCTACTGGTAGAAAGAAAGAAAAAATATTGAAGTTTGAATGAAACCCAGAAGCCCTCCACATTTGAGGGGCCCCACCTGTACTTTTCTGGGGGATCCTAGTGCAGTTAAAAACATTGGCAAACTCAGGGTTGCAATGCTTTGGTATTTTGTAAGTATTTACGTAGAACAAATGAACACTCAGCTTTACCAACCCTCAGCTTTGCAGTGATCCTAAGTATAACGTTGAGTGGACATGAAGTAGAACTCTGCACTTAAGGTGTTTTCGAAACATCCTCCTGCAATGTGCTCTGTCTTGCAGTAGGCTTGACAGGGAGTAAGGAACCTTTCCGACTCCATGGCCTTGCTAATGCTACAAGATTCCTGGCCGTTTTGTAGCTTCAGGTACTATTTGAGAGGCATCCTCAGGCTTGAGGCTGGGGGACAGAGTGGATTTTCCAGGGAGTCCAGCACAAAACTCAGCATGGACTTGATTGGAATGAAACAAGAGCAGTGCAATCTGACCTGTCAAATACTAAAGGTGGCCTCATTTGTGCCTGCAGCCCACTCCTCCCATCCTCCTATTGGGTCCCTTTTTATTTTCAGCCCCCCCACAACTAATGAAGCCCTGTGCAGCAGATTTCCCCATAGCATTCGGAGGCTCTCTGGACACTGCCCCAGCGGGCTGGGGGCTTTTGGTGAGATTTGATTGTCCCCGATGGAGGTGAAGTGGCCTCTGAGGCCCCGTGGGAGGGGGCGGTGGTGGGGAGGCGGCAGCCGGCCGGACTACTGACTGTGTGAATGTGGCGGGCTCATTGTTCCTCTGCTTTATTCTTCAGGCCTCGATGGGGCTGATTTAGAAATCCTAATCAGGGCGCTCTCAGGGCTTCCCGGGTGTGACACAACTTGAGCGGCTCTGGGGGATTCTTTGTTCTCTGATGACAGCTGACTTGGTCGCCAGTGGGAACAGTCCCGAGCATAACTCCACACTGCATGTGCTGGCAGCTGGGGCCTTAACTCTTTGTTACCCATTCCCGAGTCCCTTCGTTTGCCTGCTCTTGCCTCCAAATGACAGCTCTTCAGTCACATTTCTGTGGATGTGGGGCAGGGGTCCGCGTTGAGTGGGGGAGGAGCACATTGTGCTCCCCACTGGTGATCCTCGTGATTTTCCACTTTTGATTCTCCGACTCCTCACAGGTCCACTTGGCTGGCAGTAAAGGCTGTCTGGCTTGAGTCCAGCACAGACCAGGAGCAGTTGCCATCTCCACTGGTGCTTCAGTGATTTTGTTTCTGGTCTGCCTGGCAGAAGTGACTAGAGGCTGTGGGATAGAGGATTTACATGCATGCTCACATTCTGGGACTTTAATCTTAAAACAAAACAAGGAGGCTCAGAAAGCCTGATGAGAAGACTACAGAACAAAAGCAGATGAGCACTGAATTTGCAGCCAGGCACACCCATAGCATCACCACATGACCAACTTTGGACACATTGATTTGTCTCTCCAAGCCTCAGTATACTCATCTGTAAAAGGGAAGATGGATGTAAGAGTGGCATGACCCCGTCAAGGGGCTGGGAGGACCACATGAGAGAGTACAAGTGAATGTCCGTCATAAGCATTACTAAATGGCTGGCGCTGTTGCTGTGATACCATTAACTTTCTCCAAAGGGAGGATGCTGCTGCTTCAGGATGCAGAGAAGAGGCAAATCTATGAACGTCTCTGCAATCAAATTGCTATGCAGATTCTTTGGTTCTGAGTTAGAAAGACAGCCAAGAGAGATTGTTAGAAATTTATATCTGGTACCAAATCAATTTTTCTCCCAACAGACTTTGTGTGCCAGCCATGAGATGGACACTCAGGATAACAAGGATAACTAAGACATAGACATGGCCTGAGGGAGCTGAGATGGTAAAAGTGGGTGCATAGTTAGGACCCTTGGTGACAGATACAGATGTGCAGCTCTAATTAGCATGCAACAAAGGAGAACTGGAAAGAAAGAATAGTGGGGCGGCTCATGGGGTCTAAGAAAGCATTGATCAGTGATGTACCTGAGAGGGGAAGAATGCAGCTTGGTTTCAGAAACAGCTAGGACCACAAACTCAGTGGGATCAGGCCCTCTCTCTGGCTTTACTTCCTACTTCTCTGTGTTTGCCGACACCATCGCTCTGTCTCTGCAGGTTCCTGTGGAGAATGGTAGACAATACAGGTGGGAAGCACTCCCCAGTTGAAAATGCATAGCATTCCAGGTAAGGAAGCTTGCTGACTTGGCCACAGTCAAATCACTCACTCAGACCTGAGCCTGGCCACAAGGCAGGTTCACATTCTAACCTGGTCCACTCTGAACCCCTATGAAGGGAGGATGGGAGATTGGGCCAATTTTAAAAAGAGTTACTAGGGAGGTAATTGAATAGGAAAACACTACAAAGAACAAGGCCCAGATATGAAGGCATTTGGATTTTATCTCTAGGCCAAAAGAGAGAGAACCACTGAAAAATTTAAACTAAAGAGTTACACGGCCGTATTTATATATTTCAACGATACGGTTGTAGTGAATGGATAGGAGAGGAATAGTTGTGGAAGTAGAGTCTTATCAGTTGGCTACTGCAACAGTCTGAGCATTAGATGGTGAGTAGAGTAGTAAAAGTAGAGTGGTGAATGGTGGAAAAGTCAGAAGGAAACAGCTGCAAGAGGTCTTTATGGGAGAGATGAATTGCCTACCCCTCTCTTCCATTCTAGCCATATCCTAATGAACTTGCTTTTTTCCATCTTATGTAAGATTTTAATTTGAAAAGAAGGGTTTTGTTGAAATACTGTCCTGCTTTCTTATGATGGGGCAAAGTGGGAATTAAGGAGTCTGACTTGGAAGTGATTGATCCAGGTTAAATGAGAAGCTAATGAGGACCTAAAATAGGTGATTGCAGTAGAAATGGAAAGGTAGAAGTAACTTGAAGGACAACAAGGAGATGGGCTTTTAAAGATTTGCAAATTGCACATGAGGACCGGATGACAAGCAAGGACCAAGTATGATTTCCTAATACAGAGCTTTGGCCAAGGAAAATGGTGGCTATATTAACAGAATTAGAGGAATCAGCAAGTAGACATGGCTTGGTATTAAATGAATTAAGGCACATGTAAGTTCTTATTTGAGGAGGAAAAGAAAGGAAAAAGGAACAAGAAAAAAGAAAAGGTATATGTGTTAGGTCTAAGGCATGTAACACCAAGCTACTAGCGGTAGTCTTCTATCATATCTACTGAGATATCTGTTACAATAAAGATTATGAGGCCAGGAAGAGTGATAAAGAGTTACTGGAGAATATGTTTGGGATTAGAAATAGAGTCTTCCTGTTTTGGGGGGAGGATGTTTAGGACTAGATGATATTATATTGATTGGTGTTCTTTCCATTGAAGGCTCCATCTGTCATCTGTCCCTCCATCCATCCATCCATCCATCCATCCATCCATCCATCCCTCCATCCCAAGTAATCATTATTTCTCACAGATCTCCTATTATCTTGACTCTGCACTTCTGGAGAGTCAAAGAACAATATGCAGCTTCATCTCTGTGTTAGTAGAATACAGCCAGTAGATCATAAAATCTCCAAACAAACAAACAAACAAACAAAAGATAGAGTAGCTAGAGGGTCTTATCGCAGACTAGTGGCATAGTTAGTGCTTTATTTTTAGCTAAAAGGCAAATAGTTTATTTCCAGTATAATGCCCAAAGTTCTTTCTTTGCAATTGGTGTTGGGATTATCTAATATTATATTATCAATTTCTAATTTAAATTTTTCATTTTCTGGATTGATTGAGGGACTTTGAAATTTGTCCTTCACAGTGATCCACAGTTTATGTTTGGAGAATGCAAATTCATTGACACATTAGCTTTAGCTACATATTAGAAGGGTGTATTTTCTGGAGTGCGTATGTGCACTGCCGTCCTCTCTGATGCCTCAGCTCTGCAATAAGGACCATCAGGTGTTAATGGTGCTTAACAGACCTTGGATAAGAGAAGCCGGGTAGGCAGTTCAGTGGACTATCTAGCCAGCATGTCTCCAAAGAGGAGGTTTTGTCTGTCATTTAAATTTCTAGGGCTTCAAATTAACTTTAAGAGCAAAACTGTTAAATTAATGACAATTTTGGAATATATGTTGGTGAGAATCTTTTTATGTTTAATTAAAAGAAATTGATTAGGGCTCTTAAAAAACAAGAAAAAGACAACTCATTCCTGCTCTTCTTCTCCTCCTCCTCTTCCTCCTTCCCTGTTTCTCCTTCTCTTCCTCCTCCTCCTTCTTCTCTGTCTCTCTGTCTCTGTCTCTCTGTCTCTGCCTCTCTGTCTCTGTCTCTCTCTCTCTGTCTCTCTCTGTCTCTCTCTCTCAACAGAAGAGATTTATTGGCTTACCCTAAGGAAGAATAACTGAGTAAGTGAAATTCAGGGTCAGGATATATCTGTTTGAAACAGCAGGTAATTAAATTATCAGGGATCTGATTATATTTTGTCTCTTTGCTCTGTATTCACTGGTGCCATCTTTTCTTCCAGTACAATTTCTTTCTGTTTTGGCCTATGCACTAGGTGTATTACCTTCCAACTCTTCTGTCCGAGAATGAGGAGGTGGCTTTGGTAGCTCTCTAATAAAGTGAGAAACTTACTTTCTCAGAAGCTGTAGCCAAGTTTCCCTCAGGAGTCAGATGAGGAAATGCCATGTGTTGATTGTCATAGACTTCATTTGCCCTAACCAATGAACGAGACAGGAGAATACACATCCAATTTCTGGCCCAACCTTGCAGCCGGGTGGGGTCAATCTCCCTTTAATCCTGTAACTACTACACAATGGAAGAAAAATAGAAGGATGGTTGGAAATGTAACTATAATTTCAGCTACAATAAGTCTTTAAAAGTTTCAGTATTTAATGAACCAGTATGTTTTGAGTGCTTTTTATAAGTAGAAAGCTTTGATAGTTTTGGGCAATCAACTGCAAATATCTCACCTTGGCCTTTGTGATTACTGACCTAGAAGCTCAGAGCAACAGGCTGAATCCCTCCCCAAGCTTTCATGGATTTATTGTGAAGATGCAAGAATCATGCTGACAGTCATTTGAACAATTCAAATGACTGAGTTTCAAAGCACCTAAATAGGAACATATTTGTAAGAAAAAGAAGTAGGTGTTGGAAAGTTTATTTATTCCCTTCTTCCCTGTGTATGTTTGATGACAATTGTTTAGGAGAAATTATGACCCCTGGACCTGTTGGGGTGTGATACAACTCCAGTTAATATTTGACTATTGGCTTCCTGTTGCTGGGAAAACTAATAGTGAAGAATACACCACATTGTAAGTTTTCTCCCTTTTCCTGTTCTTTCTCCAACTTTTGTGTTTCTGCCTTTTTAAAGAGAAAGGGAATACCCTTTCTTGCTGTAAATTTGGAGGGTATGTTCACTGTTTCTCTCAAAGGAAAGGAAAGGGAAGGGAAGGGAAGGAACAGAAAGGGAGGAGAGGAGACATCTCTTGATGACTTGGTCATGTTGTCTACTAAAGAAGAAGGAAATGCTGGTGACTGAAGTCTCTGGAAACTTCTGCCAGTTTCATGGCTTCTTGAGCAGATTATCCCACTGCCCATCTTAGAGGCTATCTGGGTTTGTAGTTAGATGAGAAAGTTAGGAATAGAAACTAAAAGAAAAGAGCTTTGGTGGATGATGCCACCAGGTAACCGAGTGATATAACTCCTAGGGCAGAGAAGTGAGGCTTCCAGAGCCGAGGACAAAACCTGTCTCTTTGTTCCTTGGTTCCAGATTCCCCATCTCACTCTGGGCAGATTAAAGGATCTTGTTACCATTTGGTTCCCCAAGCACCTGTATCCACCAGGCCATCCTTTATGGATATTTCCTGATCGCCTGGCTTTGGCTGGCTGGTGTCTCCATGGTAACAGAGAATGGGGAGGGGGATGTGGGGGCAGCTCCATCCATTTGTCATCAATTGCCACTGTTTTGTTCCGCCTGGTGTGTGCTCTCGATTGTGTCCTGGAGGAGGCAAAACAGAGTGGAGGGATTCGGGAGGGGGCTGTTCCCACTCTCTGATGCTGCGGGTATAACCTGGGAAACTGCCTGCAGAGACAGCCAAGCAAGGAGACTTTTATCAGCGTGCCCACTTTCCCCAGGAGAGCACCGTTTCTATAACTCAGACGTTATGTTTAGGGGGAGGGCCCCTCTGTGAGTTAGCACAGAGAGCTTCACTATTTTGTTGAACTAAGAGGCAGGAAATTCAAATTCAACTTCCCCATAATATAGACTCAGACATGATCTTTCTTATTCTGGTTTGGAATTTTATTTAGAAACGAAAAGTGCATGGGCTACCATTGTGTCTCATCTTCTCTTGCACCCTGTGTGCTGCACTTTTATTCCATCACTCAAAAGAAGACTGTCCCTCTCATCAGGCTTAAAGAGTTCAAGGCAGGAGCTGGCAGGAAACATTTTTGGTTGTCTTGGCTCAGGAATACCTTTTTTGCCACTGTTCTGGGCTCAAGGAACTCTTCATTTTGCCTCGCTCCTATTTTTGCCTTTAACAAAGGCTTGGACCAAGTTCCTCCCACACTCATGGCAAGCTGCATGATGCTCTCCTTTTCTCCCAGAGAAACTTACCAAATCTAGAGGTTCCTTCTCCATATGTGTTCATGGTTTGGCGTCTGTGCACTAGTTTCAACATGCTATTGCTCCTTTCCTGAAACTTTTCTTCTTCCACCTCTATCATTTGGAATGTTCTCTTTTTGCTCTCCTCCTCTCTGTTGGCTCTTTCTCCATCATTTGTCTTGCTCTTTGTCTCCTCCTACTCTTTAAAAGTTGGTACAGCCCAAGTTTCTCGTCTTGCTTCTCTTTTCCTATTTTCCTTTTCTGGCGATGCCATCCACTTCCACAACTGGAGCTATGGGTTCCGAGCCCAGCTCACCCTCCTGAGCTTCGGCTGGAAAGACAGCGCTGTATGGATGGCTACAGAGCACTCAGAACAGATGGGACTGTCTCTTCAAATTTTCCTCCTGCTGTTTTCTTTGGCATTGTCAACGTGTCTCTTCTAATGGCTTGGACACCAAAGCTTTGTCTTGTCTTTAATTACTCCCCCTGAGGACCTGACTCTCCCTTCCTTGTCTTCTTCCTGCTCCTCTTTCTTACTCTCATGGCCCCTCCCCATTGACGCAGGCTATTTTTACACTGGCTTTTCTTTGCTCACCTGGACCAGGGATCTGGGCCATCCTGATTTCTACCCCTTCTACTTTGTCCTTCGTGCTGCTTCTGCCACTCTGGCTAAGTCCTGCTCTGCTCAAAAGCATTAATACATCTAATTCCTAGAAACCAAAGTCCTATCTTTGTTTCCTACCAGACAAACACACCCCCACCAAACACACACACACCTCAGATGTGTCTTGCATTCTGCCCCTGGTTGTACCCTTCTGCTTTTGTGTCCATTGTCTAAGCCTCCTGACTGCTGGAGACAGCTGCTGAGACTGTACAAAGGCATGCCCTTTGGCAAAATACATCCCAGGAATTTATCTCAAGGAAACTATCAGATAGCTGTGCAAAGATATGTGCAGAAGCAGAGTCATTACAGCATTATTCATGATAAAAAAATGAAAACAAAATGCCAGTGTTTAACAATATCAATACAGTGGAACACTAGACAACAATTAAAAAACAATATATCCCTACTTACTGACATGGAAAGAAATTCTCAGCATTTTTCTATATTCTAAATAAAAAAAGTTACAGTGATACATATTAATATATCAGTGATATATTAATATATCAGTGACACATATTAATATATGAGACTCAAAATATTTATAAGTATAAAGGAATAGAAGAAGTCTAGATGTATATATACATATACATGTATATGTGTACATGTTAGCGGCTGGAATTATAGTTAGTGGTTTATTGTTTTCCTTTTTAAAATCAATCTTAAAAAAATTTCTACCGTAAGTGCAGACTAGCTACATAAAATAATATTTTAATTTACAGTGTGCTGAGGCAAAGCAGCTCAAAGCACGTTAAAAATTGTTCTGCCTTCTTCTGCTACCTTGCCTTTGCTGACCACGTCATTGCAGCTCTCTCAGGGCTCGCATCCCCACATTGTGGGAAAGGTTCTCTCTTCCCAAGCACACTTAGATTGCTTCTGCGGGGGAGGAACAGAGGATCTGCAGTCAAAAGTCCAAGGTGTCTGTCCTCCTTCTTCTTCTGAAGCTGTTTTCTTCTCTGTGAAGGAGGGAGGGTAAGGTGCCAAATATGCATAGGGCTGGGATGAGGATCGGGTGATGTGTGTGGGGGGAGCATTTTAAGAATCGCAAAATACTGTGCTGTATCAGGGAGGGTGACCCATTATTATGACTGAAGCCCTTGTGTGTAGCTTGGTGAACTGTTGCCGTGGTGTTTTTTCAGCCTCAGCCCTGACCCTAGAGTGGACACAGTCCAAGCTGTACATGGGTTAGAGTCCTGGCCCCTGGTTAGCTGTGTGGGTGAAGGGGGCAGGATTCCTCTCCACCTCCTCCCACCATTTCCTATTCCTTCCAGTGTTTCCAAAGTGATGCTTGAGGCTCAGACACTGTGTCCTGAACCAGCCTGTTTGGTAGCTACGTGGAGTCTTTAGCTCTGCCTGGCTATCTTTCTGATCGCTTCCAGTCCTGTTCTCGATGCCTGGTGGGTGGGCTGGTCACCAGGAGCTGGGGTCCTTAATGCTGCTGGCTGTGACGATGACCCGGCCATCACAGCTCTGGCAGGGGAACATTCTGACCAGTGTGTATGTGTGTGTGTGTTCCTTGCCTAGTTCAAAGTCTCCTCTGCATATGAGAACGGGGCCAACCTCATGCCTTTTAAACTGAGTCAAGGCTCAAATCCACCTACTCGGGCCCTGAAGAATTGGGAGTGGGAAGAAGAGAGTCTGAGAGGACCTAATGAGGGGCCAGAGAGCTGTGCCAGTTTCCATGATGGCTGTGATCTGGGCACGAAGAGTAGAAAAGTTCTTATATATCTCCGTCTGCTCATTTCCCTATGGGAGCAGGGGCAGCCTCGAGATGACCCATGGGAAGGGAGAGTTGGCGGTGGGCTACAATCCAGAAGAAGGATTTGAAGGCAAAGGGATGTGATAGCCTGTGACCATTTGTCTTGGCCTGGTTGGGAGGCCATTTGGCCAGCCCAACAGAACCTGTCAGCAGCTCGAATGTGAGGTCAGATGGGGCTCGAGGCCTCATTAGCTATCACCAGAGACTGCATCTCAACCTCTTGAGTCATCCATGATGAAACCCTTTATCAGCCTGGGAGGAGGCAGCCTCAGGGAAAAAAAACTCCCGTGTAAGACCTCATTTTGAGTAAGGCCACATCCGGAAGAAAGGCCAGGATGAGTTTTCCCTGATCTACACTCCAAGATAACCAAACAAGTTGCCTCACTCAAGGGAGTTATTTAGTGTTCTCCATCTGGGATGGGGGGATGTCGAGGTTCTTCTTGCAAAGCTAGACTAGCTTAACTCTCCAAGTACCAGGCTGTGGCTTTCTCAGCCTTCGACTTTCTTCCTTTGGAACCTACAATTCCTCTCTTTTAGAGGGATACAGAGAAACAACTGCTAAGGGATGGGGGCATGAAAACAGTTTAACTTTTGTAGAGAGATTAGGGCTCATTATAGGGCGGGAAGTGATAACCCTTTGGGAGAATCAGGAGCTTTGTCAGAGATGTTCTGCTAAAAAGAAACAATTGCGGTCCTGAGGGGCACATGGGAGTGATAGGAGAGAGGAGAATATCTTGCACCTCCTGTGTGTTCGAAGGCTTCAAGGCCACCTCAAATTGCATGGGGGAGAGGCTGGCCTCCAATCCAGCTTGTGAGTGACAAGAAGGTACTGGCAGCCTGAAATGGGGTTGGAATCATGAAGGAGGCTACAATTTTTAGTACAGCCTTGAAAGAAAATATCAGCCTACTCCACCCCTGGGATGGGAATAGGGTAGGAGGCTAATAAAATAAATAAAATCTGCTGTCCGTACCGATCAGGCATAAATTGTTACTTGAATGGCAAAAGAAAAAAATGTGCTAGATAATGTTTCTGGGCTTGTTTTCCATCTCCTCAACCTCACGTCCCTTATTAAACTGTTCCAAAGGAACCAACAGCACAAAAATCAAGTGTGGAGCTGAGGGGACTGGAGCAAAGGAGGCCAGGGGTCTTCTACACTGTCAGGCCAACATTCCCGTTCTGTGAGACCCCTTGTTTGCTGACAACTATAGAGGGGTCTTTTTGTTTGCATTCAGTATCAATATTTACCAAAGCTACCCCAGAACCTGTCACGAACAAAAAAGAAAACTGCATAGTGCCTTCAGAAGGGAACTCAGGTGTCATGAAAACAACTCAATTTGCAGTCCTGGAGAAGTTCAGATTATTCTTTTGAGCTTCAAGTTTGTTGTCCTTTGAAATTTTTCCAATGTCAACTTCACCAAGGAGCAAGGGAAATGGCTGAAGATGGTCCCTTATGCCAAGCTTTCCAATTCTGCTGCTGGGGGCTGTCGGTCCATGCTGGTGGCTACTTGGTTGTTTTAGGGGGTGTCAATATTTTATCAGGAAGTCTTACATGTTTATGATGTTGATGAAAAGAGCCACGCCATTCATAAAAGGGTGCATTCATTTGCTTCAGTGGTTGCTCTAGTCTCGCTGCCCTGCGTGGGCTGCTGAGAGGGGTGAACTGTGCCTGGGCCCCAAGAACACAAAGAGTAATATGGGGTGGAAGTATTGTGACCCCTTCCACATGGATTCAAGTCAGGCACTCGAGGGGGCATGGCTCCCGGAAAGTGTCACTTAAATTGTGACACTTTGAGCCAATCAAAGAAGTGACATGGGTGGCCAGCCCTGGGAATGAGTTAGCTGTGAAAGTTCAGAAAGGGAGCTTTGTCATGTGGGTGCTGTCTAAACTTCCTGTGTTTTCTTTTCTTTTGGTTTTCTTATCCCATTCCCTGCACCCCCTTTCTCTCTAATTCCAGGCTCTGGTGGGCCAAGGGGAACTGAGGGAGAGATGGCTGGCTACACTTGGGCCAGAGCTTTGAAGGACAAAACATGACTCCCAGGCTGACATGATTGTGGATGCTAGAGTCAGAGGGAGAGAAGAGTGAGGAGAAAGAGGACACTCGGGGGAGACATCAGCACTGTCTGGTCAGCTGCCATCTCCCCACCTGGACAGTCAGCTTCCAGTTTTAAAGCCTTGGGGACTCCGTGTTTTGTTTGAATGGGGGAAGCTGTTTCCCTCACATCCTTTCAAAAATAAATAAATAAAAGGCTGTCATATCATCTTACAGATGTTGCTACCAACAAATAAAGGTTCAGTCCTTTTTTTATTTCTCCTCAAAATCAGATCAGAAGGCAGAGAGCAGAACACGAAAGAGTATCTCGGAGGTGCTGACAGCCCACTGGCTGGTTCTTCTCTGTCTTGTGTTAGTGCTACAGTGATAAGAGCAAGCCACTGGCACCATCACAGCTACCTCTGCCACTACCACCAACACCATGACTCCCATTCACCTCCCATCACCTTCACCACCACCAACATCCCCACCATCAGTACCACCACCACTGCAGCCACCTCTGCTGCT
This sequence comes from Erethizon dorsatum, assembly GCA_028451465.1. Taxonomy (NCBI): domain Eukaryota; kingdom Metazoa; phylum Chordata; class Mammalia; order Rodentia; family Erethizontidae; genus Erethizon; species Erethizon dorsatum. The sequence continues at coordinate 10,688,117 of CM051826.1, forward strand.
TCCACTGCCGCCACCATTGCCATCACCATTACCACTACCAAGTAGCCTTTGGGAATGCCAAAGTCAGGAGCTGCCAATGTTAGCCAAACCATCCGTGCTAGATTACTGAACCAGATGGAGGATACTGAGCATGTAGATGGCTTATCCCAGGTGAAAAAGTGAATTCTAGAAGTAATATCACAGGTATTGGACAACAGCAGCAGCATTATGTAAACTTGGAAGCCATGGGCTTTTGTCTTTTTCCTTTACCATGTGAGAGACATTGAGCCCCTTCTCTTTGGGGCCTCAATGTTTTATATATAAAACAAGAATAATAAAAACCTAAGGCTTTACGGAGTTTAAAGGAGGAAACATGTAAAAGACACTTATGTTATCTGACTGATAAAAGATACTCAAAAATCCTTCCTTTTGTCCCTTCCTCCCTCCTTTGCCCTCTCTCTTCCTCTCTTTTTTCTTCCTGTTTTTTCTTATTAGTCTTAGAACTGAAAATGTCTTCCATTACCAAACCTCAAACTCAGAAATGACAATAAAGAATAATATTGAACTTCCATAACTACCCCTTGAGCTCCTAACAACCCAGGTTCACAATACACTCTGCCTTTCCTCAAAGAGAAGTTAATCACCATCCCCAGGCACCCAACATGTGGGAGATGATAAAGGGCCCTGGAGGCGGGAGGTCCAGTTCTTCCCGAAAATAAGGTCAGGCCCTGTGTGAGGACTAATGAGGAGGTCAGGCTTCGTTTCTGTGTCTTCCAGAAGAGCTCAAGGGTGAGCAGGCAGGGGGAGGCCAAGGCTTCCTGCAACAGCTTGCCAACTTTGTATTGCAGCTGCTTGCTGGAGAGCTGGCTCCAGAGTGCTGTTTGCTTTGGCCAGATGCGCTGCACGGAAACAGTAGTAGGACAATGTTGGGGGAGTGGTAGGGACAGGGCAGAAGGGCCCTGTGCATTTTCAATAGAGAGAAAAGTTTTCTTTGCAGGTGGCGTTAGGCCTCAGGCTGCCTCAAGGAGCCAGCTGTGCTTTGGGTTCAAGATGCTGGCCTGTAGGGACAAGAGATGCAGGAGCAGAGCGTGGCAGGAAGAGCATGTGGGTCTTGGTTAGTGCAGAAGCGGGTGGTGTGCCTCATGGAAGGAAGCAAGGGTCTGAGGGGAGCCAGACTTTGGCTAATTTTGCCTGTCTCCATTCGGGTTGAATTTTCACAGGCTGCTGAAGAGTTCTGGCTAACATGCATATGTGTGCCCTCAAAACAAGAGAACAGTTGACCTTGAACTGGGGCAGTAGCCATGTGCCCAGGAGGTGGCATTGGCAAATGTGGCAGCTTCAACAGGAGCTTCCAGATGTTCCTCTTTCCATCTTTAACTTCATTGTAATAATAAAATAAGTAAGATTTCTCGAGTACTATGTCCCATTCAAAGCGTTAAGTGCTTTAGATACATAATCACATCCCATCTTTTAAAAAAATAAGTTGACAACCTCAGAGCCCAAGCTGCTTAGATGAGGTAGGTCATAAGGCTAATGAGAGTTAAGAGATGAAATGTGGACCAAGACCTGTCTGTCTCTGTATCCCTGGGTTCTTGGTTGCTTCTAATGTTAGCCAGGGAATCGTAGTGACTTCCCAGCAAGTTCTACAACCTTAACCTAAGAATGACTCAAGGTTGGGACCAACAGTGTTGAAGTGATCAGATGTGATCATACAAAGGGAGAAGCTGTGGTGATTCTGAAATACCCTTGAGAGCTCCCTGTCTTGATCCTGGGAAAAGTGGGTGATTCTTCAGCATTTGGCAGAAGCAGAATCTTCGTGTAGCAGTCTTGATCTGCAAGTGTAATTTGATTTCTTCCTACACAGCTGGGCTGAAGGGAAGAGGGCTAAGTAAAGTGAGAGAAGATGACAACCTCAAGCTTCTAGTTCCTTGAGTCCTTGAACTGCTGCGGTGGCTTGAGTCTCGTGCCTTGGCATTGTAAGCAACTCTGAAAGGCAAGAATATTTCTTGTGAGTTCATTCAACAGAGGGAAACCCAGCCAAGTGTTCAGGGCCCCAGACAGTTCCTGTTCCTGATAGAAGACCATCAACTCCTCCTTGTTGCTGGATTAGGTATCTTGTTCTCTAGGGGAAATAAATACCCAGGAAGGAGTTTTCTACTCCCTCCTCTTTTCCACGCAGTCTTCTCTAGAAGATTCAAAACAGTTGGGTGGAGAACCATCAGTGTTGGCTGCTGAAGTTGACAGAGAGATCACCTTCTCCATCATTTGAAGAGAATCCTGAGTTCCTTTTCTCTTAACTGTTGGTTGCTACAGTGAGTCTCCTGCCTAACCATCCACCACCCAGTCACTGCAGAAGAGCTCACAGTCCCCAACCTTTGTCCAGGGAGGAAGTTGGGACTCAGCGGCTCTAGCCTGACCCCAGCCTGCTGCTCCCCTTCAACCTTCTCCTCCCCCTCCTTCCTCTTCCTCTAGTCTAACTTTCTCGATGTCTTGAAGTGGGGGGCTGTTCAAAACCGAGAGGCTAACACGCCCTTGGCAAGTGCCTGGAAGAGGGAAATGTGCGTGACACATGCTCGCCCCCAGTGTAGGAGGGCTCCCAGCGGGATACAGTTAATGATCAAGGGGGAGGAGGGGATTGCAACAAGATGTTATTTTCCCTCACCAGTCCCCAGTTCCTGGAGTTTGGCAACATTTTGTGGGGGAAAGGGACATCCCAAGGATCTGTAAACAAACCACTGGTGTATGTCGGCCTTGGGTGTAAACTGAGGCAGGCCCAAGGTGTGCTGTGTGCTGTCTATCTTGCAATGGAGATCCAAGCATTCAGAGGAAAACTGGGACAGAGGCTGGAAACCAGCTAAAGAGCATTAGGAAAATTCGCCTGTGTTTAATCATTTGAGTTAATATTGAAAAGAAAAAGGAGAAAAAAGAGAAGTGAAGCAGAGTAATTAATATTATTAAATACTGTCTACGGTTAAGCTAAGGGGCCCATAGGCACCTAAGCCTTGTAGGTTGTAAACACCAAAACAGGGAGTGGGACTTTGTTCCACATCCTCCCACCTCCACCCCATGACACTGGGAATTTGAACCTAGAGCCTTGTAACTGAGCTACATTCCAGGCCTTAATTTGAGATAGGGTCTTGAAGTCACTAAGTTGCCCAGGCTGGGCTCTAACTTGCAATTCTCCAGGCTCAGCCTCCCAGAATGCTGGGATTACAGGCATGTGCCAATAGTCCAACATCCTTAAATTTGGTTCCTGGACATCATTTTTTTTTTTTTTTGTGGGTACCGGGGGTTGACCTCAGGAGCTCATGCGCCAGCAGGTGCCCATGCCATGGAGCGATATCACCGGCCCTTTTATCGTATGTGGGTTCGGGGAGTTGAACTCGGGCCCTTGCGCTTGCCAGGCAGGCGCTTATGCCGCTGAGCCATCTCACTGGCCCGGTTTCTGGACATCTTAAGACTCTAGAAACCTAAAATGTTAGCTAGGCATGATTATGCACACCTGTAATTCTAGCATTCTTAGGGAGGCTGAGATGGAGGATTGTAAATTAGAGCCCAGCCTGGTCAACTTAGTAACTCAGCAAGATCCCGTTTCAAAATTAAAAAAAAAAAAAAAAAAAAAAATGAGTGCTGGGGACAGAGTTCAGTAAAAAGGTACTTGGTTTAATCCCCAGAACTACAAAAAAAGAAGAAAGAATGAAATGAATGAAGAAAGAACGAATGGAAGGAAGGAAGGAAGGACGGAAGAAAGAAAGGAGAAAGAGAGAAAAGAAAGATAAAAGAAAGAAGAAGGAAGAAGGAAACAAAGAAAGAAAGAAAGAAAGAAAAAGAGAGAAAGAAAGAAGGAAAGAAGAAAGAGAGAAAGAAGAAACGTTCTCCTTGAGAAAAGTCTCTTTGTCGCAGAGTCACTAAAACTCAAATGGTTTTCTTAGGCAGTGAGGCCGTGGTGGAGAGACAGGCACCAGTCTCTTGCTCCATGAGGCCCAACCTATGCGAACTCTCAGCTGCAAATGCTGCCTGTGGACAGAAAAACCCCAGGAGCCCCCAGTTCCTCTCCTCCCAATCCCCCAGCAAAGACAACAAACAGGAAATAAAAGATGAAAATCAAACTGATCACAAGATGTTTAGGAAAGATCAAATTTGGTGTGATCTGAATAACTCTGTACATGTGGACCAGTTTGAAAAAAATTTTAGGAAAGTCTGTCTCTCCCAGCGTGGTTTAGACCAGTCCCAGGCAGCTCTGGGTGATGTCCTTTGTGAATCATGGTGAACTTATCATCAGATAAGCAATATAGATTTTAAAATCCCAAGGTAATGAAGAAGATAAGACAAACAAAACTCCTAGAGAGCTAAAGCGGTGTGAGTAGGTTCTGTATCTTTCAAGGGTTAGGGTCAGGACTGGTACCAGCGCTGTGGTTCTGCTTCTTTGTTTTATTCCAGTCCAGTTTTTCTTCCTCTTTACTATGATTCATAGGCACAGGGAGATGCTCTTGATGCTTTGATAGAGATACAGTGGGTGGTAGTTAGATGAGACCAATCTGGAAGCTCTCAGGTCCCGTCCTTTCCCTGTTCCTTCTCTCCTACCTCTTCTTGGTGGGGGGCTTTCCTGGCAGCTCAGCTGTGCATGGGATAATCAGTGGCCTATACCTTGCATAGAGTGAGGAAGTTGGGGAGAAAGAAACAGAGACCCTGGACATAGTCCCCCCACCAACTTTCATGAGATCCTGTGGGTTTGCCTGGTTTGCTCTTAGGAGGCCATGCCCTAGTGATCGTTTTATGTGGGGGAACCCTTGGGGCTCCATGCTCTTCCCCCGTGATCTTACTTGGTATGATGTAGAAGGTAAGATCAAGCTATCTGGGTGTGGACTTGAGAGCTGGTGCCAAAGCAACTTCTTCCAAACCAAAATCAGGGCATTTCAAAGACCAGTCCTGGTAGTGGTGGTGATGGTGGTGGTGGTGGTGGTGGTGGTGGCGGACACCTGTAATCCCAGCACTCAGGGGGTTAAAGCAGGAGGATGGCTGCAAGTTCAAGACCAGCCTGGACTCCACAATGAGCTCAAGGCCAGCCTGAAGTACATAGCGAGACCCTGTCTAAAAAAAAGCAAAAAACAAACAAACAAAAAGACCAGCCTTGGACTGTGGGCAGGACTGGCCATTTGGAAATGCCCTGGGTTGAGCTAGACACTGGTTGAAAAATGACTCTGACCAGTGTCAAGGTTTATAAGTGAAGGCCATTTAGAGGGCCAGTCACTGCCTATCTGCTAGTAGGCGATGGTCCTGGGGCCTCCACATTCCTCTGTCCATCCCTTCCCTTGTGCACTGCTGTGTCCTCTGCTCTGCTTCCTTTCCCTACATGACAGTCACTGTTGCAGACAAGCCTTCAACACATATTAGCACAACCTGAATCTGGCTACCGGGCATCTTGCTCACAGTATTTCAGAAGCCAGGCCTTGGGTACCTGACACCTTGCAGAGATGTAGAGAGAATTCTAGAACTAGGAGTGACCTTAAAACTCTCATTGTCCAACCCTCTGGGAGAAAGAACTTAGCAGAGCTCCCTGCCCCACCTCCCCTGCTGTTTTCCATGTCACTTGGATGCTTCTCAGCCCTGCCAGTATATAAAGAGCTATTCTAGGTGTCCGGAGCTTCTAAACAGTGGAGGTTGAACAAAACTACTGTGGGTGGGACAAATCCTCAACCTTAATCTTGGCCCTTGAAGTGAGGGCTGCTTGAATACAACATGCTGTTTATGCAAATCTCATGTAAATCAGGGCAACTGGATTAACGGGGGAAAATCCAGGGGTCTTTCTGAGCCTTCTCATTTCTCAGTGTTGGCCTCAGCAAAGATGAGGGTTTTGTTGTTATTGTTGTTGTTGCTGCTGCTATTGTATATTAAGTGCTGCTTTCTGTTTTCCAAACTTTTCTTTGGGTCTGGGAGCCTCAGCAAGGACACAGTCGGTCTCCCAAGTTGGCCCTTTCCCTCTGCAGGACCTGTGTGTGGACAGGGAGGTTTGTTTTAAGCTCTGTCAACAGGGCCTGCTGGAAGTCACCACACCTTCCACAGGCTTGCCAAGGTCCCTGTGGGGGGTGAGTATGGGGAAGTAGCTGGCAGCGGGTAAGGGCCCTTCCCAGGACATTTACTCAGCCAAGATGAAGGTGTCTCACCACCACCAGGGCAGGGGAAGAGGCGTCTTTTGGGTGGGAATCTTGTTTGTAAGATCCTGAATATCCTATTTGAAAACACAGCCAGCTACCATTTGACATCCTTAGAGACTCCAGCTCAGCCACTCGGCTTGCATATTTATGCAAAACAAAATGCAAATGAGCCCACTGAACCCTTTGTCTATATCCTGCCAAGCTGGAAACCTGGATCTCCGGACAGACTCCTCCAAGCTTTTGTCCTCTTCAGAGGAGCTTTTCCAAGTAGGACACAGAGTCTCTGAAATTTTGCTAGTTCAGTGAAATTCAACTCAATCAATATGTTTACGGAGCACCTACTAAGCACAAAGGACCATGTTAGGATTTTATCGACTTGCAAAGGCCAAAAAATTGTGAAGTTATAGCTTTTGAAGAGCTCACAATAACTTTAACAAGATTCCTAGTTCTGCTTAGTCTCTCATTTAATTATTAATTCAGCAAACATGTATTAAGCACCTGCTATGTGCCAGGCCATAAGCTTGGCACTGGGGATATAGCACCAATCAAGTCGGAGAAGATTCCTGCCCTTGTCCGAATGGAGAAGACAGAGCAAAAGAGGTAGTTACGTACAAGAAAACAATGCCATCACAGATTATGATAATAGCTGGGAAGAAAATAACCAAGGTCATGTTTTATTGTGGCAGAAATACATGATAGCCTAGTATGATAAGTCTTTATGAATTACTTATTTTTTGACTGCTGGGCATCGAACCCTGGGCCCGATGCACACTGGGTAAGTACCCTGCCACTAAGCTACATCCCTAGCTTGATCTTATTTTTAAATGAATATAAAGCATCCACAGGAAGGTCAAGGACAGAAGATATTTTTTGTTTATCATCTGCACCCCTATTTGCCTTCATTGAAGTAATGATGTGCCATTACTCAATAAACCCCATAAATACTTACTGAGTGTCTACAGGGATCAATAGTGTTCCAGGTACTGGGGATTCATTTGTGAGCAAAATAGATCAAACGGTAGTGCAGACTCCAAGCAAATGCATGGGACATAGAAATACAATGTGAGCAGGAGGATAGAGAAGTGACATGGGGCCATGATAGTGGCATAGGTTGGTGGGCTAGTAGTGAAGGTGGCATTAGAATGAAGCATTGCCCAGGTTCCAGAGACAGAAGCAGTGAAGGATCTGATGAGCCTGGTGGTTCGAAAGGTAACAAAAAGCTTAGTGTGGCCAGCAGGAAGTGAGGTTGGTGAGGTAAGCAGGGGAGGCTGGGCCAGGGGAGATGTGCAGAGCTTACCGTAAATGCAGTGGGAAACTCCTGGTGGATATCAAATAGAGGTGCTGATCTAGTTGGGTTTTTGAAAGATCACTTAAGTTGCTTCATGGCGATTAGACAGTAGGAAGGCAAAAGAGGAAGCAGGAAATACAGAAGATTATCACAGCAGTCTAGGCAAAAGGTAGGAACAGTTTCAACTCGAGTGGCACCTGGGACCCTGATATGAAGGAAGGAAATTTATTTTAAAGGCAGAGCTCATCTGATTAGCTAATGAATTGAATGCATGGTGTGGCAGAAATGAAAAGGTGGAGAGTAACTTGTAAGTCTTTGTCTTAACCACAGGGGAACAGTGGTGCTATAGAAAGGCATGGAGGAGGGGATTCAGAGTTGTGCTTAAGACACCCAATGGTTGAGATGCCTCTTGGACATCGATTGGAGATACTGAGAAGGTAGCCTGTGTTGACCGAATCAGGAGTTCAGAGCCCAATGCTAAGTTATACCCAATGTTAGACATGCAAGGCTCCACCATTGCATAAAGACACTGGCTGAAGAGAAGGGAGGGTTTCGCAGCTCATAGGAGAGGAGGAAAGGGAATATTCTGAGGGTTAGGACCCCGTGCACCATCTGCATTTTCCTGAGGGAGGGACAGAGCATGATGAACCCTTGAAGCTTCTTCCTTGCATGATCCTGAGCTGCCATGGATCTGTCAGGTGTGTGTCACAGAGGTGTCTTTCAGGACACAGAATGAGGAAATTTCAATTCTAATCTGAGGGATTGCTTGGAGCCCTAGGTGTTTATTTCTGGGAGGGCCTGAAAGAAAGCCACCAAGAAAATGACAGCCTTGTCTTCTAGTCTGTAGCAACTAATGGCATCACAGACAAGGAAACTGAGACATGGACAAGAGATAAGCTTTAACCAAAGTCATGCTGGTCCAGTGTGTGCAGAGCTGGACCTTGAACCCTGGGTCTCACTCAATTCCTGCATCATTCTTATTTAGGGTCTTGCATACAGAACCCCTAGGGAGGGGGCTCCCTGGTGTCCATCCCTTGAGCCTTGATGCAGCCTCATAAAGAATTGACAATAAAGCATTTTTTGCTTGTAGGGTATCCCTTTGTGAGGTCAACTCAACTGGTAAGCAGGCCATTGACTTTGGTGCTGGTGCTCTGTCAACACCACCACCAACCATAATAAGGCTTCACCCTCTGTGTCACAGACATTTCAGGTATTTAAAACCTTGGGTTTTCTGAGTAAAAGCTAGTTATACATGCAATTAAGAGAGACTAAATTGTGGGGAGTGGCTGAAGCTGGAGATCGATTACATGTGCAGGACTGGAGCAAGGCCAGCCCTGAGAACACGAAGCACCCAAGGTGAGCCATGCGAACAAACTGATAGGCAGAGGGGTGTCACGTGACATCAACCTGCCGAATGTATAAATAAACCCACTGCATTCCTTGGGCAGTTCTCCCTCTCCCATCAGGAGAGGAGGTGCCACCTGGCCTCAGCTTTCTGTATTCTGACTCTTGTCTTTATTTCTTCACCCTCCACCATCTGCACCCCCTGGGAAGTTGGAGAGCTGTGCTGGACGTGACACTAAATACTAAATAGGCGTAAGAATCATGTGCAGTGTTTAAAACAGGATTGGCTCCCATTTAGGTTGAGGGACTCTCCCAGATGCCTAGGATGGATTTTGGGGATATGTTTCTAAGATTTAAAGTGCTAAGATTGAAGTACATCCAGGTAATGTCCAAAATACAGGACAGTTGTCACCAAATTTCCGGGTCATAATGAAAAGCAGAAACAAAACATAAAACAAATAGCCCTAAAAGACATTTTTTAAGAGAGGTGGGGAATTTTAGTATGGCCAAATGGCAGGTACAATGACTATCACTCATCTTTCTTTAGAGACAGATGTCCTCCTATGTGGTTACCTAGGGACAGTGATGCACTTTGAGAGGTGAAGCATACAGGTCTTGGATTTATCCTTGAACAGTTTATCAGCAAACAAAACAATCCAAATCTCCCCACTTTGCACACACACGGAGAGACAAAAGAAATTTGCAAAAATATTGACAACTACCAAGTCTAGAGGACAACTCTATGGAGGTTGTATATACTAGTTTTTTTTTTTTGTTTTTTTTTTTCAATTTTTCTGCAAATCTGAAAATGTGTATACCGAAAATTTGAGAAAATGCTCCTGAAGCCATTGCTGCCTACTTATTAGGGGCATTTCTTGCATCCACTGAGATTTTTCTCATCAGTTCTTAGTCACAATTGTAAAGGTTGCTAGATATGAAGATAGTGCATGCATTCGTATTTTATTAAGCAAGGACTTATTGAAGTTATCAGTCAGAAGTGGAAGAAACTTGAGTCAATCCTGCCTCTAGTAAAGAAAACAAAAAGAGGTCACATATTTGGGGCTGGATGCTGGAAGATACGTTCTAAGTGGGAGGACAGCCTTTCGCAGTTCCTGCGATGGATAGAGACTTAACACATCCCAAGTCTCTCTTAATGTTTCTTCCTCAGGAAAATGAAGAGGGAGATCAGAAAGAGAACAGAACAAAAATCTGGGAAAATGAAACCAACAGTAGGTAGACTAGGATGAGGGTCTGAGCCGACTCAGGAATTATACGTTGAGACAACTACAGCCGGGCATGGTGATGGTGCGTGCCTGTAATCTCGGCACTCTGGGAGGCTGAGGCAGAAGGATCGCAAGTTTGAGCCCAGCCTGGGCACCTGAGGGACTTAGTGAGACCCTAAAATAAAGGATAAAAAAGGGGGCTAGAGATGTAGTTTAGTGTGAAAGCCCTGGTTTCAATCATCATTATTTGGGGAAAACTATAATAGGTTTTTAGTGCCTGGCACTTAATGGAAACCAAAAATATAAACAAACAAATAAATCTAAAATATTTAATTAAGTAGACTTGGACCTTAAGGTCATCAGAGAAATATCTGAGTTATCACACAGAGAATTGCAAAGAAATCTTTTCAAGTCTAGGCCCAAAAGTAAAATGAATGTCAGAATGCATGAGTAAAATGTTAGCTTGAAAATTTCCAAATGATGGGCCGGTGAGATGGCTCAGTGGTGCATGCGCCTGCCTGGCGAGCGTGAGGGCCCGAGTTCGACTCCTGGGACCCACATACGAAAAAAGGGCCGGTGATATTGCTCAGCGGCACGGGCGCCTGCTGGTGCGCGAGGTCCTGAGGTCGACCCCCGGTACCCACAAAAAAAAAAATAAGAAAGTTCCAAATGATACCCATTTGGGTGTTTCTTTAAAAAAAAAAATTATTCCTTTTATTATCCTTTAAGCCGTTGAATAAAATTTAATATTAATTTTAATTAAGGTGTGAAATCATGTCATTCTGGTCTTATTTTCCAATTAAAATTCAGAGAGTCACTGAGTAAATCTTGAATTGATATTCTCAAGCTGTGGACAACATATGCCAGAGATCACCATTCTTCAAATCACGTAATTCCTGAGTGCAGGCAAAGAATATCAAGGAGGGACAACATATGAATTTGGTTAAGAACTCAAGTTGAGAATTAGACAGGCCCATGAGGGAAGCCCACTGCTTGTGCTCACCGCTTGTGTAATCACAAGGCAGCTACTTAATCCTCCCTCCTCCACGAGTTTCAGTTTCTGCATCTGTAAAATGACAGAACATCTGTAAAATCAGTATATCCTTACAATTTGTGAAGCTTCAGTGTTTCCATGCAGGTAATGTAATTAGCATAATGTCCAAAAGACAGTAAGCTTTCAATACACATCACCTATTACGATGTCTTTGCTTTGAATAGAAAGCAAACAGAGCTGATGGATCATATTAAACTTGCAAACTTAGACACAGCTCTCTACCATAGAATGAGGTCCCCAAGACAGACAAGGTGGACCCTCCTTGCCAAGGACTTCTTTAGACACACCTGTGGCTTTCTTCTGGGACCATGACCTTGAACAAATATTTGGCTCTTGACACACAGCATTTTTTCCCACTGAAACCACACACTGTCATTTAGAAGGACTTAAAATATCCATGGTCTTGGAATTTGGGGTTAAGTCCTGGGCATGAGGGGAATGAGAACGGAGGACTGAATTGGGGGTGATTGCAGCATGAGAAAAACAGAAGTACGTAATGTTCTGCCCTGCTCAAGAATACCTGGCCCCAAGCACTAGCGATGGAGGGCAGGTGAGCCAGGAAGGGCGCTGGGACACTTTATGGTGCATAATAACCACTGCAGCTGTGCAAGCAGAGATCAAAGATCAAATCAAATTTCAAGCTGTGGGGACATCAATCCGATCACCTGCAGAGGTCAGGGGAAGGAATTTTTTTCCCTGAACAGCCCCAAGATTGGCTAAATTCCCAACAGGGGGGATTTGGCATTGCCTTGAAGGATCACATTACTGGCTACTGCCCAGAAGCAAAGGGACACGGCCTCAGGTTTGATGGGACTGATGGGGCCATTCTATTTTCCCCCTGCAGGATGTTGCTAAACAGAACAGAGAAACTCAAGAGAGAGAGCCCTGGGCCTCAGACTCCAGTATGGCCAGGACTCAAAAGCCTATTTTTGAGTGTCCACCTTTAAGGTAGGTACCTTGACTGCTAACTTTGCAGGTGTTATGTTGGTTTGTATCACATCCTCTTTTGGAATAGGACTATGTAGCTGATGGTGAGATGGGACACTCCTTCTGGAAGAAGGCAGTGGGGAAGTTGGCATCAGGGCCATCTGCACTGGTTACAACCACCCAGCCCAACACACACACACATGAAGCAGGTAGCTGAAGCTGGGAAGCTCATGCCTGTGGCTGGGTTTGTGGGTACTTGTCCTGTTCTGGAGGTGATTCCGTGTGGTCTAAGTGAGCACCCTGGTATCTCACATTATCAGGTAGCTCCCAGTGTCAGCTCTGAAAGGCTCCATGGAGCTATCTAGACTTGCAACTTCAATTCAAACTTCTCTCTTCACCTTGCCACTTCCCACTCCCACTGGATGACATTCCACACTGGGGGAGCAATTGGGAAGATTTACTGCAATGGTGGGGAGAGAATTTACTCCGATGATAAAGAGAGAGCAAAATTTATTTCTTGATAGATTTAGAGGATTGTTTTAAAAATACCTCCCAAATGATACTTCCATGGTCTTTATCAGAAGGCAACCTTCAGGGTATGTGTAAAGCACGCAGGTGAGTGGGATGAGATGTATCATGGAAGGAACACAGAGAAGCCAGAAAGGGAGCTTGGCTGCTTGGGCTGCGAATGTCAATCAAACTAATGTGTTGGGGGGAGGGGGAGAGAAGTTTGTCACCCGTTTTAATATCAGAAATTCCTTTACGTGGGTGGTAACTGGGGAACAGCTGCAGGTAGCTGAATTACAGCCCAAATCCTTGCAGAAACGCTGGTGGGACCCCTGCCAACAACTGAGCAATGGCTTTTCAAGCTGGAATGGAGCAAGTCGTGCTAAGTAAGGCAAGGGGCGGTGTGGCTGGAGATGGGGAAGCAAGTTTCGAAAAAGCTGAGTTTTGAAGCCGGTGCATATTTAATAGGATTAGAACACATGAGTTAGAGGCTGAACATTCTCAACCTGCCTCGTTAAACAGCCAGCCTGCAGGAAGCCCCAGCTCAGGGCCATGGCAGAAAAGGGAGGGAGGTGAAACACCTGGGCTTCTTCCAGGGGTACATAACAAGGCTGAAGGAGTGATTTGGGGGGAAGTTCTTTTGTCCCTGCACTCTTTCTGTGGCTCCAAGCACCCATGCTTCCTTTCTAGCCTTAGCTGGTTCCATGAACACACCCAGTTTGTCAATAATGCCTTCGGAGCCCTGTCCCTGTTTGACCAGGCATGGCTGGCCCACCCCTGCCTTGGTCGATTGTTGGGAGAGGACACGTTTGTATTTGCCTCCTTGTGCTGGGCGGGTCAGCCCAGCCTGGCCTGGAAGTCTATTTGGATTTTCGATGAATGTGCCTCTGAGTCTGGAGTTTTCAGGTGATGGTGGTGGAGAGACAGCGAGGTGAGCTGGAACATTCTCCTTCTTCTAAAGCGGATCCTGGAAGGCAGGTGACGTTGGAGGGAGCTGGGATTCCCCAGGCTTCAGGCAGCTGTGTGACTCCAGAAGTGACTTCAGATAAGGCCTCTCACCTCCAGGACCTCTTGCTTCCTCATTTTCGTGCAGAGGCCACAGGTCATTAGAGCCTTTCTCGTGACAGTTGTCCCTGCCATGGTCCCAGCTATGCTGTGACTACTTGGCTGGAGATGCTATGCAGATCACATAATCAGGTTTAGGGATTACTAAGGCAGGAGTGTGTACAAGGTTGAAGACGTACAGAGCACTGGCTGCTCTGCCTCCCATCCTGGTCCCAACTCTCTACACTTCTGTATCTTCTTCACAGTATCCTAGACACTGCCCTTAGCAGGTGGAAGAAATACAGCCACTCGGAAAATAATGCTGGAAGTCTTTGAGGCTCAAGCACATGACATCGCCTTCTTCCTTGACTGTTCATTATGTACACTGTCCTCTCCCCACTGTGCTACGTTGGAAAGAGAAGGGCTGACCTGCTCATCAGACTGGGGTGTGTTTGCTTGCTTTTATCCCTGAAGTGTAGGTAGAGGTGGGAGCTAAAAGAACAAGAACCCAAGTTCTAGGGCTGGGTGAACTTGGGTTCAAATTCTAGCCCTGCCTTATAAACTGTGCCAACTTCCGAGAGGTATTAAATCTTTCTAATCCTCAGATTTTTCGCTGTAGAAATCAGTCAAAAATAAAAGACAACATGGAAAAAAAATGGTATATAACCTATTTGGTAAATGGCTCCATACTTCCCATACCTGGAACAAAATTGTAGCAGTTGTTACTTTGAGTAATAACGTTCAGCAAGCTTTTCATGTGGGTCAGGTGCTGGGGTTAGCATTTTACAAGATTCACTCATCTGCCAGCGTTATGGCCAGCTGGGCGATCTTCCTTCTTGTTTTAGGCAATGATTTCCTAAGTCCTCCTTCCCAAGTGAACACCCAGGCCCAGGACTTGGGTTAGATAAAGGTCTGGACTGGGCCGGAGAAGGTCCTGGAGAAGCCCCCTTGCTTTGGACAACCCAAGGGGATTTTTGAAGCCCAGGGAGGGGCGGAGCTCCAGCTTCCGGATGCGGGGGCCTCAGGAATCCGGGGAAGCAGGGACCATTCCGACAGCCCTAGGGAGCCCAGAGTGAACAGTGTGTGTCCTGCCGGCTCTGTAAACACAGTAACCAAATACGCTGATGGTTTCCAGGGCCCACCAGATGGCAATGAGGACAGTGGCCGATGTGGTTTCTGTTTCTTCCCCTTCCTTCTTATTTTCTTTTGCTCCTCATGCCTCAGGGGAGGACAGAACTCGAGACGCCCAGGAAGCTTTGCTATGATCCCAAATCTTGGTGGATTTGCGCCTTTCCTTGCACTGCTCTGCTAGTCAGGACTTCACTCAATGTCACCTTCACAGTGCAGCCTCCTTGGACCTAAACCAGCCAGCTAGCAGCACAGTGCACGCCCTCCCCTGTCTTTCTCCCATAGCACTCTCTACCTGATGTCCCATGTTTTTAAAACTCTTCCTTTGTTTTTTAATCTTCTGACTCCCACCCCTTCACTAAAAAATTAGTTCCCAGAGGGGAAGAATTTTTGTCTCCCTGTATATGACTGTATCTCAGACCCTGTGGTGGTGACTGTGTTTCTTTGAATGAAAACATGCGCCTGTGTTCCTCCCAGGCCAGGCAGAGCATGAAGCTGCCTCCTGCTGAAATATTTTTGAGAGTCTTGGGGATATCAAATGTTGTGTTTCTAGCCTTTTCTAGGAGATCTGGGCAATGCAGGTTAAAACAGAAATCTTCACACTCAAGTTTCTAAGAGAAAATTTCTTTGCACTAATGCAAGGGTCAGTAAATACACCGGAGTCCCATAAGTTGGCACAATAACCCCACCACCTCTATCTTCAGGGCAGCCCATCTGGGCAACCCATCAGTGACATCGGCTATTTCTAAAAATAGACACAGAGTCTCCCCCAACACCTCCTATCAGCCCCTAGCTTTTCCTCTCCTCCAGCCTTGCTCTTTGCAGAAGCTGGAGCTGCCGAGTGGGCCTGCAGCTTCATCCGCCTTCAGTGCAGCCCACAACTGCTGGACGCTACAACCCAGGCTCTTCCCCCTGCAATGTTTTCATCCACTTTCCCTTTCACGAAAGTTTTTATATTTTATTGTATGCATATTGTTTTTACTGTCCTGGGGTGGTGAGAGAGGAGGCAACAGCTGGCTAGTGTCCCTTCACATTAGCCACAGCCAGTGTTCCTGGCTCTGTCTCCACTCTGCGTGGGCTCCCCAAAGAAAGCAGAGCAGAGCAGAGGGAACGAGTCTTGTGAGAGGGGTGAAATCATTGGATGGGAAAGCTGGGAACTGAGGAGAGGAGAGGAGGGGAGAAAAAAAAGGAGGGACCAGGAGAAGAGACAAGCAAGAAAGGGCAAGCTGAGGTAGGGCTCATGATGGTTTGTGTGCACATTTTGGCTGCAGGGGAGACCATAGCCTAAGCTAATCTGAGGGAGTTCCGATCTTCTTGCTGGTCTTCTTGTTGCTACAGAGAAATAACAGTTGAGACTCAAAGTGATTTCCAGGCCACTGTTGGCTTTTTGCCCTTTTCATTCATTGCCATGCCCCTCAGCTCTTCATGGTGGGTGCAGTAACTGCCAATTTCTCCGCCATCTGAGTGTAGGCTTCAGTTATATAATGAATGCGATGAAAAAGAAAACAAGGGTCAGGATTTTTTTCTTCCACACTTGGCAGAAAAATTTTCTTCTCTTCTCTCCCCTTCTCTTCTCTTCTCTTCTCTTTCTCTTCTCTTCTCTTCTCTTCTCTTCTCTTCTCTTCTCTTCTCTTCTCTTCTCTTCTCTTCTCTTCTCTTCTTTTCTCTTCTCTCCTCCCCTCCTTTCTTCTCCCCCCTCCTCTTCTCTTTTTCTCTTTCTTCTCCTTCCTCTTCTTCTTTCTCCTCCTCTTTCTCCCCCCCCCCCACATTTCTGTGTGTGTCTGTTTCTTTATTTAACTAATAAGAGATTTCATGAAAAGCAGTTTAGGAGAGATTCAAAGAGTGTTTCTTCTCTTTTTCACAAGTTTTGTTTTATTTCATGGTAGAAATCCCAACACAAAAGAAGAATTTTCCAGTGCTGCTAACACTAAGTGTCCAGTAAATGTGATCATGATTTGATTTTCTGCCCTTGGACTGAGAAAAGATTCAACAAAGTCACAAGTGCACACTCTGCCTTTCACAAGGTCTGTCATTGGTGGTAGAGGTGAGATGTGAGGTAGTGTGGGGAAAAGAATGGGTGGTGGTTGGGTAAGGGATTACTTTTCAGAGTTTGCCCAGCAGGCAAAAGGAAGAGGGTCTAGTAGACCTAGAAAATGTCCCCCATGAAGGTACTGAGGGTGGAAAGGGCATGGCCTATTTAGGGAACTTATGGTGTTCAAGTGGCTGGCATACTGGGTAGGTGAGGCCTGAGGAGTAAATGTAGGTTGGCAGAGGAAGCTAAAGAAGCAACCCTGGCCCACTGGGGTTGCCGCATTTCCACACTGGGCTCGTTCTGTGGATAACTGCAAGGTCCAGAAGGGTTTGGAGCAGTCAAATAAAGCAGTCAGATCTGTGCTTCAGAAACTAAGTTTTGCCTTGCACAGGGTGGGTCTGTAGACTACACAAAGATAGAGTGAGGCACTCCTGTTTGCTCATTCATTAAGCAAATATTTATAGAGACCCTTTTGCATATAAGGCATCATTCTAGGTCCTGGGATATAGCAAAGGCTCTCAGCAAGGGATTATTTTCCGGAAGAAAAAACCAAAGTAAATATTTTATATATGTATATAATTAAATATGTGACATATACCTATGTAACACACATATATATAGTCACTTATATTTATATACAGTAAGATGAAGGTGGATAAAATCTGTTAAAAAACATGAGATGGGTAACAGTAAGAGTGATGGGAATCATATTTTAGGGACCCAGCCAGAGAAGGTGCTTGTGGAGGTGGAGTCAGAGCAGAGTGCTGGTGGAAATGAGGGATTCGGTCATGTCAGTATTTGAGGGAAACTGTAATAATATTTCATAACGAATAAGCATGGCTGAAATTGCATGGCGATGATGACGAGGAGAGATGATGGGACATTTTAAGATGTGACATCGAAAGCACTACTAGGACAAGCTGAGGATAGATCTAGTTTTCTGGTTTGGTCTTTGAAGTGAATGAGGGGGCAAAGAGTATTTCCGTAGAGTAAAATAATGAAGGTGTTGTTCTTCAGTGACTAGTGGCATATTCTGGGAGTCTTCTACTCTTCTATTTATTGTTCCAAATCTTGGAAAAGTTTTGTATAATGTTGATTCTCCTTTATGAAAAGGATGCAGTATCTCAGCTCTAAACATCAAGGGTTTAAGGACTGGTCTAAAATTTTACTTAGCTTGATTGCTATTTCCCTCATTCCCCCTTATTAGTGTCATTTCTTTGGATTCCAGCCAAGGAGAACCCTTATGGGACAAGTTCAAGTCACCTGAAGTCTTAGGAGAATGGCGTGCAGATGCTATGTTAGAAGAAGACCAATTGCTTTCTAGACACAGAGCTTCTGCTCCTTGGAGATCCACTGTGCCTCCTCCAGCCTGAGTTTAAAACCATTCCAAGCAGACCCTGCACAGTGAAGACCAGCAGGAAAAGGTAGAACCGAAGACAAGGAGGGAGTAGGTGATGACAAACTTTTTGAGCTGGATTCTTGAAGGAAGGCATTTTAAAAAGCAGGCTCGCCATAGCCCAGAGATTCTTGAAAGACATTTTTGCAAAATTGCCAAGTGGGGTCAGGTACTCGAGTTTTTCCTTTATCTAAACACTAAATGTTCTTCCTTGTTTATCTATGGGCATTCTAATGGCGCTCGAATTGTTTCCCCATCATTTTGCTAATTACAATGCAGCCCATGTGGCCTTCTGTGCAACTGTTAATCTTGGCCGGTGGCTGTTAGCAAAGCTACTTTCCCATGGGGCAGGGATGGTGGCCGTGCCTGAGTGAGCATGCGCCAGCTCTACCATGGCATGGCCAGTGACCCACCTCCCTTCTAACCATGAATACTGTGCCGTCCGCATGTTTCCAAACAGAACAGGGAAGCTAGCCAGCTTCCAGTGTGATGGCCTTACACTGGTTTTCAAACCTGGCTAAAATTTTGGTTCGGGACTGGGAACTTTTATTTCTTCCAGCCTTCTCATTGCTGACCTTCAGATTTTTCTTCTTCATGTGGGGGCCTGTGTATTAGGGAGATTTGGAGGGTGACATATCATGTGGGATGCTCTCTAGTTTGGGGGAACAATTTTTATTGTGGATGAAATTTAAATTTTTACTTAAACCAGAAGAGTACATGCCCTCTGGAAGAGGCTGTGCCAATTGCTTCCCATTATGTTAACATGAACATCAAAATCTTTATAAATGCCCTAAGGAATCAACTCTTGCCTGTTTCTTAGATTCATCTGCACCCTTCCTTTCTGTGACAACTAAGCCCCACCACCTTCAGCCCTTTGATTCTCACACATCTCCCTGAATAGATTGTGAGGGATCATGTTTATCTGCTAACCTGTGTTTGCTGGTTGAGTGGATTAAAGTTTGTGAATGAATGAAAGAATGGGCAAATGACCCAGGGAATGTTACCCTGTTCTGTGTTCAACAGCTCAGCCTTCTCAATGGGGGCTCAAAGAAAAGTCCTTTTGTAAAAATTACCCAGGATTGAAAAGGTTAAAAGCTCCTGTCATAAAGGGGACCAACTCCTTGGAAACCCAAATAACTTTATCCTGTGCAGATTTGGTAGCTGATGGTCTTGCACCCTGGGGAAGGTGTTACCCTGAAGCCTTCCTGAATGTGGGTCTGAGTCTTGGGCTGGGACCAAGCTTCCACACAGGGGTGGAGAGCAAGCGTGCCCCATTTTCAGAAGTGAGGCAAGCATTCCCAAGAGCATGTAGGTGAAACACCACACTAATTATTAAAAGAGAACCCTAAGAATGACTTAGCAGATGGCGTTTAAAAGGTGACACAAGCTTTGTTTTCAAGCATTCAAAATAAACAAAGCTAACAAAATAAAACAGTAAACTCACCAGCACATCTGCAAAAGGAAAGGACGAATGAAAGCAGGCTACATACTCAGCTTCTGTCACCTGACCAGTGTGTTTGACACAACACAGCTTTTCTTCTGTTGGGGGCTGATCTCCTGCGTTGTGCAGGGAGAGGCTGAGCCCAGAAAGAGGTGGGAAGGCAATTCTGCTGAGGCCTCCAGAGACAGGGAGGAGCCCGGGGTTACAGCCCTGTAAAGGACATTTATCGATGCTGACTTCCTCTCGGCAACTTTCATCTTTTTATGCTATTTGCCTTGCAACTCCTTAGGCCTAAAAGGACCTTGGAGTTGAAAAGTAAATTATCCAAAAGATACGATATGTTTGAATTTGGACTGGAAAAGCAGAGGGAAGGTTAGCGCCTAGCTGTCAGAAGAACCCAGATCAGACATGATCATTGGGGTAGTGGGGTCCTCAAGCATTTGAAGTCAGTTCTGTAGATTCCCCAGAACACACACACACACACACCACACTATGTTTGACTCTCAGAGTTGCATTTCACCTCTGCTTCCTACTTTGAGTCATCTTTAGATCATCAGTGCTATTTTTTATCACTAAGATCCACATGCTGTAAACCCTACTGTAAGAACCATGCATAAGCTAATGGGGTGATGAGTGGGCTTGTAGAAGCAGTGGGTGGAGGTGCTGGCAACATGTGTGACACGGTGTAGTTGGGGTGTGTTGTGTTGGAGATGAAGCTGCGCAGGGAGTTCAACCTGTAATTTCAAGTCCTGCTGCCTCCAATTTCCAGGAGGGAGGCTGATTCTGACTGGGGCATATTTTGATGTGTTTCTAGCACCTGTAAAAGGATAAGTTGGGTGGGAGGAAGTATCATTTTCAGTGTCTCTGAGATGTCCCTCCCTGCATGAAGCTGCAGAGAACAGGGAAGAGGCTTGGGCTCTTTCGTGTTGATTGCTTCATGGAAGATCTTTTGGAAAGAACCACATGTCCCTGGTGAGCAGGGTGTACTGACAACAGCATTGAGAGGTGTGTGTGTGTATGTGTGTGTGTGCTGTGTATATATAAACTTGAGTCAGAGTCTGCATTCATGGTTTATTATATCACCCAGTGATTGTGAGAAAGGCTTCAACAGTCTAATCAGGGGTTTGAAGGCAGGGCTTCTAGGACCAGAGTCCAGGTGTTCATACTAGTTTCTCATCCAATGGCTGAAAAGTGCCAGATCCTAGCTTGAGTAGCAGCATGATTCTGACAATAGGAAGGTGCATAGCCAAGAGGAACAATCAGAAACTTCTCCCCTCCTTCCCCTGGCCTCTGCTCCTTCCCATGGAATCTTCCTCTTCCATAACCCCCTGCCTACCTTGGGCTGCTTACAGCGGAGATGCTGTGGAGCTCTGAGCCAGCCCTTGGCTCCTGCTGCTCTGCTCTAACTCTGGCCTCTGAGGAGCCAGGAGGCCTGAATTAAAGGCTGTTACTGAAGCCAGAAGGTTGCAATCAGTGGTTGGCTGGTGAGGCTATGGGTCACCAGAAGGGTCACCCCTGACTTATTTCCATGTCCCCCGGTCTTGTCAGGAGGTCTGCAGAGCCACAGAAAACAAACAGAATGGAGAGTTCCAATCAGAAACAGCCTGTGACCTTCTCTGGCCTAGAGAATTCATGACAGCCAAAGCCTCCTGCAGCTCCCTGAGGATCCTGGAGGCAAAAAGTGTTCGTGTGTGTGTCGGTGGGTCTGTCTTTAACTTTACACATTTCTGTAGATGTATGGAAATCTGTGCAAAACATGCATGCCCTGGTGTGAGCATGTGACACTCACGGGAAGAGAGCTTTCAGGGGACACAAAAGCCTGTGCAAATCTTGCATGTGATGCCAGCGAGTCCAAAGTGACCTGCCTCACTGGTTCTGTCTCGATGTCCCTGGCTCTTTTGTTGGACAGCTTGAAGGAGCCATCCTGAATAGTGAGGCTAATGTACAAGCAAATCAGTCTGCCTCCCTGTCACTCAGTGGATTTGACCAATCAATCAGTACCAGGTCTGATCAGTATGGGAAGGCCATGAAGGAGAACTTTGTTTGAATTAAGTGTGGAATGGGATGGGGAGAGCAGGCGGCAGTCCCATTTCTGTCTCTCTCTCTCTGTTAGCCTCTTGCTGTCCCTGCTTGGTGACATTCTTTGGCAACAGTGTTTTCTCTTTGACTATTCCATTCCTTTAGGAATGGAAGGTCCCCTGCTAGTATTATGAGCCTCTTACGGGTCTTTTGGAGCTGTTGTCCTGTACTTTTAATATGCATAGTACCTCACCTATTGACTTTATATAATGGCTCCAATTTACATGTTGCTTTGCATGTGATTTGCATTACATTAGTCATTCCCCTTTCCAATGAATATTTATCAACAGTCACATACCATGGAAGATGCTATATAATGAGAAGAAGGAATAGGGATACAAAACCTCTACTCTAAAGCTTTGTTGCTTTTCACCCGCAGCCCCATAGCCCCTTTCCAGTCCACTAATCCATTTCCCCACCTACTTTTCTTTGACAATTTCTTAATAAGAGTTGATCTCCTTGGGATAATCACTGGGTCAGCTTCTCAGAGTTTTGCGCAGCCTGGAATATGTACCTGGACAGTCAAAGAACTGCAATCGTATATAAATGGGCTTAACTCACTTCTTCCAAGAACAGCTTGGGTTCTTCCTTTCAGATCCATTAAGAATCTGCTGTATGGCTCTCATATACCTTAAAGACACTTTAGAAGGAAGGCTGTGGGCTTCATTCCACTTACACTGAAGAAAAGAAGAAACCGAGCTGTGGGCCTCAGGACGAATTTCCCAAGGCTAAGTTCAAGTTCAAGTTCAAGTTCAAGGCCAACCAGAAAGTAGACAAAGTTCAACCCAACTTGTATTTGCTGGATTCTATTTTTTCGGAGAATGGTATTGGATAAAGAAGGAGACACAGAAGGAAAGGCAGCCCCTAGGAGTCCATAGTTCACCTTCCTTATTCACATACTATCCTTCTGAATTCATTTCTGTGTCAATTTGCTTACATGGCTGTTCTGCACGACCTGACAGCCTTGTGTAATACTTGAGTTCTTTATTGGTCATTTATTATTTAAGGATTTCCCCCCACTGGTGTATCATGGACCTTCTATGAAATGGCACCTTTGTCAAAGTCTGAGTAGTTTAGATGGTACTTCTGCAAAACTTCCACTCAGGACTGCCAGTTGCATAGACCAGTGATGACAGGCTGTCTTCCAAGCGGCAATGCAAAGATCCTGCATTCTTGTACCTTCTGATTCAGCTGTCTTGCTGTCTTTTGCTTCCAGTCATAAGGATAGTAATATGCTGGTCTTCCCCACACAAATGAGTCATGTGGAGCTGTTTGCAAAAAGGAGGTCTTCCGAGCCTGTGTGGCATGCTCCCTGACATTCTGTGACTGTCTCTGGGCTTTGTGAGAAGGGACAAAGGACACCATCCATGAGTACTAAGGGGCTGACATCCCAAGCCCTAGTGGTATGCTGGTCGCTCTTGCGAGCTGCACATAGAGAAAGGCAGGATGCATGTCCTCCAAATGATGAGCACAGGTGCCAGGAGCTGAATCAGCTCTGTTTTGTTTACTGGGAACTGGAGGTGGGTGGAGGTTGTATGCACAGATGGGCTCTCTCTGACTCAAGTCTCCACGGCTGACACCCAGGACACTGTTTTTGGAGAGGCTCTGTTCAGAAAGGCCTGGCTGGGACCTAGGCTGTGTTCTTGTCATCTAGAATATGGTACAGAAGGTGATTGGGTTGAAATTCTGGCTCCTTTCTCCATCTCCTTGTGCCCATGTTTCCATTTATTCTTAGCTGGCACAAGACACGTTCTCTCCGTGACCTCTTGCCAATTTAGGTTTACTTTATTGCTTTTTTTCAGATTTTCTGGGGCCCAATTTAAATCAGTTATGGAAGTCAGTATCAGCCCAAAGCCTAAAAGAAACTAGATTATGGTAGTAAAGGGTTTTATTAAACATATCTTGAGGTGCAAATAATAAAACTCGAATAACAGTTGTTTAAAAACGAAAGTGATTTAAAAATTCAATTGTTTCACAAGGATGTCAGGATTGGTACTGCAGGGCTGGTCCTGCACTCATGCTTTCCTCTGCTTTTCTACATTTCTTAGCTTAACACCGTGGCCTCATGGATACAGTCATAGTCTCAAAGCAGCTTCTGCAGCTCCAGGCATTATATATATATATATGAATTGAATGACACTAGTTTCATTGGTCCCTTTTATCAGAACAGCAAAAGTCAATCTTAAAATGTAGATAAAAAATATACACAATCATTTTCAAGTAAATCCAATACTACTTAACTTTACTTCCAAATTCTGGCTTCATTCACGTTTCTGGGATCTTTCTCTTCCCCCTTACTTTCTCTGTAGAGTAGAACCCTACTCCATGGTACATAATCATGTTCCCCTCTTCTCCTTTGCTACCTCTCAGTAACATGGAGAAGGAAACTTCTAAGGATAAGAGAAAGATAGAGTAATATCTACCAGAAAGACGCTTGGATCTATTTCAATCAGTGCAAACTAATGCTGCCCCATGACACTCATATCTCTCACTGCATCTTTAAGATCATGTACTTTGAGTTCACCTGCTCTCCAGGTGAGTTCTTTCAACTCAGTGTTTAACTGAATTGATGTCAGAATCAAGTGCTGATGTAGGAATGCCATAGGCAGGCGGGGCTGGGAAGGGTCAATCTTATTGATGAATTATTTTAGGGAGGCAACAGATGAAATTTATTACAGGTGTAGAAATCAACTTTTACTTACCCATCTAGGATTAGATTGAGTGTTTGAAGAGGGGCTTTCTATACCTGTTTTAATGGTATAAATAAAAACTGATATTAGATGACAGTCACTCAAACATTAACAGCAATTACAACATTAATTATTCTTTTTCCTCTTCCTCCTATACCCTATGAAAGCAGAAGAGAAGGACCATGGATTTAAAGGAACTATTCACAGATTCCTTGAAATGATCATATTTAAAAACTAGATATTTTATTTTGTAATATCCAAGGCCAAGACTTATGGCAGACATTTTTAAACGCTGTCAACTTCTTCCCACACATAGGACAGACATTGCTAATCAATGACAGCCAATTTGATGCTGGTTTATGGCTTCAGCATTCATTTTAGTAGACTGCTTCAGGAATCTACCATCAACCTATCAGGGGTAGATTGCTGAGACACAAAGAAAGCTTATTTATTTTACTTGTCACAGACCTCTTCTGCTGCTTTCTTTGAATAGATTTAAAAACAAAAACACTATTTCATGCATTCAATTCTATTTTGCTTAATTTTTTCCTAAGATGAGAAATTTCTATTCAAACATATTCTACCCATATACTTATGTCATGAAGATCTCTGTTCAGCCATGCAACTGGAGACTGCGGAGCATGCTCTAACTGCACAGTGTGTGCCCTCAGTTCCGTGATTGCTGCCTTGTGGTGCACACTGCTGATCTCAGAGATGTTCCTGTGGAGAGAGTTTCAATTTCTACTCAGGGAGCTCCCCAGAAAGAAACAGCTGGGAAGTGACATGGGATGCAGCTTTTCCCTCAGGGTACCCCTCTCCTTTCCAATGCTGGGAATACGTGTGGGTAGATGAGGTGTCTTTTGTAAAGACACCTCATCCCAGAATTGGTGATGATGGCATAGCCGTTTTCCCACAGGGCTCCAGGATAACCATAGCTGATGCCTGGGGAGTTGATCTGCATGGAGCTGGGCTGAAAAGACCTGAGTATCCCAGGCTTTTGGATTATACAGTAAGTCTAGTGAGGAAGTGATTTGGAATAGGAAGGGCCAAAGGGCTGATATATCATTGGTGGTTTAGGGCAGCCAGAAAATTAAATAGTGGGTGTTGTTGCTAACTACCCTTATTGACTAGCCATACCAATGTTGTAACCAGGTGTCAGATCAAGTCCTAGCAAAGGTATCAACTGTGTTTGAGATGCATCTTTCTTCTGAGGCCAAGTATTCCTGTTCTTTTGGTTTTCACCCTTCATCAGATGGGTTGCTGAGCCTGGCTTTAGGTGTGAAGAATGAGGAATTTGAAATTTGCATGCGTTTGTATAAAACATTTTTCATTTGCAAATGACTGACAGTTGAGAGGAATTTTGAATTTAGAATGTGAACACACACATACAGTGTTTTTTATCTCGTCTTTCCTCAGGTGGACATTCTATAGGATATGTATCTATTCTTACAAATTAATATCAAAATAGTAGATAACATTTATCTAGGTTTTGCTGTTGCTAGGTATTGTTTTAACCACATTATATGAGACTATTTAATCCATATGGCCCTTTAAAACAAGTACTATTATCAATGCTATTTATAGATGAAAAACTGCCACCCAAAGAAGCAAAGTGACTTTCCAGGGTCATCAAGATATAAAGTGGCAGAACTTGGGTTTGAACTCAGCTAATACGGCCTTACAGTTATAATCTGAAACCTAATAATTTTCTATCTAGTAAAGCACTCTGATTCTCGTTCTACATTTCTTTTCCTTGAAGTAAGGGGAAGAAGTGTCTCCTTCAAGCAGCAGGGCTGGCCCTAGGCATCCGTCTCCACTTTGGTTAGTGTGCTTGGCTCCTCTGTTGCCATGAAGAATATTCTTTTTTTTTTTTTTTTTTTTTTTGTGGGTACCGGGGGTCGACCTCAGGACCTCGCGCGCCAGCAGGCGCGCCCGTGACGCTGAGCGATATCACCGGCCCCTTTTTCATATGTGGGTTCCGGGAGTCGAACTCGGGCCCTCGCGCTTGCCGGGCAGGCGCTTACGCCGCTGAGCCATCTCACCGGCCCCATGAAGAATATTCTGAATCCTAAAGGCATCTGTCTGTCTGCTGGACCTTTCCATTTTCCCTAGCTCGTTTTAGCGGAGCCCTTCTTAGTCTGTCTTCTACTTCCTGATCATGATCGCTGGGCCAACATTCCAAGGGCAGCAAAAAACTTGAGCCAGGGAGCCCCAGTTGTTGTTGTTTTTCAACTCCCTTTGATCCTACTTTGTGGTTGACTTGGCGAAAGTCCACATCTGTCACCGATGGGCTTTAAAGAGGCTGGGACTCAAAGCCCATATCGGATTTGACCTCAACACACCCAGTTCGGAGGCACCACTTCCTTTTAATACTGGATGAATGAACGAGGCTTCTCTGGTTCAACATTCATCTTGCTCTCTGGCTCTGGCTCTCCTCCCCCTCAGTAACGCTTCAGACCCAGGAAGACCTGAGTGTGTTTCTGCTGCTCTGCGCATACGTTGTTTTCTGATCCTTCCTGTGTTTGCTGTAGGTATGGCGGCTCTCCAAGACAAATTACTGATGTTGTCGAGGAGGTCACCAGGGCGCCATTCTGATGGGGGATGGGGAAGGAGATGGCTCGCGGGACACACTCCTGGGGCCACCTCCGCCTCTTGGCCTGCTCGGTGCTTATTGGAGGCTAAAGTGCCGGGCCCGGGGACGCCAAGCTGAGAGCTGGCAGAAGGGGAAGGAAGAGACGAGTTTTACCTACTGGTCCTGTCATCTGATGAAGGCGAAGCTTGCGTGGGGCAGGCCTCGGGCAACAGATGTTGGTGGAGGACCTGCCAAAAGTGTGTTGAGGGTGAGGGAGTGATGCATATGTTACTTGACACGGGAGGATTAGGGAAACCATGAGGAAGCATGCCTCGTCCCTTCACACCGTGACACCTCGGGGAAGTGAATTATGAGGACAGAGAAGCACAGTCCATGTACAGACGGGATGGAAGGCTAAGGTCAGGCAGCTTGAATGATGCTTTTGCTTTTCTGTCCCCCATCCCCCATCCCCCTACGCCCCTGCTGGGGCGATTGGCAGGCGTGGTGAGATGTATTGTGTGTGCTGCAGAATCAAAAGCAGGCCTCCTGTGACAGAAGAGCTGGCTTCAGGGCTGTCCTCCCTTGTTCTGCCCTGTTAGCCTTCCCCGCCCCAGCCCCACAGTGATAAGGGGTTTGGAGGCGATGCTCTGCCCTCTTTCCTGGACTTTGCAAATGAAGTCATATGGAAGGCAGCCAGAGGGTCCAACCATCCGTCTTTGTTGATGGCATAAGGGAGCCTTTAGGAAAATGAAGACTATTCAACAGGCTCAGGTCCTCAAAGAAAGCAGGCAATGGGACCATGGAAATGTAAGCAGGGACTAAATGAGAACCAGGCAACAAGTGGGAAAGAAATGGGCTAAGTTCCATGGTTTTTCTTTTCTTTTGTCTTGGGTTTTCTGGGGTCTCTGCAGTCTCCGGGTAGAGCTGGAAGAAAGCAGAGGATGTCAGCATTGTCTACACCCCCATATCCGAGGAAGGGTGTGTTAGTGATCAGAGGGTGGTGAGGAGAAGAAGAGAGAGGTAGTAGAAGACTGGCCTTGGGGGAAACATCTTGGTAATGAAATGACTTTTGGAAATGATCCCAGGATCTAAATTCCTTTCCCTGGTTATCACACTTCTGGGTGAGGCAGGGGAGGGGGGAACCCAGCTGAAGTCCATTGCTAAATCCAGTGATGGTGAGGATGTTCTTTAAGCATGAGAAAGAGAGGTCCAGTTTCCTTCCCATCATATGAAGCAAGCCTCTCCATTGCTGCATCTTGGTGTCCTTCTCCAATTCCAGCTTATTTCCACTGGAGATTCTAGGAGTGATAGAGAAAGGGAGGGGAAAAGGGAAGGGAAAGGGGTGAAGAGTGGGCCATCTGAAGAGGAAACATGAGGTGCGGAGAGAGGAAGACTCAGACAGAAGGAATCATGCGAACATACTAACTGCAGCGCAAATATCTCACAGTGTCTTTCCTACTCTCTGAGGAATCTGATCCTTGGCTTGTACTGTGTCCTGTGAGGGATGCTTTCAGGTTGAAAAAAAAAAAAAAAAAGTTTTTGGGAACAGTGTCAAAATAGGGGTAGCTTTGTGTACTTCCAATGCCTGTCACTGCCACCAGAATTCTCTCAGAAGAGATTTATTCCATTAGATCTGAAAAGTGTTCTAAGTTACTCTAAAACTTAACAAAACAAAACACTGGGAGGTGTCTTAGTTTGCCATAACAAAGTACTACAGGTTGGGTGGCTTAAACAGCAGGAATTTATTTTCTTACAGTTCTGAAGGCTGAGATGAAGACATCCGGAGGACTGAGGCCTGTGGATTGCCGACAGTGGAGTTCTCCCTGCGTCCTTGCAAGCCCTCATTTGCTTCGTGTGTATGTATGTGGTATTCCATCTCATCTTCTTGTAAAGGCACCCATTATATTGCATTAAAACCTACCTGAATGACCTTATTTTACCTTAGTTGCTTCTTTAAAGTCCCTGTCTGCATTACAGTCCCATTCTGTGGTAGCGGTGTTAGGATTTCTCACTCTGTGAAGTCCTTGGTGGGGGAGCACAATTCGGCCCATAGCAGAGGAGTACTAACCTTCACTCTTCAGCAGCATGGATCTGACAGCTGGTTGAGAACAAGACCCACAAGTGCAGATTTCAGACTCAGAGGAGGACGCAGGTCTTGTCAAGGGAAAAAGCTAGAATTTCAGCACAGATATTTGCTCTGTCTCCATCCCAACAGGGGAGGTGTGAGGGTGGAGATCCAAATTCAGAAAGGGATGATTGGCTTTGTAAGGAAGGAGAGGCAGTGAGGCTGAGGGAGGGAAGGGTTAGGATTGAGCCCTCCATTCCTGACTCATGACTGGCAGTGAATGACACTCTGATGTCATTCCTTAGGGAAGAGGCTAATTTAAAAATGAGATTATAAGGCTCTGATCCTTATCTTGACCCACGTATAGTACTACTATAATTGATTAATAATAGTTATCATTTATATAGCATTTACTTTATGTTAGAACTCCTGCTAGGCACTTAAAAATAAGTTAATACCATTGTCTCAATAACCTTGAGTATTTATCTTGATTATCTTCAGCTTACAGATGATCAAAGGCATATATTATAGCATAATGTTCAATATTGAGATATTGGAAATAAACACAGACATTGGCACATTGCAAATTCTTCACTCTTACTTTTTCATACCTTTACGTGAATTTATTTTAGCCTAGATTCTGAGAACTTGAAGAATACATGTTTAACATGACAGATACTGCTATGCTGTCCTACAATATACCATAGCTACATACGTGCCTGATGATAGCATACTGGGCACCATACCCTCAACCACTCTGGGTAATGTCAGTCCCTTAAAATTTATGAGACATTTAAACCAGTGCTAACACAGCAGTCATTAGCTATGTGTGGTTGTCTAAGTTCATTAGAATGAAGCGAAAAAATTCAGCTCCCAGTCACCGGTGGCCACCATATTGGACAGGGCAGAGACAGAGCTTTTCTGTCATCCCAGAAAATTCTATGGGACAGTGCTGTGCCTGGACAGAAAAGGGGACCTCACTGGTTTTAGATGCTTGTCCTTGATACTAGTGAGATTGCTCAGCTTTTCATAGCATAACTGAAGCAAAGTCTTAGTGTACTTGCTCAGTGGCAGGCACGATGCTAAGTGTCTAAGGGAGGTAATCTGTTTGATATGCTTGTTGACCGGTTGTTTGAGTGCTGATGACCAGGCTCAAGAAGTGAATGGGGACTTGACCAAATGGTCTTTGACAGAAGGGACTTCTTTTGCCTTGGAGCTCCAGGGAAGGAGAAGGAGATGATAGGTAACATGTGAGTGAGTCCAAATTTAGTGGGCATGGCTTCCAACTTCTCTGCCAAGTATGAAGTGTGATCATAACATTGGAGTGGAGAAACAGGAAAATGGGAGATTGGGGAAGAGCCAAGGTAGGGGATCACCATACATTAGAATGGGGAATGGGTTGAGTAAAGAAACACACATGATTTCTGGCCATTTTGAGGATCCAGTTGGGCTGCGGATCATGAATATGTAACAACAGCAGCCTAGTTATAGGACTTTCTTTTAGCAACTGTACTGCAGGGGACTCTGAGTGAGGAAAGCTCTCAGAACAGAATTTTCTCAATGTGGACCACTTGCCTTATGAGAGGATTGGATGAAATTTTCTATACCATAGGTTGGAACTGTCTGACACCCAGTAGAGCCCCTCTAAAATCTCATGGAGTGAATGCATGAAAACAGTAGCCATATTTTCACTTTTATCTTTCCCACTTCTGCTGCTACCTATGCTTCTTTGCTAATCTTGTTAAAGAAAGGACAGTATGAGCAAACTCTGACAGGGGAGCAAACTCTGACAGGGGAGGGATAAAAAAGTGATGTTTCTGCCCCAGAGCCCAGGAGGGGATGGATCAAAGCTACCCTGAGCAAGCCCAGCCCAGCCAAACCCAGCCCAAGACCTTGAGGTTTGTAGCTGCTGCCTTTGGGCTTCATCCCTAGCATAATCGGGTGTTGACTCTCTCTCAGGGTTGGGAT
Organism: Erethizon dorsatum; assembly: GCA_028451465.1. Lineage (NCBI taxonomy): Eukaryota > Metazoa > Chordata > Mammalia > Rodentia > Erethizontidae > Erethizon > Erethizon dorsatum. Next base: position 10,719,009 of record CM051826.1, read on the forward strand.
CCAAGTGGACATAGCCCAGTCCAAGGGTTGCCTGCAGTGACTTTCCCCTCCTGTGTTCCTCAAAGCCTTTGACCTTTGAAAAGCAGATGAAGTGAACGCCTTCTGAGAATTATCCACACCTTTGAATATTTATAATGAATTCCCAGTGGACCAATCAGAAAACAAACTGCAGCTTGGGAAGTGGGGGAGAAGGGGAATGGGATCCTCTCAAGAATTTTCTCCCTAGGCCCAAAGTATTTACATTCAGATTTGCATAGGATTTGCATATAATTTGTGTCTTGCTACAAAGCCTGTTTGTTGTTGAGATAATGTGTAAGCTAAAACTGATTTCTAGTATGTTGCTCTACATCCCTGTCTTTCCTTACCCCTTCTACTAAGATGTGTGGTGGAAATACCAGGACCGTTAGGGTTAGGGACAGGTTGAATATTTGGGACAGTGCCAGACCCCCCATGTCAAATGCTTTCCGCCTTAACAGTGCTGCATGATATTTTGCATTTCATTGTTGTAAAATATTTTGGAGAACAAGAGAAACAGATAGGGCTGCCTGGAGGTTTAGAAGCAACAAATAGAGGACAGAAATTTGCTGAATTAGAAAGGAAAGAGTTAGCTAGATAAGCCAAGTAAATGTGAAGTGGGAAAATTAATTAATGACCCTAGCTAACAAGTATTAAAATGCTAAGGGTGCCAGGAGTTGTTTTCAGTGTTTTACATGCACTCCATAACACTAAAACAGATTTACCAGGAGACTCTAATTGTTATCCCCATTTTATAGATGGGTGCACTGAGACACACCAAGTGTAGAAAATAGGTAGTTGGGATTTGAACTTGTTCCTCAGACCTGAGAACCAGTCTGGCATGCTGCATACCAAAGAAGGCACAGTCCTGGCAGTAAGAAGGCCAGCTCCCAAGTTTGGGCTGCAGGAATCAAACGCTATGACCAGCACAAACGAGTCTGGATACCAGGGGTCAGGAGGTGGAAAGAGAATGCAGAGTCTGTGGCTGCAGCATCAGAGAAGTGCAGTTCTGCTTTCACCCCTTCTGCCTTTGGTGGCAACCACCCTGGTTTACCCTTCTCTTAGCTCCCTGTGGTAGTTGACAGAAAACTGCTTTCAGGGCAAAAACTAGCCTCAGCTGGTGACAGTGGCCTGGTGGCTGAGCTCAAGCCAGCTGATGTGGACAAGTGGCAATAACTTGGTCAGTGGCCGAGAGCAAAAGGGTGACAGGACAAACAATGGCAAGGATGAGTCACCCTCTGCAGTTAAACTAAAAGAATCCATCTTATCAGGCCCTCAATGACCAAATGGATGACAGGAGAATGTGGCTTGCTGGGGACAGGGATGCTTCTGAGAAACTCTGTCCATGACCGGAAACAGCAAAAGAGAAGCCACCACTTGAGAAAGGCCAGATATCACCCTGTTTCTCTGTTGTAGAACTCTTCTCGGTCAGTGTTGATCTGAAGGGTGGACGTCTCCATAGTTTTTATTTATTTTCTTGATACCTTATTTTGTGGATGGGGATGATGTCAACAGTTGTGGAATGAAAAGTGGCCAGCAGCAGCTGGGAGGTGAAGGGGGATGTTGCTAAGAACAAACCTCGCAGGAGGAGTGAAGGGCAGAGAAATAATTAATGAAAGATGGCACAGAGGCCGGTTAGTATTGGCTGCATCAGTGTGAGAAACTTTGAGCGCTGGGGCAGTGTTGTCGAGGAGAGTGTTTTCATCTGAATTAATTTGCATGACAATGGGCCAGGCTCTTATTATGCATAGAGATGCTAATGGGTACCAGCTACAAAGCATTTCCATGGGAAAAGGTTCTTCCTTCAAGGGGGCAACCTCTTCCTCCTCCCCTTCCCCTTCCTCCTCTTGATGCTAGTCCTCCCGTTCTCTCTCCTCTTTCCCCCTCTTATCCCCATGATCTCCCTCATTTCTCCTCCTCCCCCTTCCATCACACTGTGGAAAGCCTCAGTCTCTCACCTGGTGGGATATCCCCCGAGGCTGCACTCTCTGAGGGGAAGAAAGAGTGCTGCGGTGGGAAGGCATGCTTTTCAAAACCTCCCCAGTGACACATTTCTCCCTCCTACCTCTTGCAAAACAACCAAGGAGGAGGTGTGAATGTGTGTAGTATAATTGAAAACAAATGGATCCTTAATACTGCCAACCTCCTTGTAATTGGTGCTATTGAGGGAGAAGCCATTGAGGGGGGCAGGTGAGGATCCAAGGTTTGGTTGGGAGTGGAGTACAGGGGAAAAGGCATGGCCTTTCTTCAAGGACCTTGACATCTGTGTGATGCAAGCTAGCTGTGTCTTTCCCACCAGCCCTCCCTGAAGTCTAATACTTGGCCAGGTTAGGTTTTTCTCTCTCTGGCTTTCTCAGTTGAACTTGGTGGGGTGGGGGAGGGTGCTGTAGGGTTCAAGGACAAAATCAGAGCCAGGTGATTTGGGTTCAAATCCATCCCTGCTGTTCACCAGCCGCCTAACTTCCACAGGTGGCTTAACTCTCCCCAGTTTCTTTACAGGTCAAATGGATCCGTTTCCTCATCAGGATGTTGCTTGGCTGGGAATGTGTATGCAGTACTCAGAACACACTTGGCCGATTTGAAGCACCCAGTGTTTCGAATCACTCTCCCCCTTTCTTCTCCAGCTAGTTCCCCTTCCACTCTATGCTTGCTTATACAAGCTGGGGGGGGGTCTCCTCTACCCTTCCACTTCTCTCCCTCCCATTTCCACCATGCTGATGGCAAAAGAAGCAAAAACTTGGCTCTGTGGGCCTCGATAGCTCAGGATCAAATAGTGCCCTTGGGAAGAAACTGTCCCTGCTTTGTCGTACAGGTCAGCTGAGGATTTGCCTTCTACTGTGGCTTCTCTGGAATGCATCTCACAGTGTGGAGTATTCTGTCTTCCCAAGAACAGGACGGGGTTGCCAGAGTTGAAATAACCCCATCATTGCGTTGCCTGGCTTTGCCTCCCAAAGGAGGAGAAATGAGGACATTTTGCTAAGAGGGCTCCTGACCTCCCCTTGGGTTGGGAGAATAAAATGTGGGCACTTTGGGAGCATTTTCCACACATTTTAAAAAGAATTTCTTGCTTTATTTTGAGAACTAGAAATATTTAATTTCCTATACTGTTGCTTAATATGTCAAAATATGTATTTCTGCTAAGTGTAATTCCAATAGGTGATAATTCTAAATATACTTTTTCTGACCGTCTGCTCTCATCTCATGAAAAGCCATGATGCCTGGTGTACCTGGAGCAAGATGGAGGAACTTGAGGCCGATGCGAGGGCCACTTGCACTTGTCCTTAAATGACCACATCTTATAGAAAGCAGCTCAGTGCCAAATCAGTGTTAATATGAGGGGAAATCTCCAAGGGAGTATCATCTGGGTTCTGTCTTGCCATTCGGTGTTTCAACCACTAGAAATTAGGTGAAATCATAAAAGAAATGCTTATGAGATGTGTTTATGATCAATAATCAAAAGGGATCACTGCGAAAATTAAAATTCAGAATAATCCAAGAAGCTAGTAGCCATAGATCAAAAGAAGCCAAATGAATTTTGGCAGGTGTTAAAAGTATAGCTCTAGTAGTTTTACCTTCAAAAATCACTTTCACAAGTGTCATCATTACACTTAGTAACAGGTTTTGTGGAAAAAAAGATAAAATGTTTGGGTTAGTAACAAGCTCAATAAGAACTAAAAGTATTAAGAGAGCAGAAAAACGTTGACTTCAATTTTATGGTTTATTAGCAGAAATACATGGAATATCCCCCTTACACAGACTGTTTTCCAAATCGCAAACTTGTTTGGAACTCAGGAAGCATTTTCTTCCCTCCCGAAACGCTGCTCTAGCTTTGCTAGACTTTGGTATAGCTTCGCTGAAAATCTAGCTGAACAAAAGTATAAATAATAACTTTGATTCCAATTTGCAGACAGAAGGACAACCCAAGCCTAATTGCTTCCAGACTGTACAGCTGTTTGCTCTTTCTTCATCTTCACGGGCCCTGCCCCTCCTCAAACTCTTTTGCCGCAGTATGTCACATCTCCTCCTGGCCAGCTGCGCTGTGGGTGCCAGGGGAGGTGACAACTGAAAGCAGACACTGTGAAGAAAGAGCCACGGGGTAAGGCAACACAGAGGGGTGACAAAAGTCAAACAGCCCAGAACCCACTTTGGGAAAAGACATTCTTACTTGATTTGGTCACAAAATAGAAGAGTAATCCTAGGGAGAAGGCTATCATCTACATTGATATATGTTCCCCTTAAAAAAAAAAAAAAAAAGTTCAAGGCCCAGACTGCATTCTTCCATTTTTTGATATTTGGTAATTTTTCCCTATATTTTCCAGAGATCTCTGAACCGTTTGATCTCACTGCTGATAGTGGCGTTTCCAGGCGCAGGGAAGCAAAGCATTGCGATCGCACAGAGGTCTCTAGTGTTTAGAGGATTGAAAATTCCTTCTTGATCAGAGAAACTCACAGTGTGGCTTGCTTATTTATTTATTTATTTACTATTTTTACTTTCCAGTTCTCAACACTTAAGTTTCAATTACAGTTAGAATAATGACATGTGACTAATAAAGTCTCCTCCTAATAAGAGCCCCTGGTTGAGGTACAGGGAGGTTGATGTGTTTTCATCAAGTCTCTCAATCACACCAGGATGAACTGGACTGAATGTACTAGCTGGACAAGGGTCCTGGCCCCTCTTGGGTCAGAAAGTTCCCCTTCGGAATCTTTTGAAGGAATGGGAGCCTCAGTGATTAGGACCATTCCACTGAAGTTTCATTTTGCCCCAACTATATTTACAGAAGCATCTTTGTTCTTTTGGTAAATGTTAATAGAATACAAGGGCTGGTCAAAAAATATGTTGTGTATTTAAATAAAGATTTTTATTGCAGTAAAAGACACATTGCTATTAATCACCCTTAAAATATTCCTCCTCACTGAGAATGCACTTATTCCATTGTTCTTGCCACTTTCTAAAGCAGTTCTGTAAGTCCCTTTTGGTGAGTGTCTTTACAAGGGGTGCTAAAAAATATGTGAAGGCTGTTACCCAGTCCCACCCAATGGGAAAGCTCTTAAAAACATTACAACGTGTCCTCATCCACCTTGTTCACCTGATCTGGTATGTGTGACTTCTGGTTCTTCCCCAAAGTCAAAATGACTATGATAGGTTAAGGTTTGAAATTGTTTTAGGAGATTGAGGCAGCTGTGACAGAGCAACTAAAGACAGGAAAGAGAACTTCCAGATCTGCTTCAAAAAGTGGCGAGAATGATGGGGTATGTGTGTTCAAAGCAAGGGGCAGTGTCGTGAGGGCTATTAATGGCAATGCGTCTTCTACTGTGATAATTTTTTAAACATTCACTGTGATTTTCGGTCACATCTTATACTCACATCATCTTCACAGAAGGCTCTGAGGGCTTCATCTCGTGGGAGAGACAGGTGTGAAAACAGTACTGTGATACAGTGAGTGAAGGGTAGAACAGAGGTAACAATAAAGTGCTGTGGGACATGGCAGGGAGGGGCTGAGCAAATTTAGGAGGGGGGGAGGCTTCAGGAAGGACAGTGCTCACTGCAGGCTTGGAAGATAAGTGGAGAAGAGGTCAGGATCGGCAGAGAGAGGGTGCAGCCCCAGCTAGAAGAAAGAACAAAGAGCCACAAGCAGCATGGTACAGCATTGCTTTCACTTTGCAGAGCAAAACTAGGTGAGGCATGAGCTAAAGTGTCAGTGTAGGGAGAGGCCAGGTCACAGATAGATCTCCAGGCTGGATTTCAGAGATTGGACTTCATCACAATACTTTAGTGTAGGAGATTTGTACAGTGGTACCTCAGTTCACAAACTTAATTTGTTCCAAGATTCTGGAAAAAATGGCCATGTTTCTGTTCATGCAGGAAAGATGTCCGTAGTCGTGTTCATCACCTAATGCAGAATTTGCAAACAAAAACAAAATTTTACCCAACGTTTCGGTTTGCAAACCAAATTATAAACAAACAAAGCATTCGTGAACCAAGGTACCGCTGTGTATGCAAAATTGTTTTAGAATGATCACTGCTTAGGCAACATGAATAGAAAGAGGGTAAACTCGAGTTGGTGAAATCTGTAAGGATACTGATGCTTTAATACAGAAGGAAGACTCTCTGAAGCTATAGTAGAGAAGAAGATACGGAGTAATGAGATGCTTAGAAAAATCAGGACATCTAGGAACTGATTGAATGTGAAGGTAAAAGAGTAGAGAAGAGTAGAGGATGCCACATGGGTTTTTAACTAAATAGGTGATGAGACCTCCCACTCTAGCAGGAAACAAAGATTTGGGGGATAAGATGACTTCAGCCTTGGACAAAGTGAAAAAGTATGTGCAGATGAAGCTATGCAGCCAGTGTTATCCACTTGCTTGACTGTATCTCCATATACTTGTCAACATGTGTATTAGCATTCATGAGATGCCTGTTACATACTATGTTTAAGACCGTATTCCATTCATTCTAAATCTATCAAGATGAAGTAAATTAATATGACTTGCCTTCAATGAATATACTATCTAGTCCTGGAAGATAAGCTGCGTGTATAAAGATTTCCTCTCCAAAGGAAAGTTCTTATTGGCGTAAAATGAGATTGAGAGAGAATAACAGAAGGCTTCATGAAGGTAGGAAGAGGTAAAATGCAGGTCAAATTTGAGTATGTGGACATAGTGGAAAGTCATCCCAGATGGAAGGGTATAAGCAAGAAAAGAAATGAGAGATTTGGGGACCAAGAGGAGGAGGAGGAGGGGAGCAGGAATGAGAGAGGAAGAGGGAGGACAAAAGTGGGTAGGGGAGGAAAATAATCAGGCTTTAAATGTAAATGAAGTTCAAGGTATTGAAGAGCAGAAGCTGGTGTCCTTGGCCACTGCCAAACTGTGTCATTATTTGTCCCCGGAAGTACACACATACATACATAGATTTCAAGAGGCAGAACGGACCAGTAAAACTGTATAGGCTGGTGTCACACAGGACTTTCTTACACACCCAATCCAATAAAGCAATTTGGGTAAAGACAACTGGGAGCTACTGTGATTTGTCACTTGTGTATGCATGTGACATGAGCCTAGCCTTCCCTTCCCCTGCTGGCTCCATCTCCCCTTGTGGACGTCTTCCTGTCTCCATAGCTTCTGAGAGGGCCTAGTGCTTTCATTAACGTAAAAGAGTTTGGACGTGAACTTGAATGGTAATTGAGCTGATTTTCCAGCTGACAGGAGATGGTTAATGGTATGCTGTCTATAAGAGTCTTAAAAATCTGTCTGGCCAAGTTAATATGGCTTGAAATTTGTGGCTTGAGACCATTGGGGGCAATAAGGAACTCAGGGTTCTGGCAACTCAGGGTAATAATCCCATAGGTGGAAAATAAAGCCCAGTGGGCAGATCCCAGATGCATATAAAGAGAGATGATCAAAAATCAACATGGGGGGCCGGTGAGATGGCTCAGCGGCTTAAGCGCCTGCCCGGCAAGCGCGAGGGCCCGAGTTCGACTCCTGGAACCCACATACGAAAAAGGGGCCGGTGATATCGCTCAGCGGCACGGGCGCCTGCTGGCGCGCGAGGTCCTGAGGTCGACCCCCCGGTACCCACAAAAAAAAAAAAAAAAAAAAAATCAACATGGGACAAGTCTGGCACCTCTGATGGTATTTTGTCCTCTCCTTCTGGGATAGCATCTATCTGTTTGAAAGCATTCACAGTAGCTTGAGAGTAGGACCAAAGGCTGGGGCTTATGGGATAGTCTGCTTGTATGCTGTGGGGATGGGGGCTCTGCATTGTTTTCAGGAATCAACTTTTTCCTGGTTCAGTTTTTTTTATTCTAACAACTGAATTGTAAGAGAAGCAGTTCATTACGAGGAGATGATTGGACAGAATTTGTTGTTGTTGCTGTTTTCTCTCTTAAATCCTGCATCAAAATGCAGTATTGACACTGATGAAGGTGACAGACCCAATTCGTCTCCGAGGGAGAATGTGGGGAGCTTCTCTCTTGAAGGATACCTTCTAGAATACATCAGCTGTAGTGTAATCTGTAACCCTCTGCCCACAACCTTGGAGTGGCAGGAGGTCGTGGTCAGTGGTCCTGCACTCTTGGCTCCTTGCTCTCTGGCCCTAGTTTAACTCTCAGGTCTGTCCTGACTCTCAGTGTCTCATTGTTTCCTCTGATTGCTCCTTCCTCACCTGTACACCTGGAATGAAGAGGTAAAATGCTATACTGCGCAGGGTCACTGTAAAGATCAAATGAGCCACAATGCTAAACAGATGGAAAAAGTCCAGTGAATGGTGTGGCCTCACTTCTTTGCTTTGCATCCACAGGGTACATGTGCAGTGGTTAATGCAGCCTCCTCAACACACATGGACACATCTACTTTATTTCAGTTGAGGGTCCTTCCTCTTTCCCCAAGAATACATCTCCAAATGCAGGGAGCATCACTGAAAAGGAATGAGCACCCGCTCTGTGAAACTCAGCACCAAGCTTGCACCAAAGCCTTGCCTCTCCCAGGCTGTTCCAGGCCAATGGCTGAATGCAGCAAGGATGCCATGTAAAAAACTTGCTCTTGGGAACCCAGTTTTGGCTCAAGTCTTACCCAGTGGTCTTGGAAGTTTTGCCTTCTCTCACTCTTGGTCAGGCCTGCATTGTAGTTTGATGGCTTCCCCAGCTTGTCTAGTTCCCTCTCTATTTTCCTTCACACAGATATTTCCCCTAATAAAATCCTTGTGCATTTAATACCATCTCAGCATTTGTTTCTTAAAAATCCAGACTAACCCATGTTGCTTTTTGGTTTGATTTTGTTTTTATTCGCTTGTTTGATTTCTGATTTTCTACCTGCAACCTCCAGCACGTGAACTGGGAAAGTCCCTGCTGGTTTCTCCCCCTAAGGAAAGGAGAAAATGTCATGATTTTCTCCATGGCCCCTTGGGAGCTGAAAGCTGCTCTACCTCCTCCTGTGAGTGGCAGCAGGGCAGCTCTAGGGGCGGTGAGGTTTGGTAACTTCTAGGGGAGTGAATACCTTTTACCTCTTTGATGAGAGAACCAGATAAGACATTGTTCAGAAATTCTTGAGCTCAGACTTTGGCACCAAGACAAAGTGAGTTGCTTAAATTCTGCCTTGACCACTTCCAAGTTCAAGTCTACGGCAGCAGGATGAACTTCGGGTTGCCCAGATACACCACAGAGATCACTGCAGCCATCTCCTAGGACTGCTGTGAAGATGAAATGGAATGCATCTGTCAGGTGATTTGTAGAGTCTGCACTCAGTAGGTACTCATGTGTAGTAGGTCTTGACACTGTCACTTTTAGTGCTTTTTCTCACTGATTTGCATAAACACCTGCATTTTTCAATATAAGTCAGTATTTTGAAGTATACAAGTTAGGCTTTTAAAAATATATAAGTATACATTTTTAACTACAAAACCTATTGAAATAGATATGTATACAAGATTCTACTCTCTTTTTCTTTCTCTCTCTCCCTCTCTCTTTTGTACGACTGAGGATTGAATCCAGGACCTTTGCACTGAGCTACATCCCCAACCTTTTTTTGTGACAGGGTCTTGATAAGTTGCTAAGTTGTCTAGGTTGGGCTTGAACTTCGGATCCCCTTGGTTCAGGCTCCCAGAGTGCTGTACAAGTATTTTTTTTTTTCTTTGTGAGTACCGGGGGTTGAACTCAGGACCTCGCGTGCCAGCAGGCGCCCGTGCCGCTGAGCGATATCACTGGCCCTTTTTGCATATGTGGGTTCTGGGAGTTGAACTCGGGCCCTCGCGCTTGCCAGGCAGGTGCTTATGCCGCTGAGCCATCTCGCCAGCCCCTGTACAAGTATTCTTAAAGGCAGGAATGCTTATTTACTCTTACTATCATTTTTCATAAATGTGTGAATATACACTTGTATGTGTGCTTATAAATACAGTCCTAGCAATATGCTATGTTTGACAAGATCATGCCTTTAAGAAGATTGCAATTCGGAAAAGCAGAACAATGTGCACACAGTGGCTATATTATGGGTTGAGTGCATGATTTCATTGATTCTAGGACACACGTTTTGTCTCTCAGTCCACAGTGTTGTAGATGTGCTCGATTCAACATGCTTTGGCGGATGGGAAGGAGAGATTTTTTTTAACCTTGATGGGAGAGCATGAAGAGGACCAAGGCTCGGGGAAGGCTTACCCCATGGCATGGGCAGAAATGCTCAGAAGTCGGAGGGGATAGAGTGCCTTAAGGGAGAACATAGCATAAGAAGACCTAGAGATAGGTAAGACGGAGCTAGATCTTGAGGTTGATGGGCCCCTGGGGCAGTGAAAGGAGTGATGGAGAGACCTCAGAAAGGCAAGGTGGGAGGAGGGGAAAGTACAGGATTTTCTGGATATTTTAAATGCAAATAGGCTATGGCTAATGAGACTATTGGGATGAGAGGGTGGAGAAAGAGCAGTGAATAATTACGGCTGCTCTTGAGGATTTGATTTGATAGCAGCACATGAGGGGATTGCGAGGTAGAGCATGAGATGACCCAGATGGCCATGATGACAACATGGTGGGGAAGAATGCATGGAAAGGGAACCCCATATCTTGGCTCCGTACAAGGTACCAGGCATTATCTTATGTGCCTTTTAAATGACCTTTGATGTCGCTGGGAAAGTTAAATGAATGACATCTATCTTCCTCCCCTGCCTTCAATTACTCTCTTCAGTAGCACTTCAAGCTTGGGTAAGTCTTGACTGCATCCTAATGCTCAGGACTGGGCCTTGTACGAGGTACTGGGGAGTGCTGCCTATTTCAGCTGCTTTGCACACATGCCCTCCATGTCTCCATCACTGCTCCAATTCCCCAGCCCATCTGGAGGTGGCTTTAGTTCTGCAGAGTTTGGGTGGATGAGATCCGAGGTCCAAGCCCTACTTGTAGCAGCTATTAAGTGTGTTCACCAATGGGAAAAGAAAAACATAGGCATGGCATCGCTTGGGGCTTAAAACTGTTGCATTTCACAAGGTTTTCAAACTGGAGGATGCCATTTATCAGAAAATCGGGTGTTGTTTGCCTCTAGCCCCAAAGCTGGCCTACCCAGACTTAAGATTTCTGTGATTTGGGAAGCAGGTACCAGTAGGGGCACAAAGGAGCACTTGCACAAAGACAGAGACAATTTACCCAAAACTGTGCATTCTCTCTTTCTACAAGGAGTTTGATATCCTATTCCCTCTCCCTCCCTCCATCACTCCCTTCTTCCCCCTACCTTCTTCCTTCTGCTCTTCCTTCCTTTCTGGTATTTATTGAGGGTTTACTATGTGCCAGGTACCCTGGCATGAATAAGACTGTGCTAACTGCTAAGTGCTGCAGGTGGTGCCTTAAAAACAAAAAGAGGAAAACAGAACTCCAGTGGTCTCGATCTCGAAGCTTAAGAGCTGTTCCTATAAAAGAGCTAAACCCATATAAAATAATTGGATTGTAATGACAAAGTAAAATGCAAGTGAACACGTGGGCATTGGTTATCTAAGTAGCCGAAGAAAAAGCCTAGTTCAAGAGTGACTCACCTGAGCTCTTTGAGGGAGTTGGTTCAAATCTTCAACATTTTAACTAAGAAGTGGTAGTGAATGTATTTCCCAGACCAAGAGTCATATGAACAGAGATCACAGCAATGATTCTTAACCTTCCACCTCCACTCCTGGGGTCATCTGGTAATAGCTAGAGCTGATTTGGAGTTTGTACAATTGGGGAGGGTTGTTGCAAGCCCAAGGATATTACTGAACACCCTATAATACACAAGACAGGACCCTGTGAACAAAAGCCATCTGTCAGAGGCTGAGGAACCCTGCTTTACAAGCTGAATGATCCAACAATGTGATGGGGGTGTGGGACAATTATCCGGATAGCTGGAGATGGAACCACTGGGGAGAGAGGTAATTAAAAAAGGACTTAAAGGTTTGCTTGCCTCAGAGTGGTCTTTCGATTTAATGTTACAGGTTCTTGAGCAATCCAGAAACAGAAGGGAATTGGTGCTCCAGAAAATTTTGATGCCAGCAGAAGCAAGGAGGCCATGGCACTAATTTAGCATGGGCTGTCCCAGCCCTTCCTAGGTGGGTGGCTCTGAAGAGATGAACTGCAGAGAAACAATGGGCAGGATGAGAGGACTTATTCCTGCCACCTAAGAAAGGAAAGACGGCCAAGAGTCCAGTTCTGGTATTTCCACATGACAGTGTCCTCAAAGACCTACATATGTCCTTGGGTTTTAGGAATTTGACTGGCTTTTGTAGTGTTTTTCTTTATAGGGACAATACTATTTTATTCTATCTTGAGGAGAAATTTCTTTCAATCATTTTCTATCTTTGCTTAAGCCTGATAGGATCACTCATTCTAGGAATTTTGGGTTTGACATAACTTACACTGTGGGTTTAAGATCTGAGTTCTGTTTTTTCTTTGTTTGTAAGGGAAAAGTTTAAGCAAAAAGTGAGAACAAAACAAAAAAGTTTGCTCCTGTACCTCATGGTCCCCTTTGAGGCTATCCGAGGTCACCACTTATCCCCACAAGGCTGTTTGTCCTTTCCGCTTGCTGGAGGGCTGACTGCGGGTGGAGGGTGATGCTCACTTCTAGTTCCTGTTCTTCATCGTCCCCACAGCAGTTTGTGGCAGTGTGGTGGGGTGTGTGTGTGCGCGTGCATGCATACATGTGTGTGCTTTGCTTCTGGGAACAGGGAAAAGAGTGAGGGAGGAACAGATGGGCCCCCTGAGCTTCTCTTTGGCCTGGAGAATGAAAGGCGGAGAAAATCGTAATAAAAAACGGAAACAGCTGTGTCAGGACCACAGCAGCTTGTGGGGTGGGCCCAGGCCTGAGGGGGGTTGCAGGCTGTCAAGATTCTGCTCCTGGGCTGGGTGGGTTTCACCAAAAGCCATGTCCTCTATGTAAATGGTACCCACTTGGCAGATCGTGTGCCCCCTTCCTTGCCTCTTCCCTCTCCGAATCAGACCGTATAATGAAGCTGGAGTGATCTTTTAATACACCAGAGAAGACTGACAGACAGACCCCGAAATGCTGCTGGTGTCTGTGCAGTGGGGACTGTTCTTTCTTCTGTCTCACGTAAATCCCTTCAACTTTGTTTAAACTTGTTTTTTTGTTGAGCTCTTGGCACATAGAGTCAACAGCAGGTTAATACAGCATTTGTCGACGATTGACAGGGATGATACACTGAACAAGCAGAAAAGACATTTAGTCATAATCACTGGCTCCCATTCAAGAGCAACTGGTCTTTCTCCAGAGGGACTTCTGGGCTGGGTGACTCTGAGAAACCAATGGGGAAAACACGGCCTCTTGGAGGAAGAGTATAGATATTCTCTAAGTACAAACAGTTTCTGGGAAAGTGAGGAGTTGACTATTCCTTACCCACTTTCCACCATCAGTAATGAATGACAATTATGATTTCACTTAAGTTACTAAGGCAGTAATAAAATGTATCCTAGTTATGTGGAGTAATCCAAATGCTAATCAAATGGCAGACAGATCTACAAATTAAGATGTTGATTTTTTTTAGGCGATCAGCTTATTCATTAAACATACTATTTTTTTGTTTGTTTGGTATTTAAAAGCAATACATGTTCAGATAATGAATTCCTAAGGGAATTACTGACTCTAAGCTCTTTCTTTGATTTACTCTCTTGACTATATTTAACCCAGAAATACAGGCCTCCATGATTTATTAACATTACTTGTTTGATAATAGTCTCTTGCTACTAGGAGCAGAGTCTTTCTGTCTTGTTTACTTTTCTACCATAAGCTTTTAGCATTAAACTGGTCAGGTGGTAAATGAAGAAGAAACATCTGTTGTCACGATGATTATGAATTCTTGAGTGATGTGGCTGCACGAATCAGACCAAAGCAGCTCTCTGGGCACTAGTTGCCTAAGAGGACCATTTTGATTGAGAGCTGTGGAAGCTGGCCTCTGCTGGACAGTTGAGTTTCATTTGGCCCCATATCCATTGATTGGCTAGCTACTGCTCTAGGCTGATTTCTGCCATGCTGTTTTTCAAGATAGTTTCCTGCCATCTTAATTTTGGTGTCCAGCATGAGGTTCAGGCTTGATTCTGATAGTCAACCACTTGTGCTGTTGTTGGATTGAAATGATCAGATAACAAAAACTGCAGGCAAAAGAGTGTTGGTGGGAATAGGGAATCAAGGAGCAGGGCCATTGGGTAGACTTAGAAATGCCATATCATTTTTTTTTTTTAATTCCAGAAAACAGCTGCAGGTGGAAAATAGAATAGATTTCAAGAATTCTCCATGGAGGCACGGGTTCAGACAGGGGCCAGATGGGTGATAAAATTGACTCAGATGTCAGATGTATGCTCATGTTCAGTGAAGGTTTCAGAAATTTCAGGGACTTTCAAAATTGGCTTGGTGTTGGGGGGGGTCTGTCCTGGGGGGAGAGGAGGAGTTATGTATGATCATTCTGAAATCCAGGAGCCCAAGAATGAGAGGAGATGGATATCAGGCTGCTTCCTCTATTTCTGCTCTGGGGAACACTAGAAGAGAAGATGCCTCATCTTTTCTAAACTTACAGGGATGGAGGATACTCAGAATAAGAGCAATTTTTATCCAGATTTCGAGGACCTTTAAGCTTCAAAATGCAGAAGTCACACAAATGTCTTCTTTCTATAAGATCCTTTATCTGTGTAGCTATGGGTCAGCTTCCCCTAGGCTCAGGGACTTAGATCAATTTATACAAGCATCACTGAGAAGCTCAGATGTTTACTTGAGTTTAAAATTTCCCTTCCTTATCCCTTGACTTCCTCCACCTCCCAAGATGCCTGCGATTGGGCCGGAGAGACACATTCGACACTTCCGTATTCCCAGCTCAGTTTGTCTCCAGCTGGACCCGGAGGGCCAGCACAATCTGCTCCCTCACAGAGCTTGGCACGTCCCTGCATGGGTCTAGCTAGATTCATACAGTGCCGAGGCAGCTGCAAAAATGAAAAGTCATAAGAAAAATGAACATCTAAACTCTTCCCCTCCAAAGAAAGGAAATAAACATCTGGGTTCCATAAGAGTGTAGGGAAGTTATCAGATCTGATGTCCCTTGAATTCTGTAATACGAAACAACGTGCAAGGGAACTACCTAGAGTACTGAGGGAGGAAGGGGTTGTAAATGCAAAGAGAAAGCATGAGATACCAGTTCACAACTACAGAACCAGAGATCAAAAATTTAAAAATCTGACAACAAATATTAGTATTGCTCTAGAGGAATTGGAACTCTCCTTTATTGCTTGTGGCAGTGTAAAATGACTTAAACATTTTGGAAAATAATTTGGCAGTTTCTTGTAAGGTTGGCCATTTATCTATCCTGTGACTCAGCAATATATTTATTCAAGAGAGATTTTATACTGGCTTTATTCATAATAGTCTCACACTGGAAACAATGCAAATATATATCCACAGGAAAATAGATAAACACATCCTTACATGGTCATCCAACTGAATACTACTCAGGAAAATAATGGGCTAATGATACATCCATGACATGGATGAATCTCAAAAATTATATTGAGCAAAATCTCCAGATATAAATGGGCACCTATTGGACATTCAAGTACTACGAAGTTCCAGAATAGACTTAAATCTGTGGTAGAAGACATCAGACCAGAGATTGTCTGTGGGAGAAGGGGTTTGACTGAAAGAGGCCATGAGCAGACTTTCTAGGGTGATGGATATGCTCTCTAATCTGATTTGGGAGGTGTTTGCTCAAATGTGTATGTGTGTTAAAAATCATTGATATGTACACTTAAGATCTATGCATTTCACTGAATGTAAGGTTTGCTTTTTGTTTTTGTTCTTGATTTTTTTTCTTCACAATAAAATAAGGAAGGGGGGTATCTGAGATGAGAAAAGAAATCCACACAGAATTCTCTCTGGAGTTGCAGTCATGCAATGGGTATTCCTCTTCACTGGGGAGGGGGGGTGGCAAGATAGTGTTACCTACTAACTCTGAAGGGAGCAAATGAGGCTTTAAGAGAGACTGTTTGCAAAACTTTGAAATGAGTTCTTGCAGTGGGGACACACAGAAAGCTGGTACCTGATTTGAGTCCATGTACCCAGGATGATGTGAGAAGTGGCACTTTTCTCTTGGGAAGGATTGTGTTTCCATTGACCAAACATGGGTCCCCTGGAGACAGACAGCAAGCATGGCATCACTTTGAGTCCTATTTAGCAGAGTGGGCTGCAGGGACAAGAAGACCTCAGCAGAAAGAGGCTGGAGGTGTTCTGAAACTGCTCAGCAATGAAGAAAAAGCAGAAAACTACCTGTCTGAATAGTAATGTTTCTGCTGAGTCAAGACAACTGCACAAATGTAGAGTGCAGGCATGTGCCCCAGGGGAGACAGAATCATGTCTGATCAAAGGCCTTGCCCACCAGGGATACCAGCTTTGACTATCTACTTGGACCTGAAAGTTGATTTCACCCAGATACACATCCCTGCCCTTCTCCCTTGCTTGGCCCATTGACTCTGACTCTGCTGGGCAGACAGGAAACGACAGCTAGCTGGCAGGGAAGGAGACAAATAAGATGGGCAGAGAAAGGCTTGATCACCATCCTTCTGCATGGCATAATTTCATCCTGAAGCAAACATGAGCTGAGGAAGAGGGAAAACTCTCAGTATGAAGCCTGTGTAGACATTTCTTGGGAGGGATAGTTCAATTACTGAAACGAGACTTAAAAACAACGACAGAAGCAAAAAGACTTTATTTTCTGAGAATGATGGGAAGAGACAGGTCTCCTGTGTCCCTACCTGACAGCTACTGCTGTAGTCAACATTCAGGGCCAAGGGAAGATTCCAGCTCCAGCGTAGCAATGAAGGGAAACAAGTTAACAACTCACAAGGTTACCTGTATATCTAACTGCCCGCTAAGCATCTCCAACCAACTTCCTGTGTTCCATAATTTGTTAAATGGCCCACTTCTCACCTTGTCATCGAGGATAGAGCACAGAGGTTACCCTTGCTGCCACCTTCTCTATCTTCATTCCACCATTTCTCAACTCCTGCCACTTTTCACCTCTTACTCCTCTCAAAGCTGTTCATTTCTCATTTTTTATTTCTATTTCGTTGGTCTTACTTCAGGCTTTCACCTCTTCTGACAGGGAAGATTCTGATGAAAAAGCATGTAGGTCAAGAAAGTAATAAGTGCAAGGTGCAGAAGCAGCAAAGAGCTTGAGATTTGAGAATGAGGATGAAGGTGGGGGGTGGGTGCATGAAGTAGGTGAGAAGTTGAGGTCATAGAAGTAGGCAAAGGCCAGATTGCGTAGGGCTGGGGGTCAGAAAACTATTTTTGTGGAGAGCCAGCTAAAAACATTTTAGGCTTTGCAGGCTACTATGTGTGTTCCATGTAGTCACCTCTGCCATCATAGCAGGAATGTGCAGAGACAATATGGCTGCAACTTTGATCCAATAAAACTTTATTTGCAATAACAGTGGAGGGCCAGATTGGGTATTTGGGCTACAGTTTGCCAAGACTTGGAGTAGGACAGTTGAATCGTAAAGAATTTGGATTTTATTCCAAGTGAATAGGTTAGGAGGTTTTCAGTAGGAAGCATCATATAAGAAGATTTCCTGTAACATAATTCACGACACGAATGTTTTATTTCTCCACTTATTCTCCTTTCCCCATTATGAACTTTATTTCAAATTATCTTTTGAAAACTGAAGGGTGAGGAGAGTCTTCCGTAGTTGCTTGTGCTGTTTTCTAGTTATGTAACCTTAGGGTAATTGCTTAATATCTCTGAGCTTCGGTTTCTGTCTTTATAAAACTGCAATAACACCTTTCTATAAGACTTACTAAATGGATTAAATGAGATCATGTGTATAAAACATCTGTCACAGTGCCTGGCAGAGTAAAAGCTCAATGATGTAAATTGCTTTTCCTCTTTTTCTTTCCATTAAGCCTGTATATGTCATACTGCAGTTAAAACAGGGGTAAATGTAAAACTTAGTAATTGGGTTCAAAAAATCAGTCACTCAATTACAGGCTCTGAGAAATTGCTCAACATAACTAGGTGATTTGGGCTGCTACAAGGGCTAATACAATTTTAATTTATGTAAATAGAAGCACAATTTCTGATTACAATAATGGCAAACATATTTGTATTCCATGTTATTCAAACCATATACAGAGTCCTGGAAATAATTCTGGGCATGCCAGTTTGAGAATATTAGTAAGTAAAGTACGTTCAAAGAAGAATAACAAGATATGAAGGAGGTTGGGAAACATCGTATGTAAAAGGCATTGGAAATGTTTAGCTTGGGGGAAAAAGGCTAAACAAAAACTTGAAAATAGTACAAATAATTGAAGGGCTATCTTTCATTTGGATAGAAAGATAAGATTCACACCATACTGGTATAGACATTGGCCTTTTTGGACTACTGAGTTGAAAATGCAGAGATAAGATTATCCCATAATTAAAAATCTCCATGATAGCAGAAGTGACCTCTCAGTCAATGCAAGCATTTCAGAAAAGATGGCAAAGTATTGAACAATTGAGATGTTGTACAAAGTATTTCTGCAATGACAACACATGCAAACTGAAGGACTTCTTATCCCACCTTCCTAATCTCTGACTCCGTAAGTATGCACCCTGCATTAAACAATTCTTTGGAGATCCAAGAGATCCTTTGGGGTACCAGGTACGGAATCCTTCTTTTGAAGTCTCTGGTAAAATGAGGAAGGTGAGATACGTGAATTCATGGCTCAGCAAGAGTAGAAAGACTCATATAGTGTTGTTGTCAAGGGCAGGAGGGAGTGAGGTAAATGTAAATTGGATAACAGTAAATTCCATGTCACTGAAAAATAGATGAAGATCATGAACAGAAAAAATGAGGTCAGTAGGTTCTTACCCAAACCATTCCCAAATTGGTCACCAACTCCCCTTTTCCTGTGCCTGGCCTCCCAGATGACCCTATCAGTTGCATTATTATTATTTTTTTCTATAGCATGAGATAAGAAAATGCAAATGAGGAAATGTAAGCTCCGTGAAGGCAGTCTCTCTTGCTTACTGTTTTATCCTGATACACAAAAGCAGATCAACAAGTGCTTATGGAAAGATCGAGGAGTAGAAATACTCTTAAAGTCGAATATGGCAGTATAGAATAATGGGAACTGGATTAAGTTTAATATAAAATCCTGAAAATTTAAGAAATATGCCTAACAGTACTGTCCCAATCAATAATAAATGTATCACCCCAAATTTAGTCTTGTTGTTTCAAAAGAATGCAAATTTGAAATTGACTATGTTGTATTTTGTCTGAAAAGGATTATTCTGCAGAATCTAGAGTACTTTCTAATCTGTGAGGGATGGAAAAGGAATTAGCCCTTCTAGGCCCTAGCAAATGTTTTTAGCTGCAAGAGTCCATGGGTGACCCCATGAAAATGCAGAAGAGAGGCGGTTTAAGAAAGGATAAGAAGAAATGAGTAGGAAAAGTGAAGTAAATGAGTAGTTGTGTGGGAAGATTACTAACCCTTCTAGTGTGCATTACCTAATCTAACCCTAATTATGCCCATGAGATAAAATCATTTGAGTCCCAGAGTGATAAGAAACTTGTGTAAGGATACATGGTAGAATGTTACTGTAGAAAGTCCCAATAATAGATTCTGTGACAGTGGCAATGGGTTCATGGATATGATACGAGGTAGGTATTAATTAAGCACCTACTGTGTGCGAGGCACTGTTAAGAACAGATTGAAATGTATCTTGTTTGCAGGCTCCCATGCCATGGTTTTACTGCCCAACAGCTATGGTCATGGGTAGACCCAACTTTTGTGGAGCCTGAA
Source organism: Erethizon dorsatum (assembly GCA_028451465.1). NCBI lineage: Eukaryota > Metazoa > Chordata > Mammalia > Rodentia > Erethizontidae > Erethizon > Erethizon dorsatum. The sequence goes on from CM051826.1 coordinate 10,738,797, forward strand.
GCTTCTACTATTTTTTTTTTAATTTATTTTGAGGGAGCTCTTTAAGAAAAAGAATATAAATTTTAAAACAATGAGATTGAATATAGAACCTTAAGTTTGTGCTTAAGGAGTGTTGAAGATCAGCCTCTATTTGCTTCTTAGTAAATCCATTTCTGGTTACGGTGATGGTTCATCAATGAATTTAACATAAAAAGTGCCACAGTGGTGCCTCTAAGGTATTCATTTTGGAAATCAGGGGATGGGAAAGGATGGGATAGGGTTAAAGTGAGAATGTTAAGTGCATAGCTCATACAAGCCCACGTGGTTCTATTTTCATAATAGACCAAAATACTGATTTCAAATGAGTTTGTTTTTATTCCTTCTTGTTTAAAACAAAACAAAACAAAAAAAACTTCCCTTTTGTTAAAAGAGTTAAGAAAGAAAAGTTGTGAGTACAAATAAACAAGTAACCTTGGGTTTAAATACAAGCTTTTTCTGTTATGGAGGATTCTTTGCTAGGTTTCCAATCAATGTGTTCTCGTTGCCAGGGTGATAAGCTCTATGTTTCTGGATTTAGAATAAAAATTCCTCTGAAATATTTTTTAATCTGGTGATATGGGGCTTTGACTAGTTCTGGTGGATGAGGGTAACTGAGATTCTGAGGAATTCTTTCTCTGTACTCCAGGTCTCCTGTATTCTTCTGTGTATCAGAGCCATTCTGGGACCTTGCAAAGAACATTTTGTCCTGGGTGTCACTCCGCAAAATTCTAATTTTGCAAGAGGACTGCTGTACAGACCAAAAGAGTCGGGTGCAGTTAATTCCCTGGCTAATTCTAGATGAAAAATCACTCTATTAACCACTGTGTTACAAGTAGGAGTGGTGGTAAACATTCTCAGAAAAGGGGGAAACTGAGGCATGGGGAAAAGCAACCTGCCTTAGGCCTCCTAACAAGTTGATGTCCAAATAGAACATTCTGGCTTTAAGAAGGCCTGCCCAGGGTCTTCTACTTAAGAAAAGGGAGAACAGTCTAGCAAACAAGATAGCTTTGATCTGGAAGGGGGTGTTCACAGTTGGGACAGTGAATATTGGTTTTAATAGAGAGATTAGGATGCATAGGGTGGGCAAGAATTAGTGAATACCACAAAGACTTTTAAAAAGGACTTTGTGCATGTTGGCTAGAGGGAGACAGAGAGAAAGAGAGGGAGATTTTGGAAGAATGGTGGATAAACTAAGTGACTGGAAGGCCGTGGGGCAAACAAGGAGCAGAATCCGATGTCTGCAGGGGCAGGGATTTCCACAGGCCCCTGCAGATCACAGGCCCTCAATCAATGTTTGTTGCAGGAATTTGCAAAGGAGGCCGATTACTAATGTGGCCTCGATTTGGTAACTACCATTTTCCTGGTTGCCAGGATCCCCATGTGGGATGCATGCCAGGAATCCAATAAGCAGAAGCAGACAATGTGAGGTAATGGCAGGACTGTCAGAACCGAAGTCCCAGCCGACAAACCCGCCGGAGGCAGCAGAGGTGACTTACCTTCTCAGGGACACTTCCCCATCCGCCTGGGGCGGGGGCTGGAGGAGGTGGGAGGGAAGGAGTGATTTCATCTGTTTAATGAAAAATGACCTGAACGTTTCTCCCAACCTGGAAACTCCCCATTTAACTGGGGCCAAGGAAAACAGGATTAGGTCCCATTTCTTGCGGGATGCTTTTGCATTTGCTCAGAATAAGTTAAACTGGAGGCATAGAAAAATAAGGTAAACTCCTTCCATTGTTTCTGTGGAGAAATCAGGAAAAACCTCAGTCATTTAATGGGTTAATACCGCTGGCTTCCCTCTGGTCCCCCGTGGAGCCTCTTCCACTCCGGATCCCTTTGCCTTGAGAGTGGGCACCCCATTTCTTTGGTATGTGCTCATAATGACACAAAGTTTGCCATATGGCATTCAGACAAGGGAGTCACCCGCTTTGGCATTGTCTCCTAACAAGCTGATCTCAGGTCCAATATTCCCTATTCCCTCTGACCTCTACAAGGGAACAGCTTTTGCCCTGAAGCAAGAGGTTGTTAAAACCAGAAGCATTTTGCCAGTGTGGGTGACTATGGACATGTCATTCTCCACGTGACCTACTGGTGACCATTGGGGTGGCACTTTTCGAGATGTTTTGTGTTTAGAGTTTTGGGGATTCACATTCTTTTCCTCAAGGTCTGTTTCAAGACTGCCAAAGGCGTACATACAAATGAAAGCATCATAGTAGTCAGCATTAAACCAACTCTTTGTGCCCCTAGTCCCCAAATCTTCTTTTTCACAGCAGAACTGGATAAATAAATCATAGGGTCATTTTCTTTTTAATGCAATGTATATTTATTGTAAACAATAATATACAAAAAAAAAAGGAAGAGAGAAAAGAAAGGTAAGTTCACAGAGAGAACAAAGGTTTGGAGGGGAAACAAGTGAAACAAACAAAACACAAACACAAATCAAACCTTACCTAAAAAGAAAATATGATTTAAATGCCAGGTTTCTTAAGTTACAGAAATACTTTTTAAAAGATCTGCTTTTATACAGAAATTGAAAGATGCCATATTATAAGAGTGCTTTAAGATTTTATTCTACCAACTTCTAAAACTGTTAATATATCTTTTTTTTTAAATAAAAAAAAAAAAGTCTGCCATCTTTTTTAAAAAGCAATCCTCAAACTCTCCAGCCACAGCAGTAATTAAGGATTAAGGTCTGTCAGTGGGCCCATTCCCCTCCTGGTGTGTCCTCGTCCTCTGAGAAGAACATACAGAGGAATATCTATGACATGTACTTACACTGTCTTGTGTCACAAAACACGCACACACAATTTAGTCAGTCCAAGAGTCTGTGGCAGAAAACACTGCAAATGACTCAGTGATATACTACATTTGCAAATCTCTCATTTGTACAAAAAAAAAAGAGAGAGAGAAAGAGAGAAACAAGTTTCCAGTTTGTTTTCAACAAAAACGACAAAGAAAAAAAAAAAGACCGACAAAAAGGAATTTGTACAAATCTAGGACAAAGAATCCAAAGAAACTTGCTTTTAATAATAAAAAAGATTAAAGAGATAAATAAAAAAAAAACTGGTTACAGTTAAGAACATAATTTAACAACAGATGACCATACCCTTTGAGGAAGGCTCCAACAACCTATTTTAAAGAAGGTAAATTAAAAAAAAAAAAAAAAAAGGAGGAAGATTTCTTTTTCAATTAAAACCTCTCCTTACAAAATAAATAATTTTTTTTTGTACCACGTGGAATGTTTTGAAGGTTAACTGCTGGTGTTCAGAGAGGCACAGGTGACAGTGTGAGCGCAGACTCCAGCATCTGCAGGCCACATGGGGCCGGGGCAGGCAACCAGGGGGCAGTGCTCTGGGGCACTTACTTGCTGGCTGCTGAAACATTCCCCAAACAGATTTCAGTCTCCTTTGCTTGCCTTTTGCTTCTTTCTTAAGACTGCAGTGAACAAGCAAAGGCAGGAGGACTCGCACGAAAAAGAGCACAAGTATTTTTCCAGCAGCATGGTTTTAAGGCTCAAGGTGTTTTCCTCTTGTTTAAAATATATATCTATACATATATGATAAAGCTTACCAAATGTGTCTCTAGACTATTTGTTTACTCCCATATTTGCAAAATAAGGCTTTAGTTCTTTTCATATTAAGGCAGCTCCTCCTTGAATATCTGAAAGCCTGAGGAATTAAGCAAAGCTCACCCCCAAAACTAATCACAGAACACCTTTCTGTGTTTTTTTTATGTTAATATAATCACATACTTTTCTTTTTTTCTTTTTCTTTTCTTTTTTTGTAGGAGAAAGCAAATCTGTACAAAAATACTCTGGTTGCAAGAAAAGCTGGGGCACACTGTTCAACTAAGAGTAGTTTAGCTGTTGGAAAAATAAGAGCATTTAGTTTTTTTTTATCTAAAAATATGTATAAATCCCCTCAAATGGTAATGAATCATACACAGTACATACTAAAAATATTTAAAATAGAGAATATTCCTCACAGAGGACTTTTTTTTTCTTTAATTACTGCTAAAAAATAATTACAAAGTCCAGACAGGCAGGGAGATTGAGCAAATCGGTCGCGATTCTCCACTATCCTCCACACTTGCTTTGACGAAGTCTAAGTTCAGTTTGTCTCCGGTGCTGCTGGCCCGCCTAGCCAGGAGCGGCCTGGCCACCGATTCACACGCAACAAGTTGGTCGTGCATTTGGATAGATAATGTTTCTGCCTTGGAATCTCAGTACGAGTCGCCTTTAGCTTCCGTGTCTTTAAGAAACAGGAGAAAACAAAAAAATGTCCAAAGGAAATTCTGGTTCTTTCTTTCTTCGGTTATTTTTATGAACATCTCGGCCCTTCACTGCCCTTTGTTCAAGGTCTCCTCAAGGTCTGGTGAGCTGTGTGTAGACGGGTTGCTCCCACTGCTGCGGGCTGTGGGTCTGCGGGATGGAAGGCACCCCGGAGGTGTCAGCGATGGGGGTGTACATGGGGCGCTGAGCGGGGTTCATGTAGGTGAAGGTGGAGTAAAGGCCAGAGCCCTGGCCGGCGGCGTGGCTGTAGAAGGAGCCGGAGCTCTGGTGGTCGGTGTAGTCGTACTGAGAGCGCGTGATGGGCGGGTAGGAGGGGCTGTAGTGCGGGAGGTTGAAGGGGCTGTAGGCGATCTGCTGGGGCGAGTGCTGCTGTTGCTCGCTGTAGTGGCTGGGGCTCAGCTGCTCGGTCTTGATGTGCGTTCGCTGCGACTGCCCTGGCTCGCTGCTCAGCGTGGTCAGAGTGTGCGCCTGCTGGGGTTGCGGGGGCGCGGCCTGCTGTTGTGGGGGAGCCTGCTGCTGCTGGGAGGGGGCCTGCGGGGCTGGCGGGGCCTGCGGGGGTTGCTGCGGGGGCGGCGGCGCCTGCTGCTTGGACATCCACACGTGGCCCGCGCCTGCTGGGGTCGCTGCAGTACTGCTGATGCCATAGCTGCCCGTGTAAGTGACCTGGCCGTGCGTGGCCGGCACCCCAGGGTGGCCGTTGGGAGGCAGGTACTGATCAAACTCATTCACGTCGAAGGTCTCGATGTTGGAGATGACATCGCTGCTCAGCTCGCCGATGTCCACATCGCGGAAGTCGATGGGGGGCTGTCTGCCCCCCTCGGGCAGGGGGCGCCCCTCTCGTTTCAGGTCAGCTTTGCCGGGCTGCACGTCGGTTTTGGGAGTAGTGGGTGGGGTCGGTGGGCCCTGGGATTGTCCTGCAGGTAGTAAAAAAAGAAGAAAGGGAAAATCATCAAGGCCCTAGTCCTAGGAACCCTCCTCCCTTGTGGCTCAAGTGTAATAAGGACCCGCACCTCGCAGGAGGCGCGCTGCACCGGAGGTCAGTCCCGGAATGATTAACTCGCCAGTACACATTGGGTAGCCTCCCTTTATCTGGGGAGGGTCTGAGGGCCCCAGGGTCCGGAAGACCAAATTACTACTTGTAGAAGAGCGCCTTGTGTGCTTTTGGGGTGGGGGAGCAAAGAGACAAGGGGGGTAAGTTTCATAAAAGCTGAAGGCATTTTTACCTGGCAATAAAAAAAATTATCTCTTAGGGTGCTGGGATTGAGCTAGTGTGTGTGTGTGTGTGTGTGTGTGTGTGTGTGTGTGCGCGAGCGCGCGAGCGCGTGTGTGTGTTTGGGGCTCCGGGCTGGGAGCTGAGCAGGATTAGGCGCTGAAGGTAGAGTTGCCCTCCCCAGGGAGCGCAAAGTTCCAGGAAGAGGCTCCGGGCGGAGGTCTGGGGGCTGCCAGGCGGGCTGGGGGTGGCTTGGCCTGGGGCCCGTGCAGGGACTCACCCGAATGCTCGCCGGGGGAGTGCACCTCGCTCATGCCGGACGAAGAGTGCGGGGAGTCGGCCTGCAGCGCCTTGAAGATGGCGTTGGGGGAGATGTGCGTCTGCTCCGTGGCCTCCTCTGCCTCCGCCTGTCCGTTCTTCACCGACTTCCTCCTCCGCGGCTGGTACTTGTAATCCGGGTGGTCCTTCTTGTGCTGCACGCGCAGCCGCTCGGCTTCCTCCACGAAGGGCCGCTTCTCGCTCTCGTTGAGAAGCCTGGGGGTGGGGAGGGGGGCGCAGAGGAAAAGAGGGAGGGGTCAGGGAAACGCTGAGCTGTCAGGGTCCTGTCGCTCCGCTCCTCCGCCCCCACCCCCAGCCGCTGCGGCGGCTCCTAACTTTGCTTAAAAAAAAAAAAAAAAAAAAAGTAAACCAAAAGAAAATTCTCAGTTCGGGAATTCCGACCTGAGCGGCCTCTCCCCGCCCCGTCCCGTCCCGTCCCCTCCCCTTCTTATTTGGAAACCTTGGAGATGAAAATAACTCCCCGCCGCTACTGCTCTAAACGCCTTTGCTACTGGAGTTATCCCCCCATACCTTTAAAATCTTTCCGAAAAACCCCTTAAACCGGAAAAAACCCCCCTGCCCTCCACCTATGCCCGGCACCTCCCTCCCTTTCTGCCTGGGGTCTCCTCCAGCATCCCCCTTGGATGTAGAACGGCACGAGAGCATAGTACGACAGAAGATGGAGGGGACCCCCCCTAAACTTAAAGGTTACCGGGCTGGCAGTGCATCCCCTCCCCTTCTCCTACAAGCCTTCTCAAACTCGGCCGCCCCCTCCCACTCCCAGTCGCCAATCCCAAGAACGGTGTCGAACTCCGAGCCAAAGTTACGCCTCGAACCCCTCCCCCCGTCCTCGCCGCTAGCTCCCGGAGCCGCACCTCCCTGCCTCGGGAGGCGGGGCGGGGACAGTCGGTCGGGGCCAGCGCCCCGGCTGCCCGCAGCCCACCCTGCGTGGCGCCCCTCCGGGCCCTACCTCCAGAGCTTGCCCAGCGTCTTGCTGAGCTCGGCGTTGTGCAGGTGCGGGTACTGGTCCGCCAGCTTCCTGCGCGCCGCCTGCGCCCACACCATGAAGGCGTTCATGGGCCGCTTGACGTGCGGCTTGTTCTTGCTGGAGCCGTTGACGCGCACGGGCATGGGCACCAGCGTCCAGTCGTAGCCCTTGAGCACCTGGCTGACCGCCTCGCGGATGCACACGGGGAACTTGTCCTCCTCGCTCTCCTTCTTCAGGTCCGGCTCTCCCTTGGGGAACGTGTTCTCCTGGGGCCGCGTGTTCTCCGTGTCTGAGCCGGAGCCCGACGGGCAGGGCGAGCCAGCCGAGTCCTCGGACATGGTGGGGCTGGGGGCGCCGGACAGGCCCTTCTCCTGCTCGTCGGTCATCTTCATGAAGGGGTCCAGGAGATTCATACGCGGGCCCGGGGCAGGGGGCGGGTGGCCGGGAAAGGCGAGAAGCCGCGGCGGCTCGGGGACTCGAGGCGCGGGCCCCTCTCCCCTCTGCTGCCCGGATGCGGACGCGGACGCGGAGCGAGCGGCTCTCGGGGAGGCTGGCGCGTCACCTGGTTGCTGGAGGCTGGCGCTGGGGTGGCTGATCCGCAGCTGCCTGCTCCAAGTGGGAAAGGCGAATTGGAGAGGAGGAGGAAGGGAAGAAAGAGCAAAAGTGAGGCGCTTGCACCCTTCTTTTCTCCTCTTGCAAAAAGTTCCCGGGGTAAAACTGGCAAGTCGCAGCGCCACAGAAGTTCCCAGTCACTTCCGAGCTCCGCTCTCGGCTCGAGGACTCCCAGCCTAGGGTCTCCTTAATAAATACTCCTCCTCACCTTAGAGACGTCCAGCCAATCACAGCCCGGCAGCCCTGGCTGGCAAGCAGCTCATTGGACCGGAGTTTGGAGGGGGGAGGAGGACCGTGGCACTGGGCTGGGTGACGAGACAGGAGGGGAGGAGAGGGGAGGGAACCGCAGCCCAAGGGTGGATGGTGGGAGGGGGTAAGGGGTGGGGGGAGCGCTGCGGGAAGGCGGGGGACCTGGGACGTCCAAATGTGTAAGTTGCCGTACTCTCGGAATGTCAGAATTTTGGTACAATGTCCGCATGAATCTTTGCGCGCGCACGCTTGTGTGTGTGTGTGTGTGTGTGTGCGTGCGCGCGCGCGCGTGTGTGTCTAGACTAGGATCTACCCCCACCTCGACACTTCTTTTCACTGGTCTCTTGGCGGCACCGGGGACTTCGCTGGAGTTTTCAATATTGGAAAAGCAGCCGCTCCTAAATGCGTAGTCCTGTTTCCGCGCCTGGAGCCTGCTGGCTTCCAAAAGTGCTTAGAAATGGTCTCTCGAAGCAAATGTTTTGGTGACTCAACGCCCGCTGTTCCTCCGTAATAATCCATATAAATAGATTAACATGCTCTGGTTCGCCGGGGCTGGTGCGGCCGGTCGGGATTCTGCTGCGCTCTCGCGAAGGGAATCAATGAAAAGCAAAGCTAAGTCCTCGCGAAGGCAGGCACGGCGGTGCGGGGCCGGCCCGCGAGCCACCCTGACCTTGCACTCCGGCGAGTCCTTCTCCGGACCCCGAACCCCCACCCCGCCGACGCCCCTCGGTGACAGGGTTGCTGCTTTGACGTTCTGCTCTTTGCCTCTTGGCTGAGTCCGGAAACGTCAGCAGAGTTGCCCCTGGAAAGAGTTTGTAAACTGCTCTAGCTTGGAGACGGAACTTCGCGAATGTGGCCCTCTCGGGCCGAGAGGCCGAGGGCGGTCACTTGGGTTGTAAAACTCCAAACAAATAGGCACCCCCGAAGACGAAGCAGTCCACTTTGGCAGAGCCCTGTAGCGCCCGCTTTCACGGAGCCCCTGGAGCGGGGAAGCGCCGGTCGGTCGGACCTGAGTCTGTCCCTTCAGAACCGCGCGCAGATGGAGCTCTGAGGGAGGCCGCGGAGGTGTCTCTGATGTGTTTCAAGTGTGATTTGAACACAACCTTTGTACTTAACTGGAGCTCTTAGAGCCAGGCTGGGTAAGTGAGGGGTTATCTGTTCTGGAGCAGAATAATCTCAGTCGCTGGCCGGTTACAAGACTTCAGAGTCACAAATAAACGCACGACGGAGGAAAACTCTTAATTTCAATTACCCCCTTTCCCGCCGCTTCTGGCTCTTGCAAAAGTTCGCCTTGAGTTGAATTACTGATATTGTGAATCGGCCCATATCATATCAGAGACAAGTTTTCTTCCCCTAATTTGCCAAGGGCGATCATTCTGATAAGGTTTAAACGAATGCTTTATTTGAAGTTTTTTTTTTTAATTTTCTCTCGTTTTCTTCTGAAGTCGACGTTTCTTATAGGAAAATAAACTGTTGACAAGTTTGTCACAATCCTTGGTCAACAGGTTTTTTGTTTGTTTGTTTGTTTTTTAAACGAATGCAACTCACTGGCCTCGGACGTCTCTAGCACCCTATAGCTTGTTTGCGACTTTATGAGACCGGCAAACAATAGTCTTGTATTCTTGGCTCTGTGGCTAGCTACGCTCAGAAAATTTAACGACAACATGCGCCGTTCTTGGGAAAAATAAATAGTCCCGCGTAGTATGGACACATTTCTGCACCCTGGAGAGGTTCCATTCTTGTGCGTATTTGTGTGACTCGCAGACACCTGATTTAGGAGAAGGCGCAGAGGCCGCTGGGCAGATGTTCCAAACAACTCCTCACGATTAAATTTCTAAATTGTAATGATCACATTTAGTGGCATAAAGGCAGTGAACACGACTGTGACTTTAAGATATTTTGGAATATTTCACTAAATATTTGTCGACATATAAGTGTACGCATAGCTATATCTTTAACACAATTATGTAATAAGGAAGGTAATGTATAATAGCAGTTTAAATAATAATGTCTGGTGCTGTGTACATATTTCGTTTTTTTGATGCAAGCATTTCATATTGTATTTTTTTTTTTTTGAAAATTGTCTTCAAAATGGACTGCAATTTTCAGCTGTGTCCAGAGAGGGCGCCAAAAGCCCAGAAACTGTCTAATCTAGCGAAACTGCGGGAGAATTTTGATGGTGGTGTGTTCCATTCAGTCGGACTGCTTTGGGGCTGAGATTTATCTCTGCTGGAATTCCTACAAGATATTCTCTCCTGTGCAGGTCCACCCCTGCGAACATCGTTAGGGGAACTTCGGAAGTGTGTCTACAGGGACAGGCAAAAAAGGGCACTTGAGATGCCTGACATTTCTCTGCTTTGCAGAACTGGGGGACTGAGGCCCTGAGAAAGCCCCTTATCCCCAGGTGCCAAGAGTTGCCTGGCTTGCCAAGATCAGGCCAAGTGTGGCGCGTGGGCGCCTTCAGTTAGAAAATGGTTGGTCCTGCATTTCTTTAGGGGCCTCCGGTGCCCACGTTTTCTCCATTCCCAATTCAGGAGCTTGGCTTCCTTGGACTTCACTTTCCCTGGTCCCCCGACGGCTCACGGCTCCTTCCTGACCCGGGAACACGCTCGCTTGCAGTCCGTGGCCGGGGGACCTCAGCCAGAGCTTAGAGCAGAAGAACTCGCTCCCGACGTTAACGTTACAGATCGGGAAACTGAGGCTGCTGAGCCAGTTTTAGCCAGAGCATTCTGCCAGGAGCTAAATGCACCTGGGTTCTCAACCCGATGGGGCCAAGGGAAGGGAAGGGCGAAGGTCCAGACACGCGGCAGGCGATCGAAGGCATTTCACTATTGCGACGTGCTTTCGGTACCCGTTCTGGAGCGAGCGCCACGAGGTCTGTCGCCAGGGGCGGAGACACCAGGTGCTAGTGGATCCCAAGGGGGGGTCCTTGGGAAACCGAGGTCTGGGATCCCCCATTCCCCACCCCCTGCCTCCCTCTTGCAGCGTCCCCGGCCGGCGCCGGGCTCAATTTCCCCAGCTGGGGCTTCCAACCTCCCCTCCTCGAACACGCGCGAGCGAGCGGAGTCCGGAGCGCAGAGTTGGCGCTGGGCTTCTTTCCGGCTCCGCGGCGCTGCGCAAACGCTCAGGCGGAGGGGGTTCGGGCTCCGGGTGGAGGTGAGGGATGAAGGCGGATGCGTTCCCTTTACCTGGGGGATTAAGGACCACAACTTCCCTACCTAAAATTTCTTAGCAAAAGTGGGGACAACATCTAAATCCGTTTTCAGTGGGGACGCATATCCTGGGAAGATATGTTGAACCCCAGCGATCCTGCCCCCGGGCAGTGCTGTCTACAGAAGTGTTCACCCGCGGGGAAGCCCCTTCTCTCCTCCGGTGCCCGGGCCTGGTTCCCTTGAGCGAATCCTGCAGGACCTCAGTCCCTGGTGGACACTCAGGCCCCGCGCCCTGGGCACTCAGCCGATCCTCGGTACTTCTCGATGTGCTTTTTCACCCAGACGCGAGTTGCCTTTGGAAGGGAGCGGCAGGTAAGCCCCAGTCTCAGGACCGGCGTAGCTCTCTCTGGACACCAACAGCAGAGGGGAAAAGGAAAGTACCAGATTGCTTTGTAGGTGCGCAGTAAATATCTGAATAAATGTGACCTTTGGACATTTTGCCCCAAGTGTGTGTATTTCCCATCCCAGCCACCAGACCTCCCCCTCCACCCCCGCCACGCGTTCCCTAATCGCCTTTGCATGTAAATTCCTACACGTTAATTTCTTCCCAAACGGACGCCCTACTTTGAGAGGTTGATAAGTATAATCGCAGCCCCTCACTAAAACTACAGGCCGGGAGGGGCATCTCAGTTGTTTTCCCCTTTTCTGTTTTCGAAGAGAAAGAGGAGCTGAAGGTGGGATGCTGGGTGTGGGGGTGTGAACCGTCAACTTGGCCCCGGGTGACCCGGCCAGGTCGTGGGGCATCTGGTGGCTGGAAACCAGAGAGGCGCCCCGGGGATGAGGACTGGAGCCAAAGCCCGAGACCGGACCGGCTGGCTGGTCCGGGAGCGGCTGAACCTCAGAGGGGAAAAGGAGCGTGGGGGTGGGAGGTCCCAATTCCACAGGTACTGTGCTCTCTCCTTTTTTATATTTTTTATTTTTTTCGTTCAATCCTTGGTTTTCCGAAAATATTTGTCCTTAGCGGTGCTAGGGAGCCGCGCGCCCTGCCAACTCCCTCGAATGCCCTGCGGTGAATGTCCTAGGCCAAGTCTTCCCCTCTCTGCCCACCCTCACCTTGCCTCTTTCTAGCCGAAGGTGCTCTTGCCTTGCTGATTTAAAAATAAAATCAAGGGAGCGCTCCACGCGGCGGCGCCTCGCATGCGGCAGACTGGGCCGGGGTCTCAGGTCAGCCCCGGGAGCTGACAGCGCAGGTCGCAGATTCGGACCGACTCCTCCTCCATCTCCTACCACCTTTCGGTTCAGGGGTCTCCAGGCTCAAGAAGGGCACAGACCAGGAGCGCTGAGTTTTGTGTGGTTTCCCTAGGGGAGGGTGGCTCTATAGCGACAATTGCCTCAGCCTGGGGGGGGCTAGCATCTCCCTGGGAGGGGCCCTGTTGGGTAGGTGATTGACTATTCCTGATCTTCATGAATGGGAAACAATGTCTCCATCAAATTACGGAAGAGAAAGCATGCCTTGAAGATAGAAGAGAGCAGTTTCGAAGGTAACTGTTGGAATTCAGAAGAATTATTTTATATCTTTCCGGAAACTCTTGTCCTGCTCCGCAGGACCCGGGAAGCTCCCGGCAGAGGCTCCTCGATTTTCCTGCACCTGGAGCTTCTCCAGGGCCAAACTGAGCTTCCTTGCAGCTGCGTGGTGCTGGGCTCTGCTTTGGTTTGGGAGCCACGTGAGGGTGAGGGAGACGCCAGGGCAGAAGCACGAAGCTGGTCTCAGCCTTTGGTCAGAGTTCTGGAAACAGCGCATTCAGTCCCAAGGGCCTGGGGGAGGCCACCATCACGAGGTCACCCTCCCCCCAAACTTTTGAGCTGATATGGAAGTGTGACATCATAACCCAGCGGGCTCTGACCACAGACTTTGGGATGTCACTAAACCCACCCAGGGCGGGCAGACCTGGGCCTTGTTAAACAGCCCCCGGGTTTACAGGGTGGGGGCCCAAAGGAACTCGGGTCCGCTGGGCTTCCTGACTTGTTATTACTTCAAATACATTTCGTGGTACTCTTCTTTGTGTAAAGGCTGCCAGAAAGACAGATTGCGTTATTACCGGAACCTCTCCTGAGCGCCCTTGAAGCGGGAGGCGGTGGTGTCTTAGGGTCTCTCAGTCTGAGGCAGATCAGAGGTTTTGAAGAAAGTGGAGCTTTTTGGTTCTCTTTTTGTGTTCTTTTCTGCGCGCCATCCTTCTCCCCATGTCCTTCCCTGTCACGGATGTAAAAGGAATAATGGCCTGGAGTTCCTTTTCCCCTCGTCCCTTCCTGCTTTTATGTTCTTTGGAGGGATTTAGCAATTTGGAAAAGGGAGGAGAGAGGGCCAGATTTACCCACTCCTCAATTCATTAACACTCAGAAAAATCTCATAGTGTCCCTGTAACTATCTCAGGACAAAATGCATTTACTTCCAATGGGAGGGGCAGGTGGTTTCCCCTCACACTGAGTTTTAGCCTGGAATCTGCTTTCTTCTCCGCTTTCCAGGTTGCAGGAACCTCCAGGGCAGACTTGACACAGTTACGAAGCATAGGCAGAAGCTGGCCCCCTGCGAGGCGCCTGTACAGCTTACAAAACAGTCAGCTTCCATTGGCAGAAGAAGAGGAGTATTTTGACCTCATCTGCTTTCATATCCATTGGCAAAGCAGAGACGGATAAGCAGTTACTGGTATAATTCACAGTTAAGGGTAACTATGCAGTTAAGCTCTGGTATTTAATGTTTCCCTTAATACTTTCATGGAACAGCAAGGACATTTCAAAGTTGGGTGGTAACTGACTGAGGGTCGATCTCTGACAGGAAACAAAGGCAGCCCGTGTGTGTGTGTGCATGTGCACGTGTGTGTGTGTGTGCATGTGCACGTGTGCGTGTGTGTGTGTAGGGTCTGCTGAGGCATTCTAACCACCACCACTCACCTCAGGGTCCCCCCACCCCTCCCCGGAGTCTCCTGAGGGAGCCCCAAATAGAGCTTTAATTTGACCTCCAACCATATTAAACATTGGCAGCCACGGGAGTTGGAGGGGTGGGGCAGCAAACCAGGTTGGGGGCCTCTGGGGCTTTCGGATTTGTGAGGCTTGGGGCATTGGGTGGGCAGGAATTGGGGGTGCACAACTCAAGATGTTACCCTAAGGCTGTGGATGAAGGAACAGGGTTCTAGGAGAGGAAGCACAAGGCGGTGGAAACCAGTCCCCTCCGGATATCTCCACCTGTCATTCTTTCCTTCGTGTCTCTCTCCCAGTTTACCCAATATTAAATCTTTCTCTTTCCCAAATCAACCAACTGGGTGACTTTGGCTTGAGGTCATATTAGGTGCTTGTGCATTCAAAGGAGACCTGTTTGATCCCTGCTGTTACATAGTCTCTAGGTCTGGTTTCCGTCGGAATTCAGCGTCTGTCTGCCTGTATCCCACTTTACCCTCCGGGCTGAGACCGTCTCTCTCTGCCTGCGCGTGGATTCTTTCCCTACGTCACAGAGAGCTGCCTCCTGTCCTTGCAGCTCCGCATAGCTGCTGAAGGGCTGGCGAGGCATGAGTGAGCAGGGGTCTCCAGGCCCTTGGCCCGGTGGCAGCTTCCTTCATCTCTTTCTTCCTCTGGCCCTGAGCCATCTTCTCCACCTCTGCCCACCCCCACGCCTTCTTGGTCCAAGCCCAGAAATGCCTTGTAGTGTGTGGTACACTTCCCTCTCTATTTGGGGGACATCTGCCAACCGGCACAGTGGTGATGACAGTTTCCAGATGATTTTCCAAAAGCAAAGAAATCTTCTAGGGGAGGAGAGTGTGGCAGTGGCCAAGCGCTGAGCAGGCTGAGTGCTGAGGTTCCGGAAGAGGCATGGGAAGGTGGAGTTTCGTGAGGCTCAAGGATTCCTTTTCCCCCTAAAATCTGCCTATACCACGAGTCTGTAATTGCTGTGTGTTTTCTCTTGAGTCCGATTCTGCCCTGGGAACTTGGGTCAGAGGACAGACATCAGAGCTGCAGGGAGGTGCATGTGGGTGGGACATTTGCCTCCAGACTCCCTTCTCCAGCTCGGCCAGGCCTCAGGCTTGCTGCTGCCCACTTGCTGTGTGCAGGCAGAGATGGAGGAAAACTCACTCACCCCCTTCTTCTGCCTTTGGGCTTCCCCACCCCAATTTCCCTTCTGCCAGTGATTTGTAGTTAGGCAACCCAGAAGGTGGGAGTGGAGTTGCCTTGGAGACTGAAGAATGGGTTCAGAGAATGATTAGTTTCTCTTTTGATTCTGAAAAATCCTAGACTGATGTACAGACTTACTCCCCGTGTTAAGATTTTCTTTTGTCATGTACTAGGGAGGCTACCTTACAGCCCTTTCTTGTAACACTCCTTCTCCGGGAAACCTGTCCCTCCCAGATAGAAGCTGTTCTCACCTACTGTTATTTTGGACAAGATGTGGGACTTCCTTCAGATTATGGAATAAATGGCTATTAAAGGTTACTATGCTCCCAGCAAGAGGCAGCCAGACGTTAATAGGGGATGCAGTGCAAGAGCTAACCCCTCTGAGAAGACTGGAGGATTGCCTAGAAATTGACACTTTCCCCTGTGTCTGTATTCTTACCATGCTTTCACTGGGCCTTGCTCTCATCTGTCCTTTGTCTATCCATATTCGCCACAAAACTCATCTCCTCGAGGACAAGCACCCTTCTTATCTGCTTTGTATCCCTGGTCAATGTGCTGAATTCTATTGAAACAATGTTCATTGAGGGAATGAATAACAACTTTTAAGAAAATAATTTTTTGGTAGTACTGGGACCTTTGCATGGAACTACTCCCCTCTCACCTCAAAACAAGTTCTCACTACATTGCCCAGGCTTGGCTCAAACTTGTACTCTTTCTGCCTCAGCCTTCCAGAGGGCTGGGATTACAGGGGTGCTGTAATTTAGTCAAAGCAGTGAATATCTAATGGTAGGAGTTTAGCTGTTGAATGCAGGGGGACACCTTGGCCAGTTAGTGTGTGTCCTATGGCCCTTCAAATGTGTCCTGTACATAGCTGCTTGTGTCACTGACAAACCTGTCTTTGTTCTGGTGCTTTGTGAATTTCCTGCCCTCACTTCTTTCTATAAGAAGGAGTGTTGGAGACAATCCTTTGGAGAATATTTGGAGTGATGAATGCAAAGCTTTCAGGTTACAATCTTTATATATTTCCGGTCTGGGTTTACAGGTTTTGAGAAAACAATCACACCGCAAACTGAAATCATCATTAACACATCAGAACTTCTAAAGCCCCTAGAACGTGCTACCTAAATATACAATGATAATAAATATTTTTTTCTTCCTGGTTCTCTCGCTTGCTTTTCTAAGTCCAGTGCACAGTCCTTCCTCAGCTGAGGCCCAGTGGCGTTGCTGATGGGTGAATGAATGGTGGGCGGGATGGCTGGTGCCTAGGAGATGATTACCACCAGCATTTCTCAGCAGCTCCTCTCCTCCAGGCATTTTCTTCTCTCTTCCAAAGGCACTGCTGTTTGTTTGGAGAGCTGTGGGGATGGAATTAGCGGGTGTCATGTGGGCTGCACGTGTGTGCTGGCTGCTACCTGAAATCTGGAGGCTAATCTCTCCCAGATGGCCCCAGGGACTAGTCACCGGGGCCTCAGAAGCACATGACCCTCCCCAGCCCCTCCTAGGGAAGTGGGGTGTGGGATTCAAAAGGAACATGAGAATGGGGTGAATGTACCAGGATGAGCTTTGGCAGCTTGCAACATGGCAGCATCTACCACCTTCCATACTCTCCCAATCACTCATCTCCACACCTGTCCCCAGTCCAAATGGTGACTTATTTCTGAAGAAAAAGAGAAGGAGAGGAAAAGGCAGAAGAAAATGAGGGATAGCAGAAGGAAAGAATCATTGGCTTGATAAATATGATTGTGATAGCATTGGTTTGGAGGAAGGTGGAAGGGGAGGAGTTCATCTGCAAAGACATTTATTTCATTATTAAATATCAGCTTCTGGGTGAAATCTTTTGCTCAGTTGGGTGGGATGATGTAGTAAGGGGTAAAGGGCAGGTATTTTCTTCTAGTCCATGAATATCCACTTTAGGTAAGAAATGTGGGTGCTGGCTTGAGGAAAAGAGGCGCTGGGCTTGGCCCCAGTCTGTTTGGAACTTGTGTCCTTCCATTTCCAGCCCACTGTGGCCTCTGTCCCTCTCCAGCTGTAACTAGCCTTTGCTTGGACTCACCACAGCTCCTTGCAGTTCCCCTGAACACACACCCATCCATAAACTCTAGAGCCCCTTATTCATGCAGGGAATCCCAGGAAAACTCTCTTTTACACAAACACACACACATACACACACACATACCCCACTCTAAGCATCCATAGGCCTTTGCTCTTGTGCTTTCTTACTTACTGCTGAAAAAATAATACCATTGCTAATGAGTATTCCTTGCTTCTCCTTCCTGCTTCCACTTTTGAAGTACCCTTGCATCCACTCATCAACTCCATTCCCTAGATGTCTTTAGGAGGATGCGAGGGGAAGAAATTAGTCTCTTTGCTTTTCATGCAAAGAAATAGAAGCTCTGAAAATAGTGCATTGCTTGGTCAAGGTCACGCAGCTAATGGGAGAGGCAGATCGCTGGCCCTAGTGTCTCAGGGCCATGCCTGCCTCCCTCTCATCTCCATACACACACGGAATTTTACAGGCTGCTGTCACCAGGGAACTCTTCCTCCCTGGCACACACACTGGTGAGTCCAAGCAGCCCACTCCTCCTCATTCTTATCGTTCTGCCTGTGCCCTGCTAGGGAACTAGCTTATTGGGGGGTCAGTTGGAGAGGCAGGACTCAGTTCTTTTGTGAAGGACATCACTGATCTTATCTCCTCCCTTTCCCCCTAATCAGGAGTTGGCTGCCTTTGTGGGGAGGAGCAGAGAACAAAGTGTGATTTGAACCATGCACATCTAATGTGCCCACCCTTTTAAAAATTTCCTTCCCATGAGAACTTCTTTGGGTATGTGGGAATGGTGTGTTGATTGATTTTATTTCACAGCATTCATTTTATTTCAGTGTATATCAGGGTCTCCTTCTCTGTGTTATGTGGCAGCCTTATTATACCATGATCCAGGGTTTCTCCAGATTTTCAAAATCATTTTACTCTACAAAGCAAAAATGGGATGCTCCTAGCCTTTTAAATCTGGGGCAATCCTCACTGTCTTTGGAAGTACAAGCCCCTCTATTATCACCATGTCCCTTTTCTGCTCCTTGGTACCTTTATTAAAGAGAGAAAATGTTTGCAGAGCCCTTACTTTGTGCTAGGCAATTGCTAAGGGCTCTACCCGGATATGTCATCTGTATCATCCCCTGAAACCTTGTATGGTAGTTCTTGTTATTTGCCTCATTTTACAGATGAAAAACCTGAAGCTTAGGTTGGTTACTTTGCTTGTCCAAAATCTCATATCTCTATGAATAAAGGGGTAAAAAACAACACTAACCATAACAATGAAACAAGAAAGCAATAGGTACTGAGAATTGCATGCTTGCTTTGCAGAAATTCAATTTAATACAAAGACCTGATGGGCTTTGACAATCTTCTTTATTCTACATTGGGAGAGACAGTTTATGCCCATGGCCTATGTTTCTTTCTGGCCTTGCCTTCTTTCCTTTGTATCTATGGTTTCTAGGGAACAATCTTAAGACACCCTTAGGGATGACAGTGTCCAAACAAAGTTGTCAATGGAAGAGAGTGGGTTAGGAGCAAAAGTGACTGTTGAGAATTTCTGAATCTCAGTATCTGTCTTTCCATGGCAGAGGGGCACCAAGATTGTCCCATCTGCTGTCTGTACTTCCACTTGTTCTAGCTGCTTGCTCTTATATCTTTTGTACTTCCAGTTTATCTCGCATAGGGAAGTGCACATTCTTTCTTGGAGGAACTGAGATTAGAATTCTCTGGTTTGAACCAGGCTTGACTGATAACACATTTCATTTGTACAGCAAACATTGCTGTTTAAAACTCGATCATGCATAACAGGTGCAAGAAGGTTGCTATATTAGTTTATGGCAAGAGGCACCTGAAGGATGGAAGTGTGATAGGACTGGCTCACAACTATGGGGCAGAAAGATAGACCAGGACACTTGAAGCCCAGGGTCTCTATGTCACTCTCATCATCACCAATCCTTAGCTGTTCTTTCAACGAGGAGCCAGTTTAGAATTCAACAAGGCTCAGGCTTTTAATATTTGGCAGTTTTTCCTGTATACTTGTTTGGAAATGGAAAAGGTAAGATGAGGGCAATTGCTAAAGACTGGTTCTGGAGAATACAGCCAGTTCCCCATCTCTGCAGGCTCCCTATCAACTAATCAGGGATTTAAAATATTAGGGAAAAAATTACATCTGTACTGAACATATATAGCCCCCCCATCATTATTGCTGAAACAAAACAGTATAACAACTATTTACATAGGGTTTACATTGCTAAGTATTAAGTCATAGGGAGATAATCGAACACATATGAGAAGATGAGTGTTAAGTTCTATGCAGATAGCATATATATATATATATATATATATATATATATATTATATATATTTATTTGTTTATTTTTTTTGTGGGTACCAGGGGTTGACCTCAGGACCTCGCGCACCAGCAGGCGCCCGTGCCGCTAAGCGATGTCACCAGCTCTTTTTTCGTATGTGGGTTCTGGGAGTCGAAATCCGGCCCTTGCGCTTGTCAGGCAGGTGCTTATGCCGCTGAGCCATCTCACCAGCCCAGCATTTTATGTAAAGTTCCTGAACATCTGAGGATTTGACACCTGTTGGAGGGGGGGTCTTGGAACAAACCTCCATGGATACTGAGGGGCAACTATATGCAGAATGGGGACAGAACATTTTAAGATTTCTAACCAGGTATGGTGGTACACACCTGTAATCCCAGCACTAGAGAGGCTGTGGCAAGGGATCCCTGTGAGTTTGAGGCCAGCCTGTACTACAGAGTGAGTCCAAGCCAGCCTGAACTACATAGTGGGACTCTGTCTAAAAAAAAAAAAAAAAAAAAAAAAAAAAAAATATATATATATATATATATATATATATATATTTCAGTAGCACATTCTATTATCTCTTCCCAAGCTCTGAGCACTCTCAGGAAGCCAGGGAGGCTGTGGGGGGTGGGGGAGAACAATGAAAAATTCAAACATCAGGACTCCTGCTTCTGAGAAGTGTCCATGTGCTCTCATAATGACAGAGAGCCTTTTAAAAAAAAGTGCAGCAACATTCATTCCACAGACAGCTCACAAGTGTTGAAGAGAGGTCTGGCTCCACGTTATACAACTGCTCACTTTTAGCAACCCGAGGGCAACTCCATTCCCAAGCCATCCCGTCAGGTGGTGGCTGCCCTGTACTCAGCTAACACCCTCAGCATGTGGCCTTTTGCAGTGGGGACCTGATTAGAAGAAGAGAAAGAAACACATTGGTGCCACATTCCCGAATGCTTTCAGATGCCTTCCCTGTGGCTGACACTTGGTCATAGTACTCTTCTGAGTCTGTGGCTGAGAAGGTTTCCATGGATGTTATAAAGTGCCCGGTGTATTGGAAACTGTGAATAGAAAGGTACGAGGGGGAGAAAGGTTAAGTATGAAGCTCATTCAAACACTAAACCTCAAGCTCTTGGAAGGCATTGGTTGCATAACCCAATGGCAGACAGTGGACGGTCCACAACAGTGGCAGATGACACTATTCTGAAGACCCTGGAGGTGCCTTGGCCACAAAAGCTTTCCCACAGAGGAGTGGAGGTCCTTTCAAGTTTCTGAAAGCAAGACACTTTTGTCCTGTCACCTGGCACCTTGCTCTCTCCAACGAGGCTGGTGTGCCTAGCCAACCGGAAGGCTACTACCCGCCTCCATCCTGATAGTGCTTATCTGGGAGAGGAGAGTCCTACCTTCCAGATTCTCCATAGTTTCTGAAAGAAGGTATTGTTATTTTCTCAAATCTTCCCAGGTTAGGAACAAAGGCAGACTCTGGATCTTCTTTAGGCAGGATAGAACTGAACTGGCATTCCTGTAAAATGGCTTGTTATTACAGCCGATTTCTGCTAACAATTACCTGACTATATGGAAAGGGTGTCTCACTCCTGAAATGTGTTGTTGAGTTTTCCTTTTCTCCTTTTCTTTTGGTGGACCCTCAAAAAAAAAAAATCAGGCATTTTTAGAGTTTAGATTGATACGGGTCTAGTGTATTTACATCTGTGACATACGTGTAAATCTTACTAAACAAATCAATACAGATATGTGTGTGTGTGTGTGTGTGTGCACTCATGCATGCATGCTTTCTCAGAGAAGAGAAAATAAGAGCATTTTTTCCCTTTTATAATCAAGTTGTTTGTTCTTGAACCTAGGATCCTTGGAAAGAGAAAAGCTAAGTTGTTGAATTATGGAAATACGTGTATGGAGAATGTGATATGGTGATTTGTTTCACAAGCGATTTTAATGTTTGTAATTATCTGAGCTGGTCAAATGCCTTACAGGTAGCTGGTGTTCAACAAATATTTGTTAGAAATAATTATACCTGCTATGCTCTTATATGTTAAATAGAAGGAATCCCAGAACATTCTCACATACTGGAATTATTTAAATGGTAGTAAAATATTTTATTCTTCCCTGTGTGTTGGAATTATTTAAGTGGGAATAAAATGTTTTATTCTTTGGGGAGACTGGGGAGTTGGAAGCTTTAATGCAGCAAAGCATAAGCAGATGGTCAGGATGCTTGGTAAAACCTAGAAGCTGATTTTGGTGAATACAGATATCTTTCAGGTAATAATAATACAAAATTATGAGTTACTTAGACCAAAAATGTGACCTCCTCTGTGTCTCTATAAATATTTTTGTGTGACTGTTGGTGACACATGCTGTTTCCAAGTTAGTTTTCTCATACTAAAAATGACAAGTTGTCCTATCTGAGTTTCTATAGGTCTTTAGGCTGCATTGGCTCAGAGCTGCTGGGGATTTTGCTCTGTGAGATAAAGAGCCGGATTTAAAGAGCCAATCCAACCAAACGCTTGGCATTATTAGCATTGTTGCTCTGTGAGATCTGTTTGTTTGATAGAGAAGTTGGGAGTGGAATTGGTGGGTGCCCTCCTAATGGCCTGGCTTGATCACAGGTAAGAGTCTCCTTAAGGAGCATCTTGTTACTTAATTATCCTTGCAGCTGGTCATGTCATAGGAGCTCAGTACACAATCAAACAAAAATCCCCTAAATACCAGGAGATTTGGTGGTTTGGGGTTGGCTGGAGGCTGCTTCAGGGGATATGACAGGTTGTAGCTCTTTCAGGAGGAGTATATCAGGAGGGGCGTGTCCACATAATATTCTTTGTAATCTTCGCCTCATGCAAAAAAACAGAATATCTTTTCAATGAGGATGGATTTGATGGCAAGTAGGTAGGTTTTTATTTGTTTGTTTCAACCAAAACTAAGTGTCACCTTCCCCTCTCATCTCTTTGTTCCCACCTTCCTGGCTCTTCTGATGGGCCCCACACATTGATTTTCATTTTCAACACTTAACACCTGACTTAGTGATCTAAGATCACTGACTCAGAAAACAGGAAAGGTCAGTCTGCCTCACACCTCACCCAGCGTCCTGGGATCAGCATCCAAAACAAACAGATCAGAGATGGCATGTGGACTCCCAGGAGAAGCTTCCCACGTGTGGGGAGGCCCAAGTGATGGCCTTTCTCAAGCTTACCGACACTCAAGTTCGTGATTGGAGGCTTTACCTGCTTGAGGCTGGGTGTTGGAGCCTTCTGGAAGAGCAGAATAGTGAGGCTGGTGGAGTAAGAAAAGTTGGGTGGGGGGAGGGAAAAGAATTCTTTTTGCTAATCAAAGGAGAAACCAAATAAAAAGAATAAAGTCCAAGAAAAATACAGCACTATTGTTTTGGGGGCATACGATGCTGGCTTGGAGGCTCAATTGAGTAATCGGAGTCACACCCTTTCTCTGTGGGACTGAAGGAATGTTGGCTGTTTCTCTGGAGGCCAGGTGGGAGGTGGGTAGACAGGTCTATGGAGATGAGAATTTCTTGAAGCTATAACTCTCTGAACATCCCCATGGCCTTGCAGCTGGGAGGCTGGGACACAAAGAACCAGGAATGTGGACCCGATTTAAGGCCAAGGAGTAGCAACCACAGTAGGGAATGGGGGTGGGAGCAGGAGAAAAAGGCAGGTAGAAGAAAACCAGGAAACAGGAAGGAAGCATTCCCATTCTTTTATTCCTTTCATTCCTTATCAGAACAGGGGTTTCTGTGTCCTTAAGGGCCCCCTTGGCTTCTTCTCGTGGAGCCATAGGGCAGATACTCAGGGAGAGGTGGCCTGTCTGGGTCTGGGGTGCGACAGGAAGCAGGAAGTACCAGTCATTTCACAAGACAGCTTGACACTGGAAAGAGAGCCAGCGAAAACTGGCAGACCCCCAAGGTGGGGTGGGAAAGTCTGGCCCAGCCTGGGGAACACTTGGCTTCCCGTAGCTCTGTGGGTAGGTGAAAAACCAGGGCAGTCCACACAGTCGCACTGCCAGACACCTAAAACATCACTTTCTCTTCCCACCCTTGATTGCTTCTGCACCATGAAATGTCTGCCTCTGGTGGAGGACTTGCACAGCCCAGGAAAGGAGGGACATGACCAGGTGGCTTTAACAGAAGTGTCTGTCCCAATGACAAGTCTGTGACGATGATTCCCATGATCACGTGTAGGCCCCCGGTGGACTCTGCTGTCTTGTTTTATCCCTCCTATGGCCTCATTTCTCTTTTTTAGATTTGTGTCCAGTTTGTATGGATATAGTTAGATTTGTATCCAGTTTGTATAGATATAGTTAGATTTGTATCCAGTTTGTATGGATATAGTTAGATTTGTATCCAGTTTGTATGGATCTAGTTCTGGAGTTGCTTGTAACTCTCCTCTTGGGAGAGTTCACTATTGGGTTTTTTGGTCTATTTCCTTCTGAACAAGTCCATCCCTTATGTGGATCTTCGTGTCTTTCTTAAAGCAGGATCTCCTTCCCAAGCTCTAGCTCCAGCTCTCCACTTACCTTTTTCAACTACTAGTGGTAAAGACTTAGGATGTGCTCCTTTTTTCCTGTCTTGGATGTGCAACTCATCAGATTCATCCAGTGTCCTGTCTTCGGGTATGTAAGACTTTCTCCCTGTGAGAAAGACAATGTCTTTAAGGTGTTTCCATTTTTTTTTTTTTTCTGCCAAAACATGTGTTTTACAGTTGGATTTTTTTAGTTTCCAGGTCTCTGGACTTGCTGATGGAAATGATTCCTGATCTAAAGTACAGAGCAGCTTGCTGGATTTAGAGGTACTTTGAATTCAGTATCAGTGGAACTGAATTCAGTTTTCTCTTTGTTTTGACTGGCAGAAGATCTTGACTTTAGGAAAGCCATATTCCATCTCTGGACTTCAGTTTGTCTCTTACTTGAAGGAAGTTCTTCGTCAAAAGTTATTATCCAACCTGTTTGATGAAGCACACCTGTAATTCCAGCACCCTAGGAAGCTGAGGCAGGAGGATCACAAACTCAAACCTGAGAAACTCAGCAATTTAGCAATACTTTGTTTCAAAATTAAAAACAAAACAAACAAACAAACAAATAAAAAAAAAAACCAAAAAGCAAATGAAATTGGGGATATACCTCAGTGCGAAGGCCCTGGATTTAATCTTCAGTACCACAAAAACAAACACAAATACAGAAAAACAAAATCAGCATCCACTCACTGTTTTGCACACTATAGAACTGGGAGACTTGCTTTACAGATATCTGACATGTTCTCTTGGAGAAAAGTCTGGTTTAAGTGACTCTAAAGGAGTATAAGATGGCAAGGATTAGAAGCAGTTGAAAGCTTTTTGGGCTGAAAGATGACAGCCTATTAGCTTTTGAGGAAATAGAGAAGAACTACTCATCTATAGGGCAGCAGCACAAGAACCTTTAGGGTTTAGGATTATGTGGCAGCCACCATGGAAAATATCCTTGAGCTAAACAGACAAAGGATGAGGCAGCCTGGAAATATTTCCATAGTGTCAATAGCTGTGTTTACAGTGGAGCATATGGACTGAGTTTAGATTTGATAAATTTCCATCACTTTTTTTGAAAAAAAGAAGTTAATCTGGCCAATAAAAGGTATACCTTAACAAGTACTTGTTTCTGAATTCTGTTTATGTGATGTGACAGAAGTACTCAGCTATGCTATCCTGACATTTCCTATTTCCTTATCATAACCATACAACCCAGTGGTCTGAGTTAAAAATCTGAGGACTCAGAGTGGTGCTTTGCAGAGGAATCTTTGTACACAGACACACAAAAGATTGATTTCCAAATAAATCCTTCATTCAGGGATGCTATCATTTCAGGTAGGGCAGCACCATGGACCCAGAGCAGTAAAAAGCCCATGCAGGGTCACAAAGCTGGTAAGTGGAGCGGCTGAGATTGGCACACACTTCTGTCTGTTACTGAAGCTCTTTTTTTGTCTGCAACCATCCTGAAGGAAATCCTGGGCTGCCATTTGAGCTACCACGTGGTACCTACCTCCTATCCCATATGTTTCCCATGAGAAGTATCTTGGAAAATGATGCTTGGAGAGAAGGAGAATTGAAGAGCCATGCATAAGAGAGTAAAGATTATATTAAAAATATATCTCATGGGTGATTAATGTGTGACCCTTTGAAATTTACTGGGTGCTTGAAAACTTCATAATAAAATGTCGAGGGGAAAATGATGCCATGGAAGCAAGATAAATCTTCTTTGGAAGGCAAGAGGACCGTAGGCCAGGGATCTAAACTCAAAGTTCAGTACTTTTCCAGAAGGAAGATAGAGTTGCAGGGTCCAGATGCTTTGAGCACCTTTTCTGGAGTGCAGGCCCTAAGAATGCCTGGGCCTGATTGAGAGGATGCTGACCCTGGGTGGCAGATAGATTCTAAGGAACAAAATGCCTCTTTTTCAAATTCTTGCTAATCTCCACGTTACATAATGTAGCATTATGTGACACTCCGAGGTTGGCAGGAGCCTAAACAAGATATGTTGATAATACATGGAGTCTTGCATGCAAACTTTGTTTATATGCCAGGCCCTCCCTCCGAGTCCAGGGCAGGTAGCTGACTGCACAGCCTCCGTCAGAGGCAAGAGTCAGTATTTTACGGCCACACATGTTTATTTTGCTGACTCAGTATGTTAGCCATTGTGAGTTTGGTTAAAGCAAAGCCCTGCAAAGAAAATGGAGAAAGCACTCTTTGATATAGAAGCAACTACATTTCCACATGTATCATATCTTCCTTGTCAGAAGGTGTCCCTGTTCACGGACAGGCCACCCACAGTCAGAGGGGAGACCGGGGCCCCACCTTGAACTTTTTTGTATTTGCCTATAAGTCCTCTTTTGATGCGAATGCCATTGAAATATTCAGATTTTATGTCAAGTTTGGCTAGTTGGCTTTTGGCTTCTGAGAACAGAGAACTGGCCTCCTGATTTTGAAAGGATGGTACAAAGATATATTCTCAGGTGTGACAACCAAACCGTCAGATCAGAGAGGGAAAAAGAGATCAGCCTTTCTCAGGAAGGCTTCACCATTCCAGCTAAGAGGGAACTTAGGTCTCAGGTTGAGACAGGTTCCCATGAAGCAGCCAAATGTTTGCAAAACAAGCACCAGGATGAAGAGGCTTGGTCTACAGTGACGTCCCAAGGTTGCGACAGTCCTGGAAGGGTGAGCTGATGGAAGAGCCCTGGGGAGCCAGGGCTGGGAGACAGCTGCCGGGGCACAGCTTGGGTCTCCTCTGCATACTGCCTGGGATGCAATGAGCTGAGCGAGGAAGGGCTAATTGGCTGGGATAATTGTCTGGTGTTTATATTTGAAAAGGGATACTACACTTCCAGGATAATTTCCTCCAGCCTCCTCTTGGTCTAAGATTTCCAATTGGTCTAGAGTCTTGAAGAGAAATCAGGGGCTGATTACCTGGCTGACTGGGCTGCAATCACACCTTTCAATACTAATTATCTGCTCCTTGAGTTCAATGACACTGAGCATTCAGATGCTGGCTGGGGCAAACCTTGCTCAGTGGTTTGCATCACCGGCTTAAGACAATGATTCAAATGGACAAAGTACCCGCACTGTGCCTTGATAAGCAGGAAATGAATGCTTGTTTGCAAATAAGATCGGGAAATGCGATCAGTTTCTTGTTCAGCATCTTGGGTAGCTAGCCAGATAGTAGTAATGTAGAAATAACATGTTAGAAGATGCCAGTGATGGGGACTTTCTAGTGAACCCCCATCTCCTCCAACCCTGCCTCCAACTTTCTGTATTTAAAACAAAGGCAGAAGAAAATGGAATGGTGTTATTGCTGTTCTTCTCACTCCCTGAAAGTATTCTAGCTTGAATTTCTGTTTGTGGGGGCTTTGAGATAAAGGGGACAACTTGATATGAGACACATTTTAAATGTTGGGATTTGTTCATACACATGGCTTTTGTAGATGCCTGTGCTGATTCTCAGCCTCCTGTAACTCCTTCCCCCAGGAAGCCCTCCTTCTTTGAGTAGAATGAAATTTTACTCCCACTTGGGTGCAGCATAATTGGGGTTCTCTGATCACGTGAACAGCCTTGGTGTAGATTCATTCCAGTGCAGGTTCCTTGGTGCCTGGATGTACTGAGTGTTTGCCAGCTCAGGGAGGAGGGGGCTGTAAGGTGGTAAAGAGAGAGATTATTGGCCAGTATCTGGCTGGGAGCTGCTTGCACTGGTGCCCATCTTAATGGCTATTTCTGGGGATACTAGCATAAGGAGTGAATATCCATGATGTTTAATCTTTTGGGAATGCTGGTTTAAAATCCTGACCTCTTGGCCATAAATCAGAAAACCTCAGCACTATAGGTTGAATTGTGCCCTCTCTAAAATGTTGAAGTCCTAACCTTCCCTACCCCAGGACCTTAAAATAAAGTCATCGCAGATGTCATTAGTTAAGATGAAGTCATATTGGAGTGGATCATAATCGAATGTGACTTGTGCCCTCATAATGAAGGAAAATTTAGAAAGTTATTTATGGAGGAGGATGATGGGAAGGCACAGGGAGAACTCCATGAGATGGAGGACTGGAATAAAGAATCAGTGAGCCAAGGAACCCCTGAGGTTGCCAGCAGCTGTGAGAGTGGCATGGAGTGGGTCCTTCTCTACAGCCTTCAAAGGGAGGGTGGCTCTGTTGACACCATGATTTTGGACTTCCAGCTACAGAATTATAAGAGAATACATCTGTGTTGTCCTTATCAACGCTTTCATGGCCCTTTGTTATGACAACACTAGGAAACTAACATATCTAGCCTCAATGGGCTCAAATCTCTTGGAAAAGATTAGCAGTATCAGCCCACCCAAGCCCCACAGCACACACATCCTTTGATTTTTTTTTTCAATTTATGCAGTGGATGGGACTCAGGATCTATTTGATACCACTGGAACGTCAGAAGTCCTGCCCTGGCCTGGAGGAGTTTTAGGGTTAGAGATTACATCCCTTACACACATGCCTTAAGCCACATTGCTAGAAGAGGCCAGGGTACGGTGGAGACAGCTGCTTGGTATGATGGACTTCTACCCAAGATTCCTATCTCATTCCCCCATCTTCTCTCCCTTCCCCCAGAAAGGCAGGCAGGGGAAAACTGCTTGGGACAGGGGCTTATTCTGGAGTCAGCATGGTCAAGGATACAAACACTTTCAGTGGGTTTTCTTGCTTTATTTTCCAGTCTCACAACCCTTTGCCCTCCTCCCCAGCCAACTTCTCCCAAATACAGCAAGAACAAGGGGGAAGTAGAGATGCCTGGCGAGAAAATTGCACATGGACTTCACTTCCATCCCTTTGTTACTATCCCGAAGACCACAAAGCCCACTAGGTTCGATATGATTCTCTGTCTGCTTGGCTTCTGATCTGTGATGGGAAGGACAACTTGCTTCCTGCCATCATTGTGATCAAAACTATCAAGCCATCGAGCCCTCTGGAAGCAATATTAACACTTCCTTGTTTTCACTTGAGGATGCTGAGTTTCAAAGAGGGGGGTTGATCTTCAAGATTTTTTTTTTTCTTGATAGCACTGAAATTCACATCCATGTGTTCTGAACCTTGCTCTAGTTTCAAGCCATGACTTCTCTCCTTCCTTTTCTCTGGGACTTTCTGCTCTTGTTTCGTGATTTAAAAAGTCCTCAGTGCTCTGTCTTTCCAAAATTCCCATCTTCTTGCCACCAGACAATCCTGGGCTGCTTTTCCTTTTTCTATGCAGCCTCTGCTTTCCATCAGGAAGGAAAGGAGGGTTGGTATTTGTTGAATGCCTGCTTCTTGCCTTGCATCATGCTGATGCTTACAGTTAGCAGAGGAGGAGACTGTGGTTCAAAAAATTCCAGGTTATGCCCAAGATCATACAGTTATTAAGATGAAGAGCTGGAATATAAATTTTTCTATGGAGGCTGGAAAAAGGTGACCACACCTATGGTGTCAGGCTTGGGTGTAGTTTTAATCTGCAAAGAGAACATGAAAGTGGCACCTCCGTGCTATCTCTCCATTCTCTGTCACATTCTTCCAGCCCAACTGTTTCTTGTTTCCATGTCAACTGAGCATTTCAATTCAAAAGGACCAATCAATGCCTGCTATCTATAAAAGAGAGGATTGATTATTTTTCCTTCTCAGAACCTTGCTAACTTAAATAGAACTCTTCGGTGGAGGTGAACATAAACTTGCTGACCTCACACTTACAGTCCTGCATCAGAGTCAAAGCAAACCAAAAAATATTTAGTGTGCACCCACGATGCCCAGGGTAAAAGGAATGACGTGTAAGCTCCTCTATTTGAGTTGGTGACTAGCTCGAGGGGGATGACTCAGGTGCTGCTCAGCAAGTCAACAAGCCAAAAATAAGGATGTTCTATGAAGAAACTAGCCACTGGCCACCCTCGGCCCACCTCCCAGCCCTTCTTGTCCCGTCTCTGCACTCCCAGCCTTAGCCTGTTTCTTCAGCTACTGCCACATCCTGCTCACTCATTTTGGTGTCTTGGCTGAGATTTTGTCCCGCCCCTTTCCAAAATGTCCCAAATGATGTAATGGAAAGAGACTCCTTTACCCTCCTCTACTATAGACACCAGGTGGGGGTACCGAGGCTTGTTTTCTGCATTTGTAAGTAGAAGGGTTATCCTCAATAATGAAATAAATACCTTTTTCTGTTCTAAAACTTTATAATTTTTTGATGCCAATCCCTGTCTGGCCACTGTCTTAGCCAAAATTCTTTCTAATTTTTTCCTATCTAATTCTAACCCACTCTGACCTTCAAAAGCACTTCACCAAGTAGTTACTGCCTGCTATTTTCTGCACTTTTGTATTATTTGAGTAGTCTCATCATTGTTTACTTTATTTTCTGAGCAAGTTAGTTAGCTATCAAATGTGGAATCACACTGTTCATTTACTTATGCTCTCAGGCACTCAAGAAATCCACACTGTATGAATGTGGATTGTGAATTTTTATGTATTCACTTGTCATGATATTTTTTTCATCCAGCCTACTGTTAAATGTTCAGGTGCTGTAGATATTTTTATAAACATGCTCATACATTTGTGTAGGTAGCAAAGATTACCAAACAGATACGGGCAAAAACTTTTGTAGAGCTCATGTAGTATGGTGACCCCCAGTGATAAAGGATGCGATCAAGATTTTGAGATTTCGGCAGTGTCCTTCCTGGCAGCAAGACCATTTGTTTCCCTGGCCTTCTGAGCTATATATCTTTCCGCTGCTGACATTTATTGTTCACCTGAGCTCAGCTGGAGATAAAATTGCCAACAGGGTCAGTGATTCCAGGTTCTGGTTATTATTGATTTCTCCCTTGAACTAATCAAGGCT
Organism: Erethizon dorsatum; assembly: GCA_028451465.1. Lineage (NCBI taxonomy): Eukaryota > Metazoa > Chordata > Mammalia > Rodentia > Erethizontidae > Erethizon > Erethizon dorsatum. The sequence goes on from CM051826.1 coordinate 10,769,482, forward strand.
GAACAAAACAAGGACATTTGTTCATTAATTAAACAGACAATGACTGAGTCCCTGTCAAATTCCAGCCACTGTGCTGCCATAGCAGAGAGCAGCCCCCAAGGAACTGTTTATACTGGAGGACACGGCAAATAAAAGGTATTAGAAATTGTGATACGTATTTGAAGAAGCAAACAAGATAGAAAATAATCACAGTGTGGCAGTGGGGAATTTGATCCCTGAGATAGAATAGCTGGAGAAGGGCTTGCAGAGAGCATAGTATTTTAGCTGAAACTGGGGGATGAAGGGCATCGTTCACAAGGAGGGAATGCGAGGACAGCAGAGGCAGAGAAAAGAGCATGTTCAAAGGTCCTAAGGTAGGGAAGATGTAGGTATGCTGGAGGAACCAAAAGAATGCTGGCAGTGCCAGCAGGCCTTGGCACCTGCTCTCTCTGGACTGGGATGGGCTTGTTCTAAGCATGAATTCCAGTCTACACAGTAACCATAAGAGGTACAGGTCTCCTCAAGGTTCAGATAAACAGCCTATGTCTCAGAGGCTGAGGGTTTTTCCAAGTCCACACTGCCAGAATGCGGAGAATCCAGAGTTGTGCTCTTGCCTGCCCGCCATGCTGCAAGGCCTGCAGTTGGCCCGGTGTGTGTCTCCAGGAGGAAGTCAGATGGATCACCTGTCAGAACTGGGAGACTGCTGCTCGGCTGGCAGGATGTGGAGTGTGTGTAGTTTCTGTTTATTCTTGAAGTTTACTTCCCTGCAAATACATGCCTAACTGCTGTGTGCCTCTCGCGGGGAGGCCAACGCTAGCACTGCATCACTCAGGAGCAGTGCTGCAAAAACAAGCGAGCATGGGTGCCAGCGAGTCAGGTCTGCACTGGCTACGCAGCCCGGAGCTTGAGAACAATCTGGTTTTCAGGAAGGGAGGGAAGAAAAACAATTTCAAACTCCAGGCGCCTAGGGCCTCTTACAGATGGCCATTGTTGGCAGAAGGGAAAACTAAACTGCAGAGGAACCTGGTGGCGCCTCTGGTAAGCGGGAAGGATTTTGAGGTTAGGGGCTGCTGCTCAGGGGATGTGAGCCATGGGGATAGGGCAAGTAAACTGGAGAAAGAGTGGAACAGTGTACTTGTGTGAGCTTGGGCAGCTTGCACTTCAATGCCTCAGTTTCTGTATTTAAAATTATGAGAAAAGTATCCAGGTGGGGTGGCACATGCCCATAGGCCCAGCTACTAGGGAGGCTGAGGTGGGGGAAAATGCTCGAGCCTAGGAGTTTGAGGTCAGCCCAGGCAACATAGTGAGACCCTGACTCAAAAAATTAAATAAAATAGAAGGGAATCTGCTCTGGCTCTTTCAAGTTGGACGTGCGAGTGTGGATAGCCTTGGGAAAAGGCACCTTACTCCCTACAGTCAAGGATCTAAAAGCAGATTCTGTTTTCCTCTTTCACGATGCTGTTGTTTGGAGCTCCGAGTTTACTATGTCTTAGTAAATTTCACCCTCCTGGAAATAACCATGTGAGAAGAGCTCTGTAGCTCTTTATTTTTAAAGTGATCATGGCGGGAGGTGCTCCTCAAACTCCATGGAGGTGAGGGTAACCCTCAGAGGCTTTGGTAGTTATGGGATATGCAGGGTGCTATCAGCTCATCAGTTTAAAGCACCAGCTTTAGAAAGACCCAGTGAGCCAGTTTAGCACATTGGTGATGCAGATGGCCGCCATGATCGTGGACGGAGTTGGTCACTGGCACATGCCTGGTCCATAGCACTAGGTAGTTCACCCTTCTGAACCTACTTGATCCTTACAAGAGTTCCATCAGGCATGGTGGTGGGGGTGGCCCCCATTCTGCAGATGAGGAGACTGAGATGCATAGTGGTTTGTGATTTGCCTGACATCATATTTCCAGCAAGCGGAGAGCTGGAACTCAAAGCCACATAATCTGATGTCACAAAGGATAATCTCCTGATATTATACATGTATCATTTTAAACTGATGAATTTTAAAATTTGATTAATTGATGTCCACCTTTTTAACAAACTTTTATGAGCACATGTGAACTATGTTTAACATTTAAATTTAACTTTAAAAATGATTTTCCATATGAGATTGCTTCATTTGTTTTTTGGCCTGTATATTTTAGTCCCTGGTACTTTAAGTGGAACAAAAATTAGTGTAATTCAAAACTGTCAGCTGAGAAAATATGGCCCAGAGAGTGGGAACAGCATGTGCAAAATCTAGGCATTAGGAAGAAACAGGAAAGGTTGTGAAAACAGCAAGTCAATCTGATAGCTGGAATGCAGAGGGCTGAGGGATGAAGTTGGCAGGACAGGCAGCGCCCAGATGAGAAAGGCCTCGTATGCAACGTAAAGGACTGGAATTCGTCCAAAACCAAGGCAGCCTGTGAGGCCAGAGAAATAGATCCAGTCTATATGTTAGGATGAGAATATGGGCTGTAATGCACTTCTCAGGCAGTGATCCCACAACCACTCCCTCATTCAGGTTATGGGAACTGCTGAATACCTCCGTGTACTGCTTTGACACTCTAGGGCAGTGGTGGTGAACCCATGGCACGCGTGCTGCAGTGGGCTGTTTGTGCTGTTGGAAGCTCTAAAAGATTTGCTGTCACTGATCTAGTGGCTTCTCTGAGGGGCAATATCATTCTTCCTTTGAGCTGGGGAGTCAAGCATACCACTGCCCTTGGCATTCTCAGCCCCCCAGCTGTTAGCCTTTATGCTGTGTTCTGAAGAAGTCTCTGCTAAAGCTGTTTGGGAGTGGGGAGAGCTTTGAGGCCCCAAACCATTCTCACCTCAGCTGTAAGTCATCCTGTACACCAGGAAAAGCAGGGTGAAGACTGGTATCTTTTTACTTAAAGACAAAATAGAAATGTGTTTTCTTCACCTCTTGCGAGCATCTTCTCCCTAAAAGTAGCCTCTACCCCCACAGCAGGACAGAAAGCCAGGTGACAGGTGAGTTGAACACACTGGACTCGAGATGCATCAGCTCTGCTGACTTCTTTCCTGACTGCTTTTCCGTGAAGTCAAAGACACCAGCGCCTCTTTGTCCAGTCTACTCCAGAGGCTGCAGATCCATTTGAGAGGCAGAAAGAGAGAGTAGTGGATTTGTGTAACACTGGGAGTTCTCGTAGCTCTTTCTGTTTAAAATTTCCAGTCCAGTCTGTGCACTGACTATAAGTTTCATGGGACTTCATTTGCTAAGGCCAACCAGTTGGGTTAGGGGATGCTGGGGATGAATATACTAGGAAACAGAGCCAGGGAATTCCTTCCTTGCTGCTTCATAGGGGACAGGTTTTCAGAGGGTGACAGAGTCTTGTTTGCAGGGTGACCTGCACAGAGCTTGGGAAACTTCACAGCTCCACTTCGAACTCCTCTGTAAGAAGTCAGAGCAAACACTGGAGGTCACCCACTGAATCATGTCTTAAACCTTTCCATGGGAGTCAAATTCCACTCTTGGCTGTCTAACCGGGACACCTGGACCCCGCAAGTGAGCATTCTGATGTCAGTTTTTGGAAAGCCATTACACTGGGTGATGATCTGCCACCACCTTTGTGACAAAGGGGTAAGGAAAACCAAAATGGCAGAGTATGTTCTGTAGCCTTTTATTTAGGCAAAATGGTACAACAGCTCCAAAACCATAATTGAAATTTGACCACTCAAGGATTGATTTTTATAATTACGAATTTCGGTTTCATTTTATTTTCTCAGTTTGAATTTATTTCAAGTTCAAAATCTTATCTGTGTTAGAAGTCATGATTAACTTAGCGTTAGAGCAATATGTTGGGATTAAGCAAACACATGGAGTTTTTTAGTGAATGCCTTTTGTGCAGCAACAGTGTATAGCTCTGAACTTCAGGGTTCTCACAGGCATAATAGAGAAATAATTAAAAATGTGGAAGCAGCATGAATATTCTGTGAATACTTTCACTAAGACTTTAAAATCAGTAATCTTATGTTGGAAGGGCATGAAGACAGAGAGACATATGTTCTTGGTATTTTGGCCTTTTTCTTTTCTTTATATTTTTAGTTTGGTAGCTGTAACTTTACCAAAGTGCATTAAAACACTTAGGGATTATGTAAGATCTGCAAACAGGAACCCACACAGTTGCCTTCAGTTACAGGGAATTATTTTCCAGGGTAGGTGTAGGTCTAGGGGAGAAGAAGATGTTATTTCTTCCATCTTTCTGCATCTCAGTGTCTTCTGGACTGTGAGGCATAGCAATCCTCATAGAGAACTGGGTGTTTTATTCTGTATTTTGTTGCTATAACAAAATAACACAGACTGGGCAATTTACAAAGAAAATGATACCCTGAGGGAAACTGCATTTACAGTTTTCACTCTAATTTTATTTCTTGGGTGTCCATTTCTTGAGGTGAGGTCAGTGATACGTCTGGAACACAAAAAAGGAGGAGTCACTCTTGGTCAGGCAAGTGCATGATGGGTACCTGAGAGTGAGCACTGTATGCATTTACCATTCCAGGTGCTTCCCTCATCTCATGCGGTAAAGTCAGGTTTCCTTTAATTTTTCAAAAGGATATTAACAATAATTAGTACCTACGGAAGTCTCCCTCTGTGCCAGGGCACGTGACTTACGTGTATTTGCTTGTTTTTCCTCACATGAAATCCTATAAAACAGGTACACTTGTTGTCATCCCCGTTTTTATAGACAAGGAAACTAAAGCAGAGATGTTCAACAAATATTCCAAGGCTGCTCATGGAAGAAGTGCCAGATCCAGGGTTTGGACTGGAGCCATCTCATTTTCAGTGCTTGACCTCACACTTTCTACTCTATATCTCTTCAAGGACATTTCTGTCCATGTGACAAGAGGAATTCTACAACAGGTTTGCTGACCATCCAAGTTCAGTTACTTTCTAACAGCAGTGTAATCATAACACATGGGATTTTCAAAGTAGCTCTCCAAAGAGAGACATTTCAAATATCAAACCCAAGACTGCTGGCTTTCATCAGGATCTTTGAAGTGACTATTCTTGGACCAGTCCATTGATTCATTCATTCATTCAACATGTATTTATCAAACCTTTCCTATGTGCTAGATCCTGTTCTGGATGCTGGGAGCATTAGCTAGGATGTAGTTGATGTCTTTGTACCCTTGGAGCTCACATTCTACTAGAAGAAGCAGATCAGGAGTAAATAAATAAGCAAGTATGCAATCCGATCCCAGGAAAATGGTAAAGCAGATCCAGGGGATATGAATATTGGGTGTTGAGGTGCTATTTTAAGTGGGAAGACCTCACCAAGCATTTGAGCAGGGTCTTGAGTGACATGAGGGAGACTGACCAAATGCAAGGCTCACTTGGCAGCACTGTAGCTATTTTACAAATAAATTTTTCTGTTGTGTATTTGACATTATATCTAAAAAAGCACAAAATCAACATAGCCCACAGTGTACTCCCAAGAATGTCAGTCACCAAGTCATTCTGAGCTATTTTGAACTCCTTGCCATGGCAGGAGGGAGTAGGTGGGATAGATGGTCCAGAAAATTATTTGCTCCATGGGCGTAATCTTCTGACTGGGGGTTGAAGACCGCTGAGTGAGTCCCTGTTTGTTCTTCTGAATTATACTAGAATCAGAGGTTTCATTTTGTGGTTTTGTTCTTCAGCCTCTGGTGGACCAGAACATCGGCCAGTTTTCATTTGTGTTGATTCCCTCGGAGGGAAAATTTGTGGCAGAATCTGCTCAGTGTGTTTGAAATACAAGCGTGCCTGATCGATGGCTGCAAACAATGTTTCCACTTGCTTTTCCACCGTACTGTGCCATGAGGTCCCCGATGGTTAAGCTGCACGATGCTGTAGTGACCGTGTGGTGGATTGGTCAGTCCCATCCAAGACTGGGTCAGGACCAAAGCTGACAAGGCAGTGTCCTATTTTATTTACCAGGCATGTGAATGTTATAGGAGAAGCTGGACCCTTCCTCTGCGAAAATGTACGACATCCTGAGCACTTTCGCTTGAGGACAGAGGCTGATTTGGGTAGCGTCTTTTGGTTTCTTCCAGCCTGGAATTCAGAGGAGGTTTACACCAACATGTTGTCAGGTAAGTGCAACTGTAAGTAAGAGTACATGTTCTCAGGACTTGTTTAGGTAATGTTTACTCTATTCAGAGGCAAATTTTAAGTTTTGGCAAAAACGTCTTTTGCAGCTCAAACATCTCTTCATGCTTTACCCTGATCAGTGGTTAGTTGACTCAGCATCGCAACTCTGCTCATCTTTTTATTGCCACCCATACAACTGCTGACTTCCCAGCTCAGGGCAGTGCACAGAGTAGACATCTGTAACGGTTGTAGGAAGATGGGTAGAAGGAAAAGCGGGAGAGAAGAAAAAAGAGGGGAGATGGAAGAGAAGAAAGAAATTCCTAATCAATCCAGCTCTATGTATGGAGGTAACAATTCTTTACAGGAAAGGCACAGATCTCAGGAGTTAGAATAATTAGGTTGAAACCTCAAACCCTGGAATATACTTTGTGATTTTAGACAAGCAACTCAACCTTTCTGAACCTCAGAATTTCTTCCTCTGCAAAGGAAGAATGTAAGGATTGGCTTCAGTGAAGTAAGTTGAGTCAAATGCCGCTTAACACCTGATAGACACGTGACCAGAAAGTTCTTTTGTTATTACTTAGATACCAAGACCTCTGTTTCAGATGTGACGTTGCCTGAATCAGGGTGAAGTTTCACCAGGTCTCCCAGTTCATGAAGACTGCAGCAAACCCAACGCTTGTTCAGTTCAAGAATTTCAGGGAGGGTCCCATGCCAGCAAAGCCCTTGGAAGCTATGATGATAAATTTTACCTGTCGTTCTAGACAGGCTGTAGCAGCGAGTCTTTTTAGCAAATGTTAATAAATGTTGCTGAGAAAGTATTTTGTGATATGACTAACATTTACCACCTATTGCCTTGAAGTAAAAATTACCACCCAGCTTGTGGGGGCCTCCTCATCCAATCAGATGAAGGCCTTGGGAGCAATAAAAGCTTTCCCAGAAAAAAAATTTTTTTTGCCTTAAGTCCTCAGAGTTAATTTGAGCCTCGGTTTCCAGACTACCAGTGTGCTATAAGTAAATATTTGTATTTTATATTATATAGCCATTTATATATTTCATATTATAAAAATATGAACAAGATATGTATTATATGTTATATAAATGACAATGGATTACACATACATTTTGATTTTATGCATATATGATCTACTCTTGGATCTGTGTTTTTGGAGAGTCCTGGCTGATACAGAACCTTCTGGTTTACATGTGCATATTCATGATTTTAAGCAGCAGCCTTTTTTCAGCTCATCTATTACAGGAAGCCAGAACTGGGTTCTCAATGAAAAGCAAAATGAGGACAAAGGAAGCAACTTCTGGTTGGGTGGGGACAGCTGTGGGAAGGATTTCCCAATCCTAACCTGAAAAGGGAGTCTTAGGGTAGCGTGGACGACATCCCAAACCTCAGACCAGTGTTTAGTCCTTGAAAAGCTCCTGGGGAGTCAACAGCTTGGGTGGAGTGTGCAGGTCTGCCTGTGCTGTCGCTTGGCTCTCCTGGGCCTTTCCTTCAAGCCTGGTGGCAGTGGTTTGTCTAAAATTAGTTCTTGTTTGGTTTGTGGAGGAAGAGTAAATCGTAGAGTCTGAGCTGGACTCCAAGCCTTGAGCGTTTGAGGTCCTGAGGGATGCATGACTTGGCTATTTTCAAAGTAGAGAGAGACATGGGTCTAAGACAGCCATGGGACCAAATTTCAGTCCTCTTATTCAGAAGTGGCCAGAAACTTCAATGGAATTGGAGGCCATCATTCTGGTCTGATGTGGGAGAGAGATGTCCATCTTCTGCCATGCAGAGCTCTCGACCTGCTGTGCTGATGTTCCAGCAGTCTGCCACGAGAGGGTTCTCTTCAGGCATGACCCGTGAGAAGCTGCTCTGTTGCATAAGTGTCATCCAAAAGCCATCACTGTGCATGAGCACACTGCCATTCAATTTCATCTTTAGGGTTCACTTCTATCACCATAGACATGACCAACCTGGAATAGGACACAGGACAAGTAAGCCTCCAGGGGAAGTAGTTCAGGATACTAACTGCCAATTGGGGAAATAAGTCCTGATTTGCTGGGAGTCAACATGAGATCCCCAGAGGGTTGATAGTGGAAGATATAGATAGAGGGGGCTCAGTAAGGAGATAAAAGAACAGACAAACAGATATTTACTCACTTGGCAAGTTGGTTTTTCAATGTCATGAGACCCCCATTGACTCTCTACCAACCTTTGCTTTGCCTTTTTCTGTAAAGTTGGCTTTGATTCTAATGTCAGAATAAAGCTAAATGTGGCTGATTGCACACTTGGCCTAGTCCCATATGAAAATATCTAAACTGTTTTTGAGTTTGAGGCTATTCCTGGTAGTCTTAGGTGTACTTTTACTATGCATTTTTATTCAAATGAAGAATCATAGCAAAAAGCCATATTGTAAACATGTATTATTGGATCAAATAGTTTAAGACTAGTAACATCCACAGACATGTAAATACACACAGACACATGTGCACACAGACACACACACGCATATATATATATATACATGTACACACATATATACACACACATGGACACATCAAAAGATAGAAACTGTGAATTTTAAGAAAAGCTGAATCTCTGAGAAGGGTCCCAAGTGGCTAATGGGACCTGTGTTGGTTAATCTTTACTGTCAACTTGATAGGATTGAGAGATTCCTACAAGATTCAGAAAGCAAACTTCTGGGTCTGCATGGGTGGATGGGGGGATGTGACCTTGGGGACCATGTATAATCCTTGACTGCTTGCTCCTGGGTTCTTTCCTTGCTTTCTGCTTTCTAGATGCCACAAGGTGAGCAGCTTTCCTTCATGCCCTTCCATCATGATGTTTTAGCCTTGGAACCAACCAACTATGGACTAAAAACTTTGAGATTATGACCAAAATAACCTTTTCTCCTTTAAGTTGTGTATGTCAGGTATTTTGTCCCAACAATGGGAAGTGACTAACATAGGGCCTAAATACAAAATGGAACCTGGTAGCCATTTGTCAACTGGGCAGAGGGGTAGATGTAATATGTTTATTCTGTCTTCTTGGAAGAACCACAAACTAAATGTTGAAGGCATTGCCTAGGTGTGTTTCTGTTTCAGTTGTCAAGCCGAACAGGCTCCAGAAAGTCCGATTTTGATATATGGACCTGACCAATGACATGGATCCAGAACCAACGAATCAGGACCAAGTGTTTTCATGCATGGTCGTATCCCTCATTTGCATAGCAGACCTGAATGAGGACCCCAGTGTTGTCTCTGTACATCACCCCTTCTCTTTGTTCCTTAGGAGCACACTTTCATTTTTTTAACCTAAGGCTTATATCTAAAGTTTTCTAATTGTTTTTTTTTTTTTTTTTTGGAATAAAGTCTCCCCTTTAATCTTGGAGTCTTCCCCAGTGAATTGGTGCTGACACTCCTTGGCGTCGGAAGTGGGATCTGAAGCACTCTTCCTCTGTTCCTTTCAGCACTGCCCTGGAATAACAGGCAGGTACTTGCAAGAGCCCCTGAGCCCCATTGTCTCTCCAGCAGTGCCGGGGAATATTGTGGAAGTCTTCTCAGATCCACACCTCCCAAGCTCCAGGTTCAAGGTCTTGGAGACTTTACTTTGGTCAGCGGGAGCATTATTAAAACGACTGTCTTAACTACAAATGCTGGCAACAATTAAACCCTGAGAAGACTACTTTACCCTTCTTCTCCAAACAAAACTTGGGTTGTTCTGGGGACAAACAAGGAACAACTAAGTAGGGGAATTAGATATTAAAAGTGGGGATGAACTAGTCAGAGTTCTGGTTGACACGAGGACTACTGTATCCATTCTTAACTCTGATACACTTTCATTGTCCCCCACTTAGAATTCTGAATTTGTCCATATAGTCAGGGTTGCTAACCAGCCTATGACAGTTCCAAAATCAGTGCCTATTTCATTTCAATTAGACCCTCTCTTGGAAAGTCATTGTTTCTTACTCATCTTGTTGGCCTCCGTATATAGGTTGGGGAAGGATTTTCTGAAAGCATATCAAGCCCTTATCTCTTTCTCCAAAAAGAGGAATGATATTAGAGTTAAGCCCACCAGAGGGCACTGGCCTTATTAAACTAGCTCCTACCCAGGTACTTTCTACAATGTCAACTTTATTAACCTAATGCCTTCTAGCATTGCCTGAGAGCCTCTGGGCACATTCTAACACTTATGTTGCTCCTATCCATTCAACACTTGCAATTAAAATCCAGATGGATTGTAATAATCCTCTCTCCAATATCGAGCTATACCCCTTAAATCCTAAGACCTTGTCTGGCATGCAACTCATTATAGATGGCTTTATACATACGAAACTTATCGTTCCCATCACCAGCCCTTACAAGACTCCCATCCTACCTTTCAGCAAATCTAATAGAAGAGGATGAAAATTTATGCACGATCTCAGCATCATTAACAACATAGTTATTCACCAGCACCTAACCCTCATAGCTCAGTGTTCAGTGTTCCCCTGAGAACCAATACTTTCCAGCTGTCCCCCTCTGTATGCTTTCTTCAGTATACCAGCACCCCTTTCACCTTAGTCTGGAAGGACCAACGATGCACCTGGACAGTCCTTCCCCAAGGGTATACTGAAAGCTCCACCTATTTTGTCAAACTCTTTGGGGTGAGTTGACCGATGTTGAATATGGTCCGACCTTCTTCACTATGTCAATACTCTTCCCAAGAGATATTTGCCTTGCCAACGATGTCCACTTGCTCCATTATCTGTCCCCTTAAGGTCTAAGATCTTAAAGGAAAAACTTCAATTCTTTCTAAATTTTGGGTCACGCCTTGATACCTGAGGGTCTGATTCTTGATCTTCCTTTCCTAATGGCACATTAGCTTTCCTTCTTCCCTGCACCAGATAACAACTCTGAGCTTTTTGAGAATGTGTAGAATGGTCTACAAAACTTTTCCTTGATGCCCGAGCCCCTTTAGATTTACTAAAAAATCTCTCTCCTGACCTTATCCAATGAATCTCTAATGGAAAACAAAGATAAAAAGCGCCAACTTTGGGATAGTTCCAGTGCGGTTGAGTTTTTATTCATAAAGTCTTTGCCTACACCAATGTCTCCAAGGGTTTTACCTATCCTACCTTCCAGCAGATTTAATGTTTCTGTTTTAATATTTAGATCTCTGATCCATTTTGAATTTAGTTTAGTGCATGGTGAAAGATATGGATCTAGTTTTAATCTTTGGCATGTGTAGAGCCAGTTTTTCCAGCACCATTTATTAAAGAGGCTATCTTTCTTCCAGCGAATGTGTTTGGCACCTTTGTCAAAGATAAGGCGGCTTAGTATGTCTGGGGTTGTTTCAGCATCTTCTAATCTGTTCCATTGATCTTCAGGTCTGTTTTTTTGCCAGTACCACACTGTTTTTATCACAGTAGCTTTATAGTATAATTTCAAGTCGGGGATTGTGATGCCCCCTGCCTTGCCTTTGTTGCCCAGAATTGCCTTTGCTATTCTAGGTCTCCCAAAGAATCAATAACTGGGATCTCATCTTATTAAAAAGCTTTTGCACAGCAAGAGAAACCACCAACAGAGTGAAGAGACAACCCACAATGTGGGAAAAAATGTTTGCCAGCTGTTCCTCAGACAAAGGATTACTATCGAGAACATATAAAGAACTCAAAAAAATCAGACCTCCCAAATTTAAAGACCCACTCCAAAAATGGGCATCTGAGATGAATACACATTTCTCAGATGAAGAAATACTAATGGCAAACAAATATACAAAAAAATGTGCAACATCACTAGTCATTCGAGAGATGCAAATTAAAACAACACTGAGATACCATCTCACCCCAGAAAGAATGGCTACTATTAAGAAATCAACTAATAACAAATGCTGGAGGGGCTGTGGGGAAAAAGGAACCCTTCTTCACTGTTGGTGGGAGTGTCGACTGGTACAGCCACTGTGGAAGTCAGTGTGGAGATTCCTCAGAAAACTAGGGTTGGAGGTCCCATTTGACCCAGCTACTCCCCTTCTGGGCATCTTCCCAGAAGAATTAAAAACATCGTACCACAGCGATATATGTGCACCCATGTTTATAGCAGCACAATTTGTAATAGCCAGATCTTGGAAACAACCCAAATGCCCATCAACTGAGGAATGGATAAGAAAGATGTGGTATTTTTATACAACGGAGTACTATTCAGCCATAAAGAAGGATAAACTGGAGACTTTTATAGGTAAATGGATGCAACTCGAGAAAATACTCATAAGTGAAATAAACCAGAAGCACATGTGTAAGCATCGTATTATCTCTCTAGTATGAGAAACTGAAAGAGTAAATAAGATCCAAAATGTACAATAGACATGGTGAATCAAAAAGAAACTGGTCAAAAGGATAGAGAGACTGGAATAGGGAAAAGAAAGAAGGGAAAGGGAAAAAAAATTGTATATATATATATATATAAGATGGTTAAGATAGATACACTACCATTTTTACTTAGTTCATTGAAGAGTAAGGTTTGTGCCAATAATGTTTGGATAATTAAATGCTAATGTCTGGTGTCCTGAATAACTAACTTAAAGATAGTAATACGTAATGTATTAACCATTGTTACCCTCCTATTATGTTGGTTTGAAAATTTGTTCTTCTTTTGATTTGTTTTGTTTTTTCTTCTCTTTAAAATAAATAAAAAAAAAGAAAAAAAAAAAAGCGCCAACTGACCTTAGCTCCTACTTTGGGATGCCCCAATTATAATTTCCCTTTCCACTCATTTTTTTCATGAATGGAAAGGAAATATCCAAGGAGTCCTAACTCAACCCCATGGAGGATAGGATAGGTCAGTAGGGTCACAGAGTCTGCAACCAGACAGCACGGTCCAAGAATTACTTCCCTGTCTATAGGTGGTTGCTGCTGCCTTCTTTCCCATTAAAGCCACTGAAACAATTGTCATGAGATCTCCCCTCGCCATCTATGTTCCTCACTCTGTGGAAGCCCTCCTTAACCCTTATGTATGCAACACCTCTCTGCTGACCATCTAACTTTTTCTCTCTCTTCACCTCAGCTTGCTATGTAATCTACTCAACACTGCTATCCTGTTTCCTTTCCCAGCCAATGACATCCTTCATGACATATTGCCTTAACTGATTAACTCTTCACCCCCTGACTAGAACTACAAGAAACCCCCTTGTCTAATAAGACTATAATTGTTTTTCAGATGGTTCTTGTCTCAGAGGTCCCATTGGTCACTGCCAAGCTGGGTATTCAACAGCCTCCCTCATTGAGATTGTTGAGTATGGGCATCTTGAAGAGGCCAGATCTCTACAACAAGCACAACCCAGTGTCTTTACTAGAGCAGGTCATCTAGCTAAGGATAAGTGTGCTGACCCTTTTATGAACAGTAGATATATCTTTAAGGTACCACATGGCTTTGACATGCTATGGAAGTAGAGAGAAAATTGAACTTCCTCAGAATGGCAAATAAAAAATAAAGACGATGTTCTTATCATCTTGGATGCTATTCAGGCATCATGTGTTCCAGTTATCGCTGGAGTCCATGGTCACTCCTCTGCCCAAAAAGAAGAAAGCCAAAGAAATAACATATCTGATGCCACTGCTAAACAAGGCATCTTACACAAGGCCCAATAAATCATGGCCTCTAATATCTCTCCCATTTTCATTACTCCTTCAACCCTAGATTTACACCACTGGTTAATAAAGGGTCCAGCCACTTCTCCCAAGTTTGGAAGGAGCAAATTGGAAAAACAGGGCTGTTTGATAAGAGAAATGTTTTTGGGTGGACCCAAGTCAATGCTCCAATCTTCCTATTACCCTGAATCAGGAAATTTTGTCTTTTATTCATGGCTTCATTCACTGGAACACTGACATAATGGCCCAATTGGGAAAGCAGTGTTATTGGAGGTCCTCCCCTACCATTGCTCTTCAAACCTATAACTTTGTAAAATGTGTCCCCAGTGTGACCACAGGAAGCCACTCATGGTTCCGTAGGCCTTTGCCTTGTCAAATGGATGGTCCTTTTAAAGCTTGGCCATTAGACTTTATTCAACTTTCCTGTTCACAAGGATATAAATATATGTTGGCTATTACGCGTTTTTCCATTGGGTGGAAATGTTCCTCTGTCAGGAGGCCAGAGCCATGGCAGTAGCTAAGGTCTTACTAGAAAAAAACTATACCACCCTGAGGGTTTCCTGGGAACTTCATGGTGACTGAGGGCATCATTTTACAGGACACATCATTCAGTATGTTTGTAAATGTGTCCTATTTGTCAGCATTTCCATTATGCTTACCATTCCCTGTCCTCTGAGTGAGTGGAATAAACTAATGGAATAATGAAAACCCAGTTTGTAAGAATTAGTGTGGCATTTAGTGGGCCACGGCCCAAGGCTTTTGTCCTAGTTCTCTGCAACTTTTGTTCCACTTCTACAGGAAAACATAAGTGGTCTCCTTTTGAGATCATTACTGGCCACCCTATGAGACAGGCCAAAGAACTTCATCAACCCGTGCTTGTTAAAGGAGACTTCTTGCATTACTCTGAGGAGCTCATTAATATCCTACAACATAGCATTACCTTGGTTAAAGATACTTTCAACAGTGTGCTTCCAGCAGCTGAAAACCACTCTTCCAAACTTATTGGAAAAGACACTAGCTCAGACTCCCTCCAGCTCTGCTGAATTAAAGAATACAGACTCGTGGATTCATATTTCTCATTTAAAAAAGGCTCTTGACTCACCTGCTGAGAGGACTCCTCCCCCCATCGCCTATATTAAGATCACACTGATCAGAACGGACATCCAAGATGAGAAGCAGACCGTGGTTAAGGTGGCCTGCAAGCCAAAGGATGCAGACCAAGCCAACAAAATGACCATGCTTCTCCTTCTCATTCTTTTAGGGTCCTCTGATATTACTGATTCCTGTACTTATTGATGGGAGGACAACCCTGTCACCCAACTGTCACAGTCTTTGGCTTCCACCAGCAACTTTACTGGTTGCTGGATCTTTCATATCATGCCTGTAAATTCCTTCTCAAGGAATAAAGATGTAATTATTACATCACAGCTAATTTTACCTCATTTTTTTTTCATTTTGGTTTCTATCTAGATTTCCCCCCTAAGCCTTATGTGCTCATAGCTGGGGTTTCAGGGAGGTGATTGGATCATGGGAGTATGATACTCATCAATGGATCAGTTCACTAATAAGTCTATAGCTAAATGTGATATTCAAGGGGAAGCCCGGTGGATCACTGGAGGCGTGGCCTGGACAGGAATAGTATCTTCTTCTCTCCTCCCTTGATTTCTCTCTGCTTCCTGGCTGCCATGCCATAGGTAAGCTTCCTCTGCCACACAGTCAGCTGACTATGGACTGAAACCTTTATGAATTGTGAGCCAAAATATACCTTTCCTCCTTTAAATTGTGGGTGTCAGGTATTGTGTCCCAGCAACAAGGTAGTAACTAAGACATCCCTCTTCTTATGCAACCTATAAGAAAAGCCTTGAGAGGTTACCTGCTGAGTGTGTCTAGCCTTTTGGATCTAACATGCCTTGTTTCTTCTTTAACCCATGCGAAGAATCACCTGTAATGTTTTCTGGCACTAACTGTAACAACCCCATGTCCTTACAATTAAAAAAAAATTGAAGACTAAGTAACAGCCAGAGCACCAACACCTGCCTGCTCAGCATTACCTGCCCGTCATTGAATTCTAGCAAAGACTTACTGTAATGTGAGCGAGCCATTTTACCAACTTCTTTGTGTATAGCTCACCAAGGTACCCTCTACCTCTCTGGCATTCCTTCAACTTTGGTTGTCTGTCAGACTAATTTTATCCCACCCCTCTGAGCTATCCCTAATACTAGTCTTCGCTTTTACAATCTCACTAAACTTTTATTCCGCAAATTAAGCCAAAACCTTCAGAGTATGTCTGAAATAGCATGTACCTGCTCTGGTTATGTTCTTGGTTCTGGCTACATGGGCACATGATGATCTAATTCCCTGTAAATGGGATAACAGTGTCAACCTCCCTTCTTTTATGCCCCACTTCATGAACCAAATGCCACTCCATCACCATCATCATCCTCATCAAAAGAATGAGTTTACACAAATGATTACCCTGAAGACTAATGAGGAGGGTGACTGCTATGGGTGCTCCCAATGGTGTGGTTTACAGAGAAAGCTCAATCCTGAGTGCTAAGCTAAATCTAGAAGAATCCTGTGATCCTGTCTGGGAACTGGTACAGCGTGGAATACTTGCAGATAAGAAACTTTCCCCAAAGTTAATGGAATCTCCCAATCCACTGCACAGGCCTTTAGGGCCCTGCTTCAGATTCCCTCTCTTGTGTGGTCCTGGATGCCCACATTGCATTCGGTCATCTCCTTGCCTGCAGGACAGTAACTGTGGGCATACACTGTATATCACACTCGGATAAATAGTTCTAGTCAGTTTGAATTGGCAGCTTACAGAATCTTAAAATTGGTTAAGTCAATAGAAGGGTCCTCTTGGCTGGTTGAACTCCCAGTTCTCATGTTTAGCTGACTGCACTCTGGTATTGGTTCCCTGTTGCATTCTGCCTTGCAGTTTCTTATCGTACTCTTCACACTAGAAGTAAACATTAGACTTCTCTTTAGGCTCATTACAGCCTGCCTTAATAGGTGTTTATAGAAGATACCCATCAGAATCATGTTAGGTCAACACTGCAGGACTCTGGACTCTAACCAGAGACTGGAACCAAGTTAACCCAAGGGACTGTGATTTACATCCAATAGGTATCAGAGTGCCCTTCATTAGGAAATGACAGTAGTTGCTCAAGTTGGTCACCACCCAGTCATCGGGATCCTGACATGGACTGGATGGACTTGAGCAGATAACCTACCACTCCAGCACAGGATGGGACATAATTGCTTTGATCAATCATCAGTGCTGTTTGATCAAAAGCAGGAAATGTTCCGAACTTTAAGAAAAGTGGACTCTCCAAGAAGAGTCCCAGTTCCTTAATTGAGCCTAAATTAAAAAGGGAACCTGGTAGCCTTTTGCTGATGGAGTGTGTGTGTGTAGGAGGGTGTCACACGTGTACTCTGTTCCTGGAAAAACCACAAATTAAACTTTGGGACCCTGGTCCAGGCATGTTCTTGTTTCAACTTCCAAGGTAAACAGGCTCCAGAAAGTCCTATTTTGTCACCTGGACCTGATCAGTGAGCTGTAACCCGTTATCAGCCAATCAGGTCTGAGTGCTCCCTACCTGCGTAACATTTCTCATTTACATAAATGGGGTGGACTAAGTGCAATGTGGGCAGGAAGTTTTCCATATAAGCCAGCCCCTCTCTTTTTTTCTTCAGAGCACATTTTCTTTTTGTAACTGTATCCCTCAGTTTGCCAACTCTACACTTTATTTTTTAAACAAAGCTTCTCTTTTTATCTTCATTCCTAGTGAATTTTTGCTGAAAAAAATATACAAACTAACACAGACACACAGAAACACACACGCATTAGAATTTTTAATATCCCAGATATAGTTTTTAAAAATTAGAAGCTAGAAAATTTGCTTTAAATTTGTTTTGATTCACCAAAAAGACTTCTAGATTCCTGTTGTGGAGATAGTAGATTCCTGTTTCAATTACAGATAACTATGTAATCTGTTAGTCAATTGACAGTGTTTATACAGTTTGTGTTCAAATAAATAAATTTAAGCAACGAGAAAAAATGTTGTAACCAGGATGATGGTGATTACTTCCTGGTTTCCAGCCTTTGCTGTTCCTTCCCTGCAGAATCCTGCCTTGGTTCAATTCTAGGCAGCAATGTGTCAGGGAATATGGACTTGAATGGTCCTAATGGAGGCAACTTTGTTGATCTGAGCCAATCATAATACTCTAACTTCCCATTGCTAGTGATTAGTCCAAAGGGGGGCATCTTAAATTCGGCATATGGAAGATGATGGGAAGTTGCTTGCTGTTAGGAAACCTTGCACAGAAAGCTCACCTAAATCAGCCTCTCCTTTCTGCCTTGAATGCTGCCATGTAAGAAATAATGCTTGATGCTGACACAAACAAATTGCAACCATCGGGGAAAGCCAAGAGACTCAGAGGCCAAGTGCTGAACCACCAAATTAATCCTCCCTGCGCTCACCTACTTCCTACCTTGTTGATGCATCTTGTTCAAACCACCACAGAATGTTTTGTTACTTGTGGACAAAAACATTCTATTGATATACTCTGTAATATTAATTAAGAGAAAAAAATAAACACAAGTAAGACTTGGTCTTCATTTCTTTTTGGTCCCCAGTAAAGGGTAATGTAATGAACAAAAGTTGATTATACTTTTTATAAAACTATTATCTAAGAATAAAATAATTTAGATCACACACAGATGCACATGCATACACACACACACACACACACACACACATACACACACACACACACACATACACATACACCCTGATCTGTTCTTGAGGTTGATGTACTGGAGTTTCCAAGCATTGGTTGTTTCAGCATTTCTATGTCCCCGAAATTGTTGAAGGTTGGAGAAACTGAGATCCAAGGTTTGTGTAGCTTCCTATATCTAAGTGCAATAATTTGGCAGGACAGAAATGGGCAGGGAAGAAAAATAAGAGACACAGGTACAACCTCAGTGGGTAATCACAGAGGGTGAGCAAATGGCTTTGTTGAGACTTCTTTGGCCACACCACTTCACACATTGAGAAATCAAAATTTGCTCTGCGTGCTTTATAGATAAACAATTCAAGATGCAGATAAGTCAGGACCTACACATAGAACAGAATGATCTGAGTTCCCAAAGCTCCCAAAGCATTTTCATTACTCCACATTACCTATTTGATCTCTTGTGAAAATGCAGGCACACTCAAATCTCTGAAGATCTGCTGCCTTTTTGTGAGCTTGAACAGAAAGAGATTTAGCCACTCCTGGCACTGCTAGATTTAAAACAATGAGTTGGTCACAAGAAAAATGGTTTTCATTTTAATTAACTCAGCCATCTGGATTGCTCAGGCCCCAATTGGCAAATGTAGGGAACTGAATTTATAAGAGATGAATTGACTTTGTAGTTTAGAAAGAGGGGTCAGATGGGTCATTCTCAGCGTTTTGGCAACAGCAGACTGGCCACTGATGGAGATCATAACCGTGTGTGACAGGTCCGAACGCCAGGCTTCCAGGTCGTTCTACGAGCCCACTTCTGGGAAATCACCTCTGATTTAAAACTTTCCCCGAAGTGTCCAGCCATGAAGGCACAATATTCATAGCATTCACCAATAGAGCTAAAGAAAGCATCAAGAAGTTACCGTGAGCATTTCTAATCAGATTATCACCAATGATTCTCCACAGGACAAAGGTATGTATGAAATACCGGGTCAACCAGAAATCCAAGTGGTTTAGACACTATTGCTGCTTAGGGGTTGAGTGTTTCGGGGGAGTGATATCACTGTAGGGAGAGAAGCAACACAAATGTGCTGCCTATTGACTCTGGACAAGATGAAAAGCTCCCAGTGGATACTCCGTTAGCGGGGAAGGGACAGCAATGAAAGCCCTGCAGCTTCCCACAGTTTCAGCCACCTCCCTCCTCGTGAGACTGCTGGGGTGGTCACACATAGTCCAGAATATTCTGCTCCCCTTACCTTTTGGGACTGGGGATGTAAAAAGAGGAGCCTTTGTTTTCTGTTTTAATTATTTTCTTTCTTTTACTTTTTAAAAGAAAAAATTATAAACTTACTTGACTTCATGTTTTAAATCAGTTTTAGGTTAATAGTAAAATTGAGAAGAAAGTACAAAGTTTCCACATAGCTCCTGTCCCCTACTTGTCCACAGCCTCCTCCACCATCAGCATTCACCTGCACTGTCCCCAGAGTACTACATTTCTTCCAATCGTTGAGTTCCCTTGGGGACATCATCACCACCCAGGACCCAGAGTTTGCATCAGCGTTCACTCTTGACCTCTGTATATTCTGTGTGTTTAGGCAAATGTATAAGAACACATATCTGGGCCGGGGATATAGCTCAGTGGCACAGCGCCTGCCTGGCAAGTGTGAGGCCCTGATTTCGATTCCTGGTACAAAAAAAAAAAAAAGAAAAAAAAGAAAAAATAAGAACGCATATCTGAAATTGCACTGTTATACAGTAGACTCACCATTCTAAAATCTCTGCTTCACCTCTTCAGCATGCCCACATTCATAACCCCTGCTCCCACCGATCTTCTTACCGTCTCCATAGTTTTGCCTTTTCTCACCTGTCATGTATTTGGAATCATACAGTACTTAGCCTTGTTAGATGGTTTCTTTTCACTTAGCAACACACATTTAAGAGAACTTCTATTTTGTTCCTTAGACCAAGGCCACCTAAAAGTTTTCATAAGTGTTTATCAAACAGATTTTATCAGAGAAAAGAAAGAATACATGAATAATGTGAAATGATTCTTAGGCTCCTAAGACACAGCCATAGAAGAGTTCGTAACTCTCCAGGTTTTCCCCTCATTTCTCTGGTTTCCAGTCTGTGTGTCTTCTGGCCTCTTAGATTTTTTTTTACTCCTGAGAAATTGGTTGGTCTAAGCTTCCTGCTCCCACTGAAGTTATTTGCAATGGGTGTTTTCTTGTTTTACATGTGTATACTCCCCAGGACCTATTCTGTGAGGACAGAATTATGATTTAGAGGAAGAATTTTCTTTTCTGTGTTAATCAAGAAATATATATATATATATATATATATATATATATGTATGTATATACATAAATGTATCACACCTCTATTTTCTAAATATTTGTAAAACTGCGTTTCAATATAATTTACCTTTGTAACCCCACGTATTTCAAATTATGCATTTACGTATATAATCCTAAAGAGTTCTAGGCTTTATCCAAGTTCCTAATAAGATCATAGTACATAAATTGTTAGAATCTCTGTTCATTCATAGATACTCATTCAAGAAAATATAACAATGCCTGGGTCTCAGGGATTTTTTTTTTCTAGAAAAAATATTTCTAGTTACTAGAAGGCCTGTACTGTTTCTATGCAGGGAGTTTTGGGGACAAATTCTCTGAGTTCAATATGTTGACTGTATGCTATGTCATCTTAAATGTTTGACTTTATTCTATCTTTTACTGTCTAATCCTTTGTGTTTTATAAGTGAATTTCCTATTTAATAGTTATCGCTCAAATTTTAGGGCCAAAACTTTTCCTCTGTGGCTGTATTTTAATTTTCGTAATGTAAACTTTAAAGAAGTAGCTCATGACTTACTGTATCATAGCTTATTTCTCAACTAGCCAATGAGAAACTGCCAAGTCCTTCACATTCGTTTATTTTGGTCCCAATATACTGTTCATGCCGTGATTAAATATCTCACCAAATTTCCTCCAATTCATTGCAAAACCAGTTGGCAGAACAATGAGGAAACCCATTTGGGGCCAATTTTAGCAATTGATGGTGCCGCCTCCTTCCCCACTCCCATTTCCCACTAATCCATCAAGTTTCTTCCCTACTTAGCTGTTCTTAGCAGGAATATGACACCTCGACATGGCCCAAACATGAAAGAAATGTATTCTTCCTCTCCTTGTCCCACGGAACCCCTTGTCACTGCTTCCAACCTTTTCTCACATGACAGCCCCAACAGAGACTGGCCAACCTGTCTTTGTGACATCAAGAATGAACCTTGTTATGAAAAGGGGTGACCAGGCTCTTATCCCAAAAGGAAATGGTAGGTTTAATCCTTTTCCTGTAGAGATGTATTTCACAAAGCAGCCCACCTGGGGCATTTCCTGTGTAGTAGGTGCAGGTGGGAAGAATTCTCTTAACAGAGGTTAATGAGATCAAAACGCAGAAGTATTTTCACAGCCTTTTGATATTCAAAGTACTTTTACACAGTGTGATTGAAAAATATGTTGAATGTTTAAATTTAAAAAATTATTACAAGAAAAGATACACTACCAGTAATCTCCCTGAAAGTACTCTCCCTTTCTTTGAACATACTTATCCCACTGTTCTTGTCACTTTCTGAAGCAGTTCTGGAAGTCCTCTTTTGTGAGTGCCTTCAGTTGTGCTGTCATGGCTGCTTTGAAGTCCTCAACATTTATCTTTCATGTTCATTTTGCCTTTGGGAAAGGGCCAGAAGTACACAGCGCTAAATGTGGTGAGTAAGGTAGGTGAGACACACTGCGGTGTTTGTAACAAGCCTGCTTTTCCGTCAGATGGCATTTGGCAGCAGCATTCACTGTTTTTTTTTTTTTTTTTTTTTTTTTTTTAATCATACCTCATAAAGACCTTCATGAAAGAGGACTTCCAGAACTGCTTTTGAGAGTGGTAAGAATAATGGGATAAGTGTGTTCAAAGCAAGGGGGAATAATTTGAAGGAGATTAATGGCAATCTGTTTTTTACTGTAATAATTTAAAAATTGATAAATAATCATATTTTTGGTCACACTTTTTATATTAATGATTGAAACTTTCTAATATAGACCTAAAAGCTGTTTTACATAGACTTTTTTTGCTGCAGTTTTAGGACATAGCAAGGAGCTCAAATTATTTGCTCATGTTTATTGTTTCAAAGTTAAGACTCAAGAAGGTCATGTGATTTATCTAAAGTTATTTAGACAACTATTAGGAGGTTTTAGAACTGGGAATTAATAACTTATTACCTCACATAGATATGCAGGACACTTGCGGATCACCAGAGGATGCATATGTCATCCACAGTGACACTTGGTATCAGGAAGAAGCTGATTTAATAGGAATCCCACAGGTCATGGAGGAATGACCTAGAGTTGAGATTTGAGTCACTGGGACTAGAGTTTCCTAGGACTTCTCTTGTTTGCACAATGCTCTTGCTTGGGGCAGAGAGAGTGGGTTTGTGTGGGAAGGAGGAGATTGCAGCATTGCAGAGTTATAGGAGATGATGCCAGTGTCCTTTGTCCAACCATGAAGGTACTAGAAACTCCAGAGCAGTTAGGGTCAGGCAGCAGTCAGAGGTCAGACAGAAAGGGAAACTGACAACACCTGAAGGATCACACCAAAGTCATTTTCATGTAGTGAAACTAGGGTATTGGTGTACAGAAGCACCTGTACACGTTATAGCCTGAGTTTCTGGAATTCTAAGGAGTTGAAAGTATCTTGATAATAAAATTCTACAGATTTACAAGCTCATCAAATAATTGTGGTGTGTGTAATATATGCTATCTATCACGTTGGGTGTGGGGATACGAAGATGAATTGGACAAAGATGAATCTTCCTGCAGGGAGGCTCACACATTTGCAAAGCATTATACCCACTTTGCTTTTGACAGACTGGGAGCTGAGTCGAGGAAGAGGGAACTCACAGGGTGTATTAGGGACAGCCTCACAGAGGAAAGATGAGCTGAGTCCTGCTGTAGGAAGGATGCTCAGGAGACGACCAGGAGGGTGAAGTGCAGTGCTACAAAAAGAGGAACATGAATAAGGCCCAGATGTGTAGAGTGGCCCAGTGCACTTGAGAGCGTGGGAGGAATGCATGAAGCAGCTTAGGGTCTCCTTGAAGGCAGCAGCTTCCGCCCCTTCCTCTGTTTTAGCATGCTACCATGCAGCAGCCTGGTTGGTCTGGGTTTCACCTTCTTCCCATCACTGAAGCAAACCATAATCATCACCATCCCAGAAACAGCTGAAGGGAAAGAAATGCAGATTTGGACATCATTGAGTTAAACATCCAGGGCCTTTGCAGGGACTCCTCATCCCTTAAATAATTTTTTTTTTTTTTTTAAATTTTGAAGCAGCGTTTCACTAAGTTGCCTTGGCTGGGGTTGAACTTGAAATTCACTTGCCTCAGCCTCTCTGAGTGCTGGAATTACAGGCATGCACCACTACCCATGGTTATGTGAATAATCTTGATAGACTCTTGAAGGCAGGGTCCAATGCCCTTGGGATCTGCCTTTTTCTGGACTCAGTCCATATTTCCTTGTGCTTTTCAAGATGTAAAGTGGGCACGTTGAGAACCTGGCAGAGGGACCCTCAGCACTTGGGCATGCTCAGTGTGATAGGCAGGTCCTGCTGAGTGAGGTGAACACTAGAGTCCCCCCACCTCCACTTCCAGGACGCTGTCTTATAACTGTACCTGGCAGCAGGTCTCCATCATCTCCTCCCCCATAGAACCTTTGGCTTCCATCTGACCAGCCTTGACACTCAATGTCCAAACACAGATAAAACTGATTCCCTAGGTGTGGGAAAGTCCTAGAGCATCGATTGTTTCCTTCTCCTCACCCACATGCTTGGCAGTAGCACTCTGTCAGAGTTTATCTTGCTTGTTTGGTTGGTGGAGGTCAATGCCCTGATGAAAAATGAGCGGAATGCCACAGGATCAGACCAGTCTTGATAAGTGACAGCAGGGGATGGTGTGGGGAGGGAGAAGGGATCTGCGGAAGTGGAGATAACCGAATGGCTTAAAAATAATCCACCTTTGCCTCTCCTTGTTCTACCAGTCTGTCTAGTGATTTCAGAGTGAACTAAACCTTGTCATTCTGAACATCAGAGTTTCAAAAATATGATCTAAAGGATGTGTTTATTTTTTCAAGTTAAAAATATCTGAAGTAACTCTTTTGGAAAGTGTTTTTGTTTACTCAGTTTGTGCCACCCAAGCAGGACTGATCATGACTGGATTGAAGTTTCTCATTACTTTCATTTTTTTCCCTTAGTAACTGTGAACCTAATCGGTCCATTTTTAGCAATGAAAACACATTCTCCTCTGACCTGCGTCCTATTTTTGCTCCGCTGTTAAGTAGCTCTACCTAACTTGTTGCAAAATGGGGGGAGATGTTTGAGTTGTCATTTGCTTTCCTTATAACACTTTGCACTGAGTTACATTTCCAGGCCTTTACTTTTTAAATTACTATTTTGAGACAGGATCTCTCAAAGTCACTTATTTGCCCAGGCACGGCTTGAACTTGTGATCCTCCTGCTTCACCTCCCCAGAGTGTTGGGATTACAGGCATGTGCCGCCATGCCCAATCAGCTTTGACTTTTATGGTCTTTAACTCTGAGGTACTGCATTCTGTCTGCAGAATACACAGAGGCTGGTTCTAATTCCAGATGTGCTATCTGGAAAGGTACTAGGGTTGGGTAGAGACTCTTTTTGCTACTCTTTACATCTTTCCATATCCAACCAGGGGTCAAAGTGGCAAGACACCGTGGAGAATCTTGGAGATCTTTATGGTGATTCTGCCATGGGTTGGCTGAGATGCCCCCTAGGGAGAAGATAACTCCTCACACTATCAAGCAGCTAGACAAAGCTAAAGATGTATTGACTACAAATGCTGCTTAGATCTCCCAGATAGGGCCAAAGATGCAGAGAACCCAATGGCTCTTGGACATGTCTCAGTGGTCTTCTTGGGAAGACCTCTCCCAGTCACAGGAATTGTTTTTTTATTGTTTAATCTTTTGCAAAGACCTGAAGGGATATCCACTTCCGTTACCAGTGGGTTTTCAGCCATGCTGATCGTCCATTGAAGGGCTTTGGCACACAGGATTAAATGATATGAGACTGTAAAATGAAGATTTCTGCTATCATCATCTAGGGGCAATCTAGTGAATAGAGGCCAGGGTTACCACTGACCCTCGCACAATGAAAAGGAAAGATCTCATTCCCTGCCCCATAACAAAGAATCACCTGGTACCAAATGGCAATAGTGCTGTAGTTGAGAAATTTTGATTTAGGGACCCCAGGTTCCAGAGTGGTAGGATGGTTGTACTAAAGCTTTCTTGCTGTTTGCAGGAAAGACTCAAATTCAGTATTTAAGTATGGTTCTGTTCTTCCTCTGCTATTGATGTTTGTTTAAAGCCAACAAACATGGCTGCCTAG
This sequence comes from Erethizon dorsatum, assembly GCA_028451465.1. NCBI lineage: Eukaryota > Metazoa > Chordata > Mammalia > Rodentia > Erethizontidae > Erethizon > Erethizon dorsatum. Next base: position 10,795,327 of record CM051826.1, read on the forward strand.
TGAGTCAAAGGAAATACCTTCTTTATCACAACTGACTGCAAAAGATGTGCGTCTCTCCATTCTAGAGAGTGCTCCGTCCGTTCACACATTTGGGAAATGGATAGAAGTTCACCAAAAGACTGCAAGGATGTGTGCAAGGAGGAAACTCTAGAACTGAAGGAACCTTAATGATCTTTTGATCCACCTTTTGCTTTGGAGCACTAAATCCATGGGCCACCCAAAGTAGGAATGTGATTTATGCAGTTTCCACAATTATTGCCCATGATCAACTTCTCCTCCTTCATGTGCACCATCTTTTTTCAGTGCTGGAGATGGAACACAGGGCCTCACAAAAACTAGGCAAATGTTCTAACACCAAGTCACATTCCCAGCCCAACTTGTACACTTTTTGATGGTATCTTTTCTTATGGAGAATTGAACCTACTCTTTGAGCAATGTTTTGCCTACTGTAGGTCTCTATAAGTATGGAAAAAATAGTCTATGGTTGAATGTCAGCAACTCATTGTTTTATCACCAGTAACGCTCTCCGTCTTTTAAACTGGAGTTCCTGAGGTGGGGAAAATAATGCTTATCTCAATTTTTCAATGATGAAACAAACCTAGGTATTATCATAGCTTAAAGAAAAAAACATTTTTTGGTGTGGGCTTTTCAGACTTCTTCAAATTGTTGTGTGTAGACAATCATCTACTCTTAATAGCTACCCAATAATGGTACTAGTCCAAGGAAGGTGCTATATAATCTTCCTTGGGAACATACATAAATATTTAACAGGATGGAATCCTCCAGATAATAAAGATCCTCTTAGCTTAAATCTAAACTCCATACTATAATGAAAACTATCCCATCTGGCCTGTCTTGAGATACCCATATTTACAGTTGCTAACCAGTTAAGTCTCCAAGCATTAAATATTATTTGCCTTCATGTTTGCCTTATTAACACTTCTTCATCCTCTCCTACTTAGGTATCAGGCCACAGGTGAGGGCACAAGTGTGCCCTCTGTGTCCTCTGGCTGCAGAGTTTAAGAGGGAAGGAAAGCTCATAACTCTAACAAGAAGTAAGGACTGGGATTCTCAGTGAAAACTGGGTCTGTCTAATCTATTTTCATATTTCAAGACATTTTATGACTGTTTTAGAGAAAGAAAATCACGCTTCAGAGGATTAATTCTATCCATTTCCCCCACCATATGCTCTTATTAAAACATTTATGACACTCTTTATCTTAGGATTATTAAGTTAGGATTGCCAGTGATTAATACAACATGCTTCGAACTACAACTTAAAGTTTAGATTTTTAAAAATATGGGAATAACACATGTATTATTTTAATCATTTTCTAGGCTAGTCTCAAAATATTCTTAGTAGCAACAAAGAATATTAGTTGTTTCCATACTAGAAATATACTAAATACAAATTTGTGATGTTTGAGGCACATTTCTCGTGAGGTGGCTTGTTATGAGAATGTCTACACTTTTTTTAAGGCTAATGGCAGCGTAGCACTTGCAAGCACATTTTAGATGTTTTCCAAATGTCTGTACCTCGCCATTGTCTGTCAAATGTGGCCACCATGATTCTTTTGGTGATAGTATTTTCGCAGAGGGTTACTGTGTGTTAGCATATCAGTATTAAAAGCATATGACAAATAAGGTATTTCTATTAAATATTTATATTGTCTGATTATTATTATCATTTTTTTTTAGTGGGTACCGGGGGTCGACCTCAGGACTTCATGTGCCAGCAGGCGCCCGTGCTGCTGAGCGATATCACCGGCCTTTTTTTCGTATGTGGGTACCAGGAGTCGAACTCAGGACCTCGCGCTTGCCAGGCAGGCGCTTATGCCGCTGAGCTATCTCACCCGCCCTTATTGTCTGATTATAAAAGTGACTATGTTTGTTGCAAAAATTTTGGAAAACAGGAAATTATAAAGAAGAAAATAAATATTCATGATCCCATCCCCCATTTATAACACCATTAAATTTTTTATATCCATGTGAATTGTTAATATATAGCTATGTCCATACATACACACATATAAACAGGCAAAATGTAGAAATATTTTGATAATTCTGTTATGTATACAATTCGAGTACTTCTATCATTATTACATATCAGTGCAGAATCTTTATAAGCAGTTTTTAAGGGTCTGGTGGTAAGGCTTCACGAAGGCACAGCACAGTGCTTACTCCCTCTCAGCAGTCGTACGAGGCTGGTTTCCTCTTTGCACTATTTTAAACAGTACTATAATGAGCGTTGTTGTCCTGATCTTGCAGATTTTGTGAGGATGACATAAAATGATCCAGGTAAAGCTCCTCTTATATTAGTGATAAATGATCCAAGGTTCTTCCTTTCTAACTCTCTTTCTCTCCCTCCACCTGCTTTTCTATTTTTCTGTCTTTAATGTATTTATTCACCTTAAGAACAAGATTTTAGCTGGGCATGGGGGTGCATGCCTGGAATCTCAGCACTCTGGGAGGCTGAGGCAGGAGGATCACAAGTTCAAGAACAACCTGGGCAATTCATCGATTTAGGGAGACAGATCTCAAAATAAAAAAAATAAAGGACTAGGGATGTAGCTCAGTCTTGGGCTCAATCCCCAGCACCGAGAAAGAGAGAGAGCGAGCTGAATATTGTGGCTACTTAGTTAAAGAGTACATACATTTTTTAAGAGCATGGCTTGGGTCACAAAGTAACTTTTCAGTGAATTCATAGCAATTTTTACTTCCACATTGTGTCATTTAATCTAGCTCATGATTGGTTTGTGATGCTTCACTATCCTCTGACTCAGTCTTAGTTCATGTTAAAATATAAGATGGGTGGGAATGAGGGTATGCTCTCAAGTCAGTTACCCCTGAGAATGATTAGGTCGCCATGACAACTCCTGGTTGGTTTCTAGCCTTATCCAACTGAAATCATCAGAGGATCTCTGGCTGGTTCATGAATCAATCCAGACAGAATGACTGTACATTAGAAGTTCTATCTGCCTTAGAGGTCTAAAACTAGATTTGTCATGGGAGGTAAGACCCAAATACCTCCCGGTCCAAATCCATTTAATTCTGTCATACTGATTCCATAAGATCAGACCTTTGCTCCCATTTCTGCATTACACTTTACCTCCTCTTTGTGACTGAAATACTGTCCTAAACACTAGTCCATTTGACCAGGCATGACACCCTGTTTGGTTCTTGCTGATCCTTTATCCATTGGGAAGTGCAGTCTCTTTCCAAATGGATGGCCCTGTGAAAGCAGATTGTTGTCAATCTGTCACACCTCTTGGGACATTTTTGCCCTCGTCTTCCACCCACATGAGCTAACTAACTTCCTTGAGCATTTATGTATTTCCATATCAAGGCTGAATTTTCCATTCCTCTTTGGAATGTTGGCTACCTCTATACCTCTCTTCCCAAAGCACTGACTCTGGGGTTGACTTGGTTTGAGCCAACCTTTCCCAGAATCCTCCCCTGTTCATGGCATTGGCCAGTGACACCAGATTTTCAGCCTGCTCACAAAATGACTCTTGTGTGCTTTGGGCTATTTTGTGGCCATCAGGAGAAGCAGCAGCTGGCAAGAGACTAATTAAATAGACCTGGCTCCTATGGGAATCACGGAGTTAAGCATTCCCACCCCTTTGGGCCACCGTTTACATTTGATTGATTTTTTTGATTGGTTGTTTGCCTGACCTGATCAGAGAGTTTGGGTAGGAGTTTCTGTTGACACTTTATTTCACTTTGGGTAAAGTTTAAACACTACTTATCACAATCCTGACACATCTGGAAAGTGATTTTTTTTTGTCCCCTCCTGTTGTCTACTCCTTCTAGTTATGAGAATATAGGGCACAAAGGCATTTTTTAAGTATGTGAGAAACAAATTCATTGCTTTGGGTCTTTTTGAAGAAAAGCCTTAGACATTCTAAGTTATAACTACTTCTAACTGATCCTTCTTATTTTTTTAACCTTCATATTATTTTTCCTTCAGGAGAAAACCACCCATTTCTTGGAGAAATGCCACTGTGAGATTATAAACCTAGGTCCTAGATTTCTTTGTGTTTTTTTTTTTTTTTTTTTTTTCAGTGAAGCGGCTCAAATCAGGAGCTGGAATTGCAAGTGCCGTGGGGTTATCAAATCTCAGTCTAGACTGATAAAACTCTTAAAGCTTCTCTGATTTCTATTTAGTGTGGAAATCCTTTCCATGGTACCCAGATCTCTGTACCTGTCTAGTACATTCGCTTTCAGGCTTAGTCTCATAGTGACATTGTCTTCTTCCTCCTAAGGACCTCCGTATTTGTTCAAAGTATATTATTTAAAATAAAAATATAAAACATCATCACTTATCAATTCCACACCAAGATCCAGTCGGGTGTGACACACCCTTACCCCAGTTTCAGGTGTATCTTGCCCCATGGGATATAAAGTTTGATATATCCTGGAATTTGCCTTTAAAGAATCTAAATATTTAAATATAAAAAGATATTTAAAAGAGTTTCCTACTAACAAAGGCAAATACAGTAATGGCAATCAGTCATGCCTTCATTCACATTATAGTAATAACAGTAATAATGATGATACCTAACATGCATTGAACATTCTCGCTGTGCAGCTATTATTTTAGGTCCTTGACGTGAGTTAATTCATTTCATCCTCATATGAATACTGTGAAGTAGTAAGTGCTCTTACTAACAATTTCATTTTACAGAGGAGCAAACTTAAGATAACTAAGAACAAGGGGAATCAGAATTCAAAATCAAGCCTTTCATCCCCTAACTTTGCAGCCTTTGCTAGTTGGCTGTATAATCTAGTTATAAAGTAAAAAACGAGAAATACCATGGTAGAGAAAGTGCGGTCTCCCTTGTAAATGATTCATCCCTGCTGTGGGCTTGTTTCCGGGTATGAGGGAGAAGAAAATAACTGGTTTAATCTGTTGGCTGCCACCTGTAATTTACAGCAGTAAGGTTCACACTCAACTAGACCTTGGTGTTAAGATGATAATGTTTTATGCTTTTGCTTTTAGCAGGTGACAATAAAAAAATCGATGGATTATAATTATAAGACCTTGAAGTTTAATGTGGTTCCAGACAGTAATGAAAATTCATTTATGTTATGACAACCACAGATTAGTTATTTATCTCTCTGCAAACGGTAGGGTGGTTTATGATGTTGCTGGTTTGTTACCTCTTACAGAAGGTACAAATAATGTGCCAGGCTGCCCTGTGAGTAATAGCCTGTTTTTATTATGCAGGATAAATCAATCACATAGCTTTCTTGTGTTGGCTTAATGAGGTTAGATCAGCAAGCACAGAGCTTGGGAAACAGTTGTTGGTCAACAGGCTCCAAGTGCTGACAGAGGATCCTTGGAAGACTGAAATGGAGTGAATACTCAGCAGTTTGCCTGCAAGTAGGTGGTAAAAATCTGGGCTGTTGGATTTGGAGTTGGTTTTCAAGAAGGGAAGAGTTTTGGAATGCAGTTGAAGCTGCAGAGAACTTTTTCAGATTAGTAGATGAGTGGCTAAATAAAACAGAACAAAACAAAAAAAACAAAAACAAATGTAAAACAAAGTTTTTTTTTTCTTTTTTAAAAATAGCAGTCCTTATCATTTTCCTATGCAATGGTAATTTCATTTGGGAAGGGGGTACATAGACAGGAAGTGGGTTATAGAATATCACAATGGTGGATGACCTTCAGGAGATGGCATTCAGACTCTCCATGATTAGTGTTGGTTGGGGTGCAGGAAGTTGTTTTGTTATAAGATTTAATGACTCCCTATCTTTCCAAGCTGCTCAGTGTTGCAAGAGCCTTCCTCAATTACTTGAGCTGGGGTCATGGCAGGGGAAGACATTATGGTTTACCTGTGCCCTTTGTACCTTGGCTTTTCTCTATGTTAGTTAGAGGTTTCCTCTGAATCTTCCTTAGGCATTTGAAAATAAGGACAAATTAAAAGCTATCTGGACCTTCTTGTCCCTTGGGTGAATACTTTTGGCTAAATATTCCATAAGGCTATTACGCTAGCTTTCCACTGTGTATACAGCTAATAAGAGCTCCAAACTGTACAGTAATCATGAGGGGTTGTGTTGGAGGAGATGGAAGAGAGGGAAGTAGAGTCAGAGCGGGTCCAGGAGATGTCCAATAAACAAAGTCTCCATTTCATAGTCAACATTGTCTTGCCTTTTGAAATGAGGCCATAATCCTTAAGAAAATCCCTAATGAGAAATCTTTGAAGACTTTCTGCTTTGGCTAATGCATTTCGTATTTCTATTTGTATTTTATATTCAGAGACTTAGACCTACCAGAAGAAACAAACGTTCTAGTTCTTATCTCTCAGAAGATAGAAATGTATTGACATCTAAGCAGGAAGAAGATAGTTGAGACATAAGAAAGTACTTCCTATTGGGTTCATAATAGTGTATCAGTCAGGGTTGGCTGGGTTGTGGTGTAGTGATAAACAACCCTCAGATATTTTTCACCTTTTAGTGTAAACAACCCAGTTGCCCACACAAAATAAATATTTACCTTATTATTATAAAGCTAACATATTTTTAACCAGCAGTCAGATCAGAAAGTAGGGTTAGGCAGCCTCCACCCATCTCTTTATATTCTCTGTCCCTTCTCTCTTCTTCTAAGGTTATTTACCTTCCTCTCTTTTGTAAGTACTAGCCTCCACATCTTAATGGATTAGAACAGTGCGTGTATATTTCTTTCATTATGTATGGATCACCAGAAGTTCTTTGTATCTTGTTGCCATCCTTATTCTGGGACCTAGGCTGACAGAATTTCTGGGACATTTCCAGTTAGCATGGCAGAGGAAATAGTGCATTCTGGGGAAATGCATGCGTTCTGTTTGGTTCACAATTCATTGGTCAGTACTGGTCATAAGGCCACACCAAATACGAGAGGCCAAGCAATGTTATCCTATCGTGGGCCCAGAAGGGGGAGCTGAGGAGGGACTGGGAAGATTTGGCAAACAGAACTGAAGTCTATCACAATTTGAACTGAATTCTGGGTTCAAATGTTAGTTCTATTAGTGGGTAGCGGTGTGCTTCAGACCAATAAGTAAGTTCTGAAATAGTCATCTCATTTATACAATTATAAAAGGAAAACGCACAGGGTCCTTGTAAGATTTTAAATAAATTAATGCTTTAAAGGCTTAGGGCAGTGCCTGGCAGTCATAATATTTACCAAGAGCTTATTATTGTGAAGATTGTTTAAACAATTCATTTTCAGGAAAGACACTCAGGATCGAAAGAGATTCTCTCCAATGCTAAGATGGATGGGGCAGGGCAGGATGACCTTTGTGGTTCCAGCTTCTCTAACCCCGTGTGTAAGCACAAAGTAAAGGAGCTAGGGACCATCTTTTGAAGCATCTTGGGGTCTTTCTGCTTTCCAATTCTTAGTCTATTAACTTGAGGCAGGGTATAGAGGGATGGAAGGAAAGGAAAGAGGAGACACCCCCATTGCTAGATAACTTTGAAGTTACTGTTCTGTTGTTGTTATTACTTCAGGATGTTGATCTTTCCCCTTCTATTGGATGACAAGCAAGTGATTCATGTTCAAGAGGTGGGATCCCATCCCTTGTCTCACTGGCAGGGAAACTGTCAAAAAGCCCATCCCTATAAACACTAACCTGGCACATGAGACTAAGCCTCCATATGGAAAATCAAAGTAAGGGCCCTGGCAGGGAGTTGCAAAGACGGTTTGAATCAGAAGCAGAGACAGCCTCTGGATATCGGGGTGGGTGATTGGGGGCTGTCTGCACCATTGTGCCAAGATGGCTGGGAACTTGGGCCAGTGAGTTTCCATTCTAGGGAGAAGGCAGGGCTTGTCTGTAGTGGAAGCCAGATCATGGCAGGTCTCTGGTTTAAATTCGACTCATCAGAGGGTCCTTGGAGCTAATTGGGAAGGAGCCGGGCTGTGTTTTCTTTCCTGCTTAATAACAAGGGGGAATTGCTTACAGCTCTGGACTTTATTAGGAGAGAATTTGACATTGTTTTGTTAGACAGAGGCTCTGTCCAGGGAGCTAATCTCTCACACCTGTTTGGCTTTGTTAAGGAGCCAAGGGCCCCTGGCCTGTTTGCTATTGGTTATTACAGGGACTGATACAAGGGGGGAAGAAGGGAGGAACCAGAGAAAGGTTGTACATTTCCCTCTTTCCTAACTAAAGATCTAGCGCTAAAGATGACACAAACAGCCAGTGACAGAGTTCAGGAGTATAGTATCTGCGTCTAGATTGGATCCATTCAAAAGCACCAATGCTCTCAATATTTTTTCAACACTTGTTGTCTGCAGGGCACTGTCCTGTGGTCACAGCAAGCAAGCTGGGCAGGGATCCTACTATTTGGGAATTTATGTTAGTCATCCCAAGAAAATACTGGAACATCTCTTATGATTCTAGGAAGTTGAGAACTTTGAGGCAAAGGAGTTCCTCAAGGAACTGCTCCTGGCTCTTTGCCTGGCATTTTCTTTCACTGGAGTGAATTTCAACAGTATAGGCTATTTCACTAGCCAGAGAACCTGGCCCTTTATTCTTCAGGGAAATTTTACCTGAATTAGTGCTCCTAGAATAATAGTCTGTAGAACCTAGAAGAATACAAAGTGAGTATCGTGCACTGGGGGCAAATGGAAAGTCCCTTATTTTGTGGGATGAGCACAGGAGAAACCTGTGGAGGCCAGGTGCACACACTCCCTCTTGTTATATGGGCTGTGGCACAGGAAGAGTCCATCAATGCTGGAGCAAGAAGGCCAGTGAGCAGCAAAAGGGACAGTGACAGCTCTGGGGGACAGACAAGTGTGGCGTCCTGCACAGTGTTCAGTAGCTCTACCTCTGAACTGCAGCTGCAGGATTTGTATCCTAGCCAGGGCCAGCTACATAATTGATGGGGCTCATTGCAAAAGGGGCTGACATGTCATGTGGGCCCAGAGCTCCAACTCATGTAGGACTCATGACCCCCAAGATTGCAACTTCCTTTCTAGGATATGCTCATACTTTTGCTGGGGTGGATGAAAGCCTGCCCCAGTGTCAGGTCTGGCTGCTGTCTTTCCCACCCCAGCAAGCCCAGGATGTGTTCCTGTTCCAGCCCTCTGTGTACTGAGCCTAGGCACCTGGAAAGCACTGATGGCGATGGCAGAATGTGGCCTTTCCTTGTCTCCAGGACCAGGTGCTTCTCTAGATGGCTGGCCACAGTGGCCGCAGGTCGCAGGGGAGGACAGGCAGGCTCAGGGAGATGGGGATGGAGAGCAAGTTGCTGTGAACCCACTCCAGGGAGGCGAGGAGAGAGGGTGAGGCAGGAATGCTCTTGAATAGAGGCTCGCCTGCCTGAGCCCTTCCACGTGCTTCATCTATCTTTTATAAGACACACATTCAGAAAACTCATTTAAGAATTTTAAAACTGGGCGGGTGAGATGGCTCAGCGGCATAAGCGCCTGCCTGGCAAGCGTAAAGTCCTGAGTTCAACTCCCAGTACCCACATACGAAAAAAGGGCCGGTGATATTGCTAAGTGGCATGGGTGCCTGCTGGCGCGTGAGGTCCTGAGGTCGACCCCCGGTTCCCACAAAAAAAAAAAAAAAAAAAGAATTTTAAAACTGTAGGCACTAGGAATTAACTCCCAAGCAAGGGCCCTTACCCGCACACCCCTAGCCTGCCCTGGGCAGTTGCACTAGTTGCTACTTCAGGAAGCCGGTCAGGTCTCAATTTTACTACTTAGAAGCAGCGGAAGCTTGAGAATGATACCTAACCCTTTCATGCATCCATTCTTTTGTCTACAAAGTCATGATGATGAAAGTAACTGTGGTAAAGGGGTGTGGTAGAAAAGTGATAATACATTCAAAGTACACAGAGCATACCTGCCTCTGAAGGAGTACTGTTAATGTAATTATGACTAGAGACCCACCTGCTTGCATTTTTGTAGTATCAGATGCTTACAGCTTTGTTTTTTCACACCCAGTTCTACCAAGAGGCCTCTACTCTTCCATTTTGTTTTCTTGTGACCATTCGCAGGAGATCCCGAAGTAACTATTCAGGCTTCAGGAGGAGACCCACGTTTTAGAATGTGGAATCCTTCTGCCCCCCAGCACACATGATACACACCCATGCACACACAAAACACAAACACTTGATAGTGTGAGTTCTTAAAAAAGGGCTTCAAGGAGACTAAGGTTCTTCAACAGTTCTTAAAGGTGGCAATGGACAGACCCGTGGTAACCAGCCATTCCCTTCCATGATCCCCATTCAACCACAGAAACTTGCCTTTTGCACTTCATTGTATTTTGCTATTTCATAAAGGATTTTGCTTAAGAAATACGAAGGGGTCTGCTATTCTAACAAAACAGCAGCAGCAATGACGAGAAGGATGAGATCCGTAATCGATGGAGAGGGAACCTGGACTCTACCGTGGTTATTTGTCACTGAGTTTGATGGCTGTGAGCAGGAGGCTCTTGAGCATAATGCAGGGCCTGTAAGTGGGCCAATGGATGGGTCCAAACGTGGATTCTGACACTAATGGTCCCTCACCTAAGGAGATGTAGCTGGTAGGATTGGCTGGGGTTGACAACATGACTTTCAGACCTTGAACTGCTTGCTTGCTTACACTCAGAACTAAGAGGGATGGAGCCTTCCAGAAGAGCAGCACCAAGGGGAGTGTTTTGACTCATCCTTGGGAAACCCCAGATCTGTGTTCAGTTCTTACTTTAGCCATCCTCAATTGCACAACCTTGGGGAACCTATGAAAGCTGTTTGAGCCTTCATATGCTCATCCATAAAGTGGGGCCACTCTCTTGTTTGTCTTTCTTACCAGGCCTTAATGAGGCTCACATGATATCCCCTTCATAGAAGGCCTTTGGGGAACCTTGAGCCACTATCCAGATGTAGGGATGATTGAGGCCTGAGCTCTTCTCTCTTGCCCGTTCTTGGATGAGTCTTGTTCTAGGAAGCCCTGATGATATAGCAGGGCATGTTTTTCCACTGCCTTATGTCGCATTATTTTTCTATCCATTGTCTTCTTTCAGTGTTTTGTGATCTGCCTCCATTAAGCCAAAGTTAAATGATGAACTGAACACACGTACATGCATACATGCTTACGTATGCATATCCCACACATCATTAGAATTATGCACTTTCTTTACATGTAGTTACGTTATTGGGCAGTGGTGTGATGGTAAATGTTTAAAATCAGCACTCTGGAGAAAATATATTCATGTATATGTACATAAGTACTTGCATATATGTAACTTTATTATAAATTTTATTGATATAAAGGATATGTAACACCATTTTGCAAATAATTACAAAATACATTATATTGTTTATTGAAATCCCAAAGAGTTAATATCTTCTCACAAAAAATATTTTGTTGATTTTTCCTTCTTAGTAGATGAAAAAATATCATTCATTTTTGTTAAGGAATAAGAAAAATGCTAAAACTTCATTTCTTAATCAGTGATATAGGTGATTTATTCTCTCTATCAGCGAATAGTTTCTGATCACTGGAGGAATATTTCCGCAAATTTTTCAGTATCGTGTTACTCACAACATAAAGAACCTAGACACAACATACTTTTATGTTTAACCTGCATTCTTAATATTTTCTTCATCTCTCTCTTAATCTCTAGATAATTACAAAACTGTGAATCTAGCACAGTTTTGCTTGATTCAAGATTTTTGCAAAAAAATCATTTTTTTTTGCAATTTTGCATTTTCATGGCATTTCTCACAATTTCATGGTGTTCCCACTATTGCATTTTTTATACTAAAATGTGCCATGAACACAGAGTGGGGGACAGACATGTAGTAGTCACACCATACAGTACTTTCACCATAGAAGCACAAAAAAAGTAAATAACCTCAAGAGCATAAATCATAGTAAAACAGTGTAGAAAAATAAGGAAGTGATAAGCTCATTACCTTTGTTTTCAATAAAGTTTATCTAATTGTAAGTGTATAGAATTTAACTTTTAATAATGGTTGTGTTTAACAATTGGCTTGCAAAATGCTTGTAAATTTCACAGTCTGCTCCTCTGAGTGCGTATTACCTTTTTCAGCACACCTATGTGTGTTTGCTTTTCTCTTCCTCGGGATCTGGAATTTTTCAACATTCAAAGAGTTATTGAGTATTATTACATGTGCTAGATACTGAACCTTCAATAAAATTGTCCGTGTCTCATGGAGCTTACAGCCTTGGAAAAAAGTAGAGCTTCAGCTCAGTTTTAAGTGTGTACTTATTTTCTATTTATGATACAGCTAAAGTCTATTGGGTGGTAAATACATATTTGCCCTGCTGTTGTTTCCCAGTTGCCTCTTAAACCTAGCTGTTTGTGTCATTCCATTTCAGTTTTCGGGCTAAAGATTCTTTTTCTTAATGAAGAACTTTGACTAAGACCCATGGGGTTTAGCTAAGGCCGTGAGCTGTTGCCTTGAAGTGGGCTTTTGAAATGTGACTACACCGGCAGGCGTGGCACCTGCTTCAGGTGGGCAGGGTCCAGCAGACTCTAATAATCCCTGCTTCTTTATGGTCAGAACTTATTCCCGAGACTCTGACTATCTTACATGGGCAAGCGCCAATTCTAGATTCCAAGCAAAAGTAAATGCAGGGATGAAATGTCTGAAATGCCCACTCATTTTTTCTTAAGAACAAAACAGAGTTCACGTAGCGAAAGCTTCCTCATTTTGTGAGTTCTCCCCAGATCAGGGACTTTCCAAGCTACAAGTACAACTCTGCTTGTATGAAAAGAGGTAGGACTTGGAGATTATTGATTATTTTGTCTAGATATGGATGCACCTGTGTGTGTGTGTATTGTGTTTGTGCGCCTGCGCTCAAGGACACTCATGTAAGCACAAAGAAACTATCTCTTCCTGTCTTAGCACAGATTGCTCATCAAAAAGGCTTAGCGGTGACTTCTCTGTCATCGTGTGTAATATCTCCTGAAATGACTTGGAAAACTTTAATTATGTTAGTGCCTTGTTTTCAGCTCCTGTTATCTTTTGAACTCCTGGGGGTGGGGAGAGGGGTTACCTGAAAGCCGGAGATTTTTCTAAAGAGCCTTTGTCTTTCAGCCCAGATATTAAGTTGGTGGCGCAACAATCATAGGTACATTTGGTTCACTTTTCTCCACCCCACCCCCAGCCCCTGAGCACCATCCTGGGTCTGAATGTGAGCCTGTGTTCTTGGGGCCTACCATCCTGCACAGGGGACCCGGAGAGAAGGGGCTGCAGGAATGCACCCAGAACAGAGCCAAATTGTTCAAGCTGAGTGAAGAAGAAAGAAAAATCAGGAGGGGGCGGGGAGGGAGAAGAAGAAAAGCTTCCCTTGTCAGGTCAGTTTCTCTGGAGATATTTGGAGGATAACACTGTAATTTTTAGGAGGGGGGGCGCTGGGGAGGGCAATAGTCAGAGAGCTGAGTTTTATCGACACAGTGGCCCAAACAGAAAGGTGACATTTGAGAGAACAATTGCTAGGTTGTTTGGCCTCATTTGCTGCTATGAATGAGGCTTAAGAAAAGGTGTCTTTGGATTGCTACTAATAGTCATCTTCATCATTCCTGCTCTCTCTCTTTCTCAGTTCCCTTATGAAATAAGGGCACACAGGTAATAAACAAAGCACTATAAAAGATCAGATTGAGGTATTCTGTGGGCTCATTCAATGTCTGGAGGAAGCATTCAGTGCTCCACCGCTGGTCCTTTCTGCCTCCAAAGCTGCTCAGACCTGGAGAAATAGTGGTAGGATTAGAGAAGACCCCTCTTTCCACTTCTACAACCTTGCCGAATTTAAAAGAACCACATTCCTGATGGGCCAGGCCACACCTGATGGCCAAAGGGCAGAGGAAAAGATGGCAGGGTAGAGAGCCTTGGATTTCTCACATGGATTGTGGATCTTTACCTGACTTTCCTTGTCAAGCCTCATGCCAGACACAGGTGAGTAGCTGCGCAGGTATAGAGGCTGTGACTTCACCCCAGCTCTGATAGAAGATTCGGTTGTGATCCTTAGTGCTTCTCTTTTTGTCTTGGTTCAGACAGTTGGGGTTACATACAATCTCCCAGCAGAGTGTAGTCCAGCTGCCTGCTCCGTGAGAAGCAGGCTGATCTCCGTAAAGGAATTATATTGATGTGTAGGAATGAGGGGCAATGGAGGGTTAGGTGGGCTCATTTGATTTGGGGGAGGTAATCACTAACAGGTGGATGGAGAGAAGTGTGTATGATTCTTTTCCCAATAGACAAGCTTTCTTGCCATGAATCTTGTTCCTGGCTGGACCTCTGTATTCTGCCTTTGTCTGTAATTCTCCTTTGCTTTTAATCTGTAACTCCTCCTTGATGTCAATCTGCACAATTTCCCATAAGCACACAAGGGAACTGGTGGAGAATGTGAAGTGCCCTAGCTGCTTGCAAAGACAAGAAAGTTAAGCCAGCACATAGCAGGCATCAGCTATGAATCTGGTTTCTTACAGTGTGTTGGTAGCAATTGCCCTTATCTAGAAAGTTCATCTGTGTTTGGGTGTGATGAGCAGGGCTTCCATGGGCTGGGCCTCCAAAGAACAAAAAGGGGGACCCCAGAGTTTTAGGTTGTTCATCATAGCCTCATTATTCTTCTTTGCTCCTCATTCTCCTTTTCCTGGATCACAGTCATCGTTACTGGAAATGTCATGTAGAAATAGACCTGAATTAAGGAAGCCCGGTTTCATAGAGAGGAATACGGAGCTTATATTGCTTTGTGCCTGGGCTTCTGTTTGGGCAGAATTGTCCAACTAAATGCAATAGGCATACTTCACAGATTTGTCTGATAAAACTTTGACAATGCCTGTCTTGCTTATGGGCAGTATAATTATACCCCATAATTAGTTCTAGCTGTTCAGAGGAAAAATGGTTTTAGCAGCTATATATTTGCATCAATGTTTTGGCCAATCACCCTTAAAAAGAGCCTCTATCTATATTTTTTATGAAACTAAGTTCGTTTAAATCTCCACTATCCATTTAGCCTTAGAATTTTCATTACTTTCTAAATGCCATTTATTAGCATGAACTTTGTGAGTAGAGAAACTGAGACGTCAGGGATTTTGCTTATGTCCAGTTGTTACAAATAAAGTGTTTCTGGCATTTAACTTAAACCTTGGACTTTCCAGATGAGAAACAGATGTGTGTGTATGTGTGTGTTTGTGTTGTGTATTGTGTGTTGTGTAGTGTATCTGAATATGCAATATGATGAATGCTGTATATAAATGCAGTGGAAAATGGCTTGTTCTTTCAGGTGTGCATATGAGCATAAAATATTCATCTTGGTGAATACTGAGTCACTGTCACTTGGTGATGTAGACTCAGGCTCTAGGTCCTTCAGCAGAGACCTTTCTGACAGCCATCTGTGTGAGAAATGAGGCTAAATCCTGCAACATAGCATTAATTTGTAGGAACGGGGTTATGTTTAATACTTCATAAATGTATTGCATAGACATGTACAAAGCTTACCTAATCCAAGTCTTCTAAATAATGGACAATAAATGCTTGAAAGCTTCCTCAATTTTCCATCGCATAGAAAATTGCCTCTTTATTTGTTCAGCCTTGAAGATTTTTTTTTTCCTCTGCCTGTATTTTCTAAGTAGCACGGTGTTCTTTAAAAATAATAGGGGTTCTCATATGGTTACCTAAGAGAAACTTAACGTGCTATGAACATAGTAGGGATTCAGAAATTGTTGGAATATTGAGGGAATTATTGAATAATTTCTTGGATTGTAGGTATTGATTTCTGGTAATGTGTACCTCTCTATTTACACACATATCCGCTGTTTTGAGTGGAGTGCTCCGTTTTTAACTCAATTGACAAATTCTCAGTGTCTCATTCACTATATCAGACTTATATTGGATCAGTCAACTGACTGCTTTGGTATTATGTGAATATGTCAAAACCTTTGCATCGTTCAACTCTCTTTTGGATATGTCCCATGATCATCTATTGTGACCTATTGTTTTAATATACACGACATAGTCTGATATAAGATTCCATTATCCCCGAGGCTGCAGGTGACACGTGCATGCATATGTACATACACACCCGGTCCTGGAACAGAGTTTAATTTCATTTTTCTTAACTGCCGATGGGAGGTTCAGAATGGCCAGTGAGCTAGTCGGAGCACGGGAGTCAAAAAATTATTATTCCCATAAGGTGAAAGAGGAGAAAGCATCTGATGACCCTCGAGTTTTACGCTGCACACTGCCCACTAGTCGGTCTGTGGCTGTGTACTAAGAAGCAGTTTTCCCAGACATTGCTGGGTGAAGTGGTTGCCGATGATGTCTGGTCCTGGACACACTTATGGGAGTATGGAGACCCAAGGCTCAGACACATGCATTTTTCATGGTTGCTGTCTCTGATTTGTAGCCTTGTGGGTCAGAGCAGGGTTAACTGCTGGCTCCCCAGCCTTCAAGAACAGCATGGCAAAATTCGGGAGAATGTACAGTCTTGTATTTGGGGCTTTTAGAGACTCTGCAGTGACTTGGTGCTTGGGAGGATTTGAGAGCAGATTGGCTTGTCATCACTGCTGTTGGCTAATAATTGTACTAATCTTTTTGAGGGGGGTTTTGTGTGTGCATTTTCTCCTTCCCTCAATCCCCAAACCAGCAAACAATAGGGGAATTGTGTGACTGCACTGTTCCTGAGACTGTCCCAGGGACTGCCACGGGATGGATAAGTTCTTCAGTGGATGACCCACTGGGCATTAGCCTAAGGCCATCATTAAGATCCCAGAGAACTCTGCACTGTAGCTTTGGCAAAATGATAGGAAAATATCTCACTAGCTATGCCATTTAAATAGCAGCTGTCCTTGGGCTATCAGATCCAGCGACCTTTGGAGGGCCTCAGAAGCAAGTCCAATGCTTGCTTGAAGAGAAAGAGATGTGTGTGTGTGTGCACACGTGCGTGTGTGTGCATGCATGACAGCTTGTGGATGTGTGCGTGCCTACACATGTGGGCACTGTGTTCTATCCATTTTTTCTCTAGTCTATAATCCACCCAGTAAAACAATTCTGCTTTCTTGAGAATGGAAGGTGTTAAACTAAAATTTGGAGTAGAAATGGTCATGAGCGATGTCTCTGCAGAAGAAACATGTGTATAGGTAAAACATATTTATCTTGAATATTAAGGTCAAGTTGTCAGCCTTAGTACAAGGAAGAATTATAAAATCTGCAAGATTAGTCCATGATAAGGATATACAATTGGCCTGCTCTATCCATAGTTCTTCATTCAATGATTTAATGAACCGTGGATGAAAAATATTTGAAAAAACACTTGCATGTGTACTGAACCTATACAGATATTTTTCTTTGAGTAACCCCTGAACAATAGAGTACAACAACTACTTATGCAGCATTTGCACTGTAAAGGTATTACAAGTAAAGCAGGGATGATTTGAAGTGGAGGGAGGAGGACATGTATTGGCTATATGCAAACACTATGGCATTTTATATATGGGACTTGAATATCCACAGATATTGGTGTCTACTGGGGGTCCTCAGGTACCAAGGGAAGCCTGTAACCTCTAATGTTCAAAGTGTTACTTAAGTTATAATGAGAACGCACCCTCCAATTTAGAGAGTAAGTGCTCAGTAAATATGAGTGCCTAAAAGTTTAAGAGCTCTAAGATCTCAAGGGCAGGAAAACATCACAGTGTCTGTCACAGTCTGCTAATTTCCTACACTTTCTTGGAGATGGGGTATATAATCATTTTAAGCACCCTGAGCCCTCTATCTCCTTTTAGTGGGTTTCCATGAGTTAGCTGTTCAAGTGTTAGGCATGGAGACAGCTAGTCTTCGGAATGTGTCACTGGCAAAGGTGCTTTGCCTCTCTTCCCCTAGTGCCCTAAGTCCCATCTTTCTCTGTCTGCTTCCTGCTAAGCAGCTGCTGGATTCAGCCGCAGGGAGGTTGGTGTGGCTGACCCACAGAGCACAGTCAGTGTCATTTGGCAGGAGATAGCATGCTGGCTGGCACAGAAGGCCAGTGAAAGCAGGAGGGGTGCGGATGTTCCACGGGGGGGCGGGTGGAGGATGGGGAGGGTGGGAAGTCAGACTCTGGGTGGCTGAAGCCCTTGGGGAGCTGCTGGATCTGAATTAGAATGAGATCCCGACAAAGACACAGTGGTTGCTCCATCTCGGTCCCCAGGAGTTCTCCAGCCTGCACTTTCCAGCTCCTCATGCACATTTCCAAATTACAAAAATAAAATAAAAATAAGTGTGGAAAAATACAGTACCAGTGACAGCACCTTCCCAGTTTCCAACAGTTCTGTTTTGACATCACCATCAGCCAAACTAGAGCCCCTGAGTAGCTGGTTTAATTTGTCACCTTGAATTATTAACTGTTCCCCCCCCCCCCCGCCTGTCTCAGTGGGTGTCCTTCTGGCTCGCACCCTGGGGAGGACTCAGTGACCTGCTAATCCTGTGCTCTTTCCCGGGCTCAGGGCTCTGTCTGAAGACCTTGGTTTCCTTCCAGGAGACGAATCTGAATTCACTTCACGGTCACCTCCCAATGGACTTTGCCAAGGAGTGGTTGAAGCAGGAGGGTAGTAGCTAAGGGCAGGAGGACAGGAAAGATTGAGTCCAGCAACAGCTCTTGAGTGTTGCTGGGTATCCTTTAGGAGTCCAACAGCTCAGTCTGTTTCTCTTGGTTAGGGGCCAAAATCCAGAGGGAGGCTTATTCTAGAACTGAGGTGATATAGAAGACAGCCTAGTGGGAGGCAGAGAGAGCTGTAATCCTACTGTATATTTTATGCCAACAAAGTTAGTCTTTTGAGGCATCCTGTCTCCTCTTTTGGGCATTCTGCCTCTCCTCTTCCCATCATACCTCAGGTACTACACATCTGCCTTTTGTCCCTGGGTGTTTAGAATCTTCTTGGGCAGTACCATATGTTCAGAATGTCACCCGGTGCTCTCTTTCCCCTCCAAACTTACATATCTCCAATACCATTCTCCTTGGAGCCTTTGTGCTTTTAGGGCATCCACCTGATGAGTAGAAGCAAAAGCTCAAGTTAATGAATTCTTTGGGGGAGCTACAGGTTCATTGTATTATTTCTGGAGCTGGGGGACGGAGCAGAGGGGAATGGAAGGGGAAGTAAAAGGATCAAGATGCAATATGTGTATGTATTGATTCTCCACGATGAACATATGTATTATAAACACATACTAATAAAATTTAAAGTGAACATTTCGAAACTATGGATCTTTTGGGAAAAAAACTTCACTTGGATTAAAAATCTGTTTTATTTCTGTAAAATGTAAATAAATTATCTTACATATGAAGAGGTAGTATATCTGCGTAAAAGTGCATATAGTAGTTGGGTGTGGTGGTGCACAGCTAGAGTTCCAGCGCTCTGGGAAGCTAAGGCAGCCTGAACAACTTAGTGACTTAGTGAGATCCTGTCTCAAAAAAAGGGGGGGGTTAGGAATGTAGCTCAGTACAAAGGTCCTTGGTTCAATCCCAAACATCATCAAAGAAAGAGAGAAAGAAGGGGGGGACAGAGAGAGAGAGAGAGAGAGAGAGAGACACACACACACACAGAGACAGAGAGACAGAGAGAGACAGAGGAGATGAACCTCATTCTCCTGCAATTTAGTTCTTCGGCGGCTTAGGCTCTTCTCTAGGGGTAACTGAAATGACTAGTGTGTTTCTTTTTCTCCCAGAGACTTTTTATGTACATGTAAGCAATCATATAATTTCTACCTCTTTTTAATTTTTAATAGGTGATTTCTTTTAGAATACATTAGTTCTGTATTTAAAGAAAAATTGCAAAGATGTTGCAGAATCCCTATACCCCAGAATCCAGCTTCTCTCTTTGTTAGCATCTTATACTTTTATGGTACGCGTGTCACCTTTAGGGAGCCAACTAATGTTGATTGGTTCACTACAATGAGCAAAGCAATTACACAATTTCACAGCTTACCAAATTTATTAGTTTGACTTCAGGTCTCTTTTCCACTCTGGAATCCCAACCAAGATATCACCTTAAATTTGGTTTTCATGTGCCCTGGCCTGTAACAGCTTTTTTTTTTTTTTTTTTTTATGTGGGTACTGGGGGTCAAACTCAGGACCTCGCACCTGCCAGGTAGGTGCTTACACCGCTGAGCTATCTCGCTGGCCCCTGTAACAGCTTTTCAGGCTTTTTTTTTTTTTTTTTTGTGGGTACTGGGGGATCGATCTCAGGACCTCGCGCGCCAGCAGGCGCCCGTGCCGCTGAGCGATATCACCGGCCCTTTTTCCATATGTGGGTTCCGGGAGTCGAACTTGGGCCCTCGCGCTTGCCGGGCAGGTGCTTAAGCTGCTGAGCCATCTCACTGGCCCTCAGGCTTTGTTTTTGATGACCTTGACAGTTTTGAGCAGAGCTGGTCAAATATTTTGTATGCTGTTCCTCAGTTTGAGTTTGAAGTCTTTCTCCTGGTTAGATGAGGGTTGTGGGTTTTGAGAGGGTAATCTCAGAGGTGAAGTGTGTCATGATGTCGAGATTACATTCATGATGGTCACCTTGGTCACCTGGCCAAGGTGATCTGACAATTTCTCCACTGTGCACTTATTTCTCCCTTCCATACTGTAGTGTTTGGAAGAAAGTTACTAAATGCAGCACAGTGCGTGGGGAGTTATGTTCCGCTCCTTTACTTTTCAAAGCCTTTGCCTTTATAAAAAACAACCTATTTCAGAGATTGTTCCATGTCATCTGCAAACCACGATATCTACATATTGAGAGATTATTTCAATGTCAAGAACTTTGACCTTCTTCATTAATTTGCATTTATTATCTGGCTGTACTAATATCATAACTAAATTTCTTCGTGATGGACACTTAGATTGCTCCAATGTTTGGCCTTGCAAACAATGTTGAAGTAAACAACCTGGTACACATCCAAGTATATCTACAGGATAGATTCCTGAATACTGAGTTTTTACCTGAAGAGAATGTTATTTGTAATTTCATGAGATATTGCCATATTGCCTTCCACAGACAGTGAGCCAATTTATACTCCCCCACCTGTGTGTAATAAGAACAATTCTGTTGGTGGAATTTCAGGTTGGTAACGGAAACTTTTTTTTTTTTTTTTTTTTTTCCTATTTTCTTTTTTGGTACTGGGAACCGAACTCAGGGCCTTGCGCTTGCTAGGTGGGCACTGCATTGCTGAGATACGTCCCCGGCTCAGGAAATGTTTTAAATTGGGAGAACATTCATTGTTTTTGTAGATCTCTTTAAATCACAATACAATAGGAACAGCTATATAAAACCCAATTATTCAGGTGGAATCTGGCCCTTGAGCTCATCTAACGAAGTCTAGAGCCCAGCTTCATGCTGAATATTTCACGCTTACTTTCTTCATTCAACTTCTGCATATGCCCATCCCCTGACATGCTTTTGAAACCTTCCTTTCTTTGCACGGAACATTATTCTTTCAAGTATCTTACCTTCTTCACAACTATCACGTATGTATGGAACATTCTTATCTTGGCTAGGACTGTGTAGCTTGCACTTCGCCATTTTAGCACAAATGCTCTCCATCCACTTTGTGTCAATTTGCACCTTTATATTTCTACACTCAGTGTCTTAAGTCATTGCTATGTTGAAGACTGATTTTGCCTCCCAAGTGTATGGTGAATATACTCAGCTAAGGGACTATATCTTCTGGTTTTCGCACCATCCCAAAGGCTCCTGAGCCCGAGTAAAGTGAGTACATGCTATTGTGGAGGTATTGAATGCCCTTCTCCTCTCTTCCCCATTCATCACCTGCTGCAAGAAAGAGTTGCCTGGGAGGAAACCATTGCTGGGGAGACATCTGCATATCTCTGGTTTCTTGTTGCTCACATTGCTTTCCTCAGAATAACATGGCAGACACCTATTTTCTTTGTGGCTAAGTGATAATGTCTCAGGGTAGTGAGAAATAGCCATAAATGTCACTGGAAAGATCTGACAGATCTTTTACAAAAGGACAGAGAACCAAGAGATGGAGGGAGGGATGAGGGAGGAGAGGGGGAGGGGATGAAAAAAAGAATTTAGACGTGTTCTCTACATGTATCAACTCCCCACGATGAATGTGATCATTAGCTACCAAACATGAAGTAATAAAAGCTTAAAAAAAGAAATGATCTGGAACTGTTCCAAATCATAGCAGAATAATTGCAGGTCATAAAAGACATTGTGGATAGAGGGGACCATGGATTCTCTGATGTTTGAACTTGGATGCCATGAATTTATTTAGAGCAGTGGGACAGCTGGGCTGGATCTTCTTCCTTTTTTTCCACAGTACTGGGAATTTAACCCAGGGCCTTTGCACTGAGCTACTTCCCCAACTCCCTCCCCCAACTTTAAAATTTAGAGAAAGGGTCAGACTAAATTATTGCATTGCCCAGGTTGGGCTCAAACTTTCGATTCACCTGCCTCAGCCTCCCAATCCTCCTGGGATTGCAGGTATGTATCATCATGCCTGGCTGCATTTCGTTCTTCTGCTATTATACTAGATGTTTTAGTCTGTTTGGGCAGGTATAACAAAATACCATAAACTGGGTATCCTGTAGAGAACAGAAATTGAGTTCTCACAGTTCTAGTGTCTGGAGACTCTAGACTTAAGAGCCAGTCGCTGGTATATTCGATGTCTGATTCATAGATGGTGCCTTCTGTCTGTGTTCTCACATGGTAGGAGGGTGAGGGGTCTCTTGAGCCACTTCTACAAGGGCACAAATCCCATTAATGACAGCTCCATTCTCTGCCCTAATCACTTCCCAAAGGCCTCACCTTTTAAATCGTCACCTTGAGGGTCGCACATTCAGACCATAGCATCAGGGTCTTTTTGGTGCCAATTCAACTTCTGGTAGAACTCTTTGTGCCAGCCTCCTACTCCTTCCTCAGACCACGTGTGCCAGGGGCCAGCCCTGGCATCCTGCACTTGGGAGCAGACTTTTTTCTTTGTCTAGTGAAACATCTCCAGTTGCTTTTCCCCTTTTTAATCTTTTTGGTAGCCTCCATTTCTGTGCATATGCTTTTATTTCATTTAGTTCTCATCCATACAAATTATTTAAATTATGGGGCTTTAGAATTGGAAGGAATCTTGGGAGGAACCCTAAGGAAACGTGTCTCTTGAGGTCACAAAACTCGGTGTAGAAGCCCAGGGTCAGCTCAGACAGTCTCACACCCATGAGTTAGTTTCTCTCTTTCATTCTCTTATTTATCAATAATTCAGTAATGATAGCAACAACAATAAAAAACAATAGCTAACATTTATGGAGTACTTTCCATGAGCGTACTATACAGTAAATGACTTATTTAATGTAGTGGTTCCTTATCACAACTTTCTATGTCAGGCAACTATCATTTTCCCTATCTGGAAGATGATACTACTGAGGAGACAGCGATGACACTGCTTGCCTGAGAGCCCACATGTAATGACAGGTGGAGCTAGGAAAGAGACTGAGGTGTGCACACACTCATCCTGGCTCCTGTGCCCTCCCTGGATACATTACAGAGCAAAGTAGTGCACGGGGTGTAGACAGCTAGGGAGAGACAGGCTTGGCCTTTAAGTTTTCATTGTAGTGGAGTGAGCGAGGTGTGGGGACAGCATTGTCAGTAAAATACAGAACACTCAGTAATGCTTGAACTATAGATAATCTCTGAATATGTTTTTTTAGTATAAATATGTAGCAAATATTGCATGGAATATACTTACGCCGACACTTCTTCCTGTTTTTCTTTTGTGTTCTAAACTCCAATTTGAATGTTAAATTTCTGATTTAGGAAACTTTTTTTGGTAAAGTGTAAGACTGTCCAAATATTGCATGGAGCATACTCATCCTCAGAAATGTATTTAACACCACACAGGACAAACTTATCCTGAAAACCACATTTCAGTATTGACATCAAACTCAGATTTCAGTGGTACCCTGCATGGTGACTTGCTGAATCAGGCATCTTTCCATGGGATCACTTAGAACATCTTGAAAAGCTGATACATGGTATGCTCATTTTTGCCTAGCTTTGAAGGTCTCTCTTCCTCTTTCTTCCCTTGTCCTGTGCCGTTCTTGACCGTGTGCAGTCTATCCAGAAGGCACAGCCAGCCACACACAGCCAGTAGCATCTTTCAGAGCCATATCCCGGGCCTCTCAGAGCAGCAATGTAGAGATGTTTTCTTTCTGCCCGGCACTCAGCCCTGGGTGCGCCTTGTCAGTCCTGAGGCCTCCTCTCCCCTTCAGGAACACCGTACTCCTGGTGCTCCCATTTGCTCTGCTCAACCCTCCACCCCACCCCAGACATACACATTGCCAGCGTCCCCACCCTGTCCAGTGGCGCGTGCTGGTCTGCATCAAGTCGCTCGATTAAGCGGACTTTACTGAAGTCTGCGACTCCAGGAGGAGAAGGAGGCAGTGGAGAGCTGGACTCCCTCTTTGTCCTCTGTCTGAGATGGGTTTTCAGGGAATAGGGGTAAACCGTTAGGGTGGGGTGCCCGGCACATACTAGCTGCAGTCAGAGCCTGTGTACTCTGGGGACCGGGGGCGTTCTGCTGACTATTTTAAGGCCAGACTGGTGAATGTTGGGTTCCCCTTCGTTTACCTAGGCTTTCAATATTTTCCCTGGCACACGCTGAGGTGGTCACAGAATGTGGGAAACCAAGCAAGGGAAAAAATTAATGCTGCGGGATGACGCCCCTAGTAGTTGCTGCGAAATTCCATGGAAAAGCCGGGGGCTCTCGCTATCTGTGTCTCCGGGTGTCTCCTGAAGCTCTGAGCTGTGTTGGCACCTGCTCAACACCAGAGATGGTGGAAAAAGAAACCTGTCTGCAAGCTCGGTCCTGGGCCTGCCTGCTTGCCTGGCTCCACCCCTTCCCTGGGCAGTGGTTTTGCCCACTGTGAATGCCTCTTTATCGTCAGTGAGTGATACTGACTTCTCAAAAATACTGTGGAGGCCTTGTGTCCCACATGCCTGTGGCCTGACAGTTCTGCTTCCCTCTCAAGGGTGTTGGCTTAAAAAGTCATACAGGATCTTGGGGGAAAATATCTCCACGTGGCAGCGTGGGAGGCTGGCTCCAATCACCTTCTGATTTTCAGTCCACTGGCCACAGTTACCAAGTGGCCAGTTATTATAAGGGAGAGAGGTGACTTCAGTACTGAAAATTATGCAGCAGGCAAATCCACAGGGAACTTTCCCTGTGTCATCTGGACTTACATGGTGGAGATTTAGCTGTTCACCTTCCATGATTGGCTTTGCAAGAAAGTACCCCATTGACCACCTGCAGACTTGGCCCTTTTAGTTAGCCTGGATCCATTACAGCCTTTGGTGAAAGTGAATCTTCACGTGGCGCTGATGTTGGATATGTGGTTGGGTGTTGGTCTTTCCCATGGACAAAGCATTTACTAAGTGCTTACTGTGTGCCAGATACTGGGACAATCACTTTGCATATATTATGACATTCACCCTTCACAACTCCACGTGGTTGGGACCACTGGACTTGCCCTACAGATGACCGACAAGGTAGTTTGACTTGCGCCACACAAGGTCAGCTTGGAATACCTCATGGACTGTATATTCCTTTACACTGAGTCTCTAAAGGAGGAGAAATTTTCTCTTAAACACTGATTTACTCATCTTTTTGTAGTTTCCTTTTCTCTAGAAAGATAAGTCATGGGTCCAGTGAAATGGCTCAGCGGCATAAGCGCCTGCCTGGCAAGCGCGAGGGCCCAAGTTCGGCTCCTGGAACCCACATATGAAAAAAGGGCCGGTGATATTGCTCAGCGGAACGGGTGCCTGCTGGCGCACGAGGTCCTGAGGTCGACCCCCCCGGTACCCACAAAAAAAAAAAAAAGAAAAATAAGTCATATCAAGTATAGAACAGCACTTGAAGACTTTTCAGTCCTCTATGTGTAGACAGTTCTGTTCAGATACAAGTGCTTGCAGGACTCTTTGGTCACATGAAGAGGTACATGCCTCACCCAATGTGGTTGTTTTTCTGTCACACCTGGATGGGGTTGGTTGACTGAGGATCACCTTCAGAGGACAGAGGCAGGTAAATGTCATCTCTAGGGACTCACCCTGGGAATCAAAATGTCACAGACAAATTACCTGGGGCCATTAAGAGTAGGCCCAAGGGTCCCTGAGATGTTCCCTGTGAACTTTCGTGGCTTTGAGTATGCCAGTGTGCACACACTAAGTGTGGCCAACACCCTACTGGCCAAGAGCACTGGACAAGCACTCCAAGATCCTGGCATTGGGCTAAATCTAGGGATGGTGGCAGTGAGCTTTAGCTGACCTGCTCACTGATTATGCACTCCCCATTGTGACGCCAGTCCCCGCTTTGCTTTTCTCTGCCCTCAGTGGGTGTTATCTTCCCTCACTGTGGTAATTGCTAGCAGGTCTTCATTTTTGATGTCCCAAAAGCACCCATAAATGTAAAAAAATCCATAGTCATTGGCCTATGGCCACTTGCATTACTAATACAAGCTATGATTTGGGATTGAGTTCTGGATAGCCCAGAAGACTACAACCTCTTCATACCATGCAGATCTTCCCACTACCTGGGAATTGAGCAAAATACAAATATCTAGAAAAAGTATGTTATATTCTTGTTCTTACTTCAGAAGACACAAACCCAACAACACAGAAAGTAAGGAGAGGAGACCTGCCTACCACTCTTCATCACATGCTTTCCCAGGCTTCGAAGAATAATATCTGACCTTGCACATATATGGGGGGCAAGTTTACGTGTACTGCTTAATTTTTCTCCAAACTCTGATTGCTTTTTATATTGCATAGCAAAGGACATTTACTTTCTAATACTTCTGAAGTATCTATTATAGGCAAAATCCAATGCTTGGGTTGACATGGTTAAGTCAAGGTCAAGGATATGATTGAGGTCAAGCACACCAGGAGGCTCCATGAACAGGTCTGGAACAGCCAACAATTCCAAGCAACAGACAGACTGGGTGTCTGTCACCAACCATGTGTTTTGACAAAATATGCAGGTCAACTAAAGCTCAAGGAGATGAATTAGAAAAGTACATTCAGTTGTTCATTCTGATACTCATTTGGCCATGACTGTTGGATGGTTTCTAATGTCCAAGCTGCTGCATTAAGCACTAAGAGGAAAGCAGAATGGAAGAAGATAGGAGTCTTGCCCTCCAATATGCTTATTATTAGGTAATTAGGAGAGATTATAAGTAGGTCTTGCTTATATTTTTATCATATGTCATAAGCAGGGAGCAGGAAATTTATGATTTTTTAAATTTTATGGAAAAAAACCAAGATTTCATAACAAAATAATAGGAGAATAACAATAGTTAATACACTGTGTACTGTTTTCTTCAGATATACTTGTCAAATTCAAACAGATGTTGTTCTTTCATAAATATCCTTACATTGAAAAACTATAAAAATTTAAGAGGGAAAACATCTTGACATTAAAGTGAATCATTTATTTATTTATTCATTCATTTTTTCCTTTTATGTGGGTACTGGGAACCGAACTCAGGACCTCTCGCTTGCCAGGCAGGCGCTTATGCCACTGAGCTATCTCACTGGCCCTAAAGTGAATTATTTTTAAAGCATTTCTCTGCAGGAGGCTTTCAGTTGACAAGGTGGGGGTGACAAGGGCCTGTTCTGAGGGAGTGTTACCAGTGAAACCCTCAGAGATGGGTTGGATTTGGAGAAGCGTTTGTAGAACTTGAAGGTCAGAGGCTTTTGGGAAAGAGGAGGGCTGAGCAGAGTAGAGAAGGGACCCAGAAGGTTGGCACAATTGTGGAAATAGGGAGTAGAAAAAGATTCTTGTAGCATAATGTTCTCCAATCCCATCCTTGTCACAAATGACAAACCTTCTTTCTTTTTTTCAGGGTAAACAATATTCCACTGAGGGTATATCATATTTTCTTTATCCATTCATTTGTTGATGGGTGCTTTGGTTGATTCTGTAACTTAGCTATGGGGAAATACAGAGATGATGGTAAAGTGTACAAAGCCTCAGGTATTTTTTTTTTTTTTTTGTACTTTCAGACATGCTGCATGGTGTGCTGAATACAGTAAAGAACACTGGGTATTTCAGAATCACTAAGAATGAATGCAAAATGTCCTTATCACAAAAATAAGTACCTGAGTTACTAAAATGTCAATTGGCTCAGTCACATTGTATTCATAAGTCAGGAGCATCATTATATCCTATTATACATGTAACTATAAGTTGTCAATTTATAATTAAAGAATAAAAATTAAACAAAAGATTCTCAACGTGAAGGGAAGAGCAAAACCTGGAAGTAAGGAAAGGGAGGAATGGGGCAAGGAACACATACAGTGCTAAGAGAGCTGGCTAAGGAATGATTTCTTTTTTATTTTTTATAGAAAACCTAGGCTTATTTGTTAAGCTTTTACAAAGACAAAACAATGATCATCAGGAGTACTTTAAGGACCTCATCTCAGTCCACTTGTTTTGTTATAGAAAACTAACCTACGAAGGTAGAAATTAAAGGATACAACCTAAGAGGCTATAACAAAGCAGACTGGAAAAAAAGGGTGGAAGGGGCAGAAGCTACCCAGAAGTACTTATATCAGTGGTAGGATTTGCAATTAGGCTGTTTCCCAAGAGACCACCTAGAGAGGTCTGAATTAACCTGGGCCCCAAATTAGTGAGACTCTTGCCCCTGTGGAGAATGACAGAGAATGATCCTTCCAAGATCACTGCCTTTTCTTTTAGGGATAAGGATACCTCTAGGCCCCAAAGAACTGCACCCCCCGCAAAAAAAATCTTAACTTCAGCCTGTTTCCTGCCCAGTTCCTGCGCATTTTTACCACACCAGCCTGCTACTGTACAGACAATGCATACAGCAAAGGCAATAATTACAGGCCAAGTCAGCAGGTACCTAGACACAGTTTTAGGGTAAATGATAAACTACAAAT
This sequence comes from Erethizon dorsatum, assembly GCA_028451465.1. Classification (NCBI taxonomy): domain Eukaryota; kingdom Metazoa; phylum Chordata; class Mammalia; order Rodentia; family Erethizontidae; genus Erethizon; species Erethizon dorsatum. Next base: position 10,824,180 of record CM051826.1, read on the forward strand.
ACCCCCTTGGTTAAGCTGATTCACCCTTGTTAATAAAGGTCATATTTCCTTCTGCTGGTGACAACTTGCTGTCTCAGGAAGAACTGGTTCAAATGTGTTTTGCAGAAGGAAAAAAGACTTTTATCAACCTCTCTTCACAGGGAAGAGGCACCAATTTCTGTCCTACAGTATGAGCACAATCTTCAAGCAACAAAAATCATTTTCAGTAATCAACAGGTGCACCCTCAAACTGCCCCGCCACTGTTGGTGTGCTGTCTGTATCCATGCCATCCTCACGATCTCTTGTTGAATCTTCTGTCTGTATCCCAGCCATGTTATACTTGCTGCTCACGGATTGGGAAAGCATTCCTCCTAATCTCCCCCATGTGGCTTGCCCTTCTGCTGTTAAACGCGATAACCCTTCTTCACAGGTGTAAAATGTGGGGCTCTCCCCCTGTCCTTGTCCACGTGCTTCCACGTCATGCTTCTCCCCATCATCATTCTTGGAGTCTTCATCCTCGGGATCTGGGGGCCAGGCTCACCATTCACACACTGCGGTGGACACCTCCTCCAATGCTGATTTATCACCAGGCACAAGTCTCAATTCAGTAATAGGTTCAACATCGTCGTCACTGTCTTCACCTTCTTCATCAGCAAGAGATTCTTTTCTTTCTTCTCCAAATTTAGTGTTCACCATAACGTACAAATGCTTTCATGGATAGGCATTTGGGTCCCTGGACACAGCATATAAACTAATGGTGGGTATTCCAGTAAGAATCCTAATCAGAACCATCTAACCAAGACAGTTGGCTCTCAGTGATGTAAAGGATGTAAGGGGCGCCAGCGCCCAGGCCTTTCCCATTCAGCACAGCCTTGGTATCTGCCTGCTGGTGCCAGAGCCCAGAGGTGGGAAACTTTTGAGGAAGCTCATTGCAGCTGGAAGCATCAAAACACAGGTTCGGAAGGAGCTGGCCCACACCAAATCCTTCCTTTTTAATCAAAACAAATTTTCACAGAGGTAAACCCTGTGCAAGAAACAAAATCAAAATGTCTGCGAGGGGATATTGTGAAAAGTTGGCTCTTTCCTGTCCTACTCTCTACGCTACAGACATCAGGAGAGGGTGCTTTTGGGTGTCTTTCCACAGAATATCTGCATTTACCACCCAGAAAGAAATAGAGAGAGAGAAAGAGAGACAGAGAGAGACAGAGACAGAGATAGAGAGATGGAGACAGGGGAGATAGGAGACAGGAGAGAGAGAGAGACAGAGAAGGATGGATGATTATATACACTGACTTTTTAACCTCAGATACAGCTTGGAGGCCTTTTTATATCACTACATGTAGGACTTGTACTTCTACATCAATACAAGCTCATTTTTGTACCAATTCACAGAAGGCTGTCATTTTACATCTCCATAATATTCTATCTTACGGCAACTGCATCACTTCCATTCCCCATCGATGGATATTTAGGGACCCCCAACAATCTTCTGTTAAAAACAATGTTGTTATAGAATATTTTTGTATGTCTCCAAGTGTATTTTCAAAATAAATTCCTAGAAGTGGAACTGAGTCAAGGAGGATGTGCACTTGAATTCGAATAGATGTTTAGCCTGATGTCAAATTTGCCATGATCAATATTTTTTAGAACTTATGTCTACTGATCTTTGTTTCAGATGCCTAGTTTTAGTTCTAGAGGCATCAGAAGCAGACATCAGTGTTTTTTCCTGACTTACCCGATATATAAAATGCTTGAGGATTTACTAGAAATATAAAACCTCTGTCTCTCTCCCCACACCAACCAAATCATAAGGCCGGGAAGCAAAATGAACTGTAACCAGGGAAACTTAGGAAACTGTTGTCAGGAAAAGGCCATGTCCAGATTTTGATGGGGGGACTGGAGGCAGATGTAATTTAGAGTGGTGGGAAGGTGATAGATAGAAAATCCCTATGAGACAGACACTTAAAAGGGCTAACGAGTTATGGTGATTTCCTCCTTGGAAATCACCAAGAGCTTCACAAGAGCTTAGCTACTCCTTTCAGTGGTGGATGAAGTGCATTGTGCACAGAGGCAGCTGGTCAGGTATAGGAGTAGGTGGAGAGCGGGCAGGTGTGAGTATATGACCCTATAACCATGAACGTATACCTATGTTACCTCAAAAGTACTCCTGCTTATAATGATCACGTCACCTGATCACGGAGTACTAGGCACGTGCCTGTCCATCTGCTGAATACTTAACACAAATGATCTTTACTTCTCACAATGGTTCCCTAGGGCAGGTAATTTCTTATTTCCTCACATCAGATAGCAGAAACTGAAGCCCTCTGGGGTTAAGTGGTACGCTCAAGTTCACCTATTCGGATAGCGGTAAAGTGAGGATTGGAATTCAGGTCCATTAGGGTCCAAAGTCATGATCTTTGCAAACACAATGCACACACTTTAAAAGGCAGTGCAGGAAAAGCTGTGAGATAAACAGGGCAAAACATGCAGTGTCCATTCATATCTTGAGACAAACGAGACACTATTTTTGCACAGAGAGTAAAATTCACACTAATTCTAAAGATAAAAATTGGAGCTATGAATACATTTCCTGTTGTTAACTGGCTACTCCTACAGCCTCAGAAATTTCATTTTACTTTCCTTTAGCATTTACTTGGCTAAAAACTTTGAGGAAAACTGCATTCTATTCAGTCACCAGCATTCACCTCTCAGTTTGTACACTTAATACAAGACATGCCATGAAAAACATTTGTACATTCAAAACAGCATGGTATTCAAAACACCTAAAGCAAACACTGCTAGAATAAGCAAGGACAATTTGGGCAAAAAACACACTTGTAAACCAAATAAGCACAAAACCACAGAAACAGCAAAGGGAATAACTTCTGTTGCAAATGGCTCCTGCTCGAATATCTCTTTCCTTCCTTTCTCAAGTAAGTGCTGGGAACCCTTGGAAATCTCTAAGAGCAATTGCAAGAGTCCGCCATACCAGCGATCTCTACAGTTGGGATTATGCCACTGGGAAAATCTGTAGCATCTTAAACCGAGGCAAGGATTCTACCTGGTTCCTGCAGCAGAATGAGCTGGGGACCTTTTTCCTTTCCGTGAAAGGACACTTGATGGGAGACAAAAGATTTCTTATTAAGTGTTAGCAAACCAAGGATGTCACCTCTTCTCAATTCTGAATTTTGGAATGTTGGGGAAAAACGTTAACCCTATTGGTTAAGGTTCTCTAGAGAAACAGCCTCAATAGAAAAAATACAAAATTATGCCACAGGGTCAGAAGCAGCATAATCCACAATGGCTGGATGAACACTGGAAAGCTAGAGGGTTCAGTAGCAGCTCAGCCCCAGAAGCTGGAAGCCACAGAACAAGAGAATTCAAGAGGATTCAATACTGAAGGTTCGGAAGCATCCTGGAGAGTCACTGGTATGAGTTCATGTTGAAAGGCTGAAGAAACTAGGGTCTAATGTCCACAGGGAATGGCTATAACAAAAGATGCACCTGCTGAGGCAGAATGGTGACTTACAAACACAGGCTGACTTCCTCCTTCTTCCCTTTTCATTCCATCTGGGCTGCAAGCCCATTGGATGGTGTCACTCACAATCAGAGTGGGTCTTCCCCGCTCAGTGTGCTGGCTTACCTGCCAATCATCTCTGGAAACATCCTTCAGCTACTTCCTGAAGTGTGTTTTACTAATCTGCTAGGTGTCTCTTAATCTGGTCGAGTTGACAATCATGATTAACAGTCACAGCAACTATTTCAGGGACTCAACAAGACAAAGAAGCTGTCAGTTGCTGCTACTACTTATAATAACAATAATACCAACCTCTAATGTGCGTGGAAATTACTACGTGCCAAGCTCCAGAACAGTTGTTTTCAACCACGGGTGATTTTACTTAGCCCCAGGCACATTTGGAAATGTCTGGCACATTTTTTAATGTGGTGATAGAAAGGGTGGTGGTTGGTTGGTGAGGTGCTGCTATAATACAGTGGCTGTAAGCTAATGATGCTGCTAAATGTCCTATAGTGACGGGACAGAGCCACCCCACACTGACAAGCAAGAAGTATTCCACACAAGATGTCAGTAGTAATAAGGTTGAATAGAACTTGCAGTAGACTGAAGCTGTTATGCATAAGCAACCTTCAAAAGAACTGCATGGAATGCATTCTTATTGTCCCCACTTTACAGATGAGAACATTAAGCTTAAAGAAACTAACTCCAATGATTTTGAACACTCCATTTTCTTTCTTGGGGTTCTCTCTTTCTTGGTCTTATGATGATAACGGAAAATTTAGATTTTGTTTCAGTGGCTGGGAATTGGCTCCCTAAACGTTAGCATAAGCATTACATAGCCCAAGCTGACCCAAGTCCCATCCCATCAACTAACAGCTGGTGGCTGGAACAGGGACATAAAATATTATATAATGTCTACAAAACTAATGAAAAGTTGACTTAACTGCTAAGATAAGCAAGCAGGAAGATACAGAGTGAGAATCTCCACCAAGTTAAAAATAAGTTTTCTAAGTGTGGTATCTAGACTGTTTTCCCACATCCTCTGTTCTTTATTCCTACTCTCTGATAGTGGTGTGGCCTGTGTTGTTGAGAAAACAGGCCGTGATGGCATAAGAATCAGACAGAAATGATCTCTATAATGCAACCTTAGACAGTATTAAGTCATCAAATTCCAAGAGTGTGGGGTCCTCTGGAAGACAACCTCTGTTTTTCTTTCTTTTTTCTTTTGTGATAAATGCCAAGCTCCTTGTCAACGTATTTATGACTAGAGACTGGAAAGTTAGACTTTTTCTTATGAATCATTTCTTCTGCATCTGGCTTGGATGTTCTATTTTTTCTCATTCTTCTGCTCTGTTTTCCATCCTTTTCTCTCTTTTTAAAAACTTTTTCATGGTTCTCCCTGTTTACACCTTCTCTTCTCTCTTTTTAAATGTATTTATTTACTTTGCCATCAATAAGAAATTTACCTGTTTTTTTTTTTGTGGGTACCGGGGGTCGACCTCAGGACCTCGCGCGCCAGCAGGCGCCCGTGCCACTGAGCGATATCACTGGCCCTTTTTTCGTATGTGGGTTCCAGGAGTTGAACTTGGGCCCTCGTGCTTGCCAGGCAGGCGCTTACGCCGCTGAGCCATCTCACCAGCCCATACTTGTTTTTAAAAAATCTAAATGATGGCGTTATCCAGAAAAATTTAACTGTTTTATTTATAATTGTTACAAAGTTGAACTATTGAAACTTGTTCACTGAAACATTTTGACTTGCATTAATGCTTTACATCCTGGCATGAATACTAAAAATTCACACACAAATGAAAATGGGAACACTGCCAATACCTGATTACTGTCCCCTATTTTCTACTCTTAGCCATGTACTTAGGTACCTTTTGAGCCCATGGGAAAAAAATATCTAACATTCAGAACTACCAATAACAGGAAGAAGAGAAAAAAAAATTTTTTTTTGAGAATGCACTGTTTCCCACCATAGTGGACTCTTCAGCATGTTCTCCATGTATGCGGCGTGCTAGTTGGATATATTTTGGCATAATTGTTATACGTTTGGCATGGATGGCGCACAGGTTGGTATCTTCAAACAGGCCAACAGGATAGGCCTCACTTGCTGCCTGCAAAGAATCGATAGCTGCGCTCTGGAAGCGCAGATCTGTTTTGAAGTCCTGAGCAATTTCTCACACCAGACGCTGGAAAGGGAGTTTGTGACGGAGAACTTCAGTGGACTTCCGGTAACTGCCAGTTCCACGGAGCGCCACAGTCCCAGGTCTGTAACGATGAGGTTTTTTCACCCCTCCAGTAGAGGGCGCACTCTTATGAGCGGCTTTTGTAGATGTTTCCTGAGCGCTTTACCATCGGTGGATTTGCGGACAGTCGCAAGCCATGGTATGGGGCCCTCCTTTCCTGCTTTTCCTTCCACTGGAGCTCGGCCAGCAAGAGACAGCATTGGCTTTAGAGAGAGATCATAGCTGTGAACACGATTGGTAAGTTTATTTTTATTAGTACATGTTTGCAGTACATAATGACTGTATTTATCATGAGGAGTTGATACAGGTACATTATACATCTTAGTTCTTTTTTTTTCAGTCCCTTACCCCTCCGCTTTTTCCCTGCTCCTTCCAACTCTTGGTCCCCTTTCTGTTTGCAAAAACTCTATTATCATTTTTTTCTTTAATTCTTTTTTCTATCCCCTTTCACTTCCCTCCCTTTCCCCTTCTCCATCCCTTATTCCCCCATTCACTTGAAAAAGATCTCCCTACTTCCTGTTTGTCTATTTTCTATTTTGCTATCATCTATCTATCTATTATCTATCTATCATCTATCTACCTACCTATCTATATATTGATCATCTATCGTCTTATCTATTTTGAGCTTCTCATGTAAGAGAAACCATGCAATATTTAAGCTTGTGTGTCTGACTTATTTCACTAATATTATGGTCTCAAATTGCATCCATTTACCCACGAATGCCTGAAGTTAATCTTTCTTTATGACGGAGTAGTACTTCATTCTGTATAAATGTCATGTAAAATTGTGGAAGAAGGAAAGAAAATTGTCTAAATAAGTCATGACTACCTGTTAGGAAAGTTGAAGTATTTGGGTCAATGAGGGCAAAGACCTTTTTGGTGTAGTGAAGAGGCAACAACTTTAAAGATTTTTGCAGATGAATGAAAACCCCCTAGAAGTTTTGAAGCAAACTGTACAACAGGATGCAAATCCAGGTATTTTTTCCCATCACAAACTTTGAAAACTTCCTGCCCTAGCCAGCTATCTGCCTTTTCTTAGTGGTGATGCCTTTAATTATTATTTTTTTTTTAATTTTGACACGGTACCTCACTAAGTTATTAAGTTGCCCAGGTGGAGCTCAAACTTGTGTTCTTCTTGCCTTCCAAATCGCTGGGATTACAGGGGTGCAAATATTTAAATATTTAAATATTAAACTTAAATATTAAAATATTAAATTTAAATATTTAAATATCGAATATTAAACTTAAATATTCAAATATTGTTGTTACCAGTTAAACTAATAGAGGTGATGAAATTCAAAATACAAGTTAATTTTGCAAATATTTGTTAATCGTGGTTTCTGAGGCAGGTCCTGTATCATTGCCTGTGAGAGGCATGAAGGTGTCTGTGTTGTCACCTCTGCCCTGAAAGAACATAACGATTTGGAGGAAAAAATGAGCAAATGGACTTCTGATTGCCACAATATGGAGATATGTTAATTATCTACTCCTGTGTAACAAATCACCCCAAAATTTAGTGACTTAAAATAACATGGCTTCTGTAAGTCAGGGATGTGGCCACAGCTTCACCGGATCCTCTGTTTCAAGGTTTCTCACAAGACAAGTTGAGGCCCATGGTCCCATCTGAAGCCTCACCTGAGGAAAGACTCATTTCTGACCCCAAGCACATCGCTGTTGGCAGGATTCAGCTCCTTGGTGGCTGCTGATTTGTGCCTCCATCCCTTCCCCAGCTGTTGGCTACAGATTTTTGCCTCTGCAGCTAGCTTCAGCAAAGCACATGTGCAGAGAAGGCAATCCATTACTACACACGTCATGAAAGCTAATTTTGGAAAGAGCAGCCCATCAATTGTCCAGCACACATTCAAGAAGACTGCATCACTCTAGGGCTTGGTACCGGGGGGGACATTACTGGGTGCTTGATCAGAAGCTGCCTACCATGTACAGTTTGGGATTCTTGTGGGGAGTTGAGAAGCTATCACTCAGTCAACAAGGGAGTGGTAAAGAATCTACAGAAAAAAGTAATTTTTAGCTATATGAGGCTGCAGTACTGCAGAAGGTTTGGGCACCTACCCGGTGATTTGTGGAATAACCGCAGATCTACTGACTTTAAAGAGGATTTTTGGCAGCTAATCACTTTCAATATATGTTCCTGATCATTACTTAAACTGGAGCCTTTGCAGTGTCCCCAAAGTCATATAACTGGTGGTTCTGTTCTATCTCTGTCTCAAAAACATTTTTTTTTGTCTCAAGAAAGTTTTGAAGAGTTCATTTAATCGTTTAGACATTCACTCACTTTATTTATCCTTTAATGCTTAATAGTGAGACTTAAGAGCTATTTACCTTTTGGAAACTAGATAATGAAATTTAGAAATGAATAAGATTGACCTTTGAACACCTCTCCTCTGTCCAGATCACCAATGGGCTATGTGACCTGTGGAATGGGACACAGTTGTCACATCTGCTCCCATCCGTCTGTTTCTGTGTAGCTTGAGAGGTGAGAAAGCTTTTTGCATTTTTAAATGTTTGACAAATGAACAAGAGTCATCTTTTGTGACACATAAAAATACTAAATTCAAATTGCAGCTCCTACAAAGTGTTATTGGAAGTCGGCTGCACCCATTTGTTTACATATGGTCTGCTGTAGGCTGAATACTTGCATTATTCTAGAATTTAGTTGCTGAAATCTAATCTCCAATGTAATGGTGTTTGGAGATGGGGCCTTTGAGAGGTGATTAGGTCATGTGAGTGGAGCCTTTGTGAGTGGGATTCATGCCCATATAAAAGAGGCCCTTAGAGTTCTCTTTCCCTCTGCCATGCGAGGTCACTGAGAGAGAGATGCTGCCACCTATGAACCAGAAAGTGGGCCATCACAGCAGCGGAATCTGTTTGCTTCCTCTTCCTGGATTTCCCAGCCACCAGAACAGTGAGCAATCAATTTCTCTTCTTCCTAAGCCACTCAGTCTATGGCATTCTCTTCTAGTAGCCCACATGGACTATGATATTTATTGTCTGTGCTATTGTCTGTGTCTCTACTATTGTTAAAATAGCAGAGCAGAGTAATTGCTACAGAGATTCTATGGCTCACAAAGCTTGAAATACATACGGTCTGACCCTTTTAGAGAAAGTTTGCCCTTGTTTAGTCTAGAGAAATATGAGCATGCAAAAACTGTTACTGCCCTGTGATGAGTCGTGTTCTAGACCCACAGACAAGGGGCATCAGGAGCTAAGAGCAGGAGTTTGCAGGCTTTGTGGACTTCTTGGGAATAAGTGGGTTTCTCAGAATGGGATAAAGAGAGAAAGGATAATGTGTTTCAAGGGCTTTTATATTGGTGATCACAGACTCCTTAGAGGGTGAGGTACTCCTTGACACTGCTGCAAGAACTGCGTTTATGTGCACCGATGTGCTTTCCCCCGAGGAAGAGTTCATCAATTTCGACAGCTTCTCAACAGTTTAAGAACTGCTGTTATGAGCTGGCACAGTGGCTTATGCGAAGTGACAAAGATGTAATAGAGAAAAACACACTTATAGGGGTCAATGGTGACAACAGTGAGGACAGAAAACAGATTTCTATATGGAGTGTAGAGAGACATAAGACTAAACAAGTGCTCCTGATCTTTGGAGGGAGAACCCGGAACCTGGATATAGCAGAGGTCTGCAGTAACTCAGTACAGAGTAAAGGACTAACTAGTACAAGGATATTGAACAAAACCTGGTTCAACAGGTCTGATCTTTGCTTTGCAGTGGCTATGCCATGAGGAGCAGTTCATGGAAAGGCAAAAATTCAGCCAGCCTGCAGAGAGGCGGTGGTTGCAGTTCATTGTGTTAGAATAATTGACCAGATTATTTCATCAACCTTTGATCAAAATCACATCCTTCTCCCCTCTGCAAACCAAAATAACCTTGACTAAATCTGCCTCTGGCCCCATGGAGTCTCGCAAGCAGTGAGAGGCCAGCATGAGACACAGCTCCATCTTCACGAGGTGAAATCTTCACAGTGGATCATAGGGTGGGCACACAGAGGAAAAGAAAACTTCCTGCTTCCTGGGAGTGGGAGGAAGGACACCCCGGGCTGGGACAAGGAGGCCTGGACTGGAGGTGTGACGGGAGGTAATGATTTTCACCAGATTCCTTTTTATGTTTTATTTAGATTAAGTCCTGCTCAGAGGGGGATATCTTAATTAGAGCTGCCCAGCCAGGCAGACCTCCAGCTCAGTCCCCGGGCTGCCTTCTAAGGTTTCATGAGGGACCTTCTCTTGCCTTATTTCCTGAGTTCTAATATTTGAATAGTATGCAGTGGATTTCAAGGGGAGGAAAAGACCTGTAATTTAATCATCTTTATTAGATTTTGCCTGTGGATGGGGAGAGGAGGAAGAAGGAGATGGGATGTGGGTCCTCTCTTTGTTAATTTTAATTTTTTTCTCTTTCTTCCAGTGGTCAAAGAAGGAGAATCAATGGCCTTTTCCTCAGCCCCTGTTTTTTTTTTTTTTTTTTTTTTTTTTTTTTTTTATAAATAAGGTAAATGAGAACCTTAAACCCTAAAGAGAATTATGTTCATGGCAAGACTTTTTGAGGTCTGGTGAACCATTCATATAAACACATTATGCAGTTCCTTCTTCAGTGACCTGGATTCTGAGCATGGGTGTGATGGTCCTACTGCTTTTTGTCCTCTCCGTCACTACAGAAGCTGCAGATTGCACTCCACAAGACCTCACATCATGGAGGAAAATTAAAGACAGAAATCATCCATAGTGTATTTTCTTGCTGGATCATAAATTGGCACCACTTCGGCTACTATCCAGGGAAGGAAAGCTGGTGTATAGGAAGAAAAATGATCAGAAATTAGTGTGTTGTCCATGAGAAGAAGAAAAGATGGTTTGTCCTATTACTGTCTGGAGAAGGTGTGTCTTTGTTGGGATGGACAAACAGAAGCAAAGTGGTGAAAGAGGTGTAAGGAGAAACAGCCAAATGTATTTCCACTAGAGGAAATACACCTATTGGAATTTTTCAGGAAAAAAGGGACAGTATCATGCGTCAAAAAGAAAAGAACTGTGTATAGAATTCTGCCTATTCTGCAAAATGTAAACACACACGCACACACATACATACCACACCACACCACAGACCATAATCCTTTCTCAGTCCCCTATCCTATTGATCTTTCCTCACTTAAAAATTATCGGCGAAGAAGTAATTCCTTTGGGAGGATTCCAGGCACTACATTTACGTTCAGTTCAAGTGAAACGGTTCCCAGACTTTTCAAACCATATGTTTCACAGATAAAGCAGGAGGCAGAACTGCATTATCTGGAGACATTGTCCTTTTTGCCCCTCTTGCCACTTTTTGTTTCTAAGCAACTGAAAGTGTGTTTGGCGTGCCTTACAATGCGGGCAGAATTTCTTCATGGTAGTGATTGTAGGATGACTTTTAGTTAAAAAGGATAATTTCATCTCTAAAGAGATGGAGGAGTTCTGCTAGAAAAGAACATTTTACTGGTACATTCTACTGGACCATCTCAGTCCTCTCATTGTTAAAAATGCTTAGTCAAAGAGAATCTTATTTATGTGCCAAATAGCTATTAAATCATTGTATTAGCATAGAAAATTCCTATTATGATGAGTTTCTTGTGTGATCCGAAGTTGCCCATAGTCCTGTTAATAGTAGACTTATTCTGAAAATTTTAAAAGGTGAAATTCCAAAGAAAGTCAACATTTGGCCAAGTTTTAGAAAATTCATTACACTGCGTCTAGAGTGGATACTATGTCCTACTCAGAAAAGCCCGCATACTATCAAGGCAGTTGTTCCTAGACTAAAAAACAAACGAAAAAACCCCCTGAAAAATAGGTCCCCTATGCAGCCACTAAAATTCATTCTTGGCAATGCTGTAACAGAGTTTCATCTGTGGAAACCCAATGGGTCTGTGATGTCCTCTTTGATTTGAAAAACACAATGGGCAAATTCAATGGCAGGTTACACTGGTAAATCCAGGACTGTATGGTGTGAAAAAAATAAAAATTTACAAGAAGCAAAGTTTGGTGTGCTCGCATTCTGGAGTTTGAAACTGAAGTACACACACACACACACACACCACACGCACGCACGCACGCACAGTTTTGAATGCAAAATGAATCCACGTTTGAGAAAAAAAAAACCCACTCATAACCCTATCGCTGAGAAAGCACATTCATTTTGATCTCCAGGATGGATTTCTGTCTTCATGTGGAATTAAACTTCAAAAATTGCATCAGGGCGTAGTATAGAAATCTAGGAACCAGTGGACACTGGAAAATCTCAGAGGGTCAAAGAGCTGTGACTGCTAAGGGAGAACTAGGGGCAGGGTAGACCCAGCAAGCATCATCATGGGGGTCGGGTGCAGCATCAGACACAGGGCCCTGCACGCACCAGATCTTGGGTAGCAGTGATGTGACATGTCTTGGCACAGGTGGGGCGGATGCGGCTGATATCAGGAAGAGAAAATGGAGTATGCATAAGGTTCAGCCCTATGGATATGTTGAAAATCCTTTAATCTTTCATCTAAGATTACTAAGTACCTGGCATGTTACAGATACATTTTTGGGAATCCAGGGTGATATTTCTCCTTTCTTTTGAATTGTAATTGTATGTATTCACGGCCCCACCTTGTATGAAGTCTGGCTTAGATTAGCCCTGTGGGCTCCAGATAATTTCGTAAGTGCAATTGTGCCTGCCTCTGAGTGGCCTCTTCTCTTCGCAGGACCTGCCCTTTGGGTGGTTTTGCTCCCATAGAAGCCAAGTTGTGCGGGGTCATCTCTATTTGTGCAGCCCAGGCATCTTATAACCCATGTGGGTGATTTAACTGGCCAGGATTAAGAGTATAATCTGTCACCCTGAAAGAGAATTTTAATAACTGACAGCAATGGGCTCAATCCCATGAAAATCATAAACATGATAACTATTCTCATATATGACCTCAAGTGCCACAGAGGTGCACTTGCTGCTTGGCCATAAAGAGTCTTCCAATGACTGAATCAAAAAAGAAAACAAACAAACATTCTCTCAGTACCAGTGCTGTTGGTTGGGGTCCCACTGAGCCCAGGCTACAAAGTAGGGATGCACACTTGGGCAAGTGAGGGTTGGCAATCATGAGCTCTGGGTTTCAGTTTACATAGGCTGGTGAAGGGGAAACAAACTGCATAACTTAGTGCTGGCACAATAAACTACTGTGTGGTTACAAGTAAGAGTTCTGATATATAAAATGACTTAGTTGTAAATAAGAGTGAGGGGGTGTGTAGTTGGATTGGTGCATTTCTCCCCCTGCTGTGATAAAAATAGCAAAATTTCCAGGTTTGGGGTTTTCATTACAGTTGGATCCCAGAGGAAGACAGAAGGGACAGTCCATCAACATAAATCGATTCTAAACCAGTTTCAAAATATGCATTAAAAAGCACTGCCCCTCCAGCACACCTGAATATGATTAGCTGAGAGAAGATGCTACATCTTTGAAAACACCCTATGCTTCTAGATTCACATACGGTACTAGGGAAGAAACCACTTGTGTTTATGCATTTGCAAGGGAAAGGCTGTCATCTGCTCACCATTACCAAGCTCCAGGTCATTCTTGCTGAGGTGTGCAGCCAGAGGAGGCTGCTGGGGTAGAGGCTGAGGACAGGAAGGGGAGGAAGTCAGCACAGGGCTGATTCCCGGGAGGGCTCTGGAACAGTGACCAATTTCTGCGCTGGGGCAGGTGGAAGTTTGCAGGGTCATTCTGGGGCAACCTGTGAAGGGAAGGGAGGAAGGAGATATTCAGAAGTCTCCCACTCTCCCTCCTGCCTGCTTCCCTCCTTCCCTTAGTGGTTGACTGCCACGGGCAAAGAAAGGAAGGATGTATCAAACTGAGAGAAGAGAGAACCCCCACCAGTCACCCCCATGACTGCAGACTCTGAAGTGGAGCAATATCGTATAGGGTGTACTGCAGATTAACAGCAGCCAGGGCAGGAGGCAGGTGGGATTCTGCAAGGGCTGGCTGTTTCCGTTAACAGGAGAGCTGGCTGAAGGCACAGGTTTTATATCAAAGAAACTGGGACTCAAACCTGTGGCAGTATTACATCAGGTTAAGGAGTGGTGGTGGGGGTCCAAGTCCTGAAAGATGTCAGTTAAAAACCAGATGAATTTGTGTGTTTCTGTAGCCCTTCAGAGAAAACAGGCAAATATAAATATAGTCAGGCTTCTTCTCCTACAATTAGTGCAGCAGAGCGCTGAGTGACTGGGAGGTACTAGTGCTCTCTGGTTATCTTGTGGGCCTTGAAATGTGACGTGTGTTCTGTTTGCCTTTCCCCTACAGTAGGATTGCCCCTGTGAAAGAGGTGACTTTTATCTAGCATGGAAACATAATGTGGGAAGGCAGCTGAGAAAATGCCCGGAGAGAGCATCAAAACTTTTTTGGAGATAAATAATGAGTCTCCAAATCTGCACAAAATCAAGAAGCAACTCATAACTGCAGTGGTTGCTTGCTTTTTACTTCTCCTTCTTTCACCTGCCTAAGCAAAACTTAGAGGAAAGAGAAGCATCCTTATCCTGCATTTCCAGGGAGAGCAAGAGAAGCCTAGCTGGGGAAAATGATTTGCTCTTAATTACCTAGGAGGAAAAAGAATCAGCCTGTGATGGGAATACCTGTCTATTTCTGCATCTTCTTGAGGTGTACCTTGAAATGTCTGAGAAAATGTGTCAGAGTTAGTCATTTCCAACTCTGATGTTTGCCCCATCCCCTACCTTGGTTGACAACATTTTCTCTAGTCTCCAGAGCTCACTGGTAGGACATAGTCTTGCTATCACACATCCTGGCCCTTGCATGATTTTTCTGAGTCACTCTATCCACCAAGTCCCATAAAGCTGTTACGATGGCTGCTTCCCCTCTTCCTTATATTTTCTAAGAAAATGCATAAGGAATTTGAAGAGCTGGTAGCCACCTGAAAGGCTAAACACTTAAAAACCCAAGAAAAGGAATTTTTAGTTCACTCTTTTGGGGTATTTTATGGCAGCATAATTTCTCTTCTTTCCTACAAAATGCTAATAGTGTAGTGAAAGGGTTTGGAAATGGAGGGTTTGGCTATATGAGGTGGAGAGAATTTGCATCATGTCAGGCTCTGTCAGTCTTTAATTTTTCATTCATTTATGCAACTTTCTGTACAATAATTCGCATGTATTCATTCACTAATTTACTCACTCATTCATTTACTTAGCCATTCAACAAACATGTATCTATCACATGCTCCAAGTGCAAAACACTGAACTTTATAAAACAAGGTACATTTCTTTAAAGATTGCCTCCCTTCTCTAATAGGTCTCCTCTAAAGCTCTGGGAACTGCAAAGTCTCCCAAAGGGAATCAAGGATGGGGATTTTGAAAATGGTAATAAAAACAGCTCATGCACAGGTTACTTATTACCTTTCTCTGAGAGTCTTTACATGCTTTGGCAAAATGAGTGTTGGCTTGAAGATCTGCCGATTAGGAGCATGATGGTGCTTCTGAAACCCTGAAGAGTTGGTGTATTTCACCAAGATGTGCAGCACTGTTTACAGTTCTAATATCTGTGACACACATCCCAAATGAGCTGGTGTCCTAATATGACAAATGAAGGCAGCACTGAAATTGTGTTCACTTGTCTCAGTCTTCCTTTTTTGTTGGTGCTCAAGTTTGGGTCTGGTAAGTCCCCCAGAGGCCCACACATTAAAGGCTTGGTCCCTATGCATGGTGCACTTGGGAAATGATGGAACTTTTGTGGGTTTAGGGGGTAGTGGGAGAAGTTAAGTCATTGCAGGCAGGACCTTGAAGAGGACATTGAGACACCAGCCTGTCTGTCTCTGTCTGTCTCTTTCTGTCTCTGTCTCTCTCTCTCTCTCTTTCCTTGACTACCATGAGGTGAGCAGCTTTGCTCTAAAGTATGTTCCCATGTTCCCCGCCATGATGTTCGGCCTCACCACAGGCCCAAGAACAATGGAGTCAGCTGAACATGGACTGAAATCTCAGAAATCAAAATAAACCCTTCCTCTTTAAGTTGATTTATCTCAGGTATTTTTTCATAGCAACAGAAAGCTGACTAACATAGCTGCTCATGCTCACCTGGTGGGATTCTGTTCCCAAAGCAGAGCAGAGAAGAAGCACTAACTTAAAAAAATGACAACAATGATTTTAGAGATTGAATCTGGTGTCAGGATTTCTGGTTGCTTCTGTATTTCTAGGCATTTTCTTGGACCTGTAATTAGTATTCAAAGCTAAAAACACTCTACTGGTTCTCAAGTCTTGAACCTGGTGTCATTTCTCATCAGAAGTCCCAGGATTCATGGAAGATAACTGAGTTAGTCCTTGAGGGACAAACTGTGGCACATTCTGCTTTTGATGGACATTTCAAGCCTAAGTATCGTTGTCAGTGATTTATGATCTTCTGTGGTTGTTTATTTAGTTTTCTATATCTTGGGGGGAAAAAAGACAGTGCTTAAGGCCAGCCTTCAGTTAAGAGCAGCTGGGTATCTCCATAGCTTGGACTAGTCTTTAGCTTCTGCTGAGACCCAAGCATAATGACTAGGAACGCGACGAATCCCCAGCCAGCTTGTCACAGTCGGTAAATACTACTCCTTCCATGATAACTAGCATTCTGGGGTAGGGAAAAGGGGGCATCAGCAAACTAGGTTGATTTCATGCATTCCTCCTCCACATTCAAGCATTTTAGATTTGAAAAAAAACCCAAACACTTTGAGCCCTAAGCACTTTATTCATTCATTTTTAAAAACTGAAGTGCATGTCAAGGGAAATTTAATATGTAGGTTTCTGATTAATTTAGACTTAACTCATCAATTTATTGTTCTGTAAGAGGCAATTGGTATCCAAGAAATCTTCAGAGTCTTTTAAGCTTTTAAGTGTCTTTGAAACTTTAAGAAGAAGAAGTTGTATTCTCCCCAGTGTAAATGGGTGAATCGCTGATGGGGGGTGGGGAGACACAATGGTGGAAGTGGGTAGAAAGGAAGTGCCAGGAAGCACTGAACTGTGTCCCTGGGGATGGGAACACAGAGCCCAATACTTTCCAGTCCCCATCTTGCAATCTGTGTCTCACTCACACTTAGGGGGCAGCCAGTGGTTGTACTTTTTTGATTCTGAAGGCAAAGGTAAGCTTTCTTGGGAGTCTTGCTGTTGGCAGAGAACATGCCCAAGTGTTTTGCAGAGAACAAAGATATGGACTCCAAAATTTTACTTCTAGGCAAGGCTTCCCTCCCTTTTTCCCTTCAAAGAAAGTGCTCATAATGTGTCCTTTCATTTATAATTTTATGAGGGTCTCAACTGAACATGAAAAGAAAGTGGAAAAATTCTAAGTTGCCATGGATGTTTGGCATTTTTCCCACTACATTAAACAACTTTCTCCCCCAAGCAAAATGGCTTCAGAGATTCCAATAAAAGCGGGGTGAAGACAGTAAGACCAGCAGTCTGGAGTCAGAGTCTTCATGAAATGTATTTGAATTTTAATTATTTGAATTTGATCTAATTAGGTTTTTACCTTATTTAACTTGGCTGACTATATTAAAGGAGATTTACTTTGCATTTCAGAATGTGTGCAGCTTCTGTAAATGAGTACTCACGTTTTGTCCTACGTTACCAATGGATCTATGAAGTGGAAAATGTCATAGAACCTAGTATGGCTTGTTTAGGTTGGATTGCTTGTCCTGTATTGTTTTTATCTTTTCTGTTTTATAAAAAGAGGAAAAGCTTAAGCGGCAAAGACAAAAATTATGTTCTTCAGAAAGCATTCATAGTAAGAAAAGGAGCCAAGGAAAACGATAAGACAACCCTTCAGATTTATTGAAATATCATGTTTATTTGGGGAAGCTTTTTCCCTCAGTCTGAGTTTTCATTATTGGCATTAGCTATATCTGCTTTTCTCTTGCCTCACTTTGAAAAGAGTTACAATCCTTATGAACTGGTGTTTGATTCAGCTTGAGATACATTCTTTTCTACTCTCTTACATGATTTTGGGTGCATAGGCCAAGGTCTTTTATACATAGGAGAAGTTAATTTTATCAAAAGCACTCAAGAAATAGGACAAATCAGAAGCAAAGTCAGGAAAAATCCTGTCATAGATCTAGGAATGTGGGAGAGGAGAGGGTGGGGAAGAGAAGGGGAAGTAAAAATGCTTAAGATGCAGTATGTGTGTCAATTTCTCAAGATGATTATAGTTGTTAATGTACCACAAACATATACCGATAAATAAAGAGAGCTTAAGAAAAGAACGTAGGGTCAACATAATTTTGTTTTGCATTCTGTGCTTTTCCTCAGGGTCCAGTGACAGGATAAATCTTTCAATTTTGTCTTTTGCAGGGATCTTTCTAATTAGAGATTCTTGAGACACGTTTTGGGACCCAGTCAGCTGTATTCCACTGTACTGACAGCCTCTTGGGTAAGGAATGCTTGATAATTTTGGGATGTTAGGTTTAGATGAGGAAGTTTTTGAGCAAGTTGGATTGAGAAATTCTTCCAGGAATTTGAAAAGGTAAATGAAAAATATCCTCTTTAAAAACCAGGGTAGAGGGCTGGTGAGATGGCTCAGCAGCTTAAGCGCCTGCCCGGCAAGCGCGAGGGCCTGAGTTCGACTCCCGGAACCCACATACAAAAAAGTGGCCAGTGATATCGCTCAGCGGCATGGGCGCCTGCTGGCGCGCGAGGTCCTGAGGTCGACCACCCGGTACCCACAAAAAAAAAAAAAGAAAAAAAAAAAACAGGGTAGACTTCTGGGTATGTTAAGATTCTAATCTATTACTTTCTCAAAATGTTTCTTTTCAGTAAAATTTCAGATAGTGTTATTTTTATATTCCCCCCAACTATACCATTTGTTATGGTTTAAATATGAATTGTCTCCCAAGACTTTTGTACTGAGCAATATTAAGAAGTAGGTCCTAGAAAGGTGCCTGATCATGGAGATGCAGCCCACCATGATAAACCCATTGATGAAATGGGCTATTCAAAGGTTAGTGGCTAGTTGGAGGAGTAGGTTAATGGGGGTATACTTTTGAAGGCTGTAGCCCATCCCCAACCCCTTCCTTCTTCCCTGGCTTTCTTCCATTCTTTCTACTTCCTGGCTTCCATGAGGTGAGCAGCTTTCTTCCACTACACTCTTCTGCCATGATGTTTCTGTCTTGGAACCAGCTGACTGTAGACTGGAACCTCTGAAATTCCTGAGCCAAAATGAACCTTTCCTCCTTTAGCTTATGTATGTCAGGTATTTTGTCCCAGCAACAAAAATCAGAGTAACATGCTATTGTTTATTTCACTATTAAATTATTTTTGCTCTTATTGTTTTCTTTTGAGAAAAAGCTAATATGCCATATACTCTTATTATTAAACTCTTTCTTGAGGGATTAATTTTATAACATCGATCCCCAAAAATTTAGGAGTGGGGAGCATGCATGCCTCTTATTATTATGAGTCCTCAGCACTGATCTCCACTGTGTTTTTTATGTGCTCCTTGAATAACCAGTTGGCCATTGACCAGTTGGCCACTCTTGTTCTTGGAGTAGAAGGCTATTCGCATTTTCATCAGGGTTCTTCTTTCTTGAGTCAAAGTTCCTGTTAAAAAATAAATCAACTGCTTTATGATAACTGCATTGAATTGACACACTTGTCCCATTACACAGTTGAGAAAACTGGCTTAAAAAAGTCACTGGATACATATACTGATTAGAGAAACTGATACAGCTGTGGCAGTGACAGGTTACTTGAGAATGTCATTTGGGCAGCTTGTTTTTGATGATGTTAGTGTGACAAAAGCAGCATCAGAATGGGGACTTCTGGACTGAAATGGAACTGCTCATGTTTTCTTTGCTGTAATTTTTTAAAGTTATTTGAATAATTCTTACATCTAGAGGCATATTTGCTCATCACAGCTGTTGATGTGTATTTCTAGTTATTTGTTCATTGATTCACCTACTTAATGAATGTTCTTGGCTGCATAAGGCTAGAAATAGAAAGATGAAAAAGACAAGGTAGCTGACTTTGAGTATATAATCTAGTAGGAAAATAATAGAGAAATAAGTAGAAAACCAGATCTAACTCATGTATGTCACAAGGCCCTTAGCTTTATCAGATAACTTTTAACTTGAACATGCTTTCCTATTTTGGAATTCATTGTACTGTTTCACTAAAAATGCAGAAAGTTAAGCACCTTCATAATATGTGCAAATCTCTCAAAGTCGCCTTTTTTTTCAGCCCCATACACTTTACCTCTGGTAAGTTTTTGGTTTTGCCACAAAATGTCCGGTTAGCTCAGTTTAGACTGTAATTCCTAATTCTGGTAATATGCAAGTGATGCTAAAAATATGTTCCTTCATGGCTATTATGGATGAGAAGAGGAGAGAAGTAATTTTCAATTAATTTCAAAATTTTAAAACCTTTATTTGGAACACTGATTTTCATTCTACTTAGACCTACCATTCTACATCTTGGTTTGTGGCAGGGATTGAAGCCCCTCCCTCAAATTGCCCTCTTCTTTATGGACTGATAAACTAGCAGAAAGCACTAATCAACTGATTATTAGCTTGATCACGAATGATTATACTTAGATTTACATGTTGCCTTTTATGTTCAAGGAACTGCCTAAGCATCAACTAATTAATTGGCAAGTGAAGAATACTTCCAGTATTAGTCTATAATTAGACATTCTCAGGAGGAAACACGAGGCTTGCCAAGGGCGAGTCAGATGGCTTTGCAGGCCTCTTGTCATTTATTTTTTCATCACTTAGGTAAAAATGGCCAGATCTGAATCCAATTGCCAACTCATTACTCTTGTTGACAAATAAATTCTTTTTTTTATAAAAGACCAAAGTTGCATAACAGATGGGGAATTGGAAATAAAAATAAATGAATAACCAAAAGTACTGACTCTAATCTCAGCCTTTTGGTTTATTTTTTAGCACTTTATTTCCCATAAACAGTGAATTTAAGCAAATTTGTGCCATGACGTGCCATGGACTTGTTCTCTCTTTCTCCACAAACCTACTTGTTTGCCACATACCCTTATTGCTGTGTGTGTAAGTGTGTATGTGTGTGTGTGTGTGTTGTGTGTGTGTGTGTATATGTGTGTTGAGGGCAGAGAATTAACATTTCTTTCAGGCTATGGTTTTCTGGGTGGTAACAGGCTAGATCCTAAATATATATTGAAGGATTGAAGAACTGAAGAACTGAATCTTACAAACATTTCTGGAAAGCAAATGTTTGTGACCATAAAAGTCATTCATTCATTTACTCATTGGATATTGGAAATCCCTTTGATGTAGTAATGGATACAATGAATAGAATATATCTTTATAAATTCATGTCAAAATTTTAAAAAACCAACAAGGAGTAGGAGTAGCATCAAAAGGTGGTCCTTCCACTCAGACGTCTCATCTGTTTGTATTGTTAGACACGTGACATAAAAATGTACAGCCAAGATGGTTAAGATAGATACACTACTAATTTTGCTTAGTTCATTGAAGAGAAAGGTTTGTGCCAGTAATGTTTGGACAACTGAATGTTGATATCTTGTACCCTGAGTAACTAATTTAAAGATAACAATATGTAATGTATTAACCATTGTTACCCTCCTATTATGTTGTTTTGAAATTTTGTTCTTTTTTGTTTCTTTTCTTCTCTTAAAAAAAAAAAATGTTTGCTTCCCACACTTTCCCTGAAACATAACCAGTCTTCTCAGTGTCAAGAACTAAAAGGGTATAACAACAATTTAATTCAAATTTCTGTTTTGGTTTGATTCCAAGTGAGCTTGTGCTGAATGCTAAGCTTTCTCTAATTCAGCCACCAGCTTATATCTGAAAATTAAATGTTTGTGGGAAAATGTACCTCTGCGTTTGTTTTGTTGAAAGTTTGTAGCATAGCACTGATTCATATTAACTTTCCTTCCTCCCTTCACTTAATTACAGTAAATTGAAGTGATGATCTGTTTTAAAACTAGGATTGGGAAGTGGGTATCTTAGGGAGTAGTAATTCAATTTTCTCACTATAAATGTGCAGTTTCCAAACTGTCAAGGCAAGTATAGATTTACCAAGCCACACAGGAATTCTGATAGGAAATTTCAAAAACTAGGATTGTTAGAAGAGCTAGAAAGCACAGAGTATATTCAGTTGGACAAAGATAAACAGAAAACATGCTATTTTATGAAAGCAGAGATTAAACGAATTGATGGACCCAAGCCTAGACATCCACATAAGCCAGAGTGGAAAATTATAGCCTAAAATGCATCTGATACTGAAGCGCATGGTTCTCTCCAAAAGCTTTCTCTTTTTATTTGAATCAGGAGTTCTTTTGAACCTCAGCAACTGTTTTAGGATTTTAAAAAGAAAAAAAAATAAAATCTTCTAAACAGCGTGGCTTTCATCCAACACTTGAAATTTTTCAAATGAACAGATTTAAAACTTTAATCATCTCACACCTATGGAAGTTTTTATTTGTTTTAATTTGTGAGGCATGTCCACAGACAAATGACTCACAAAATCCAGAATCAGCCTCAACTCCCTTTGGCTCTATTCCTTGATCAAATCAAGAGAGTCAGTTGTGCCTTAGGATTTTAGAGTGTCCCCATATACCCCATAAAGTGAGGCAGTTCTCTTCCTGCAGTTATAGTCACTCATTTCTTTTGAAGCATACTTAGGCTCTTATTTAAGTAGATCCATCCATGGACAACTATTTGAAACACTGGAAAATCATTTCCTACATGGAAGCTGTCTTCCAGGATGTCTTCTAAGGATGTAATGACTGTTTTGGTTTACATATCTCCATTTACCTGATACCGTGAGTCTGTTTCATAGAGCCAGTATATTAGGTGATGTGTAGGCTTGAAATACATTTGTGAACTATACAGGCACTAAGAAAATGCCCTTTGAGCAGGGGGCATCACAATCCCTGACTTGAAATTATACTATAAAGCTACCGTGATAAAAACAGTGTGGTACTGGCAAAAAAAACAGACCTGAAGATCAATGGAACAGATTAGAAGATGCTGAAACAACCCCAGACATACTAAGCCACCTTATCTTTGACAAAGATGCCAAACACATTCAGTGGAAGAAAGAAAGCCTCTTTAATAAATGGTGCTGGAAAAACTGGCTCTACACATGCCGAAGATTAAAACTAGACCCATATCTTTCACCATGCACTAAACTAAATTCAAAATGGATCAGAGATCTAAATATTAAAACAGAAACATTAAATCTGCTGGAAGGTAGGATAGGTAAATCCCTTGAAGACATTGGTGTAGGCAAAGACTTTATGAATAAAAACTCAACCGCACGGGAACTATCCCAAAGAATCAATAACTGGGATCTCATCTTATTAAAAAGCTTTTGCACAGCAAGAGAAACCACCAACAGAGTGAAAAGACAACCCACAACGTGGGAAAAAATGTTTGCCAGCTGTTCCTCAGACAAAGGATTACTATCGAGAACATATAAAGAACTCAAAAAAATCAGACCTCCCAAATTTAAAGACCCACTCCAAAAATGGGCATCTGAGATGAATACACATTTCTCAGATGAAGAAATACTAATGGCAAATAAATATACAAAAAAAATGTGCAACATCACTAGTCATTCGAGAGATGCAAATTAAAACAACACTGAGATACCATCTCATCCAGAAAGAATGGCTACTATAAAGAAATCAACTAATAACAAATGCTGGAGGGGCTGTGGGGAAAAAGGAACCCTTCTTCACTGTTGGTGGGAGTGTCGACTGGTACAGCCACTGTGGAAGTCAGTGTGGAGATTCCTCAAAAAACTAGGGTTGGAGGTCCCATTTGACCCAGCTATTCCCCTTCTGGGCATCTTCCTAGAAGAATTAAAAACATCGTACCACAGTGATATATGTGCACCCATGTTTATAGCAGCACAATTTGTAATAGCCAGATCTTGGAAACAACCCAAATGCCCATCAACTGAGGAATGGATAAGAAAGATGTGGTATTTTTATACAATGGAGTACTATTCAGCCATAAAGAAGGATAAACTGGAGACTTTTATAGGTAAATGGATGCAACTCGAGAAAATACTCATAAGTGAAATAAACCGGACGCACATGTGTAAGCATCGTATTGTCTCTCTAGTATGAGAAACTGAAAGAGTAAATAAGATTCAAAATGTACAATAGACACGGTGAATCAAAAAGAAACTGGTCAATAAGAAAGAGAGACTGGAATGGGGAAAAGAAAGAAGGGAAAGGGAAAAAAAATTGTATATGTATATAAGATGGTTAAGATAGATACACTACCAGTTTTACTTAGTTCATTGAAGAGTAAGGTTTGAGCCAATAATGTTTGGACAATTGAATGCTAATGTCTGGTATCTTGAATAACTAACTTAAAGATAATAATACGTAATGCACTGACCATTGTTACCCTCATATTATTGTTTTGAAAATTTGTTTTTTATGATGTGTTTTGTTTTTTCTTCTCTTTAAAATAAAAAAATAAATCTAATTTCATGAAAAGTATGCAAAAATCCAAATATATTGTTTATTCCAAAAAAAAAAAAAAAAAAAAGAAAATGCCCTTTGAGAGACCCTGGTGGCTTTTGAAATTATAATCACATAAATCCAATGCTAGTTAAGAGTTCTTTCTAGAAAGAAATAGAAAAGCAATATATAGGTTGATCATCCCTTATCTGGAATGCTTGGTACAAAAAGTGTTTCAGATTTTGGAGTTTTTCTAATTTTGAAATATTTGCATAGACTTACTACCTGAGTGCCAATGCACTCAAAAAATTTTAGAGTTTGGAGCTGTTAGGATTTTGTATTTTCAGATTATGGATGTTCGACCTCTAAGAGAATTCCTTAGGAAATCAAACTTTGATTCTGTCAAATTTGCTAATGCTAACACTATTGCTCTTTCCTCCCCAACAACAGAATCTACTAGCTCAAAAAATAAAATTCCATTAGCTAACATTTCAGATATGCCCCAAATCCCTTGGAAGTATAGCAACAATACAACAGGAAAAAACAAAACAAAATAAAACAAAACAAAAAGCCCAGAGCATCAACAACAGAGAAACACATTTCAGGACAGTGTTAAACGGCTTGTAACGAAGGCAGGAACAGCTAATTTCCCCTATTTGCTGATGTACTGTAACTTTCTCCATAGGAAGAAGCTCTTTCTAGCTAGTGTCTTATAATAGTTTGAAAGCACAGGTTTAAAAATCTAAGGAAAAATGTATGTACCTTTCAAAAATGTACTTTCAAAAATGTAAGGTCTGGGCGGGTGACATAGCGTAAGCGCCTGCCTGGCAAGCACAAGGTCCTGAGTTCGACTCCCGGTACCCACATAAAGGAAAAAAAGGGGCTGGTGATATCGCTCAGCAGCTCAAGCGCTCACTGGCAAGCACGAGGTCCTGAGTTCGACTTCCAGTACCGACATAAAAAAAAAATGTAAGGTCTGTGTACTTTTCAAAAAAGTGTCTAGAGCTGAACTGCCTTCCTAGGCCAGCTGTGTGATCCTGATTCCTCAGCTTCCGGGCTTTCACCTGCAGAATAGGGTAAAATGCCTATCTCGTGGATGGTGATAAGCTGTCCCAGCTTGTCCAGGACTCCAGTGGTTTAGCATTAAAAGTTCTGTACTCAGAGCAGTCCCTCCTTCCTGAGGAAACCAGCACAGTTAGTTGGTTACAATACTGAAGAGAAACAGGAGAAAATGTGTGCCGTGTACACGACATGGTTCCTAGCACTATGAAAAGCTCAGTTTATTGTAGCCATTTTTAAATGGTTTGGAAGTGATCAAACTGGTTGTCTACCCTGACCCCCAACACACATGTTGGATTTGTCTTTGAAAAACAAGAAGGAAACACCAGTTTCCATGACCTGCTGTCACACTGGGTCACAACATTCCTGATAACCCTGAGGGACTTGGGGCACTGTATTATGGATCCTCTGAGTATATTCTAGGGTAGAATTTGGAGTGTAGATGGGATGGGAATTAAGCAGCCACACAATCGAGGGCATTTTGTGGTTCTTCGATTATATAAATTCCATCACAGCCCAGCTGTTCTTCCTATGAGTATTTTCCATCCTAAAACTCACAGGTCCCAAGTCTTCAAATTTACACTTTTCTTTATCACAACATCATGCACCTGTGCGATACTTCTCATGTTACAAATGATCTTTCAGTACTTTGGCACTTTTACATGCATTAACTTATGAGACCTAATCGCAACTGCGATGTAGCAATTGTCATTTTTGCATTTTACAGATGTAGACACTGAGACTCACTGAGACTTGCCCACAGTTTAAGAGTCGGTTGGCAGGAGTCCTTATGCAAATGAAGGTGGGATGATCCATTTCTGCCTTACTTTCCTCACCTGTAAAATGGGCTAATACCCACTGCCCACCAAGGGAGGCTATGTGAAGCACACTGTTAACTTTCAAGTAGCTGGCCAATGTGACCTCATCTTCTTTTCATCACAGTTTTAGGTGCTCCCTCTTGCTGTATGGTCTGAAACTACAGACATTTGGAGAGGTAATAGGGTAGCCCTGAGTAAGTAGGTCCCCTTTGTAATCAAGGACACAAAGCCATATTTCCCTGGAGTCATCCCTTTGGGTATGAAACTTAGAGCAAAGAATTGTCCCAAACTTCTCAGTTCAGTGATGGCCCTGCCTTTCCTCCCTTTTCTGATGAGGTCTTGAGCATAAGTGGATCATGCAGCTTAGAAGCTGGGAAATAGATGATCAAGGTTATGCAAGGATTGAGCTACCATTATGCAGCCACCCACTGCAAACTAATTAGAATTCAGGCCTATTTCTCAGAAGCCAGCCAAACAACAATGCCCTTAAAACACGAAATAAAAGGAGTTGAACATTCAAGCTTGGGTTTGCTTTGGAATAGAAAGCTCAGCAGAGGTGGTGTATGCCCACTGTGGGAATTACTCACTCTACCCCATTTAGCATGCATCCATACAGCACTCCCTGTAATTAATGGAGGTTATAGATGTACACTGACACCTGTGTTGGAGCTCTACAAGCACTAGAAATTTTGCCAGGTTTGGCTACTTTATTTTCAGGTGTGGATGGGATGCTCACTGAAAATGGAGCCCAATCTGGTCTCCTACTTAGACTCAGCGTCTCCACTGCCCCAACCCTGGCAGCACTTCTGTGCCTGCTGGCCTGTCTTTTCCCTGTTGGGCATGCAAACTTTCACTCATCAGAGCCCCAGAGTAGGGGCTCTGGGTGTGTCAGTATCAGTAAGCTAATACTGATGTGTTCACAGAATGGGAAAAACCTGGCCTCTTACAGCCCCATCACATCTTGCCTTAAAAGGGTCTAAATTGGGGACTATATTTTAGAAGCCTTTGCTTTTTTGGTTGGTTTCTGGCCACCCTGCTGATTAACTATTGATAATGCTATACCAAGTGACTCCATTTGTAAACATGAAGGGCTCATTCTCCAAGGGCAAGGGAAGTAGCTAAAATTTACTGCATGTATATAGAGTACAATGCAACTTAATAATGTTCTGATGATCAAGGTGATTGTATCAACCTCTGTGTATTTCACATATATATCTACTAAGAGTCCTGTGTTGACTGGTTTATTGAATCTGGATCCCAAGTTGGGAGGTGGATATTGTTTTTTCCACTTTATGAAAAGAAACCCTAAAGAGGGTTGAGAGATATGTCTGATGGTGGACAGCACTGGAGTGGAAGGATGACTTTGCTCTGTATAATTTCTTTTTCCTCCATGGCACAATAACTTAGAAGAGTTATGATGCTAACTTTGTAGCCTAGAAAGTTGAGCTATAGAATTCGAGTAAATTTTCCAAGGGCACATTGTAGGTAAATGACAGCAGAAGAATATTAATAAAATATTTAAGTCAATGTAGTCGGCCTTGCTTTCCTAATAGAGTTTCTTCATTCGGAAGGGCTAGATTTCCCATTAGGCAGACAAGGTGGATGCTTAATGCACCACAAAATGGCATTAGCATAAAAAGAATGAGAGATATTTTTGAAAGAATTTGGTTATTTCATGGAAATGGTAAATGATCAATGTAGTCATTAAGGAAGCACCCAGAAACCTTTTGGACTTCTTTATTGTTTTATGGTTTTGTATCTCCACAAAACAACATCAGAATCTCCTTAGCTGAAAATTACAAAGAGTATTATTTGTACTCACCAGGCATCAGCCAGTGGGAGTAGGTAAGAGCTGTTGGGGTGGGATGGCTCTGCACCACTTTGCCTTCACAGAGGCAAGCCAGATGGTAGACCTTCCACTGGGTGAAATACCCTTGGCCTCAGTGGCATTGAAGAGGCAAAATGGACAATAATGTATTGGCTCTTAAAATCTGCCTGTGTCTCATTTCCTGTATTCTCACATTCTATTGGCTAACACAGATCTTACAGCACCAA
Organism: Erethizon dorsatum; assembly: GCA_028451465.1. Classification (NCBI taxonomy): domain Eukaryota; kingdom Metazoa; phylum Chordata; class Mammalia; order Rodentia; family Erethizontidae; genus Erethizon; species Erethizon dorsatum. The sequence goes on from CM051826.1 coordinate 10,852,316, forward strand.
AGAGGCTGTCAGGAATGGAATTACTGCCATGCATATGCAAGGAGAAAGCCCAGCATTCTGGGGAACAGCCTGACAGTCATCATTTTGCAGGTAGGTAGACAGGCTGGGGGCAAGGAGGACAGTAATTTGTTCAGTGTTCAAGCCTCTCAAATGTCTCAATACTTCCCAGAAGGGGGAGAAGAAAGGTAGGTAGCCTCTCCGTAGATTTGCATAGGTATGGGCAATTCAATTTTACAATTCTCCCTCTTCCTCCAGACCTTGCTCCTCCCCTTCTGCCTCTTGCCTCAATTCTAACCACTGAGGATCTCTTTTCTCACTGCCTGAAACTGGACTCGTGGCCTTGTCCACTGATAGATTCAGTGCTGCTGTCTTCATGAGGGTTTTAAGTAACCTTGACATCTGATTGTTTTCATTGCAGAGTAGAGCTGAAGTGCTCACTGCTCTTGGTAATAAATAGGGCTCCAAGCAAAGAGCTGAGCCTGTCTCTGAGTGTCCCTGCTCAGCTGCAGTTTTCCTGTGGACCATCCTTTTCCACATTAGCATTTGAATCCTGGAGGAGAGGGTGAGGATGGCTATCAAAGAAGACCAAGAGGTTCCAAAGGCTCCCAATTAGGAGGTTAGGTGATACTTGGGAGTCATCTGTGGGTTCCATTCTTTCCTCTATCCTGGGGATATTATCCCTTTTTTCAAGTCCAACTATAAAAACAAACTCCCTCCCCAAGGAGGGTTAGCTATCAGGCTGTCACAGTTACCCACGGAGCAGGCTGGCACTGTTCCAAGGCCCCTCCCTTTGCCCCATATCACTGGCTTTTACCAGCCTCATCCCTTTTGGAGATAAAAGACAGGATATGAAAGGGCAGTTTGGATGACTTTGGACCTTTAATGACAGTCACCTGAATTGCTCACTTCTTTATTGTCCTCATCTCAAATTGCTCCCAAAGGGATAATGTTGACATTTCTTCAAAAATTGCAATGCAAGTTGAGATGTTTTCAAAAGTAAAGTCCGATTTAAATTTTTTTAAAAAGTACTTCCTTCTTTTCCTTTTGTAGTTCATTATCATCTTCTAATTTTTTTTTTTTCTTTCCCTCTTTCTTTCTCTACTGAAGTTAGAAGTGTTTTACCCTGGCTTGCCAAATGATTTTTATCTCAGTAGAAAAAGAGCTTGCTATTTCCTGAAAGCCCCGCACTCCCCCTCCCCCGGCTCCTTCTTAAAATACATTTAGTGCTGAGAATCAAAGTCAGGTAACTCGATAAGGAGCTAATGAAAACAAATTAATTCTGTCTGCATTTTAAGAAGGGACAGCTCCACCTCAGAGCTATCTCATTTGCTTCCCTGGATGGGGCACTTTCTTGATTTAACACTGTTGGAAAATCTAGGTATTTGGAGGAAATAAACAAGGGCATACAATGTTCCCACTGGAGTAAGGTGATTATGTGTGTGTAAATTATTCAGGTAATTTTGGGGAGCTGGGTAAGAGAGATTTCATTCCAACACATCTGGCTAATTGCATGTAAATTGTCATTCTGACCCTCTGTCATGTGGATAATTTGCATTAGGTGCTGGGACAGGGAATGGGAATTTTAAATAGCGTTTGTGTGACAGCTGTGAAAACAGTATTTTAATCATCCCTTGAACAGGCAGTCCTGCAGAAGACGAGGTACCACTCCTTCTTAAGGCTTTGTGTTTCCAAGGATAGAACTTGCTCTCTCCCATCATCTCTCTGCATTTGGAAGAAAATCCCCATTTCGAGGGAATATGGACCTTTCATAGCCGATGGTTTCGTATACTCTTGTAGAACCATTGAATAATTTTGCTCTAAAAGTGACACAGGAGGTAGTAACAGGAACAAGATGCTACACTTTTGTGTCCAGTGGTGTCAGTTGGGTAGCCATGTGTCTCTGAGATGGGAAGAATTGTCACAGTGCTCCAGAGATAACTTTTGTGTGGTGTATGGCGGACAGCAAGGGTTGAAGAAGTGGGCTCACAATTGTCACTGCTGGAAGGTTTGTCCTTAGCATTGGCTTCCGAAGAACATCAAATCATAACGCAGACAGGACCAAGAGGCTAATAAGTGGATGGCTTTTCAGGAGTCTCCTGTGACTTCCTACTGCCAAAAATAACTAAATAACTATCAAGATACACTCTTCTAATTCATCACGAGCAGCTCTTCTAACTGATAGAAAATGGACAACTTGATAGGAACTGGAAGGTATAGGGGGAAGTTGGAGATGTGTCCAATGCCATTCCACCCACCTCTTGGACTGGGGCATTTTTCTCTTCTTTATGGATTCCTTGCTGGAGAAAGAGGCTCTGCCTTTATCTTTGTCAATTGTCTCTCCTCACTGGCTTCCCAGGTTCTCTGTTTCATTCCAGTCCGGTATTCATGAAATTATACCTTTTTCCAAGAAAAGAGCTCATCTTCTCTACTTTCCAGAGTAGTCATAAAAGAGCATTATTTTGTTGATGAACTAAGGTTTAAGGGGGTTAAATGACTTTCTTACAGGGCAAATTAAAAATACTATAGAAATCAAGTCTGGTCTTTCGTCTTCCTTGATTACTAGTATGCTACTACTAAAGTTAATCACGTTTTAGTGTATGGACTTTGCATATATAGTGTTGCATATTTAGTGTTGGCTTCAAGAGGAGGCCAACCCACCAGGACTATTTCTGTGCGACATTTAGGACTTTTGGAAACATTTGCCAGAAATCAACCAAAGCCAGTATCAGCAAAAGGAGGGAATTTATTGTCAGAGTTTCCAAGACCAGATTCTAGGTGTCCTCAAGAAGCGATGAAGGGCCAGGGGTATAGTTCAGCGGCACAGTGCCTGCCTAGCAAGCGCAAAGTCCTGAGTTTGATTCCTGGTTCCAAAAAAAAAAAAAAAAAAGAAGCGATGAAATAGCACCCTATTCTGGTAAATGTGCTCCAACTCCTCGAACTGCTGTCCTCTCTGCTTCTTCACTATTAGTGCCCCCCTCCGCCCGCTCCTGGGGACCTCACTCTGAGATAAGTACACAGTTGGTACTCAGGATGTGATACTAACTTAGGTTTTAGGGCTCCAGGTACATGTTAGTTTTTTTTTTTTGTGTGGGTACCAGGGGTTGAACTCAGGACCTCACGCGCCAGCAGGCGCCCTGCCTCTGAGCGATATCACAGGCCCTTTTTTCGTATGTGGGTTCTGGGAGTCGAACTCAGGACCTCACGCTTGCCAGGCAGGCTCTTATGCCACTGAGCTATCTCACTGGCCCACATGTTAGTTTTTATGTTAAATATCCTATTCAAACTTCTATGGTAAAATTGAGAGACATAACGTGGTCTCATTTTATACATATTCTTTCCAACAAAGGCGAATGGCTTATCAGATTTTTTCCGATATTATATTCTCAGTGAATCTTTCCTTCTTAAAAATTAGCAGGGCTGGTGAGATAGCTCAGCAGCATAAGCGCCTGCCTGGCAAGCGTGAGGTCCTGAGTTCGACTCCTGGTACCCACATAAAGGAAAAAAAGGGCCGGTGATATTGCTCAGCGGCACAAGCGCTTGCTGGCGAGCATGAAGTCCTGATGTCGACTCCCGGTACCCACATTAAGAAAAAAAAAAATTAGCAGATTACAATTACTGACTTCAATTATTTCAATTTATTTATTGCCATTAGCATTTGGGAAATGAATCTGTATATGTGTGTATGTACGAGTCTCAGTTGTCCTTGAAATATTTATCTTAATCTCAGAAAAAGTGTGGGCAGCAAGTCTTAAAGTGGGCATTTTGCATCCAGTGTATTTTGGCAATGCTTCTCAGATCATTTCCCTTTTTTTATGGATCTCATTCAAAAAGTGGAGGGGTTTTGTTTCACTTTTTAATAATCTCAACCAAGATACTGTGTAAACTATTCTGCCTTCTTTTCAGGCTTCTGCCTGCATGGTGGTTAGATGTTCATGAGCTGCCCCAGCCTGAGTCTTCCCTCAGCTCTGGATATTCTGATGAAGTGACTTGGAATAGGAATCGATCTGCAGTCTGATTATGTGACCTGCAGACTCCACGAGTTAGTTGCCTCATGATTCTGGGGTTTGAGGTGTTTGGCTTTTGGTTGAGAATGACAGAAAGGGGGAACCCAGAAGACTGAAAAGAGGATGCTGTCACTGCTGATGGAATTCAGATAGGTGAGGAAGGGGAAAGACTCTGACATCCTCCAAATAAAGCTCCTTTCATGTAATTGGGCATTTGCCTGTCTTGCGTTTTTAGATTCCATTCTCAACATGCATGCTGAGTCACCCCATTTTATTCACAGGGCTTTTCAATTTGCCTTCCAGGGTTACAAATTGATTTTATCTGCAAAGATACACTCAGGCTTGTTGGTACCAAGGTTCATCATTGAAAAGGGGCCACAAGATCTTCGGAAAAATGCAGTGAGAATTACTAAAGGATCTGTTTGGGTAATATAAAGCAAACTCCTCCTTGTCTCAAGTACCTGGATATCTTTGATGATTTCTTTTTCTTCCTGATTTATCAATGAGTCAGGCAACCAGCCTTGAGTATTGATGATGTAATTTTGACTATAAATGATTCAGGTAAGTTGCCTCTATTCCTTTTACTTGTACTATCACAACATACTTTCTTGTGGTCTATTTGTTAAATGCATCACCTCTGAATTCCAGCCAGTATTTACCAAGGGATAAGCAGGGATTAGAGGTAATGATAGGGAAAGATTAGGGTTAGGTGTTAGGGGACTCACACTTCTGTTGCTGATTTACCACTAACCAACTGTATGACCTTCTTAGCAAAGCCACCCAACTTCTTTGAAAGTTGGAGATGTTCCATGAAAATTGGACTGACCAAGAAACCATGAATGAATATGTAGGAACACCAATGGGGCATGCACTTGTTTTTGTTACTGCTCTGTCACCCTTGCACAGTTCTTTCTGATAACATTTTATTATAAAAGAGTTAATTACTAAGAGGTGAGGAGCTCTAAATTCTCAGAGGGGGTTGTCAATATGAGCAGCCTGTGTTGGGGTTTAAGGTTGCCTTGTCACAGATGTTCCCACACTCATCTCCTTCCAGGGCTTTTGGGGTATCCCTGGAGATTTAGTCATTGAGTTAATAAAGCCCTTTCCTTGGAAGTCTTTGGGGGTTGCCTGCATTACTTTTCTGATGCTGCTGTAACAAATTACTGTAAATCTAGTGGGTTAAAACAATGTAAATTTATTACCTCATCATTTCTGTAGGTAAAAAGTCCAACATGCATCTCACCAGGCTAAAATCAAGGTGAGAGCAGGTCTGTGGTTCCTCCTAGAGGCTCGGAGGAAGTCAGTTTTCACATTCATTCGGGCTTTTGTCAAATTCGGGTCCTTCCAGCTGTAGGATGGAGACTTTGTTTTGTGCTAGCTGTCAGCCAGGTCACCTTCATTCCTTGGCTCAGGGCTCTCATTCTTCTTCAAAGTTAGCAAGTCATGTCACAATTCATATTTTGCCCTTGACTTTGGCTTTCTTTTCTTGTTTCTTTCACTTTCTTACCTTTTTATTTTCATTACTAGGGCTTGAATCCTAGTCTTCCTGATGCTAGGCAAGGAATCTGCCAACAAGCTATATCCCTAGTCCTTTCATTTTTATTTTTGAGACATGGTCTCACGAAATTACCCAGGCTGACCTCAAACTTTCTGTCTTCCTGCCTCAGCCTCTTGTGTAGCTGAGATTACAGGCATGCACTATTGCATCTGCCTTCCCTCCTCCTGCTCTTGCTCCTCCTCCTCCTGCTCTTCCTCTTACTCTTCCTCCTCCTCCTTTTATTACTGGGAAATTGAACCCAGGACCTTCACACTGAGCTACATCTCTAGCCTTTTTCATTTTTTAAAAAATTTGATACAGGGTCTTGCTAAGTTAATAATGCCAAGGATGGCTCAAACTTTTGGTCCTCCTGCCTCAGCCTCCCAGAGTGCTGGAATTACAGGTATGAGCTACCATGCCTGGCTGCCTTCTTCTTCTTTGAAGGGTTCATGTGATTACATTGGGCCTATCTGGATAGTCCAGCATGCTCTCCCTATTTTAATATCAGCTGATTAGTAACCTTAACTATATCTGCAAAGTCCCTTCACAGCAGTACCTAGATTAATATTCGATTGCATAATGAAGAGATGGGGAAAAGACATCTTTACAATTCTTTGTACTGCATCAAGGTATTATTAGTCATTAATATCTTTGTGGATAATGTGGATTTCCAGTATCATGCCAGCTAAAGGGTGCAGGTTTTTTTTAATGCTGCAACATGAGAGGTTACTTCCATTTGGGAGCAGGAGCTAGACATTTTTGGCAAAGAGCACATGAGGACAGAGGGGATTCGGGAAAGGTGGCTTAGAGGGAGAAAAGGTCACTGCTGCAAGAAAATGCAAAACAAGACAAAACTAGAAAAGACATTTTTCCTGAGGGAGACAACATTACTTACTTAACACTCATCTGTTATGTTTGATGTTGGCTTGTAAATAATATGGTGCCTTAGAAATACATGTTGTCTTGGTTTGAAGCATAGTTTTCATAAATGAAACAATTTTTGAATATTTTCAAAATTACTTTAGAAAATATTTGAAGAGATTTGCTTGAATTCGGTGTGGAAGCACTCCTTCCCTTCCCCTCTTCTCCCTTCTTAGTTCTTAAAAATTGAATCCAGTTGCCACTAAGCCTAGACACATGAGATGAAGTTTTGGTAGTACTGTGGAAGTAGTTTTATAGACACAGATATCTAATATTTATATATAATACATGTTGTTTCAAAATATCTTCAGGGAATGACAACTTATTGCCTTCTTTCGTGCCATAACACGTATGTGCATTATATGTGTATTTCTATTTTTCTATATATATAGCTATGAATACATTTCTATATATATATATATATAGCTTGATACCATGGCAGATTGGTTCTAGGATCCCATGAAGATAACAAAGTCCACAGATGCCCAAGCCTCCTATATGAACTGATATAGTATTTGCACATAACTACACACATTCTTTAAACAATCTCTATAGTAGTTCTAATACCTAATCAACAGAAGCACAATGTAAATAGTTGCTATACTGTATTGCTTAAGAAATAATTACAATCAATAAACCTATACACATTCAGTACAAATGTAATTTTTCCCAATTATTTTTGATCCTTGGTTGAATTTATGGATGTTTAACCCATGGATGTGAAAGGGTGACTGTGTAGAAATAGATACAGATATAGATACATAGATGTGGGTAAATGGAGACATTGTTATAATGTACACTATCTTATCATTGTATTGACATAAATACACATGATTTTTCATTCTTAAAGAAAAGGGTTTTTTAAAAATTTGAATGCCCCTGGGGTGGATGTGTTCTCTTCCAAATATTCACGTGGAATCATTTCCCATTTGCAAGTCCTTTCCAGAGCAATAGGAAATGTATTCCTTTACATGTTCATTTTGTGGTCATCAAGGTTTCCTGTCCACGGTCTTTCTGTGAATTCCCTTTGGGCTTAGTTTGGCCCGTGTTTGCAGGAGTGACTGGAAGACTGCCTCGCTTTTGATAATAGTATATCATTTCATCGGGTCTGACACTTCAGAGAGTCCCACCCACCTTCGGTACCTGGAGCTTTTCAAATCACACATCGGTCCATGTCAAGTTGACCACTGTCCGGGGTTCAGGCCCTTGAGAGAAAGAAACGGCCGAAAGAGAAAAGAAATCATATCCTGTCAGTAAGCGCTGAAAATATTTAGTGTGGCAAGCTCTGTGTTTTCTTTCTTATGAAAAGCTGATTAATATTCAGTGGTTGAAGGTTAATACCCCATTCATTTTATTCACTTTACATCCTGGACACAGCAGTGACTGTTTCAATTTCAACTCCTAATTCGTACAAGTCTGGTTCTAATCAGGAGATTAGTAACTTACAGCCTAAGCAGAAACAAATCACACAATTGCTAAGTGTATCTTCCCACCCATGCTCAGCCACAAACATGCACTTGAAATTGACTTATTAATGACAAGATGTGAATGCATATATACCAACAAAACTTCACCAATGTGGGCATACCTAGGAAATTTCATTTGCAGACACAGGTAGGTGAGGAAGATGGGTAAGCAAAACTGATATGAAACCAGAATTGTCTAAATATATGCATATGTGCCACAGCCTTTAACCTTACTCAGGAATTGTGTCATAGTGAAATTTTCTGTACCGCAGATTTTCCTATGCTGGATTATATTTTAAATGTATTAGGATGAGTCGCTGTTAAAAGAGTTTTCATACTTTGTCCTTTTGCAGAATTTATAGTATTATTTTGTAAGTTCACCACCACAGCTCAATCTATTTGTCTGCAATTTTTTTTTCTAGAGGATTACATACAATTAAACACACTACTTTTTTTTAAGGAGGTGAAATTGTAGCACAGTGAGCTCCAGAGCGATGATAATGAAGGGTTTTCTGATCATGTAAGAAAAGCTCCAAAACAGGTCACCAAAGTAGGGAGGGATTCACATTTCTTGAAGATCTTTTGAAATCATATTTCATTTGTCTGGAAAGGATTAAGAAAATACCTGTAGGCTCACTTGCTTTGTTAGTCTGTGATTTAGGGATATCTGTCTGCTGCTACTGTAAGAAAGAAATAGGGGGCATCTGTACTGATTGTAGAAGAGGAGGTACTATATGTCAAGAAGTATGTTAGCTTTTTGTTGCTGTGACCAAATACCTGAGAATAATTTAGGGGAGGAATATTTTATTTTGGCTCATGGTTTCAGATGTTTCAGTCCATGGTAAGCTGGCTCCATTGCTTTTAGATTTTTGGTAAGGCAGAACCATGGCAAAAGAGCATGGCAGAGAAAGGTGTTCACCTCGTGGCCGCCAGGAAGCAGAAAGAGGGGGAAATGGAGCTAGAAAGAAGAAGGAGTCAGGGACCAGATATAATCCCCAAGGTCATGCTCATATCCCCTATTATCCACTCCTTTCAACTAGGCCCCACATCTGATAGCCCATTCATTCTATGAAGTCATCAGTTAATTAACCATTAATGAGGTAAATGCTCTCATAGTCTGATTACTTCCCAAAGGCCCATCAACTGGCCTCTGGGGGACAGTTTAGATCCAATCCATAACTAGAAGTTTGCATGTCAGATTATGGCAGACAACAATTGACCTAAAGAGTTAATCATCACAGTAATTGGCCTTCAGGGGTGAGAATAATTGGTGTTTGGTATTCTGTTGTGTTTTCAATTGTACTTATTTCTCCTTAAAATATATATTGTGCTGAAAAAAATGTAGCTGGTCATGGTAGCACACACCTGTCATCCTATCACTCTGGGAGGCTGAGACAGGAGGATAGATAGTTCAAGCATGGCCTAGGCAACTTAGTAACTTAGCGAGACCCTGTTTCAAAATAAAAAATAAAAAGAGTTGAAGATGTAGCCCAGTGCAAAAGCTCTGGGTTCAATTGCCAGTACCATAAAAAGAAAAAAAAAATTGATAAAATTGGACTAAGAAGAAAGCCTTAGCATTTGATACCATGAATGCTTTGTGGGACTTGATATTGATTGTGTGTGTGTGTGTGTGTGTGTGTGTGTTTAACTAAAAGGATGTTTCCCAAAGCCTTGGAGGAGTGGAAATGAATGAGATGTGATTCCAACTTGTTGGAAGCTCTCAAATCCATATACTGCCTACACACCTCTAGGATCTCCCTTGTTTTCCTCTTTAACTCCTGTATTATGTAAAAAAGGCAAAATACAGGGTCTAGAGCTTACATAAAAAGGGAAAGGAAAGAAATCCAAAAAACTCACCACTACAAACAACGAACCCTGTCTTAGAATTGTATCTCTTCTACCTACTAGCTAAAGAGAACTATTTTCTCTAAGCCTTAGGTTGGAGATGAAATAATGCAATGTATAAAGATGATGATTGGCATATCCCAGGCACTCAGGGATGACAATTTATCAAATTGGTTGTGAATTCTATGTGACTTACATTTGTAAAAATATTTGGAAATCTATACATTGGTAAGTAAATTATGCATCACTACTATTTCTTGTCATAGTTTTTATCTGCCTGGGTCTAACTTCTCCTCAACAAACTTCCAGGCTCAGCCAACTACCTATGTTGTTCTCTTTGAATGGGAAGAAATGTAATTGCCACATTAAGTTTTCAGCTAATTCTGTGTGTGTGTGTGTGTGTGTGTGTGTGTGTCTGTGTGTGTGTGTCTGTGCATTTTGTGGTGCTGGGGATGGAATCCGGGGCCTCACACAGGCAAGCAACCTACCATGGTGCTACATCCCCAGCCCTCAGCTAAGTCTTAAACATCTTCTAATCCATTGCTAAGGCCTAGGTCAGCAAAACCCAAGGAACTGGAGGAATTTCTACTAGCAACAATTGTACTTCTACTAAAATTCTTAACATGTCAAAGCATACTTGAGACTCCTTAGGCCCAGATCCCAGATTCATACCTCAGAAAACCACATTTTCTTTGTGGATGCTATTCACATTTACCTGGGCTTGTCCTTGGAGTCTTAAGTAGGACTTCCCTACTTCATGACCTGCATCATCCTTTGTCTTTGTTGTTTTAGTTGTGGTAAAATATACATACCACAAATTGACCATCTTAACTTTTGAGTGTGGAGTTCAGTCACATGAGATACATTCAAATTGTTGTGCAACCATCACCTTCCTCCATCTGCAGAACTTGTCAGCTTGCAAAACTGAAACTCAGTACCTACTAAACATGAACTCCTCCCCATTTGCTCTTCCTCCAACCCCTGGCAACCACCACTGTACCGTCTATTTCTATGAGATGTGATCGAAAAATATGGTGGATGCTTAGTTTAAATTTAAAAATTATTACAGTAACAGCCATGTTGTTATTGTCTTTAGTTGTAGAGTCATGGTTGCCTTGCTGTCTTGATTCGATTCAAAACATTTCTCTTTCACAGTTATTTTGATTTTGATGAAGAGCCAGAAGTTACTTAGTGCCAGATTTGATGAATAAGGTAGACGAGGCCACATTAGTGTTTTCACAAGCCTGACTTACTGTTGTATGGCATTAGGCAGCAGCATTCCCTGTATTTTTTATCACACCTCATTAAGACGCTCATGAAAGAGGACTTCCACAACTGCTTCAGAAAGTGATGCAGATAGCAGGATAAGTGTGTTAGAAGTGAGGGGAGTATTTTGAAGGGGATTCATAGTAATGTGTCTTTTACTACAATAAATTTTTAAAAATTTAAACAAGCACCATATTTCTGATCACCCTTTCAATGAAGGCTTCTTTCTGTAGGGACCTCAATGAAGTGGGATCATATAATATTTCTCTCGTGACTGGGTCATTTCAATTAGTACCATGACTTCAAGTTTCATCCTTGGGGTACACATGGTCCCTTTTTGTGTGAGGAAGGAACAGCAGCTTTGCCTCTCAGGGGCACTTGGAGAGTGCTGACAAACCAACCTGTTTGGAGTCTCTGCGAGGTCGCTGGATCCTGAGAATAACCCAAGGTGTGATAGCAACGTTAGTCTCCCTCATAACTGGTGACAATAAACCACAGCCAGCACCTCCAGTCTTCCCAGGGATTCTAAAAAGAACTGTTTGAGCCCAGGACCCCCATCAGAAAAGGACGTACCCTCAGCCCTTAGGAGGAGGCTGACCTTCCCTGGAGACTCAGCAGCTCTATTGTGATGGGGCTTCTCATCGCAGCAGCTCTCTCTCTCTCTCTCTCTCTCTCTTTCTCTCTCTCTCTCTCTCTTTCTCTCTCTCTCTCTCTCAGGTGCCATCAGGATGGATTCCTTGGCTTGTGGAAACACTATTTTCTCTTCCTGCCTTTGGGTGACTGTACAAACTTTAAAAAAGGAGCCCCAGCTGCCACACGGCTCCATGCAGGGTGTCTCGCCAAAATGCTAAGTTTCACCACAGCACACAAGCAGACACTGTTTTTCAAGTGAGGGAGCAGAGTGCGGTGCCTTTCAGCACTTTTTCCGGAACTTCTTTAAAAATGATTTAAATTGGAGGCAATGGCACCAAATGCCGAACATCTGACACTCAGACAAGATTTAAGGAATCATGCACCTGAATAACGTCACTCTTCTCTGGCCACTTCACTTGGCATTCTTGGCAGGTTTCCGCCCCCCACAAAAACATTTGTTCCACAGACCATTTGCTTGTTAACGGTGTCCTGGGCAATTCTTCAGATTCATGGCAGGGAACACCAGCCCGGGGAAGCCTGCTGACCTGAGCCCCTCTCGGTCTCTTCTCTCTCTCTGGATCTGAATCTCTATGGGGATGGGGCAACAGGTCTGCATAGGGACCAGACATAGAACTACCTTCAGTCACACCTAATGTCCTGCAGAATGTTTAACCTACGCAACCAAATGTCATTGCCAACCCCACAACGTCTAGCATTGCCCTGACTGATTTGAGTCAACAGAGCAAAAAAGTGAAGGATTGTACTGGTAGGAAAATACGAGTATTGGGAAAAAAAAAAAAAAAAAAAAAAAAAAAAAAAAAAAAAAAAAACAGTTCTAAGTGTTGAGTTGGAAGCAATCATTATCTGTGGTGTCCTGAATTACACTTCTCTCATGAGGGCTGGCAGTGCAGCTCAAGGTTTGTCTGACCGCAGCAGAATGGGCTGGACCCGCCAGCTGCCATGTGGTCTATGCGTTAGGATATTGCCTCCATTTTTTTTTTTTTTTTTTTTTTTGTGGGTACCGGGTGTCGACCTCAGGACCTTGCGCGCCAGCAGGCGCCCGTGCCACTGAGCGATATCACCGGCCCTTTTTTCGTATGTGGGTTCCGGGAGTCAAACTCCGGCCCTCGCGCTTCCAGGCAGGCGCTTATGCCCTCGCCTCCATTTTTGATGGGTCATTTCTGATCAACATTCTGCTGGCGCCTGTGCTATCAGCAGGAAGAGTACTGGGGCCATTCCCTCTGTGGCTGCAACGTATGCAAACAATTTAATCTTCCAGTCCAATCCTTAATGTAAATGTTTAATATAAACCTGATGTTACCATCATGTATGTGAATTTACTGGCAGACAAAGCTGGGATTTACATTATGCTGGAAATCAGATGTTCTTTGCAGCAGGGACTGGGAAAACCTTTAAAGATGGCTCGGTTTTCCTGCTCAGTGGCAGGTGCAGGCCAGAGTGCACACTCTCAGTGCATCACAAGGGACCAGCCACCCACAGATCTGATTCACGTTTGTGTATTAAAAGGCCCAGGGGTCAGCAGTTGCAATCTAGCTGGTGTCCAAAAAGTGCAATGGACAGAAAGTTTCCAGTTCCAGCCGAGATGGGACACTTCACTATGGACTGCTTTGTGAAGGGCAAGTTCATCTCCAGACCAGCTGCTGGTAAACTGCAGTCTTTGGGTCAGTTCAGGAACCAAACCTGATTGTGTATGGTCGCGAGTGAAGAATGGCTTTTATATTTTTAAGTGATTGAAGAAAAAAAGGGTATTTTATAACCTGTAAAATTTACACGAAATTGTTTCACTAGAACACAACTAGTCGCATTTGTTTATATAACGACCCTGCTGCTTTTGTACTACAGTGGCAGAGTTGAGTAGTTTTGACTGTGACTATAGGCCCACAAGGACTAAAATTTTCATGATTTGCTGAAAAAGTTTTCCAACCTCTGCTCTTGACAGCCCATCCACGATGACACCACTGGTGACAATGATACTGATAATAGTAGGTAGCAATTATTTTTATTTTTATACCAAGTGTGTGCATATTTACTATTGCGTATGGCCTGTAGCACATTAATTTTTACCTAAAAAACTGCATTTGCCAAATGTATATGGAATTGTCATTTACTTTTTTCTACTGTAGGCTTTTCTACATGTTAATAGTTATCTGGAAGGAAATTGTACAGATTCCTTCAAATTTTACCACATTCCCAGATATTTGATGACTTATACATTAGATATATATTTCATGAAACAGGTTGATCGTCATTATTGCCAAAGACATTTGAAATATACCTGAGTACAATAAATCAGTTTGAAGACGGCACCCAGAAGTTTTGTGTGTTTGGTTTTTAAGTTCTACCAGTGGTGCCTAGAATCAGTATGATGTAGTAACAGCTGGCCAAGGTAATTATTCTGTTTTATGCTTGTCAGGGAGATGTGGACTGTATTGTAGATCCTGCCTCACATGGAGCTCCTTTAGAGTGAAACTGATGTCCTTATTTGTTTTAATCTGTAATCTTCCAACCCCCAAAGTTCCCCACCCCCACCTTGTATCAAGGCAGCAGAATAAGACCTTACACTTAGAAGGTATCAACACCTGGTCACCTGACCAACTAGTTAGCATCATACCTGACAACATGTGCTGATGTTCTTGCTCTCCTGACAGAATAATTTCCCTATGAAAATAAAATTGTACCCATAGAACACTGAATTCTTAGATGAAAATATTTAAAGCAGTCTGGGACTGGCCCAGGTTACAGCAATCCTTTTGTCCCCAGCCAAATGTTTACGAAGGAGGCAGATAGACATTAATTGAGACTGAACATTCCTACCTGGCCTTGATACAACCTTGTAGGAAGGTGAAGAGAAATTATTAGCAGATTTAATATCTTCACTCTTTTGATGGTATCTGAATTTTTTCCCTCCAAGCTTTTCGGATTAATTTCCATACTTTATAGGCTGTATGGAAATGTCCCAGGGTCCCTTTGGCCCCTGTGGATGAAATAATTAGCCGCACATGCTATCCAACACTCTTCCATGCTTCAGCCCCTCATTAGTTTCAAATCTCAGTTTAATTTCCAGAGGAAATAGTTCAGGGTTTCCTGAGACTTTGCAATCGAATCTGACCAACTGCAGGGGGTCTCATACCCAGACTGGCTTTTTCCTGGTCCTCCACCCACCTCTCACCACTGCTCCCCCAGTCAGTTCTCTGCAAGATGCAATTTTGCTGCCTCTGCATTTGCAAATGGGACAAATCAGAAACTGCTTCCTGAAAAGTGAATGCTTCCATTTGCTGTCTTCCTAATTGCTTCTGGAGTTTGATATGAAAATAGTAGCTTTCTGGAAAAGGTTTTCTTAGGTCTATGCATGGTAAATCGATGCAATCCTAGAATACACTATGCGTTCTGCTAATTCAAAGCATGATGCTACTTTGTGTCATTTATCCCTTTGATGATAACTGTATGTAAATATTAGTTTTGTCCCCTTTGCAATGGATTTGAAGGTCTTATTTCTCAAAACCTCAAACCCACGGCTGACTCTTTTTTTCATTTCAACTATATTGATGGTTCTACCAATGTGGAGAGAAATGACTGATTAGATATCCCTAGGGTTCTCTGAGTCCCATTTTCAGCTCCGAACCAAATAAATAGTAGGTCTTAAAGAAGATGAAACTGAAGATAACAATCTATTGTGATGCAGTATCAGATTTTAAAGAGTACTTTGGTAAATTCAGATACTATTTCTTCTAGGAAATGCAATAGGAAGGAAAAATATTTTCTATATATTTAATTACTCTGGCTACAAGTTCTCAAGTTGCTTCCCTTGGTGCTTTGATGTCTTGGAGATTAGATCAATTTAGGTTGATGACCTTGGACAAATTATTGAATACTTGTGCTGGTGAGATAGCTCAGCGGCACAAGTGCCTGCTGGCAAGCGTGAGGTCCTGAGTTCAACTCCCGGAACCCACATAAAAAAATATTGAATACTTACTTACTCTCTGATACTTTTCTGAACTATAAAATGGGAGCAGCAATACTCTAACTAGAGTATTCAAATAAGAGTGAAATTAAAACCTATTGTAAGTACAGGACAACAAGGCATGGTGGCACCCACATATGTAGTACTTGTAGTCCCAGAACTCGGGAGGCTGAGGCAGGAGGATCACTTGAGTCCCGGAGTTCCAGACCAGCCTTTGCAATAGAGCAAAGGGACCTTGCCCCCCAAAGAAAAATAAATTTCAAAAAATACAGAATTTGGCAGAAAACATATATTTTCACCCTTGTACACCCCCAATTTGTTCCATGCTATGTCTTTACTCCAGAAAAACAAATCCTTTTAATGAGAGGCTTCTCTATGATTTTGTCTTAATGTATGCATTCAATTTCCTGGAATCAGGTGTCTTCTGAGGTTATTTCAATGTACTTTTGTACAGTCATTTGAAGAAGTGGATTACTACAACTGTGTCTGGACAGGTAACCTTTATTAAAGGGTGGAGGACAGAGATTAGATAATGTGGGTAGAGTTGCCCATATATTTTCTAACTTCAATGCTTACTGTAGTAGACTACAAGATTGGAAAGATCTTGATTACAAATTGCCATTATTACACATGAAGCTCAGCAAGGCAATTAGTTCTTGATTATTGATTTGTTCTTGACCTGGAGTTTCGCTTCTTGAAGCTGAAAGAGAAGGTTGTATCTGGTAGATCTTCACAGGTCTGCTCAGCTCCTGATCTTCTAATTTTCAGGGAAATAAAGTAGCTTTAGGAATAAACTTCTGTGCCCTATTCTTGCCTAGTGTTGTGGGGTGTTATGCTAATTGGGGGGGTGTTAATCTGGTGGAGTGTCTCCAAAAGAACAAAACATTTTTGGAGTGATTTTCCATGTGGATTTCACTTGATCTTGTTAAGTCCATTTTCCCTGTACGTACTACTCCCTATTGAAGGTCTTCATCTTTGGTCCTCTGTAATCTTGAATCAGAGTGGTCACCTTAGAAATGCCGCAGAGAGAGACTTGTATCAGGATTCTCTTAGGATCAAGAAACAAACAAACAAAAAAATCTGGCACAACCATTTTGATAAGAAAGATTTATTAAGTTGCATAAGGAAAATCCTGAGTTAGGGAAATGCCATTTTGATCAATTCTACTCAGAGATGGTCTTCAAAGATTTGGGTTCCTTCTGACCACTTTGTTATTGTTAACATAATAATTCTGTCTTTATCCCATTCTCTTGGTATTGCAAGACAGCTCTGCAGTTTCAAGGTCATATATAGATTATGTGCCAGAAAGGAGTCCTTCCTTTCTGGCTTTTTTTTTTGGTAGGAAGGAAAACTCTCCTTGAAAAATTTCCCCTTCAGACTCCCTTACCTTTCATTGGTAAGAAGTGGTCACATGTCCATCATAAAACCATTCCCTCTCCAAGAGGGAAGGATTACCATGATTGAGTTTGACTCCATATTAATTTTTACTTTTGGGTCACATAGAGGAAGACATAGCTGAGGAAAACAAGGGCAGGCCAGTCTAGGGGAGAGGTGGGCAGTGTGGCCAATAAAGGACAGTGCCTGCATAGAGATCTGTGGGCATAGGAGGGAGCGATAGAACAAAAGAAGTAAAAAACAATTCTACTGGAAGATGACAAAGGTTGCCTACTTAAAAGCCAGCAAAGTATCTTTCCTGAAATACTCAGCACTTTGTATTTAGATAAGTGGATCCAAATTCCATATTATTTGATTGCAACTGTGTCTCCTTCTAAGACTATGACACTGTTTCCTTAGGTAGTGCTACAAGAAATGATATTGAATTGTTGCACTTTGATCATAGCTAACCTTGCAGTGTTGTGAATAGGCGTTTTTTCAAGTTTTTGCTGGAGACCTATCTCTAACAGGAGCAACTGTAATGTGTAAGACCTGACTCAATGCCAAACCCTCCAAAAGAAAAAAAAATAGAAGTGAGGAAATGGAGATATTTGGTTTAGCCCTCATATTGAGTTGTTTTTATTGGATGCAATGATATATGGATTATGTTCCTCTTTGTGGAATAAAACGTAATTTCACTTTTTTTTTTTTACAATTAAATTAAAGCTAAAGAATGACAAAGACATTATCGTTCATACGATGCATTTGAAAGATACTGTTTGTGCTCGACTGGAATAGAGTATAGAATGCCTGGGCTTTGTTGCTTTATGAGACGCCAAGTTTCCAGGGCAAATCCTATGCAGGGGTTTTAGTTCCTGTCTGATGTTTTGCTTTCGTCTCTACTGGCTGCCCCTGCGCGGAGATGCCTCAGGACTGTGCAGGCAGGGGTTGAACTTAGAAGTTAAAATCACTAAAATAATGAATGGACACATTTCTCTCATCTATGTATCCACCAAATATTTATCTTATCTATAATAATTTTATTATACTTGCCTGCTCACTTGTTATTTTCCTTCACTAGTCTGTAACCTTTTGGTGAAACTTCCTCCCAGTGGACTCTTCAGTGCCTGACATATTTATTGAGTATTAAGTACTTAGTAAACTTTAGTCAGTGTTTGAGCCTTAGTGAGCCTTTAGTCTGGGAAGAAGGTTAAGACATGCAAACAAACAAATAAACAAACAAACAAACAAATGCTATGCTTCCAATTGATCCAAGAGATTTATTATAATTTTAAAGGCAGGGAGAAATCAAAATATTATGCTGGTTCATGTTTTGGAAAAAAATTATAATAGAGCTGTTTATCTGTCATCTATCTTCCTACCTATCTATCTGATTGCTGAGATGGCACACTTTCGTTTCTATTGATAAGCCATAAATAAACCAAATACATTAGTTGTTAAATAAATGTTTACAGAATATAAAGAATATAAATGTGGAATGTATTTATTGTCTTTGCTTACTGACGCTGTTTTTATTTACAATGTAAGCTGTTTTTAGGGGCCTTTTGTGGGTGGGAGACAGCTGGCAGACAGCTGGGTCTTGCTTTTCTGTCCAATTTAAAATTCTAATTTGAGTATTCAGTCCACTTACGTTTAACATCATTATTTGTTTGATTATTTAAAAGACAAGTGTATTGTTATTTGTCCCAGATGTTGTTTCTTTCTGTGCCTTCTAATTGTGGTGATTAATTGAGCCTTTTACTCATTTATTTTATTTCCTCTACAAGCGTTTTAGCTGCCCCTCTGCCTTCTTACTGTTTTAGTGGTTTCTCGGGGATTACAATATCTTTCCTTAACTTTTATCATGATCTACTTAGAAGTAACGTATCCCTTCATTTCTTACACATCACAAAAATATGACCCTTATGGCAGAATAATTTCATTTACCACACCCCTGTCCTGTCACGTATTTTATTTGAGCACATATTGTAAACTTTAGAGTGGGTATATTATTTTTGTTTTAAACAGTTATTTATCTTTTAATGAAATCAAAGGAAGATAAAAAATCCTCATATTTTGCTATACCATATATTTACTGTTTTTGTGCATTTCTTATTTTCCTGTAGGTACACATTTCCATTTTTTATCATTTCACTTTAGCTTAAAGAAATTTGCTTGATGACATCCTCATTTCACCCTCAGTTTTGAAGAATATTTTTTTTTTAGAGAGAGAATTATGGAAAGCCTTTTTTTAATCTCTTCTATCATCTTAATATCATTCCATTGTCCTTTGGTCTCTACTGTTTTGATGACATATTAGCAAATTTTTGTTCTATTAGTCACCTCTGTGTCAGGTGCAATTTTTCTCTGGCTGCTTTCATAATTTTCTCTTTGTCTTTGATTTTTAACAGTTTGCCTAGCAAGACAGCTGGGTCTTGCTTTTCTATCCAATTTAAAATTCTAATTTGAGTATATACCTGGGTGTGCTTTTTTAATATTTAATTGGCTTGGAGTTTGCTCAGCTTCTTCAATATGAAGATTGGTGTTTTTCACTAAATCGGGAAAATATTTCTTCAGTTGTTTCCCTGCCCCATATACCTTCTTTCCTTTTGGGATTTCATTTACATATATGTTAGTTTCCTTGATGTTCTTCCATAAGCCACTGAAACTCTTATTTTTCTCAATTTTTTTGTGTTTTCTCTGTTCCTCAATTTGGACCTTCCTTTATCTGTATTTTACTTCTTTCATTCTTTCTCTCTGTCTTTATTTCTCTTTCTTTTTCCTTCCTTCCTTCCCTTTCTCTCTCTCTCTCTTTCTCTCTCAGGATTGAACTCAGGGCCTTTGCAGTGAGCTACATTCCCACACTTCTTTCTTTTATATTTTTAAAATATTTTTTATTTAGAAACAGATCTTGCTAAGTTCCCCAGGCTGGGTTCAAAGTTTGATCTTCCTGCCTCAGCCTCCCAGAATGCTGTGATTTTAGCTCTTTTCCCTCTCCCAACTTCTTTGCATGTTTAATATTTTTAATCATTTGATTGATATTGTGAATAACACATTTCAAGGATGCCAGAGTGTATTGTCTCCCCTTAAAGGATATTAAACTATATTCTGGCAGGAAAAGAACATCCTAGAAATTGTTCTTGTGCCTGTTGTAGCTTGTCTTGAGGCTTGCTCAGAAGGTCTGGGGCATTTCCCACTCTAGTTCAAGGGTTGCAAACTGTTCTTTGAGGGCATGATGGTAAATATTTTAGGTTCCTGGATTATATTGTCTCTGTTGCAATTATCAACTCTACCATTGTAACATGAAGGCAGCCATAAAATGTGTAAGCAAATAGGCATGCTTGTGTTCCAATAAAATTTTATTGACGAAAACAGATGGTCAGATTTTAGTCCATCGTTGGCTGATCCTTATGCTAGGTCATGGATCTTATTCCTTAGAATGGTCTCTCTGGCGTTCGGTTGCAGTCTTGTAGGCCTCGGATTTTAGCAGCATCTCTCTACTCTGGATGAGACAAAGATCCAGCACTTCCTGGACTGTGCGATCTCTAAAGTCTTCATTCCATTCTCCACTGTGCTGCAGCCTCTCTCTACAAGGGCTTCGAGGACTGGGCCAGCGCATTTACAGCCCAGGCCCTGGCTGAGGTCTTAGAGAAAGCCTCTTACACTACTCTTAATTTCTCCTAATCAGTGTTCTTCCTCCTTTTCTAGTACCATGCTCTGAAATTTCCCTTTGTGTTGGTGTTACTGAAAGTTCATCTGTGCTCCTTGGCTCAGTAGGACCGCCATGCTCTTTGAGTTCCACTTTCCAGAGCCATATCCAGGAAAGTGTCCCCTGAAAGAGCCACATGATCATGGGTTTACCTCACCCATGTCCCTTATCTCAATCCAGGGCTGTCTATGATCCCTGAAGACAGGTGTCTTTTATGTTTTGTCCAATCTTATAATCTTTTTCAGAGAGAGCAATTTCAATACCAGTGGTCCAGCAGCCCTTGAAGCAGAAGTCTCCTCTGATTGTTTAACAATGAAAAGCGGATGGCTGCACAGTGCTAGGCAGACTAAATACTTTTCAGTGGTATTTTAAATGGTTAAAGGGAGACGGGCTTGGAGCCAGGGCAGCTTGGGTGTGGTCCATCTATCACATTCTGCAATGATTACTGGAGCCCTTTGCGCATCCGCAGCTAAACACAGATGTTCTTATGGGAGTTGTAATCTTTTCAGCATTTGGATGATGGCTCCTACTCAGAAGCCAATATGTCAACAAAAAATTCTAGACGATTACACTTGATTAATACTCAGCACAAACCTTATCTGTTCTATGTTTAATGGCCCCTCTCTACCCACTAATTCAATAGGAATAAAAATTTCAAAGCACATTCTAGGTGCTGCTTCCTATGCTGGGTGCTAAAAATAGCAAGGTAAAGAAGACACAGCCCCTTGCAAATCTTATAGTCTAAGAAGAAAAGCCAGACATGTAGAATAAGTGTTACGATACCATGAAAAAATTCTACAGTGGAGGTGGGATTCGATGAGGTGCACCTGGATATAGCTAGATAAATTGGAAAAGACTTGTGCTAAGCCTTTACCAACTAGTAGCAATTTCTTGCACTGCAGGTCCGTGGGTGTGTGATGGACACTTCAGTCAGAGCAGAGCACTGGAGCAGGCACAGCTAGGGAATGAAAGCAGAATGTGTGTGCTGTGTGCTCGAAGCTAATAAGCAAGACTTTGTGGAAAAGAGACAAGACTGACACGCAGGACCTAGCCCAGGAAAGACCAAAATGGACACTATAGGGACTTCATATGTGGGGTCTTTAGTCAGTGAGAAACCACTGAAGTGCTGTTGAGAAGGGCAGTGATATAACCAGATTTTGATTTCAGAAAGATCTCAGGAAGGGTCAGTTCGGTGGGTGGGGGATTTTAGTCAAGGGGGGTAAAAGTGGCAGTGTGCAAAGAGAGAGCCTCCCCTTAGAGCAACATATCTGAGACTGTGAGGAAGAGTGAGGTTTGAGAAACATTTCAGGAAGTAATTTTTTGGGGGAGGGGTTAATTTTATGCAAAGTTTAAATAGAAGAGAATTATCTAGAAAGAACACAGCTCCTTGGTTTGAGTACTTGAGTGAATGGCAGTGACATTTGCTAAGAAAGGGAAAAGTTGAGAACAGTTCTATCAGGAATGGGGATTTATGGATTCCTTTAATCATTCATTCATTTATTCAACATAAATTTAGGGAATGCCTACAACATGCCAAATGTTGCACCAGGAAAGTGATGCCTAAGGCAGGCAAAGCTGCTTCTTGCATGGGGGAAATAGAAAATTTTTAAAGTGAATAAGAATTTTAGATACGGAGGTAACAAAGCAGGTCACTGTAGACAATAAAAACTTACCTTCAGGACAGTGAAATCCTCTTGAAGAATCTTACATTTGCAGTGAGACATGTGGTTATCAGAACTCAGATATGCAAAGATTATAGAAGCATTTATAAAAAAGTGAACTGCAAGTGCAAAGTCCCTGTGGTTGCAATGAACTAAGCTTGTAAAAAGTAGTGACAGTCCTGTGTGCTCCAGGCAAAATGTGTGAGGAAGGGTGGCAGATGAGCATGGATTTGGCAGGGTATACTAGGAGGAGTTAAGGTTTGGAAGTTATTTGAATTGTAGACTCTACCTTAACATGAATGTCACAGTGCCCTCATTCTTTTTGTTGTGGAATAACCCTCATTTTCACTTTAGAGATAATTGAGTTTGAGATGTTCGTCAGGCACCTAAGTGGAGATGTTTACCAGGTGGTCGGATGTAACTCTGGAATCCTGCAGAAATACAGGACTAAAAAAGTAAGTTTGATAGTGATCAATGAACAGAATAGAGTTGAAAGTTCAAGTTGAGAGTGTGGATACATTTTCCTAGTATGAGAGTAGAGTAGCAGAATCTCAAACTATTGCCTCCTATGTACACTGTGAAGAAAGGCACGTTTTAGTGTTAAAGGCAATGCAAGAAGGCCTAGCATCCTTAGTTGGCACAGAAGTAACCAGGCACCTTTCTTTTTACTTGTTGCTCTCCACAGTAAAAAGAAGTACCTATCCTCCGCAGGCAGTTTAGTGATGGGGAAGAGAAGCAAGTTGAAAATGAAATCTTGGAGAATACATTTCAGACTGGCCAGGATGAGCAAGATAACTATAACTAGAACAACTAAGTTGTTCATAGATTCCAGAATCTATTGTGTTGCATTGATTTACTGAAATAATTGGCATTTGCTTACCTTATCTCACCTTGTCATATCTAGTATCACGTGGTGAGCAAAGAAGCTAGCTGATGTATGCTAACAGCTACAGGAAGAGTGCTGCAGGAAGAGTTCCTGTACATTCATTACTGAGAGTTTAGAGTTTGATTGCAAATGTCTCTCTTGTCTTAAGATTTTAGCCAAGTTGATCGACTTCAGGAAAGCCTTTTTTATTTAACTTCAATATCCCATTTCTCTGGAGTACTAATCATTTGTTTGTATTGAGATATGGCTCTCCTTGTATGTAAGTGTACAAATGATCAAAATCTTTCCAAATTAGGTAATTTAAACTTTTATACCACAAAACAATTGTAGATTATTAAAAATATTCTATTTAGCACTGTCATCGCATATAGCTTTCTGCTGATACAGTAGGAATTTCCTCTAAGTAAACAACAAGGCCACATGTGGCTCCACCACTTGGAAAGACCTAGAAAGCAATCTGGTTTCTCCATCAATTCTCTGATTGATTTCTTTCTGCTACTCATTCCGTCTAAAGAAGAACATGCTCCTTGCCCATTAAATTGATGTAACACACCAACTTAAATCAAACTTTCCTGTCTTAAAACTGGCTGAGAAATTGGCGATGATGATATTTTGGGTTTCCATGTATTTTCTTGAAGCTAGAATGTCAAGTAAAAATAGAGTAAGATGTCAACAGATAATCGCCTTTAATAAAGGCAGATATATATGAAAAGTAACTATTTCAAAGCATGTTATGAACTAAAAGGACGGATTTTTCCTGTCTTAAAAAAGTGAGAGAAATAATATAAGCACATTACCATTGGGGGTGGCAGATTCTGGCTGGTTGCAGACAGCATTTCTAGTGGCTCTCGAGTTACTTGTACGGCATCTTTCTCTAAGAAGCACATGTTATATAAGAGCAGTATGGGGGAAGTGCTGAACTTTCCACTGAGAACTCTGTTATTGATACTGGCATTTGGGCAAATTCCAGTGGCATCTCAGGTCCCTGTCAGACAACAGTATTCCTGTAGGGACTCTAACTGCCTTTGGCTATGACACACCCTTTGGCAGATGCTCTCAGTGGTTGCCAATTTCAGTTTCAGTGTAGAAATAAATGATTTATCATCTCTTGAAAATTAGTGGTGGTGGTGGTGAGAGAAACAACTCCCTGTAACCTTAAGGTATGTGTGAAGAGTAAGGAAGCTTACTTCTAGCTTGCTTTAAAAAAAGTTTCCTTTCAGAATAATGGCTTTTTGGGGATAAAAGGCAGACAGAAATAAATAAATATTGAAGTATAGTGGGAAGTACATGCAAATAAATTTTTTGCCAATAATAGGGGCTCAATGTTCATTATTTATAATATGGGGATTTGAATATGAGTGAGAATAACAAGAGTGACTGTGAGTTCCTTTTAAATTTGAAACTTAGCTCATGGAAGTTTCACATAGTTAAAAGTTTGTCCATGGAAAAATGCCATCTCTTAGCTGTGAATTGCACAGTGGGGACCCAGCTATGCAACTGGATCAAGAAAGTTCAGGAAAGCAATGGAATTCATTGTTTTGCTCCATCAGACAATAGGGGCAGCACACTGTAGAAAGGCTTGCATCAATGGAGGCTGGTTGCTTGGTATTTTTAAGTGAGTTCTACAAGTTATAGAACTCTGTGTCTTGGATTTACCCTGGATAAACAATACTAACAAGGAAGAATGATGTCCTTTACATCTTTGAGCCATACAATTAGAGGGTCAATAACAAATGCCAACTGACTAATCGCTAATTTGTTAACTAGTTTCAGATAATCTTAATATCATTCATATCTAGGCTTATAGAATTTTAGAACTGGAAAATAAAGCATATCCTCTCCAATGCTATTTAAATTACATAGCTTCTTGGAAGCGTTGTAGGTCAGAAAAGAAAATGGGGGTTGTGCAGAGGAACGGAAGCAGATACTCCTCAGGCCACTTTCCCTCTGGAAATTTCTGTGAGTCTGATTGAGCAGAGTTTGTCTTTTTAGATGTGGCAGCATTGATGTAATGTTAATCCTTCTTCCAGTGGAGGAAGAAAAACAACCAAGAGACACAGAGAACATTAACAATTCACAAGTACTCAATGAGTCCTCCTCCTCTTTTGTTTCTCAGCTCCCCTCAGTCTAGCATCCAGTTGGAGTGGCCTTGTGAATTTAGAGGGCCCGGTGACTGGAGGTTCCTGTTATGTCTGATGAACTTCTCCGACTTGGTCTCGAATGCTGGGCAAAGCCACCATCTTCTCTTGACCCTTGCTAAGGGAGATGGAAGTGGATGGACACAAATCCGCAGGAATCAAAGTGCAGATGAAGTGTAGGAGGGGGACAATGTGTACATATTATCCTCCAACATCAATATGTATAGAATCGGGATGATAGGACCACTTATTGCATTCTTTTTTTTTTTTTTTTTTTTTTTTTTTTTTTTTTTTTGGTGGGTACCGGGGGGACGACCTCAGGACCTCGCGCGCCAGGAGGCGCCCGTGCCACTGAGCGATATCACCGGCCCCTTTTTCGTATGTGGGATCCGGGAGTCGAACTCGGGCCCTCGCGCTTGCAAGGCAGGCGCTTACGCCGCTGAGCCATCTCACCGGCCCCACTTATTGCATTCTTGTGGAAGTACAAAATTGATGTTGCTTCTTTTGAAATAAGGTTGAAAAGGTCTTGGTTTGGGGTCCAACCATTCCATTTTTGACCATAAGGAAAGGCTGTGCACTCCATCTCTGTAAATCACTTTGCTCCCAGCTTCCCAGGTAGGTTCTGTGGTCTTTGATCTTTGATGTGAATCTTTCTTGGATGTAGGATTTGGGAAGGGTGTTGGAAAACTAATGTGGATGTAAGTCAGAAACTCACCTGTTTTTCTGGAATGCTACATAGGAATTTGGGGAATACTTATCTTGTGAGAAGGGTCTTGGGTTCTGAGCTAAACTATTCTTCACTATGTACTTGGGACTGCCTAATTCACTGGGACATTGGTGACTCCACTGAGTGACCAAACTTGAGACAAGTTTTAGCAGCACTGTCAAGAAGCCAGTTGTCTGTTCTTCTGCAATGCTGGGAAGCACCTGCATCCCAGCTCCAGGCTTTGGTAGATTTATGCTGGGCTACTGTGGTCCTTTGTCACCATGTCTGGGCTGTGCTAGTGTCAGGCCTGGACTGGGGGATACTTGAACATGAGAGTTTCAAGGAACTGTTCAGAGAAAGGTGGTTTCATTGAGGACAGGTTGTTCTTGGAAGATACGCCTGATGACCTACTGGGAGGGCAGTGGGGGACACTACTTCTACCGCCATGAGTTCAGCTGCTGTACACTCCTCCTGGGAGTATACAGTGGGGTCATGCAAGGCTTGGTCAGAAGACAACCCATGGGTGGAGTGATACTCAATCATACCTCTGGTATGCGGAGACACCCTGAGGAGAATGTGTGTGTGTGAGTACAGCCAGCAGTGATACCACACCCTGAATCACCTTCCCTCCCTGCTGTGAGAAAATAGGAAGAGCTTCCAGAAACCAACCTTGCCTTCCCAGAGTCTGCCATCAGCATCCTGAGACACAACCAAAGAGGGGCAAGTGTGCCATGTGGGAATTCTGCTCTGGGAGTTGCAACACATGTTGTCCCCAATAGCTACTTGAAAACAAAAACTACTAGCTGAAATAGTTCAGACCTTATGGATCTTGAAAGCATTGGCATTATTGGTCAGTAAAGTGTTGATCATTTTGATGAGACTCCATTAATTGCTCAGTAATAGAGATGTATTCTTAAAGGTCAGTCTCTTTCTCTCTCTCCCTTGGTCCATTCTGTTTTTAGGCATAAGTTGACATAATTTAGTAAGGAAACGCTCATTTTGCTTTCCATCTCCTGGATACTCAAGGAAGGCTAAGAATTAGAATTTGCAAGACATTCTATGCCCTAGACCCATTGGTAAGTACTTTCCAAGCAATGTATGTTTTATTCCTTTTGTGGAGCAAGTGATGCAATTTTCTCCCTCCTTCAGGTGAGGAAGTCAACTTTCAGCATTTAGAGAGTTGTTCTAATCAGACGTTGTATTTCTAAGAATAAACTAGGTTATATTAAGTCTATCAAAGCCCACTAATAACCTTGAAATTCTATGGTTTAAAGCAACAGAATCACATTCATTTTTCGTGCACTGGGAGCATGGCCTCCTGGTTGCCCTGGCAGGGAAGAGAATGCTGGGGTCTCTCCTTTGCAGCTATGTTCTGGAAATGACACCACTGCTTCTGTGCACAGATTCTCAACCCAAACTAGTCAGCTAACAGCAGGCTGGTGAGCTGCTCCTCCTCCCTAACCTTAACGAGGCAGCTAACTAATAGAACTGATTTCATCAGAGGCCAGCTCTGAGCTGCTCCCCACTACAGAATAATGCCTAGAAGAATGACTTGGTGCTGGATTAGAGGTCCAAAAGGGCAGTGTGAAGCTTCGCAGTTCTTTCTCCCACATCCAGCGTAATGCCACAGTACTTCTCCTGGGTCCCGGTGAGGCACAGTTGGTGTGTGCTCTCCAGGGTTCTTTTGGGTTTCATCTAGCTTCTCTGTATCCCAGACCAACACTCAGTGCCCTGTGGCCCAGGTTTAACCTTTGAGATTCATGTGATCGACACCCACACAGCTGGGAATCACTGAGTCACAGGCTGAGTTGCTACTTGCATCTTTTGTGCCTGGAAATGAGATTTGTAGGGCAGAGTGTCTCTGCCTCCTACACTTCTGGCAGGTTCTCATGGCTCTGTGCACTGCAGCTATTGAGCTGTGTGGAGCATATCTTTCACATCTCGGAGAAGCCTTTAACAAATGTCACATCCATAGATGAGAGGGTATGGTAGTGTTCAACGTGGAAGTCTCAGCTATGAGCATCTCGGCAGGAATCTCCACCATGTTTTGGGAGAAG
Organism: Erethizon dorsatum; assembly: GCA_028451465.1. Classification (NCBI taxonomy): domain Eukaryota; kingdom Metazoa; phylum Chordata; class Mammalia; order Rodentia; family Erethizontidae; genus Erethizon; species Erethizon dorsatum. The sequence goes on from CM051826.1 coordinate 10,880,501, forward strand.
AGAGTTGGGGAATGTATTCGTTAATGTGCTCATGTATTTCTTACTTTTTCGAATTACCCTTCAGATAAATGAAGATGAGACAGGCAAGGGAAATTCAAAAGCAGGAGCTGTTTGTAAATGGTGCAATTGGGGAGAGAAAGGGAGAAAGAGAGGGAGAGGGAGAGGGAGAGAGGGAGAGGGAGAGGGAGAAGGAGAGGGAGAGAGACATGACATCCATGGGGAGAAAAGTCTAACACAAAGAAAGCAGAACATTATCCTGCAAAATAAAAGAAAAACATATCTTTGAAAATTATTTCTTATAGGAAGCATAATAATTTAAAAAACAAGGCTGGGGATATGGTTCAGTGGTACAGTGCTTGCTTAGCATATGTGAGACACTGGGCTCAACCCCCAGTACTCCTGCTGCCAAAAAAGGTGTACAAACACCAAGAACTCCTTTGTTCCTCAATCTGTACATTTTAACTTGTTCTCTCCTTTTTTCATTTTCTTTTTTTGTTTCATAGAGCCCATGTCCTTGCATCCTGAGATTGAAAAGAAACCGAATAACTGCGAAGAAACAGAACTTGTAATATGAGAAATCATGTCTACGTTGGAAATGTAAAGAATAGAACTGATACCATAGAAAACGGAGTCAGTGATATTGGGCAAAGTTAAGAAACTCTGAAAGTGCAAAGAGAAAAGTTAGAGAGAATGAGAAAGACAAAAAAGAAAATGACCAATATGGAGGAGACAGAATAAGACACAATAAAAGAATTATGGATAATTTTTAGAAGCCTAAAAGTCCTTTTGTTAATGAGCATTGGTGTAAAACTCACACATAAAAAGGCTAGTAAATTATGCCCCGAAGCAGCAGCCACTAATAAATTTTGACATTCGCAATTCAAATAGGAAATTAAAAACTTTTCTGAGACAATTATGCTATATGCCAAACAGTTTTATTAAGACTGAAGCAAGATTTACATAGCTATTCCTGGATCTGAAGATCAAGCAGTGTAAAAATATACATATATTTTTTCTCTATTTTGTTAAGATCTAACTAATTTTAATAAAAATACTAAAGACATAAGCTAGAGAGGACTTAAAAATGTGAATCTAGTATTTATCAGGAAACAGAAGTGGTGAGAGTAGCCAAGACATTTTTCAGAGCTATAATGATAGAGTTTAATCAAAACAGTATGGTGGTGTGGAACAAATGACAGAGAAATGCATGGAGAAGATGTCCGGGCATTATTTCACGATTCCTACTCCTTTAATTTTGAATGCCAAATTTAATCACAAACTCATTCTTTTACATATACTAAAGTCTATTTTTGGGATAAGTGGTTAACTATTGAAATAAAGTTGGCATCTTTTCTCAAAGCATACACCACAATATAAAGACCAAAAGGACCAAATAGTGCGATGCACAAAAGGAAACCAAAATAGAGATGTAGAGATCGCTGACCTTAGCTTGGATTGGTTTGCCTGGATATAATGAGATGGGTAAAATTTTATTCACCACAATTCCACTCCCACTGGAGAATGGAACTCATTTGTCAGAGAAAGATACTGAAGGACACCAGGCAGTAAATATTGTCCTGATGAAGAGAAAGAAAATAATTTGCTTGCTATTCCTACAAAGAAGGGAAGAAAAAGATAGAAAAAGAGAAGCAAAAGGAAGTATAACAAAGGCATTCGAAGACAACGTGTGTGAAGAAGAAGTGGAAGAAATGACACGGAGGAGCAAGTTATTCAAAAGTCACCAACTACCAAACTAGAGTTTGGAGTGGATTTAACTCACCTCTCTGGGGTAGAAGGTGGTTATCGGGTACCTGGGTTACAGGAGTATAAAATCAGCTGAGAAAAATGTCAAAGGGGAGCAATTTGTGAATTTTCATGTATAAGAATTGGAAATATTTTATATTGGGGGTCTGCAAACTACAACTGATTGGCTAAATCTGGGTGTCTTACAGTTTATGTATTATCTGTTCCTGCTCCTGGGCTATAATAGTAGTTTTGAGTAATTGCAATAGAGAACATACACAAAGTCTAAAATATTTAGCATCTGGCTTGTTATAAAAAAAGTTACTGCTGGGCGTGGTGGCACATGCTTGTAATCCTAGCACTCAGGAGGCTAAGGTAGGAGGATCACCACAAGTTCAAGGCCAGCCTGGGCAACATAGTGAGTTCAAAACCAGCCTGAACTACATAGTTAGATGCTGTCTAAAAACAAAAGAAAACATATTGCTAACTTCAGCTCTCCATTAAAGAAAAAGGTCATAAGGTAATTTAAAAGCAAATGGTAAACTGGGAAACTAAATGAGATATTATTATTATTATTATTATTATTATTTTGTGTGTGGGTACCGGGGGTCAACCTCAGGACCTTGTGCGCCAGCAGGTGCCCATGCTGCTGAACGATATCACCGGCCCTTTTTTCATATGTGGGTTCAGGGAGTTGAACTCGGGCCCTCGTGCTTGCCAGGCAGGTGCTTACGGCGCTGAGCCATCTCACCGGCCCTAAATGAGATATTTGACACAAGTGCATGAAACAGAGAGAATAGTATCTTAGTTACATGAACAACCCTTCCAAATGTATTGAATAAGTCCTGGCTGACAATGGGCAGAAGATGGGACGTATGTATTCACATATGAACGAGCAGAAGTTCAGCTGCCCTGATTGGCGATGAAGGAATGGCCAAAGGCAGCACAGTAGCTCAGCAGTGTTTGGTATCATGTCGGGATGTCTTGACACAGATAGCTTCCTATACTGCTTGTAGGTGTGATGCTCTAAAGCTATTTGGCCACACGCATTAGAACCTTACGAAGTAAAAGCATGGTTGTACACTTTGATCCAGAAATGCCATTTCTAAGAAGCTATCTGGAGACAATGTTTAGAGATACAAATATATAAAGGTGAGACTATTCCCTGAAATAATGATGTCCCTGGATCCATCTCTTCCTAGGTCAGATGCCTTTGTGGAAGTTATCAAACCTCACTAAGTCTTGGTTTGATTGTTTGTAAAATGATAATTAAAAATAGTGCCTAATTGTTGGGCTGTTATGAATATTCAGTATGATGACAGGTACAACATTTATGAAGGAAACCTGTTACATAGTACTGTAGTCTGGATGAAGCTTGTCCCCCAAAGATTTATACGTTGATAGACTGGTCCTCAGTGTGACAATGTCGAGAGCTGGTGGGACTTTTATGAGATGGGGCCTAGTGGAGTTGGTTGGGTCCCTGGGGATCCCTTTGGAAGGGGTCAAGGTAATTGTCATGGAGAGAATTTTTTGTGTAAGAGCACGTTGATATGAAAGAGGGACTCTGATCCCTGGATCCCCCTCTGACTTCTTCCCGTCTTGCTGTGATGTCTCCCTCCCTATGTGCCCCCATTGCTGTGATGCCCTCAGCCCTGAGGGCTTCTGCAGAGCGGAGCTGATGCCCTTGAACCTGCAGAACCCTGAGGTTGCTAAACATCTCTTCTTCATAAAGTACTCAGCTTCAGGTATTTTAGTACTTTAACAGAAAATGGCTAACACACATAATAGCAAATATATTAAGTAACACTATTTTAAAATAGTGAAATAATAAGGCAATAAATAAATTCCAGCATCTTCTTATAAAGTATGATTATCAGCTACTAAATTAATATGTTGAAATCATATCAATGATGTAGGAAACATCCATAGCGTAAACAAATCTACGTGTAAAACTGATATTATTTCAATGGTGAGTAGAAAATCTGTAAGTGTGTGTATATGCACATAAAAGGAATGGAAATAAATATAACAAAATATTAGGAATCATTTTGACTGGCAAACCTAGGTTTGACTTTATTTCTCGCCATGTTTTTAAATAATTTTATATATTAAACTTCATAATCAACAAAAAAACCTAAAATTTTTTACACCAATTTAATGGGTAGGAAATAACTACCAAATTATAAATAACGAAGCAAGAAAAAGATTCAAGTATATGCTGACTATCTTAACTAGGAGCAAGTTGGTGGGAGAAGCAAGCTCAGGCCTGAGAAAATTGATCTCTTGTCTAATTTAAGATCAGTCTCCTAGGCGTAAACTCTGCATGAGGAGTGAAAAGGATGGGGTGGGGTTTGGAAGGTTCAAGTTCATCATAATTTTCATGTTACAAATTCCTCATGCTTTATCCAGACATCCTTAGACTTTCCCCCCTCTTTCTTTCCACCACAGTCTCACCATTCTCCCAGGGTCCTCCCAAAGTAAATTTACCTGCTTCTGCCTGTATTCCTTTATCCCACTTCTTCTCCCAAGCACATTTTGGGCAAGTGTACCCTCCCCTCTGGCTCATCAGCCTCCCCCTCTTCCATCATTAGGGTCTCCTTGGATCTCAGCCCCTCCAAACACCCTTGCCAAATAAACTGGGAATGAGGCTGCTCTCTATGATATCGCCAGCTACACTCTCTCCGTGAATTACAGCTGTGTGTGATGATAAAGTATTTTACTTTGCCTATGCTGAGCTCACTTTACACCACTGAGTTCTGGCAATAAAATCCTTCAAATTAAAATGAATTTCCTAAGTACAGCCTGCAAGGCCTTTGCTTACCTTTCTGGTTTTCTTCTGGCCTTTTAAACACAACCAGCCCTGTGCACTTTCATCCCTACTACTTGGAGCACTTCTTCCTTTTCTCAATTTTCACATGGCCTTCCTGTAGGGGGACTTTCCCTGGTCCCCTCCACCTTACCCAAGTTCTCTCTGCACGCATTGTTCTCTTCTCCAGAGCATCCATCATGCTTTTGTTTCCTTGTTTATTTCCTGTCTTCTGTCATTAGAATGCAAACCCTTCAGGGAGAGGCTCTGTCTTTTTCTTGAGTCCCAGGACCCACCTTAGGGTACCATTTAGATAGTCATTGGCTGACTGTTGAGTAGTCATTATTCCTGCTCACCTCACCATGGAGTACTTCCACACAGACAGGGTAACAGCCAGAGAGTAAACACATTTAATAACACATCAGTAATGTTTTTCCAGGAACTACTGGGATGCCATTCCTGGCCTCGGATAAAAAGGCTTCACTATAATAATGAAAATGGGAGAATTGGGAAATAGAAAGCCCAAACAGCTTGAGGGAACCATAGAGATTATTTCATCCTGCCTGTGTCACTTTACAGGGAGGAAACAGGCTCAGAACATGCTCTGCAGATAGTTGAGCAGAGATAGTCCCTGAACCCAGTTTATGACGGTGACCCCAAAAGCCAATGCAGGTTGGGAGCCTGGAGGGTTTCTCTCCACCCATGGACAGTTTAGAGAAGAGAGCATTAAAAAGGATTTGGTTCCTGTTCTGGGGATACAGGCTCCAGCAAGAGTCATCTCTACCCTCCACGACAAGGTTTAAGGGACAAGTGAATGCAATAGAAGGGTGCCTTGCTGAGGGCCTGGCCAGGAGGATGAGGTTTCTCCCTCCTAAACTAACACACAGTTTTTCACTGGGAAAGGCAATGAGTCATCCAAACCTTGGGTCACAGTTGAGAACCAGCAGCCCAAAGTGACTGTCTCTGGGACATACTTCCCTGTTTAAACCATCATGGTGTCCTTCTGAGCGGCAAGTGGGGAGGGAAGGAATGTGTTGTAGGAACTCTGTGAATGACTCTTTCTAGTGCGTGATGTTGGACGTGAGGATTTGAATGCCTGAACACTCACAACACTTTAGTAAGCACATATCTTCAATAGACAGCTTCTGAAATGCCATTGATGTGACACAGAGGGAACAGTCTCAACACACTACAAAGAGTCACATTGTGCTTCCGCAGGAGGTGGGAATGTGTTTGTATCACTGCTGCTGGGGACAGAACAAAAGCGAGTGGGCTTGAGAAGCCCAGAAGGAAAGAGGGGCCAACCAAGGGAGACCATAGAAGCTCTTTGATCATCTGTAGATTTCAAAAACATGTTATTTTCTGCCATTTGAGTAACAGTTTAATTATGGTCATTTTCGAAGGCCAAGGACTAGACCCCCAGATGAGGCATCAGGACTATTATGGAAAATTTATTTTAATATAATCTAGGTAAGAAGGAATGAAACAAGGAGATTAATATTTATTGACTGCATATAATATGATAGCCATTTTCCAATCATTGATTTATCTCATCTTCTAAACACCCTATGAGTTTCTTTTAGTATCTTCCCTTTCCAGAGGGAGTAGTTGGAGCTCAGGGAGACTAAGGGGATCAACATCCAGGGAGAGGGAGAGAAGGCAAGTAGACTTGGGGCTTTGAACTCTTTTCTTATGTTATGCAAGAATTATCCCCCTCAAATTCTTACTCAGTACAATTATGTCATAGGTTATATATTTTCCTAAAGGCAAAAAGTAATCACAGGAGCATTTTCTAGTTTATAGTTTTTCTGCCAAGCACAAGTGCCTTTCCATGGTTCTGACTCATGGGTGCTTCAGTGGTCTTCCAGATGAGGACCCTGGAGTTTTCTGCATCCACATACCTTCCTCCGCTAGGCTTTTCCCTGTGAGTTTCACAGATATGGTCGTGGTTACCTTAACTTGCAAAATTAACATCACATCAGGACAACATTTTGTTGACAGGTAGGTAGAGAAGACACCTAGGCATAAGGAGTTTGTGCAGGTCCAGCAGAATTTCCCTATGTGATGTGCCTGTCCTGACCTCCTTGGGGAATGCTGGGCACTGTGGTCTCTTTTACTAGTTGTGAATGGTTAAAGCTGCATTTCACCAATAAACACAAGCCATGAGGTCATTTGCATCATACAGCTGTCATGCTATGCTCTTCACAGCTGGGCCCTCTAAATTGTCCTTGGCCTCAATAGGAAGCTACCGTTAAAAAGGACGAAGGGAGCCAGCGAAGGGCCAGATTCACTGATGTTGCTATGGCCTTGGTTAAGGGAGAGCCTGTAAATGGCCTTGGGAAATTAGCTGGGGTGAGAAAGTCTCAAAGCTCTTGTACACTTATTCTTATTTGAGGATTCATATACACAAAGCAAAAACCCAGAAATCCACTTGGGGGGTGACCAATGGGGTTACAAAAACTGAAGTTTGGGGCCGGTGAGATGACTCAGTGGCATAAGCGCCTGCCTGGCAAGCGCAAGGGCCCAAGTTAGACTCCCGGAACCCACATACGAAAAGAGGGCCGGTGATATCGCTCAGCGGCACGGGTGGCACGGGCGCCTGCTGGCGCGCGAGGTCCTGAGGTTTACCCCCAGTACCCACAAAAAAAAAACAAAGCTGAAGTTTACCCATTTGTATTAGTTTTATGTGGATGTTGTAACAGATTATCACAAATTTAATGGCTTAGAAAAACTTAATTTTATTGTGTTACAGTTCTGGGAATCAGACATGTGCCATGGGTCTCTCTGGGCTAAAATCAGGGTGTTGGCATGTCTATGTTCCTTTTTAGACACTGAGGAGAGTCCGTTTCTGGGCATTTCCCACGTTCTAGAGGCTGGCTATATTTATGGACTCACGAACCTGCCTCTAGCTTCAAACCCTTCAACAGCAAGCCTTGTTCCTCTCAAGCTGCCATCTTTCTGGATTTTAATGCAGGCAGCATTAAGATATGGACCACAAAGAATCCACCTACTGAACTCATTTTTTTAAAAAAGGAAGAAAAATAAGCATTCTTTGCTGGAACTATAGATACCTGTCTGGTGTAGTTGCTGGAATCGTTGGCTGGTAACTATAAATCCTAAAGTTCTTTTTCTGCTGATAACTACAGCTTTGAGCATAAAAAGGCAAGTTAGTTAGCTATAGGTCATAGTTTATTCATCTTTATAATGGGAACATTTCCCCGATCCTGTCTTCCAGGACAATTGAGATTGAAAATGAGATAATAGAAGAGAGTTTAAAAAAGGATGTTGTTGTTTATTCAAGCAGTTTCTGTGATCTCACCATGATAGGAAGAAGAACAGCCCATGCCCACTCCCCAAGCAACACCCACAACTCACCCCACTTACTCCATTACCAACACTGTGGGTTTCTCTGTTGCTACAGGACTTTTTGGTTTACATTTTTAATACCAAGTCATGCTTCACAGTAAGGCAGACATTGGTTGTCATTCCTGGAATGTTTAGTGATGGCCATGTTTGAGTCTGTCTTCTGTGGCTAAAACAGAACATCCTAGCCTGGGTAATTCATAAAGAGTAGAGGTTTATTTGGGTTCATAATTCTAGCAACTGGGAATTCCAAGGAAGGCATCTATAGGACTTCTGATCAGGGCTTCATGCTGCACCAACTCCTGCCAGAACGCCAAAGGGCAAGTGGGCACGTGAAGGGGGCAAACCAGGAGTGGCTCCTTTGCCTCATCACATCCTCCTCTCGTGATATCTAGTCCAGTCCCAGGAGATCTGGGGCTCACAGCCTTCATAACTAAACCAGGCCACGGTGAGGAGCATGCATCCCATCCCTATGAATGACCTTTGGAAATGATACATCCCATCCTCCAAGAACGTGTGTTAGCGGCTTGGATTCCAGTGTAGCAGTGTTCAGAGCTGATGGGCTTTGGGGAAGTGATTGGGACATGAGAGCCCCTGACTTCATCAGTGAATTAATCTACTGATGAGTTCATAATATGATGGATCTATTGGGAGGGGATGGAAACAGGACGTGGAAGGGAATTTTGGTGGTGTGACCATAGAGACTAGATCTGGGCCCCAGCCCCTTTCTCTCTGGCTCACTCTCTCTGTCTCTCTCTGTTTCTCCATCTCTCTGTCTTTCTGCCTCTCTTTCTCTCTCTCTCTGCTTTGTGTTTACTACTATGAGATAAAGAGCTTTCTCCTACCATGCCCTTCCACCATAATGATTCTGCCTTACCACAAGGCTAAAGCATGGAGCCAGCAGGCCGAGGACTGAAATCTCTTTAACCATGGGCCAAAACATCCTCTTCCTCCTTTTTCCTGTGTATTTTGTTCACAGATACAAAAAGCTGATTAATACAGAGTCGACTTCCTAGCACTGCCACAAAGGTAGCTTTAAATTTCAACATGAGTTTCAGAGGGAACAAACCATATTCAAATCGTAACACTTTGTTTCTGTTCCATTGGAGAGATTTCTTGAGTGTCTCTCCAACCTGGGACCTTCCTGTCAGAGGAAGGAGGACAATCTTGAGGGAACCACCTGCACCCCGAAACACAGGCCATGGATATAGTCTGTGGTACAGAGGGCAATGCCATGCCCTTATCCTCTTGATCTCATGGTAACTTTATTCAGACATTTCTGGTCTCTGGCCAAGGTGTGACTCTGAAATAGGCCATTATTCCAGGTTCACTTACCAAGTATTTTTCTGCCATGCAGTAGGTCCTATCTAATACATAGTAGGCCCTGAAAATAACCACTGGCAATATAATGAGTGAACTAGTGCAGCAATAATGTGTTGCTGGGTGGCACAAAGAAAAGCTGAAGAAACCCTGGGGTGAGCTGAAATTGTGTAGCATGATGAATTTCACTGGTGATTGATAGTTTTGGGACTTGAGGACATTTAGCAGGGTGACACTGGGGCTTTGCTGTTTTCCTGGCCCTGCTGCCAGGGGTACAGTTGGCCCATCTCCAAGGACAGGAACCCAGACCTGTGTAATGGGCAGAACCACACAGCTGCTGAACCTTTGGGGATCCTAAGGCGAGCCCTTGTGGCTCCCTGCCACTGTCCCTCTCAGCTCCCCTTATTCCTCCTCTGGGCTCTCCCTGGAGACAGGCAGCGCTGCTGCCCTTGGCCAGGATGAAGGAACCTTCTCTGAGTTGGGGCTGAGAGAGCAGCAGTTTCTTTACTCCCATCCCCCAGGGTTTGGAGAGTGACCTGCTTTGTCCACACAAAAAACTGCGGGGCTGGGGCCAGCACGACCAAGTAGTTCCAAGTGAAGAAGCAAAAGCAATTTTAAAAAAAAAAAGTTCAAAAAACAACCATCCACTCCAAAACACTCTTCTTTCCTTTGGGGTAACTGGACAGTCCAGGGGCCCAGGGTCTTCCTTGGAGTCAGAGGAGGGAACAGAAATCAGGGGCTGGAGCCCCTGGCTCAGGACTGCAGGGCTGGAAAAAGCTACAGGCCCTGAGCCGCTGCCCACTTCATCTTTCCCTCCACCGCTGAAGGGAAAGGAAGCAGAGCTGGCTGGGGCAGCTGGGAAGCTGAGGAGGCGGGTAAGTGAGGCTCTCCAGCCCAGCAGACAGCAGCAGGGCTGAGCAAGTACTTCCTTTCCAGGCATTGCGAAGAGTCTCCGTGGAGGAAAGGCTCCTGCTGAGGAGCCAGGAAGGCAGGGTTGAAGCTGCTGTTGGCACTCGCAGGCCTGGGTTGGGCTGGGGCTGTCTGCTCTCCCATCGTCTGGCTTAGTGGGAATCCCATTGCCTCTGACATCATGGGTGAAAATCAGCCCTGGCCTTCAAAATTTGGGGCTGCCCCACCCAGCTCAGCCTAGCCAGCTGGACCCTCCCAAAACGGGTTCTCTTTTGTCAGCTGCCTTTTATAGAACTATAAAAGTTCAAGTATGAAGCCTTAGACCAGTCATCAAAAAGGCAGGCTGACTTCGCCTCCCAGACTTTTCCTGCTCTCTCCTTGCTTCACAGCTTCCTGCACTCCTAGGGCTGCGCGGCCACTGGCTTCTAGTGCTCAGCCTCACACAGATCCTGAGGCCCCCAAAGGCACATCGACTTGCCCCAAGGGGATTCTGGACCTGGGTTTGGATTATGGGACGAGAACGGAAGTGGGGGAGGATATGCTCTGACTTCCGCTTAGGGGCGGAAAAGATAACTGTGACACAGTGAAAGAGAACAGAATCGAAAAGCATGAAAGAGGCAACAGGGATGATGGTCAGTGAAGCTGAGTGAGGCTTTCGCAAATAACTGAGACCTTTGCTACTTCAAGCTGCCTCCCCAGGCATTGGAATCCTTTGGTAAAAGGCTGAATGTGGTGCTGAAACATGGCATGACCTCATTCAAAGCAGAGTCTAGGAGGGAGAGAGCATGGGACATGTCAGAGCTTGAGAAAAAGAGCTGAATTCTCCCCTTGGTAGCTCCAGATCTGGGCTCTAATAGGCACTAAATTAATGATGGAAAGAAGTGAAAGCGGAACTCAGTTATTTTCATTGCTTTAGGATAAACACGGGCTAAGTCCCATTCACAAAGATTTTTGTGACTCTTAGGAGGATGAGACTATTTCTACATTTTAGGAAGTCCCATGTGTATATTAAGCAAATGAAAAGAAAAATCAAAACCAAACAGAACTCACCCAAATGTCCCAAATGGCAACCAGGTCTGCAGAGCTGCACCTTGAAACCATCTGTTCCCTGGGCCCACCTTTTAAACATGTGGTCTAGGTGCATCTTAATGCAAAGCGGAAGGAAAGGTGTGTAAGTAAGACATTCTTTGCTCAAATTAGACCAGTTGCCTTGACCTGATGAAGAGCCACTTTTCTCCCCAATATAATGCATGGGAACTTTCTTCTCTTGGCCTTGAGGAATTAAGCTTTGTGTTGAGCATTAACATATCTGTGAGTCTCTCGAATTACATCCAACTGTTACATAACTGGCATTATAAGCCTAGAAAAAAATCTCAAAGATAAGACCTAGGCCCAAACCTGCAATTGATGAATGAGGTTGAGTGAGGTTAAACAACCGATGTCTTGTATAAACCTGTATTTATTTATCCAACGATTATTATTACTATTGCTTGTGTTGTTGTTGCTGTTGTTTAGTGTCAGGTATTGCACTGGGGAGTCAGAGGTGAACAAAGGGCACGGAGCAATATTTGTTCCCTGCGAACCTACACCCTAGTTGTGAAAACTAACACTAAACAGGTGGACAGATGTAAAAATGATACCTGAAAAGACAATGGTGAAGTGCACAGGGGAAGGAGTGGGACTCGGTATATAATCTCCAGGGAAAGACTCTCTACACAGGGGGCCTCCGAGATGAGCTGTTTGTGATGAGAGGAAGCCAGCCATAAGAAGCTCTGAGAGCATTCTCCGGGCAAAGGGATGCTATGTGCCAAAACCCTGGGGCTGCAATAATCTAGGTAATTTTTTTTGAGGCAGAGGTAGACCAATGTATCTGAAGTATACTGAGCAGGGTGAACATAGAGAACAGGGTGAGATCCACTGCCTACTATCATCTCTCCCACAGGACTGCAGAGCCTTGAGGAATCCTGGAACGAAGACGTCCTTTGTGACACCACTATTGCCCTGTTGTAATATCACCCCTCTCACCCTACAAAGCTCATGGAGAGTGATTCCAAGAAGGAGGTGGGGTACCCACCCGGGAACCCCCTGACCTACCCCACCATATACTGTACTGCAGACCTAAAAAAGCATCTGCTTTCACTGGGAGTTTCTTATGGGTTGAATTGTGTTCGCCCGAAAGATATCTCAAAGTCCTAAGCCTCGGAAGCTCAAAAGTGAACTTAGTTGGACAGGTTATTTGTAGATTGCTGTGGGCTCAGTGTTTGTGACCCCCTCTAAATTTATCTGTTGAAAGCTGATCCCCGAAGTGGCAATATCAGGTGGAGCCTTTGGAGAGGTAATTATATCGTGAATTGGAATAGTACTATTATTAAAAAAAAAAAAAAAAAAAAGGTCAAAGGAGCTTGTTTGTCTCTCCTGCCATGTCGAGACATAAAGAGGAAGGTTGTCACCAGACACCAAGCAGCCGGCACCTTGACCTTCAGTTTGCTGGCCTCTAAACTGTAAGGAATCAGTGTGTGTCGTTTATAAGCCACCCAGTTTATAGTGTTTTTATTTTAGCAGCCCAAGTGGACTTACACTCAGATTTAATCAAATTATGATGAGGTCACTAGGGTGGGCCCTCACCTAATATGAGCAGTTCCTTATAAAAGGAGAAAGTTGGACACAGAGACAGGCACACACAGAGGGAGGACTGTGAAGCGGTGCGGCAGGTAAAATACCCTGTGAAAACGAGCGTCGCTGCCATGGCCAGGTCACACGTGGGGCAGCAGAAGCCAGAAGAGGCAGGAAGTCCCCATCCCTGCAGTGTGAGAGGCGGTGCGGCCCTGTTGACATGGGCATTGCAGCTAGCGGGCCCCCAGGACTGGGACATGGTACATTTCTGCTGTCCTAAGCCACATGGTTCTGGGTGCTTTGTTGGGACAGCCCTTGTTTCCTTTGTTAGGAAACAAAAATAGGCCTGTATCACCTCATGGCTCTCTGTATCCCCTAAGCTAAGAAAAGTCCCTGCTCCCTGGTCCCTCAAACCCCTCTCACTGTGTTTATAACTCACAGTGTCTCATCATCAAAATGTCTGCTATCCTCATCTCCTCTTTGTGTGTATGTGTGTGGGGTACTGGGGGATTGAACTAGAGACTTCAGACTGAGCTACCTCCCCAGCCCATTATATATATATATATATATATATATATATATATTTTTTTTTTTTTTTTTTTTTTTTTTTTTTTGAGATAAGGTTTTTCGCTATGTCACTAAGTTGCCTTAACTGAGCTCCAACTTGTGATCCTCTTGCCTCAGCCTCCCAGAGTGCTGGGATCATAGGCCTGTACCACTGGGCCCAGCTCCTCATTCCTTTCTATTCAAATGCCAGCTGCAGCTGCAAAGGTCACCCCTCAAGGCCATGGCTCCCCTTTTAGCCATGATTGGCAGCAGCTCCTCTGTTCTCCCACAGACACAGGGCCCTCGCAGGTGGTTAGGTGTCTTGCTTGCTCTACACTCTATCCTGCTCACCATTCTCCAGATGGCATCTTCTACTTTCTTTAACCCCAGCTCCTGTAAGGCCTATAGCACTGGACCATGTGCCATGAACTACCCCTTCCACCATGGTGAGCACTCCTGCCACCTTCTCATCTTCCTCTTACCTACGGGCTTTGCACCTGGCTCTCTTGCACCCCAGTGCTGTACCTGCCATCATTCTTGGGTGTGTCAGTAACTGCAGAGATTTTTCCCTACTGAGGTCTCCAGGGTTTTTGGTCTATTCCTTTCCAGGAGCTTGTCCTTTCCACTTCAGCAACCTCTCTCTTCCACAGTCCTACTTGATCATTCAATGACCACTCTGCCTCCCAAATCTCACATTTAAGGATTCTACTTTCCAACCATTACCTGCTATCTTCTGGGTGAATCCCTCTACCCCCATGACCTCAGCAATTCTTTGACCCTAATGAGATGTTTAACTCTCTGACCCTTCAATTTGGAAATGTTCCCTCAACTCTTTGACCTCTTCATTCTCATCTTCCTATTGTTATAATCACCGCATCAACCCTCAGCTTCAATCCCTTCCTCCGCCCTCCTGGAGTGCAAATCGCTCACCTGCTTTAGCCCCCAGCTGCTCTGAATCTGCACCAAAGTATTTGAATCTGACTGGAGGAGGCAGTCAGAACCTTGCAAAGCAAGGTTGCCCATTCACACACTGGGTTTTGACCACAAGCTTCCCAAGTTCTTGCCCTTGCTACTGCCTGGCAATCCTGCTACATTTCCTAATCTACTCAAGTCCCACTTTCCAAGGCTACCATGTCATGGTTCCTCTCTCCTGACACCACCCCCTCACCCTCAGCTGATGACCTCATCATTTATTCATGGAGAAAACAGAAGCAGGCAGACTTTCCTCATCCACCTACAAATGAGTCACCTGCCATCTCCTTCAGTCCCTACACATCCTGCTTTCCCTATAGACGGTGCCCTGCTCCCACGGAAAGCATATTTCATTCAGGTCCATCCTGAGATGTCTCTCCAGCAATGTCACTCCTTCTGGCAGTATCATCTTTTCTCTAGTGTCTCACTGATCTACAAATTCATGGGAATCTCTTCTAGATTCTCCCCCTTTTCATCATACCCTTTCCCAGCTGTCACCTTATTCTCTCTGCCATATAAAAAATCTCTTTGAAATTGTTATCTCTGCTTTCTCTTCCTCACCTTCCTCTTATGAGCTCTTTCTTGCCCTGTCCTCCAAAATTTTTGTCCCTATTATTCTGCTTCTGTTTCTGCCTGTGGCAAAAATTAAAGACCCATTCTCAGTTCTCAGCTGGGATTTATGGCACCATTTGGAATTACAATCTTTCTTCACTTGGATTTTGGGACACTATGTTCTGGTTTTCTTACTACCTCAATAGATTCTTTTTCTCGATTTCTTTAGCCCCCCTTTCCTCACATCTTGTAAATACTTGTCTGCTCCAGGGCTTAGTTCCTGAACTCTTCTGCATCTTCATTTCCCAGGACAGCTCCTCTCTGATCATGGCTTTAAATGCTATCTATATGCTGGTGACTCACACATTGTGATCTTCAAACTCAATTTCTCCCTTGAATTCCAGACTTACATATCCACCTGCCTACCAGACATCTCCACCTCGCCATCTCATAGATATGTAAAATATAACATGTTGGAAATGGAAATATTGACTTTACTTTCCTCTCTTCTCCTCCTCCCAGAGCATGCTTCTCCCAAAGTTTTTCTCATCTCATTAGATGGTGTCACCTTTCTCTAGTCGTCTGGGTCCCAAGCTGAGGACCACTCTTGACCCCTCTCTTTCACTCCTATTGCATAGACAAATCCATTTTCAGGCCAATCTGCAGGGCAGGTTAATGGAAAGAACAGATCAATGAGTAGAAAAAAAAAAAAGAGCAAATTGTAAATATAGAGTGTACTAAAAGGGAGTGGGCTATGGAGGTGTTATTTGTGAACCATGGCCAAAGACGGACTCCTCAAAAGTGACATTAAATCAAAGTTCTTTCTGTAGGAAGGCACAGCTTTAGCAGGATCATGGGGAGAACAATCCAAGCAGGAAGGACACAAGGCAGTCAGGAACACATCATTTCCCAGGCCCAACCACGGTTAGCATGCCAGAGACAGACGGAGGCTACCATAACAAAGTACCAACACTGGATGGCCGAAACACCAGAAATTTAATTTCTTACAGTTCTGGAGGCTGAGAAGTCCTAAATCAAGATTCTAGCCACTTGGGTTTCTGGTGTAGGTTCTCCTCCCAGCTCACAGATGGTCACCTTCTTGCTGCTTCCTCAAATGGTCTTTCATAGTGCATGTGGAAAGATGGGGGTCTGTCTGTCTCCCTCTTCTTACAAGGCTACTGGTCCTACTAGATTAGAGCCCCATCCTTCGGGCTTTTTAAACCTTCAGGATCTTCCACAGATCCTATCTCTATATACAGTTACCTGGTATGTCAGAGCTTCCATTTATAAATTTGAGGGAGACACAATTCAATCCATAAGAGATTATGAACAGAGAGGCCCGATTATGAAAGATCTTGTTGGCCTGGGGAAACCCAAAGTTTCTGTTCTATTCTAAATGTTATGAAAACTAATGGGCAGTTTGAAGCAGTACTATTTAATCATGATATGCCTTATAACTGATAGGTAATGCTGACTGTCTGATGGAGGGTGGTTTGTAAGAGACTAAGAAAGGGAATCATGGATATGGCCAGGAGCTGGCTGCAATATTCTAGAGTAGGTGTCTGCAAACTTTTTCTGTAATGGTTGAGATAGTATTTCAGGCTTTGTGAGTCCCGTGGTCTGTCACAACTACTGGATTCTGTGGTTAAAGTATTAAACCAGCATAGACAATATGTAGATTAATGGACATACTCTAATAACACTTCTAACACACACCGGGCTGGGTCTGGCCCATGTTTGCAGACCTTTGTTCTAAGCCAGAAATAGTAATGGTAGAGCCTAGACCTATAGCGTGGGTTGTAATGAGACAGGACAGGATACAGGACTGTGTCGAGGTAATTCTGGACTCATTGTTAACAAACTACATATGCAAAATAAGACCAGTGTAGGATCAAGGATGCCCTCTTGAGATTCATATTCTAAGGGTTCCATTTTACTACATGGCAAATATTTCTCACTCATTTTTCAGACGATACTAATGTTTATATTTCTATGAGGGTGAGTGGATAAAATAAAGTTGCTATCAATTAAAAAAAAAGAAAGTTTTGTGTCCACTTAGTGGGAAATAAGATGAACTTCAGAGGGCCCTGATGTGTCCAAAGCAACATTTGTCTCCACGTTACTCAGTGGCTCATGGGTGGTGGGGAGTGACGGGATGGTGGGCGTGGTCTTACTTAGGTAGGAGGAGTCTTTATTACTGACACTGTTTAGAATTAGCAAAGTAAGATGCCAAGGAAAAGTACAGTGCCTGTTAATTATTTCCTTATTTGTTTGTAAATTCTCTACCTTCACTTCACCTTTTTATTGCCTGTGCCCAGGGCAGAGGAACCCGGCTGTCCCCCACTCGTTATTCTTTCTCTCAGCTCAAGGAAACAATGAAAGCCTTTGACTAACATCTTTGCCTTTGCAGATAAACGGTGAGACACAATACTTACTTAGTCCTAACTCGGCCATAAATTGTAAGTGTGAGATTGAGAGGGGAAAAAAAAATCTTCTACTAAGAAAAAGAAGAACAAGAGGGTGGTAGAAAAATCCTAGTTATTTGTTAACCATGTATCTACAAGTTTTCCAAGAGCAGCCACTGACAGCTACAGGGTATTAGGTAGTGGCAGTTGGGACACTTTATGCGCTGCTGCTGTGGGCTGGATGCACGAGGCAGGGCCCAAGAAGGCAGGCTCTGTCCCAGCGGCTTTCCTTGCCTGTCCTGTGCCTGGCCAGGTTGCCTGCCCCTCTCTGGGAACACACTGTGCCGAGTCGGGCTGCAGAGCACTCTCGGCGTAGCAATAAAGTGCACACTTGTAATGTTGGGCTGAGTGACAAGAACAACACGAAATAACACTCTACCCACCCACTGAGAAAACCGAGTGTGTCACACTCCTCTGTGTCATGGGTTTAAAAATATCTCCACTGACGGTCCACATCTCAGGTGGGGCCCAAGGGATGTTTAATACCTAACTGTGCCAGGTGGAAAATGTTTTCATCAGAATCCCAAGGACCCCAGTGATGGACATCTGTTGGCCTCATGCGCGCGTGTGCATGTGTGCGTGTGTGCACATGCGTACACGGGCATGCATGCAGAAACTTGTGTTAAAATAAATGGAGGTGGATGGGTGTTTCTTTGCTCTTTTCCCCCTTTTTCTTTCTTTTTTAATTACGTGTTCCTGAAAAAGAGGTGGCGCTGCCACTCAGCCTCTCCTCCACCGCTACCCATGCAGGAAGAAGACTGAGAACTTCTCAGCTCTCAGCCTGGTTCTCAGCGGGGCTGGAAGCAACCCCCATGGGAGCTCGTCTGGAGCTCAGGCTTCAGAAGGAGGCTGTGGAAGCCTCAAAAATGTCTGGAGAGAGAGACTGGCTCTTCCAAAGGGCTCATGTCTCAGTTTCCCCTGACCTTGCTTAAGAAGGGCACAGCCCATCCTATGTCTTGGGAGTTTGTCACGGGGTGGGGGTAGGGAAGTGTTCAAATAACAGGGAGAGGCATTTAACCCCTTTGTGGTTTCCTCTTATTTGCCTTGCAATGCCCAGCAATTACTAGCAGGGTAACTTTGGCAAGGTGTTTAACCTTTAAGCCTAAGTTTCCTGGCTTGTAAAAGGGGCTAATAGCAGTACCTATTTCTTAAAGTCATAGTGAAGAGCAAATGAAGTGATGCAAGGCACCTAATAAGCCCTCAAGAAGTAGAAGCTGTTTTTGTAGCTTCAGAGCTGTCCCGGTTATGAATATGAAGAAGTAAATCTTGCACGTGAATATCACAAATGAAAAGGGTACTTGGGTCTGTGTGCTCTGGTCCGCATTGTTACTCTGTCTGTCAGTTCTGGCTCTCTCAGCCCCGCTGACCTCGTGGATTTCCTCGTCCACACCAATCATGCAGACCTTTGATTTTGCTGATTCCCCTACCTGAAATGCTCTGCTCTCAGATCTACTCCTAACTAGCTCCATCTTGCTGGTCTGGAACCTGGTCCATTGTAATTTATTGATGAGAGATCTTGTATCCCAAACAATTGAAGATGGCACTCCGCCGTGCCAATCACACTCCATCTCTCACGTGTTTGTGCCTTTTACCACTATCGGTATGTGATGAAATTATTTATTAATATATCTATTTTCTACCTCTCTACTAAAATTTAAGATCCACGAAAATGGGGTCTTTTTACTGTTGTTGTTGACTGTGGCATTTCTAACATTTAAACAGTGCTCACAGTACAGTAAATGCACACTAAATATCAATTAAATGAATAAGTTTTATATATATATATGTAGTTTCCATTCTATAGGTAAGTGTTCAGGAGCTCGAGAATTTGTAATTTTCATTTTACAGATGAACACTCAGACCTGAGCGGCCACACACCTAATAAATGACCAAGCCAAAACTCCCACCAGGATCTGTAAGTATCTTTCCAGTTTATCCCGACAATAAAGAATAATGAAGGCACTGAGGCAATCGAGAATATTCTGAGCCTTGACTTTACCTTTATAACTTTTGCCCTGAGATAATTTCCAACTTAAACCCATGAAATTCACATCTAAATCACTGCAATCTTTCTTATCCTGGAATTTCTGCCTAAGATCATATTTGGTTGTTTAGGGAAAATTTCGAGATCTGCCTACTGCACGGATCCTTCTTACCCATATGCTTCTCAAGTGTCTCATGACTTTTATGAAGCTCCCTGTAATTAGGAAGCTCTGAGCATGTACCCTCAGATTTCCTCAAGAACACCTTGTCTGAAACGGGTGAAGCCTCCCATCTATAATTTGTAAGTACAATATGCTTCATGCTGACAGGAAGAGTTTTTTCCCATTCAGGTGACATAGCATCCTCTAAATTATGTGTATCAATTTAGCATTTCCTAGTCTTTTAGGATTTCTTTTCTTTTTTTTTTAATGTGGGTACCAGGGTCGAACTCAGGACCTTGCACTTGCCAGCAGGTGCTTATACCACTGAGTGATATCACTGGCCCTTTTTTCCTTTTTATGTGGGTACTGGGAGTCGAACTGAGGACCTCATGCTTGCCAGGCAGGCTCTTATGCTGCTGAGCCATCTCACCAGCCCTTAGAATTTCTTTATAAAGGAGTAGATGATGCCATTTCTCAAGTCCTAGAAAGAGCAGCAGAGTGAACCTGGCCTTAGGAAAGTTGTGACATGAGACTTGAGGAATAAGATAACTGGACAAAACCATATGATTAAAATTCTGCAGCTGATGATATAGCCCAGCAGCACAGTGCCTGCCTGGCAAGTGCAAGGTCCTGAGTCTGATTCCCGGTACCAAAAAAAACAAAAACAAAAACAAAAACAAACAAAAAAAACTGTCTGAAGACACTAAACAGAAGCATCATCCTACTCTTTATTTCTGCTCAGTTTGAGGATGGCTAAGTGGCTGTGTCTGATTCCCACTACTATTGAAAGCTGTAAAGTATGTTCCAAGGCCATTGGTGGAAAAACCCAACAGGAAATTGGATAAATATTCACACACCCACAAGTCATTCCATATTTTCACTGGGTATAACAGAGTTCAACTCTGGTCCTTATCTGCAACTAAACTAGCTTTGAATGCACATAACATGGCTATTCCCTGAAGGTCCTTGATCAAAGTCAGGTACCACTAGAATATTTTATATTTTATTTTATTAATTTTTTAGTTTGCCCCACTGTGCTCAGGGCATAAGTGTTCTCTGCACTGTCAGAATCTGGGGAGGGAAGACATGGCTTGGCAGATGTTGCATTCCATTTTGGACACATTAAGTAATTTTCTCTTTATATCTGAAACAGAAGCCTGATTGTTTTATGTCTAAGCAATAGAACTTGTCATCCTTCAGCACCTTGGCTCTTTATAGTGACCTATGGGCATTTCCCTCTGCCATTTAACTCATGTAGTAGAAAACAAGTCTAAAGTTTCACTCCTTAGTTCATATCTCTTCCTACTGCTGAAAGGGTTCAAAGTGTGTTGTGTTAAAAAGAATAAACAGCAATTGCAGATCTAAAACCCAAAGTCTCATTAAAAAGCTCTGCCTAACACAAGGTTATTGCATGTGCTCTCTTCTCCTTCGTCCAACTCCCAGAGCTGTCCAGCTCATTTGTACTGAGGCATCTTTGCTAAGATCTACAGGGTTCTCCTTCCAAGGATTATGGTAGCCCAAGAGGCTGTCATTTGGTGATGTCACACATACTGGCAGTAATCACCATGGCACTTCTGACTATAAACCAAAGTTCTAGGAGCCAGCCATGAGGTGGGTAGTCTAAATAACCATTCCTGCCCAAGCTGCCCTCTGTTGGGACAGCCCATTACTAATTAAAGACCATCTGTTTAGAGTACAGAGGCCATTCTGCCAGAAATGGCCAGATGTCAGCACATTGCTCCAGACTATGACCTCTCTTAGGATATTGGCATGGATTACTTATTTGTGGGTTGAGGCGGTTACCCTTTATGAACTCCTTCCTGGTGCATTTTATGTATAATATATACAATACATGCTTAAGAGAATGACTTCACATTATAATTTCATTATTTATTTTGGGTCTTGCCAACATCCAAACCTATATATTCAATAGTGAGGCTCTGAATCTGGTTCAACAATAATAATTTTTGTAAATATTCCAAAGTTTCATTTCTGTTTTTTCCATGGGCTTTATCTAAGAATATATATGAATTCTTTCTTCATAGGGAATCACTAGCAATTTGTTTTTGGCAACTGGCTGTGAACTACCCTCTCTTTTGGTGAGAGGAAGATGACCAGTGAGTGCATTTTTTTTTTTTTTTGTGGGTACCGGGGGTCGACCTCAGGACCTCGTGCGCCAGCAGGCACCCGTGCTGCTGAGCGATATCACTGGCCCTTTTTTCGTATGTGGGTTGAACTCGGGACTTGAACTCGGGCCCTCATGCTTGCCAGGCAGGCGCTTACGCCGCTGAGCCATCTCACCTGCCCCAGTGAGTGCATTTTTAAGACTTGGAAGAAAATTAGGTGTCATCATTCTTGGTAATGTTGTGTGTTCTAAGTTGCAAGTTAAAATGTCTGATGACCCAAACAAGTGCTGGGAGAGTTAGTTTCTTTCCTACAAGGGGAGGAGAATTGGATGAATACGGAAATAAGAATCTTAAAAGCTGAATTTTAGTCTTCCTTCTACTGTCTAGCTCTTTCGAGGCAATTTGACTACTCTTTCTAGGTGTGAGACTGTTCTTTTCTCTACCCTCAAATTATGTAGCTTATACATAACGAGAGGTTATAATTAACTCTGAAGTGAATATATATTTTTGATGAAAACATGTAAATGAACTGGCTAATGTCTATTTGTCTTCTATGAAATATAAAACAAAAACTGCTGAAAAAGTTAGTTCTACACTGATCTAAGGCACTGCTGTTATGGGCATTTGTATGAGCTCCAAGTGATGGTATGAGGACAAAGGACAATTTTGGTTTGATACACTTGTTGAAGGGTTGTGTGCCAATGCAAGATCATCTTTAACTTTTCTGTCTCAACCGCTCCCCATTCCAACCAATGGCCAATGTCCCACAGTTCCAGTTTTTACGTCTCAGGCTCATAACCTAATTTATTGTTAGATCTTCTACACTAATGCTTCTCAACACAGATAGCACCAATTCCTAAGGGTGTTTTGAAATGACTGTGAGCATTGTTGGGGTTACAATATGATTCACTGAGTAAATGCAGTCAGTGGTGCCGTCCATTCTGTGATGTGTTGGCCAGGATTTCACAACGAAGGGCTGCGCTGATCCCAAACGACCCTGAAAATATTTTACTGAACATTCATACTTAAACCTACTAATTACTATCTGAGCCTACAGGCTAATTTTATCTCAACATAAGTGTGGCTTTTTATGCATTCTAAAAATATAACTTTCATGTAAACTGAAGAAAGATTATACTTTGCTGTACCTGAAAATTCCCCAGGGGTTGTTTGCCATTGTAGAAAATTATAGCAAGAATGGAAGCACCACAGTGATACTTGAGGTGCCAGTAGAACACCTCTGTACTGAGGCTGTTAAATAGGGCTGTGCAGTGTGCAAGGCCCTGTTTGTGTTAGTCTGCAGTTGCAGCTGGTGTACACGCACACACACACCCACACACATATTATTTCTAGTTGAGGAGTTATGTGAAGCTGAAGTTATGTGAAATACTCAGGTATTTATATCCTAGTATAGGCAGGGTTAGTCTCACGGAGATGTCTACTGTTCTTGTTTGACAGCTTTATCGTCCTCCTCTTGAAATTCCTAATAATGTTTTGAACAAGGAGCCCTCATTTTCACCTTTGCATTGGTTCCACACATCATTATGTAGCCATTCCTGATAAGCGTTAGCAATCATTTTCTGTAAATGATAGGCCATACTGCAACCTTTGCAAGTCAAGAACTTCTTTAACAATTTAGAAGCCAGGGGTGTTATCACTGGTGGGAGGTGGAGGTAGGAGGATCAATATGGGTTCAAGACTAGCCTGAGCTACATAGGAAACCCTGTCTAAAACAAACAACAAACAAATAAATAAAATAACAATTTAAAATGCAAACACGGACCATATAAAAACAGATGAAGGGCTGTATTGGGTCAATAAATTGATGATCTTTGTAGTAGGACATACATTTTATTACATATAAAGTGAACTCTTCTAATTTTTCTGTCACAGATAGAACTTTGTTTTTCTGGAACTGTGTTTATATTCTCTGTAAATTTCAAGATAGTGAAATAACCTTTATAAAATTGAGGTAACTTAAAGATGCATATATGTGTATATTAATGTTGTTCTAAACAATTCCATTGGCGGTCTCAGTCTCACTGTAATTCATCTTAGACTAATTAGTGATTCATCCTATTCTATTCTTCCTGCTGTCACATTGACTTTTCTCAAAATGCAGCTTTAATCCTGCCATAGTGCTGCTCAAAATATTTCTCTACTTCCTTTTCTGCTGGTTAACTTGGTTTCAAATTTGGATTGAAATAGCTCTGTACAAATTATGTCTGAAATATTTTTCTGGTCTTCATTGCCTACTTCTCTATCATGCCACTTCTTATCCGCTCATTATCCTTTAATGGGCCTTTTCCAGGCCTGCTCTCTGGAGCTCTGTCACTCTCTGAGTCCTTCTCACAGTGCCTCTCATAAACTGTGCTTGTTTAATCCCCCTATTATATTGGAAACACCTTAAAGGAAGAGAATCAATGGCCCTCCAGAATCTTCAGGAATGCCTTGTTGACAGAAAGTATTAAATAAATATTTGTGTAACTGGATTGAATTATAGTACTTTACTAATCCAGAGAGTAAACCTAGAGATTATCTATTACATAAAAACAACTCATCCTATAATTTCCGGTCTCAGTTCCCTTTGGTGACATGTATGTAGAATGGTGAACACAGTGTGCATTCTTAAAATGCTGCTCACCTTCCTCTCTAAAAGTAGATGGACATGCACTCTGATTTTGTTCCTGTGTCTTCCACACCTCTCTCTAGAGGGCCTTTGGAATAAGCTTAAATTAATCAGAGCTAGAGTTGCCAGATAAAATACAGGATGCCCAATAAAAAGCAATGTTTTTAAAGTTCAAGTATGCCCTTAATATTGCATGATCTGACTTAACACATGCAGACAAATAGGAAAAAAAGAAAAACTTACGTTTCATGTTTTTGGAAAGAAGTATTTCTCTCATGCTAGACTGGAGCAAGGCAGCATGAAAGTACTTGTAGCCATCTGTGACATCCAGTCTAGGCCATAACAGATATTTGGTATGGAAAAGCAAATAAATTTAAAAAAAAATTCTAAGCCCTTGTTCCTTCCCGGAAACCTGCTCTCCCTCTCTGTATTTCCGTTATTTTTTTTCAATTTTTTTTTTTATGTGGGTACTGGGGGTCGAACTCAGGACCTCGTGCTTACCAGCAGGCGCTTGTGCTGCTGAGCGATATCACCGGCCCTTTTTTCCTTTTCGTGTGGGTACCAGGAGTCGAACTCAGGACCTTGCACTTGCCACTGAGGCGTTTATGCCACTGAGCTATCTCACTGGCCCCTCTCTGTATTTCTATATAAAGAGATTAATACATTACTTTTTTGTTTTAAACCAGTTAAATACGGGTTGACAGTTACTTGTTAACAGATCCATCCCAGTGAATTTGCTTTTATTTTGGTTATATGACAAATAGGACAAATAGCTATCCAAAGTTTCAAAGTCTTATTACTAATTTTAGATCACAATTTTGCTCTCCGTGTTTTTTGTGGTTGCAAATTCCTCACCTACCTTGTTATTTTGAGATTGTGTCTCCCTATGTTCCTCAAGCTGGTTTCAAACTTCTGGACTCTGCTGAACTTTTACTTTGTTATGTTTCTGGTTTGTTTTGGGGTCCAACATTACAAATTAAATGTTCAAACCAACATTTATTGAGTGTTCACAATGTACCACCCTGTCTTACGTCATTTTAGCCAGAGTACTAAATAGCAGCCACAGTCCTAAATGAGCAATTTTAGAAAACACAGAGCTCTTTCTAGGGGGCACTTTGTGTTAGTAAGGATAGACTAGGTAATATGAAGTAACAAGCACTGCCAATATTTCAGTGGTTTGGCCCAGGAAAAGTCTGTTTCTTGAGGTTCTAAAGCCCACCGCAAGGCAAGTCTACTCATTTGGGAGCTCAGTGTTGCAGATGGCTCCAGAGTTGGGACATTGCCATGTCACCTCATGCTTTGGTCTCCCTGATACCATCGCAGAGGAAGACAGCAAAATCTGCTTGTATCTTATTGGTCAGAATAAATCACATGATCTTTTTAAAGGGACAACAGGAAAGTGTCATCCTTCATTTGCCCTCACATTATCAAAATTATTGGTGAAGAATATTGATGTCTGCCAAACACAAACCTAAAAAGAAGTTTGAAAGGTAAATAATTTATTCCCTTGACTGTAGAGCAACATTGTTTATTCGATCCCATAAACTCTAGAGGGTCAACACATAGGAAACTTCAAAACCCCTCTTAGGAGACATTTAAAAGATTTAAAAAATTTTTGGGGGGGCCGGTGATATAGCTCAGTGGCATAAGCACCTGCCTGGCAAGCGTGAGGTCCTGAGTTCGGTTCCCGGTACCCACATAAAAATAATTTTTTATTTGGACAAAACTTAAATATTTACATGCACATAAAAAAATTCACCATTTTAAACTGAACAGTTTGGAGGAATTTATTACATTCACAATAATGTATACCTCTACATAGCTCATGAGTATTTCTATCACTCCAAAGTGAGACATATTAAGCCATTATTCTCCATTTCCCATTCCCTTCACCCCCTGGTGACCATAAATCTATGTTCTATCTATATGAATTTCCCTTTTCTGGTTATCTTATTGTCTTTTCTGGATTTTATTGTCAACATATAATATGTGACCTTTTGTGTTTAGCTTCTTTCATTATAGCATGTTTTACTGTGGTATATATTGGTTGTATATATGTGTGTGTGTATATATATATATATATATATATATATATATATATTCTTTTCTGTAATATATATTCTTTTCTCTTTATTGTTGAATAATATTGCATGCATACACCACAGCCTGTTAATCCATTAATCCACTGATGTACATTTTGGCTGTGAATAATGCTGCTATGAATAGTGTGTACGTGCACGTTTGAATTCCTGTTTCCAGTACATTTTGGGGATGTACCTAGCTGTAGAATTTTGGAGGCACATGCTAATTATATATTTGATGCAAAGGTGTGCTCCACAGAAGCTGAGCCACTCTATGTTCTCTCAGGCACTCTCATATTAATCCCTTCATATCCCTCCCAACACTTTTTTTTGTCTTTAAATATAGCCATTTTAGCAGGTGTGATATTGAATCTCTTTATGGTTTTGATTTGCATTTCCCTAATGGCAAATGTATTGAGCATATTTTGATTCATTTATTGACCATGTACATGTCTTCTTTGAAAAAGTTATTCAAGTCCCTTACCTATTTTATTGGATTGTCTTTCTGTTGTTGAGTTATGAAAGTTATTTACATATTATAGATACTTGACCCTTTTTAGATCTATAATTCGCAAATATTTTCTCATAGTTTATAGGTTTTCTTTTCATTTTCTTGATAATATCCCTTGAATCACAAAAGTCTTTAATTTTGAGGAAGCCTAATTTATTCTTTCTTTTGTTGCTTGTGTTTTGGTGCCATATTTAAAAATCAGTTGTTAAATCTAAGGTCAAGAAAATTTAACTGCATGGTTTTAGCTCTTATACTTAAGACATTATTCCAGGGCCGGTGAGATGGCTCAGTGGCGTAAGCGCCTGCCCGGCAAGCGCGAGGGCCCAAGTTCGACTCCCGGAACCCACATACGAAAAAGGGGCCGGTGATATCGCTCAGCGGCACGGGCGCCTGCTGGCACGCGAGGTCCTGAGGTTGACCCCCCGGTACCCACAAAAAAAAAAAAAGACATTATTCCATTGTGAATTAAAGTTTGTAGATGGTATGGAGTAAAGGTTCATCCTTTCCATGTGAGTATGCAGTTGTCCTAGGAGTACTTAACGAAGAAACTATTCTTCCTCCATTCAGTGGACTTGGCCCCCTTGACAAGGGTATTGGGAAAGACATCATGAAGTGGAGAGTATATAGCAATAAGTTTTCTAGTCTAAAGTATTTTGCATAATATTCATGCAAACTTTTTCTGATGGTATTTTTCTAAATTTGAACACAGGTCTCGTTATGTTAACTCTGAATTTAGATCCCATTAAAATGGTCATGATACTAAATATGCCACTTGTTTTGCCCAGATTACAGTTATTTTACTCCTTCCTGAAAAAGAGTTAAACCTTTCCAAGTTTCCTCATCATTTGTGTATTTCAAAACAAAATGCTTCAGCATAAAAACAAAACCCAAAAATTTAATACTACATTTGCCTTGATAATTGCAAGATGGGCATGAGGAGAGAAAACTTCTATTTGTTGGATGGGTGATTTCCAGATGACTCTGAGATGGGCATTTGCTTACATGTGATTTATGGAGGAGGGCTCTTGTGGACACTGCTATTATTTGAATGTTTTTTTCCTAAAGTCGCGTTGTTGCCACTGCAACAATGTTAAGAAGTGAGGTGATCAGCTATGAGGGCTCTGCCCTCATGAATGGATTAAGACCATTATCACAGAGTGGGCACTTGGCTCCGTATTTCTTTTTCTTACACATGTTCATTTTCCTTTCTATCGTGTTAAGACGCAGCACAATGGCTATTGCCAGTTGATGGTGCCATGTTCTTGGACTTCCCAGCTTCCAGAATAATGAGCCAACAAATTTCTTTTCTTTGTAAATGGCTCAGTCTGTGATATTGCACAGAAAATGGACTAAAACAGACACCATCTGTGAAGTGAGAAAAGCTGAAGTGGGGAAAGGGAGAAATTGAATTGCAATGTAGCTGCCATAGAGACCCAGCCGATCCTATGGGAATCTCTGGAGCTGGAATGGCTCTTCAGAAATGTCTCAAGCGAAGGTGTGGAGACTCGATCTTTGTACATCATACCTACTAGACTTTGGATGTAGTTACTCTTAGGAAAGGGCTGTAATGTTGGGTAAAGTGAATCTTTTAGGCGAAGGGCAAATCCTGGAGGGAGACTGGCTGTGAGCTATCAACAGGAACATTTCCTACACTTCTAGAAATTATTGTCCTGGTCTTGAAGGGAGAATCTGGCCCCTATAATACAGCATCCACTAAAATGAATAAGGCCAGTGTTATCATCATGACCATTTTCAGATGAGGAGAATGAGACTCAATAATTTTATTGTCTGACAGAAGTCTCACTGCTAGGAACAGCAGACTTAGTACAATTGCCCAGGTCTTCCGATACCAAGCTAGGTTGTTTTAAAACAACCACCGTCCCTCAAAATGTACATTACCATTCATCTCAGCAAATCCTTAAAACCGCTTGAACTTCAGTCAGTTATATTTCACAACTTTCACATGGGAATCCCCCTTTTCCTCCCAAAACATAAAATTCAGTTCTCAACTTGCCTGTGTCAAGAAATTCTTCTGAACCTCTAGACCAAAATGTCAGGTAATTTTCTTTCACACACAAACACATGTACTTAAGGCAAATATTCAAGGAGGCACGTAGGATGGAAAGTGAAAAATATTGGAATTACTCTTATTTTTTTTTTTGTGGGTACCAGGGGTTGACCTCAGGACCTCGTGTGCCAGCAGGCGCCAGTGCCGCTGAACGATATCACCTGCCCCTGGAATTACTCTTGAATGAAATAAAGTAGCATACAGATATCAATGCCATTTTCAGAGTACAATATAGGAAAGTATGAGTGTGTGTGTCCTTCTGTGTGTGTGTGCATGTGTGTGTGTGTGTGAATAAAGGAGGATATACGTGAAAATTAAGGGAAGGAGATGTAGGAAGTGGTCACAATATCTGCTTGAGGGAGGAAATGATTGGCTTGTAAGCCAGAGAGAA
This sequence comes from Erethizon dorsatum, assembly GCA_028451465.1. Classification (NCBI taxonomy): domain Eukaryota; kingdom Metazoa; phylum Chordata; class Mammalia; order Rodentia; family Erethizontidae; genus Erethizon; species Erethizon dorsatum. Next base: position 10,909,740 of record CM051826.1, read on the forward strand.
GAAAGCATATCCATGTAGTATTCCCTTTGTTTCTGACACTCTGTCCTGAGAATCAAGAGGGAAATGAGATGAACCTCTGCCTGCAAGGGCCTGCAAACCAGTTACCAACTGCTTGCACTCCAGTTCCTGAGAATCTGTTATGTTGGAATTTAGAAGACCATCAAATAACTCTCACAAGCACATCAGAAGGCGGTAGGGAATGGTGCTATGGCTGAGTACCTGCAGTTGGGGACAAGCATTTTATCACTTGAAGAAATAAAGAACTTTCCTTATCTATAACTGATATGATTGGAATAACAATTACATATGGTTGCTGTTATCTTGGAATCAAGTATATATATTGTCCCAAGCCCATACTGCATGTAGCTTAGTACTTGATTATCTCTCCTTTATTTGTACATCTGTGTGCATGTATGCGTGTGTCGAGCCCCAAGTGATTGAAATATGTTATTATAATTTTATTGAATAGTACTTTCCAATGGAGCATCTTGTAATGGTGGAAATGTCTATTATGTGTGCTTTCTACTATGATAGACACTAGCCACATACCGAATACTTGACACCTGGCTAGTGCAACTGAAAAACTGAAGTTCTAAATTAAATTTAATTTTAATCAATTTAGTTGTAAGTTGAAATAGCCACAAGTGTTGGTAGCTATCCCAACAGGCTGCTTGGTTATAGGATAAAAAGATGAACGATATTTTAGATATTATGTAATCTAAGGTGATCATGAACAGGAGACACTACACATATTTCAGAGAGATGTGAAAGATCATGCTCAGAGTTTCACCAACGCTAAGGGGACAGAGCCAACATTTTGATCAAGCTCCAGTATTCTTAATTTAAACCATCTTATTGCCACATGGTATAACAAAGTTAATGACTTAAAGACATGGGCGGTTTAACAGCAGATGCAAGGCTCGGCCTTCCAGACTCCAAATGCTACAATTATTGTCAGTACTATAATCACATTAACTCCCAATTTCTGAGCAGAGAACAGCCAGTTTGTTCTCTTGCCCTCCGTGTTACAAACCCTCCCCAGTGGGACCTTAATGGATTTGCTGACATGCACGTCCCTGTATCTTTGGAGGATTTATCACCCTTGCATTGGAACACACTTATCTTACCAAGGGCTCCAACACACTGGTCATTTCTTGCTCGTCTGGTCTGATTAGCACAAGGAGATTAATATATTGGATGAGTGTATTGCTCTGTAAAATCTAAGCAGTCTAGATAGCTTCAGACTACGCTATGACATGGGTGAGAGAGTTAATTTAGCTCTGGGATAAAACTATAAAGATATTTTGTTTCAAGACAAGTGAACTGTTTCTAAGTTGCCTTTCTAATAGGCTAAGGACAGACACATCCCTTAGAACAATGACCGCATAACATTGGCAGGGACCAGGTTAATCTCCGCTAGTAAATGCTTCATGTGCTGCAGTGGCTGCAAATCAGGCCATTGCTGGGCGAGTTTGCAGTACACTGCTGTTCACCTTCAAGATCTGTGTTTTGAGGAAGACACACTGGTAAATGAATGGAGATATGATAAAGACCACCTTTTAATGTAACACTTAGCAGGCATTTTCTATAAAATAAGAGTAGTGAGTAATTTAGCTCTTGTGAGCCAAGAGGTGAAAGCGAGGTTATTATATAGGTACCTATGTAACAGTCTGAAAGGCAACCATCTCAAGTGTAAAACCATTCTTATTTCATAGGCCACTCAGGGTTAGCAGACTGGAGTGGTGTATGGTTTGCTGATTTCCAATTTAATCTTTAAACATTTTTAAGGTTGGCACTAACTACCATTGTCCTTTTTAAAATGAAATTTCATTTTCATAGGTAGAAATCTTGAAAACATAGGTGTAGGCAGAGACTTCACAAACAAAACCCAGACCTTACAGGAAATACTACAAAGAATCAACAAATGGGATCTCACCTTATTAAAAAGCTTTTGCACAACAAAAGAAATCACCAACGGAGTGAAAAGACAACCCACAGAGGGGGAAAAAATTATAGCCAGTTGTCCCTCAGACAAAGGACTTATATCTAGAACGTATAAAGAGTTGAAAAAAATCAGGCCTCCAAAATTCAAAGACCCTATCCAAAAATGGGCATCTGAGATGAATACACACTTCTCAGATGAAATACAAACATCAAATAAATATATGAAAGAAATATTGATCATTCGAGAGATGCAAATTCAAACAACGCTGAGATTCCATCTCATTCCAGAAAGAATGGCTGTCATCAAGAAATCAACCAATCACAAATGCTGGCGGGGCTGTGGGGAGAAAGGAGCCCTTCTTCACTGTTGGTGGGAGTGTCGACTGGTGCAACCACTGTGGAAATCAGTGTGGAGATTCCTCTAAAAACTGGGATTAGCAATTCCATTCAATCCAGCTATTCTTCTTCTGTGTATATTCCCAGAAGAATTAAAAACATCATACCACAGCAATATATGTGCACTCATGTTTGTAGCAGCACAGTTTGTAATAGCTAAATCTTGGAAACAACCCAAATGCCCATCAACTGAGGAATGGATAAAAAAGATTTTTTTTAATAGTAGAATACTGCTCAGCCATAAAGAAAGATAAGCTTGAGATTTATAGGTAAATGGATGCAGCTCAAAACCCTACTCATAAATGAAATAAATCAGACCCACATGTGTAAGTATCGTATTGTTTCACTAGTGTGAGAAACCAAAAGGGTAAATAAGATCCAAAATGTAGGTATTGTGAATAGGGAAGAAACTGTTCAAAAGAAAAGAAAAACTGTGATGAGGGAAAGGGGAAGGGAAGGAAGGGAAAAGGAAAAATACACAAGATAGTTAAGCTAGTTATACAGCTAGTTTCTCTTAGTTCATTGAAAAGAAAGTTTTGTGCTAATACTTTTTTGGACAATATTTCATGCCTATGTCTTGTACTCTGAACAACACTATGAATATAACAATGTGCAATGTATTAATTATTGTTACTCTCCTACTAACCTGTTTTGAAACTGTGTTTTATTGTTATTTTAACTTTTTACTGTTTAAAATAAAAATTTAAAAAATTTCATTTTGATTTACTATCTTGTGGGTGGCAGTTTCTAAGGCTTCCACTTGTCATCTCTACTTTGGTATCTCTTATGCTCATTGGCTCATTATGAGAATTTGGGCCAATTACCAGTGCATCATTTCCACTTATGGGTTCAAGGTCTGGGGAAATGACCACCCAGTAATGCTGAAGATGCCGTGGACTCTCTGTTAGCCTCACTGGAGCTAAGGCCCCACTGATTACCGGAAGACCCCCTTGTTTACCTGGTTGCTATATGCTCCATTCTAACAATGGGGCCATGATTAGGTGTTAGGTATGTGAGTTACCTGTGTCAGCTGAGACCCTATTTTCAACAAACTTCAAGATGTGTGGGCATTTTCTTTTCTCCTGTGTATACTTGTAGTACTTGTAGTTAAGAGAGAATCAATTGCAATAGGTTCCATTGAGGAAGGAACAAGGGAATCATTATCAGGCACACTTGTAGTGGTGGTCCAGCATCTTTCTTCCTGGGGATCCTTCCTCTTCCTCAGACTACAGGTTCCATGCCTAAAACCAGGCTTAATCTGGATAAGGGATTGCAGAGTGTCTAAAAGTCCCACTAGGGATTGTTAGAGTGTTAGACTAAAGGGGAAGAAATTTGAGAGAATATTATTGTTATATGGCACTCTTGTGAATTCACGGTTGGAATGGCCTCATCCAGTCACTCAGCTGATTTATTTGACTGTAAAGCTTAAGTATGCTGTTGCTGGCTTCTCATTCTCTTGCCATATTCTTCTAACAGTGGTTGGTATGGTTGAGATCTAAAATATCCTCCAAAAGTCTGATGTGTTTGGAAGGTGATTGGACTATGGGAGAACTGCACTCACCAATGACTAAATCCTATGTCCAGTAGCTGAATATGCTTCTAGGAGGTGGGGTGGTTGGAGTTGGGTTACTGGGGACATGACCTGGAAGAGTGTATGGTATTCTTCTCCTCGGCTCCTCCCTTCTCTCTCTGCTTTCTGGCTGCCACATGATGAGCAGCTCTACTCTGCCAGGCTCTTCCACCATACTGTCTCTGCCTTTGGGTCAGCTTTCCATGGACTGAATCAAAGAGCTCAGAGGAATTTAGGGATAAGGTTTGTGAGTATCATTAGCCCAGATGTCCCCATCTTATGAAATGAGGCACCATTCTTCCAACCAGTGTTCTGACCTTGGCATAGCCACTCTGACTTGGTTAGGAATTAAGCTTCTTTGGCCTAGTCCCCTGCTTTCTCTGCCTTCCAGAGGCTATCAGAGTCTCTTTCTATGCTAGTAAGGAAACCCTCTCATTTTTTTCCCACTTAGCTTTTAATTTCTGATTCATTACCCTCAATCGAGCTTAGCAGTGACTACTCAACTCCAGCGTCCTTACAGTTCTTCTTTCTCCTGCATTTTTAAGGACCTAATAAATTGCTCCAGGTAGTGAATTCCCTCCCAAACGTACACCACCCAGTCTACCAGTGGTGAAAGTTCACAGTTGCACTGCTGCATGTCACCATTGAAGGGACCCTCAATGCCAGCTGGGTGACGGTGGCATCAAGTTTCTAAATTTCATCTGTTGTAGTTTAGATATGGTGTGATTGTGTCCCCCGAAGGTCTGTATGCTTGAAGCTGGTCCTTGCTGTGGCAGTGTTAGGGTGGTGAAATGTTTAAAAGGTAAGGCATAGTGGGAGGTAATTAGGTCACGGGGAGCATCCCCTGGGAGCACCCCCTTGGGAGGGATTAATGCTGTTCACATAGAGCAAGTTAGCTCTCCCAAGAGTGGGTGATTACAAAAGCAAGGCCACTACATGTGCTTGGTGCTTCTGTATTCAGCCATTTTCCTTTTGTTTCTCCAGCATACTGTAATGCCCTCCACCAGAATGTTCTCACCAGAGGTGAGTAGAGCCAGTGCCGTGTTCATGAATCTCCAAAACTGTGAGCTGTAAACCTCTTTTCTTCTAAAAGTACCCAGCCTCAGGTATTTTGTTGTAGCAACAGGAAAATGGACTACCATACCATCTTAGCATCTGCTTTCTCAGTCTGTTCTTGGTGCTATGTATCACAGGCTGAGTTCCCTGCGCAGCAGATGCCAAGACAGTGTGCAGGTCAGACATTTGTGGAGGGCTCTTGATATCAACGTTTCTTGACAGAGAAGGCTTAGGGATAAGCAAAAGGAAAAGAATCAACACTACAGGAAGCTGTGGAGCAAGAATCACCTTCAGAATTGTCCTGAGTTAGGGCAAGGAGGTCAGGGCTTTATATCTCCTATTGACCAGTCACATGAGCTGCCTTGGAAGAAGCCACTGCCTTGGGTGAAGTAGCCATTGTCTGTGGAAGCAATTCTTTCTTCTTTTTTTTTTTTGTGGGTACCAGGGTCGAACTCAGGATCTTGTGCGCCAGCAGGCGCCTGTGCCGCTGAGCGATATCACCGGCCCTTTTTTCGTATGTGGGTACCGGGAGTCGAACTCAAGACCTTGTGCTTACCAGGCAGGCGCTTATTCCCCTGAGCTATCTCACCGGCCCCAAGCAATTATTTATTCATTTATTTATGACAAGGTCTTGCTAAGTTGCCCAGGCTGGGCTCCTACTTACAATCCTCCTGCTTCAGCCTCCCAGAATGCTGGGATTACAAGCATGTGCCACAATGCCTGGCTTGCAGGTAATTCTTTTTTTTTTTTTTTTTTTTGTGGTTACCGGGGGTCGACCTCAGGACCTCGTGCACCAGCAGGCGCCCATACCACTGAGCGATATCACCGGCCCTTTTTTCATATGTGGGTTCCGGGAGTCAAACTCGGGCCCTCGCGCTTGCCAGGCAGGCGCGTACACCGCTGAGCCATCTCACCAGCCCTTGCAGGTAATTCTTAAAGGAAGCTGACAGCTGAGGTCTCAAAAATCAGTGCTCCAATCCTGAAGAAAGGATGGGGATGGCACCTTCCTGTGTCCATTTCATATGTTTCTGAGGAATTACTGGCACATTTTATTTTTTAAAGGAAGTCTAAATTTGGAGGCTTAATGAGCCTATAATATGACCTATCACAATCCCAATCAACAGTGAACATTACTTTAAGGGAAAAACAGCATTTTGAGCAAAAATGCAGTTAGTGGAACTACCACAGGATGTGGGGAAAACTTTTGTAAATTAAATAAAGGATGGAGAGTGTGGAGAGGAGGCAGGAGTCAGGGTGAGTGTGTATATGTGTGTGTGTGTGTGTGTATGTGAGGGTGGGAGGGTGGTGTAGCCCAGCAAACCACTATAAAGAAATCATTTTTACAGCAGCCCCAGGAAACTTATTGAGACCTCATAAAATAAAGAGAACCAAGGAAACAACACCCTGTACTAAGTGTCTCTTTCGCTATTTTACAGACTGGAGTAAGATTTTATGAGCTATTTGGCTTTCTTTTTGGATGCCTCTTTAGGAGAAGTTCCTGGTTCTTCAGCCAGGTTTTTTAACTTTTGGTGAGGGAGTGGGAAGATTCCAAAATAAGATAATAATCATTTAAGCTTTCTGGAATGTTCTCCAGATGTTGACCACTCAGGAACTTAACTAATTCACAAGAAATGCGTGAATTTGCCAACATGAGACGTCAACATTCTTTGCTGGGTTCCCTTAGCTGGTAAAACGAAGTCCACTGGCTATTGGAATATGACCTTGAAGAGTTCTCTCAGTTTCTTCAGTGGGGCCCAACACCAAAGAGCTTTGTTTAGGAACAAGTCCGATGATATTTATAAATTTCCTAGATGCTGAGACAGCTTCATGATGGGAAATGAAATTGTGTGTTCTAAGAACTTAAAATCCTCCCCCTTTCAAAGTGATTTGACCATCAAAATTGGCTCGTTCTAACTGGCGATGCAAGAAAAAAAGGAGACAATCTTGCTTCCCATGAATAGTTCTTTGATTGCTCTGAGGCTGCAAGGAGCAAATGTCATTAGTTTTTAAAAAATGGAGACTCATTCTGATTTTCAATGCATTTCTCTAGACATGTAAGGTTTTCCCAAGCAAATGATTCACTGGTACTTTATTTTCTTCATTACTGGGGATTTAATGCAGGGCCTTTTCACTAAGTTACCTCCCCAGATCCTCCATTTTTTATTTTGAAAGAGGGTCTCGTGAAGTCTCTAAGTTGCCCACGCTGAGCTCAAACTTGTGGCCCTCTTGCTCCAGCCTCCCGGAATGCTGGAACTACAGCCTAAGCCATCATTTGCAGCCTCCCGTCCTTTTGGCGATGGTTTTGTTGCTGAAAACATCAATGGGTCTTTAACTGGATTTGGGGCCCTCAAATTAAGGCAGATCCCACATTTAGGTAGAATTTCTGTTCAAGGTCACAGATAAAGGAATCAACAGAGCTCTCACACTGTTCATCAAGACAACACGTCCTCTTCTAAATCACGGAGATGTGGATGACCTCAGTCCTCTCCTCACTCAGAGATCCTCAGTTCATTCCTAGATCCAGGAGTAGAGTATTTTTGTGACTTTGGAGAAACAGAACTTGACATTAGTAAGAACGGCCAGGAAAATTTCAGTATCTTAAAAGAGTTCATTTATTACTTGCCGTAGGGCCTATGGGAAGGCTCTCAGTTCCTCTCATTTGGGTTTTCTGGGCCTCACTGTTGTACAACACTTTCTCTACTATCAACATCATAAGATTTTCTTGGTGAAAATCAAGTGATTTGTAAGCTATAAGATGGCATACCAAAATAGGTTTTCATTCTTATTGCCATCACAATCATTTTATTTGATCCTGGCTTTTGAATGGCAAAACATTTATTTATATCACACACACACACACAGAAAGAGAGAGAGAGAGTACTTTTATTAAAAATGTCTATGAAATTTTTAACAACCCTCAGTGTGATTTTATTAAACTCTCCACAGCTTTATATTCACAAAGCAGGACGTCTGCCATGCATCCAGTTTTGTATCTGTTCTGCTCTGCCTTCTATAGGACCCCATGCTGCTCAGCTCTGTAAGCTACAAGGGAATAATATATGTATAATTTTTTCTTTAAGGATAGTCACAAGCTGATTGTTTTGGAAGAACATATTTATTTATACTCTTATTTTTATTTTTTGGTACTGGGAATCGAACTCAGGACCTCACGCTTGCCAGGCAGGCGCTGTGATGCTGAGCTATAACCCCGGCCCAACATATTTGTTTTAAAAAAGACATTCATGCATTGAATACTTTTAGTATTTGTTCTAAAAATTATAGATGTATTTTTGGTTAAAATTGTTAAGGGAAAAAAGCCATTCTAAATAGACCAGTTTTGTTAAATTAAAAGCATTAAGAAGTCACTTGCCGTAGTGATGAAGTCATGGCGGGCCCTGGGTATTATTTAACTTATTTTTATTTTCCTTGAGAGGGGAAGCAACTGAGAGCTCTTAAGATTAAGGGATTGTTTACTAACAAAACTTAGGCTATCAGGGATTTCGTCTTGCTCTCTGCTGCATTCCTAATCCTTAAAAATGTACTTTTTAGCTGGTGGTCCCCCCTCAGCTCCAGCCCCAGGATATTTGGCAAAGTTTGGAGGTAGTTTTGGTTGTTACAATGGGAAATGGGAGATAGGAATGTTATTGGCATCTAGAGCCCACAAATGCTTCTAAACATCCTGCAGGGTGTAGCGTAGTCCCCATATCAAGAAATGTCTGGCCCCAGAAGTCAACGGTACAAAGGTTGAGAAACATTGCCATGTGGGAAATACTTCAGCCTGGACCCAAATGTTCACTCCCAGGGACTAAGTGCATGAATTCTCAAAGGTGGGGGGGCATCACCACCAATAGGGTACATTTTGTTCTTTGTGGACAAAGGCAAAGATAATTTTATTCTTTTTTTATGTGTAAAGCACAAATATACAAAGAAGACATAAGTAAATCCAGTAAAACCTTGGGTTGCAGGTAATTTGTTCTGTGAGTGCTCCACAAGATGAGCAAACATTTCTAATAAATTTCAGCTTGATAAACAAGCAATGTCTTGTAATATGAATAGTATGTAATGTCGAACACCACTTGATCACAACTGAGCCAATTGTTCTTCTCTCTCTCTCTCTCTCCCTCTCCCTCTCTCTCTCTCTCTCTCTCTTGTGGGTGATTGTCTTCCAACAGCAAGAGGTTATGGAGGGGATCTCCTCTGCAGAGAAGGAGGAGAAAGATGGAGGAATCCCTCACTTCAAATGAGATAAGCGAGATGCACGAAATGTGGGAAAATGCAAAATTTTGTAGAAAAGCAACACTAAAATAAGGCTGTACCAGTGTGTGATGAATCTGTTTAACAACAATGCAATGTCACATTTCCATGAAATCCTCAAAAGGAGGCAAAAGAAAGTGTCATTTGGATAGATTCTTTGTTAAATTTGCACGAAAAGAAATGGATTCCAGTGAGCCAATAGATAGCAGTGATTCCTTTAGCGATAGTGAAAGTCCTCTCACACAATGACCCTCTTCTCTCTTGTCTCCCTCACACCAGCCACAAAGATTTTCAAAGGTAAGCAGGTTAATTTGTTCATTTTTCTTTATATTTTGTATTTTCTTTACTATTTTGTATTATATTACAGTATTGTAATCATTTTAATATGAATATTTTGGGGCTGCAGAACTAATCATCTGAGTTTCCATTATTTCTTATGGGGAAATTCTCTTTGCTACACAAGTGCTTTGGATTACAAGCATGTTTCCAGAACACATTATGCTCTCAAGTCAAGGTTTTATTGTATATCTATTTTATAGATAGATAGATAGATAGACAGATACGGTAGACAGATAGGTAAATGGTATAGTATCATAGTATATCTGTAGGAAATACTGAACAGTGAGATTGTAAGGGCGGGTGCTGCTCTTCTCCCATCCTTTGTTTGACTCACTGGCATGTGAACAAGTTGCATGTCCAATGTTCCTGACCGTGCTGTCATCAGAGTGTTGTTCTCTGTACAGTCACCCCGTGGTATTCATAGGATACCACGGGCATAGAAATCAATGAGTGTTCACGTGCCTTATACAAAATGTCTCAGTATTGCATACAACCTACATACATCATCTGGTAGAATTTAAACATCTCTATATTACTTAGTGTATGCAATATCATATCAGCATTATGTAAATAGTTTATATTTTGTTCTGTTTAGGGAATAATGACAAGAAAAAAACCCTGCACATGTTTCACATAGGTGTAGTACTTTTTAGAATACGTTTCATCCACAGTGGATTTCATTCACAGATAGGAAACCATGGACACTCAGGACCAACCACTTTCCTCTGCCTATCGTTTTGTATTCTGGGAACTGCCTTGGGTCATTCTCTGACTGCCTGCCCTTTTATTTCCTAAGAATTTAAAACAAAAACATACAGAAAGTTCAGGGTGGGAGTGAGAAAGAGCTTTAAGAGTGAATGTTATGGCCACCTCCAAAATCAGGTCCTATCAGGAAGGAGGAGGCTGTGAGGGTCTGGCTTCTGTGAGGTTGTTTCCTGCCCAACAATTGGGTGTGTCAGTGGGCAGCTTGGCCATGTGAGATGTCATGGGAATGCTTTTGATTATTTCAGTTTTCTCAACTCCTCTAGGAGGTCTGATGATTTCTGTGACTTTGTGAATATTTTAATAGGTAGTAATGACAGCCAAGCATTAAATGTTACTTGGATGCTGAATTTTATTAAATTATCAAATTGAGATTTAATAAGTATACTTTGATTCCTTTTAGATTTTTGGGTGAACCTAGGTTCTCTTTCATTCGAAATAATTAGCATAATTTTATGGCTATTAGAACAAAGTTGTGGGTATCCAACTATAAGTAAGTAGCTTAACATAAGCTTTTAAATCTACACAAGTATCCCAAGCGAGTAGCATGAGCTAGATTTATCTGTGGCCATCACTGGAAATACGTTTGACTCCCAAGATTCCAGAAATGAATGTAAAGTCATCTAGGGACTTAAGGGTGGGAAGGGAATGTTGCAGGGACAGTTTTTTCTTCTGGCATTCCTTCTCCCAACAAGCAACCCAGGATAAGTGTACATATTACACTGCATATTAAGTCACAAAACTTCGAGAAACAGGGCAGTAAAAAATAATGACATGTAATATTCAGAATACATGGAAAAGCAATGATTTACTTTAATCCTAGGGACTAGGAATAATACACCTGCCTTGGAACAGGAGATGGTATAATGTTGGCATAACACTGGAGGTTTAATAATTTTTGACCACATTTTATAGACCCTTTCCTGTAATTAATGCTAAATAAAGTCAACATCTTCTCCACCTGCTGCTGTATTTGGGGCTTTCATCGAGTACATCTTGCTCTCTGTCATTACCCAGGGCTATCACAGTTCTGGTTGAACCTGGTGTTTTTAATTTCTTTTCCCTCGATAATCCTCAGGACTATCACATGCACGGTTTGCGGTGTATATGGTTTTCCATTCTTTTCTTGAAAGAGTCGCGCTAATTGAATTCAGTGCCCCTAGTCCTGTTCTGTAATTGTAAGGTCACCTCTGCATAGTTAGGGCATCGGTGCACTTTTTCCTGTAATGATTGAATACAATTTTCTCTCATTCTGTTTTTAATAAAAATAAATTAACTTGACCGGGTGGGAGTGGGGATGTGAAGATGTGGGTCAAAGGGTACAAGGTTTGTTAGACCAGATGAATGAATTCTGGAGATCCATTGTACAGCAGGGTGATTAATAGCTAATAATATTGTACTGTACACTTGAAAATTGTTAACTGTGTAGATCTTAAATATTCTCACCATGAAATTGATATGTAAAGTGACGGAGATGTCAATTAGCTTGATTAATTGTCTCACAGTGTATTCATATATCAAAACACCTCATAGTATACTGTAAATATGTACAATTTTTGTCAATTATGCCTTAATAAGTTTGGGAAAGAAGTTTAAAAAAATACCATGATTAACTATTCATTCACAAACTGCTACTCTTTAACTCTCTCTCTCTCTCTTTTCTAAGGAGGGCTCCTTAGAAATACGTAGAATTTATGTTCTGATTTCTCCATGTGTTGGTCTGTATGTTTTCTAGAGTTTAAGGTTTTCTGACCATTCTCATGTAAATTGTAGTCATTTTGTCACATTGATATCTTGGTCCAAGCATTCACTTGACACTTCTTGACGGGTCTGATTCAAGACCTTGTGATAAAATAAACACTGAGGCTTCAATTTTGGAAAAGGAATATCAATTGTCTTTTAATCTTCCTATCTCCTGAGCTGTATTGGGATATATAGATAGAGAGAAAAAAATTCATTTTGCAAAATCAGTTCTGAACAACTGAGACCCATCCAGCATTATATGAAGGGATGTGTGTGTCTGTGTGTGTGTGTGTGCATGAGTCTGTGTGTTTGTGTGTGTGCATGTATTTGCTGAGGGAGGGAGCTGAAAGTATTAGCTATAAAAATCATTACCAATTCCTAGTCCATCCAAATCACTCTAAACATCTTCCAAAATCTCGCTTAGATTCTTGCGTTATTTTAGCCAGCACTAAGATGATTAATTCACTTGGGGCTGTGTATTTAATTGTAGTAACAGTGCAGAAAGCCAAGACATTGTCTAATCTCCTATTCTTGAGTTTTTAAATCCCAAATGGTGAATGGTAAGCAAGGCTGCTACTTTTATAGCTTCATGAATTAGTTCAGCTGAAAAATATTATGCCTGTTACATTTGGGAGACACTGGGGATGGGGGATGTGGTACTGTGGAGGGCAGAGGGGGTTTGTTAGCTAGCACTAATCGGTTCTTGGCCTCTAGCAATTCTCTGTGGAAGAATAAAGGGAAGAGATAATTATTCTCCTTAATCACTGCATCAATGACTGCATTTAGAGGCCTCTCCTTGAAAGGCTGCCCATACTTCCCAGAGAATACTCTCAACCTTCCACTGATCTGATTTTCAAGTGAATGAATATTCTGAAAATGTCTGCTAGCAGAGTGTTTTTTATCTGCCTGGGATTCTTAGAGAAAAGGAAGCTCCCGTGGCTTCAGATGAGTGACCTTTCTCATATCTGTCACCAGGCTGTTAATGAGAATGGGTTCCTGGGTATTTACAATTTGGTGTCATGGCAGGAATCACTAAGGAAGAGGGACCAAAGCGAGTTCCCTTGATCGTCCTCCACTCTACCCTCTCTCCAGCCTCCTGCCATTTGCTGCTATGTCCTTCCCATCTGAAGTTGTGGATTTGTGACTTTCGGGATGGAGGAGTAAGAAGACAAAGGGGAAAATGAAGGCAGCACACATACTACAGTGGGTACCATTTTCCTAAAAAGAATTCTGAGTTTTGGGGGGATATAAAAATATATGCAAAGGAAAATGGGTGGCTATGTTCTTTTCTTTCTCTTTTTGATTTATGGATCCTGGAAGGTCAGTATCTTTGGGTTGTGTGGAAATAGAGCTGAGCTTGCATGCAACTCTTGCTCTGAAGTGCTATGTCTTTAAGAGATCTTGAGACATGTGCCAGTTTTCCCACAATTCCTACCTCCTGAGATGCTGGCCTGAATCTTTTAAAATGTTCTCCCTTTTTTCATTACCCAGAGATAATAGGAAAAATGTTTAGTGACTCTTTCTATGAAAATGGAATGCGAACAACAATGGAGATGTGGACAACTGCTAGGAATTGAATCCTAGTTCTACAGCTTCCTAGTTGGTAAGTTACGTGGTCACTCTGTGCCTGTTTCTACCTGCTTCATAGTTTAGCATGAAGTTAAGTGAGTTAATCTATTCGTAAAGTTCCTATAGTGCCACCTGCTTTATCACAAAGAAAGGTCTATATAAGCATTGAGTGTTACTATTATGATCCCGATAACATTAATAAATATATGTATGTCTGTCTCTCCTTGTCTAGACAATCCTCTCTTCATTTTTTTTTTTTTTCTTGCTTTATGTGGGTACCGGGAGCCGAACTCAGGACCTTGCGCTTGCCAAGCAGGCACTTATGCCGCTGAACTATATCACCGGCCCCCCTCTTCTTACTAATTGCCAGAATTCTTTTTTTTTTTTGTGGGTACCAGGGGTCGAACTCAGGACCTCGTGCACCAGCAGGCACCCGTGCCGCCGAGCGATATCACTGGCCTTTTTTCCGTATGTGGGTTCCGGGAGTCGAACTCGGGCCCTTGCGCTTGCCAGGCAGGCGCTTATGCCACTGAGCCATCTCACAGGCCCCAGAATTCTTAAAGATGTAGTGCACAGTACTTTATTGACTGAACTTGGTGTACCAACACTGTTCCTACCTTAAGGTTACACCATTATTTGTTACTTTGTTAGTATTGTTTTCCTTATTTCTATGCATTTTTTGTATTATATGTAATTTTCTAAACTGCCATAAATCATTTGGAAACAAGGAAGTTTATAAATTCATAAACAATCAAACTTTTTATTTTCAGAGATCTATCAATAGGCTTGCTTTTCCTCTCTCACCACATGGCAGCAATTATAAAGCAAGAAATCATATCTTAGCTTTTTTGCATTCCCCCCCCCAGCTCTTTGAAGTTTTTCATCTATGTGGTAAGGTTCAATAATTTGTTTGCTAGATATTTCCAAGCACTTTCCAGGCTTGTGAATTTCTGTCATTCATGTATTCTGGAACAGAAGGTAGCATTGATTGTCCAGAGTTTAGTGTGGGGATAAAGGGGAAACTTTGCAATTTGCACTTCACTTCATCTCACTTCATTTGAGCTGATTGCAAAGACCTGAACTATCATTATATCCTCTAGGCCTGGTTCTTTAGGACTTAGGTTTTATATCCTCCATGGTAGGTTTCTGTCAAGCAACACATATAGAGTGTGAATTCTACAGTCGTCTGCAGAGTTCTCCTAGTTCATTTTACTCAACTTATTTTTTATATAAGAGAAAAATTGAGGCTTTGGAAGTTTCTTGCTCGTTCGGAGCGATGTTGTCTTAGAGCTGAGCTGGAGCTGAGTTCTCATTACTTTCAGTCTACTCTTCTTGCCAGGAGAATGTTGATTTGCAAATGTTTGATTCAAATCCTGGAATAGCATTTCTAGCATTTTCCTACGGATTACTTAAGTAAATTTATTACTTAGGTTAAAATAACTTTTGAGGGAGAAGGGGGCAATGGTGTTTCTTATTTTCAGAAAATATTTCTTTCCAATTTCCTCTATCTATAGCAAAACTGCAAAAATTGCATATATAGAATATTCCTGGTAGATGCATTTATGAGAGTGAAGTTCCAACAAGCTAAATGTCCATCAAGAAGGGCCTACTAATAAATAAGTCATGGTACCTCCTGAAGGACAATGGAATATTTTGCTGTCATTAAAAAGGAAGACACAAATCTATGTTCATTGATGCTAAGATAATGGTTAACTCTTACTCAACACGCTATGTTTTGATACCAAGAGCATTACATAAAGTGTTCTATTTAAACTTCAGAACCATCCCATAGACTGGTTGTATTTTTACTGGGGCTTAGCAATTTTGAGATGTTTTCTCAGTTAACTCCAAAGCTTTTTTTTTCAAATCTCATGTGTTTCATCCTTATACTATCCCAGTTTACATGGAAATAAGTCTATGATATATCATTGTGAAAACCAAAACAAAGCCAGAAGCACACCTACTTTAATATACACCTGTGCTTTGTTATGTGTGGTGTTAATGCCTGTGTGTGCCACTGTTTAAACTCTTAAAGAGTTTTGGAAAATATATACACTAAAATCATCAGCTTATTACTTGGCCAGTGAACTTATGGATGATTTTGCTTTTTTGATATTTACTCTTCTCAGTAGAATAGTTTTATTGTTATATCTACATACATACATGTGTGTGCATAACTTTTAAAGTGAAACTATTAACATAAAATAGCCTTATCTTAAAGCAGCAACAAAGCTACCAGGTGGAACAAACCCATCAGACAAATTATTACTGAGGCTGTCCCCTAAAAGGTACCCTAAAACCTTGATTTTCTGAATTCAGCTTGTATATATATATTTCCTATTCAAAGTAGCTCTGAGGGTAAACACCGGCTTGGTCCCGTTCCAGGTCCCACCCAGCCCTTTGAATGTGGTGTGGAGGCAGAGGAGCAGGGGTGCTGAACCCCATCATGAGACCCCTGCTCCTTAAGTTCTCGTTATGACCCTGGTTCAACCTGCCTTGATTTTCCACATGGAAGCTGAGGTGGAAATTACTCTTTTGGAAAGCGATTTTCAAAGTCCATTTCTTCAAACTCGGCAAATAAATAACTTTTCATCCTCTCATAAAATTGAGACTGTGGCTGGTTCAAAGCCCAGGACCCTGGGCCTTAATTGAATTAACTTGGTTTTCCATCCTTGGGAAGGATCCTTCCAAACCATAACATTTAGCAAGGGCTGCCCTTCCTGGCGAGAACATAGACGTCCATTGAGGGAGGATCGCAGAGTCAGGGCTGTGGCACGCAAATTGGTCCTGAGTGGAAAATGGGACACTCTCCGAAGGGGACAAAACACTTTCTGTTTCCCACACTTGAAAGTTCAGTGCAAAAGCATCTCTGCACAGGTTGATCTCAGCCAAAGCAAAGAGAGCAGCTGGCCCACTTACCTGACCGGCCCTTGCACAGCCCGGCTCCTCTGCCTGCGTGCCTTTGCGTCTATTACCCTCTTTGCTTGGAACCAGTGTTCTTTCCTCTGG
The DNA here is from genome assembly GCA_028451465.1 of Erethizon dorsatum. Classification (NCBI taxonomy): domain Eukaryota; kingdom Metazoa; phylum Chordata; class Mammalia; order Rodentia; family Erethizontidae; genus Erethizon; species Erethizon dorsatum. Next base: position 10,926,382 of record CM051826.1, read on the forward strand.
TCTCCATGCCACTGCCTGACCATTACCTCCCTCAGGCATTACTGGCTTCTGCTCAGCCACCTCCCTTTCCTCAGCTCTTGCTCATGGATTTCAACTTCATTCGTGTCCCTTCCATATAGACATCTGTGTCCCTCACCTTAGAAAATAAACATACTTCAGCAACTTCATAGAAAAAGTTGCATACACACGGTAAGACCCAATGATCAGCGATTGAAGTCATTCCATGAAACTGGAATGAGTTGACTTATGACATTCTTCTGTATGTCAAACAAATGTCCACGCAGGGGAGACAAAATAATAATAGTAAATAGAAGACAAGAAACAAAGGCCTCTCAATTAAACCATAAGCCCCCTGAGGGGAGGGAGCTGTCTCCTTTTCCTTGTATTCTCCAGCTGCCTTTGCACATTGCTATGTATGACTCAAAGCTCAATAAATACTTGGCCGATGAGTCCTCGTGTGAAAAGCGAGAATAGAGCATCTCCCATCCCTGAAACCTGGCACAGTCTTGATATCAAAATATGTTTTTCAGTAATGTTAAATTCTTGAAAGCTAAATTCTAAAGCAGTAGGGACATTTTACTTTCCTTTTGAAATATTTCTGGTCTGGTATGGAAAGAGTTTTGCATTTGAGGTAATCTCTAAAAGACCACGAAAATCCACCCAACCACAGAACATTTAGGCACGCTGAACCTTGGAATTAGTGATCCGCCGAAGGAAATGTAGAATTAAATTCTAATATTGAAGCTGACACTTCCGCTTCATCTCTGGGGCTGCACTGGGAAAAGTCTCAGTGTGTGGGATAAGAAATATAATTTGTGATTCAAGGTCAGCGGAGGAAACCCCCTGGGTTTATTTTATTTGGATTATGATTCCATAATGTTGCTGATCCGAGTTTTTTTACTGGCTTATGCTGTCTATCTCTGAGAACCCCATTTGGAAAGACACTGTTGGGATATATGAACTCTGGTGGTGATTCTCCATTTGCGCAAATGTAATTAGAAGGCGATGCTTATGAACTTAGGATAATGTAATGAAGTTCTGGATCCAAGAGGAATGGTGTCTTTTGTGAACAGGATGGCTTAGGATCCAGAAACTCAGGCAGCCTCCAGGAATGAGACTCCTTTTCTTTTATCCCAGCTCTGACCCTTTCTACTTCTGTTTAAATCTCTCACTATCATTCCAAGTTAAACATCTTTATTTCTAACCCGGGTTTTACGGACTGTATTTTACCAACCTTCATTCCCCCCTACAAGGTCCCTAATTTTTTTTTTTCCCCAACAATTTGGTCAATTGGTTTTAAGGGAGAGCACATGAAAACAGTTATGAGTATGTTGAAGATGGACCTGATAATGGACAGAGAAAAAAATCTTTAAAGGAGGTAGCCCCTTGGCCTGAACATCAGACAGCTGAGGGTGGGTGGCCAACATGCTAGCTAACCGGGGAGCTGTTCATTGTTTTTGTGAACTAAAAGATAGAATTGAGATTAGCTGTGCTTTTCTTTCAGGAAAAACACACAAACAAACAAAAGATCAAAATAAGGTCATTTGTTTTTGGCCATATCTGAACCTTGGCAAGGTTGGTGAACAATTTTAAAAACAAACAGGAGGATTGACTCTCTGCTACTCACGTGTCTCCTACATGGCCTGGCCTGGCCAGCCAACTCTGCTTACAAAAGAGGGTGTGAGCCCTGCATTTGTAAAGCAGGTGAAAGGCGAAGTCTGCATCCTGCACCAAGACATTTAAGAGGAGCACCTAAGGAACTCTACTACTACCACCACTACTACTACTGGTAACTCCTGGATCGGACCCTTTTTATGTGCTGAGATCTTCCGCAGCATTGTTTAATTAAATCCAAATAATGACCCCATGCGATTAGTTCTATTCACACCTTAACTTTGTATCTACAAAGTTTAAGTAAGAGTCTTGTTGCCCCCAAAGTCAAGCTGACTCTAGAGCCTATGTGGCTGTTATTCAGAAAGAAATTTAGGAAGTGCACAGCAACATGGGTTCTCATTGTTGCCTCAGCTTCTGCTCATGCTTTTCTTTTAGTCTTTTGCATAATTTCCCATCTGAACCTTTTCTTCAGGAGTCAGTTCACTGGAAAATGTCGGGAGGGTATAGAGCAAGGGTAGAAAGGCAGATGCCTGGCTATGACCATCTGCATTCTCCTCTTAGGCTCCCTTATCTAAAGAGAGCCAACTTTGGATTTTAACCTTTTATGCTAACTCCATACCGAGGAGAGGTGCTGCCATGGGAAACATTTCCCCCATCCCGTTAGCTAATGTCCTACTCCTCTAGCTGAGCTGGGCATTATTCAAGCTGGGAGAGAGTGTTTTCCTAGTAAAGACAATGGAGTGTACCAGGACACAAACTGTCTGCCTGCCTTCCTAGCATTGTGGCATTATGTGAGTGGTGGCTGGGTTTGGAGTCACAGAGGCTTGGGCTGCAACCTTAATTTCCATAGACTCCTGGTGACTTGTCTCCTGTGAACTTTGGTTTATGAATGAGTCTATTAGGTATGAATAATAAGAACTATGTCAAAGGGTTGTGAGGAGGACTAAATGAGTTTTCTTATTTGAAACATGACTATGAGAGTTCCTGGCATATTAAAAGCACACAAATGAATGTTCCGTGTCATTACCATTATTATTGCAGATGTTACCAATATTATTTTCAGTGAAGACTGAAGGTATCATGGTGATGGGCTGATGTGAAGGTCCTCTAACCAAAGTAACCAAGCTGGAGCATCAGTTTGACCAGGAATAGGAATGATCAACTATCATTGCAAGTGCATCATTTTCCATCCCAGGGACAGCTCTGGGTAACTTGCCTCACTCTGTGTAGACTGCAACTCCAGCCTTTTTATGACAAATACATTTTTTAGATTGATGGTAAATGACCAAATCCTTTACCTGAGCCTGACTCTGAGTCAATAAAATAACTGCAGTTCTGCCCTTAACCTCTTGTTAATCCTTGGCATGTACCCAATTTTAACGTTTCCCTGGACTTCTATTTTCTAAAGATTGATTATTTTCAGCAGATGGATAGGGTGTCTGTGGCCAGGCATTGCTCATTGTACCCACAGCTCATATTTCATTAGATAAATATACCACATTCTATAATCCAGGATTCTGGTGGGCACCCAATCCTGGAGGATCTTTGAAGACCGAAGTCAATCAACTCCAAGGGAGGGAGAGTTGTAGACGCTGGATTTAGTGTTGTGAATGAGCACATTGCTCTGGGACATCTTTGTTTATTTATTCAGATACTAGACATGTGGAGTCAGGCTCTCCACTTGGTTAACATATCTGATCTAAGATGTCATTAAATCTTATGGGAATAATCTTTAGGGAGAATAAAGTATGATTTCCAGTTTTTGAGTCATCAAGATGGATTGTGGAAAAAGTGAAATTGTAATTACAAATATTTTTTAAGTGGAAATTTTTCTTTCAATTGGCACACTTTAAAAAGTCCTAATTTTGATATTTTTTTCAGGCATTTAGGGTTTCTTATTAAAGGAAGCTCTGTTGTCTAGATGCCACTTATGGCATTTATGACTTGGCTAGTGAAGGATCTGAAATGTTTTTCCTGAGTCTGTTGTCTTTCATCTTTGTTATCATTGTGGGATGATAAAGAATTGTGATGCAGACAAATGAGTATGTGTGCATAAGTACACATGTGTGTGCACCAAGGGTCAGGGTGGCTGTAAGTGGAGGGGAAGTCTTCAGGTGTATCACCAAATTAAAATGAATGCGTGGATTTATGCACAACAAGTAAATGCTAGCAAACAACGTTCTTTCTACCAAAAGATTTCAAACACATCCATGAATGAAACCTCAAGTAATAGAAATACAGGCAAAGGGAACAAACAATTCACAAAAATAAAAGTACAGTTGGCCAACAGAACTATAAAAATGTTCATTCTTAATGGTGATTAAAGAAATGAAAATTAACATAGTATTGTTTTTATTTATGATGGGTGAGTTTATATTTTGTTTTGTTTTTTTCCTTTATGTGTGTACCGGGAACTGAACTCAGCACCTTGTGCTTGCCAGGCAGGCACTTACGCCACTGAGCTATATCACCAGCCCTGATGGGTGAGTTTTAAATGACCTTTTAATACTGACTTTAATTTCAGGCCAGCTGTCATGAGATGGCCAATTGTATTCTTACAGTAGTATTTATTTTGAAATTACAGCCTTAGGATACTTTTTATTATCTGTTGGTTCCCTCCTCAAATTGTTATATTTGTTTCTCAGAAAATGATTCGTCATTTTTGCATATTCAAGTTTCAGAAGTATACCTTTATTGTTTTGAGTAGGTAAGCATTAAACATATAGATTAATTATAGATTGATTTAGAATGAAATAACATATTTACAGTATTGGATTTCATCTTCAAAGTTATGGTGCTTTTTGCACATTCTTAGCCTTCCATATTCTCATGCACCCAGAACAAGAAGCATCTTAGGGGCAGGGGTATTGTAGATGGAGCTCTTGTGGAGTGATTAACACATTACGGTAAATGAATAGTAGTTGAATAAATCAATAAATCCATGAATGACAGAATGATATAAGCAGCGGTAGTGAAGCATAAGTGCATCTCCACTATGTCATAATCTATGTCTGCTTGATCCTGGTTCTGCTGTTCTTCAGGGATTCAGGCACACCATTTGCCTCTGTCCCTGCACATGCCAAGCTGTCTTACTTGCCCAGGCCAGTACACCTGCTATTCCCTTTGGTGGAATCACTTCCCTCTACTCCCTCCATCTGCAGCAACCTTCATTATTCTGTTTCTTGTGGACTATCAGTCTATAGCTTCAAGTCTCTTCCCCTAGGAAACCTTTACAGATGCCACCCTTAAAACTGAACTTGACACCTGTATTAGTCAGCTTTCTGTCACTGTGACAAAATATCTGACACAAATCAACTTCAAGGGAAAAAAGATTTATTTTGGCTCACAGTTTCAGAGGTTACAGTCCATGGTTAGCTGGCTCCATTGCTTTTAGACCTGTGGCAGGACAAAAACATCATGGCAGAAAGACATAGCAGAAGAAAGCTGCTCACATTGTGGTAACCAGGAAGCAGAGAGGGAAGGAGCCAGAACATAAGTGGAAGGGACCAGGGACCAGGGAAGCCCCAAGGGCATGCTCTCATGATTACTTCCTTCAAATAGGTTCCACCTCATATGTCCGTCACCCCCAATAATCCCATCAAATTTGATCTCTTCAATAAATTAATCCACTAATGGAGTTAGAGCCCTCATGATTCAATCATTTCCCAGAAGCCCATCAGCAGCCCAGCCTTCAACACAGTGAGACTTCTGGGGGACAAGTCATACCTAAACCACGACAGAATCCATCACATATCATCATCAGTATTTTCCCTACAGCCTAAAAGTTATTCCTTACCTCTTTTCTAGAAGATGACTGAGTATGACAGTTAACAGAAGACACTTTGAAGCCAGTCTGCCTTCATGTGCAATGAGTGGCATCAGGAACTGGTTATGGGACGTTGGAGGAAAACGCCTTGGTCTTCTCCCACGGAGGGGTTCAACAAGGTGATAACATTATCTTCCATGTAGTGCTATTGTGAGAATAAACTATATTAATATGCACAAAACATTTAGAACAATGCCTGGCAGATACCACCATGGAAGCGCTTGGTGTTGTTATTAGTGACTCTCACATAAGCCCTTCTTGTACAAGCCAGTCTGTTATAAGCTACTGGTACTGTATTTAATCCAGTTTACTCATGACTTTGTCCCTAATGCTTAGAGCAGTGCTAGGTATTTAAGTACTCAATACATACTTGTTAAACTAATGACTTGATACATTAACTCTACATTAACTCTACTCTACTCCCCATTATGACAATATTTTATTCATTTAATGGATCATTTTAAAAAATTGGACTATAATGGTATAAGCTATATTATGTTTTCGGTAACTTGTCTATTCTCTATATAGGATTTGGGTTTGCTATTATTTTGTCTTTCTTTCTTGATGCTTTTCTGGAATGCAGCTTTTAAAAGTCAAAACTGTTTAATGGGCTATTGAGGAAATACTGAGACCTTTATCTGATGAAGGGTTGGACTGAATGACCAGTTCCAAGTCTGCAAATTGTGATTCTATATACTGGGTTCTCAGAGCACTTAAGGAAGTCAGTTTAATAAAACATTTAGTGTAACCAGTTTTCTACTTACAGCTTATGTTAGGTTAAATGCATTTTGCGTATGTTTAAAATGACTCTTACAATGATAAGTCAACCGTTACCATTTTCCTAATGGCAGGGACCATTCTGTGATTTCAGGTACTGGAAATGCATTTTAACCTTCCCTACATTTGTTTGATGCTATACCACATATTTTACCAGTCATTTAACTCGGTCAGTTTTTAATAATATGAATAAATTGTATAAAGTGACACTGCAATTTAAATAAGGGCACATAATATTTTACAAACCTCAAATTTGGAAAAGAGAAATTACATTTTCTCCTCTGCTACACACAGACATAAAAGTAAACACTTAGAGAAGGATTTGAGACAAGGAATCAAAAAGCCTGATTTCTAGTCTTGGTTTTTCTGTAGGTAAGATGGGCTGAAATCTCTTAATACTTTTTTCCTGCATGGAAGTTTGAAATGCAAAGTAGTAATAGGAGGCATCAGGCATCAGGAGCTGGACCCTCATGTATAATGTCCCCTATAGTACATCGGTGATGTATCAAGGGGTTGCTAAAGTAGTAACCAGTTTAGCACAGAGACCCAAAGACCCTGAAAGGGACATCACCACTTGGTCTAGCTGTGCAATGGAGTTTGGAATCTGGGTAAAAACAGGATGTGGGCTTCTGAGAATTGTAATAAAGACCAAAAGCATTTGCCTCCAGCTTTGAGGCTTCCAAATGATGTTTTGTCTCTGTCACCTGATGTCTCTTCACCACGACGTGAGCAAGGAGAATTCATCCCATGTAAGGGTAGAAATTCACTCTTGGCTACTTCCCTGCTTAATTGTGGGTGCCTCATTTTGACTTCCAGTTTTGCAAGATTCTGTCTGCTCTTTGTTGTTGCTGATTTTTTTTTTCTTCCTTAAAATAATCCTGCATCCTGTTACATGAAAGGGAAAGAAAGTTTCTTCAAAACAAGACAAAAAATTAAAATCCAGTGCTGATGAGATGGCTCAGCGGCACAAGTGCCTGCCTGGCAAGCACGAGGTCCTGAGTTCGACTCCCAGTACCCACATACGAAAAAAGGGCCGGTGATATCTCTAAAAGCGGCATGGGCACCTGCTGGCACGCGAGGTCCTGAGGTCAACCCCCGATACACACACACACACACACACACACAAAAAAAAAAAAAAAAATTAAAATCCAACAACTTAATTAACTTCCAGTCCCCTCAAGATTCAGATTGCCTTTTTTTTGGCCACTTCTTTGAGATTTTGAGTAAGCACTGAGAAATAAGATTTTGAAACTGATATTCAGGCCTTCATAGTGATACCTTCATTCTCTCTACCTTATCTAAATGAAGGCTCCCTACTCTACGGATCTCATAACACTCAGCACTTTCCTTTTGCAGGACTTGACACAATGTGGATGATTAGTTGCTGATTGTCTCTCTTACCTGGTAGATTTAAAAGCTGAGGGTGTCTGTTTGTTCATCAACTTTTTCCTCCAGAAGCCCATGTAATGCTTAGAACAAGAGCCACCTGGGAAATATGCACTTCAGACATTTTTTTTTCCTGTTTTCTGTCAGCACAGAACAGTGTTGGATCAGGAGGGTTTGGTGTGTACATCCAGTGATGTGGTTGACTTGAGCAGTCGCTGAGAATGTTCTGATGAAATGAAGAGTCCACGCTTCTCTCATCAACTTACTGATACCGACTTAATGCCTATTCTTTTTAATTTCTGTTTTGTAATTTCTCTGCTGCAGTGAATATTGGTGAAGAAAAATTTTATAACTCTTATATAGTCAAATGAATCAAAATAAAAGAATGAACAATCTGGGTTTCTCATATAAGAGAAACCATGTGATATTTAAGCTTGTGTGTTTCATTCATTTCATTTAAAATTATGGTCTCAAGGTGCATCCATTTTTCTACAAGTTTATCTTTTCTATAGCAGAAGGGGATTGGAGGAAGGGGAAGGCAGGGGAGAGATAAGGAAGAAAAAAACGAAAAAGATATGGGGATGTGCTATGTATATGTACCAACTCCACACAAGGAATGTAAACATTGTGTACTGCAAACATGTGCCCCACTCAAAGAAGAGAAAGTGATCAAGAGATGTGTTGAGAGGGGAGGAAAGGAAGAGAAAGGGGATGAAAAAAGGAATTAAGATGTGTTATGAACATGTATCAACTTCCCACAAGGAATGTAAACATTATGTACTACACACACATACTAATAAACTAAAGTAAAAAAGAATGTACAGTGCCCAACATATTCATATGGTAAGTCTCAGTATGCTATTATCAAGACATTTCTCAGAATCTCCTAAGAAAATGGAAGGGACTTGGAGTTCAGTTTGATTCAAGCGGAGGAGAGTATAGAGTGAATTCCTTTAACTCAGTGTGCAACATACAGCTTGAATTTGATCTGGGTTGTGAACAATTCATGGTGGAAATGACTTAAAGCTGGATCTAAATCATGCACATAGCACTGGGCTTGGTGAAAGGATTGGGTTGGCAATTTCTTCTTGATAATTGGTGGAAATACATCGCCTCTTTCTTGTGTCATAATGTAATTGTTTTCTTTTCTCCTCTTCCTCCTCTTCCTCCTCCTCTTCTTTCTCCTCCTTCTTCCCCTTCCTCAATTTTCTTCTTCTTTTCCATTCCTCCCTGCCTACAATTTTCCATTTTCCAGTGGGTAAGACAAAGAGCAGACAAAATTTGAAAGTTGTCTGAAATAGTCTACACCTCAGATAACTGAACAAATCAATTTTGGTCATTTTTTTAATCAGAAAGGAGGAGAGTCAGTTTTCAAAAGCAGAAGACATTAATAGGGCAAATCTGTATGGAGTCTTTTCAGTTGTTTAGTCAAAGAATCAGAAACAGGCAGTTACACTTTTCTTTCTTTTAAAATTATTTTTATTCAAGTGACTGCAACCACCATGTTAAACTAATTATATCATTTCCTCATTTATTTGGAATGTGTATTTGTGGAACTATGCATGTATACATCTCTATCTATACTTTTAAGAAAAGTGAAGTCAATAGTCGCCACTTTTTTAAAAGTCAAATAACTCCAAATGCAGCAGACCTTTCCAAAGACATGAGAAATTGAGAAGGGTGGCTTTGCGTACTCCGAGGATCTGATTTTCTAGCTCACTTAACTTCACTTTCTTTAACTCCATCTTGGAGCTTGGATCAGACCTGATAAGGTGCTAGAGGAATTGGTTCCGATTTCAACTTAAGTCTTGTAGTCCTGCTTTATTTATTTAGATTTTTTTTTGTTTTCATTAAATGTTACAGTCTTTACTAAAGCCAATTTCCAAGATGGGATTTTTATTTTCCATGTGGTTTACTGCCTTTCTTTTTCTATCATGAACAGCTTGATACAGAGTCCTCCTGAAGTAGACTATTCATCCTGCTGGTAAATACAATGATCAATGTGGAATAAATGTTACCATGAATCACTGGATCACAGAAGTTTGACTATTGTCTCCAATTGGTCTAACCTGAAGCATTCTATTAACATTCTTATCTAAGATCAACAGGCTGATGGATACAGTTGCTTTAAAATGAGATTCTTTTGGCATTTCAGAAATAAGGGCTTATATTTTGGGTAGGAACCGAGATAGCCCTACTTGTGTTGATTTCGGTCTTATATAAGATTTTCTGTTTTTAAAAGAATCTAACCTATCATGGCTCCTTATTTTCTCTATACATTTCAAATGACAAGTGATCAAGAAACAGTTTAATCCAAATTCCAACTCTTTGCTCTCATGTGAGAAACTTACTACTTTCAAAGGGGGGTGGACAACACTCATTTAACCTGAAGATCCTATATTCTCTCCATTCCTTACTCCTTCTCTCCCTCTGCCCCCTCTATCTCCCTATCTCTCTTCTCTTTTCCCCTTTGTCTCTACCACAATGAGGAAGAAGGATACAAATGTTCTTTAGCTGGAACACACTGAAACTAAGTAAAGTTGAACAAACACAAATCTTCCACAATGAAATGTAAATTTGTCTATGCTACGATGCCAAATATGTTTTTTTCTTTCCCTCTCAATGGTAGCAATAACAGAGAAGCATATTGGCTCCACAGTCAGGAGGGAACCTTGCCCAACTCCTGGTCTTAATGAAATGGAGCCTTAGGAAACAACAGCATGGGCTGGCAGAGGTTCAGTGTCTTGATCAGTGCTAGGCTTCAGCTTCATGCCCACCCTTGCCTCTCATTTTGCTTTCCTCTTTCCTATTCCATCCTCTGTCCTGCTCCTCCACCATTGTTTTGTTGCTGGGTGAATGTTTCTTAGTGAGATAATCATTTGGACTTGAGAATGTGTAGCATCAAAACACAGAAAATGGTACCCTCTGGCCAAATCCACTTTGATAACATTTCCAATGAAAGAGTAGGCAGGGCATAGAGATCCTACAGTCTCATTATGTGAGTCTGATCTGTGCGTTCTCCCTCACCTTCACTCAGGTGACAAGCTGAGAGTCTGGTTTTGAGTCCACTGAAATTTTGCATCCTGATGAGATGCAGTGGCTCTCTAGACCTGGCTGACTCCAGACCTGAGCCAGGTGTTGGACTTCCTTGCATCCACTAGGCGCGGCTGTGAGAAGACCTAGGGGCCTGGGTGGTGATGAAGAAATGGAGCAGTCAGTTCTCTTGTTCCGAAGAGTAATTAGAATGTTGAGAGGGATGGAGGTTTGAGTTCCCTTCTGGAAAAACCAGTGTTTTAGAACTGGTCCCAAGTTGCTGTGAAATCAATGAAAGAGGCAGACAGATTAAAGATTGCACAGAGTGTAATTTCTTGGGTATTTATAGATGGAAGCAGGGTCCTGGCTGGCAGCAAGGCCAGTGGAACTCTATAATTTGATTCAGACAGAGGAGGCCTCTGTAACGGTCAGAACAAATGTGACTTCTCCCAAACTGAGATGTACCTGGTTTATTTGAACCTAATATCAAGAATGATAGGCACGTTCCAGGCACTGATGGCAAGAGGTGGCAAATCTCCATACGCCACTCATGGTTTTGTCTATTTCTGGCATGCTGAGAAACTATGTAAGGAGAACAGACAGATCAGGGGTAGCCCAGGGCAATCATAGTACTCACAACTTAAGATGACTGCCGGCAGGTCAAGCAGGATTTGTTGGAAAGTCTCTGGTATTTTGACTGACAAACACTGGACATTAATACATGAAGGCCCTACCAGTGGCCTTTGATGTTTTTAAAGTGATAGATTTCTCTGTTATGTTTCTTAAACCCCAAGACATCAAAATCTAGCAGGTTGTTGTGGGTAGATGTGGGTAGAAGATGAAAAATAAACCAAGACAGATCACTATAAATTGAACTTGAAGCCCTTTGATATGAAGGTCCAAGAATCATAAGAATTATTCCTATCTGCCTACTGATAATTTTACCCAAATAATTATAGAAGAACAATACTTCATTTTCTTTAAATGTAGTTACGATAAAAAAAAAAATCTTGGGATATACTTTGAACACCTTTCGTTAGAAATGTATCTTAATGTTTCTGCCTTTCTTTTTTCTAACTGAAGAATATCATGCTTTAAAACATTAGTTTTCCCTTAAAATTGGCTGATTATAGCTTAGGAATTGGCTTTCCAAATGCTAATTCACTCTTACCCCATTTCTTTCAGACATCAGTCAAGCTGCATTAGATTTTTTCTGGGTTGATAATTTCCAGTTCTGGTTCTGTGAATCCAGTCCTCTCAACTTGTCATCACCTAAAATATTAGTTTTAAATTGAATAATAAAGATGCATTACATCTTTATCAAATGCAGATATAATAGCATGACATCTAATACTTTTATATTTCTCTACATTAAATGACTTTAAGGAACTTTCCAAAAATATTCTTCTTCCCCAAAACATAGATGCTGTGAGTCACTTGAGATCATCCGAGTCATCTTTAATAAAGTGAATTTTGTACTGCTTTGTGGATATGTGTTTACCTCTTGGACATGAGTCTCCAGTCTGTGAGAAATCTGTACTATGATTGCTATTCTCCCCACCCAGCCAGCAAAAATTCAAAAAAGCCTTCTTATACTGTACTAATTATTCCTACTTTTCTACCCTGTCCTTTTTTGTGGGGGAAGGGGTATAGGGAGAATTTTCTTATGTTCTTAGATTTAGGTCATATCTTCCACTGGGAGTTTCTCCTTTGATTGTTGCTACCATTTTGCAAAGTCATTTACAATGTTAGTTACGAGTTATGGGGGTGCGTGCTGTACTGAAGAAGAGTCTGACAAGCTATATTCAAGAACAGTACTGACCAGTAGAGGAAGAAGGCTATGGTATGGACCATTAGGAAGAATTCACTTTCTGAAGCAAGAGCTACGCAGTCAGCATAGGTGTATACAAGGCATCTCTTTTTGAGATGCTATGTAGCTGAGTAGCACGAGAAGCACTTTGGAGTCTGGCTGCTTGCTTCAAATTCCAGTACTAGTCAACAGTTGTGTAATTTTGAATAAATTACATAATTTCTCTGTTTTACTAATTTTATTCATGGAAGAGAATTGAATTCCTACTTCATAATGTTTTGTAAGAATGAAATGTTAATATAGATATATATTTATATATATTTAATATGTATGTTAAAAAATATATAAATATATACTGTGAGCCTTTAGTAACTGTTTGCTACTCATGATTGAATCGTTGATTCCCCTGCTGGGAGAGTACTTTACACTAGTTCATTCATGAACCTGGCAAGTGTAGAAATTAACTCAGATTAAATATTTTGATCTGATCTCATGTAACTGAATGGTCACATAGACATTAGTCCTTTGATTAACTTCAAATTTAATGTTTTATGTAAAATATGACCCTTAAAAGAATTGAAGAGTTGGGTTATATAAATAATCTATCTATTCACCTCATGAACATTAGATGATTTTTAGGTTATGCTTTCTATCTCAAATATGCCCTAAAAGTCTCCTGTTCAAAGATGGGGCTTCTGTTTTTTTGTTTTTTTTGTGGGTACCGGGGGTCGACCTCAGGACCTCGTGCCAGCAGGCGCCCGTTGGGGCTTCTGAAAGGCAATTGGATCATAGGGATGCTGTGCTTATCAATAGAGTCATCCGCCGATGAGCTTAGTAGTGGAATGTGCTCTTAGCAGCTAGGTGCTGGTCAGAGGACATGGCTTACTGGGGACATGACCTGGAAAGGGATATTCTTGTCCCTGGCTCCTCCTTTCTGTCCCTGCTTCCTGGTTGCCATGGGTTGAGCACCTTTCTTCCTTTTTACCATACTATTTCTGTCTTGCAGCCAACCAACCATGGACTGAATCCTCTGAAAACCATGAGACAAATATCTCCTCGTTTCAGTTGGAGTTGAGTATTTTGTCCCAGCAATGGGAAAGTTAATATGTAGTCTGTTCCTAACTCTGAACAAGTCCCCATACAGGTATATAGATGAAGCATTAAAAGTGTTTTTATGAAGAAATGAAGACAAAGATGGATAAGTGATGAGTGTCGACGATAGAGTTGCCAAACAAAATTCAGGAAACTTAAATTTGAGTATCAGATAACTAATATCAGATAAGTAATTGTTTTTAGTGTAGGTATGTCTCAAATATTGCATATACTTTGCATGATGTGATGGACTCTACTGTCCTCTTTTATCTCTATTGTCACCATGGGCATCGGTAGGACCAGGAATGTCAGATGGATTACTTTAATTGGAATCTTAGATAAATTCTGTTACTCATGACAGGAGATGATGGATATGCCAAGAACACCTTAAAGAAGTTTTCCAATTCTATGTCAAAGTCTGCCTGTATGTGACAGTCGTGTTTGACTATCTATACAATCTGTATTATTCCCTTCATAGTCACAAAAGATCAAATCAGTAGCACTTCCAATGCAAAGGAAATATCTTCCTAAAAATAAACAATTTCTAAGGTCTCCATAAGTTCCCTATGGAAATTCCTAGGGGATCTGTGTAGTCTACATGAGAGGAGCAACAGTATTTATAAAACACCTTTTGATACATACACCCCTCATAAGTTTACATGCACATGCATGTATACATACAATGCATACATGTATACATATACACCTACATATACATAAAAGTATATTACATGAATTACTCCCTTGAAGAAACAATGACTGCTTATTTACTTCCCAAGCAACATGTGATTAACTGGAACACGGTGCTGCCATGAAGGTCTTGTACCTGAGTGTGCGTGCTCTTTTGGGATCTAACTGAATCCTCCCAGACTGGGTGGTTTCCTGTCTGGGCTGAACTCGCAAAACAAGGGAGCTGTTGGAGCTGAAAATAGCACTTGGCCTGATGGCTTGGACATTGACTGAACCTGGAAAAGTTCTGAATTTGTAGGGGCAGAGAACACCCCAACATCAACAACATATTTAATGGAATGGCTAATGATGTCACAAACTTAGGGAGTGGAAATTGGAATTTCTCTGTTCTGCTCCTTCTCTTATTTAACAGAGATTCTGTGATTTAACTTTTTGATTTATCTTGTGATTCTTCTACCTTTTATGTGCAATCCTATTGCCACCCACTTCCAGCAACCTTAGTACTGTCAAAGTACTATAAGAAAAAAATTACCTAAATTGACAATTCCAGGAAGTGTGTTTCCTGATGTACCATTAAAGTTCAATAAATGTGTGTTGAATGAATTGCAAACTAAAGAATCTCTCTCTATTACAATACTGTGTTAGTCAATTTTGTATATTATAAGAGTGAGAAAAATTTCATTACATCTCTTCAGTCTAAGTGGGAAGAGCCTCACTTATGCTTCTGAAAATGCATGAGCTTTTGGCAACATAAAGCAAATCGATTTTATTCTGCTATTTTTCCACGTGGCTTAAATGAAGGGAAGGTGTTCCCTCCCCAAAATGTGTTAAGTGCCCTTTATCCACTATGAAAGTTCTTGGGAAATTCTCATGTCCCAGTACTGTCCTTCAAATGTTACATCCTAAGAAATAACCAGGTTTAGCAAGGCTTTGCCACATGACAAAAAAAAAAAAAAAAAAAAAAAAAGGCTTATGCATGTGTTATGGCTCCTAATTAATTGTCACTTGTAAAATAATTTGTGGTCTGGACAAGAGTCTCCATAATATATTTTTTCCCTTCAACAAAATTTTCCACTGAGTAATGACTAACCTTTTTATTTCAACGGAGCCACTGGTAACCGATGAAATGAGAATGAAGCCAAAGCTCCCAGCCTAGATTTTGCTGCCATGGTCTTGACCTGATTCCATTTCTTTTTTAGAAACATCAAGCTATATACATTTTGGTGTGTCTGTTGAAAAACTGGGCTGTCATTTCTTCTTTCATTACTTCTGGGTTATTTTTTCTTGGCTGCAATTGCAACTTTTTATTGTAGTAAAGATGATCAAGTAGTTAAGAAGCAGATAGCTTATTTTAAAATGGTTAAGCAAATGATAAGTTGTAATTTGGGATCTTTTATGTAATAGAATGATTATTGACTATCAATAAGTCTTTTAAGTCTGCACATGTTTGTAGTAATTTATCAATAGCATTTTTTTTTGCTGCATGCATTTATTCACATGAAAACTATCCATATTTGAATGGACCTGAAAATAAGCTGTATTTTAAAACTCTTGGCATATAATAAAGACAGACAATAATACACGTTATGAGGATACAAAGAAGTTGGAAGCCTCCAACATCACTGATGGGAATGCAAAATAATCTATCCGGTTTGGGAAATGATTTGGCAGTTTCTTTAAAGCTAAGCATAAATTTGTCATATGATCCAATAATTCTATTTCTGGATGTTTACCCAAGAGAAATAAAAACACACACAAAACTTATATGTAAATACTCATAATACTATTACTCAAAATAACCAAAAGATAAGAACAACCCAAAGGCCATCCATTTGTGAATGGATAAACAAAATATGGATTATCCCATATAAGAGAAAATTACCTGGCACTAAAGAACGAAGTACTGATATGTGCCAACATGGATAAACCAAGAAATGTTACGCTAAATGGGAGAACTCATTTTTTTTTTTTTTTTGTGGGTACTGGGGGGTCGACCTCAGGACCTCGCGCGCCAACAGGCACCCGTGCCGCTGAGCGATATCACCGGCCCCTTTTTCGTATGTGGGATCCGGGAGTCGAACTCGGGCCCTCGTGCTTGCAAGGCAGGCGCTTATGCCGCTGAGCCGGGAGAACTCATTTGCAAAAAAAGTTATAGAATTGTAAATATTGTAACATTCCATTCACATGAAATTCCAGGGAAAGGTCAATGTATAAAGATGGAAAGTAGATTATTAGCTGCCTTATGCTGTACATGATTGTTACTGTAACTTCTATGACCCTGGAACTAATCCTCTGCTGGAATTTCCCAGTCAACAGGATTTGATTCATAGATCTCTAACTTAATGAGATTTTTCTGGGGGGTTCTGAGTTTCTGAAAGCTTTAGTGGGGCAGCTCTTAAGAAACCAATTTACTTTGCATACCTAGAGCTTGATGAGATTTGTCACAAGGATGGAAAAAAGAAAACACTACACTCCTGTAACAGTTCCCCAAACCAATAGCCATCCTTACGATCTGACCAGCTTTTGGGCTTTTGCTGATGGCCAGGGTGATATGCTTTTCTGTCTACAGCCAGGGTGTGCTCACCCCGTGAGGAATGGCACCAGGCAGGTTTTTCTAGCAGCTGTTAGGCAATGCCTACCTCAGCAGCCCCTGGCATTTGTTGTGGAGGCACTTTGTTCCTTTAGAACAAGTTAACTTTTTAAAAACTGGGCTAATTTGTACTAGAATGCTGAAAACAGTGCAAGACAAGTGCCCCCTTTAGGAATTTGGGGAGAAGTGGTCAATTTCTCTGTTTATATCATCTTTACAGTGAGCCAGACATGGTTCCAACAGTGTCTTCATGGGTATTCTATTTCCTGGGTTACTCCTTGTACGATAGCTGGGGGTGACACAGGATGACCTAAGCAGAAATGGCTGCTTTACTGCCATGGCATCACCATCATGGTGTCTCGTGGGTGTCATCATCATGGGACCTTTTGATGAATGGTCTGTGTCAGTACTTCACAAGTGGGGGACAGGGAAAGGATCAAGAACCTTGTCCAGTCATAGTTCCTCCTAGAAATAGTGCATCCTAGAACTTTTCCCTATCATTATACAGTGCTAGGTATGCTGTCTTTTTTTTGCTCCGTCTAATCCAGGTCCGCTCTGGGATAGTACACGGGAATTCCATGAACCAAAAGAAAGTTTTAAAATATAATTAAAAGGAGAAGTTTGAGTAACCCAAAGGCCACAGTTCACCTTTTTCTCAGGGAGATGGTTGTTGTATCATTTGCCCTTGCTTCTCACGGATGAGGATATGGAAGCTGAAAAGTGTTCTGTCAGTTACCCCACATGTATACTTCATAGAAACAGGGATAGCTTAAGCTTCCTGACCTATATTAGTCTTCTTTTTCCTCAAAACACCATCCCCTATTCTTTTTTTTTTTAATTTTTTTTTAATTTTAAAGAGAAGAAAAAAACAAAACAAATCAAAAGAAGAACAAATTTTCAAAACAACATAATAGGAGGGTAACAATGGTTAATACATTACGTATTACTATCTTTAAGTTAGTTATTCAGGATACCAGACATTAGCATTCAATTGTCCAAACATTATTGGCACAAACCTTACTCTTCAATGAACTAAGTAAAATTGGTAGTGTATCTATCTTAACCATCATATATATATATATATATATATATATATATATATATATATATATACAGTTTTTTTCCCTTTCCCTTCTTTCTTTTCCCTATTCCAGTCTCTCTTTCCTTTTGACCAGTTTCTTTTTGATTCACCCTGTTTATTGTACATTTTGGATCTTATTTACTCTTTCAGTTTCTCATACTAGAGAGACAATACGATGCTTACACATGTGCGTCTGGTTTATTTCACTTATGAGTATTTTCTCGAGTTGCATCCATTTACCTATAAAAGTCTCCAGTTTATCCTTCTTTATGGCTGAATAGTACTCCATTGTATAAAAATACCACATCTTTCTTATCCATTGCTCAGTTGATGGGCATTTGGGTTGTTTCCAAGATCTGGCTATTACAAATTGTGCTGCTATAAACATGGGTGCACATATATCGCTGTGGTACGATGTTTTTAATTCTTCTGGGAAGATGCCCAGAAGGGGAATAGCTGGGTTAAATGGGACCTCCAACCCTAGTTTTTTGAGGAATCTCCACACTGACTTCCACAGTGGCTGTACCAGTCGACACTCCCACCAACAGTGAAGAAGAGTTCCTTTTTCCCCACAGCCCCTCCAGCATTTGTTATTAGTTGATTTCTTTATAGTAGCCATTCTTTCTGGGGTGAGATGGTATCTCAGTGTTGTTTTAATTTGCATCTCTCGAATGACTAGTGATGTTGCACATTTTTTTGTATATTTATTTGCCATTAGTATTTCTTCATCTGAGAAATGTGTATTCATCTCAGATGCCCATTTTTGGAGTGGGTCTTTAAATTTGACCATCCCCTATTCTTTTTTTTTTTTTTTTGTGGGTACCGGGGGGTCGACCTCAGGACCTTGCGCGCCAACAGGCACCCGTGCCGCTGAGCGATATCACCGGCCCCTTTTTCGTATGTGGGATCCGGGAGTCGAACTCGGGCCCTCGCGCTTGCAAGGCAGGCGCTTACGCCGCTGAGCCATCTCACCGGCCCCCATCCCCTATTCTTAAAAGTAACTACATGGATTATTTTGTTTAATTATGGAGCACTGAATATTCTTGTTTCTTCGAGATAACAGCTTCATGATCTTGTTTCTTAAGCATAACATCTAAAAGATTTTTTTTTTTAACCAACAAAACACTTCAGTCACTACAGTTTTACTGATGGGTTATGTGTTTGTTTCAGTAACAGGAAATCAAGGACCATAATCTTCTTATTACTATCATCATCATCATCATCATTATTAATTATTTTATGCTACTAGGGATTCAACCAAGGTATTTGCACTGAGCTACATTCTCAGCTCTTTTTAAATTTTTATTTGGGGAAAGAGTCTTGCTAAGTCTTTAAATTGTTCAGACTGGGCTCATACTTGCAATTCTCCTGCCCTGCCTCAGCTTCCTAGAGTTCTGGGATTATCGGTGTGTACCACCATGCCTAGCTCTTTTAACTAAAGAATGTAATGATGACCAAAGCTCTACATATAAGATCTTTAACTTGTGCTATAAACTTCAGGTATCTTTCAGGCTCACAGCATCCACATTACGAGTCTCCTAACACGTGTTTCTAGAGTTTTTTCAATGAGTGCTTTCTCAAGTTGGAAGCCATGCTAGCTGATGGCATTTCACATTTTGACTGAAATACACACAATTCTAGTGGTTTGGAAAGAGCTTTAGAAATCCTACAGTTGAAGTGCCAGTTGTCAAGGATACCATGCGCTTCCAAGTCAACAAATCCTGAAAACAAAATAGACAAGTTCTAACTCTCCCTAGAATAATTAGTTATAACATTGACATCGTTCAGGTAGAAATTTCTCCTACTTTTTAACAATACCCCATTTACTAAAACACAGGCTTGTTTACAAAAGATTTGTCCTTATTGAATGCTACAGAAGGGCTTAGTTGTTGCCAATGGTAATAAGGCTTAATTTATTCTCATTTGCACAAAGCAATTGAAGAAGCGAATATTTCCTTCACTGGGAAAGTTTGGGGAGGGAAAATGGGAGGGAAGGAAAGTAGGTAAGTGGCTAAGTTAAGAACTCATTGCAGCCCTGGTCACGTCACTGACAGAAGTGCAAAGAGCAGGGAATGAGGAGTCCAGGCAATAAGGCTGTGGACTGTTTCTGTAAATCTGTGTGGGGAAACAAGAGCTCACTCAATGACTTCCCGAGGCAGTGAGGTCTGCAAGTAGCTGGTTTGCCTTGGAGGGAAACAAGTACGTGAAGCAAAGTGTCTACTCTAAAGAAGCTCACAGGACTCCTTGAAAAAGCATGAGGACAGTCACTTATTATGGGCTGAATAGTGTCCCCCTCTGACTTTATATATTGAAATCCTAACTCCTAGTCCCTTAGGATTTGACCTTATTTATAGATAGCATCCTTAAAGGGATAATCAATTTAAAAGGAGGTCATAAGTGTGGGCCCTGATACAGCATTGCTGGTGTCCTTATAAGAAAAACTTAGGACACAGACATAGAGAGAGGAAAGATCATGGGATGATACAGGAAGATGACAGCCACCCGCAAGCCATGCAGATCTCCAAAGACACCAGCCCGGCCAGCACCACGACCTCAGACTTCCAGCCTTCGCAATTGGGAAGAAATGAATTTCTGTTGTTTAGGCCAGGTGGGCATGTTCAGCAAACTAACACAGTTCCCAGTATCTATAGCGCACTATAAATAGAAGAGACATCCTAGAGGCATAAATCACACACTGAGTTAAGAGGAAGGAAAGGTTATGTCCTTGCTAGAAAATCAGGAAGGGCTTCATAGAGAAAAAAGACACCGGATCTTGACAGATTTAACATGAAAACATTTAGGGACAGTTTATATAAATTTGGAAGTTTTCTTGACCAATGGAGAAGCATTGAGATGAGCTAGAATGTGTGTTTCTTAAAGGGGGGGTCAAAAACGGAGAAAAGGAATTTGCTACTGAAAAAGGAGATTAAGCTAAATTGTGCATGGCCTTCGATTCTAGGCGAAGAAACACAGGGCTGAGGTAGCTGGTGAAATGGATATTCTCAAGTTTATTTTTAATTTTTTTAACTTTTTTTTTTTTTTTTTTTTTTTGTGGTGCTGTGGATTGGATTTAGTGCCTCACTCAGGATAGGCAAGTGGTCTACTGTGGTACTGCAACCCCAGCCCAAATTAGAGGATCCATTGAAGAGAGCCAACTGCTGAGAAACTGGAGTCAGGCTTTTGTTGTTGTTGCTAAAGATTAAACCCAGGAACTAATGCATGTAAAGCAAATGATCTACTGTTGTATTTTTAATTCATTATTTAATTTAATAAGTAATTGTTAAATATCTACTTTCCACCAGACAATTTCCTAAATAAGCCTGGAATATTTTACCAAGCACAACAGAAAAACACCTCTACTCTTGTGTACAAAGACAAGCGATAGAGCCTAATTATAATATGTAATGTGCCTGTTGTGTCACGTTAATATATTACTTTCATCATGGTTATACCAAGTACAATAGTCTTTATTGTATATTAGAAGAAAGAAATTCTATGGAAAAATGTATAGAGGATCAGAACTGCTAGGGGTGAAGGGCTGGGATGCAACTTAAAGTCGGAACCAAAGGTGAGGTTGAGATTGGAAGATGACATTTGAAAAAATCTTGAAGGAGGTGAGGAAGCCAGCCGTGATACTGTGGGGTGGAACATTCCAGGCAGAGGGAACAGTCAGCGTTCTGTGTAAGGCTGTGGAGGGAGACTGTGGAGGGACCGCAGGACAGCTGTCCACTGACAAAATCAGTGGTGTTGACACTTATCAGAATGACAACCATGCTCATCTTAATGCCTCAATTGTATTCATTTTAACCTCTGAATGCTTTTAAATTGATGATCTCAACATCTTTCTCTTCAAACAACCCTGTGAGGTTGGGAGGAGCAGGGAGAATTATTTTATAGATGGTGAAAGGGAGTCTCAGGACTTTATATGACTTGCCCAAGGTCACAGTGCGGGATCCGGGAGTCAACGCACTCAGTATCGAACAACACCTCTCTGTTGCCCGCTGGGCTTCTTCAGCAGGGGGAATAATAAAGTTCTTAGACAAGTGTGGGAGGACTCTTATAAAAAATAACCCTGTGACATCAGGACTTCAGGAAACGCCACCCCCACCCCATTCCATGTCCCCCGCATGGGTTTCATGAAGCTGCTGACTCTTCTCTTAGGAACTTCAGGGTCACAGCTAGTGTCCCAAATGAGAACAGCCGTTCCTTGCATGGAACATTCAAGTTGCCTAGTGTTCATGGTTGGTGGAAGGCATAGACGTGATTCAGTGGTCTTTGAATCTTGGTGTTTTCTTCCACATGGATTAAAATTCATTCAGATGCCAAAGTTGATGAATCCTGTCTTTGAGTAAGAATAGGAACATGCTTTTAGCTATTAACCTCTCTGAGATACCTAAGGAGAACACAGGGAATCTACAGGAATGTATAATGACAAACAGAAGGCACTGGAAAACACAGAGTGACACAGACAGACACGCGTCCCCCTGGGGTAATGCTCTTAGAGGTCATGCACTCAGTGTTTCACCTTAGAAAGCTCTGCATCCGCAAACCACCTTCAAAGGGAGAGTTCTTCCAAAGCTGGCAAATGATGTTTTGTCTGAA
The DNA here is from genome assembly GCA_028451465.1 of Erethizon dorsatum. Lineage (NCBI taxonomy): Eukaryota > Metazoa > Chordata > Mammalia > Rodentia > Erethizontidae > Erethizon > Erethizon dorsatum. Next base: position 10,948,883 of record CM051826.1, read on the forward strand.
TTGCCCTTTCAGAGAAAGAGCAGCGGGAGTTATTTTTTCAACTGAAAAAAGATAATAGGTACATTAGTTCACATGCATTTCAAAATGAATCATATCAAAATGATATGCTTTGTTTTGCTGTGATTCATCCCAAAAGCCCAGGGTATTGCTCTTTTCTCATCATTTGGTTATTGCTTATAAGGATTCTTTGGTTAAAAGGAATGAAATAATTCCATTTGGCTAATGACAAAGGCAGAAGCATGCATTCTGTATTATCTAATAACTTGGTGAGAAGGGTCCTGTTGCTATATCTTTTCTTTACATGGCCAGCCTAGTCACTGGGCCAAAGTGCCTTGCCAAGCATCTACAATGCTACTCTTCCTGAGAGATGTGTAAAAGGACAAACAGGAAATTCCTCTCACTTCTTTTTTTTATCTCCTTCACAAAGACAAGCTCTAATCCCTTAGTTCCGCTGTAATCATCTGCCTCGTGACAAGTCCTCGGATTCCCCAAATAACTGTGTCAAATCTGATTAAAATTTTAATTCCACATTGGAAGCTGGAGTCAGAATGCCCCTGGGGATGTCAGTGTCCCTTCTCTACCTACTCTGAAGACAGCTCCTATGACATTAATTCAAGGATCAATGACTGGATTAGAGAAAAGATGGAAAATGGTTGTTGCAAATATGTCAACTGCTTGGATTGCAGCTAGTAGGGTGCCTGGGTTCTGCGGTTGGTAATGGATGCTTGTCAAGAACACACACACACTTGGGTGAAACATGCCACAGGGCACTGCCTCGTCTGCCTGTGGCTGTAATTTGGATTTATATGGAGAAGCAGGCTCCTCGGCCAGTTTCCCTCTGTATTAAGCCCTTCTAGAAGACAGCATAGATGGTTTGCCACGGTCCAGGGCCACATGGCTTCATATCAAGGCTACATGCTCATTGTTGAGCTCCCACTTGTAGGTTGTTGGTGCACTGTTGACAATGTTCTCTCTTCCTACCCACACTCTCTCTCTCTCACCTCCAGGTTCTCAGGGATCCTTGTCCCACCACCCACTCTCCTCCTGATCTGCTCTCATGATGTCTGGAACAGTGGCCAGGAACAGGCCGTGGGATGTTCGTAAGAAGTGACATCAGAGGTTACAAAGGGGTCATGGACTTGACAGGAAGAGATGTGTAGGATTAAAAAAAACCTGCTCTGTGCTCATCAGAAATCCTCAGACTCTTGGAAAGGATCCGAGTATCTATCAAACTGAGGACTTCATGATGAAAATGGGCGGTGCTCTTGGGGGCTCAAGTAAGGAAGCCAGAAGTGCCAATTTAGTAAATAAAGATAAAAAATACCCAGTTAATTTAGAATTTCAAATAAGCCACTTTAAAAAATAAATATAGCCTAGGCAATGTTTAGGTCATATTTATACTTTAAAAATTCACTATTTATTTGAAATTCAATTTTAACTGGGTATCTTGTGTTTTATCTCATGACCCTAATCCAAACCCTATACCAAAAAAAGAAAAACAAACAAAACAAAGCCTTGTTTGAGATCTTTCACAGACAGGCATAGAGAGAGAGAAAAAAAAAAAAAAAAAAAAAAAAAGAAAATATGTGGGATTGAATTCAAATGGACTAAGTGTTCAGTGGTTCTTTAGGATGTTTTCCTGTGTCCTTTCTCAGGAGTAATGAAAACTATGTGTTGTCTCCAGCACTGGCTTACATTTCTGCCACTACCCCATTTCACAGATGGCTTGCTCTTCTGAAATCCTTTCCCCTCCTCAGTACGGCTCATGTCAAGTCAAGGGTCAACCTGCTCAGATGTCACTTCTTTGTTCTCTTGTGAACTCAGCCATTTCCCTCCGAGATCACTCTGCCACTTACAGTGGTGACTCCAAGAAAGGAAGCTTGACCAGGAAGGGTGGAGACTATGGTGACCTGCAGAGTTCATGCCCTAAGCATCTCCAAACTCAGCTATGTGTATTTAATATGTAGTGTCCAGGTCAGACAGGTTTCTGACTCTCTCCATGGCTTCAAGATCTTCAGTGTCTACCTGGCATCACAGTCCATATTTCTGTAGCATCTTCTGTTTATTTTCAATGCAGTATTTGTCATATTGAAGCATATCACAATACTTTATCATAATTATAAAGTGGTCTGTTTCTCCCATTTTACTGTAAATTACTGAGGACAGGGATCCAACATAAGTTATCTTTGTATCCTTGGAGTGCTCACCTGGGATCCAGCATGTGCTAATTGGATGATTGTCTGATGGCTGGACATGGAGCTCAAGGAGTAAATCTCAAACTCTGCTTTTGAGTGAGTGTGTGTGTGTGTGTGTGTGGTAATGGGGATTGAACCTTGGTCCTCGTGCATGGTAAGCAAGCACTCTACCACATTCCTAGCCCAGCCCCAGGCTCTATTTTGACTGTGCCTATTCCCTTAATTGCTTCAACACTAGGATGGAGGAAGTTCTGAAGGAACTAGCTGTAGTCTTCACACTCAACACATCTCATTCTTCACCCATGCTTGTAAATGAATGCACACATGGAAACTACCTTACTCTGAACCAACAATGAGATAAGAAAATCTCCAGGAGAAGGAGCAATAGGGAAATGGATGATCAAAGGTACAAAGTTTTAGTTAGATTGGAGGAATCAGTTTTAGCGATCTGTTGCACCGCATGAAGAGAAGTTATTAATAATGTATTGTATATTTCAAATTTGCTAAAATAGACTTTAAATAGTCTCATAACAAAAAAAGATAAAATGAAGAGGTGATGAAGAAATTGTACTGAAAGGATCTTTCTACAATGTATACAAAGATCAAAATATCACATTGTGCTCCATAAATATATATTATTGTTATCATTTAAAAATAAAACTTAAAATATGATGTTATGAAGCTAAACCATATAAATTGTTGATATTTATGGTTGACTTACAAATTTAGCAGTTTGTAAATTGTTGGTATTTATGGTTGACTTACAAATTTAGCAGTTTTGTATCATAAACTCATTGAACAAACAGATATGATATTGGCATTTTTTAATCCAAACTCACATTTCACTGCCTCAACCTCATTTATTTACTCATTTTTAATAATTAAGTGCCCACCGACCCTTCTTGGTGCTCCATACCATGACTCACAGGTGAAGTTAAGCTCAGCTGTTTCTGTGAAATCATTTTTAAAAAATTGTCTAAGCCCGCATGATGCATTTTTCCTAATAAGTTACTTTTGGTCTTTAACTAACAATTGACTTTTATCAGGGATCCATTAATTTATTTCCAAGTACAGGTGAAATTGCCAAGAATAAAATGTTACTAACACCAGTGCCGAGAGTAAGAAATAACGTGGGTTGAGCATCCTTAATCCAAAAGCTGGAAGTCTAAAATGCTTCAAAACTTCAGACCTTTCACTCACCAATATGATATGATGCATGGGAAATTCCACACTATGAAACTTGATTTCATGTACAAAAGTTATTTAAAAAGTGAAATAAAATTACTTTTAGGCTGCATGTAGAGATGTATATGAAACTTAAAGTGAATCATACATTTAGACTTGTGTCCTTTCAGCAAGATTTCTCATCATATGTATACAAACATTCTGAAATCTGAAAAAAATCTGACATCTGAAAGACTTCTGGGGTTTCAGAAGGATTTTCAACTTGAATGCTTTTTTCTATGTCATATATCTGTATTTATTTCTATATCTACATTTGTATCTATATCTATCTATACTATGAGTTTTATTCTAACTTCTGTTCCCAATCTTATTACCCTAACATTTAATTATTTTATTTTTATAATCTCTTTTATGTTAGATCTTAAACTATAATTGTAAATTTATTTATTTTTTCTCCCTTTTTATTACTGCATGCTGGCAGCACATAATAATCATATTTATCGCAGGGAGGTGCTACACGTACATTACATATTTTAATTTTTTTTGTCCCTTACCCCTCCCATTTTTCTGTGCTTTTTCTAATTCTTACGCTCCTTTCCATTTACAAAAGCTCTATTTCCATTTATAATCTCTTTAAATTCTTTCAATCAAGGAAAATAATGCTAGTCCAGTAAGGTAACTATGCTTGGTTTCTAGATGTTTACATACACCTCTCTGGTCTGGGTCTTTCTGGATCTCTTTCTCTTTGTCATTATTTCCCTGTTCTCCCTTCACACCAGCCCCCCAAAAAATTCATGACCAGAAAGCCCAAAAGGTTAGAGACCTGTGGATGAGCACTTGGCACACGAGCATCTTGGAGACAGAGCAGCAGGAAGTGTGACCAAACGGTTCATTTACCATGTGCTTTGCATCTCAGGGGTCAGATGGGTTACCTGACAACCCTAATTAGTGGGTGTGAAACATCTTTGTTACCCCAGGCTACCCAGTTAAAGACTTCATTCTTGCTACTGATTGATAGCGAAAAAGAGGGTCCCTAGGACTTACATAGCTTGGGGACAGGAGAGAGCTCCTTGGAACAACTTTCTGAAGGTCACACAAATATTTCTGGATTTGGAAACAGAGAGTGTATTTTACCGAAATAGAGACAGATCTATGGATAAAGAAACTATGGAATTATCTTGTGTTTTGACCAGGTCCACACCCTTAAAAGGAAATCATATTTAAAAATTGATCTTATTTGAAATGAGGGTAAGATGAAAATTTAGTTTCTTTGGAAGTTTTGCCTATTGGATATTTTAGATATTTATTAAAAGAAAACTATAAGATTCTCAAGAAGTTCTATCTTTGTAAAATTTAAAAAACTGATTTTTTTTTTTATTATTATTATAGAAACTCACTCAGAAGCTATGTACTGTGTTCTGATTACGGGCAAAGTTCCAGGGCAGGTACTGCTGAAAAAAATACTTCCCTTCCAGATGGTATTGACACTGTCTTTTCTTGTTGCTATTTAGTTCAAATCTGTCCAGCTATATCTTACTGTTAACCACAAATGTGCTCCTAAAAATGTTGTGCATAAGTTGAGTTTTATAGAGTCCACTTAAAGTCATAATTAGTAATAATTTCAATTTTCTTTATGCTATCAGTTATTGAATTTAAAAAGTCTATAATGAGTAGGTAAAGGGCTCTGTAAAATAGGGTTACTCAACTTGACACTGCTGATAGTTTGGGCTGAATAACTGTTGTGGGCTGCTCTGTGCACTGTGGGGTGCTTTGCAACATTCCCACCTCTGCCATCAAAATGCTACAGCAACCTTGCTCTAGCCTTGACGACCAAAAATGTCTCCAAATGTTGCCAAATGTCTCTTACAAAGCAAATTACCCCAGCTAAGAATCAAAACTATCGAATGAAATATACTAATGTAAAAAGGGAAAGTAGATGGGGAGATACTCTTTTATTGTCTCAACTGGTAAAATGACTCTCCACTGGCAAAATACTCCATTGTTTTAAAATAAGTCCATGTACATATTTTTTCAGTGACTAAGTGTGATGATGACAAAAGCAGGTTTTTATCATGATTAGACAGCACCATCCTTCAATTTCAAAAGTATTTAGTAGTTGCTATAATAAGTTATAACAAGCTAGAGTACTTGATTGTCTGATATAAATGAAAAGTCCCTACATATGTCATCAATTTTATCACTCATGTAGTTACAGCCCAACTCTCAGAAATAATGAATTTTTAAATTCTGTAGCCTGGAAATTGCTGAACTTCTTGGAAGGTGGATTTGCCCTGGAATGAGAGCTGGTGGGAAGAGTCCTGCGTAGCGTTTATGCCCACCCCCACACACCTCTTCCAGTGTTTGACCTTCCTTAACCAGGATTTCCTGGTCCCTAACTCCTACGAAAATAGCATTCTTTCTTAGGACTGGATGGAAATTCACCCGATGAGTCAGAAAGCTCATCAAAATATACCTTTGACTATAAATAACCAGGAAGAAGGTCCTGGCATAGCTTACCAAAACTCAATCACTGTTTAAATTTTAAATTTCTTTAATCATTGGGGAACGGTCACAAATTTTTCTTCTAAACTAATGCACCATTATTTTAAGACACCTAGTAATGCAAGTTATATGTTTACCATACCAGTGAAGGTTGACGCAGTAGGTACCCAGCTTGATGGAGCTAATGGCAGAAGACCAGTTAATAAACCAACACATTCCAATTGTTTGATATAAGAGGTTGTGGGGAGTGTGACTTTTTTCTTAAAAAAGCCATTTAATTACATACCCTGATGTCTTCACTCAGCCATTCTTTAAAATATATTTTCCCAATTTCAACATATAGCCAGCCCTTCTCTACTCTCAATTAGCTATTGCATTGGGCCTTTGCTTCCAAGCCCCATAAGTAATAGTAACTTAATTTTCCAAGCAATAAATCAAATAAATGTATGCTCCGTAGCACACGTTCCATTTGTTTTTAATCAGGGGCAGCCCAGTACTCACAGTCGGAAGCTTTAATTCAGAGGGCTCCTATGCCTTTTTGGAGGGAGAAAACTTTTGGCTTCCGAGAATTCCCTTTGTGAATGTCTTAAGTATCCTTTTGGCAAAAGTTTGAATATAAAATATCTCACACAGAATCTTTTAATTCACTGACCTATATACACTGCCTTTTACCTCAGCTCTAAGATTGAAAGGAACATTTAACAGCATTCTTATACTCATATATTCTCCTGGATTTTTATGTTGTACTAAATAAAAAAAGCATAGCTGCCCGGAAAAGGGACACAAGAGAAGGGAGTTAAGAGATGTTTGATTTCTAGAAATAATTTAAACGGAACAGCTCTCACAAGCAGCAGCAGCAGCAGCAGCACTGAGATAATTTAGATTGAATATTGTCTTGAGAAAGAAAAAATAACCACTTAAAAGTCCTAAACGTTTCTAAAGACTTGGTTCCTCACACATTATTTTATGACTGAAAAAAGGTTTTGCAGGTACTTCTGATTACCTTCTCATTTCATATATGAAGACAGACAACCAAAGACAATTTTATTTACCATGCCTTATGCTAGGACCTAAAAAATGTGGACTATGTGCTCCCTGAGTTTATTTTGTGTTACAGGAGCCAAATTATTGATTATGAAAATAGTTTGCAACAGGATACATATTATAAAAGAGGGAAAATAGTTTATAACGGGATACATATTATCAAAGAAGATAAAACTAGAGGAGAGGGATAAGTAATTCTACTTGAAGGGTTCTGTATGACCTTATAGAGACCTAATGGGTTGGCCTTTGAAGGGGCAAAACTTGATCCATGCAGGGTGTGAAAGAACATTCTGGAAGGAATAATAGAGCATGCAGTGGGATAATGACATGGATGTCCACAGCCTGGATGGAAAGATGTAATTATTCCAATGTTTTGTTTACACAAAGAGCATGTGGTTAAAACTTTGTGCTTTATAGTGTAGAAAAGAGAGAGTCATCAAAGACAAGAATTATAATTAGCTGCTTGTTTTCAGGAAGATAAATAGATAATTTGGAGGATGGAGATACTTGAGGAATCCAACACTGGCAAAGATTTCATAAGAACCCAAGTGAAAGGTAAATGAAAAGGTCATGGAATTAAAGAGGAGGAAATTGATGTGATATCTATTTTAGAACAATGAACTTAAAAAATTCTTCAGTGTCACTTGGGGGCAATTTTTGAATTATTTCTCAATTTCAGTTTTTGTTTCTATTCACTATTTTTTTTTTTCCTTTTTATCCCAGTTTCCCTGAAGGTTTCAGCAGTCAATGGATTAAGGGAATTTTGTTGTGAGGATAAGGGCAGCCCAGAAGCCTGGAAGACGCAGTTGTGGATCCTGCCCATTCTGGGAAGGCGCCAGCTGGGGGAGAGCTGGGGGCCCAGTGGTCCCTCACCCTGGCTCTAATGGCATCCGTGGAATACGATCCCCCACACAGATGCCTTCAGCCACAGGATGGGGACTCCTGTAATTGGTTACATTTGGCATCCAAGGTCTCACCACAAGTTGGCAGCCACTGTGTCACATACAGAGAAAGACATGTCTGTGGGCATGACCTTCTCCCAAGCCATGGTCTGAGAGCAGGTGGTGGTGGTGACTCATGGCAGGGGATTATGTGGAGTTGCTGGGAGGAAGCCTTGGAAGGGGCTGAGGTTTGGTCTGTGTTCACACCCTAGTCCTGGCTACTGTGCTTAACCTCAGGAGGGTGAATTGTAAGGCTAGAAACGATACAAGAAAAGACCTCCTGGGAATACAGTGTCCCTCCATTCCTTACCAGGATGCACAGCCCCTCATCTTTATGTTCTGAACCTTTTTTGCACTGTCCCAATTTCTGGTCTATGTTATACCAGAATGAAAGGAAAAATACAGTAGTCAAGGTAGTCTTTATTAATGCATAGAGAATCAGCTAGATTTCTTATAACTTCTTAAATTCCACAGAAAAATAACTTATAAAAGAAAGATTAGTTATTGGTATTGTTGGTGTTTTGTTTTGTGCCCCAATAATCTCACTTCATTCCAGCTGATCTCCTTTGCAAGGGAGGATGGGCACCTCCTGTGTCAAAGGCGGATCCTGGAGTGTGTCCCTGTGGTGTCTCTGCAAGGCATGTTTGTCACACACATGAGTTTGTATCAGCATGTTGCCCCCAAACTATGCTGGTGCCAGAGTCCAGATGAGGAGCTGGGAGATACCTGTGATGGTACAATTGCACCCACTTTAGACTCATTTTTACTATCTCTAACGAGACACACAACACACTACTTCATTCATAGTTTCGTTTCTTTCCTCTCCTTATTAATGCCACTTGCTACCATTCTGTCATCAGCTTTGGCTTGACTTTCTCTTCTTTTTCTTTTGTCTCCTGTCCCCTTCTGTGTAGACACTGAATGAGGAAGGATGAATGAAATGGTGTATTGATTTCTGTTGTTTTCCAGTGTGGATTTTTTTTTTTTTTGTGGGTACCGGGGGTCGACCTCAGGACCTCGTGTGCCAACAGGCACCCGTGCCGCTGAGCGATATCACCGGCTCCTTTTTCGTATGTGGGATCCGGGAGTCGAACTCGGGCCCTCGCGCTTGCAAGGCAGGCGCTTATGCTGCTGAGCCATCTCACCGGCCCCCAGTGTGGATGTTTTCAAAAGAACATGTACATAAGAGAAAGAGAGAGACAGAGACAGAGACAGAGAGAGACAGAGAGACAGAGACAGAGAACGTGTAAGAGAAAGCAAAAGTTAGCATAAGAGCATGTGAGCTTGTGAGAGGCTATGAGGTGTCAAACAAAATATTAGCAAAAAAAAAAGCAAAAGCAAAGTGAGCTGATTGTGGACGGCTCTGCTTTCTAAGAGTGATCATGTAATTCACAGTGGGGAGTTGGCACTTCCTGTTATTTCTCTTTATTTACAACGCTGGTGAGGAAGCTTGATGTGTGTAGGAGTTTGTTCATGGTACAAGTAAAGCCATTTTTTTGCTAGGGAAACTTAAGAGTTTTAGGACAGCTAAGGAGGCCAGGTGCCTTTGACGTAGGAGAAGAGGACTGTACTATTTTGCATAAAAGTGAATAGCCAGACGCAGAGGAGGGAGTAGGAGGAAGTAACCAGGCATCTGGATGAGGCCTATAAGGAAGGAAGTCAAAACCAGGACAGTGGACTGAGACTCGAGACCTGAGACAGCCAAGAAGAAACATGTTGAAGTGGGACTAACCAATGGCATTTTAATGCAGGGATGTGCTCTACCTTTATGTAAGGTTATTGTGGTACCTTACAATGGGACTACGTTGCTTCACTGTTTAATTTCACACTTGTCTAACTTCAAACTTCTATATGTGTTGGTTAGATAGAATTTCCTTAGAATGGAGGTATTCAGGGAGGTTCAAGGTGAGAAAATACGTTTCAAGGTTTATACTGGGTAGGAACTAAGGAACACCCACCTGAGACATAGAGAGGCATTGTCCTGTAAATAGCAGGAAATTGGGGAAAGAATGACTACTAGAAGCTCAAGCTTTTTTGGACAGCAGAAGTATTTTGGGGAAGACGTCCTTGCCTCTCTCATAAGGTAGAAGATCGCAGAGATTTATATAGATATTCATGGAGAAGTTGTTCTCCACAGTGAAGGATTCGGGACATCCGGGAGTCTAAGGCAAATGTTTCTCTCTATCTTAAACACATACTAGCACCCTTCCCATAGCAGGCCTACCCGATATTGCTGGAGAGCCTTATTAACTATTGTCAAATGAATTAATTCCTGTTGCTATTCAATCAGAAATGATAGTCTATGTGGACTTACAGATTTGAGAGGGAGTTCAGCTGGACTTTAAAAACCAGGAGTAGTGGGTGCAACTCTAGGACTCAGGTTCAAGGAGGTACAGTAAAGTAGTGCCTCAGTTCATGAACTTAATTCTTTCCATGATTCTCCTTGTACAGCAAATTGGATGAGAACTGAATCAAATTTTTCCCTTAAGGTCAACATTAAACCTAAACATCGAATTTGGTTCGGTTTTCATCCAGTTCGGTTTGCAGCCAGAAGCATGGAATTGAGTTCGTGAACCGAGGTACCACTTATTTGACTTTCTTGATTGTTTACTCCGTGATGAGTAACTTTCTTTGATTAGAGTCCTAGTGCAGTTTGTGCCTCTGTGTGTGTATGTGTATTTTACTGGCAGTTGATTCCAGGGACTTGCCATTAAGCCACATTCCCAACCCTTTTTTATTCGTTTAGAGACAGGGTCTTGCTGTGTTGTCCAAGGTGGGCTTGAACTTGCTTCCTTGTACCTCTGCCTCCCAGAATGCTGGAATTACAGATGTGCCCCATCAACCCCATCTCCAGTTCTTTCTGCTTTGGAGTCTATGTTTTGATGTATGCTTCAGATTCCCCCAGAAATATTTGATTCATTTGAACCATTTTTGGTGCTTGACAAATAAGAGGCAAGAAGTTGAAGTATCTAAGTCTCCTTATACCATTTTCTCCCCCAGATAATAAAAGAAGTAAATGAGAAGCTGGTAAAGATAAGCCACTCACAGACTCCTTGGTCCATTTCCAGGTTTCTACGTCTCCCATGCCGGTGTCTAACAGTGGGTGAAGCTGTGGATTTGCTGTACTCACCTGGCATGAGGCATGATAACAAGGGTCTTTGTCTTCACACTGTCCCCCTGTCAACTGCATTGTTGATGATCTTTAAACCTACAACCTTCAAAATGGAAAAGCAAAGAGAAAAAAATCAAAATTTTCCTGTTTATCATGGCCCATTAGGAGATGAGATTGAGTTGAGCTTTCCATAATGTCCTGAATGGATGAGAAGGACCCAAAACATATGGAAAATATGGAGAATAGGGTATAAGTAATAAAAATAAAAATAAAATAAATAAAATAAATTGGGAATGCCAGTTTCTGGTAATGATTTGTTTTCACAGTAACTGAGAACTCTCATAAACCTGCGATTAATCACACATTTATGGTGAGTGTAAGCTGGGAGAATTAGGGAGCTCGTTGGTACTCAGGTTATTAGTGCAGCTGCTTTTCATTGATGAGATCTGAGTTCAAATCTCAACCAAAGTTACAAATGAAAATGTCATTTTGAAAGTTAATTAGCTCCATGCAATAAATACTGGCTACTTGATTGATGTACCTAAAAAATCACTACCCAGAAAAAAAAATATATATGTGGCTATATATACAGCCCATTAGGAGAGTTAAGCCAGTCAAAAAGTCAGACATTATTTAAACAATTTGCTTTTCTTAATAGTCCAACCACCTGCAAGTAAATAGAATTTATTAAAAGAAGGTGGAGCTTCTAATAGTTCAGCATCTGAAAGAATGTCATATTAAGAACTGTAGAATTTTAGAACTTAAAAAAAAATCTTTAAAAGCCATCAAATCGAATCCTGATTTTTATAGAAGAGGGAATAAAAACTTGGGAGGTTAAGTGACTTGCTTAAGTCACACAATTAAGTAGTGGGGAAGCAGGGCTGGATTCCAGGTGTCCTGGCAATTCCATGTGTTTGCTGGATTATTCCTCTACTCTCGCAGCTTGGTTCTCCCCTGCTGTTCTCATGTTTAGCTTCTCTCCCTAAAGCTCATACACATGACATTTTCTTTAATGTACGCTGTGCTTCAGAAAGTTCTGTCTTCTCTTGTTAATAAAAACTCAAACTTATCATGTCAACACTTTTTTTTTTTAATAAAGACGTTTCCATCAGGGATGTCTTTTTGCTCTGGCTGGTAGAGGAGCATCAGCAATGCACACAGCTATGCCCCCCTGGCACTAGATAGTATAACACTGAACTTGAAACTCAAGGGAGAATTATTGAGCAGGTTGGTGAATTAGAGTAAAATTACAGACGTGCAATATACTATATTTAGTAAAGGAGCAGTCACCTAGGTATTCCACCAAAACTAATGTTCTGCAATGATTTAATGATTTTTGCTTAGGCCAGTGAAAGAGAAGCCAGTCATGTAGAAACCCTAGGTCTCTTTGTTTACCTGTTGACAGTTGACAGTTCAAGCTGCTCTCAACTTTGAAAGAATCCCTCTTACATGGCATTTCATTTGGTGGCAGTGTGGCTTCACTAAGACCACTAAAGTTGAAATCTCGGAAAAAAAAAAGATGAGATATTGAGGAAGACTCTGGCATCTTAGAGAGCACATATACCATGATGAATGGAATGTTAGTAGAGATATGGATGTTAATGACTATTCTTGTGAGATCTCAGAGGGAAATAAGGGACTTGGTATTGGAAGCTGGTGGAAAGTTGATCCTTGTTATACGGTGGCAATAAACTGGGCTGAGTTGTGTTCTCGTGCTTTGTGGAAAGTGGGTCTTGCAGGAATCAAATTGGGTATTTAGTTGAGGCTATTTCTAAGCAAAATGTTGAAGGAAGGACTCAGTTTCTCTTTATCGCTTAGAGTAAAATGTGAGATGAGAGACAAATTGAAGGAATCATTAGACATAAAAGAGCTGGAACTTGAAAATTTGGGAAACTCAGCCTATCCATATTAAGAAAAAAAAAAAAAGACGAGGGGTGTTCATTACAGATATGAACCATAGATGTAATCGGCCGTTTCAGCAGAGATGAGACTCTGTCAGCAGGGACATTGTAGTCTAAACTAAAGGGGACAGAAAGTGGGACAGAATAAAGGGAGGCTCTTGAATTTCTAATATCCTATAGGACAGAACCATAGAGTAATCTGGCTTCAAATCTTGCCTTCAAGAAGACTGACATTGAAGGCAATTCAGAGATCGTCAGAGCTGCCACCACTACTACCACCACCACCAAAGGGCTTGGGATGGGGTAAAACTTATTCTTCCTCGGTTTTAAAGTGCAGCGCTTCCTTTTTTGATTCTATCTGGCCAGGTGTCTACTGCACAGAGCTGATGATCCTGCAAAGCTAAAGGGGTGGCTGTCTCACACAGCAATGGCCAAGCATTATAGATTCCATCACCCATGTAGCTCATATCCCCTTCATTTCTCTCCATGTTTTGACACAGAACATTGGGCTGCTTCTCAGTGTTTTCAGGATGCAATCTTGAATTGTTACAGGTGTGAGTCAGTCATCTTTCCCATCACTGGGACAAAATACCCTCCACTTAAAGGAAGAAAGGTTTACTTTGGCTTATGGTTTTAGTCCCTGGCTGGCTGGCTCCAAGGCAGAAAAATTTGGTAGAGGGACATGGCGGTGGAACCTATGGTAGCCAAGAGGCAGAGAGAAAAGAGAGGATCCGGAGAGAAGAATAGACTTGTTCAGGTCATGCCTCCAGTTCCCTCCTCTTCGAACATGGCCCAACTTTCTAATACACAAGACTTTCGGGGATATTTTATATTTAAACCTAACAAGGTGCCTACTCTACCTGCTGCTCTGGGCTTTTCTTTACTTCCTAATGGGGCGCTCAGGGTAATTTTCTTCTCACTTTTTAAACTTTACCTGCCTTCAATTTTTCTAAAATATCTGTTTGTTCTCTGCCTCAAACCCTTTATTCATGTGTTTCCTGTAACCTAGAGTGCTTCTGTCATTTTATTGATTTAAATAACCCCTACACACCCTTTGGATCAAGTGATTGTGACCTTTAAGGATTGTATCCTTTGTCACATGCTCTGATAACAGCAGTCCTCCTGCCATGATGGCAAGAACTTTCCCTGGCTTCTCCACTGCCCATCACAGTGGCTGAACAGCAGATACTCAGCAAGGCTTACTGAAAAAATTAATCAATATATTAAATAAATTAACTAATGTCTTAAAAAATCAACAGGATGTATCCTAGGTATGTTGGTATAGCAATTTAGAAGAGAGACAGCTAGGTGAATGAAGTAGATGACCAATAATATTATTTTTTCCCTCCATTGTTATGGGTGTCTTCTAAAAACATTATAGATGAAGACCATTAATTTTATATATTAACTTGATTAGCAGTAATCACGCCTGGAGAGACCTCATTGGCTACGATACTGCCACTGTGCAAAGCTTTATATATTAATTTAAAACTCTAAGTTTCTCCAAATCTTGGTTGTTTCCATTTTTTATTGTGAACTATTTTATGTAGATAGTAGTAACATCTACAAATAACCATGTTTCAATTTCTCCCATTTAAATATTTGTGTGTTTGATTTATCTAGAACATCCAGTATGATAAATTATAGTTGTACCCTTCCCTGTCTCCAGTTTTCATGGACATTGTTGTGCCCAATATAAGGGATATTTGTTTCTTTTTGAGATAGATACCATTCTTCAAGTTAAATAACTAACTTACTAAAAACAAACAAACAAAAAAGATCAAAATGTAGTGCTGAATTTTACCAAATGTGTATTAAGGATCTTTTGAAATTACCTTAACAAATAACCTAACCTTAAACCTTCTTTGTATTTTTTGAATAAACTTTTACTACTGCCACATATATTCACAAAATTTAAATTAGTTTAAATCATGTTCACATGGATGTAGTTTTACAGCTTAAATTTTATATTGAGGAGTGATTCTATGTGCCTACTAAAAATCTTGGAGAGAAAGTTTTAATGTTCTGTAAAGGCAAGTCTTTACTATTGTGTATTTTAAATCGGCTCTCGGTTCACAAACGTGCATTCTCCTCCTACCTTCTCCAGCGCAGTTAAATTCTCTCTAGGTCAAAATCTGTTCCAGTGAACATGAAGAGATTTCTTAAGTTTCACATTTGTATTAAAATTAATTCTTTCAATGGGAATTTTTTAAAAGACATTTAAAAAAGGTGGTTTCAGACTCCATAGCTACTTATGGAGAATTCAGTATCTTCTAGTGTCTGTGCTAGACATGTTCAGTTATGATGTCTAATTCACATTCTGGGTGAAGTGCTTAGCTGGGAAGAGGTTTTCTTTATAGAGAAAATCACCTCCCCAAGTTTTGCATGCTGAACACTGGTCATGATGGTGATATGTGTTTTTCTATCCTGTGATGTTGTTACCAACAATGCTTTGTTGCAAAATGCACTAAGTTATTTACGGAGTAGCTATGACACACAAGTGTGCCTTGAAAGAAATAAGGTTATGTTTATAAGAAAACGGAGAGGATTCTAAGAAAAATTCAGATTCAACTCAGAGTACTTGAAATTGTATATTTCCACATTATGAACACTCTCTAATATCAGGCAAATTGTCTACATCACTGGCATCTAGTATTTAAATTCCTGATCAAGGTACACTTCCTGACTAATTGCTTTCTGCTCGGTTTATTCCATAGCATTAAGTGTCTTATGGTCCCTTCTGCCCAATCTGACACACATCACCAATTGATCTGCTCCTCTCCATTCCTGAGGCCATTGCATTAGTTCAGTCCAGCATCGTTTTTCTCTTGGATTATTGTAATTGCCTCTATTCGGCCTTAACTGCTTGAAGTTTTGTCCCTTCTTCTGCCCCCCTTACAATTTATTTTCTACATTGCTTGAATAATCTTTCTTAAATGCATGCCTGAGCATGCCATTCCCTGCCTAAAATCCTTCAATTACACTCAATTGCATTCATAATACAATCCAAGCTCTGTAGCAACAGCCACTTTAAATCCTTTCTGGAATAAGGTGGGGATATATATACAAATACGGATGTGTGCAGCATGAACTGCTTAGCAAGCAGTTCCTCATAAGGAAGATTTGTGCAAGCTGGCCTGTAGCTCACTGGCTATATCCATCACCCCTTCACTTCTCACCCCCATACCCTCCAGGCACCCTGGTCTGCCCCATCCGTCTGGGTCAGTCACCTGCTGCCCCTTCCCCATATCTGCCTAATGCCATTGTCCTAAGCCTCAATTCAGATGCAGCCTTCCTGAGAGTCTCTTCTAGATTCCCATGCCACTCTATGCCTTTTTCTCTATCAAGCACCAATCTCATTTGTGTTTGTTGGTCATTATTCTTACTGGTTTGCTAGTTAATTGCCGATCTATGAATTTATTAGGGACTAGCAAGGACTTCGTCATTGTTAGGCCCCTCAATTCAGATATACTGTTAGTTGTCTTATTTATTTGTTTTGATATATCGCATCATTTTTTTCTAGTCTTTGGCTTTTCTCCAATAAATCATATGTTATTTCTCATAATCTCCTGACCTTCTGGCCAAGCCAAGGTATCTAGTTCAGCGACATTTTCTGTACTACTTGGACTGGTGGTTACCCTATATTTGACTCATGCCATGGCCTGAATCTGTGGATTTCACCATTCCTGAAGGACTTCTGGTGACCTTTCATCAATTTTACTTAGATGTTTGCTGAGATTAGTTTGAGGATGGGTAATTTAGGGCTTTTGCTCCTCTGGAAGTGTTGATGATGAACTTTTCCCTGTAGCAGGTAGTTTGCAAAATTGTGAAATAGGTAGTGTAAGACTTCGATGATTGTCTATCTATCTACCTGTCTGCCTGTCTATCTATCTATCTATCATGCATCTATCTAATCTATCATCTATTTATCTACCTACCTATCATGGGGATTGAACCTAGGGCCTTCACATTTAGCTACATTCCCCATCATTTTTATTTTTTATTTTGAAACAGGGTCTCAGTGAGTCTCTAAGTTGCCAGGGCTGGGCCTAAACTTTTTATCCTCCTGCCTCAACCCCACAGAATGCTGGGATTAGAGTCATGTACCACCACACCCTTCCTTCTTTTCACCCTTCCTGATCTATCCCAATTCTTTCACTATCACCTAGATTCCTTCCACTTGGTCTGTGAGCGAGGTTTGTATTGTCTCCTTTTTATATAAAAATTATTGGGACTTTTGTTCCCTTGGAAAGATTTAGAATAAAGCTGATGTCTAATAATGATTTAAATATCTGTCCATGTATTTTTGCGTATTTTTAGATTTCCTCTTTTTAACCCAAAGACTTAGAGTTTCAAACTTTGGAAATGGCCTTAGGAGTAATTTACAGGTGTTGAAAGCAAGAGAGGTTATACTTCTCATCATCCTCATTAAACACATCATCTGGGTTTATATCTATATTCTACTTAGGCATTAGTTTGTTACCCAGCATTGATTAGTTACAGAGTAGAAACGATCCAAACCAGGGCATCTCATAGAGCGAGTTCAGACCTGATCTAAACTGGATGCCACACGTGAGGGATGTGGGGTGGAGGATTAAGCATAGGCATAAGTGTTTGAGGGAGCTGAGACACTCACAGTGATGGGCCAGCGTCTCATGGTTGATGAAGCATTCTTCACCCAAGATCTGGCTTTAGAAGCCCTCAGTGGTGACTTATAAAAAGAAAAAGAGCCACATACCATCAGGAGATTATTAAAGACCTTGGAGGAGTTTCTGTGCTTTGGCAACCAGTTGATGCAGTTGATACTGCTATGGTTTGCATACATGTGTCCCCAAAGTTCATGTGTTGGAAACTTAATCCTCAAATTCACATCTTAATAGTTTGGAGGTGGAACTTTTGGGGGCTAATTATGATTAGATGAAGTCATGAGGTTGTGGCCCCCATGATGGCATTAGTGGTTTTGCAAGAAGAAGAGGAAAAACCTAAGCTGGCACGCTTGCTCTGTTTCACCCACCATGTGATGCCCTCCACTGTGCTACGGTGCAGATGGCAAGCACCATCACTAGATGCCAGCACCATCCTCTTGAACTTCTCAGCCTGCAGAACTTTGAGCTCAATAAACCTCTATTCTTCATAAATTACTCCATCTGTGGTATTGTTGCAGAAGTGGAATACGAACCAAGACAGACATTAAAATTCATCCTCAAGGACGATTTTAAAATTTTGCTTTTATCCAATGTTTTGTTGTCTGGCCCTCTATTGTCAAGATTTCTTGACTGGAGTGAGCCGAGATGTGATTTTCCACACTGATACGAGCTCTGGCAGAGCTTCTCCTCCTCATCTTCTGGCTGCCAAGTCCCTGAGGGCTCAGCTACATCCTATTGTCTATGGTTCCTGGAACGATGGAGGGAGAGGCACCACAGACTCTTCTGACTGGGTCGGAACAGCAAGCCTCATTCCTGGGCCTTTGTTTCAGCTTGAAATATACCACAGATTAATTAGATTGGTGCAGGTAATTAAGATAGTCACTTGGACTGTGTGTTCCTCCTCTGAAAAATTTCTGTAAGTTGCCAGATCTCAGGTTGTTGCATCAAAATGTCAATGATTCATAACTTTTAGAAGAAGAAATTTTCCTTTGAATGGGAGTAGAGCTAAAGAAAATGTTTAGACTTAGCACACGTACTGTAGCCTCATATACAACTCCCTGTGATAGCATCGTGTAGCACAACAAAGGACTCAAGGAATTGGATGCCACACTTTCTGTAGATGCCTACTGTTATAATAGTAATGATTCCTGGTCTCTACCCTGAAATGGTCTTGCAGCAGAGAAAAAATATTCTCGGGTATCTATCTACAACACTCATGTATTTTTGTCCTAATTGTTAAAATTGCTTTGTGTGGGAGGATAAATTAAATCCTTTTTATTCTATCTTGGTCAGAAGTAGAACTCAAACGTAAAGCTTTGGTCAAATTAAAATTATATACAGTGCCAATTACAATAATCCAGTCATGATTAATACACTCCAGACATCTCATGTATACTTGAAGTTATTCCATGATATTCATGGATAAGAAATACCTTGAATCTCTCTTGATAATTTCAGGCAGATAAGAGTTTTCTTTTTCTTAGTCATAGATCGTTACTTTTGAAAGAATTATCATTTTACTTTAAGTTGCTCACATAATGAGAGGATAAAAGGTAGCAGGGTCATTTCTCAAATGTCTACTTGGATGCTTTTCAGGTTAAGGCATTTGATATGGTTTGAATGTGGCCTTTCCAAAATGCAAGTGTTGCCAATGTGGTTGTATTAAGAGGTGGGGCCTCTAAAAGGAGATTGGGCTATGAAGCCTTCTTCCCTCTGAATGAGATTAAGGTCCTTATAAAAGAAGCTTGAGACTTCTTGCCTTTCTACCTTCTGCCATGTGAGGATACAGTGTTCCTCATTTCTACAGGTTGCAGACATCTCCAGGTAACTGAAGTTTGTAGTACTTTGATTTCAGGCTTCCCGGACTCGACAGCCATAACTAAGTTACATTCCTTATAAATTACCCACTCTCCAGAATTCTGTGTCAGCCACACAAAATATACTAAGACAGAATTTGGGACCAGAGAAGTGGGATGCTAGTACTGTAACAAACATGTAAAAATGTGGAAGTGGATTTAGAACTGGGTAATGGGTAGAGTCTGGCACAATTGGAATTGAATACTAGAAAAATTTTAAATTTCTGTGAACAGGATGTTACGAGCAATTCAAGGAGGTGTCAGAAGAGGACAGCTGCAGGGAAAGCTTCGTTCTTTTTGAAGAGTATGGAAATGAATGTGAAAAGAATATAGGTAGAATTGTGGACAAAGAAGACGGCTTTTATGTGGTCTTGCATGGAAATGGGGAATGAGATTCTGGAAACCGGAGAAAAGGCTGTTCTTGTTATAAAATGACAAAGAAGTTGGCTGAGTTATGTCCACATCCTGTGATTTTGTGGAAAGCAGATCTTCACAGCAATGAACGATGATATATTGTAGAAGTATCTCTAAGAGCAAAGTGTTCAGTGTGCTATATGGCTCCTTTCAACTAATTAATAGTAAAATGCAAGAGAGACTTTTTTTTTATATGCAGGTACCGGGAGTCAAACTCAAGACCTCGCGCTTGCCAGGCAGGCGCTTATGCCACTGAGCTATATCACTGGCCCAAGAGAGACATATTTTAAAGGCTAAGTTTAAAAATTAAAAGAGAAACAGGATGTATGAGCTTGGAAAATTCTCAGCCTGGTTATATAATTAATAAAAAATTACGTTATGGGAGAAAATTAAGGGTATGGCCAAGTGACCATTAGATAAGGAAAGTAGTAGAAATAGAAGGAAGCCAGGACTAATTATCTGGACAATGAAAGAATGACCCAGAAGGCATTTCAGAGGTATTTGAGCCTGTCGTGTCCATCACAAGCACGGAGCACCAGGGCCTTGAGTGAGAGGGTTTTGAGTCTGGTGCCCAGGGTGCCCATGGGACATAGGAGTTTGCTACCCAGGGATGCTTCAAGTCTCTGCCTCCCCCTCCCATTCTGGTGCAGCACTTTTGGGCACTACACCAGTGGCTCAGGGTGGCCCAAGCTCAAGTCAGATCACTACACTGGAGGGGGCAGCTGGGAGTCTTGGCAGAATTTTCATGGTACTCCTTCTGCAGGCATGCAGAGTGGATGGGCTGTGGAGGCGTATCTCCACTGAGAGTTCAAGGATGCCTCAGAAAGCCCTGAGACACAGGTGGAGATTTGTTTCAGGGGCATGGCTAATACAGTGGGCCTTCACCAGGGCAATATGCATTGGGATTGTGGAGTCAAGGCCACTGCAAAGAGCCCTATTTCAGCAATGCCTAAAATTGTGAAGGTAAGGACACTCCCAGGACTTCTTACCCCAGAACCCCAGACTGACAGATCCACCAGCATACAGTACTACTCTAAGAGAGCCATAGGCACCCTACTCCACCTGTAATAGCTGCAGCATGGGCTGCACCCAGCAAAGCCATCAGGGTGGTCATTTGGAGCCAACACCATCCTATTGCATCCAGGAGGTGGGACATAGAGTCAAAGATGATTCACAAGCCTCAAGATTTAATGTTTCTCTTACCAGGTTTTAGACCTAATTGAGACTTTTTATTCTTTTATTCTTTTTTCCTTCTTCTCACTACTAGAATAGAAATATCTGTTCTGTGCCCAAAACATCACCATATTTGGAGCACAGGATTTGTGTGATTTCACAGGCTCATAGCTGGGGAACAATTTGCCTCAGGATGAATTATAACTTGAGTGTTTCCCCTGCCTGATTTAGATGAGATTCTGACTTGGACTTTTGAGTTGAGCCACTGGGATAGAATGAATGCATTTTATATGTGAAGAGGACATGGATTTTGGGGAACTAGGGCTGGAATGATATGGTTTAAATAAATGCCCTCAAAATTCAGGTGTTACCAATGTATTAGGAGGGGAGCCTTTAAGAGGTAATCGGGCTGTGTGAGGGCACCTCCCTCCTGGGTGACATTAGGGTCCTTATAAAAAGAGACTTCATTAAAGTTCTGGTTAATGTTCCTCAAACTATTCCATGAAATATAAAGGGAGAAAATATTTCCAAACTCATTCTACAAGGCCAGTATCTCCTTGATACCAAAATTGGCTAAGGATATAACAAAAGAAAACTGTAGACAAATAACCTTGATGAACATAAATGCAATAATTCTTAATAAAATATTTGCAAACTGTATTCAGCAACATACTGAAAAGATAATACATCATGACCAAGTTGGTTTTATTCCAGGAATATAAGGATGGTTTGTCATATGTAGAGCAATAAACATAATATATCACATAAATAGAGTTAAAAATCATGTGATCATCTCAAAAGATTCAGAAAAAGCCTTTGACAAAATTCAACATGGCTTTATGATAAAAGCCTCTAAGAAAATAGGTATACAAGTGTGATACTTCAACCTGATGAAGGCTATATACAAGAAACCCATAGCCAATATCATATTGAATGGAGAAAAACTGAAAGTGTCTTCTTTAAAATCAGAAATAAGACAAAGATGTCTACCCTCCCCACGCCTTTTCAACACAGTACTTGGAATTTTAGCCAGAATGAATAGGAAAAAGAAAGAAATAAAAGGGTACACAAGACAGGCAGAAGTCAAACTATATTTATTTGCAGGTGATTTGGTCCTATGCTTAGAACACCCTAAAATGTCTACCAAAAGATTTTTAGATCAGATAAACAAATTAAGCAATATAGCAAAATGAACATAAAAACATTGGCGAGGGCTGGGGATATAGCTCAGTGATAGTGCACTTGCCTAGCATGCATGATACCCTGGGTTCAATTTGTTGCACTGAAAAAAAAAATAGGTTTTCTATATACCAATAAAAAACTCACTGAGAAAGCAATTCCCTTCCTTCACAATGGCTTAAAAATATAATATCTAGGACTTGACGTAACCAAGGAGGTGAAAGATCTCTACAATGAAAATTACACAACATTGAAGAAAGATTGAAGACACTAGCAGATGGAAAGACCTCCTGTGTTCAGGATCAGTAAAATTAGCATTGGCCATTTTACTGAAAGCAATCCATACATTCAATGCAATCTCTTTCAATAGATCAGTGACATCCTCCACAGAACCAGAAAGAAATAATCCTCAAATTCACATGGAAACACAAAAGACCCAAAGTAGACAAGGCAATCCTGAGCAAAAAGACAAATGCTGTAAGTATCACAATGCCTAAATTCAAGATATACTACAAAACAACAGTAAAAACAATATAACATGGTATTAGTATAAAAACTGTCATTGGGCCAGTGAGATGGCTCAGCGGTGTGAGCGCCTGCCCGGCAAACACAAGGTCCTGAGTTCGACTCCTGGTACCCCCCCCAAAAAAAACTGTCATAAAAACATACGTAGATTAACAGAATAGAGGACACAGACACAAACCCGCATAAATACAGCCATGTGATTCTTGACAGAGGGACCAAAACCATACATTAGTAAAAAGACCACCTCTTTAACAAGTGGTTCTGGGAAACTGGATATCTACATATATGTATAAGATTAAAACTAGGGCCGGTGAGATGGCTCAGAGGTGTAAGCGCCTGCCTGGCAAGTGCGAGGTCCTGAGTTCGACTCCCGGGACCCACATACGAAAAAAGGGCCGGTGATATCGCTCAGCGGCATGGGCGCCTGCTGGTGCCTGAGGTCCTGAGGTTGACCCCCGGTACCCACACACACACACACAAAAATTAAAACTAAATCCCTATTTCCTATCCTGTACAAAAATCAATTCAAAGTGGATCAAAGACCTTACTACAATATCTTAAACCTTGAAACTGGTAGGAGAAAACATACAGGAAAAAATTCGAGGTGTAAGCATAAGAAAAGAGTTCCTAAATAGGTCTCCTGTAGCTCAAGAAATAATAGCAAGGGTTGATAAATGTGATTGCTTCTAATTAAAAATCTATACAAAGGAAACAACTGATAGAGTGAAGAAACAGCCTATAGAAAAGGAGAAAATCTTTACTAACTACTATTCCGAAAGAGGATTAATAAATATCTAGACCGTATAAAGAACTCAAAAAACTTAACACCAAAAGAACAAATAATCCAATCAATGATAAAATCTTTCAGAAAACATTAGTTAATTTATTCTTTTTTTTTTTTGTGGGTACCGGGGGTCGAACTCAGGACCTCGCACACCAGCAGGTGCCCGTGCCACTGAGTGATATCACCGGCCCTTTTTTCGTATGTGGGTCCCGGGAGTTGAATTCAGGACCTCGCGCTTGCCTGGCAGGCACTTACGCTGCTGAGCCATCTCACCAGCCCCCAGTTAATTTATTCTTAAACCCTTCAATAAAAGCAATAGAGTGATAGGTATTTTATTTTATCTTATTTTATCTTTCTCTATCTTGTCAAAACCTGTGGGCTGTTTATGCTGTTGATACGTCTTAAATAACTTTCCAGTGAACATAGCTGGCTCCTCAAGTACCATATATTTCAGCCCTGGATTTCACACAAGCATCTGAGGTGCATAACTTGGCACACAGAGGTCAGCCCTGTGGTCCTCAGATCAGTCTGTGACACTGAAGCCAGGGTGGTTTGCCTGTCTGTTTCTTAGTTTCAGGCCTGGAGTGGGGAAG
Organism: Erethizon dorsatum; assembly: GCA_028451465.1. Taxonomy (NCBI): domain Eukaryota; kingdom Metazoa; phylum Chordata; class Mammalia; order Rodentia; family Erethizontidae; genus Erethizon; species Erethizon dorsatum. The sequence goes on from CM051826.1 coordinate 10,972,933, forward strand.
TATATTCCATTTTCAAGCTGAGGGCCAGCAGTTGGAGACATATCCATGGAAGAAGATCAGCTGCTTTAGCAGCTAATTAATGAGAGGGTTATGCATGACATTTGCAACGTTCCTAAGTGAGCAATGCTTAGTGAGAAGCTGAATAACATCCTTACGCTATCTGTCACATCGTTTATGTTCCCTTCTCTTGGCCTGGCCTCGGCACACTGCATAAATCTCCAGCTGCAGAAACCAAACTCTCATATAAAATTGAAGGATTTATTTTGAGGTATTGAAAGGTTTATAGCTGAAAAAGTTAAAATTTGCCGAATCGGCATTTGGAGGACTCTCCTTTATGCCTCATCCCCTTGGCTCTCTAATCCTGTTCTCTGAATTCCTGACTCCACAGGGAGACCAGGAAGCCAGGAGAAAACAGTGACACCGCTGGGATTGTCCAGATTTTACCCACTCTTGGCCTTCTGTGGCTTCATATTTCAAGCTGGGTAGCCCTTGAAAGCTGTTGTTATAATGCAGAGACCCATACACAAGAAAAATGAAACAATCATTCAATTCTGCTCTGGTGCTTGATTGCATCTTGATCTTTGGGAACTTCTGTTAGTCTTCAGGACATATTTTAAGGGATGGTGGTAAGTTTTCAATGCCTATGTCTCTGCATCTTTACAGCTTTGGTTGGAATCCAATTATTAAGTTATTAGTTCTTGCAGAAAATAAAAATCTGACTTATCACTCCTGTATTTGATTCAGTGTTCAATATTTCCTCCTCCGAATCCTATAGAATCTCCCTAGGGACTTCCTAGAGTTTCAACTTGTGATTTGGTTCATTTATTAAGCTAAGTGCTATAGCTCTCCCAGTTTTAGCATAGCATGCTTGCAGATGGATGAGGTGTCTGAGTTTGAAAAACACTAACCATATGTATATGCAAAATGCTACTGACACAGAGGGTTGGAAGGCAATATAACATGTTGGAAGACCAGTAGGAGAAACCAGAAATCTTCAGATCTGAGACTGCTTTATCGATTTGTTCTATAACCATGGGGTAGGGGGTGGGGATGGGGTCTCTATCATTTCATCTGTAGTGGGTAAAGCATTAAATCTGTAAATTAATTATGACACAGGCCTTATCTATCTTCCGGAGCTTTTGTGGGAAATCAGAGATTCAAGACATAAAGACTTGAAAGGTATAAGAAGCTCTAAAGCCATAATGACTCATAGGAATGCCAGTTCTATCAGCTGGCTATCGCTGCTTTGCTAGGCCTTTGTCTCTTTCTCCAAATCATGAACTACCCCTCTTGTTTTTTGTCTAGTCCTCCTCAATCTATGAGATATATGCGCATATCCTTATAAGAAGGCTGTTGATGTTCTAATGGCAAGAATTATCTTTTCTTTATGTTTCTGCTACAATTGGGAGACCATATGCACAGAAATAATTCCAGAGGTGTGTTTGTGTTGGATCAGCCCTGACCCCAAAGTACAGTAGTAGCTGGTCCTGACAAATGGAAAAGGCCTTTAATCTGGAAATGAAAATTCTAAAACTGGCCCCTGGCTGCCCTCTACTCCAGTGGTCTCTTCTGGGAATGGGTCCACTTTTTTTAGTTGAAACACAATTATTTGGGCTCCTCTAAAGAGTAAGCAACAGCTGAGCTGTGCAGTTGCTAAGGAATGGAGAGGTCACTCCTACTGTTTTGCAGGCCTGCATGCCTAAACTCTGCAAGGGCTGGGTGCTTTCTGAAACTTCCTTATCCTCTAAGAAAAGAAATCCTTTTTACCTCTCTCTGCCCAATGCCAGTTCCAACAGCTGTAACTATTTCATTTTTAATTTTCTCCTTGCAGCTTTGTCTCTGCTTAATCCATTAGGACAACGGTTGAATGTTCCCTGCTCATATATTTATAAAGTCGGAGGTGGGGGGGGGCTTTGAAAAATGGTATCTAAATTGTAGCCAAATGTACTCAGAACTCTCCTAGGTTAAATTGCAAATAATTTTCTTTCAAACATCACAAACACTCTTTCTAACTTAACTCAACAAATTGGGCCGAGGGGTTCCATTGCTTTCAGAAACATGATTCATTCTTGTTCTTTGCTCTTTCTGCTCTATTCTCTACAACCCTTCTCCCCTCTCCCTTTCCTCCCAGAAATGTTCTTCAAGCTGATTTTTAGTCACACTGCATTGTCTCCAGTTTTCCTTGCTGAAGCTTTCATGAATAATCTGCCTGTCTGTTGGGAGAACCATCTCAAGAATCAGCCCCATCCTCACTGTGTTGGGCAGTAGAGGAGGGAGAAGGAGGGACAGGAGGGAAGGCTGCTTTAAATCAATCAGTTGACACTAATCTAATGTCTAATTAGCTCTGGGTGGGTGTTGCTTTGATTACAGGAAGTGCCTCAGGCAGTGGCTGGCATTTGAAGAGCTGCTCTGCTCCTATCAATCATCCTTTGACAAGATCTTGAAGAAAAAAGAAACCTAAAGGGAGTATGTTTTCCTGTATCATCTGCTGATTATCTGTTTCATTTTTCCAGACCAATGCTTTGAAACTCACCCTTTTGCTCTTAGCAATGAGCGCTTGACCATGGAGAGAGGCAAACTTGCTAAAGTCAGCTAAAACTGTCTATTTTATCAGGTAATTATTTGCTGTCTCACAAAATGCATAGTCCTATCTAATAAGTTATGTGTTTCATTGTTTTTTAAATCTAAGATAAATACAGAAGCTCTACTTTTTAATATTAAGCTGAACCCTCAAAAGGAACAACTCAATATTATGGAATTGTTCCTGAATACAGTTTATGGTAAATGATAGATAATTGAAAGAAAGAGGTAAACTCTTTAAATAAAATAAGAAACTGTGGGCCGGTGAGATGGCTCAGCGGTGTAAGCGCCTGCCTGGCAAGCACAAGGGCACGAGTTCGACTCCCGGAACCCACATACGAAAAAAGGGCCAGTGATATTGCTCAGCGGCATGGGCACCTGCTGGTGCGCGAGGTCCTGAGGTCGACCCCTGGTACCCACAAAAAAAAAAATTGCTTGTATTGAAAATGGCATGCATGTAATTATTTCCTGATTGTGCAATTTTTTTTCCATACTTAAATTTACTTCTTGAGGGGGACAGATGGTTTAGAAATTTTCCTAGAAATATCCTTGTGAATTCAAATGCTGGTGCTACTGTTATTATTTCTAGTAGAAAGTTAGGAGGTTAGTTTCACTTGATTGCTTTTATAAGACTTGATTTTCCATAGTTGTGACCCAAAGTTAAAGCATGATGATTGGATCAGAATTACTAAAGCAGTTTGGGTGTTCTCCAGGTTTTATAACAAAGAAAACACAATTAATTGAGAGGTTCATTTTCTTCACATGATTATTGATCTTAGATTGAAGAGGGGAATTTTAAAATATTGTTTTTATTTCAGATTGACTTGACTTGCTTTTCTGCTTGCTTTTATTTTTCTAATGAATCTAAGCTGTCGAATCTATTGGACACGGGGCAGTGGAATGATGGTAAAAGATGGTACTTAAGGAGATTTTTGTGCAAAATCAGGAATAGAATACAATCTGAGTCTTTGCAGGGAGCTGTAAGATTTAAATCCTGGCCATTCTAGTTACCAGCTGTGTGATCTTGAGCAAGGTACTTAACCTTGGGGCACCTCACTTGGAAAATAGAAATCATGATAGTGGTACTTCACAGGGTGATTATGAACATCAAATAATAGGATGCACATGAAGCATTTAGCATATGGTAAGCACTCAATAAAATGATCACTGTTATTATTGGTGTAAATAAGTATTCTCCCAACAGTCGTAGCTGAGTTTAGACATGGACAAAATGTGAGTCTAATACTGGAGGCAGAGACTGGAGCAGGAAGCACTCTTAAAAATTATTATTCAAGCCCTGAGCATGGATCTTTGTACCACTGCCTGAAATATAAGTAATGTGGGCTCACTAGGTCACTGCATGAGTAGATACAGAACAAAGTACTTGATATTCTTGATTCAATTGAGTTAAGGTATTTCTTTAGAATTTTTCAAAGACTGAACTTTCTTATTTTATGTGAAAAAATTGTAGTTTGACAACTTTACCAGGAAATTCACATTGGAATTGTCATTGTTGTATTTCTGTCCTTGGTAAAATACCCTTCTCCTTCCCCTCCTCTTTCTTTCTGTCTTTAATTTGAAACAAAATAAGGGAAACGATGCCTGTATTGAAAAAGGCACTAGCTCGCTGTCTCTCTCTCTAACCATCAATTTAATGCTTTCATGTTTTGTCAAAAAATTGAAATAAATGTGAAATATAAATGACTCATTATACAATGTTGTTTTATATCATTTCATTCTTATTTATGTGATGCATTTTAGAAGGGTTTATGTTAGCATTAAAACTTTTGGATTTTTTATAAATTATTCTTATAAACTTTATTTTTTCGATTACTGAGAGAATAAGAATATCCCAAAAGGGATCAATTCCGATATCTTTCCTCAAAGCACCTTGTTGGGAAGGAGCTTCTCAACAGTTGAATAAGGTTGCCTAAGTTGTTATAAGTGTGAACGTTATGTATTGCCGGGTTCCTTGTAGAAAGGTTGTGCAAGATTCTTTATTCCGAGCAAATTTTGAAAAGAACAGACAAAGGTAGTAAAAACGAAATGTAATTTGGGAGACGTGCTATTTTATTGCTTTCAACTTGGAACAAGTTAGAATAATAGATCCTGCCCTATTTTAAGTAATAGACAAATGATAATGACATATTAGATTAGCATATTATACTGTGAATATTTTAAGATTTGGAATCTATTTTTGTATATTTAATTGATCTAGTAAATTTCTTTGTGATTCTTTCAATATAATGAAAATGAAACCATAAGATGTGTAGTTAAACAGATCTTTAGGTCAGTGTGTGACACATACACATCAAAAACTGAGTTACCTCTCTTGGGAGACCACTGTTCTGCTTTCGGCATTGTCTTTCCCAATAATCAAAATCCCCTAAACTGGTTATCAATAGCAAAAAAGAAAAGAGCAACCCTTGCCTTCCAAAAGCCCATGACACCTTTTTGTTTTGATAAACTTTGATATTAAACTCTCACCTGAAATTTGGACTCTAATACAAGAAGCAGTACAGAGGAAGTTGTTTTCCTCTCTTCAGGTGCTCAAGATGCACCGAATGCTATAAAAAGTTCTCTGCTACTGTGGGAACATGTTTTAAACTTCAGTGGGAGGGATTTCATCTAGATTGTAGAAAACCCTTTCTAACCATGAGGGTTATGTGTCATGGGAAAGCAGCATTACAGCAGGGGCTATCAAACTTCCTGCTATGGGAATTTTATAATAAGAGCCAGGCTGGTGTCATTTCACACAAGACCTGCCCGGAGGTAGGGGGATGGATAAAATGACCTTTCCTGCCTCCTCCAAGGGCTATAACTGGTCCTTAATGAAAACCTGGTACCAAGGACTAGTGTGGTATGGAGCAATGCTCTTAAGGCCAAAGTTTAATTTCATAACAGAAATCGGATACTATCGATAGAGGTATTATACTCTTCTGAGGTGGATAAAATGACTTGGTCATTGGAGCTCATCCCAAGGGGCGTTTTAAGGAATATTCTCTGGGAACACATCCTGTGCTTGGCAAAGACATTTCTTGATGATTTAATGGATCCTTTCCATTTCCAGGTTTTATGATGTATTATTACCCCCCCCTGTGAATGGCTACAGTCAAACATTTTAGTATCCACTTGGTAACAGACACCAACCAAGAATTTAGCCTTCAAACTTTAAATTTGGTCTTATTTCATTGCTACACATTGCTTGAGATGATAGCTGCTGTACTTGCCTTCCTCTCTGAATTAGAGGGTGCGCTTCACCATTGTCTTTAACATCTGTATTCAGAGTTATTCATTTTCACTCTACATTCCAAGGAGGTTGCTGCGAATGTTTATTGGTATTGCAGCTTATTCTCTGAGAAGTTAAAAGTCCCTGCTGCCTTTGATCTCGAGCTTATTTACTTTCACAAAAGCGATAGATATGGTCTACTTGGGGGATACCAAATATGAGTAGTTTTGTATTAGGTTGTATGTGTGTGTATGTGTACCTGGGTTGCACCAGGAATGCTCAGTGGGCCATCCAAATAAATGGTTATGCTGTGGCCTTTTATAGTAGCTCTTACATGCTGTACCTCTCAAAATAGGTAGGATTGATGCATTTACTACTGAAATAGGCCACTGGGCAGGATTTGCAAGGGAAAGCTGTCTGAGGAAGCTCTCTGGCCTCTTTTCTTTCTTTTTTTTTTTTTTTTTTTGTTCCTGTGCATGTTGAATGCTGGCTACTTTGACTTCTTTTCTGCTGCTCCTGACACAGATAAGGTATCACACAATTGGAACAGCAGGAAGGGAGGGCCACGCTGCTCCCGCGACAGGTGCCGGCAACATGGCCGTCACTTTCCCACACGTATCAAGCAGTCCCAAGTGGCCTTGTGTTCTCTGACAACGGAATAGCTCAGCAGATCAGGTGTCTGCCAATTAGAAGCTGGGAGAGAAAGAGCAACAGGAATAAGGGGATGGACGCTCAGTGTGAGGCAGCGTGGGGTACAGTGAGAGGGGTGGTTTGTGTTCCTGCATCTTCGTTATTCTCATATCCAAAGCTCAGATGTGAAATCCTATCAGTGTTATTTTGCTTCCAATAATTGTGCTCCAATGAGATTCGGAGATGGTATCTGGGGATGAATACAGAGAGCTCCTCTCCTGTGTGCTGAGGAGCGGCAGCTAAAGTGCCTTCAGGTGGGACTGGATGGTTCTCAGGAGCCGGACCCTGGAGACAACCTGGCCAGGGGGCTCCCAGCGGCCTCTCTGCCTGCCTGGCTAACAGCTCCACCCACTCCCTCATCTATCATTCATATTTAATGGACTGATAGTTCCTGTCCTATCCTCAGACCTGACCTGAAATTGTGATATTGACTTGGAGCAATTTGAGATCAGACAAGCAGAGGACATGTTTGTGGTTAAGGCATTATTTGCAGGGGCCTGTCAAAGTGTTTCCATATGAGGTTGATACCGTTTTCCTAAGGAGCACATGCAAGAGACACAATAAATATTATTTTGTTTCCTTTGGTAGATTAAAAAAAAAGATTCTGATTGTGGAACACATTTACAAGGAGATGTTTCCAAGAGCAAGCAAAGTGTACTATCACTGGACAAAAGTTTGTTTCGTTTTGTTTTGTTAAGAGGCAGAGAGGTGTCATTTTGGGGCGTCAATTTTTTTTCAGATTTGAGGACTGTGCAGGAATCTCTAAATGACATATATTTTAGTTAATTTTAATTTTTTCTCATGATAAGGAAAGGGGGAGATAATTTTCTCTCCAAGCTTACTTGTTTGATCCCTACAACATAGCCCCTGCTTTACTAATATCTAACTTCACAAGTATGGTGCCTGTTAAGAGCTTTTGGAATGTGTTGGTACCTGCAACACCATATATAGACTTAATTCCTTCCTTCTATTTGGTGAAGTCCTTAGCTTCCAAGACTGGGACCAGATGTCTCCCCTGGTGTCAAACCTGCTCCAGCCTCTTCAGGCATAATGTAAGTACTCTGCTGCTTTCTGTGCATTCATGTAGGGCTTTAATGCATGATAATTATTTGTGAATATGGCTGGCTCCTCTCTGGGTGATGAGTCTGTCTGGAGTAGAGGACTTTTCTTCTTTTTTAATTCTCTCACTGTCTGCTGTGGTGCTCCATAAATACTGATTGATGATTCCAGGGATGAATGGGTCTTTCAGAAGTTAGGGTGAGTCTGGCTGAAAGATGGGATTCTCTGTTCCCTTTAATGATTTGCCATGGGTTAGCACAGAAGCCCAGATTAGGGAGGCCATTCTCAAATATTCCTTTCTTACTAATAAGTGTTTTAGGGGATAAATAAGTTTGATGGCAGAGTCCTTTATATATGTGTGGTTGCATGAAACTAATGATGACGATGAAATATCAATATTAATAGCTAACACTCGCTAAGTGTTAACATGTGCTGGTCACTCTGGTAAGCAGCTTTATATGTGTAATATAATTTCCTGTTTACAAGAATACTGTAAGATATATACTGTACTACCAGGTTCATGTTAAGGGTGAAGGACTTGACACAGAGTGGTTAAGTGATTTACTCAGGATCTCAGTATTACTAAGTAGTGATGTCAGGATACGAACTCAGGGAGCTTGATTCTGGAGAGTATATTCCAGTATATTAGTGTAAAATAAGGGCCAAGGAAAATGGTCAAGGGTGCGCTAACTGTCCAGAGCAAGGGGAAGCTTCAGCCTTTGTTCTCTTGCCCTACTAGAATTGTGAAGGCGTTGAGTACTTTGTGTTTCTATATTGTCTATAAATGGCCTTCAGTCTTCCAGAGGTCAGGAACGTATTGAAGGCATAATGTTGGCTAGTTTAGGTCTCCATCTGAATGAAGCCAGTCAGCTGGGATTCTGGTTGTCTCTCTAGACTCAGAAGAAACTTGTGGGATTAAGTGGTTTTCTGGAAAATGTTGGCCAAAAACCACATTCACCCCAAATTGCCATATGAAAGAAACACATGGGTTTTCTTTGTGTTTTCAATAATTCCAGTGGTAGCCTCAAGCTTCTATTTCCCTGTATTTGTGTGGAGTCAACCAAAATAGCTTTGTAAAAACAACAAAAAGTATGAAAAAATATATGCACCTTGTCTTTGGTCTGCCAGTTGAAAACAGTCTTGAACACATAAATAACAACAAAAAATAGTGGTTTTGGTGTTGACTAGCTTTAAAAATTCTAAAGACAGATCTTATTCCAAGGTGTCTCTCTCTTATATTTTGTTACTTTTAGTTTTTGTATTTGCATATTTTAAGCATTGTATTTTTATACTCCTCAAATGGCAAATATTCATTTATTTTTCCAAAGATATTTTTAATTGTATCTGATGTTCAAATGTGCCAAATTCTAACAAAGAGGAGAAATACTTTTAGTTTTAAATTGGTACGGTTATAGTTTCATGGTTGACTATTAGAGGGTTTCTAATGTATTTTTTTCACGATGTATTTTTAGGAGATGACAGATTTTCAAAAGCTTTATAGAAATGTTAAATACAAAGGTAAAAATCCTTCCTTTAAACTATTGCAAAATTCTTTCTAAAATGAAAATCAATGGTCTACATCTGCCTATCAATTATATTTTTCTGTGACACGATATATACAAATTATAATATTTTGTCTCATTTCTTAATGTAACAGCTCTTTCTTTTCAAGTGGGATAGCAAATGGAGAAGACTTATTGAGTTGTGCTACCATGTTTGGTGTCAGCAGTTTTGCTGGATGTAGAAAGGATGTGAATAATAAGGCAATACTTAAACACGATTGATGCAAAGCAATTGCAGCATTATCAGGAAACGTCTGTATGGAAAAGAATTCTCAGCACCCTCATTTATTGGAAGAAAGTACTGGTGATGTTTTTAAAAATGAAACTCAGCCATATCTGATACTGCTGAAGATTTGTCCATTACTAAACTCTTTTAAAACCAGTTGCTGGTGACAGTCTATACAAGATGATCTGGGCACTTTTACTTATTGAGCTATTTCCACTATTTAAAATATTTCTTAAAGTATATTTTAAGATTTCAGTGAGATATAGAAGTCCGAATTACATAGGTATGATTGTATTCTGAATTCACTTAAAGCAACAGAACCATAGACCTTAATGAGGCAATTTAAAATGACAAATATTAGAAGAAATTTTAGATGATTCTTAGTCCCTTTAGATTGGTATAATGAAATACCATAGACAGAGGAACTTATAATAGCAGACATTTATTTCTTACAGTCCTAGAGACTTAAGAAGTCTTTGATCAAGGAAGAGGTGGAGTCAACCAAAACTGGGAAGTGGGGCAACTTTCTAGTTTTCAGATGGTCGTCTTCTTACATCCTCACATGTAGAGTACAGGGATAGAGATCCTCTCTTTTCCTCCCCCATAGTTTTATAAGGCACCAAGGACTGAACCCGAGGCCCCATGCAAGCTAGGAAGGTGCTCTACCACTGAGCTACAACTCTAGCTCTTCCCCTCTCTTTGAAGATCTTAATCTCATTTATGAGGACTCCAACATCATTACCTAATTACCTCCCAAAAGTTCCATCATACTGGAGCTTTAGGCTTCAGCCTACGAATATTGTGGGGAGGATACCTTCAGCCCGTAGGACCAACAATCTCCCAGCTTGGTCACTGCTGCTAATACAGGAGCAAATCCAGCTGAGAACAGCACAGACTTACTCAGATCAGCAGACCTGCCCCAGTGCCCTGTAAGTTCTCTAGCACAAAGTGGTTATTTTTGCAAACCACTGAGTTTTGGGATGGTTTATTAGATAACATAATTGTGATAATAAAAAAACTTATGTACTAAAATATTGGAGATAGGGGCAAAGCCATGGTAACACTCAGAAATTCCACAAGCCTCATAGAGTATTCAATTTAGACATAGTCAGAGCAGTTCTTGTTTTTAGTTATTATTTGGTTCAGTGCTCAGTGAATTTTGATATCCAGGTAGCTGTCTTTTTCTATAATGCCTACAGAAGATTAGCTGAAATTGGGCTTGGAAACTACTAAGCCCATCCCATTAACTTTGTAGGAAATGAATGCAGGCCAGCTGAGTTAACAGATATACTTGCACCCATTCTGCCCACTGCTCACAGGGCTGGGACTGAACTTTTTGCTGTCTCGCATTGGACATCTTGATTCTACTGTTAGAGATATATACAAAAAATAAAACACCACATGGATACTCTATTATGTGAAGGTTATAATTAGCATCACCATACATTTAAAAAACTCAAGTGTTTGGTGTCATGGCATACTCTTGTGATCTCTACACTCTGGGAGGCTGAGGCAGGGTGATCTGAAGTTGGAGCCCAGTCTGGGCAACTTAGCAACCTAGTGAGACCCTGTCTCCAAAAAAAAGTTCAATCCCCAGTCTTCATAATAATAATAGTAACAAAATAATAATTCATTAGTTTCCACATGTTTAACCATACTTAGGGACCACTTACAGCAAAGTGCCTTCTGTCTTGATGTGGCGACATCTGCCTTACTAGAGTCAACACAGTAGGTCTACTTACACACATTTCTCAAGTAAATGGTGATTACTGAATAAAGGCAGCTTAATGATTTCAATGGAGAAGCAAACTTATTTGCCTTGCCTCTTAGATATCTCGTCTCGTGATACTGACTGCCACAAAATGTAATGTTACACGCAGAAGATGTCACATGTAGAATTTGCTGCGTTACTCAGTGACTGCCACACTATCTGAGAGTCTCTACCATGCCCGTGAAACACAGCTCTGAGCAGTTTCCTAGGGGGAGTAAACTGTCATTTTTCACCACATTAAATTTTATAAGTTTCAAGCGAATGGAAAATGGATTTTATTATTTTCTCTCTCTCTCTCTCTTTCTCTTGTTTTGCCATGAATGTTTTATGGCTGCAAAAACAGAATTTGTGGTTTCAACTGTTCAAGTTTGATGCAGAAAGCTATGGAACCTCTTATGTAACCTGATGGCCTGAATAATTATAAAAATATTTTGCTTTCCACCCTTTCTAAGCTTTAGCAGCAGAAAAAAGAAATAGTGTATGCAACCTTTTGACCACAAAATAATAATAACAAGAAAGGCCCTTTTACAAGGTCTGCTTCTACACCTACACTAAAGATGCAAGAACTGGGGCAGGCCACTGCTGAGGGGCAGGGCCAGTGCCCTGCTCTCATCAGAGAGTGCCTTTCTCAAGGAAGGGGCAGAGTCTGTGAGAACAGCCAGGGCTAGGAGTGGAGGGGAGAAGTGGAAGAAACACCACTTACTAGAGATTCAGAAACAAAGGGCCCTTTAATTCCTTCTGAATCCAGAAATCATATTATAGTGATCTAAAAAAATTATGAGATAAAAAAGCATGTGTATTTCTTCTGGTGTACAGAAAACATTATTTCTATGTACTGAGACTAGAATGTCTGCTTAAATTACTTAGTAAGGTATCACCTCAGACATTTCTTATACAGGATATGCACGACCTTCATTTATGAAATCTGGAGCCAGTGAGACAAAGTCTTATAATGAACTCTGTAATCCATCCATCTATTTATCTATCCGTCTTATGTAAAACATAATACATTTAAATATATTACATAAAATTTATAATTACATATTTATTATTCAAGTTTCACTTCCAAAATTATTAAGTTCCATTTAAAACTGGTTTTAAACTACTATCAGTTTCCAATGTATATTTGCCATATATTTCTATATGAATTTAAAGATGTACATATACCAGCATATATATGAACAATAAAGGGTTCTACTCCAATATAAATTCCATCATCTGGACCCCGTATTCTCATAAACAAAAGAAAAATGATCTATTTATCCAATTTGGATTATTTTCCTTCTGTCACATTCAGATATTCATAAGTGCCCTTATAATCATAAGTATTCTCTTTAGGAAAACAAAAAGAATCAAGTGGTATCCAGAAAACACTAGCTTACTATTAAATCCAATTTCTACCATGTTACAAAAAGTATCAGGTGTGCGAGAAGAGTAAAATATTTGTAAATGCTTTTGCCACATATATCAGTAGACTGTTGGGTCTTTGGGGACTGGGACATTTTCTCTCCTGTTCTGGTACTTTCACAGTGGATTACTATTATGCTACCAAGCAAGCATGTGGTGCACATTCAATAAATGTTTGATGAATGATTAAACCAATCCAACAAGTTTTACTGCTAATAAATAGCATAAATTAGCAAATAATGACTCACTTTTTCTGATTCAGAGACTGAGGGGCAATAATAAAGTACCTACCCTTAAATCTGCCAAGTGCCACAGAGGTGCTGGGTTTCAGTAACAGAAATGGCACCAATCCAAGATCTTGATGCAAGTTGTTCCAACTCTTGAAGCCTGTTTCCTGATGGAGTGTGCGTCTACTTCCTGATGGAGTGTGGCTGCTTCCCAGAGACAAGACAGGATGAAGCTCTGGAGACTTCAGAATAAAATATAAGTATGCAAGACTATTGTGGAAGCCACACATTTATTATATTTTGACCTAGCTGTACTCCTAAAGTGACCTAGTAGAAGAACATAAATGATATTAGAATTTATAATCAACACCAATGACTTTAGCTACCATCAACAAAGACGTTGCAATGGTGGCTCTTAGCAAAGCTTCAGTCATATTTTAATGGTAATGTTCAGGCTCTTGAGTCTGAGGAGTGTCATGTGCAAATGCAGCTTCATTACCTTATGTGGTATCAAAATTTGAATAAGTTATCTGATATCTTAATGCTTCCAATTCCACTTGTGAAGTGGTGAGACTGCCACCTCTTAGGGATTTTAAGAGTGATTTTAAATTTCAGCCTCTGGATTCGCATCACATGGGTTTATATTTTGCTTCTGTTATTTAAAATAGGTGGCTAAACATAAGCAATTAATTCAACTTCTCAGTGCTCATTAAGGAGCTGATAATACTCAGCATTTTGTGAAACGTGGTACATGTTGAATCAGTTTCAGTGCAGTTATTAACATTACTACTGTTAATGAGCTATTTTAATATTTATGCGAGTCATTCAGACGAGGCATTATGTTAGAAAAAATTAAATACTGTTTCTTCCGTCTTTGGTTTTATTTTATTATCAAAGGTTTTCTTGGACATACTTAGAAAGTTAATCTAATGAGGGAACTGGGTTATTTTCATGGTAGTTCGCAAAAAGGCAAGCTCTATCAGTGATGGGACATGCTACCATGGGGACAGCAAAACTTAAAGAAGGGACTGACTCTGCACTGGTGGATTCTACTCCTTATTGGATGGATCCCATGTCCATCAAATTTAAATTCTGGTGATTAGCCATCCATGCTGCTTTGTTAATAACAGTCCTTTTGTTCAGTGTGAATTGAGTTTGGGGGCTGATGGAGTCTCCTTTTCAAATCAACTCTTTTGGAAATCCTTCCTAATGGAACTTTGCTCATATAGCCAGAGAACAATGCAACCAAATAAGCAACCAGCTGGAGTGAAAGAGATGGCAAAGCTAAAAGGCATATCTCATTCTGGAGAAAATTAACCTCCCCATTTTGCCCAGTAATTGATTCCATCTGACTGAGGAGTTTCAGTCTCGATTGTGACTGTCATTTAGAGAGCTGGGAAGTGAAAGCCTGTAATTACAGTCATGCAACCCTGTTATCAGAGCTCGGGGAGGGCTTTCCTCTCCTTCTACCCTGGTGATCACAGGTGAGGCTGACCAGGGAGGGAGGAAGGAGAGAGGCAAAAGTAGGTTGCTGGCTCTTTTCTGCACGAGAAAGAACCCTTAAGGCAACAAGGACCATGGAGAAAAGGTCAGAGGTCACTAGGGGTCCTCTTGAGTTTTCTTGATATGAACACGAAAAGACCAGAGCTTCCTGGTTGCCTGAAAGTTCTTCTTTCCAGGGAGAAGTTTTGCCTGGATGTTGCTAAAAATGTCCAGAGACTGTTATCAAGAACAAAGTTGGGCGAATCATTGCAATACCATCTATAATATGGCATCAGAAGCTATGTAACTAATTTCGTTATACCCAGCTAGGATCTTCACATTGACTCATGAACACTGAATTTTACAAAAAACTTCATGGAGATTAAAATTTTGGCTTATTCTCACCTTCTGTGTACACAGAGCACATTATGTTGAAACTCATAAGCACTGTTTTATTGCCTGGTTAGATAAAGCACAATGTTTTTGCTTTTTGTCAATATAGGTAATGGCTTGTGTTGTTAAAGGGTGAGGTAAAGCTGGTAAAAGCAGGATTGCCGTTTGAACAGTGTGTTGGGTGTAAAGAAGTGGCACACTGTTTTTTTGCAGCCTGATATCTCTTAGTAATGCAACTAGCATCTTAGAGTGGTATTTGCAATGGATAGAGTCAAATATTAAAACCACAAAACATGTACATGTCCTTATGAATTCACCCCTTTTAAGAGTCCTGGAAGTATAATGACACTGTTTTTTGTACACGTGCAAGTGATCTCAGGGAAATTAAAATGATATCCATCATTCAGATCATACAACTATGAGGCAATATTCTTAATTAACTACAGTGAAACTACATTTATAGTTGTGGAGAGATTGTCTGCCTTGGCAGAGGAAATCTAGTGGCTAAAAAGGGAATAACACTTATGATACTGTTAATTATAAATACAGATAATGTAATTATTTTACCAATATTTATACCTAATATTTGTATACTATTTTATAGATCACAAAATGCATGCTACTAACATCATGTAAAGATAGTTATTGGTTTGAAATTAGAAGCTAAGGTCAGGTCAATTCAATTACAGTTCACTTTTTAGTTACCAGTGACAATTGTATCTTTGGACGCCCACGGTTTTCACAAATAGCAGAAGGTTTTAAGAAGGTATAATTTTACAGTTCAAGTATAATCAGAAGAAATAATGTATTAAGAAGTTAAATGTTAGTGGTTGATTTCATGGAGGCAAGAGAACTTAAGTTCTATCTTAAATGGATTGCAAACATTGGCTGGTCAAGGGAATGTCAGTGATGTAAGGGAGGATCTTCACCTTAAATAGACAACACTGCCTCAGATCCTTTTTTTGTTTTTTTTTTTTTTTTTTTTTTACATGTGGTCTTTAGTGTGTGATAGATGAATCTATGTGTAGGATATAGTGTGAAAATTTGATTAAATATTCCAGGTAAAAATTTAAGAAGAAATATGTAGGCTACCCCACACTATCTCTTTAGGACAAGGTGAGACTCATGGTAAAGTTGAGAAATGACATAACAAAACACAGGCTCCCTCTTCTTCCATTACAGAAATAAATAAAAATACTGTGTTTTTGTTATATTTGAGAACAATAAACAAATTGCTTGTATATATCAAAGTGAAATATAAAGGTGATATATGTGTGTTGGCTATTATGAGCCAACCCCAAACCAATAATTTTGATATTAACTTCTTCCTTTCATTTCTTTAAATATATTCATTTGTTTAAAAAGGAGCCACAAAATCACCTAACCTTTCAGGGTTGCTGTGTTAAGAGGGGGTATACATAAACTGACACACAATTCAATTTACTCTAGTTTTCTTTTTCTTTGCTCTTCCCTTTTCCAAGATTATTTAAATTCACTATTGACTTATTTATTCATAGAGATGTCAGAAGTTTGAACCACGACCCAAGTATTATTTCTAAACGATTTCAGAGATGTAAATGCGTGTATTTTTGTACAAGAAAAATTAAATTAAAAAAGCACAAAAGTGAGATACAATGATTCTTTTTTTTCTTCTATCTTCTTCCTAGCACTCAGTGTACATTTCTAGAGCCAACTGATGTTAGTAGCCACTTGTGATTCTTTTCAGAGGTGATTTAAGCATTTACAAGCTTAAACATATAGATATTCCTCTACGTATAGGCAGACAAGTATATGTGTGCATATAACACGTTTATGCATACACTTTCTTCTTTTTTCATGAAAATATTATATATTTCATGTACTGCTCTAGAATTTGCTTCCCTCCTCTTAATAGAATATCCTGGAGAACATTCTTTAGCAATATTCATGATATGTCCTTGTTTCTTTGAAAGCTGTATTGCTGTGTGCTGTGTGAATGTGCCACATTTCATTTAACTAATTAGGTACTGTCATTTCCTTGTAACTATTTTTTTTCCTATTTCAAACTGTGTTCAATATATTAATCTGCCCTATCTTTTCCAGTACTTCCTCATGAGCATTGTTTTATCTTCTGAAGACAAAGTCTCTTAGTCACTGGAAAGGGACCATTAAACAACCTCCATGGCTACTTTCCATTTCACTAAAGAGAATTGGAAGAGAAAGTAGGCAGAAAACCACAGAATGGACACTAGGGCAATGCAATTATGGAGGTCAGGCAGCATATTGCTGGGACTGCTGGAAGGCTGAGGGGAGTATGGAAAAATCCCAATTAGATGATTAATTTAGGTACTGGGTGTGCTTTTAGCCTATGGCCATAGAGTCAGGAAAAGAAACAATTACCTCTCCAAATTGCCATGCTGGACTGATTAATTTTTAATTGAGTCTTGTTAAAGGCATGGAAAACTGTGACATATATAACCTGCAGAAATAGGCCTGAGTCAGTGGGAGCCACTCTCCTCCCCACAGGAGCCCATAGAATTAACTGGAGAGGAGAGTGATTCAGATAGAGCCTGAAGGCAGGTGGTGACAGTGATGTGGAGAGGCCTCAGTTGAGACAGAGAGGAAGAGAGAGAGAGGGAGAGAGGGAGAGACTCACACTTCAAAGCAAAGTGTGGAAAGGACAGCCAGTCTGCATTCTGGCCCTCTATGACCAGGCCACCCCTGAGGCCTTGTCATGCAGGCAGCATGGCTCGCATCATTGTTGCCTAAAATCAAGACAACTTCAACTGCATTTAAAGAGGTGTCTTACATCACACTGCTGGAGAGAGAGAAAGAGAGAGAGGAAGGGAGAATGCCTCATTCTTACTGACTATTCAAATTGAGTAGTGGGGGAAGGTTATATAGAGAGCATGAAGTGACTTTGAAAGGATTGTGAGTTTACTCTAGGATGCTACAAACCAGAAAGAATGCTCAGGTGGCATCCTGGAGATTTTGGGTTATCTAAGGCTTTGTGGAGGTAGAACTATTAGATAACAACATTACATCCACAATAGCACCAATGTGCTAAAGATATCCCACTGAGCCTTTTATGATTGTCAAACTTTCCGGGTTCCTTGGAACGCTTAAAAGCTGGGGAGTGGCTGTGAATAGACTCCGCAGTGTAAGTTATTTACATGACTGTACCATGAACACGCTCATCTAAATTCTTTAGAATGATGTGCTTTTTAGGAAATTTCCTCTTAAATCACTTTGGTTCTTTAGTACCAAAGGGATACTAATAATCGACAAGAGATACGTGCTATCTTATTTAAATTTCATAGGTGGTATCATCCCCATCTTATAGACGGGAACAGAAGCTCAGTAATTGGAAGTAATCCACCCACGATCACATAGTAAGCCAGTGGCAAGCTTGGTAGTTGGAAACAGGTAGCCTGCTTCCTCTCCCCTGCACTTACAAGTAATAGTTGTAAGTGACAGCTGGCTGTCACTTCAGATTGTGTCCCTCTTAGACCTCATCTCAATGCTCTGTGGTGCTGCTAAGTTTGGAATTTGGGAGTCAGATCTACACAGACTGAATACCAGTGCCATTGCTAACTTCTGTGTAACCATGAAAAATCATCTGTGTTTTCATCTGTGAGAGGGAGATTATACTTTCTGTGCCCATTTTGAGGGTTAAAGGAAGCCAAGGAAGATAATATCTATCAAGAGTTTAGCACGTGTCCAACGCACAGTAAGCATTCAGTAAACAATGACTACATTTGTTGTATTATTATTATTATTACACAGGTCTTGGATAGATCTGACTTCTGTTCTCTAAAGGGAAACCACCTGAAAGATTGATTAACATGAAAAATGGAGAACTGAATACTGAAGTAATTAACTAATACATGTGAATAATACACTAATACACAGAGATTGCTTTCTAGGCCAGGATCAGATCAGTGGCTAAATGGAAGTTACAAGAGCATGTGTAGTAGCCACTGTTACAGGATCAGCACATATAAAAATATCTGAAATAATAGTGATAAGCTTCTGATATGGTAAATTAGATTATTGTTTAAAAATCACCATTTCCTTCTCTTAGCTCCATTTTTAAGGAAATTGATGTGAAGGATGGTCATGTGACTGTTTGGTGTCTTGGAGGGTATGATGGATTTCTGTGCCCCGCCATTTGGACTCAGTCGTTATCTTGGTTTGGCCAATAGAACTTATACAGGCAACATGATTCGCTTGCATTGCTGGGGTTTGTTCTCTTGCTCCTCTTCCACTGCCATGAGGTGACCATACTTTGGCCTTTCTTCCCAGAAGACTGAGAGATACATGGAGCATATCCAGACTCAATCTAATTTTTTTTTTTTTTTTTTTGTGGGTACCGGGGATTGACCTCAGGACCTCGCGCGCCAGCCGGCGCCTGTGCCGCTGAGTGATATCGCTGGCCCTTTTTTCATATGTGGGTACCAGGAGTCGAACTCAGGACCTTGCACTTGCCAGGCAGGCGCTTATGCCGCTGAGCCATCTCACCAGCCCTCAATCTAAATTTTAAGCTGCCCAGACCAACTCAACCATAAGCTTGGTCTACTCAACTTCCAGCTCATGGGCAAATGCATGAGCTCTTAATAAGTACTTACCAATATATCACTGAGATTTTGTAGTCTTTTGTTTTGCAAGAATACACGATTGGTATACTGATGAAATCGGACAGTCCACGTTGGTGTACCTCTTAGATTTTGCAGGCAAGTAATTCTCCTATTATTTGCATGATGCTAGAGCTTGACTTTTGTCCTTGGATAAGTCATCTGGGTCTTTCTCTGTCTACTTCTCAATTTGAAGAAAAAAGATATTATTTGCCACCTACCTTTCCCCAGGGGTCATAAATTAACAGCTGAAAAACTCTTTGAGATCTCCCATGAAAGGTGCAATTTAAGCATAAGCATGCCTATTATTTATTTTTATTATCCATTTTAAAATTGAATACTTAGAGCGAATAGATTTTCCAGCCACCAAAAAGGAAGTTTCTTTTATGCCACAACATATTATGTATTGGGCACTCTCCAACTCTAGACTATATTTCCCATTTATAGCACTAATTTAGATGTTTATGGGTCTGTAAATGTATTCCATTTCTCCTGGGGCTTCTGAATACCTATAATAGTCTAATATTTTGGAACACTAAATGATGCCTTGGGCAAAGTATAAAAAGGGGGAATAAGAAAAGCAGAGAAAGAATTGAGTAGTGATAGAGACACTTTAAAAAAATCAAATAATACTTTTAGGCTCCCAGAATTACTCAGCAATGTACTCAAATTTGTGACTATTGTCTCTCTTTCATGTTTCAAAGTATCACTTTTATTTTGGACAACTTTTGGGGATGATGAGACCAATGTGAGAAATGCAAAAACACTGAAAGATCCATAATAAAAGTCATTGTGATGCCTTCAAAATGACAACAGGGAGAGAGCCAGCAGAGGAAAACGTGGAAATCAAAGCCTGGGGTGGCCTTTTTCTGTTTCTCTGTAGCTTGTTTATTTTTGTAATCTCTGTTCCAAAATTGATGCAGATAATCAAAATTTTAACCTAGAAACCAAAAAGTAGTACTTTTTTGATGAGCCATATGGAATTGTCTATGTGGTAATGCACAGTAAAATAATTACTTAATTATTGTTTTCAGCCATACAGGGTTGCACTGGTAATTTGAAAGAGAGTTGGCATTATAGAGACTAGATAGATACAAACACACACTCACATAAAGTTCAGAATCAAAGAAAAATTATGGATGAGGGTCTTTTCCTAACTTGGATTCAACCCTTCATGGGGCCCTACTCTATGTGAAGCTGTAAAAGCCAGTGTCTTTTTAGGAGTTATAAAATTCAAGTGACATTTGCAAAAATGTCTCCATGTTGTTGAAATCCCCATGTGGAAGACTGATATCTTCATCACTTTCATCTATCAAATAACACTTCAAACCTAGAAGAAGAAAAAAATTTCTTCTACGCATCAACTTCCCACTTAGGAATCATGCTGAGTTTGGCTCCTTTAGTCCAGGGGGCCCACACCATCATTAAATACTCTTCCAGTGAACCTGGAGGATGTGGAAGCCAGCTGACAAAGGCTTCCTATCAGGGTATGAAACTCCAGCTTTGTCAGCATGTGACAGTGGCATATACCATGGCATGTGAAGAGAGGGAAAATCATTTTGAGGGAGCATTTTAAACTGTCCTCTCAATCAGCCATTTATTAGCTATCATCAGTATACTATGGTATGTAGAAAACAGGGATCCCTATGCCTCCTTGAATTTGGAATAATATTTATGTTTTCGAAGGCAGGATAAATTGTGCAGTGATTTATACTTATGGAGGCAGTACAATGGAGCTGATGGATCTGGGAGTCTCTTCATTCTAGACCTTAATCTTCTCTCTGCTATTTTTAGCTGTGTGACTTTGTGTAAGTCACTCAATTTCTTTGAGACACAATTTCCTCAATTTTATAACATGGGTGTAATACCAGAGGGTGTTTTTTTTTTTTTTTGTTATGGACCTTAAAATAAACCTATATCTGTCAAGCGATTTATCTATCCATCCACCCATCATCCATCCATCCATCCATCCATCCATCCATCTATATGTGGTGCTCACCAACCTTTCACCAAAGTACTTGAATACGGTTATGGTTAAACTTGGAGAGATAAATACACTATTAGGCAAGTTGGCCAACAAAGAACATTTTTATTTTTTCCCAATTCTTCTAAACATAGAGGAGTACATGTTATGTTAATAGAACATTAGAGAGGAGAAAACATCTTTTGAGAGTTTATAGAATGATTTTTGTTTTTGTTTTAGTGGATCTATAGGGAAGAGAGGCAGGGAATATGTGGATAACATGTGGGGAAAAAAACTATGGCAAACTCTATAATCAAAAATCTGCAGTCATGTTGGAGATCACCAGCCCATGAAAATTCTAGTTAGTATCTTAAGAGACAATTGAAGATTTTTAAAATGGCACCATATTTCTTGATTGATAAAACGTGTTCCGACACATTGTAGAATATAAAAGAGGAGACCATTTGCAAAGTTGGTAACATTTCACACGATAAAGGGCGATGCTTTTATTATATAAGTGCAGTTTTTAATTTCATTAGGTAAGATTTTTTTTCCCACCATATTTTCTTGGCTCTCATGTATAGTTTTAAATAAAATTCAAATATTAAAAAAAAAAAAAAACCTTCTATGTTGTCTTCCGTGAACTGGATTTGAACCTGAGAAGAGGATTTATGGATCATTGAGAGACAATCTAATGCAAAAGTCTTCCCTGTCTGTCCCCAGCAGGCTGAGACCCAGGCTTTTATTGACACTCTGTGGGAGACTTAATATCCATCTCTTGTCGGTGCCATTATCCGTAAGATCAGCTTCAAATATCAGAAATTCCTGTCTGCACTGAGCGCAAGTTTTTCTGATAATGTTCTCCTGATTATTGTCTGAATTCTGTGCTCTGCAGCCACACAGAAGTCATTACTGCCTGAAAGAAAGTCTAACATCTCAGAGCTAGTGGCAAACGTGGCTCTGAAGAAGGAAGACTTATTTATGTTTCTGTAGAGAATAAAAGTGGTGCTTATCCAGATCTCTTTCCCAGACACCTTAGTAAATTGTGCCTTCCACGGGCAGACAGCTAAATCTTTCGGTGGGTGCCAGGTTTTGTTGGTGCCACACTGAAAACCACATGCTTCACTAAGGGGGTGATCTAATGAGTTTATTTCTCTGCCCCGGTTCCAGCGACAGGGCTATGGAGTGACTTCACTGCAATCAGTATTGCTGACTAATGCCTGTATCAACACCTACCGCCGCCACCACTGGCGCTTTAGTGATTTTACGTTTAGTTTGATTTCTCCAGACAGAACTTTTCCACATCATTGGAACTAACTGAGGTAATGGAGAAATTATTCTGGTGCCAGAACACTCTTACTTTCTTTTGCCCACTTCCCCTTCAGTATTGAAAGACAACAATGCTCGCAGTCTTTGTATTTCTTTATATCTTAAGAGGGAGAGCTTGATCATGTCACTGCTGCACCAGAGGCTTTAGGACAACAAAGGCTGGAAAACAGACACTAGCATCTGTCACTCTTGGCTTTCCAGGCTGCATAGTCGGCAGCATCCCTGTGCCACACTCTTGAACTGTTTCTCACTGGAGGCTTGGGATCCCCCCTGTTCCCAAGACTGACCACAGGAAATCTTCTAATGTTTGCTAAAACAACTAGCAGATGGAAACAAATATTTTATAAGAACATATTCAACCTTAATTATATGCATTGTCTGCCAATGTTTATAGCATCTCAGAGGGAGTTTGGAGGTAAGACCAAGTAGACCAGGTATGGTTTTGATTACGGGGATTTTTATCAAAAGTAGAATAGTGCCTTTTACTGACTTCTCATCTCCCCTTCTGCCCTACGATTCATGTCCCCAACTCAGGAAGGTTGAAAGGAGTATTCCCTAGAGAGTGTGGCATACTGAAAAATCTTTGGGTTTGTTCCATACCAACAGCTTGGGACTCAGTATATGGGTTTAGTTTTGGTGGACCACAGTGCGCCTCCCCACAGCTGAGCCCCGTCTGGTTTAGATTTAAGGGAGTGCAGGAGGATGGAGCATCCTTTCAACGTCAGCAGAGTCTCTGCTTGGCACGTGCAATATGGGTTCATCCGCGGGGGTGAGAGGGCAATTAAAGATTAGTGGGAAGTGTGCTTGTTTGTTTGAGGTTGGAGGAAAGCATCTATAAATTCTAAATAATGATGACTTCCGCGATATTCAGCTTGCATGTTGTGTTGGTATATTTGTCCGTGTGTTTTCCTTCTCGTTCTGGTCGTTAGCCTTGCATCTTCTCCCTTGCTGGTCTGTTGTTCACTCATGGTGGGTTGCAGAAATGATGCAATTCTGAGCAACAGATTGCAGATCTGTCCGATTCACTACCTGTGAGCAGTTCTGGTCAGCGTTGGGAAACGGGAGCTGTTAGGACTCCAGAGCTGAAGTGGGTGTTTTGCATTACTTGTGGGTTTTATTTCTCCACCTCACCTCTGACCCCTTTTGCAAAGTTAATGGAGAATTGGCCTTTTTCAAACTGACTGCAGGAAATTGACCTTTGTGTTCACGCTATGTTAGGAAAGGCCTGAATGAAGAGCAAATCAGGAGGTGAAATGGGAAATATTTGGCCCCTACAGCCGTGCTATGGCACAATATGAAATGACCATAGAATTCCTGGTGTGATCACATAGGCCGAACTACTTGGGGAATCGTTTCTCTATAGAAATCACATCAGAATGTGTAATGTAATCTGGTAGTTTAAAGATTTAACAATCTGAATGTATCCTTTAAAGTAATACCTAATAGGTAGATTCTGTTTCCCTTGGAGTGTGTTTCCTCATTTTTACTTACTGGTAGGGAAAGCTGCGTGGAGTCACTTGTATAGAAATCTGACTCCAGGAGTTGTCTGGCATATCTGTTACTCTAGGAAGAGGAAAGGACAGTTAGGAAAAGTACACTCATTCTGACCCCAGTAATCCTGGATTCAAAACTTGGCTCTACTATTTTTCTTGAGTTACTTTAGAAAAAGTACATAAAATCTTGCATCTTAATGCTTTGTCTGTAAAATGATACATTTGTAAGAAAAGAGATTGAATGAAGACTAAATAAATATTCTTCTGGGTTTAGCACAGAAATGCTTCACACCTTCAAGTGCTCGTTTTGTGTCGGATACCTCATGTGAGTGCCAGGATCCAGGGTCGAGGAGAACATTCAAGGGCCTGCCCTCTTGAAGGTTACACTTTTTAGGGGGCCAACAGCTTCTTTCCTCATTGTGGAGACAAGGAAGATTTTTATTTCAACCAGCAGTATTTGAAATGCAGTAGGAAGGGGATTGATGTTTTTTAACTAGAAAGCCAGCATATGAAATGGCATCTTAAGGCTCACAGCTGGATTAAATAATTCTGGGTCAGAATCTGGATTTCATGGTCTGGTGGTGAGGTCAGGCTGGGCTTGCTGGCTGAGTGTCTGATTCCTGCTCAATCCCAGACATGTGCTCTACGTCCATCTAAGTCTGGGGTTTTATTTTGTTTATTTGTTTTACCTGTAAATTGGTATAATAATACCATCAACTCTCTGTAACTGTGGGTTTTGCATCCATGGATGCAACCACTCATGGATGGAAAATATTTAGAAAAATAAATGCATTGGTAAGACTGTTTATCCTTGTCATTGTTCCTACGCAACACAGTATGACAATAGTTATATAACATTTAAATTATATTAGGTATTATAAGTAATCTAGAGGTGATTTAAAGTGTCCTGAGTATGTGTATATGACAAATACTATGTCATTTTGTATAAGGGACTTGCGCCTCCTCCTATTTTGTCTGTAGAAGGTTCCTTGTGCCAATTCCTCACACATTCAAAGGGACTACTATAGTTTTTAAAAGATTCTATAGGTATATAATTATAAAGCCAGATAAAATAGACAAAGCTGACATACAATAAAATACATTTCATATGTTTATTCTAACCTTATTTGTGAACCAAAATGTAGAGACCCTCCATTCCAGCAAAGCTAATTATATTGATAAATTGTTCACAAAAACAGTAGATAATTCTAGAGGAGTCTGTAAATTTAAATACAATGACCCAAACTGATCTTGAGTAGAGATAGAATGAAACCATGCACAACTTATTAAAGGCACTTGAGGGGAGGAGTTAGGGAAAGAGAATTTGATGTACAGCCTAAGATCTTGATGTAGTGGAAACAGAGGAAGTTAGACTTGGGTTTACATCTCTGTTCTTGTACTTTATATTGTGTCAGTTAGCTACTGGTGTATAACAAAATGCACCAACCTAAGTGACTTCAAACACCATCATTATCCATGGGTTATCTGGGAAGTGCTGCTGGCTTGGCGTAGTTCAACTGGTCTTGGTTGGGCTTTCTTAGGAGTCTATCATTGCTTTGAGGGTCAGCCAGGGTCAGGCTAGGCTTACTCAGTTTACCATTGCTTTGAAGTCCATGTGGCCTCACTCTCCTGTCTGATGTCTAACAGTTGGCTGGCTGTCAACTCCTGTGATGGATGTGACTAGACCACTATGACGCATCATCCAAACTTCTGGCTTGGCTTTGTTGATGGGAAGTCCATGGAGTAGAAGGGTGAGCTCTGGACTGCCAACTTATTCTTATCTAAAAACAAAAAGTCAAGCTCAGATTTAAGGGATGAGGCAAGGGACTCTCCTTCTATATGGGGTTGCTAAAAAGATAAACTTTAATAAATTAAAGTGTTAAAGAGTTGAGTGGACAGCAACATGTGAATTGGGTCTCTCCAGACCACTAGTGGGGGCTCCACCAAAGGACTAGAGGAGAGATCTTTATAAGGCTTTTATAGGGCAAATGTAGAAGAAAGACAAAGAAAACATTTCAGTAAAGCAGAGCAGTAGCTTTATTTGGATCCTTCCAGATAAGTCTTAACAGTTTCTGATTGGTTAAAACTTAAGTTTCCTTTTACTGTTTACACTGAGTTGAGTTTGTTTGTTTACATCAGAACCCAGGGGGGTGAAGGCTTCTCAGTCTAATAATGGCCTCCTAATTAATTGTGTCAACAGAGGAGCTGTAAAGTCACCTCCCAAAGAGGGAACAAGGAGGGGTGTCAAATTGGGTTGTTTTGTAACCTACTGCACTAGTCTACTTGGATAAGTTCCTCAATTTTTCTGAGGGTAACCAGTACCTCACAGGACTGTTACGAGGATCAGAAATACACATAAAACCTTGAATACTACGTAGAACCTACAGGCAGATACTAAAAATGGTTACCATTATTATTTTCCTCTTTATTTTTAGTCATATAGAATTTACACTTTTTTGTAATAAAAATCACTGCAAAATGATTACAAATACATAAAAACAAGCAAGATAAGAAAGAAAAAATTAAAAGCACTGAAATCTTACATTCAGTTCTCAGCACCATTAACAAGTTAGTACCTTAGATTTTTCTCATTAGCTTTCATTATTCTTATTGGCTTGAATGCATTGGTCCGATGTGACACTAATAGGTTAAGCTGCCTTTTCTTATGACTTGGAGGTAAATGCAAAGTCTAAAACTGCATTCAGTATCTACCTATCCTCCGCCTCTTACCAAAGCCTCATCTTCTCAGCCATCCACCCACTACAAGTTTATTTACTCATTTCATTTGTCTGCCTGTTTGTTAACAAACCCACCTTTACCGGTGACTCAGGTCTATATGACCCCCAGTCTGTAATTACCTTTCCCTCTTATCCAACTTATGGGCTGGCGCTAAACTGCACTTCTGTTGCTCAGGTATTTTGAGTGTTTCCAGTTTCCTTCAGGGGATTCTGGTTGCCTCTGAGCAGGGGTGGCTAACCTATGGGTCACCAACTGATTACCCATCCTTGGTCTGTCAGTACCCAGGCCTCAGAGCAGGAGTTAAGTGGAGAGCCAGCAAGTGAAGCTCATCCATATTTGCTCATATCACCACCCGAGCTCTACCTCCTATCAGAACACAGGCAGCACTAGATTCTCATGGCAAGTGGGACCCTACTGCGAACTGTGCACATGGAGGATCTAGGGTATGTGGTTGTGTGCACCTTGTGAAAAGCTAATGGAATGGTAATACAAATAAATGCACAATGCAATGATAATGAATTATACAATGAATGTAATGCACTTGAATCATCCTGAAACCATCATTTCTCCCTCATCTATGGGCCAGGAACCTGGTCCCTGGTGTTACAAAGGTTGGAGGCCTCTGCCCTAGAGTGAAGAATAAGGGTCCTCATTATCATCTCTACCTGCTTCTTCCCAGTCTCCTCTTCCTCCATTCTATAATTTTATAATTTTGTCACCCAATGAGTCCAGGCCTCTTCAAAGACACTGTGATGATTGTGTGGTCTGTATCTTGTGCCTGGCTCCTTCCCAACCTTGTCTTCATAGCCATTGCTTTCTCATCCTTGACAATTTAGCTTGATTACTACATTATCTATTATACATGAGTCTCAATGGTGTAAACTGCTTACCCTTCTCTGGTGTGCACACAATCTGTTACAGGTCTTCTCATAGGGCATTATGGGTTTATATGTCTATTTCTATTACCGGACTCTCCACTTGACTCTCTGTCAAGTAAAGAGACAGAATCATGGTGCTTTAGTCACTAAATGAGTAAATGCCTGGTCCTGCCTGTGTAGAGGCAATGGCATTTAAGATTAAAAATAAAGTGAGTAAGTGACTAAAGAATCTCCAGAGCTTTCCATCCAGCACCCTAGAGGTGTCCACCAGCAGAACAGATATTGAGTGTTAAAAGTCCTGATGGGGCCCACAGGACAGGATGAAGGCGGTTGTCCCACGTCGCTGGGACAATGCCCTTTCCTGATGATACACATCTGCCTCCTAGAATTTATAAAGAACATTCAGCGGTCTCAGTGAGGACTCACCAAATGAACAATTGGATCCCGAGAGTGCAAAAAATAGTTGGCAAAACTGCCTCGTTCATGCTCATGCAGTCTGCCAATGTCCCCTCTAATTCATTCTGACTGATGGAGCATGAGTGATGACTCGAGAGGCTAACTGTGCATAAAGGTAGGGAAAAGTTTCAGTAAAGAAATGCAACTTAGAATATTCAGCTCCTTTGAAAATAAAAGCGATTAGAAAAACAGGTAACACTCAATATTGGCAAGGCAGCTGTGAAGCCAGTTATTTCATATATCATTCAAGTGCAACCCGCTTCACTTTGGCAGTAGTATTCTTCCATGTTCTGTAACTTTAACTCAGCAAACTACGTCTTAGGAGCCTACATAAAGAGTCCGTAAAACAGCAGACAGCAATGTCTGTTCAAATTGCTCTTTTATATGAGATTATATAATAGATTTTTGTTATTTGTGAAAATAGAAATGAAGCCATGACATTTTAAGTAAAAAGTAATACAAAAATGTATTTGCATATACAGTATGCAAATATGTGAGTATGTAGACAGAAAGACAGGTAGAAAGAAAATAATTGCACTAATGTCTTAGCAATGCAAAGACTTGAATAATTATATGTCTAGATATTTTCTAAATATCTTACATAGAGAATGTTTAATTTATTTAACATTAAAAATGGCTAGTAATCAGTGCAAAAGATAATGAAAATAACATTATTGTCTCCAAATTAGGGCATTCTATTTTTCACCCTAAAACACAGGGACTGCAGAACTATGACTAAATTTATGCACAATAGTTTGTTAATGGCCCTTTGGATTTTTTTTATTTAGGAAAAATTATTCCTACTGCTGCCTTCCATGTAGAAAATTGCAGATGCGGATTTTTTTTTTAAGCAAGCACTAGAAACAAACAATAATATAGTTTCTTTTAGAAGCAAGATCTGTGTTTCGAATCCAAAAGTAATGTGATCGCTCTGGAACCTATTATTGCAAGTAATTCCATGTCCATTAGTTCACGCTTCCATGTCTCCGGGACGTGGTAAAGCCAGAAACAAAGTTTTGGATAAGAGTGAAACTAATCTTCGATTCACAGCCCCTTCAGTGTCTCTGGATAAGGCACAATGGAAAAACAAAAAAATTTTGATAGCTCCTTAAATTTAGATTTCCCCCAACTCTGCGTTTGCCCATGCTTTATTGGACTTCCCAATTGTTCTTCCTTTTTTGGAGCATACTACTTTTGGAGGAATTTCTTCTGGTCAGAATCTACTTTTGCTCTGTTTCCCACTTTCTAAATAGTGCACCTTCATCTTATGGCACTCTTGAAGCCCACGTGCTCCATTAGGTCTGCTTATAGGACTAGGGTAACCAGGGGAGAATTCATGGGACAAAAGCAAAGTACAAGCTGTCCACACAACACCTCCTCTCGTGGCATTTCATCTACACAGAGACCCCGGGACCTTTGTACTTCTCTGGACTGAAACGAAGGTGGGATTAATAACTGACACACTGAATGGCTTCTTGGGTCAGCCGGTGGAGTTTTCCTTCATAACTCTATGGCATATGGAAAACCAATAACAGTACAAGGATGTAGTAGACTGCCTGGGATACTTCGTCATCTCCAGTTCTATTTCTTATGCATTTACTCACCACCCTTTACCTTGGGTGAATTGGACTCAGTGTGGCACACCAGAGACAGTATGGGATTTGGAGCCAAGCAGACCTGGGTAGACTGTTATCTGTGCTGCTTGGTAGGCACAGAACTCCAAGTATTCTTAAAAATGGGGAAAACATAGCTATTTTTCTGGTATCTTTGGTGTTTCAAGACCAGGTTGCCCAGCCATGCACAAAGTTCCAGTGGCGACCTCCAGATGGCTCAAATGTGAGGATATACCAAGTTGCCTATCACTTATTCCCTCCTGAAGAGTGTGATGGAGGCCTTCCTCTCACATTTCTGATTCGCCCATGCCTTCTTATCAAAAGGTCGATGGTGGCTTCCAAGCATTAGCTATGGGAAGTGGAGCAGCCAGGGAA
The DNA here is from genome assembly GCA_028451465.1 of Erethizon dorsatum. Lineage (NCBI taxonomy): Eukaryota > Metazoa > Chordata > Mammalia > Rodentia > Erethizontidae > Erethizon > Erethizon dorsatum. The sequence goes on from CM051826.1 coordinate 11,003,018, forward strand.
CTTGTTTTAATCCTGGTGAGGACAGATGTATGTCACACATAAAATATGACAAAGGTTCTTAATTGTGCTTTGGGTAACATTTCCTTCTTTTATTGCTTTTATATGGAGAGGACAGGGGGATAATGAGGAATGCCTGAAGGACTACCCCTTCCCCCTTTCCCTACAGACTGTAGGATTTCATATTTTGTGGGCACACCCTGATACTATTCTGACATATTGCTTGGCACCCTTGTTCCTTGGAGAATAATGTTCTGTCTAATTCTCTCTCTCTCTCCAACATCTGTCAAGCCAGTCCAAGATGGTGGAATGATGAGGATGGAGAAGAACAAGTGAACTCATTTACCTTAGCAATATCTCGAGAGCTTGATTGGAGGTTCCCACAGGAGGGTGCAGCTACCCATATGCCCTTGACTGAAGAATGATCTTCTATTGGGGAAGGTTGTCATGTTTGACCAAGCATACAGCTTTGAGAGGGAGACACATGGAATAGTGAGAGAAAAGCAGACAACTGCCAAGCCAGCCAGATCAGCTGAATCAACCTTGCAGATCAGTGGGGTGGTTGATGTTGCAGCCACATCACTCTCTCATCCTTACCAATATCTTAAAGATTCCATGACATTAAATAAAGAAGAAAGGATGGATGCATGCTAACTCTTCCATTTCCTTTCTCCATCTTTCATACCCACCATCCTCAACTTGGGGGCAAGCCAAGAATCACATTCCATATGGGGAACAAAAAATAACAAAAGATTGACTAATGTTAAAAATCTTTTCCTTTAATGCCCTATTTTTTTTTGTTTTTGTGGGTACTGGGGGTCGACCTCAGGACCTCGCGTGCCAGCAGGTGCCCGTGCTGCTGAGCGATATCACCGGCCCTTTTTTCGTATGTGGGTTCCGGGAGTTGAACTCGGGCCCTTGCGCTTGCCAGGCAGGCGCGTATGCCGCTGAGCCGTCTCACCGGCCCCCCATTTTTTGTTAGTAACTTTTGCTGGTATTTCTAAAGCATTGGGATTAGGCACTCTGTGGGCAGATGGCTTTCTTTATTGTGTTCCACAGTTACTGTGAGGAGTGTAAAGGAAGGAATGGCTCTTACAAATACATTTGCCCGCTTAGAGAAACTAAAGCAGCTGTTGTAGGGAGGGAATCAGCACAGACAACTTTTATTGAAAGATCATCCCTGATGGCCAAAAAAACCCAAAACAAAACAAACAAAAAACCAAATCTTGTCAAGTGAAAAGGGATAGAAGAGGCAACAGAATCCCACATGCAGTCTGTTTTATTTGTGTCTAGGTGTTTTGCATTTTCAGGCCTAATCACATGTGGGCATCAAGGAGGTTGCCATGTCTCTGATTCACATTTGTTCCATTCTCCATCCCGTAGCCAAAGTTCACCATTTTAACACTGCTTGTACCCTTTTGGGTCCCTCCTCTGCTCGGATCCCCCTCATGCTCTGCCTTCGGGGCACTCTTCCTCCATCTTATGGCCATGCATGCTTTACTACAGACATGTGCAGCTACCCAGGGTTTCCTCTCATCCTCAAACTGTTGTCACAACTGAAAATATCAAGGACAGCTTCTACACATTTCCAAATTCCTCTTGCTGGGACCTACCTAAAAACTTATCTCCATTCCAAGGCCCTGCCCCCTCCTCCTCCTGAATTAGTGTTCTACTTCTTTGTAATCCTCATTTGAATACACAGCATACTATTCAGGAACCTAAAAACCATTCCATCTTTCTCCAGGAACTTTGATTCCATGCTGAAGAGGAAAATTCTGAGATATCAAGTGTTGTAACCCAGTTGAATTTTTCATTCTTGGTATACCCTCTATAATCTCAATTCATGAAAATGTTAGATATTCCCCAAACTATTCAGGACTTCTTCGAAGCAAGGACAGTATCTGTAATCACCTGAATGACCTCAGGCCCATGGGCTGGCTAGTGTCTGAGGACCTCACTTGGGGCTGACGGTAGAGAGGAGACCAGCAGTGGTCCTTCTCTGAGCTCTTGTAGGTGTGATCTGGGAAAGCAAAGGGCCCTACAGAAGGCTCATCTTCCTTCATTATTTCATGTTCAGTAGAATTTACAAGCTCATGGTGATATCAAATATTGACTCTTTTCTGCCTAATTCAGGTGACCAATGAATCAAGTGTAATTTCTTACATTTTTCTCGTTCTAAACCAGAGGTTGACAACTGCCTACAGGATAAATGTAACTATTGCTTATTATTATACAGCTTGAGAGTTGAGAATGATGCTTAAAATTCTTAAGTAATTGAACAAAAATCAGATAAAAGATGATATTTTTAAACATGTGATAGTTTTAAACATTAATCATATGAAATTCAAATTTCAATGTCCGTAAATACAGTCTTTTGGAACAAAATCAGGCTTGAAACATGATTTTCTTTGTATGTTGTTTATAGCTGCTTTTGCATCACAGGGGCTAAGTCCAGTAGAGACATACTGTATAGTTCTCAAAGCTGAAAGCACTAATTCCTCTTTAGATGGTACACTCCTGGAGGTCAGGTTTGTGCTGCGCTTGTTTGATAGTCCCAGAGAATGGTACTGCTTAGCTATAGTGGGTACTCAACAAATGCCGAGGGAACAAATGAATGAGTACACAGATGAGAGGTAGTTGAACTACTTTGGATTCCATTCTAGTTGTAATATTCTATAACTCTGATGCACCCTGGATGTCATTAGCACCTGGTCACTTTTCTCTTGCTTAGAGCACTTTTATATAGTCATGTGTGAATTAATGATGATAATCACTTCTGAGAAATACATTGTGCAAAATTATAGACTGTACACAGACCAAAATAGTATAGGTCAGTAACTTAAAGTGATCTGTAGATGACATCAAGAAACATGGTAAACATGAATTGCATATATAACTTAACAGCTGGTATAACTTAACAGCTTACTGTTTTACAATAAACTTCTTTTGAAGTAGAAGGAGAACTCTTGAAAAGAACTATAAAAAGTATAATAAATGCATGAACCAGTAACATACTTGTGATCATTTTCAAGTAGTAAGCACTATACATAATAATTCTATGTGCTATACATGCATACACCTGGCGGCATAGATTGGTCTATGCCAGTATCACTATAAACATGTGACATTATGATAACTACAATGTTACTAAGTGAAAGGAAATTTTAATTTCATTACAATCTTAGGGGACCATTGTTGTGTATGTGGTCCATTGTTGACTGAAATGCCATTATACGGTGACTGTCTGTATTTGGATCCTGGCCACCATGGACATTATTTTGGAAAATGAGAGTTATAAAATCTGATTAACACCTCTTTAATAATTTACCTCATCTGTTAGTTATTTTTAATTTACATATTTACTCTTTCCTTGATAAGTAGGATAAATCAACAGAGATAATTCAGCCTTAGTCTACTAGCCAACAAAAGCAGCTAAGTTTTTCAAGATGGTAGGAAATGGGGTAGGAAGGGAAATGAAAGTTAGGAATGGAGTAGCAGATATTTTTTCAGGGTCTGTCACTGTTTTAATAGCTCTGCTGTTATCACTTCAGAAACGTCCACATTTGGGACCATTTACAGCTAATGGACATGTGTTGAGAGGTGTATGTAGGATGACACGTCACGCAAAAGTGAAAGCTAAATGTTTGACTTTGCCCAGCCAGACTGTGGAACAAAAGGGAGAATCTATGCCAGTTACTTTAAGTGCCTCCACTCATAGCTAACAGGTGTCCTGTACTCACTTTAGGTGTTTCCATGTATGCTGAAATTTTTGCTTTGAAAAAGAATTTGTCAAGAATATGAAGTCAAGATGATATTTTAAAGGGCCCAGTCTTGGCCTGAAACAAATCTATAATCTTTTCAGCTTCGATATTTAGACAATCTTCCCCCAGATCCATCTCATTATATGGATCTATCTAGCTCTTGCAAGTAAATTCTCATGTCTCTAACAAGTGGTTGAAATCTAAGAATTCCCCATTTTAGTTGCTGCTTTCTAGTGAAATTATTTCTCTGATTATGCCCATGACGTGACTGCTTTTGATGAGAAAATAGTGTTATATTTGGAGATCAGAATACAATCTAGGCACGGGGGTCCCCAGTGTTTTTGGCACCAGGGACAGATTTCAGTAGAAGACAATTTTTTCATGGATGGAGGTTGGGGGAATTCTTTTTTCTTTATTAGTATATTTTTAATACATAGTAATTGTATTCCCCAGGGCTAGTATCACCACCTCAGCTCCACCTCAGATCACGAGGCATTTGATTTTCATAAGGAGCATGCAACCTAGATCGCACATTCGCAGCTCATAGCAGGGTTTATGCTCGTAAGAGAGTCTAGTGCTGCTGATAACCTGGCAGGAGGCAGAGTTCAGGAGGTAATGGGAGTGAAAGGGACTTCCTGTAAATACAGATAAAGCTTCACTTGCTCACCTGCCAGTTGCTCATCTCCTTCTGTGTGTCCTTGTTTCTAACTGTCCGTGGACTGGTACTGTGGTACCAGTATATGGCCAAACCCCTGATCATGGAAAAGAGATATATACATTTCTCCAACTTTTCTTTTCCTCAATGGTATCTCATGAATGGTTCATGAATTTAGTTCTTTTCACAATTCTGGTCGCAAATCAAATTGGATGAATGTCAAACCAAATTTCCCCATAAGGTCAACATTGAACCTAACAATTGAATTTGATGAAGTTCTCCTCCAGTTTGGTTTGCAACCAGAATAATGGAAAGAATTAATTTCGCGAACTGAGGTACCATTGTATACATATACAGCATTGGTAACAATGACACCTTATTATATTTGTGCATATTTTTAGGCACGGATGTAGGAGCTTCTTATGTATTAACACATTTATTCTTCTGAACAACCTATTAGATAGACAGATAATTGGACAACCTGTTGTCTATTTATTTAACAGAGTTTTTAATTAAACATCTATGGTCTACCATATACTGTTCTAGGCAGCCTGGATTCCTTCATAAACAAACACACACTATTCCTTGATGTCATGGAGTGTGTATTTTCATGTGTAATGTCACATAGCTGGTATAGGTGCAAAGCCAGGATTTGGACCATGTCTTTTGTCACCAGAAATAGCATTTAAAACCAGCACGGAGTAATAGCTCTCAAAGTTAATTTACGTCTTCCCCATGGACCCTTTGTCAGGGTGTAAATAATTCAGCACCATGTGGCCCATGACTGTGATGCTCTCCCTTCTTTCAATTCTGTGAAGTCCTTTGATGTTATCCAATTTAGTTTTGCTCTTCTCATTTGCAGAAATCACTTTCCTACCAATTGATTCATCTACCTTTTCTCTACATAACCAACATCTCTTTTCTTTTCTGATTGCCATAGTCATCAGAGAAAAAGAATGAAATCAAATAATTAAAACTGAACACTAGTGTAAATGGGGCTGGTGACTAAAGTGAGGCTCATTTGTTTTTCCACTGGCTTTCTTGATATTGTTGGCCTCATCCTCATACACAAAATGGTCCAAGGCAAATGTCAGACATGAGGGATATTTGCAATGGTGTCATGAATTCTGCTCCTTTTTTCCCCAATGCCTCTCTACCATCCTCCCTGTCGAGTGTCTGCTCTGATCCTTTCTCTGCTTGTTGTTTGGGCAATTTCCACTGATTTTCAATTTTTTACTCACATTTTTTCAGGAGCTGTGGATTTGGAATTGGTGTAACAGAGTGAACACAACTTTCTTTGACTATTGTTATGTTTTAGATTTAAAAAATGTTCTCCAAAGGACTTATGTGCTCATAGGTGGGGCTTTTGGAAGGTGATTGAAACATGGTGGTATAGCTGGCTTACCGTTAGGAAGCAGGGTCTGGTGGGAAGAGGCCGTCACTGGGGGCATGGCCTGGAAGGGTTTATCTCCCTCCCTGACTCCCTCTCCTCTCTCTACTTTCTGGCTGCCACGATCTGAGCAGCTTTCCTCTGCCCAGGGCTTCCCATGATGCCATTTTTCCCTCTGAGCCCCTGACCATGAGCTAAAATAAACCTCTCCTTTAAATTGTGGGTGTCAGGTATTGTGCCTCAGTGAGGAGAAAGTGACTAAAATACCTGTGTTACTCCTGATGTTCCTGCATAATTGTAAATGGCGGGCCGGTGAGATGGCTCAGCGGCTTAAGCGCCTGCCCTGCAAGCACGATGGGCCCGAGTTCGACTCCCGGAACCCACATACGAAAAAGGGGCCGGTGATATCGCTCAGCGGCACGGGCGCCTGCTGGCGCGCTTGGTCCTGAGGTCGACCCCCTGGTACCCACAAAAAAAAAATTGTAAATGGCATCCTTTCACTCTCTCTAGTATCCCATTCGATAAGAGTAGATGATATAATAACTCTAGGTGATACCTTTCCCTTCCTCATAGTAATATGAATACTATACCCCAACCGCTGAAGTCTCTGGATCCCCAGCTCTGGATCCACCAAGTTGCAACAGATCCTAAGAGGGGACTGGAAAGGTAATCTCTTCATCAATCTGATTATCCATTTCTTCATACAGGGAATAGAAATAAAACACATGCTCTCCCCGTTCTCTTCATACGTATGCTAATATAATGCAGTTTGCACACTTTTTAGAACCTATATATGTGTCCTTCCTGTGTTTTCTGGCTAAAAATACCACCAATTTGTTGGCACCTATATTAAACATGAAAAATGAAAAATAAAAGCCAGAGAACATCAATTCTGTGTACAGCCATTTAGAAGTTTTTCTTGTAAAAGAGTGAAGCTGTTGAATTTATTGGGTAAAATGACATTTTTGTATAAAATGAGGCTGGAGATTACATTTGTCTGCGAAGAATTCATTCCAGAAAATCAATAGTTGCTTATAATTTTAATAGCAAAGACTTTAAGATTATTAGAATATAAGCCAAAGTTCAACCCAGAGTTATACCTTAACAACAAATAACTTTTAGAGATTTATTGGTTCTTATTTGCATCCAAGGTAAGCCTCAGAGAATCTTCTTAGAATAAGTTGTCCAAAACTTGTCTCTGATTTGTTACTAAGTAGTAAACCATAAATAAGAAACTAAAATTAAGTGAATGACAGTTCTTACTTACTCTTTGGTCACTGGGCACATATTTATTGAGGGACTTCTACTGAGGAGGATAGAAGAAATAAAGATTGGAACAAGAAAATTTATAACTAAAATTGTATTTTTAAAAAGGCTAGGGTCGGTGATATAGCTCAGTGGCATAAGCGCCCACCTGGCAAGCGCAAGGTCCTGAGCTCGACTCCCAGCACCTGCATATATATAAAAAAATAATAATAATGATAAAATAAATAAATAAAAAGGCTGTCATCCAAGACATGGTCGAAGTATTAAGGCAATCCATGTCAGTTTCCCTTGGTTAATTTAGGCTCCTTTCCTTCCAGACCTGTCATACCCAAAATTCCTTAAATCCATACATTGGTTTAGTTAAAAAAGTAAAGAACAACAACCTGATCTTAATATTAAGGAAAATGTTGAGAAAATTAAAAGAATGCTTAAGTTATCCATCTAAGCAACCACAACAACAAAAGAAAAGTGGGTCCATACCTGTAAAACAGACATTATCCTTCCAGGTGGTGGACCTTCTTTTCCATAGGTTCCCACCCCATCAAGAGAAACATAAGTGTTCCCAGTTCCAAGAAAGAAAAGAGCCCCTCTCTCATGAGAGGGCCCACATGCCATTTTGAGTGTATACCTTTAAAATTTTGCCTAACATATCCTTTTATGCTTCTTTGACTAGTCCTGAAAATTCTTTTTCCATAGTACCTGCAAATTTGTCCTATGAGTAGGGTAGGTTTAAATTGCTCCTTTCTGCTTAGGATACTGCCTCAGACCCTGTCTGGTAACAGTATGAGATATTTGTAGTATACTTTAACTTATCTTAGCATAGATTTTGATATTCTGTATGTGTTAGTTGAACCTCTATCATTTGTACCATTACTTTAATCGGAGGTCTCCGCTCAAGGCTTGAGCAGCTGGGAATATACATGTAAAAACAAATTCCACATGTGTGTAACATAAGCATGACTCTTCCACAAATTTCTATTCAAAGTTAAACTTTTGCTAATTACCAGTTTGTAAATTAGTAGTTTGTGAATCAGCATAGGGGATGTTAGGTAAGGATGGTAATTGAGACCATTTGAGAGATGTGAATTGGCTAAAACGCTTTACAGACCTCTCTGCCCTTGCAGGTAGCGGGGAGAAGAATCCAGCAAAAGGCTTCAGTCCCTCTAACAGGCTTGATGATGAAGGACTAATATCTAAAAGGCCTTGTATCTGGCTTTGAGCTGGGTCCTTCCAGGACTTTAGCACTGTTGACATTTTGGGCCACATAGTTCTTCATTCTGGGAACTGTCCTTGGCATTGTGAACGGTTCAGTACCATCCTTCGTCTTTACCCACCAGATGCCAAGCACCTTCATGCCTCCCTTTCTGTTGCCAACCAAGAACGTCTCTGGACAATCCTGAATGTCCTCTGGGGACAGAATGTCCAGCTGAGAATGACTAGTTTAAAGAGCCTCTGGTTACTTGGGCTCAACTGTAAGAATAATTGAGTTCTGAGCCCAGACTATTATATCTACTTGAATAAACTTTCACACACAAGGTGGTAGAGGGCGGGGGACTCTTTGGACTCCTAGAACAGGTCTTGTGATCTCTTTTGAGATGACTTGCTAATGTTTACATTAATAGCTCTGTGGGAAACAGATTTAGTGTGACCCTTGGTTTCATGATAGCAAGTTAATAACTGTGTGGAGACATAATTAATTCCCTCCTTCCTTGAAATTCTTAGTGCCTATGATTATCCAACACAGAGAACCAAAGAACTGTGACCAAATTACCTATGATCAATTCTCAACTGGGCCAGATGGTGGGAAATACCCAATTTAGTTGCTATGAGAAGTTGGTCAGTGATGTCTACAGCAAAGTTCTAGGCAACTAGTAGGAAAGGAGGATGGGGACACACAAGGAAAGGAAAACTTTTTTCCCCACCTCCCTGAATTGGGGTGTAGTTTTATCACTTAATTTGCCGACAGATGCCAGGAGCAATTCACAATCTCTCTTCCAGCGTAAGCTGCTTTCTGATGTATGAGGCCAGGGAAAGGAGGGCAACTGTAGAAGCGCAGGGTTTTTGTTGTTGCTGTTGCTTATTTTTTTTTTTTTTTCAGTTCAGAGGTTTTTCATTTTAGCTCATCAGTGTTTCTCAGAACATACAAGGCTGAAACTTTGCTGACATCCCCAGATTTTCTTTGGGAGAGATTTGGAGTCTTCATCTACAGCTGCCTAGCCAATTCATACTTTTCAAATCCGTGTTTATCATAATCATAGCATGTCCGAGGAGTTTAAGAAAGGCCAAAAAGCCATCTGCCCTGGGCACTGTCTGCAGTTTGTAATGCCTCAGGGATATGTGCAGAACCCAAACTAATTCTGAACTGCCCCCTACTTTTGGAGCACCCCAGCCTTTTGCAAACATCTGAGAGAGCTGCTGTGCAGTTGAGGAAATGGCTTTCAAAGCAGAGCCCCCAGCCTCACACCTCTTTGCAAACCTTTCCCCTTCAAATCAGCCCCACCAGGCAGCTCTCAGCCCGGGAGGAATGCAACTGTCCCCACAGACCCTAGAGAATTTGCTGCTCTCTTGAAAAGAAAGTTAAGGATTTAATTGTGTCTATGTGGGATACATAATGGATGAGCCTGAATAATTCAGGACAGGATGTTAGTGAAGAGGATGCAGCCAACACCTGGGCTGGACAAAGATTTCTTTGGCTGCTTCAGGGGGAGGGGATGCGCCGCCTGCATTTTGCCATATTGTGTTCCCAGCTGCGAACAGTCTGAAAGACAAGGACAAGCTCTTTCCCTTTCTCGAAGACAAGGATGGCTCTCTGGGTGCGTGTGTGTGAGTGTGTACATGTGTGCATGTACATAGATGTGTGCATGTGTCTGCATGTATGTGTGCTTGTGTGTCTGTGTGTATGTGCCTGTGTGTGTGTTTCCTTGCCAAGACAAAATCTGATGACAAATCTGGCACCTTTAAAAAGACACTGGTCTTGTATCCTTTTACTCAACCCCAGACTTGGGCCTGAGAAAAATATCAAGCCAGCTGAATTCTTCCCTAACGTTTTATAATAATGATAATAGAGTGGTCCCCTACTAAGTTCAAAGTGGCTTTTCATCTGGATACTGTGAGCAGGATCTTTGCTGAGGGAGGAGAGGGGATCTGCTGGAATACTGTTGCTCTGGCGAAGAAGGGAAGCTCTAAGGTCAAACGCTTGGCTCACCTGAAATAACCCCAGAGCTGAAAGTATTGGGGCCTGTGACCTGGCTTTTTGTAATTGAAGTGTTACTTTTCATGTAGGGGGCTATAGATTTTTCAGTTTTTACAATTTTACAGTTTTTGAGAGTTCTGTTATTTTGTTCTTCTTTTGTTAAGTCTCAGAAAGTAACAGAATGAAAAATTTAAGTCAGTTCTGACGATAATCACCAGGAATTTGATAGGAACATCTTGAGAGAGGCCACGGCATTTATTTCCAAAGAAGAATAATTACCCAGATAGATCTAGTAGCTCTACCCTCACAATCCACATACTTCTTCCACCCTATTTAAAATTTGAAGACAAAGCTCCTTATCAGCTGTGTTAGGCAGTGAAAGTCCCGGACTTTCTCCCAGCGACAGGTACACAGATACATATGCAAGGCAAACAATTTCTGTGAGCTCATGGGTTTTCTAAGGAACCACATCCAAAGGTCTCCAGGCCTCTGGATAATGCTGGTCTCTATAAATATGCATTGAGTTGTGGAGGTAACGTGGTACTATGTTTTTTATCTCCACTAACCCTCTTAGATTGCTGTAAGTGATAACAAGAATGCTGGAGTGGCAGACTGTGATTTCAGGGATAAACACATTGCTTATGAAATAATATGCCCCTAGGAAATGTTCTGCCTGGGTCACAGCACTAGTGGCAGGAACTCGTGCGCTTACTACAGGTGCATTAAGGAGCAGGGTTGCGGAACAGGTGCTCTCAACAAGGCAGAGTGTACAAAAGAAAGGCAGCAGTGAAAAGTGTGTTCTGCTGGCAGAGAAGCATCCAAAACTTCTTTCAGTAACCCCTGAAACCCTCCAAGATGCTGAGCACCCTGTGTCAGGCTGCTCATGGTTCTGTCAGCCAGCTGTCCACCTCTCAAGTGGAGCTGAGATGGACTGTGCGCAATCAGGTGAAGCTGCAGTGGAAGCTAATAGTGGATTACCAGGAGAACACCCAGGAGCATTAAGCGCATGAATTTTAAAGCTCAAAATGGAACATGGACATCTTTTGCTTTAGCGAACTACCACACCTCACATTTTCTGACATTTGATAGTGGATGGCCATGTAAATTAAGAAAATACGTGCCAATTTATCAGGGCATCATGGCACAGGCCTCTCACCCCAGCATTCTGGGCTGAGGCAGGACAATTGCAAGTTTGAGCCGAGACTGGGGCAACTTAATAACTTAGCAGGAGAGACCCAGTCTCAAAATAAAAAAAAATAAGAAAGAGCTGGGGATTTAACTCAGTGAAAAAAATACTGGGTTCAATGCTCAGTAATGCAAAAAAGACAGGAAAAAGCCAAAAAAAAAAAAAATAATAAAAGCAAACAGAGATAGGGCCCATCTCTATTAGTCATAAAGCCATAGTTCTGGAGAAGCTTTAGAAATCACCATGTTCCCCCTCCTCTCAGACTCGTGAGGAAATTCAGACACACACAGGGAAGGCAAGGACAGTGCCCATCACTTACTGAGCTGGTGGCAAAGCCAAACAGCGTGCACCGCCAGATCCACTGGCACTTCCTCAGGCTGTCTCCATTTTGCCCATTACCCTGTCAGCTTAAATGAGTCAATGGCTCCAGCTTCAAATAGGTTCACGTGATTTAAAAAAGAAAGAAAGAAAAAAAAATACAGAATCAGACTAACTTTCCATGACTCACTTTTCCAAAATGTTTTGTATCAATGTATAATGTACAAGGCAAATCTGTGAGTCGGAGTGGGGCACAGCCAAGATTCTTAAAAGGGGAGCATACATTTGGGAAGCCCTGATACAGAAAAATCAGTTGCAGAGTGTTTTGCAGCAAATCGTGTTTATCAGTGCCATGTTAAAGAGAAAGAAAAATTCAGACTTCGTGTAAACCACAGAACAGAAGTTGAGATTTCCAGTGAATCAAGAAAACAGAGATTTAAAGGGTTGAGGGGAATAGGAGGGTGGGAGGAAAGGGATTCTTAATGGTGTATTGTTTTCTGAGCTCTACCAATTAGCAAACATCTCTTATAAAAGAAAGAAAGAGGGGAGGGAGGAATTTCAAGCACTGAAGTAGCCCCAGTCAGCTGCAAACACTCCAGGCTTCTGGGGAGGCTTTCATCCTCCTGACTAGCTGGGGCCGACCATGACATCAGTCCAAGTGCATCCTGGGGGTTATTGTCATGCTGATGAGCCAGCCCCTGAGACTGTGTGCTCCCACTGCCCAGAGATACATTCCCACCACAGACTGGCCCAGGGGCTCATTCAAGCTGTGCCGAATTGCCCCAGAAAATAAAAGATCCAGTCTTAATTAACCACTGCGCTCAGCTCCCAATCACAGCTTGACTGTTGTGCTGGCTGCTCTCCCTGCTACGGAGGAAATGCCAGGGCTCCCGGGCAGCCCCAGCGCTGGGAAGTAGGGCCCCCCTTAGGGAGCTGGAGTTGGTTTGGGCTTGTTTTGAAAATAAAATATCGTAGCATATTATGTCTCTGTATCGCTGGTGTCCTGTTTTTTTGGAAAGAAATGAACCTCAGCATCTGTTATAATTTTCTTGCCAATGAGGGTCTTTCCAGGCATTTGTAACTCTGGCAGGGAGTTCAGCTTTCTTCTCAGCTCTGTCTTTATTTCATTTGATAATTCCTGGTGCTACTCATACTAGGGAAAAAATACATATATATATATCTCAGATATATATCAGAGAGAGAGAGAGAGAGAGAAATCAGTCATAACCACCTACCTTCCCTATGATGCTTAACATTTAATCTTCCCTAAAATCATACCCATTGGAAAGTGACTTTTTTTTTTTTTTTTTTTTGTACTGGGGGTGTAACCCAGGGCCTTCACATTGAGCTACATCCCCAGTCCTTTTTTATTTTTTATTTTGAGACAGGGCCTCACTAAATCATTAAGTTGCCCAACTTGACCTAGAACTTATGATCTCCCTGCCACAGCCTTCTGGAGTGTACCACCTCACCAAGATCTTGAGCTTATATAGTGGAACTTTTAACTCTAATTGCTATTAAAAAAAAAGAAGAAGAAGCGCTTGTGTTTGGTTTGGTTTTTTTGGTGCTGGGCCCTTGCTCATTCTAAGCACCAGCTTTACCACTGAACTACAACTCCACCCCAAGTTTGTAAATTTTAACTCACTGCAGCTCATGCACCTTACAATCTGAGTGCTGGAGACAATTGTGACTGAGGAGGCCAGCAGACCAGGAGGGTTCCCACCCTCCCTGGAGCCCCTCAGTGTGTCCCTGGCATGGGCAGGGCAGTGATGTAAAAGAGCCAGCGGGCCGCAAGTGTGGGACTCCTGGGTCCCCAGCCCTCATTCCTTCCTGGCCGAGTCTCAGGTGACATCTGTTGATATTCCCATCTGCTTTCTTCTATTTGACTCTTAGGTAAAATTATAGAGAAACAGAAGTCTGGAAAGAAAAGATGGTTGTCTTGCAAAAGGATTCTTCTTAGCCTAATTTGAAGTATCAAGTCAGTGTTACGAGATCTGAAGTCATGACGTACTTTTGCTGTTTCTATCACTCTAGAGGGACTGGTTAGCAGGGCCAGTTCAAGGTGCCATTTGTTCCCTTTTGAGTATTCAGAGCACTGCTATTTGTGACCTGCCTTCTCATTCAGCCTAGAAGGCTTCCCATGTTTATGGTCAAATAAGACAAATCCTGATACATTCCCAGTCAATGACTTACATTTAATAAAATGTTTAAATAAAATAACGAAGCATTTAACAAGCTACTCAGCATAAAAAATTTTTGTATAATGAATTACTATGTATTTTTAAACGATACATGATTAGCCTAAGACATTGGAAATTCTGGGTTCATATAGGTACCTTAGTCACTAATTCTTACTCAATTAGGCTTGACTTCCTGAGGCTTGAGTAGTATGTGTCATTCCCCTCACTAAAAATTGTTATAACCGGAGTTGAAATTTTTTTTCCTGAGCTTTCATACTTATTTTGTTTTTCTTTTTTGTTTTGTTTTGTTTTTTGTTTTTTGGCACCAGAAATTGAACTTAGAGCCTCGCCCTTGCCAGGCAGGTACTGTGCCTCTGAGCTACATCCCCGGCCTGAACTTTCACACTGTAACAGTTTTACCAGTCATTAATATAAATAGAATTTCTATCTATATTTCTAACAGCAGAGACTTAGCTACCTGTTCACATTTAAGAATAATAAAAAAGCATAGAATATCAAGTCATATACTTTGAAATCACACAAACCTCTCTTCTATGTGTAGTTCAATTTTTTTCTTTTTATGTGGGTACTAGGTGTTGAACTCAGGACCTCACACTTGCCAGGCAGGTGCTTATGCCATTGAGCTATATCACCGGCCCTATGTAGCTCAGTTTTTTATGAGCTAGGTAACTTTGAGCAAGCATTGTCTGAAATCTTGTGGATCCTTACCTCTAAATTGGGCATAATAACATCTACCTTGTCGGAAATGAATGGGAGGAAATATAAATAAGTTTTCTTCTGCGAGTGGACAGGCTATCAGCTCAATGATCTGTAACACTAGGTGTCTTCTTCACCTTCTCCTGTATCTTCCTATAGTCTAGATTTTCTAGAATTCTGATTTCCTTCATTTTTCTCTCCACTCTGTTCATGGACAGAAACCAAGAGGGGTAAACTAATTCATACAGCATATTTTTATTCTCTCTAGAATGTGCAGTTCTGATGGCTACTTCATTATCTAATCAAAAAGGCGTGATGTTTACAGCCAAAAATTTGATTAAAATATTTTAGAGCTGGAATGGAATTTAGAGAAGTAGACCAAGTCCTTTCCTTTCATAATCTTGCTTAGTTATTCTGTGGCAGAAGCAAAAAGAGAAGCAGGGACAGCCTGGCTTTTCCACAGCCCAGAGTTTGGGCTGTGAGCACAGTTTACCTTAACACTTTCTTAAATAGTTCCTCTACTGTTTGCTCTTTGCAGGTGAGTATTTTTTTTGCAACAGTTAAACAAAAAGAATGGGACTTAAGATGTATTAGAGTTAAAAAAAAAAAGTCAAGCCTCTCAGAGATAAACTTTAAAACATAAACACACCAACTAAATTAGAATTTAACCTACTTAAAATAGTATCTGACCATGATTCAGGTACCAGGCAAAACTGAATTAAAGGATAGCCCCATGTCAGAAATAAGATATGTTGACATGGCTAGGAAAATGGATTTTGAAATGTGCTTTTTGATCAGCAGATTTTTTTCAAAGTGAAATGTGTAGGATAGGAAAGATTTCTTGCTCATCACTAGGGCCATGGCTGAAACCTCTGTAACAAAATGCTGATTAACAAGAGATAAATATATGTGGTTATCTCACATAAATTTTATGTGACAAGGGAGCCTGTCGACATTACCAAAAGAATCAGGGATGCCTGTGTATTTCTATGCTAAGTTTGATGGAGAAGTGGATAGTTGCAGAGAAATATGTTTGGAGGACAAAAACCTATCATTTAATGGTAAAAACTTGGGGGAACTTAGAGCTGTCATTTGTTCATATCTTCCCAGCATCTGTGTCTTGGAGAATAATGATGTTCTTTTCCTCTGAGTATAGGAAGAATGGTTACAGGTTTTATGACTTCTTTAATAGGCAGGTCAGCTAGATTTTAGGACCTACTTCAGAGGAGAGGGCAGAGTATATGCAGACGTATTTCAGTAAACTATTTGAATTAATTAAATTGAAACCATAGCCCAAGAGTAGAGAGAACTACCCTCTCAAATTTAGGCAAAACTAGTTTAAGGAATCAAATACAAAGACTGGTCAAAAATTATGGTTTGTATTTAAATTTATTACACTAAAAGAGACATGGCCATTAATTCTCCTCAGGATACTCCTCACTTCAGACACAGTTATCCCGTTATTCTTGCCACTTTTGGAAGCAGTTCTGAATGTCCAATTTTGTGAGGGTCTTTAGGAGGTGTGATTAAATATATGCTACATGCTGCTGTTGAATGCCATCCTGTGGAAAGATGGGTTTGTAAAAACATCATGGTGCATCCTTATCCAACTTATTGACCAGATTTGGTGCACTGCAACTTCTGGTTTTTCCTCAAAGTCAAAATGTTCATGAAAGGTAAATGTTTTGAGTCAAATCAGAATAGGGAGGCAGCCAGGACACTACAACTAAAGATACTTAGGAAAGAGGAATTCCAGAACTGCTTCCGAAAGTGACAAGAATGATGGGATAAGTGTGGTGGAAGAGAGGGTATTTTGTGGGGGATTAATGGCAATGTGTCATTTACTGTAATAATTTAAAAACAATTTTTAAGGATTCATGATATTTTCTGTTCACACCGCAGAAAATTCCAATCAATGAGTGATTTCCATTATAACATGTTTTCCTTGCAAGCTGGCTTTGAACTGTAGTTATCTGGGTGTGACTGGGCTTAGCTCAATTTAGACCTAGGCGTTTATCACATTCTGGTCCTATTGCAGTCGTCACGAGTTTACAGTGGTCACAGTTTCCTCTGGAAGGGAGCAAACTTGGCGTCTGATGGTGGGTGCTGAGAAACTCTTCTTTACGCTTCAAATTCCATCCCCATTTTGGATTCATTTTTACTTATAAAATTAATCTATTTATTAACTTTCATTCATTCTTATTGATTCATCATGATTTCTATTCAGTTCCATTGTTTCCGCTAGGAGACTCCTCTGAGTCCACAATTTGAAAGAAGTCCCACTTTTACTTAACACATTGCTCCCTGTGTTGTATTTTTGGATTTTAAGGTGTTTTTGGTACAGTTTGAATGACAAAGAGGTTCTCACTCAAGTGCTATTAACACAGTGCCGGAAATGTAATAGATCTTCAATAATATCTTTTCTTAAATTGTTCAATTTTATGAAAAAAGAACAATTCATTTATGAGACAAGTTTTCTGATATTTTTTCTGGATAGTCCTTTGTCAGCCGGAACATTCACACAGGATAACTTGGTTAGTGGGTTAAACACAAAACAGTAACTTCTTATATGCCACAAAACAAACCCATTTAGAGCATCGGACCTTCCCCAGGGAAATATTAGCTGCTCTCTTCTTGTCTTCTCAGAGTGCTTTGAACGTGTTCTTCTTATAATTGCATGGGAGAACATATAGTTTATAAGCCCAGTGCAGGTGTCCCCAAGAGGACACACTCTGTAATTACAGTTTAACAGCAGACGAGACCAGGACTATTCCTGGTGATCCAGAATGCATAGACATCTTACTTAGGGCACCGAGATTATGTATAAAACTGGTATTAAGGTACCTTTTTCTCCCCAGGCTGAGTTCCTTGGGCATCAGAATGGCATTTTGTCCATGTTCTATAACATTCCTTTTGCAAGTTAGAATTTTGTTTCAGGTGTGTAGAACGAGTGAACAAACTTTTTAACAGCTGGCACCTTGTCGTTACTTTCTCTATCCAAGTACACACTCAGGTGTCTGGCTCTGCCTGCTCCAGCAGTCAGTTATGCGGGAAGTAGATAGTGTGTCGGAATCTGAGAAACAGGAAAAAAACTTTTATGAACATATGCTGACCACTCCCGAGGCCCTCAGAAGTTGGGGGGGGGAGAGAGAAAGGGCACATTTGCACCATGGCTGGGACTGTGATTCCAGCTGAATCAAGAAAGAAATGTGGTTCCATTGAATTCCTTTTTATTTCTTCATTCTTCTATTGCGACAATAGGGTGTGGAGCTTATAGTTTTTCACTTGCCCGACAGAAACCTTAGAAATTTGGTCCTGTAGATTACAAATGTTTGAGTTTAGACACGTTCCTTTACCTCTCTCTGCCTCAGTTTCATCCTCTTTAACATGGGCAAACAATGCTTTCCTTCTCCTGTTTACCTTGTTCTTCATCTTTAACATCGTTATGATACAGGCAATAGATTGTCCTCAAAGGCCTACATCTTGTTGTTTTTTGTATCAGGAACATTTGGAATAGTGAGTAGACACAGTAAGCACATGATAAATGATTGAGGACAAAGAGAATAAATGAATGAATGAAAATGACCCTCAATACAGCACTGGTCCCATCATGTTCTGCTCTGGACAGATATGCTGTAAATAAAGCCTTGGTTATACAGGCTTTTGGGTGTCTTGATGTGTATACGCTCTGAAGAGCAGCTGGAAAGGTCCATTTGGGTAGGGATGGGGCAACAGGGACCATATTCAGGCTGAGAATTGAGGATGACATTGCCTCCATTTACACTTCCTTCATCCATATTCCAAGCACCGAATAAAGAATGAGAATAAAACAGTTTCCAACATCCCACCAAATCGATCAGTGCAGCTTTAATGCTCTTTTAAACAGCAGATTCTTACAGTGTTTGGTTTATGGTGACTCAGACATTTTTAACCAAGAAAATAAAAGAGGCAAATAAATCCTCAAGGGGAGATAGCTTAGTGGTCTAAGTCTCAGGTTGGAAATGGGAAGGCTCCCTAGAACCGTGAAGTTCAAATTACAGCCACATTGATTTAACTGCTCATCTTTTGGTGGGGAGGGATAAGTTGAGTTACACTTGGTTTGTGGTGGGGAGACTTTTGGGTAAGGATTCTAAACATTCAAGGTTTATTTGCTGGGTTTAGGACATTACAGAGCTCCCAAAGCACTTTTTTTTTCCTATTAGAAAGTGGTTTGCTGTAATTTGTTTGGCTCCACATTCTGGTACTCGGCTGAAATGTTGGGCAAACAGAGAACTGGCTTCCCTTTTAGTGTATTAGACACTTAATAAAATACAGATGACAGAGAGACATCTTTCTGCTTCCCAGATGAGTGCTTAGGACAGGGTAGGGACTAGAAGTAAGGATGGGGCAACAACTATCAAGACAATTCCTTAAAAGTAGAGTTTAACAGTATAACTGGAAAACTCACTCCCGGAATTTTAAAACCTACAAGCACTGACACTGGAAATCATGTGAATGCTTATATCCAATGTATTTTCAGAGAAAAAACAATAGCACCAATGCTTCGGTGTCTATGGGAAAGAAACTGACAACGTATCTCCAAGTGATTCATAGATTACTGGACATAGAAAAGAAGTCACTTCCTTTATAAAAGCATGGTTCAGATCTATAGAAAATGAAGTTATTGAATGCGCAAGTAGGATCAACTGGAAAAACAAACTAGAAAGAGTACAGTTCACTCATATATGGCACTGACAAAATGTTTGTAAAAAATTCTCTGATTAAGCAGAAAATTTGGTTTATGTACAAAGGAAAAAATGTAGTCCCTTTCTCCTTAGTAATACTTAGTACTAAGATAATTTTGGAATTCCTAGAGAGTTTGGAGTGGTTATAAGCAAAGGTCAAATACTCTATCACATGCCATGTGTTGAACAAAAGCAACAAAAAGACTTTCTTAAATGTGGAAACAAAACTTTTGATAAAACTACTTAGATGTATTCTGAGACTCTCAGAGCTAAGTGAAATTCATAGAAAAATACAGTATCAAGGTTGGTAATGGAAACTGGCACCAGGTATTTCCACCTTCTACTACAGATGAGAGCAGGAGATTCTCTGTATTTCAACATATATAATATTACTATTAATATTTCATAATATACTATATTATTGAACATGTATTTTATTCAATGAGAATGAGAATATGTGATACAGATATATTAATATCTAATAATGTAAGTACATATGAAAGGATGCAAAAACCAAATTGAATGCTTTTTAAGTGTGAATAAAATAGATTTTAAAAATTGGAAATTTCACACGCATGTGTGAATCCTTTGGGATGTAACACAGCATTTGCCTGAAGCCACGCTCCTCCGAGCAGCTCCCAGCCCCTCACTGGGCCCACCAATGGGACTAGTTTTGTAGTGATGGCGAACCTTTTAGAACTTTCAGTGATACAAACAGCCCTCTGTGGCACGCATGCCATGGGTTCACCACCACTGGACTAGAGTCCGTTGTTTCTGCTCAGCTCATGTCTCTTGGTTTTGTGGCTCCCACTGGCTGGCCAAGATGCTCTTGAAGCTGTCTTGAGTCTGAGGCTCTTCCCATACCATCCTGACTTCCCTTTTTCCCTTCCTAGGAGTCAGACCTAGTTAGCATGCTTTTCCTTGCTTCATCCTTCTGTATTTCATTTAACCAGGCTCTTGCACTTCTTGTTCTATCTTTGTGTCTGGCTCTTGGAGGACATGAATGGATATGGTATGCCTGTGTGTATTTGCTCGTGGTGAATTGATGGATGCTGAAAACGGTACAATAAATTTTCAGGTTTTGGAGAGTGAGTTCAGAATCAGAGAAAAGAATAAAATTATTAAAAATGGGGTCTAAATAGGAAGCATGAGATCAGATGACAAAAATATGATTAAATGTATTGTAAATGAAACAGATTTGATCACAAAATGCAGCTACTCTTTTCTTTCTTTCTTTTTTTTTTTCCTCTTTTCTTATACAAGACTCCCAAAAGGATTTACATAGATTAACAATAGAGGCAGTGGTTAGATGACTTAATAGTATACATAAGAGGGAACACAGTAGTAAATTTCAGAACAAGATGACAAGTAATAATTTCATAAGAGAGGGGTAAGGAGTTTAAAAAGAGCATTGGGGATTTTATCAGAAACAAACATATAATGGAAATGAAAACTTCTCAAATTCCAGAGTATAATTCCGATGTTTTAGAAAATATGAAGCTGGAATCTTATGGTGGGGCTTGGATTGGTTGGTGGACCCTAGTATGACTGAACACATTGATTAGAATATTGGAAAATATCTGTATTCGTATAATATCAGATAACTGTGATTGTAAGGGCCCCTTCCCCCCACCACATTGGCCATTAACTCTTTCCCTGAATCCTTGTTTTGCTGAAATCCAGAAACTAAAGATTCGATGTGTATCACAGTTAGAGGCTCCAAGACCCTGCTGTCAGGTCAGCACCCTTACTAATTAGTCAGCGCTTATGCTTACTTGTTGCTAAATGCCTTAATCTTCACCCTGAGCATGTTTCACTTCTTTTGCAATGCATAAATGTTTCCAGTGAGATGTGTAAAGGCAAGATCACCTTGCTAAAATCTGCTAGGTATGCTCTGGAAGAAGCTTTGACTTTCACAGGTGATGATTAAAAGATCATCACTTACTCATATTAGAGGAGCACTTAGTGTATCCCGCCATAGTCATTGTCCTAGGTGCTTATGAGAGGGAGAGACACTTAAAGAGAGATTGCTCTATCACTTATTTGAAATGTAACATTTTTTTCTGCAGATGATTAACTGCACACCAATTAAACTTTGCAGATGTGTCTTGGCCTGTCCACTTGTTTAATTCTTTATCCTTTTAGAACGGTGTATAAGATTTATAAATTTAAGCAATTGTGTAATGGGCTGTTTGTAGATAAAACAATAAAGCCAGCAAGGTGATGAGCTTCTCTTTCTCTCTCTGTGTAGCTGGCAGCAAAGGACTTCAAAAACGCAGAGCCACACAGCAGAAGGTATCCAGGCTCTTGAACCATTCGAAGAAGAGTCCCTTGGCTCATCAATAGTGCACTTTGTTTATAATGCACGGAGATGATTTCTTCAGCTAGTATCGATTACCCTAATGTAGATCTTAAACATTTACTTAATCTCTTTCTTGCTGCACATGAAGAAATAAAACTCATAAATGTTACTTATTTTACTTTATACTCTTTTTCTACAGGACTACAATGAAATTTCATCACCCCACCCTCCTTTTGCGATATATAAGAATTATTCGGTTCTTTTGGATGAAATAACTTTAATACCAATTTTTTGTTAGACACAGTTTTTCCGTGTACAAAAACGCTTTTTTGAATCAGAGATTTGAGAATTCAAAAGTTAAGTTTGCTGTAAAACAAAAAAGAGCAATGAACACCAAATAAATGTTAATTACAAATTATTTTTCTCTTCTATATATTTTATATGCATATATTTAATACACAGTTTTAGGCCATTTGTCACTAAATAGTCAAAGAAAACACCGAAATTTAGTTAGTGTAATGGGGAGATTTTTCCCAATTGGTTAATTTTGTATAAAAAATATTTTTGCTGCTTACTTAGTCTCTGTTTTCTGTCAAAATTTTGAATGCTTTCACTGGCCTCTCAGGTGAAAGTCAAAAAAATATTAGGGAATAGAAATTATTTTGTTTTTCCCTTTCTCCAGGAAATGTTTGTGTACAAAACCCCAAAACTAACATTCGGTTTTTGTTTGCTAGGAATGCATCATTCTTCTCTCTAGGAGTTGGCCCAAAATTTGATAATACCCACAGAAAGATCAAAAATGAGAATTTTATTTTATTTTATGGTGATTGGGATTGAACCCAGGGCTTTCTGCATCTGGCCCAGCACCATACCACTGAACTTTGTTCCCAGCCTCCAAAATGTGAATGCTAATTCTGAAGAATTAGGACACTGTATTACTCATAGGATTTCAGTCTCTTCTGGTTGATGAGAACCCCTTGAGCTGCAAACCCAGCTGTTCTTGAGGAAGGGGATTGTATCTCATTGCTGGCTCTGCAGCGCATTTCCATTCTATAGGCTTTACCTGGAAACACGTGCAGCTGTGAATCCTCTCTCAGTCCCAGTGCACAGGGCTGAATTGATGCCTGCATGCTTTGGTAAGGATTAACCATCTTCATTTATGTCCGTATACAGGATAGACTGGCCTTGCAAGATGCTCTGGCAGAACTTGGAAAAGAGTAAATATTCTTTGGATGAATTGAGAAATAAGTGATTATTTCAGCATGTTCAGCCGTAGTGAGTGCTATTTAATTGTGAGGGAAAACAAAAAGCTATAGAATACCCTCATTGCTGGTGGCCAAATCGGAAGTGGTGCCATTTGATGCTTACTGATTGTGTGACAGCTACTAACTAAATGTAAAGGTCATCTCCCCTTTTGCCCTAACATTATAATCAAAAACACGCACACATGCTTTTAAAAATAACTCTTTTGGCACTGAGAGTGACAGAAGAGAGAAAAAAAGAATAAGAATGTAGAGTCATAAGTTTCATTGCTCTTTCTGCCAATATATACAAATCCACATCCAAAACACATCTCATTTGCATGCCTGTTTATTTTGTTTTCATGGCTGTCTGGAAGTTGGGATCTTTCCTTGTTTTTTTCTAAATTGAGACAAAGAGATATTAAGATAAAGTAAATTCTGACCCCGCTCAGCTGTGTCCATCCCCTTTAACAACTCAATCTTCCTGCTACCCCTGGGCAAATGTCCCTACCACAGTGGACTCGGGGCATGGATACGTGCATCACTGGACATTTGGAATGAGTAGTGCAACCTCTTTCATTTGTAAATTTTGACTTCGTAAATTTTGCTGTAAGAGTTGCTAATCGAACTTGGTTTTAGGGACATTGAAAGTTGATAGAGAGGGCACACTAGGGAACTCAATCATTTCATATAATGATTTGAGTTTGTTGAGATTTTTAGAGTGTGCCATACCTGAGCCATAATTATGGATGGATTTTTCTTATGATTGTTGTTAATAAGCATTGCTCTAAGTACTTTATAAATATTAAGAGATTTGATCCTCGTAATAGCTGCATGAGGTGTCATTACTATTAGTCTTCTTCCCGTTATACAGATGAGAAACAGAGACCCAGGGAACGTAAGATACTGTCCCAAGGCACATGGTGTGTAAATTGAGGGTGATTTCAACCCACACAGCACAGCTCTCAAGCTTGGTTCTATTTGACAATGGCTTGCTTGTTCTCCACATTCCTTTCCTCAGGAAGCTCCCTCTTTCTAAACTGGGGGTCGCCTTCTCTTCAGATGTCTGATACATCCTTAATTAACATTGGTCTTTAAGATGGTTTCGTTCCTTGTCAACATGGAGTCCGATCATCCCTGTAGCCAGCTAATCCTTCCTCAGACCTGACTCCCATCATCCTGGGTTTTAGCAGTAGAGAATTTTGAGATATCGAACCCCCACAAATCAGTCCCTTATTTTATAGCATACAATTTTGTCTCTTGAGTTACTAATTTCTCTCTCACTTTCTACTGGTTTCGAAGGGTTACATTTGGCTTGCATTTCATTTTTGAGAACGTGTCAGAGACTTATTTCTCTGTTCTTAAGTACTCCTTTACTTTCTTATACAAAAATGATAGATTTGAGTAGAGATAGACCAGGCCTCATGAGGAAGAGCTGCAGGGATGCTGAACATTGCCTCAGTGCGTGTAAATAGTACTTGGGGGTAAACTCTGCCTGGGACACAAAATTGGAAGGAGCTTTGAAAAGGGGCGTAAAGTGGGTATAACCAATAACCAATGATGCAATGATTCACTTTGGAATTGTTCTGCCAAAACAAGTGAACAGTTGCTGTGAGCTGAATCACATCCATGATCTGGAAGAGGGATGAATGAAAGGAACTATCATAGCAGTTTGAAGTAAAGTTAACAGTTCCCCAAAGGCTTCCAAACAAAAAGCTGCTGATCGTCTGGGTCCAGGGTTCCCCTGTGTGCACAGAATATTCTAACACTTCATACCCTTAGGTCAATACAATACCTTCCTTGTCCTTTTAGTACACTTCGTAGACAGGTCAAAATTATCTGATCGCTCATGACGGGTTCACTACAGTCTAGTGTCATCTTTGCAGCTCTCTTCTGTAAACTTGAAGACCCTACTTTAACTTCAATTTCTCTGGTTGTCCTAAGTCAACTACTCTCTCATTTTTGACTCACTATTCTGTTCTTTGGGGTGAGCGCTCTTCCCATGCATCCTCCCTAGGCCCTTAGGAAGCTGTTCCACCCCGCCCTGCCCCCCAAGGATTAAATACCCTTGAGGAGGTTTGCTTTCCTGACAGGCTGACCCCAACTGCAGTAACCATTTGTACTTTGAATGTTTAATTGCGCAGACCAGGACACTTTTCAGAAAGGGGAAACTATCAATAATTATTCTGGGACAACATTCATAAACCATGACTGTCCAGGGGAAACTGGTCTGCCTTGTCAACGTTTCCAGAATTTCCTGTTGAATCGCATTCTTCCCTCATTGTCTATGGCCTATGGGGAAAGAATCTATTCATATTTTGTTTTCTGCTTATTTTCTAGTTTGCTTTAACTCATTGTCAAATGCATAATTGGAACTCAAAAATAGCAACTATTGTATTAAACAGCAATTATGCTTAAAACATATAAATTTATATATTCATAAAAAGCAAACTATATTTCAGTAAAGAAATATAATAGCAAAATAGTTCCAAGTAATATGCATACTTGCCTATAGTACATCAGGCAGCAAGCTAATTAATCTAATGAGTGCCCTGATTTTACAACTCTCATAGATAAGGTTGTTGAGATATAAACTGGTGAAGTGAGGAGCTAAGAATCAGCCTGTGAACAGCGGATACTAAACCATGAGTTTGATGGTTCAATTTTTCTATCAACTTGACTGGATCATGGGATGCCCAGATATCTGGTTACACATTATTTTTGGATGTGTCTGTGACAGGAGGGCAGGAAGAGATTAGTATTTGAGTTTATATGTGGAGCCCTCACCAGTGTGGCAGGGATCTTCCAATCCCTTGATGGTGAGAATAGAACAAGGAGGCAGAAGAAGGGAGGATTTGCTCTCTGCCCGACTGAGCTGGGGATCCATCCTCTGCTGCCAGTGGTCTTGATTCTTAGCCATCAAACTAAAACTGGAATTTTCAACATTAGCTTCCTGACTCTGATTATCTTCAAACTACACCACCCGTTCTCCTCTGTCTCTAGCTAGTCAAGGGCAGAGCTGGGAACTTCTCAGCCTCCATGATGGCTTGAGCCAATTCATTGTAATAAATATCATTATATAGAAATATCTGTAGATAAGTAGATAGATATCTCCTATTGTTTTCCTCTCTCTAGGGGATCCTAACTAACATACATAAGCTTCAGGTATGATGTTTTGCTTTTGCCAGTCTCCTTCACACCGCTTCCAGTAAACATCTTGACATTTCGTTCCTTCTCATTTGTCTTTTGAACTCTCCATTGGGTCGTGTAGCCAATGTGGGTCATTATTTATGTGAGTTATAATTGCTTGAATTAAGAAGAAAGCTGAGGAGAGTACACAAACAGAAACAAATTCCTTATTTTGGTAACGCTGAGGGTGATGTTGAGGAAAGAGAAAAGAGTCTTTCACATCTGGAATTGTTAATGAGAATTAAGCCACGTAAAATTTTTCACAGAGTTTGAACCAACACATGCAGCATTTAACACTAAATGTCATCACTGTGACCTTTATTTTTGGTTCCAGTTGTGAGAGTTTTGCTGTGATCTTGGAAACAATTCCAAGGAATACCAAAAGGGTTGGTATTCCTTTTCCTTCTCATCTCCAAAGTAAGAGAAGTATACACAGAGCTTTACAAAAATCTAAACAGAAGCATAGATAGCCAATAACTTCTAACTTTGTAGCTTCAGACTTGAGCTGCTTTCAACATGTAGGGCTTCCATTCTACTTCATTTTTTTTCCTGTTTGTGCTCTGTGGTATATGTCTGTATCTTAAGATAAAACACGCCCTTGAAAATTCTCTGACTTCTTTTATAACTCTAATGAGTTATGCGCATTCTATGTTTTCAAACATATTTTTGGTCTTCAGCTCTCTCAATACATCATTTCTTCATATTGTAGCACATCATGACCTGATTGGTGGAAACGATGATTAGCTGATCCCAAGAACAACTAAACATGGCTTAAAATATCAGTCTTTGTCATACCAGGCAAGCTAAGTTGGGTGCTGAATACAACTGAAATCGTAGTCTTTTCAGCCCCAAGAGACACATGGGGAGGGTCATTGCTGGGAGGGAATGGTAGACTGACTCCATTGAGTGTCCCCAAAATAAGAATTTGCCTATAAAGGGAGCATTTAGAGAGCAATTTTGGTCACTCAGTGTTAATATTTCACAGCTTCTAAGCCACTTGCCAAGTGTGTGAACACTCATCAATTTCTGCCGAAGAACTGAATGAAATAGAAAAGAATACATTATAGAGTTGAAAAATTCCATATTTTCCAAGGATGGAAGAATAGTTTCAAGTTCAGATTACTTTTTAAAGAATTCTATTATAAGAGCTATTGGAGAATGTTGATTATAATTAGAGATTTAAACACCTTTTTGGAACCAGTGGCTTAACTTTAAGTTACTAAGGGCTTGTGTACTAGTGTTATTTTCTACTTTCTGAAACAGCTTTCATTTTGCTATAACTTTGACCTTTTTGATATTGAGACTTTGAATCCTGTCTCATAAATATTACTTTTCTGTCCAAGGTACAAAATTCTACAATATTTAAGAGGGACAATTTGAGATCCTTAAAGAATAAAGAACTCCTTGAATATTCTGCTTGCTGCTCTCATCTTACAAACTTTTCCTCAGTCTTTGTTATGGTTTTGATCTAGAACACCACCCCTCCTAAATTCATGGGGTTTTGGAAGGTGATTGTATCATGGTATACTCATCAGTGCATTAATTCAGCGAAGAGTTCAGAGTTAAATGTGGTGTTAGGAGGGGGAGAGTGGATGAAAGACGTGGGTCACTGTGGCAGACCTGGTAGGACATGTCTATCTCCTTTCCCAGCTCCTCTCTTTTCTTTGTTTCCTGCCTGCCATGCAGGGAACAGTTTTCCTCTGCCATACCATTCTGCCTTGGAGCCAGCTGACCACGAACTGAAACCATGATCTAGAGTAAACTTCTTTTAGCAATTAGGGTTCACTAGAAGAAGAGATTTAATATAAAAACATGTGAGTACATAAATGATTTACTAGGTAAGCTTACAATGGCACCTACAGAATCAGAGAGAAAGAATGCGACATGACCATCTGTCTTCTGGAGGGCAGGAAGATCCAGGTGAAAACTGCAGACCTGGAGCTCACTGGCAGAGTCCAGCATGAATCTGTGTCAGAAAGCAGAAAGGTCTGCGTTGGAAGGCTGAGGAGTCTGCCCTGGAAGCCTGAAGAAACTGGAGATGAATATCCAAAGGCAATGATGAAGACTGGAGTGCCTCTGAAAAAGAAAATGGTAGACATCATTCTTCTTTCCCTTTTCATTCCATTCAGGCTACATGCCTATTGGTTGGTGCCACTATATGCACGATGTCTGGGGTGAGGCTTTGCCTCTTCCGTTTTTGTCCTAGTGTCAATCATCCGCAGATACACCCAGAACTGTGCTCCACTAATCCACCAGTTGCTTCTTAATCCATTCAAGTTTACATACCACAATTAATCACCACACCTCTCCTCTTTTCAATTGTGGGAGTGTTGGATATTTTGACCCAGCAGATGAAAAAGTGACTGAAACCGTCTTTTTGCACAAAGTTACCCAACTTTTCAGCTAATATTTGTCAAACATTATTACTTTCAGTACTTTCTAATTCCTAGAAATCTAAGATATCCAGAGAAATGTAGACATGTTTAGATATTGATCAGAATCAGTTATACCTCATATAAATGCATTATTATTCACCTGATACAACTTACATGAAAGTTATCTGGAACAGAACAAAACAAAACAAAACAAAACAAAAACAAACAATAAAAATAAAAAGCATTAAGGCACATCATGAATCAGAAACTCTTTGGAGAGCTGTGGATACAACAATTAATAGAATATAAATCCTATGCTTAAACAATTCATAGTCCAGTGGCGAGACAAACATAAGCAATAGTTATAACTATGCATAATATATTGTATAAGTGAGGGTTAAACCAAGTTTTATTTAAATCCAGATGGAGAAGTGCTAGATGCTTCTGAGGGAGTTATTAGAGTTACAGAAGCATAGGTGAGCTTTAAGCTGAATATTGGAGAATGACTTAATTCCCCAGGTAGAGGCAGGTCATTCCAGGGAGCAGGAAAAAGTCCTCTGGACGTGCAAGAAGGAATGAAAAGTGGTTCGTGGACAGTAACTCAAGCAGAGTATGGGGAAAGTAGAGGTTCTTGGCAGGAGTCCATGTGCCAAGGAACTTTCCCATGATGCAGACTTTAAACTTTGGGTGACCCCTTCCAGGTCAGATATCGTCAGATAGTGAAAGACGAGTGACCTGAGAAGCAAGACATCTACGTATAAGTGTTGGACCTTGCTTTTCAGACAAGTTCTTTACCTTTCTTGTCTCCCAATTGAAGCAGTTACAACTCCAAAACACCAATGTATAGATCAAGCATAATACCACATCCAAAGAGATACTGAATTAGAAAAACTGGAATTCTGTGTCTTCAAAACTAGAAATGTATTTAATTCCCATTCTAGTAGTAGTCACTTCAGCTTATAAACAGAGCTGAATTTATATGGTGCAATCAAGCAGGACTCTTGACATATTGACTGACAATCTACAAATATCCTTAGCAAAATAGTATAAATGAAGAATGGGAAATTGTATCCTCCAAAATAAAAGAAGAAATAATGGCCTGAGACAAAGGACAGCACTTTTTTAAAAACTAGACTTAAAAGCCATCGTAATCTTGGACAGCATCTGGCCTGTATTGCAGACTCCCTAGAGGGGCAGAGAAAAACTTCCTGAGATGTTCAAGGGCAGGCAAATGAGCTATTGAATGTGGAAGAGGAAGGGGTTTAGGAGGTCCTGGCTGGGATGTGCAGCCTGCAGGGCAGGAACAATGGGCTTGAAGGAAGCTGGACCCCAAGCTGAGACCTACTTTACCTGTTCTGATCCCCAGACTGTGGCTGGCTGTGGTTGGCAGTCAGCATCATACTACCCCTCCCAGGCAGGAAAGAACTCAAAATTCCTCATTGCCTTTTAAGGAAATGATACTTATTGAGCACCTACTGTATATCTGGGTCCATTTTACTTCTACATTTACTCCGCAGAATCACCCTGAGAAGGAAACTCCCACTTCAGGGCCACACCTTTTTGAGGCATCTTAGAAGGGTGTTTCCAACCTGCTCCTCATAGTGGTGGCTTCTCTCCAGGGCACAACTTTTAATCTGTGGAGAGAGTTCTCTGACGAAAAATGCTCCTTTGCATCTGTTCCTGCAGGTGGTGGAGACACAGCTGTCAGGGCTGACATAGACCAGTGCAAGGGCATCCATTTTTCTTTCTTTCTTCAGTGAAGGCTCTGAATTGGATCCAGCTGTTCTTTGAAGCAGAGGCCAAAAGACCCCAATATCCTGCTCTTTGTTTCCCTGGAAGTTATTGGCCATTGTTAGCCACAGAGGCTAGGTAGGAAGTAAGGAGTTGGTTACTGGGTGCCGTGAACAAGGTCATGGTATAGTAGGAGTGATGGCATTTCAAGATGAAGCCTCCATTTCAGCCCTGGCTAACACCATGCATTGTTGACCTTGATGGGAAATAGTCTATAAATAGACCTTAACAGAGAAGCCAACTGGATTTTTCTTACCCTTTCTTTAGAAAAAATAATACTAAATCTAATACAATGGATAAGCCATTATTCCAAGCTAAGCACACTGTGCTAATCTAGAAACACTTTTCTTTTTTTTTTTTTGTGGGTACCAAGTGTCGACCTCAGGACCTCGCGCACCAGCCAGCAGGCGCCCGTGCCGCTGAGCGATATCGCCGGCCCTTTTTTCGTATGTGGGTGCCGGCAGTCGAACTCAGGACCTCGCGCTTGCCAGGCAGGCGCTTACGCCGCTGAGCCATCTCACCAACTTACAGAAACACTTTTATCATCATCATTCTTGTCTCTTGCATTTACTGAACACCTATTATGCACCAGGGTCTTGTGCTAAGCTCTTTAGGCTTCACTATCCTGTGAGATAAATGCTAATGCATTCCCCGTTTTTTGAGGCAATGAAATTGATCCTTAGGTTAATGAGCTTTTTCAATGTACCATAGTTAATAACAAAAGAGGGAAGCTAAAATGCATATGTGTATTGAAAATCTCAAAGGTTGGGAGCAGGTTGCTGTGGGATTAATAGGAAGGGACAGGGTAAAAAAAGCAAAGTTACCGTGAGATATTTGCCAACCTTTTGCATCATTCCAGCATTACCCCACTGCTTCATGTGGTGCCTTCTCTCCATTTTTGTCTCCTGGTTTTGCAGCCAGAGTGGCAGGCCATTTGGATTGGCACAATCCAACTCATGCCCACCAATTGGATCCCAAAGTTTCCTACCAAAGAGTAACTCCGATCAATGCCTTTACAGATCAGCTTGGTCAGAATAAGAAACACACACAGTTCAACTTGGAACTGAAAGAGAATTTTCGTCTTACCAATGTCAGATGTGATAGAGGGCTGTTAGTAAGTTGCTCCCCTTTTCGAGGAATAGAGGTGTAACTCCCAGTGGAATAATGAGCTGCAGCCCACTGGCGCCCAAGGAGCTAACACAATGGGCAGATGTCCGAACTCTACTGGCCATGTCCCAGATGCAAACAATAGAACACTGGCCAACTTCTACTAAAGAGAGTTTCTGAAGCCATGGTATTGCCTGGGCCAGCCAAAAATGCATTACAAGACTGCAGTTATCCACAATAGTCTCACTTCATAAAGAAGGAAGGGATTGGGGAGGGGAAGTAATGTGAGCTTACATTCTCTGATGGAGTTGGAGGAAAAGTGCTCAGAAATTTTGCCTCTTTGCCCTTTAGGATGATGGATTACTTCAGTTTTATAAAATGCTGGAGCTAAATCCCTTCAGGGTTGGGACTACATGAATATTAATTGGTCCCAAATAAGAAGAGAGGCCTTGCTCATTGCCAGTCTGGGGTGGTCATCATCACTGGTGTTTTCCACAGTCTTTATTTTAAAGGAGTATTTGTTTAGGGGGGAAATCCAGAGAGTTAGACTTGGGAAGGAGATTTTTTTTTTCCTTAAGCTTTCTACAGTCATCAGTTATTTTGTTCCCTAAAAATTGAATCATGTTATAGGGCTGTAATGACATTGGATTATCCAAACAGATCCTATTTCATAACCTCTAAAATGGATGCAGATAACAAAACTCAGGATAAGCACTTTTTATAGTTCCTAGAATTTTGTCTATTTGTGTGTTTACTTTATGTAATACTTTCACATATATTATCTTTCCTCCAGATAAATAAAGGAGGTATTGTTTTTCCTTTTTTACAGGCAAGATCAACGATTAAAAGATGTTGCCAATGGTAGATCACATGAGAACAGCAGAACTGGGACTTTACCCAGGGATTGCTGATTTCAGCTCCCCTGTTCCCTATATTTTATATAGGTCTTATCCAGTGTATATGGCTCACTCCCTACTATCTGCCACTCAGGCCATTAATATGGTCAGCCCTGACTATGGCATCATCTCTGTAGAGAGGAAGAGAGTGGAACTGAGACAAAATTGCATTTGTACAATTCACCTGATTCCAAGCAGAAATTTTTGCTTCCTTGGCTATCTGAAATTTTGGTCACAAGCCTTTTGAGAAGGGTTTAGCCCTAACTTTTAGGGAGAGTAGAAATTATCTTCTTAAGCATATTTAGATGATCACCAATGAGTTTTCTCCAATGACTATATCTTTGTCTATCACCCTGAAACAATAAAAGGAGCTAAATACAGATGCATTGGACTAGGTAGAATGAAAAACATAAAAACATTTAAAAATCACATTATGTCATTTAAAGGAGTTTTGTCAGAGCCACTGGATACCTGTGCACAGTTCTCTTGTGGGGTGATTCTGGAAAACTAAGAAGACTTTTGCTAAATTACAGGAAAATAAAACAGAACTCCCCTCAGTTTTTAGAAGATTCAAGCCAAGCCCGAGTTCTAACCCTCTTCAATTTGGACCAGGTTCTAAACTTGGCATAAAGGCACCAGCCCATCCCAACTGGAAGTCTCTCAAGAGAGTCAACTCTTCCAAAAACTTGTGGCTCAAATAAGTTTGGCTTCACATCTGAACCTTTGTAATATCTGACATCCATTAGAAATTACCAAGTAAGCTTCGGAAACATAAAATCAAGCTGGACTCCAATGGGCACATGAAGTTAAACTGATAAGGTAGCCATATAACTTAAGCAAACACTGGACTAGCCTGGAAAATCCATGTGAAGGCTCACTCACATTTTTGGCAAGGACTCCGAGATCTTTGGAAATATTAATGAGGAAGAAGGGGGAGATCTCATTTTTCTCTTCTAATCCATTGCTTCATACAGCTACTGTGTTCTCTGATCTCAGAGGACAGGTTCTGAGCAAAGCAGAACAATGGCACCTGTGAAATCAAAGTTCTTCAAAAACAAGGTGATAATTTCTTTTAATCTGCACTGACCCAAAGGAAATGGTAACAGACTAAGAAAATTACTACTTCGACTTAAGCAATAGATCAGCCGTCTCCAAGTTGGAGAAACCTGGATAGGTTTGCTCACAAAGACCGAAAAAGTACCTGCAGATCAGATGAGATATTAATCCAATTTGGAACTCACTAGTGAACAGAGAGGAAGTGGCCATTTAAGAGGGCCTGAGCTAACCTAAAAGCTAAGGGAACCCTCAAAGTGGCTGACGGACTTTTAGCTGGTTTGGTTGCTTGTTTCTTTAAAGGATGCTATGATACAGAAAAACTGCCTATTATATTTTGCCCTTCTTAAACGTTGAGGGTTTGGTAACCTTGTAATGTGTTTGTGAATGTCTAAGGCTCATGGAAACACTAAGAAGTAACATATGTTATATCCATTTGAGGAAACAGGAAGTAGCAGAAAAAGGCATACATCTGGCCCAAACATTCTGCCATTTAAATAACAGTGTGACCCTGGGATAAATCACTTAATTCCTCTGAGCCTCAGTTTCTTCAACAGTAAATGGTTACTACAATATCTTCTTCAGAGTGTTGTTGTGAAAATTGAATGATGTATATGCACTCATCTTACGATAGATAGGGTCTACTGGAATTTTATATTTTAGAATAGTTACTTAAACCTACAAGGAAATGCAAACTTCATCTCTCCTTCTACTCTCTTGTTTCTTCCCCTTTTAATACCATTCTTGGAGAAGATAATGGAAACTTCTCTTGGAACATTATTTTATGATGTTGTGTGACATACTCAAAGCCTATCATGGAAACAGAGTGACCTGGAATCTCAAAATAAAGGGAAAGAAGGATCTACTATCATTCCTCTTCCTTTCCCTTCTTCTTATTTCATTAGCCATCCAGCCTATGGTCCTTAACTTCATTATGATTATTTTTTTAAAATACAAAGTGGGCATTGTATATTACCATGAAGAGAATAAATTGAGGGCCGGTGAGATAGCTCAGCGGCATAAGTGCCTGCCTGGCAAGCGCGAGGTCCTGAGTTCTACTCCCGGAACCCACATTAAGGAAAAAAGGGCCGGTGATATCGCTCAGAGGCGCAAGGGCTTGCTGGCAAGCGCGAAGTCCTGAGGTTGACTCCCAGTACCCACCAAAAAATAAATAAATAAATAAATAAATAAATAAATAAATAAATAAATAAATAAATTGAGTACTTGATGGAGTAGAAATAATATGAGGTCTACACACCGGTTTTTGATTGATAACATATGAAAAACTGAGATGCAGGTGCCTTGTATGTGACACATGAAGCGTTCATAAAAATGGCTCGCAATTCCTTCCCTTTAACTCCCATGCCTCCCGCCCAACAGAGCAGTAGCCCCTGGATTCCCTTCAAGTGCTGCTGCCAACAGGATAAGAACATGATTGCTTTCATTTTACTATATTTGCTTTTATAGGTATCATGAGAGCAAACTGAGTGATCAAAAGAATTCAAAATTTTTACATTATCATTTAACTTGTGTTTTACGATAGCAAGAAAAAGTATTCCTCCTAACGCTACTGAATTTTTTTGTCATTCACATTTATTATAAAACAAAAACTTAATGACAACATTTATGTCAGCATGTCCACGGCCATCTCAGGAAAAGCAGATCATTTTCTTTCTACCATTATGAAGTGCAGTCCCTGAAAGACAATTTCAGGTACAATACTGTGTTAGTCAGCTTTTTGTAGCTGTGACAAGGTATCTGAGAACAACAACTTAAAGGAGGAAAGATTGATTTTTGAGCACAGTCTCAAAGGTTTCAGTCCGTGTTGTCACTGTTATGGGTGTGAGGTAAGGCAGAACACCATGGCTTAAAGGCGTGAAAAAAGAAAGCTGCTCACTTCCTGGCAGCCAGGAAGCACAGAGAATGGAAAGGAGCCAGAGAGGAAGTCACCAGAGGCCAGATATATTTCCCACGGTCACACCCCCATGATGAGCCACTCCTTTTAACTGGGCCGTATCTCATCAAATTATGTTCACATAAATGGATTAATCTATTTGTTGAGATCATAGCTCTCATGATCCAATCACTTCTTAAGAGGTCTATCAGCTGGCAATGAAGCCTTTAGGGCATGAGTTTTGGGGAACATATGAAATCCAAACCATACCAAGTACCTGGAAGATTTGAAGGTAAGGCGGTGGAGAGGTTTTGAATGGTCTGGCATTTGGAGCCTCTTTTCAAAACTCAACTCTATTATCTATGAATTGTATGAAATTGGATGAGCCCTTGACGTAAGCCTTTTAAATTATCCATTAAAATGGAACTACAACACATACTTTTTAGAGTGGTCCCAAGGATTAATTGAAGTTATAGTATACACAGATACTTTGCTAGGAACTATCGCACTGTCCAATGACTGTTAGCTGCTAGCTGAGGTTGAGAAATGCTGGTGTAGAGCACAAGCGAAGGGCAAGGCAGGATTGCAGGGACTCCTGGGCTGCAGCGATGACTTTCAGAGTGATATCAGCAACCTGTGTGCGATGTGTCTGTTTCTCCCATATTCCTTCCACAGTGGAGATGGATGCATTTGAGTCACTCTGGAGCCATTGGTTGGGGCCTTGGGTTTCAGAGTTTTTAAAATGAAAGAACTAGTAGCTTACACTTTTACTACAGAGGTCATAGCTGTGGATAAAAGGAAAGCTACTTCTGCATCTAGGTGAATTTTTTAAAGAAGCTGCTTCACAAGTAATGGACTGCTCCACCTCCTTGCTCTACCCACTTCTCTCCTTTCTTTTCTGTTCGTTTACATGTATAACAATATGTTTGTATGCTAATTAGGAGCCAGTTGTCATTGAGGCTTATAGATAACAGCAGTCAACTGTGCACTATTCCTGTTCTAAATCTAGTGCTGCTGGTGGTGGCCATGATGGGGACAGAAAGAAAGGACATACAGAATCACGCAAACATCTACAGAGAGGTCAAACAGAGACTAGGGTGAAGCAACCCCGAATCATAAGACAGAGGTGAAAGGGGCCCCACTAGGAAACATATTTCTGATAAAAGAGCATTTGACAAGAGAGCAGAGGAGATGAAGGACAGATGTTCGTGATCATCAGGGGCAGGGCCTCTGGTGGGGAAGAGCTGTGCTAAGGCCACCTGGAGGCCCACCGAGGAAGCCAGCGCTGCTGAAGTGGAGTGAGAAAGGCAGAGGGAACAGGATTAGACGGAGAGGTGCAAGATCCCGTGCACATAAGACCTGTGACATTGCGTGGACTTTAGGCTTTATTCTGTGTTGGATGTGAAATCCTCAGAGGACTTTGAGTGAATGAGGGACATGATAAATGTAACTATTTAGAGCCCAGCATACTGTTCTACACCTATAACCCCAGCACTCCAGGATGCTGAAGTAGAAGGATCGAAAGTTCAAGCCCAACCTGGGCAATTTAAAGACTGAATGAGAACTTTTCTCAAAATTAAAAAAAAAAAATTAAAAAGAGACAGGGATATAGCTCAGTGGTTAAATTTGGATTCAATCCCCAATACCACTCCCCCTCAAAAGGTAACTTTTTAGAGTGGTCTCTGGATCCCATTTGGGACATGATAGGAAACACTAAGTTAGGAAAAAGCAAACCAGGGGAAGATTAGGGCTCAGCAGTGAAAACATACTTTTATAATGGAACTTCCGCCTTTCGGTTGAACAGTAAGTAATACGTGGTAAATAACATCACAGCAAAGTGGCACGCTAACACTTATGCCTGAAGATGCTTTAGATAGTTTTTCTTTCATGCTCTCTTTTCCCTTCTCTTTTTCCCTGCTCATCCCCTTCCCATCTCCCCTCACTGGCTTGTGAATTTAACTCTTCCTGACCATTAACTCAGTTTGCATTAAAAACAACATTTTACTTCAGTTATCTGTGTAAGAAAAATAAGTCCACATCCTGTTCAGTGTTTCCAGTTATAGCTGTGTTTGTTGGTGGCTCAGTTTCCCCCAACAAATGCTTTTGAGAGTCTCCAAGGGAAGCTTCAAGAAGAATGTGTGCTTCCTGAAGGTCATTTTCCCCTATACTGTTTCTCCCTCCCTGCTACACCTTGGACAGGAAAAGAAGACAAAAGGATTAGGCTGCAGCTCAATACAAAGGATCTGGGTTCCGCTGAAGGTACTGAAAATGATCATGGTAATAATAAAGTAGGGATGAAGATAGTGTGAAAATATGTCCTCTGACATTTTCGATCAATTTACAGGTTACCATGCTAATGTAGTCAGCTCTCCGTATCTGTGGGTTCCACATTGACGGATCCAGCCAACCAAGGATCAAAAATACTTGGAAAAAAGCTGTGTCTAACTGTGAAAAAGATTGTGAATATGTACAGACATTATTCTTTCCTCTCTTATTCCCTCAGCAATACAGTATGACAGCTATGCACATCCCATTTACGTCGTATTAGGTATTACCAGTCATCTAGAGATGACTTAACATAAAAGGAAGGATATGTGTAGGTTAAATCTATATGCTACATCCATTTTACATAAGAGACTTGAGCACCCATGGATTTTGGTACCCGGAACCAACCCCCACTAACAACTGACCAACTGCAGTCGGCGCCAACATTTATTGAAGAATATGTGTTAGGCATATTGCTAAGTTGCTAAGTGCATGGTGTGTAATGAATTAATCCTGTTGAAACTCACTTGTGTTATCATATCATTATGTAGATGGTAAGAATGAGTCAAACATAAGGGAAATA
Source organism: Erethizon dorsatum (assembly GCA_028451465.1). Classification (NCBI taxonomy): domain Eukaryota; kingdom Metazoa; phylum Chordata; class Mammalia; order Rodentia; family Erethizontidae; genus Erethizon; species Erethizon dorsatum. Next base: position 11,041,101 of record CM051826.1, read on the forward strand.
AAAATAAATGTATTTTTCTGAAACACTATTTTCCTGAATGAGGCAGGAGCTTACAAGCAAGATTGAGCCTAAATATAAAACTTTAAATTATTTATCACACATTGTCATTTATCTGAACATTCTGGCCACGTGTAAGATCTGGAGGCAAACATTTAAAAAATTTGGAAATGGAAATCACAACAGGGTTTGCTTGTACATTTTAATATGCCCTGAATGTGAATCGATCTCTGGTAAGGCTGTGATTCATTGCATACCATGAAGTGACCCGGGGGCCTCTTAGTGCTGTGAGTGGACTCCGACTTGCTTGCCTTGGCCTGGGTAAGAAAACCACAGCTCACTGCCTTACTCAACACATTCAGCAAGGAGACCGAGGAGACTGGGTGAGAGAAAACATTCCCGGCAGCATGGACTCCATTTAGAAAGCCGCTGGATGATGAAGGAGTAATGTGTCTTGACTTCTGACACTGTTAACTGCTACTCTGCTACTTCTCTTTCCATTTCTCAGCTTACTCAAGTAGGAGGGAAATGAGGGAAAGGGGAAGTTTGGCAGGATCTCCGCCCTGGAGAAAGCAAATCTTATTCGAATAAAGGTACCCTATTGAGGAGTCCTCTTTGCATTTGCTTTGGTAACTAGTTAAATCTTTATTAATTTGCTCACAAAACCTTGCCAAGGTTGGATGTGAGGAGGGACTAGCAATGCTTCATTTGCAAGATAAGTGTAAGAGGGGAAACCAGAATGAAGTAAATTTGGTGCACATATTTAACAGCGGGAAGAGGGGAAGAGAATGGAGTGGAATGCACATAGCTGGTGGAGTTCAGGAGTTCTCAATTCTTCTCCTCACAACACCTCCATCACGAAATTTTATCCGGGTGTCAATATACACTCTTGAGATTTGTTGCCTCCTAAATACCTTCACTTTGCTGTAGGCCTAAGAACCTTACATCTTCTCTTATTCTCCTCTTCTTTAAAAACAAAAGAGCATAAAGGTAAGTTGAAGCTAAGTGGAGAACAACAAGCTTATTTTCTGGTAGTAAGAAAGTTATTGATTGATTGATTGATTGATTGACATACTTGTTGGCCTATAAGGAAGAGAACAAAAATGAAGTTAGAGAATGAGAAACTGGAGCTATGTTCCTGTTTGGAAGTTGAGTATTTTCACAGACAGTGCCTGAATCTGGGGTGAATATGGAGGCACTTGTGTACTAAGGAAGTGCTTAGTAGGAACTAGCTAAAATGAACCAAATCTTTATTGACCTAATCACTTAGAAAGACAGGGAAGCCTAGTATAAAATGCGATGGGTAGTTCTATTTAACAGAAAACTACCAAAAACTATTGCCACCCACCTACAATAGATTGTTCAGTCCAATTGGAAAACCTTTTTTCTTAATTCAACTGCCCATATAGATTTTCCTTATTAATAAACTCATTATAGGATACAAGATATGCTTATATATTCTAAGGCATTACCACGAAATAAACTTTGCCTATGAGAAGAGGAAGATTATTAATCTTATCCAGGCGTGGTGGCTCACGGGTGTAATCCCAGCACTCAGGAGGCTGGAGCAGGAGGATCGTTGCAAGTTCAAGACCAGCCTGGGCTACAAAGTGAGCTCAAGGCCAGCCTGAACTGCATAGCAAGACCCTGTCTCGAAAAAAAAAAAAATTAATCTTTTCCTTCTGAGCAAACTGAGGATATTTTAAATTCTGGGATGATACTTCTGTTTTAAGGTCAAAATATAATGGGTCTGGATCCCTTGAAGGAGTGGCACCTTATCACAACAAAATGTGTGTGTGTGTGTGTGTGTGTTATAGGAAGATGACTTGGGATGAGTTACTAAGAAAACACACAGAAGCAGTCCTAGTTAGTGTTGGCAGAGGAAAGAACCAACTTTGTGATGTAAGTTATTTAGAAGTAAGTCAACTCAGAAAGCCATCTGTACAAACTTACTTAAGCAATGAAAAGGAAAACAGGCAGCAAGCACATAGGATATGTGCTTGGGGTACAGTACATGGTAGGGTGGGGAAGGATCCTAGGGCTTGGGGGAAATGCAACTGCCTGTTTGTCATTCCACACACTGGGGAAGAGGGTAGGGCCTCCTGGCAATAATCTGCTTAGATGTCTTATGGAGATGTTGAGAAAAATAGCACTGAGGTCACATGGAAAGAACACTTGTGATGCATCTTTCCAACTCTTAGTGTTGCCCGTGTTAGCGCTGCCCATCTTGGACTAGAGTGAAGCTGTGCGTCTTCCCTGGGTTTCATTACACAGCTCCCGTCTGTGACTTATCCTTCTGTTGCACATGGAAGCTCTGACTTGACTCACACATCTTTTCATTGTTCAGTGCTGACAATGAGTGGGTCTGCCTCTCACACTGCCAGCCTTATTATGTTAAATTGGTGATGCTTTGCTTCCAGGGGAGTTTCTCCTTCTAAGTAGTATAATAATAATGACATCAACAGCAGTAATAACCTTTGCTGTTTATGGAGCTTTTACTTATGTGCTAGGTGCAGGAAGAGAGGATATAGAATTCTGTAATGAGCAACCCTGACTCTGTGCTCAGACTGCTAGATTCCAATCTCACCTCCATAACTTACTGGTTGTGGGCCCTCGGGGGCATTATCTAGACCTCAGTCTTCATCTGTAAAATGTGCACAATAATATGACCTCCTAGTCTTATGAGGATGGGACAAAATAGTACAGGAAAACATCTTTGCATTGTGTCTGAACATGGCAAGCATTTAATACATTTAACTATTACTCTAATTTTTTCTTATTCTCAGTGTTTTATTTAATCCTTCCAACAACCCCAAAGTGTAGTTATCATTATTCTTACTTTACAGAATATAAAGCAGAGGCTTAGGGCTGTTGGGTAATTTATTGAACTTCATATACCTTGTAAGTTTTGGAATTGGGATTTGAGGTTACATCCACCGCTGTGGTTTTTCCCACCAGCATTATGATTAAACATGTGTGTGTGTGTGTGTGTGTGTGTAGCAAGATCTACTTCGGATGAATTACTGAGATCAGCATTATGACAAGAAGAATATTGTTTACTTATAGTAATTAGTTATGAAAAACCAAACTCTGCTCATATGTTACTTTTAGTTATTTCACAGCAGTGCTACGACATTTAAATATTTATCCCATTTCAGAATAATAAAGTAATAGAACTTTGCTAACCATGGAATCTCTATAACTCTATCCTTGAGAATATCTATCAACCTTCTATCTCCAGGACCTTTGCACCTGCTGCCCAGATTTTTTTTCTCTCCTGATATTCACGTGGCTGATGCCTCAGCTTGTTCAACTTAGTGAGGTCTTCCTTGACTTGTAGCTTTTGTTACCATAACAAAATTTGCAAAGAGAAAAGGTTTATTTTGGCTCACGGATTCAGAACATGACCAGTTGGTCCTGTTGCTCTGGTCCCCTGATGAGGGGTAGTACATCTTGGTGGAATCGTGTGGTAGAGAAAACCTCCCCCAGCAATAAATGAAAAAGAAAAAGGGGCAGATATCCTATATCCTCTTTAGACACAGGTGTCCAGTGACCTAAAGATCTCTTGTGTAGCCCTATCTCTCAAAGTTTCCACTGACTTTGGGTGGTGCCAAGCTGGAGATGAAGTCTTTAACACATGAGCCTTCAGGAGACTCTTCAGATCCAAACTAAAACATTATTCCATTTAAATGATGACCGCTACCCAACCGTCGTTGGTTCCCTAAGTCTTTTGTTGCTTTACTTTCGTTTATAGCACCTACCCTGAAATAACATCCCATACATTCTACATATCATTTATGAATGGTCTATCTCTCTCTGCTAGAAAGTTAGCTCCAGGAACAAAGGAATTTTGTCTGTTTTTGTTCATTGTTCTAATCACATTACACAGAATAGGGCCAGGCAAATAAAGAGCACATGCAAACTTTTTGTTTAGTTAATGAATAAACAGATGTTACCTCATATTTTCCAGCAATTATAAATTCTAGGATTTGTATTATCTAACTGTTATACCAGCAATTTTTTTTCCTATTATGTGACCCTTGGACTTTTAAATTGACATTCGGGTCTTCGTATAGTCCACTTGTAGTCTTTCTCACAATGCATTTGTTCTTCTCAAAAAATGGTTTTTCAAGGGCAAGAGAGTGTGAATAATAAACTAAGCGATCATTCAAAGCAGACCATTAAATACATGTAATCCACACAGAGCTGGGCTCCTCCTGTCCCGTTTCCATGCAGTGCCATGTTCAAATAAACACCAGTGAAAGACTGACATTCACAGGAGACATTTTTATCTTTATTGCCTATTGAAAATAGTATATTTTCATTCCACTTGCTAAAGCAGTGTATGATTTTCTAAAATTTTCTTCTAATTTTGTGCAGATACTCTGCTCATTAACCATATCCCCCTCACATTTCCAGAAAACGTCTTCCTGAGCAAATCCTTGTTTTTTTCTTCCTCCTCTGCTTCCCAGATAGAGGCTGTTTTTTTCCTCCTGTGAAATCATTCTGCAGGGCTGGGCACATGTCAGTGATCTCATGTATCACCCCCCTCTCCACCATGAAGGGTCCACAGGATCTCCTGGAACACTCTCTCAGTTTATAAATGTAAGGATAAGAGTAACACTGATAATTATCAGAATTAACTTATTTTTTCTTCTATCATGTATACCAAAGTTGATTAAAATTCCCTGAACATTTCCTCTTCTCTTTGAGAAGGATGCAAGAATTTGTTAGTTCTCACCTATGACATGTGCCCCACATCTTACTGCTAAATCTGTTGGAGAACAAGGCTGAAAGGAGACAGGGAGGTGTAAGGGAAATAAATAGAATAAGGATGTGCCATGTACAGGATCCTAATAACCTTAGTGACTATAAACACATGTCATAAACAAGAACTAAGATTAGCAACATGAACAAGAATAAAAATGAGAAAAGGGAATTAGACGGGGCAGGAGAAGGAGATTAAAAAAAAGAATCCAGCTATATTATGTACATGTACCCATTCCCAAAGATGACTGTAAACGGCATGAACTGCAAGCACATACTAATAAAAAATTTTTAAATGCTTTTTATGGACATACTTCCAAAAGAGGCTTGGAGCACAGGTGGGAAGAAGGTTTGAAAGTGGGAAGATGGCAAGAAGGTTATTACTTTGTTTTATAATGTTCTCCTGTCCTAGAAAACTTAAAATGGTTTATGTGAGCTCAGACTAATCTAAACATTTTAACCTGTCAATCATCGTGTGTTTGTTGACCTAAGATAGACAGATAATAAGAGAATTATTAGAGGGAAAAGTCCTACCTCCATCTCTGTTACCTTGGCATTAATTTCAAGGTTTTGTTTTCCAACCTAGCTAAGTAACACTGAGAAAATAAATGCACAAAAGAGCATATGTGTGTTTAATGTTCTCTAATTTGTTTATGGCAGGGAACCATGGCTCATCTTACTTGTCCCCTTAAACAGCCTGTTTCCCTATCCCATCTCACTTCTTGGCTTTCATTTCTCTGCTTTCCGTTTAGCTGTCCTGTCTCTGACATTGTCTTTGTCTGGCTATCGCCTTTTAAAGAAAAGGAGGGAACAGTCATTAGCAGAGCAAGTGAAAAACACCACTTCTGAGCAGGTCTCTACTTCTGGGATGATCTGGAATGGATTGAGGCCTTGTCTCATGAGGTTTCCTGGTTGTGACTTCCAGGTCAGAGGCGCCATATCGATGTTCTTGAGGAAGATTCCAGAAGACTCCTCCTTATCCTTGATAGTTTGTCTGAGTAAAACCACACCTTGACATTTCTTTCCTCACTGACTGAGACCTGGGAGCCTTCCTCCATCCTGTTCTCAGTGCTTTCCTCTCTGGACCACTCCTGTTTAGGCTCACAGGTGGAGTGTTTCTGTCTCATCCTTTAAGACCATTGGTTCTAAACTGAAGAGACAAGTCAGGAAATAAGAACACCGTTTCAAAGAAAAAGGACAGAGTGTCTTGAGGGATGGCTGTAGACTCTTCGTGAAGTGGTGTGGCAGTCTTTATTTTATTTTATTTTATTTTATTTTATTTTATTATTATTTCATTTTATTTTTCTTTCACAGCCCTGGGGATTGAACCCAGGGCCTTCGCGTTGAGCTACATCCCTAGGCAATGTTTTTTCACTTTGGAGCAAGGTCTCACTCAGGCACTGAAGCTAAGCATAAACTCACTGTTCTCCTGCCTCATTCTTAAACAAAATTGTGCCCAAGTCACCACACACTAAGGGATCGGAAGTCCTCATTGAGATGCTACTGAAATGTGACAAGTGCTGGACCTAGAATTAGAACAGACAGATCCTAATTCTAGAGCCATCACCCTCTTCCTAGAGACCTTAGGCAAATTACTCCATCCTTCTGTACTCTGAGGCAGTTGGACTAGATGGTAATCCTGGCTTCAGGCAGGGTTCTAACACATTCACTCTTACTCAGGTCCCCCACATGTGACCAGATGTTCACTGGCTCAGCAGGGGCTCTCTCGGGAAGCTCTTCAGCTTGGGCATGAAGAAAAGGCATCTGGGATCAGTTCTGGTTTCTTTCCTGATGTCCATGGACGAAGAGCCAGCATGGTGATCTTTGTGCATCTGTCTTCTCAGCCATAATTCTCCTAAGAAACATTTTGAAAGTGAAGTTAGTAAAAGAAATTGTAGCAGAGCCTGGCTTATTGAAAACACTCAGTATCTGTTGTTATTTTCTGATTTCCGATAGGCTTAATGAATGCCCACGCAAGGCCATAAGGAGCAAGATGGAACACACACACATTTCTGATGCATGGAGTGCGAAATGAGGACTTCTGAGGCAGTTTGTGGCTTCGGTGGGGTGTGAGTGATGTGGAGAACAGTACTGTGTGGCTTCTGCCTTCAAGGAGTTGTGCAGGGAGAGAGAGTAACAGGTAAAGAACCGTGGCACAGCATGATAAAGGGAATCACTGAGAGAGTCCCAACGTGTCACAGTGCATCTGCTGTGTGATTTGCCACATCAGCCCCCTGGCATGGCAAAGTGATGTCAACACAAAACGCAACCTGAATAAGAACACAGTGCGCAGGTGTAGCAGTGTGAACAGCTGGCCGGAGGTATCTAAAGTTAGTATTGTGAGGGCTTTTCCTGTGGTGCATAAGGGAAACGTGTAATGCAGCAACCAAGCACGAAGCATTAAGAATCCACTACTGATTTACTTTTAATTGTTTCTCTAAGACTGTGGTCCTTCATGAAAGGGTGCACACATAGACAATATGTTGTGGCTTTGAAAAAAAGTACAGGCTTTATACTCAATCGGAAGGTTCTCTTTCAATGCATTTTGAAGTCAGGGCCAGACTGTTTAAACTTATGAGAAAGCTCTAAAGGTAATCTTGATGTTTTCTCTAGGTAAGTACTTTTTCAAAGGTAAGCACTTGAAATATAACTTTTACTAGGCATGGGACTCATGATTACTGTAGACTTGTGCCCTCATATCCTGTGAAAGGATGCTTCCTTACCAGTGATTCCATCTAAAGGGGTGGCCCTCAGAAGGATAGGATTCACTGTATTCTACCTTGTTACTCTAGTGGAGCTAAATGATGCAGAGTTTAGAGACCAGTGGCCAATGTAACTGCAACACATGTCTTCTAATTCATGACCTGATGGGTTTGTCATGGATCAGCTTGGCAGGACTGAACTCCATTCCCAGATTCCATTTCTTTTATGGTAGTGAAATTTAACAAATAATAATATGGAAAACCCACTGACATTTTAATTTTATATGAACAATAGGTTTTTTTTTTTTCCTGTAAGTATGTCCCATGCAATGTTTGGAATGTAATAATATTTTTTAAAATGTTGTTAATCTGAAACTCAAATGTAACCGAAGGTCCTGCATTTTATCTGGCAACTCTGTGTTCTTCTAAACCTTTCGTTAGAGCGTACCACAGTGGAGAGTTTGGGGAGATTTGGAGGTTAGAGGAAAGTAGCCGACTTCTGTAGTTCATATATTTTGTTGCCAATCTGCTAACATTCCTGTTGGTATGAAACAGCAGTTGAATCCACAGATCTACTTTCCCCCGGATTCTCTCTCAATTTCCCCAACTCAAAGGCCAGGCTTGTGTGTTTAGGTAGGTATTATGGCTGAGGTCTAAAATGTTCCCCCAAAGTCACATGTGTTTAGAGGTGAGACCTGGAGAAGTGATTGGATCATGAGGGTACTAACCTCACCAATGGATTAGCCTTGATGAGTCCTAATCGAATGGGCTACTGAGACATGGGCTAGGTTGGAGGAAGTAGGTCAATGGGGGCAGGGCTTTGAAGGGTATATTCTTTTCCCCAACTCCTTCCTGGCTTTCTGGCTCTTCCTTGCTTTCTCTGCTTTCTGGGAGCCATGATGTGAGCAGCTTTCCTCTGTCACATCTTTCTGCCATGATGCTTCTTCTGACCTGGAACCGGTGCCCATGTACTGAAAACCACGAGACAGAATAAACCTTTTCTCCTTTAAGTTGTGCACGCCAGATATTTTGGTCACAGTGATGAAACTCTGACTGATACACTTTGTAAAGAAAGGCCCTGACTTCTTTACAATGAGCTCATCCCTAAGACTAGAAGCAATAAGAACTGACAAATGTTTAGTCCATATTTTGAGGTTTCAGTTCATGCTCATGGGTTTTTGATGACCTTGATCTTCCCCAATTTATGTCCACCATCTTCTTCACAACCACCTGCCCAATTTCAAGATTCAGCACCAGAACAACACCAGGGATAGCACCAGGGACAAGAGCCTTACATGTACTGCTTACCCGACTCTGACAATTACCTAAAGTCAGTTCCTTGTGACAAAATAGACAATTCTCACAGGACCTCAGGAAGAAGTTCAGGCCAAGGAGTTTGCTAAGTGTTCTTAGGTATTGCTAACTTTTAGTACATAACTGGCTTCTGTATCCTGAAATTCTTCATTTTTACACCAACATTCCGAGACCCTGAAATCTAATGCACCCTGCAGGTGGGGAATTTGTCAGGGAAATGGAGCCACATGCATTCTGAGTCCACTGAAGTTCAGACGTCTCTTGTGGAATCATAGGCACTTGCCAGCCCACAGGCCAAGCCTCTCTTCCCTTCTAATTGTCTCCACACACATGGGTAGGACATTCTCTTTTTTTGTCACATGTGTCACAAAAGTACCATAAAATAGGACATAAGCACGTGAGAAATAAATTTCCATTCACCTGATTCCCCATTGTAGTTGCTGGTGACCCATCAAGCTGATTTCTTTATTTAACCCATCAACAGATGTTCCCTATATCATTTCAGATCATGTCACCCATATGGGTTACCAGATCCTTGCTGTTTTATGTATGCCTATGACATTTATAGGTATATGCAAGTACATATGTGAATTATATTGAGGCAAATGCATAACTTAAAACCAAAGTATTTAGAAGATGGTTTTTAAATATAAGCACTCCCACGGCTGTAGACAGGTAGGAGAAGGCACTGACTTGCTCTTTTCATTACAGATCTCCAGTCCTTTCCTTCTATCCAAAGTGATTGCATATGTTCACTGTTAGCCCCTTACTCTCCTCCAATTTGTGGCTTACGTTTGCTACAGTCTTCTTTCACATACTATTTTAAATGTCTCCTACAATCTGGGCCAAATCGTTACAATAATTCTAGCATAAGAAAGGATGTACAATAGGAGGGAAATAAAACCCACAGAGCTACCTTGAATCAACAAAATCCTTAAGTATCCATTTTCCATATGAATAGATATAAATTCCAGTATCCCAGTCATCCCATAGACTGGTCACCCTGAAGACCTGCATGTGATTTGGTGGGCCACAGTATTTTTCTTTCTAATGGAAACTTTTTTCTGAAAGATACATTTTTTCTGTTGGTGAAGACATGAACTATTCATCTAAAGCCTTCCCAGAAAATATTTATTTTCAGGAGTTAATGAAAGTCCTACATAAGTCCACCCTAGCAACCCACCCCCAAGATGATGTCAATTTACAAGTGATTCTCCTGAAACTGGGAAATCATACTAGCACTGTGTGGGACAGATGATGACTCCTATGTGGAAAGACAAAAGATGCAAGAAGCAAGTTTGCAAATTTTCAGCTGTCCTTAGTCAGATACTCAGTTGCAAGTTTGGCCTCATTTTTAGCATTCTTTTTGGTTCTGACCTTGGAACCACAACCCTGGGTTTGGAAAGAATCTTAATTTAAATTCCCAGAGGCAAGTAGCAGAAATACATCTTTCTTTTTGGCAAGACTTCTTAACCTTGACTATCTTATATCATCTTTTGAGTACATCATCTTTTCAGTACATCATCTTTTAATTAATAAGAGGTTTTTAAAAAGTCATTTTGGACAACTAAAACCATTGTATTCTATTTAATTTTTCACGCAAGGAGGAAGCTTTAAAGTAACTCTGAAAGGTGAATCTGCTTGTTTTAACAAGGTAGAACATAATCTGTCAGATTAGGCATTTCCCCCATATGATTGGCTGTCAGAGTCAAAAGCAGAAGCAAAACAAAACCATACCCTGAAATTGATAGCAAAAAATGAAAGGCAAAGAATGTGCAATAAACTAGTAGAAACTACTTTTGAAGTCTAGTCTTTTTTTCTGCTTTCTGTTACCATAGCTGAAAATCACAGACTGAATAAGAAGAATAAAAGTCTATCTCATGGTTCTGGAGACAGGGAAGTCCAAAGGGCACTGGCATCTGCTGGGGTTCTGATGTGGGATTTCTTGCTGTCTTGCTGGTGGAGGGCATCACAGGGGAGACAGAAATCAAGTATGAGCTCATGTTTTTCTTCCTCTTCCTATGACAAATGTGGGCACTTTCATGGAAATTCTACTCGGATGACTCTATATCTAATCCCAGTTACCTCCTAAAGGCCCCACCCCCAAAGGCTCCCGATATATGAGTTTGGGAATTAAGTTTCACTGTGAGAAGGGACACCCAGATTATAGCATCTGGCAAGGAGATCCGTGTTGGTTTTGGTGTACTAGGGATTGAACCCAAGGCCTTTGCACTGAGGTACATCTCCAGCTCTTTCTAGTATTTATTTTGAGACAGGCACTTATTAAGTCACTAAATTGCCCAGTCTGGGCTCAAATTTACAATCCTCTTGCCTTGCCCTCCCAGAGTGCTGGGAAAGCAATTCTGCTGAATCCTGAATCAGCTTTCAGGGATTCCATTCATGCACTGTTCTTTTTCACTTTGCAGGGAGGTAGTGTTTTAGTCAGAGCCTTCAAGCAGTAGGAACCAAGCCGATGAAGGTGAGAAGAGGTCCTGATAACCTGAAACTTCACCCCAGATTTTGTGGAAAGGAATTAAAGGTAACTAAAAACAGTGGGAGGAAAGAGGTCAAGGGAGCTAGGATGATGGACTCTACTCTCCATCAGTGCTCATTGTCAAGTCTGTTCGCAGCCAGCAGACAGGCAAAGAGTATCCTTTACTGTTCAGAGTGCAGTATGCCCTTGCCCTTCTTACCAGTGTTGAGAAAAAATGAATGTCTGTATGGAGGTGCCTGGTCCAATTATTGTGCAAATTATAATTTATTCATCATTGACAACATGAGCAGCAATACGGACAATATTTAACTTTTTATTTCTTGTTCTTCCTATTGGCATCCCAATGGGTGGTAATTTTGCTCCCCAGGAAACATTCAACAGTGTCCATTATTAGTTTTTTGTTTGTCACATTTGGAGGCTGCAAGGAGGTTGATAGGGACAGATAGTGGATAGAGATCAGAAATGCTGTTCAGCATACTGCCAAACACAGGACAGTCCCTACTGAAAAAAATTATTTGACGCCGTACGTCAATAATGCCAAGGTTAAGAAACCTCGTTTTGCAGCTTGTTAAATCATTGTTGCTCTTATAGATAAATTTCTGGACACTCTCTGTATTCATAACACGGCACATTAACCCAGGCATACTATAAATACCTATATGCATGTATGTAAATAAACATCATTATATAAATATATAGGCATATATGTATGTACGTGTATTTGTCTTTAATTTACCTGGGTCAGTTCTATGAGATGGATTTATTTCTCTTTCCAGAGAGGTACCCTGAGTTTAAACTTGGAAAAAGGAGAGTAGGGAAAAATCAGTTACCGCAAGCGTAACATTGATCCAGACAGTAACAGCTTTTATTCTTTCTCCTGTCAGATGACACAACTTCTTTAGGTTTTCTCCTAGCAATCATTATGAAACCCTGTTTATGCTGTTGTTTTAATTAGCACTCTTGAATGGTCTATCCACACATGTAAAAATCAACAATATTTTGTTTTCTGGTCAGAGTAAGCTTAATGTTTCTCCTGTCACCTTCACTTCTGTAGATAGAAGAGACAGAATGGAGACGTGCCACGAAGTAAGTCCTAACTGGCCCAAATTTCCATGTGCATTTTCATTAATTAAATCTGCCAGTCTATTGACTAGAAATACACATGAAATCCCTGTTTTATTTTGACATCTTTGAGTAACTTACTTTTGTTTTCTTAAGCTTTTTTTTTTTTTTTTTGAGAAATGGTCTCGCTTTGTAGTCCAGGTTACCCTCAAACTTGCGGGGATCCTCCTGCCCCAGCCTCCCAAGTGCTGAAATTACAGGCACGCACCACTACACCTGGCTCCTTAATCTCTATTTTAAAAACATGTTCCTAATAACACTCAATTTCCTGTTTTTAAAAATGTGGCTTATGAAATTTCAAACTATGGAAATCAAAGCAGTTAAAATCTTATTTCTCTGAATTCAGCATTACTATTTCGGATACATTCCTGACAATTCTCTCATCTTAAAAACAAAGAGATGGAGGGATGGATGGTGTATAGATGCAAAGAGAGGTAATCTTACTATGCAGGATCAGGATATATAATCTTGTGTTACTTTAATTTTCCTTAAATGTAACAGAAGAAAAACTCCAATAAAAGTGAACTAATCTCAAGTTACAGATAAATGTTTCATAAATACTAGTGATATCGGTCTTGGAATATTCTTGGGCAGAAATTTTCAACTTTGCACTTTGGGATCAGCTGAGGAACCTTTAAAAATTCCAAGACTGCAATTTATTGCAAAAAAAGTCAGTTTATCCAAAGGTAGGACTCAGGCAGTAGTTTTTTAAAGCTGTCAGGTAATTCTAATTGTCATCCCAGGCTGTGAGCCACTGCTCTAAAATTAAGAAAAAAATGATTATGAAAATATTTCAGAGTTAAAATTTGTGTATCTTTTAAAACTATATTTGAAATCCATCAATTAACTTAGGGGCCTGCAATATAAGGAAATAAATGTTCTCAATTTTCCTCCCATTGTTCCCACTGCCTCCCAGTTTTTCTGATTTGTACTATTTTTATACTGTCAGGGTTTATAAAATTTATTCTATGGCCACCAAAATTCCTTCAAGGAAGAGAAGACCTCAGAGAGGCGACCAGGATGGAAGAAGATATTCTAGAACAATAAAATAGTTCAGAAAGTGAGAAAGCTCAAACATTAATCTCTCACACAACTTTCTACAGAAATATCAACAAGTTAACTGTATTTACATTGGGAAATGGGATTAATGATCACCAACTGTGTCTTAGATAACTTTATTTAATCATGTTTTAGAGATCATCGCCCTTGGGCAAAATACTTCTTTTAGACAGGTTGTTTTTAATTAGTTTTAGACCACAGATTCCTTTAAGTCTCAGATGAGAGCTATGGAAGTTGTCCTCAAGAAAACAAAACTGGTTCTAATCTACCAAGTCCAGAATCCATTAAGGATGGCTTCCAAACCTTGGAGAAGGATCCCTGGGTTATATGTTTAACATCACTGGGTGTCTGCTTTTCTTACCCATTGACCAAACTCTGTTGGTGTCAACCAGTTCATCCTAATGTAGGAATAGGTTTCTAGTTGAGGGCAAATTGTGGGAACAGATTGTAATGTGTGCTACTTGACAATGTATTTTTTTAAAAAAAATTTCTTCTTTGAGTGCTACTAACTTGTTCTCTTTTCAAAAGTTAAACATTCATAAAACATTGCTAAGTAGCTTAGACTGTGATGGCTGTAGTAAGACAAGTTCAAAGGACTTCTCACAGGGACTAGAATACGTTTGAGGACACCAAGTCATTATGTCTACTAAAATGATGATGGGCCCATTGATCCGAGGTTTTATAACTATTCTGGTCTCTACTGAGCACTCATTCTTGAGTTACGTAATCAAGTCCTGATGGACAGAATGTGGAAACCAAAGTTGTGGCTGGCAGGATGCTGAAATGCTCCAAAGTTAGTGCTATCGCTGCTTCTGCTTCCTTCCTCTATCACAGTCCTTATCTAATCCCACCTTGAATTCATGGGCAAGACAAGAAATTAATGTATTTGAACTCCATGGAAATTTCCAGAAAATTGCCGTACCTTTCTGTTCTTGAAAGTTCTGTCATTTATAGAGCCTACATTCCTGTGATCCTGAGAACAGTGTCTTGTGTTGCTCTAAAATTTCTCTTCACAAAAACCATCAAATCCATCCTTGGTGCTCACATAGCACTCTGGGTTCACTATTCTTTTATTTTTTCAAGTCTGATGATTCATACTGTCTCCACTCTTTGGACCATTCCCAAGTGAGGCCACATCTTAGATATCATCATTGTCAGAAAATGTTCCACTTAAAATGTCTCAGAATGTGAAAATCTTGTCTCAGTTCCTGCTCTTTCTTCTCTTCATAGTTTCCATTCTCATCATGTATACTGCCCATGATATTTATCGTTAGAGTAATTACATCTCAATGGCTCAACACACTAGAACCCCATTTGTCATTTGCAGAAATCCAGTATGGGGCCTCCTGTGCCCTGTGCAGGAAGGAAGAGAGCAATCCCACTCGCAGCTATCAAGCTACCAACTTCCAGCTTGCTCTGCACCTTGGTCCTCAGCACAGGACAGCAGCAGTGACAGCCAAAAGACCAACCTGACTGAAGATAAAACCAGCACCCTGGAGGAATGTTTCACTATGGGACTGAAGTATTAGCTTAGTGCATAGACTGGATGAGAGATAACCTTGGTAAACAGGGTTTGAGAGGGTGAGAGCTAGACAGAGATCTCTAGAGAGCCTATATGGAGAGCTCAAGCTCAGGCCAGGAAGACCACAGGGCCTGTATTATGTAGTGGGAGGCTGGTTTGGTGGGTGCAACTTTCAAAAGGGGCTGGATCTGAAGGAGACGGCACTCACTCCAGTGGTCTACATGAATTTCCACAGTGCTGCCTGCATCCAACAGAAACCAGTTGTCTGATTCACTGTAGGTCAATATCTGGGATGGGTAAGTGTCTGCACTAAAATTATAGATTTTTTGCTTTGGGTAATGGTGGCTTATGAGTATTTCTTAGGGTTTGTCAGTATCCATTTTATTTGAAGGTATTGTCAGTGACTTTACTACTGTAGCCAACATGACATAGCTGTTGCTCTAAATTGGTTTTCTCTGTATGGCAATATCTGGATTGCTCTGTGTGTGTGTGTGTGTGTGTGTGTGTGTGTGTGTGTGTGTGTGAGATAAACAATATGGCAGCCCTATCCTAAAGAACTTGGCTCTAGGTCAAAGAAGCTGTAACCTCCCCTCCAACATAAACTGAAGTAGCTAGATCCTGGGATAGAAGAAAGGCCAGTAATTAGCAACACCACTAGATATCTCTGCAACAAAGCTACCCACCATAATCAACCAGCAAATCCTAGCACAGAAAACAAACAGAAATTAGAAATGCAAGAAGACAAGGTAATAAAATGCCTTCAGAAACTCCCAACTACCCCAAGTCAATCCAGAGGGTATTGGGTGCCTGTCTGAAAATGTATAAGTGAAAGTAACAAAACAGTTCAACAAGTTGCTTGGCGAATTCAAAGAAGATGCAACTAAACAGATGATGATCCCAATGAAACAAATGATCAATGAGTCCAGGGAAGATACTAATAAAAATTAATTAGAGCTAAGGAAATAGATGAAAAACATTAATGCTAGCGTAGAAGGGAATGAGAATTCATAAAAAAGTTCCAAACAGAAATCCAGGAGATTAAAAATGCAGTTGAAATTATGGGCAACAGAAATAACCAGTGTGAGGACAGAGTGTCAGATGTAGAGGTCAGGGCTGTGGTTAGTGATCAGTTAATAAGAGATACCTTAAAAACAACAAGAGAACATGAAAAATGGGTCCAATAGCTGCTAGATGACACAAAGAAGACTGATATAAGAGTAATTGGAATTAGCAAAAGATCAGAAGACAAGACAAAGGGCATAAAAACCCTATTTATAGACATAATAGCTGAAAAATTTCCAGACATGGAAAAAAGAATTCAACATTCAGATAAGTGAGGTGTATAGAACCCCAATTAGCTATGATCAGAAAAAATCTCCACATCATATCATAATTAAAGTAGCAGAAACCCAATACAAGAACAGAATCTTAAAAGCTGTTGGAGAAAAGCAATGAATCACTTATGAGGGAAAACACAGCAGAATTACCGCAGACTTCTCAACACAAACCTTAAAGGCAAGGAGAGGTTGGACTAGAGTATCTCAATTCCTAAAAGAAAAAATCTTCCAGCCCAGATTGATATATGCTGCAAAATAATATTTCAAAATTGAAGGAGACATAAGATATTCCCATGATAAAGCCAACATAAAGAAATTCATAACCACCAAACCAACCATTCAAAAAATTCTCAAGGATATCCTAGAAGGTGACAATGAAACTAACAGTGCCGAAATGTCCAATAGAATCAATGCACCAGGTAAGGCTAGCAATTACGTGGAAGGGAAAGAAAGCAAAACAGCAACAGGAAAATAATACAATGAATATAATCAGCTATCTGTTATAATTAACAATGTGAAGGTTCTCAATTCACCAATCAAAGCACCCAGAAGAGCAGAATGGATCAAGAAGGAAAATCCAATGGTATGCTGTAGACAAGAAATAACACACACACACACACTCACACACACACACACACACACACACACACACACACACTCATCATAGACTAAAAATCAAGGAATGGAAAACAATACTCCATGCAATAGGAACCCCAAAACAAGCAGGAGTAGCTATCCTATTTTCAGAAAACGTGACCTTTAAGACAAGACGATCAAAAGAAGCAAAGGACACAAAGTATTGGTTAATGGAACTATTCAACAGGGAGAGATAACATTTATAAACATATATGCACGAAACTATGGTGCACATAACTTCATAAAACAGACACTAATAGACATTAAAGAGCAAGTAAACATCAAGACATTTACAATGGGGGAACTTAATACCGCACTATCAGAAATAAACAGATCAGCTAAACAAAAAAATAAACAAAGAAATATTACAGTTGAGCCAAACCATTGAACAAATGAATGTAACAGATATATACAAAGTATTCCACCCAACAACAACAGAATATACATTCTTCTTGGCAGTACATGGTACTTTCTCCAAAATAGACCACATACTAGCTAATAAAACATGCTTAGATAAATGCAAAAGAATTGAAACTTTGCCATGCATATTATCAGATCACAGTGAAATGAAATGAGAACTCAATGGCAAAAGAAACCACAGAGACTACACAAACACATGGAAATTAAAAATACTCTGTTGAATAAACAATAGGTCACAGAAGAAATTAAGAGAGAAATAAGACAATTCATAGAATTAAAAGATAATGCCAGTACAGCATATCAGAACTTATGGGACACAATGAAAGTAGTCCTATGAGGGAAGTTTATAGCTATGAATGACCATATCAGAGTAACAAAATGAACTAAAATAAATAACATAACAATTCACCTCAAGGTCCTAGGAAAAAAAAGGACAACTAAAATCTGGAGCTTGTATAAGGAAGGAAATTATAAAGATCAGAGCAGAAGCCAATGAAATGGTGAATAAAAAAAAAAAAAAGTACAAAGAATGAATCGAAGAGCTGGTTCTTTTAAAGAATAAATAAATTAGACAAATGCTTAGTGTATTTTACCAAAAGAAGGGAAGAAAAGACAAAAATCAATGCAATTAGAAATTAAAAAGATAAAATCACGATGGGTACTGCTGAGATCCAACTACTTCACAGACCTGTAGTCCAAAAAATTGGAGAACTCAGAAGAAATGGAGAGATTCATAGATACATATGAATTACCAAAACTGAACATAGAAGATTTAAGTATCTTGAATAATCTAATAGCAGGCATTAAAATTGAAGCAGTAATAAAAGACTACAAACTAAGAAACACCTGGGACTTGCTAAATTCTACAAGAACTTCGGGGAAGATCTAACACAAACACTCCTCAACTCTTTAATGAAATTGAGAGGGAAGGAGTAACTTCCAGATCATTCCTGGAAGTTAGCATTACCCTGATCCCAAAACCAGACAAAGATCCAACCAAAAAAGAGAAACATAGGCCAATTTCTCAATGGACATAGGTGCAAAAATTGTCAACAAGATCCTGGCAAACAGTATCCACAAATCATCAAAAAGAGGACCACGTATGATTCATCCAAAGGATGTAAGGATGTTTCGACATGCACAAATCTATAAATGTAACATCACATAAACAGAAGCAATTACAAAATCACCTAATCACCTCAATAGACACAGAAAAAGCCTTTGATATAATCTCACATCCATTTATGACAAAATCTCTAAAGAAAATAGGTACAGAAGGACCTTAGCTCTATTTGGTAAATGCCATTTATGACAAACGTACAGCCAATGGTGTACTAATTGGGGAAAAATTGAAAACTTTCCTTTTAAAATCAGGATCCAGACAAGGATGTCCACTATTACCACTCCTATTCAGCTTAGCTCTGGAAACATTGCCCAGAGCAATCAGGCAAGAGAAAGCAATAAAAGGGATATGTATAAGAAAGGATGAAATATTATTATTCATAGATGACATCAGCTTCTATTACAAGACTCAAAACATTTCACCAAAGACTCCTAGAATTAATAACCAAATAGACCAATGTAACAGGATATAAAATAAGAACACAAAAGCTAATAGTGTTCATATTTACTAATAATGAACTCACTGAGAAAGAAAGTAGGAAAACAATACCATTCAAAATAGCATCAAAAAATTAAATATTTAGGAATTAATATAACTAAGGAAGTAAAATACTTCTACAATGAAAATTATGTCTCTCTGAAAAACAAAGTTGAAGAGGATATGAGAAAATGGAAAGATATCCCCTGTTCCTTGATAGATGGAACCAATATAATCAAACTGGCTATACTTCTGAAACTGAAATATAGATTTAATACAATCCTAATCAATTTACCAATAGCATTTTTTCACAGATCTACTGAAATTGATCCTAAAATTCATATGGAAACAGAAGAGACCCAGAATAGCCACAGCAATCTTGGGTAACAAAAGCAAAGCAGGACACATCACAATTCCAGATCTGAAGTTATACTACAAAGCTGCCATGGTTGAAACAGCATGGTACTGGCACAAAAACATGCATGTGGGTCAGTGAAATCATCCTAGACACATTCAGCTATTTCATCTATGACAAGGGACAAAGACATACACTGGAGAAAAGAGAGCTTCTTGACTAAACAGTGCTGGGAAAACTGAATATCTATATGCAGAATATTGAATCTAGGCCCATATATTTTGACATGTACTAAACTAAAATAAAAATGGATCAAAGATTTAAATGTTAAAACACAAACAATTTTCTGGAATATAAAATAGATAGAACTCTTGAAAGCGTAGGCATAGGCAGGCACTTTCTGAACAGAATCCCTATGGTACAAGAATTAATACCAAGAATCAACAAATGAGATCATATCAAATTAAAAAGCTTCTGAACAGCAAAAGTAACAATTAACAGGGTGAAGAGACAAACTACAGAATGAGAAAAAAATTTTGCCATCTATTTCTTGGACAGAGTACTACATCTAGAATATATGAAGAACTCAAAAAATTAGAGTCCAATAAAACAAAAAAAATCTGGAAAAAAATAATGAAAATCACATCAAACAAACAAACAAGCAACAACAAAAACAAAAAATCAAAAAACTCTTGCTACATTTTCCTGAAAAGTAGGCATGCTGACAATTGGTCACGGTACAATTCTAAACTTCCAGGAAAAAAATAAATTTAAAAATCCAGTGCGAGTTGGCAGGGTGTCTACCTGGGATCCAGGCTCTTTCTACCTTAAGACATTGTCGCCTCAGTGAATATCTGGCTTCCAAGGACACCTCAGCCGTGGCAGACTACGATGGAGGGGACCAAGCAGTGTTTCTACTGCCTCCCCTGTAAGAGCTACGCTTCCTTCCGTTCACAGTTCTCTGAACAGAGCTAATCACTTGCCCTATCCATGAAGCTGTGGAAAAAGATGAGAAACTCACAGAGCCCAGGGCACATCTGGTGGACTCTTATGATAGCCACCACCCCCACTGTGCTTTACAGTCTCTTGGGGTCATCTCTGACTCTTTCCTGTACTCTATCTCCAAAGATCTGCCTTATCAGTCAGAACTGTGTCATTAGTCATGTCACAGAATTCGTCATGTGAATTATCAGAATCTATCAGATCTTTCTTCAAAAATTGTCCTTATCTCACCTTATTCATATCAGATTCTATATATCTTCAGGCAACCTCCATTGTGCACCATTCCCTCCTCCTTTCATGGTCTGAATAATGTCATGAAGTCATATTAATTTGACCCAATGAGGTTAATTCTCATGTAGGTTAATACAATTCCATGTAGGTTTAGTCGACTTCTTATTCTATAACCATTTAAGTTTCCTGTGTCTTCAAACCTACCACGTAATCCATATTGTCTCAATTTCAGTGTATGGATGAATATTCAATTGATAATAAAAGGCTAAATGTATGTGACTAATTTGATGAGAACTTCCTCATCTCTTTTATTCTCAACATTTTCTATACCATAATCCTTCTTCTCGTCCCTTGTTTCTGCTTTTAAAGAAACAGTCTTCTTTCCTTGCTAAAACATATCATTTTGTTAGTTCTTTTGATTCAATTCCATATCTTTACAGTTCACAGGGTGTCTTGTTTGACTAACAATCCAGTCCCTCTTATAATTAAACCTTCTATTTCTGTAGATTTTTCAAACTGTATATATGCTGAATATTTACTTGGTCTTGACTTTTTTCTTTTACTTTGGATAGGCCCTTTAAGCTATGGCCTATCTCTCGCCTATTTTTTAATGTCAAACTTCATAATAAAGATGTTTGTACTAAGTATGTACAAAAATAGCTGTATTTCCAACGTGTGCAACCTCCCTGTGTAAAAACTACGCAAATAGATGTTTAATATCACCAGATCAACTATATTTCTCCATTATTGATATAACTTGAGCTTCAGCAAAGTTTAATATTTTTGATCATCCTAAAATTCTGTTTTCTATAGTTTTTGTCACACTGTATGTGCAAATTTCTTTCTCTCTTTTAGTATTGTATTCTATTTATAGTTTTTGGATGATTTAATTGCCTTCCATCTTTTTCCTTCTAAAACAATGAAAATGAGCCTGAACTTTATTTCTTTCAGCTAAAATGAAAAGTCTTCATTCATGTTAGGCCTTATTTCAAACCCTATCGCTTGTAGAGGATATTATATAAAGTATCCAATGCTTCACTGCCTGAAGCTAAGTAGAAATTCCTGCCCTTTCTGGTTTTTATTTTCCTGAAACATGTGGTCTCCAGCTAATTAGTAACAGTCTGAGGAAAATCCCGCTATTGCATCCTGGATCTTGTGACCTCTGACCCACAAGGGAAACTTTGGATCCGAGATGTTTTGATGTATGAAAAACAAATCCAAATAAAATGAAACTCAAGTGAAGAGCTATTATTTGGAGTTTAGCCATCAGTTAGGCTAGCTCTTTATCAGCTCAACATTGTTGGAGAGAGATTTGTCATGGACCCAATGTCAAGTCTGCAGAGTTGAAAGGAAATAGAGAATTGGCTGTTGTGTTGAAATGTGATAACTAATCTGTTTAATTCCTGGAGAACAAGTGGAAATGTTGGCCCTCTGTGACACTTGACAGTTCTTAATAAGAATGGCTTGGCAACATGTGTGTTTGAAAATTTTTTTCTTACTGGGCATCTTATTTGAGATTCTGGTTGCTTTTAGTGTGATCCTTATGGAGTGATATGCTTCTTCATAATTCGTATATTTGTCAGAATTTATAAATCTGTGGGCTTAATTTCACTAATATTATTCAAAACAAACTGCATCTTTTTAATCTACTTTTTAAAGAAATTTACCTTTAAGTTTCAGAAAGTGTTCTTTAATTATGGATTTCGTGATTGCTTTTCTTATATAAGCACCGCACATTAACCAGTTGTGCTACTGGAGCTCCATGCTTGATTTTCTTGCTAGGATTTAATCTGTTCATTTTTTTCCATCCTTGGAAATAGCTACAATTCTTATATGGAACATCTGCCTCTCCCCAGTTTTGGTGCTTTGTCTCTTTTTCTCTTTATTGTGGAGGAACTTACAAAGTTTGTTTTGAAATCACTGATTCAGAATTTTGCATGCCATTTGTACTTTTAAAAATATGTGCTGGAAGGCCGGTGAGATGGCTCAGCGGCGTAAGCGCCTGCCTTGCAAGCGCAAGGGCCCGAGTTCGACTCCCGGATCCCACATACGAAAAAGGGGCTGGTGATATCGCTCAGTGGCACGGGTGCCTGTTGGCGCGCAAGGTCCTGAGGTCAACCCCCCGGTACCCGCGAAAAAAAAATAAATAAAAATAAAAATATGTGCTGGAGAATTTGCCATTGTAATTTTAGTTACACAGTTATCCCCCATAACTTTTGGGTTGTTTTGTATGTTTGTTTGTTGTGACCTGTTTTGTTTAAATTCATAGTTTCCTTTGTTCTTAATTTTTTTGTCAGTTCAAAATAATTTATCTTTCAATTTCATCGTATTCTTTGATATCAGCCTGCTTGATTACCTATAGATTGCAACCTTTGCCTTACAGAAGAAAATTCTTGTGTACTGGACAGGATTGTCTTTTTATGCCTGAACTATGTCTTTTTCAAAGGCATATTCTTCTCCTGGGTTTTCATAAGTTTTTCTCTTTTACTTGAAGTCTTCCTATTTCTTTTTTTTTTTTCTTTCTTATGCTTAAATCAAGAGAAATTCCTCTCCATTTATTGTCTGTAATGCTCTTAGTTCTGTTTTCCTAATATTGAAGAGCAAACTCCCAGTTGGGCGCCCTGCGAAAGTTGAAATTTGGTCAGCTACAGAAATGCTATTCTGATAGAAGACATGCTCCTACCACCTCAGGCTGCAGGATACATATCTAAATCTAATGTCTTTGAAGTAGACACTTTTCCTGTAGATGCCTACAGTGCTTTAATTATGAATCCATTTTGCAGGATATAACAAATAAGTTGCTCACTGCTCCATGTACTCCACCTCCATTCCTGATTTCTTTCTTGGGAAATACAGTTCTAAATGGGCACAGTCCTGTGAGAATTATGAAGAGGGGTAGCTGGAGGAGAGATAGACTGATTTCTTATTTTAAATTGTACCTCATAGTGAAAGGATAGCTGACTAATTTTGAAATTGGTAGCCATTTTTTCTCTCTTAGGGAGAAGCCAAGAAGGCACGAATACAAATTATCCAGGCAAGATTCTTTTATTCAGGCAAGATTCTTCTTTGTCGTATCTATATATCCTTTTTTTTTTTCTGTTAATTCAGTTCAATCCATCTTGTGTCTCATAAAATTTCCTTTAAATTTTGGCAAATATTTGTCTGCTAATTTGGAGTGGCTATGCTATTATTTTCAAAAAGTGAAGATAGGTCTTGTTAAATATATTTCCTTGGATATTGGTGGATGCTATGTTGAACTGAATAGATGTCAGTTAGAAACCAAAGTCCAAATGATGTAACTCTCTTTGTTTTTAGTTTTTAAATTTTTATTGGTACATGTTTGCAGTATGTAATGATTACATTCATCTTGGGAGGTGGTACGTGTACATAACTCATTTTAATTCTTTTTTTTTTTTAATGGTTTTTTTTTTTGGTACCAGGAATCAAACTCACGACCTCGCGCTTGCCAGGCAGGTGCTGTGCCGCTGAGCTATATCCCCGGCCCTTTAATTCCTTTTTCATCCCCTTCTCCTCTCCTCCCTTCTCCCCCTCCCTCCATCTCTTGGTCTTTTTATAAACAAATAAGTAAACAGGTAAGTTATGTTTTCTACTGTGAGAACTATGCATTAGAATCATCAAGATATTAGCTCCAGGGCTGATCAAATCCATGTCCCAGGTTCCTGTAACAACTCATAACTTGCCCCAGACATATCTGCTTGGAAATAAGGACTGCAAGGTCCTGTTGCCCTCTTAAGCAGCTGCTCCATCTCTCATGTTGCAGTTCTTTCCAGGGCTTGGTTCTAGGCCTGAGATTTGCTCCAGACAGCCATGAGGCCCGCGAGGCAGACCACTGTGTAGCCTGACCCCACCAAATCTGACCCCACCAAGTCTGGAGTCAGGTAAGGACTCTCATTTTCTTTCCCCGCTTATAGCCAGTTGCCAGCTCTGCAAATATGCTCTTTTAATGGCCTAGGTCCCAGGCCACCTTTAGCAAGGGCCGGGCTTCCGTGTGGGATGCTTCTGAGAAAGGCCCTGGTACCTTTCGGGATCATGAAGGATTTACCTACAGACTCTCAGTCCTCATTCCACTTACCCAAAGGTCTGGGAGCCAGAGCTTAGAACAATACCTAAATGAAAATGTTTCTTTTTCTCTAAGAAGAATTGTATTACTTTAATACTGGCAACTGTCCATTTTCTTTCTGCACTTTAAAGTAGAATTTCAATGATCTATGAACATAGGCTATATCACAAATGGGAACAGTTAATTTTATATCTCCATGCCTATGTGGGGCATGTGTGTTTATATTTTACTTTTCATACTGACCATCCTCCATAGTTCCTTTAGGCCAACCTCACTTGCCTACTTTCCCAGAGGGAGAAATGGTTTAGTTTGGATGAGTGGCATAGAACTTGAATTTCTTGTGTTTATGTGAACTTCCTGCAGTGGTAGGAAGAGGTGCTGATGTGGTGATCATAATAATGGTTGCAGGCTACTGAAACAGGGGTATGCATTTCTGAAACTGAGAATAGAAGACTAAGAATCAATGCTTTTCATGAGGGCTTTGACGATGCACCCACAGTTTTCAGGGAAGGGGAGAGATGACCTATGGCGACCCAGCACTGGGCTGCAGAAGCCAGTGTTTTTAATTAGCAGTGAGGTAGCTCATTGCAGACAGGGGCAGCCTGTGCGGAACTGATGGAGCTGGACTAACTCTGTTCAGAGCATAGCTGTTTGTAAAGATGAAGGAGCATCTCCTATCCTTGCCAGGACTGGCAGGGGCTCTAGAGCGCTGCTGATGGGCTTGCTGGCATAACATGACCTGCAGCTCATTCTTCTGTGGCTAGTGGAAGAGCAGGCTGGGTGCTGAATGAACTTGGCCGTGAATCTGTCTGGCTATATAGTGGCTATCAATATTCTCTTTTTGTTTTCAGAAGCCAATGCATCACTTTCTCTTCTTCAGTTTGCATCCTTTAATGTCTATGATTTTGAGAGCAGTGCCCAATGTCCTCCTGCATCCCAAACTGATAGGAAGGAGCTTGGTAAATAAAATGTGATGAAGAAATGAAGCAAGGCACCTAGATATCGAAGAACTACCAAGTTCCTGGGTCTTTGAAAGTTCTATTTCCTAAGGGTTTCAAGAAATCTTATAGAAGGAGACCCAAAATACAAAATCATCAATGGGCAAAAAAACAAACAAAAAAACTAAAGCAATGCAGAAACAAAAAATAATTTTCCTACTATTTATATAGACTGGAAAATAATGTTTGTCTTCACTTCATGTCACTACAAGAGTTACTCTAGTCCTATGTTCAGCATGTTTCATTTTTGCGTTTAAAATATTGTATTTAATTGTATATTTAAGAGGCAGATTTACTACTTGTATATGTGTGTGTACAAATTTCAATTAGTTAACTCTGTTCTTAATATCTCTGTCTTGCATCACTAAGTTTTAAATTAAAGATCTGATTCTTATTCTAATTAACTTCCTTTAAAAAATCCTTTTTAAAGAAGGATAAACTGGAGACTTTTATAGGTAAATGGATGCAACTCGAGACCATAATCATAAGTGAAATAAACCAGGCACACTTGTGCAAACATTGTATTGTCTCCCTAGTGTGAGAAGCTGAAAGAGTAAATAAAACCCAAAATGTACAATAGATTTTGTAAAACGGGAAGAAACTGTTCAAAAGGAAAGAGAAACTGGGATAGGGGAATGGAGAAAAGAAGGAAGGGAAAAGCAAAAAAAAAAATATATATATATATATATATATAAGATAATTAAGAGAGATACACTACTAATTTCTCTTGGTTCATTGAAAAGAATGGTTTGTGTTAATATTGTTTGAATAATTGAATGCTGATATCTTGTACTCTGAGTAACTAATTTAAAGATAACAATATGCAATGTATTAACTATTGTTACCCTCCTATTATGTTGTTTTGAAGTTTTGTTCTATTTTTTCTCTTTAAAATAAAAAATTTTAAAAATCCTTTTTATAGTGATTAAAATCAAGAATAGCCTAGCTATATTAGAAACTTAGAGAATATAGAAGTTACTGTTGCTTAAATACAACCAAAATGCATTACCTCTCAGTCCTTTCAAACAAAATTAATTTCATTCTGTTGATCTACGGGCTGTTTAGGAGAGAACATGGTGCAATTTTGGCCAGTGCAAAGTAGGAGGAAGTGTATTAAGGAGTTTTTAGAAAAGGTTTTCTGACTAATTAAGAGAAGACATAAGAAACAGAAGCCTTACCTTCTATTACTAGTCATTGCTGTGCCTGCTTGCGATACCTGGAACCTCAGTGTCCATCTTGCCACACAGAGGTGTGCAAGCCAAGAGCAAAGCTGGTATGCTGAGAATGGCAGAGAAGCAAGGGGGAAAGTGACGAGTCTCTGATGGCATCTTTGATCCATCACATTATTCAGTCTTGAATCTACTCTGTCTGAGATTCCTTGGCACACAAAATAATAAGGCATATTATGTTAGCATTTAACTAGCTTCGTTTCAAGTTTTGCTTTTGAAGTTGGAAGCACTCAACTGAGCTGAAGAAGAAAACTTTTTTGTTAATCTGTGTGTGTGTGTGTGTGCGCATGCACGTGTGTTTCAAAGTGCTAATCAGTTGCATTTCAACTCCCAAATGCCAAAACAGAACCTGAAGCCCAAGGGTCTGTGCATGCAATCAACTGGCAGTCGGAGCTTGGTCCTGCAAGGATGGATGACATTGCTCCAATCAACTCTTGAAGTTCCAGATGTGTCAGGATGAGCTCAGGATGCTAATGTCTATCTTGCCTTCATTTCAGCTGTTGTTATGACATTGAGCAGACCAGCTGAAGAAGAAAATAACTTAGCTCCTTCTTCCTATTGACACCTACATTATGGATATGACTTTCTGCCCTTGAATTGGAACCTCACAAATATCCTAGGAGTTGTGTATGTCTCTTAGATGATAAACGAAGGGTTTTCTGGTTATGTTATTCAAGAAAAGTAGACCATTCCTTGGTTACTGTGCAATAATTGTAACACCTTCTCACCAAATAGTTAATGTTTCAAGCAGGTTAAGGAAAACGATGGTGGGTTTTATGGAGAACCTCAGCTAGTATTTTAAACCAGTGTGTACCTAGGACCAACACTAGAAAGTGTCCTATTTAATCCATATGCAGCAAGGTTTCCACTGTTGTTTAGTAAGAATAGGAAGCACCAGATACATCATACTCTTGGTGTGATGCATAGTGAAAGTAGGAGTGTGTTTGTCTCTGGTAGTCTTTGTGACCTTTATGGCTTTTTCTTCTTGGGATTTTAACATAACAATGCATTCATGGTTTAAAACAAAATGCCACATGAATGACGAGAGGGCATAGAGTTGATCTGAAGTAGTAGGATGTCTCACAGAAACATTAATGGGACTCAAAAGGTTTATATAGTGTCCTCATTCAGAGTGAAAACAGGAGATGTCTCCCACTAGATTTTATGATCTACTCTTCCCAGTTCTTCAATTCCAAGTCACCTGCTGGCAGAAACAATGGTTGCTAACAAGTGGCGACTGCAAACTGAGTGTGATTCTGGTTATTTTGAGAAAACCTAAAACCAGTTAAGTTTTGCTTTCCTTTGCTTTTACTTTGTTCTTAAAATATATGTATACTTGTACAGTTTGTCTCAGAAGTCTAGGAAACATTGAAAGTAAAAGACATTGTGCACACATGAGTCATCAAATCGTTTCTTAAGTCAGTGTCATAAACTCCGTAACACTGTTCAAATGACAGTAATAAAGTTGCATTGTGGTTTCATGAATGCCACCATCTAGATTCAGAATATCGTTTTGCTAATGATTAGATGGAATTGGGGCTCAAGGTGAGGCAACCCTTATCCGAGACACCTGACCTCGCCTGATGTGCGCATACATGAACCGTGACTCACTTGTCCTCTCCAGTAATTATTAATCTCCTATGTTCTTTCTTATCATTGTATTTGGGCAAATAACTTTTAGGGAGATACAGATATCTGCTATGCATAGAAATAACATGCAAAATCAGTAAATTAAATCATTAATTTAGTAAGGGAATTTATAACTATGTTTGAATTAAAAGCAATTCAGCATAACTCAAACGCTGAATACTTACAATTGTGGATATTTTTCACTGCTGTCCAACTATTGCAATCTTTTTCAAAAGGCACAAAATTATGAAACCAGTATAATCAAACACATGGACACTTAAAGATAAAAGTATGAAGCAGATTGGTTCTTTTGTATATGGGTTCATTTTACATAGGCTCAGTTTGTTATACGGACTGCATTTAACATTGTTGAACTGTATCATCATTTGTCTTCCTCGAAAGACTGAGCATTTGCTGCAAAGATCATGTATTCAATACTGTGTTCTTGTAACTCAGCAAGGCATCTAATAAATGGTGAGAAAATAAAATTATCAGTGAGCAAATGAATGAAGAGCTATATATTACCATAAGAACTGCAAATATTAGCTTGAAAAGAAACTTCTATTTTTCTTATACTGTATTAATTTGAAAAGAAAATTCAGCTTTCTTTTGGGACCATTTTCAGAGTTTCTGGTCATAAATTGCATTATAGAAATATTTTGGGAAAAATTCTACCCTGGCAATATAGAACAATAATAGGATATGTAAATCGTGTTGCATAAATGCATTGTCTCAATTTTTATTTAAACTGTACTTTTCATTTTCTGGGTTATTAAATATTTTTAGGTATGGTTATTTATTGTTGTTTCTGCTTTGTTTATTTTTAAGAAATGTTCATGCTATTAATAAAAAAGGACAAAAATGAGAAAAACTAAGCACACATAATCACTCAAACATCACTATTACAATAAGGACAATGTAGCAGTGAGAAATGTGAATTTTATTAACAAGAAAATAGAAATAAACATGGTTTAACTCTTTGCCCAGCAATTTTTATTTTGCAGAGAATTTTGTATTGAGCTCTCCTTTACCTTAAAGAAACTTCATTTAAATTATGTATATCCAAGAGACACTGGGGGTTGAAGTCTCCATTATTACAGTGACTAACATTTGAAATGATCTTTAGAGTCCCACTTAAAGATACAAGACATAAGGGGACTGTGAGATGGCTCAGCGGCATAGGCGCCTGCCTAGCAAGCACGAGGTCCTGAGTTCGACTCCTGGTACCCACATACGAGAAAAGGGCTGGTGATATCGCTCAGCGGCATGGGCGCCTGCTGACATGCAAGGTCCTGAGGTCGACCCCCGGTACCCACAAAAAAAAAAAAAAAGACATAGTTGTGATCATCATTCCTTAAATGGTACCAGTGGATGTAAAATTAAAAATCAAACACTGTTCTTTGGCTAAATTTGCAAAATACTTTCACTTTCTCCATAGGAATGATTATATTCTTTGTAAAAGCTTTCAATATCTTCTTAAAAATATACTCTTGGGGGGCCGGTGAGATGGCTCAGCGGTGTAAGCACCTGCCTGGCAAGCCCAAGGGCCTGAGTTCGACTCCCGGAACCCACATACAAAAAAAAGGGCCGGTGATATCGCTCAGCGGCACAGGCACCTGCCGACGCGTGAGGTCCTGAGGTCGACCCCTGGTACCCACACACACACACACACACACAAAAAAAAAAAAAAAAAAATATATATATATATATATATACTCTTGGGCTGGTGAGATGACTCAGCGGCATAAGCACCTGCCTGGAAAGCACGAGGGCCCGAGTTCGACTCCCAGAACCCACATACAAAAAAAGGACTGGTGATATCGCTCAGTGGCACACGCGCCTGCTGGCACACAAGGTCCTGAGGTCGACCCACGGTACTCACAAAAAAATATATATAGAGATAGATATATATACATCTATCTATCTATATATATCCTCTTATTGTGGAGTTTCTCAAAATATACAGACCTATTATCTGGCTTCTGAATCAGGGTAGATTTGATGTAATTTTTGAGAACCAAGACTACTGTATTAAGAAAGTTGTCTTATGTATTAAAATTTTATGATCTCTTTAAAGGCCCCAGATACCAAAGGAAATTGTGTTTTGATCTTTTGCTTTGATGACTACTGGCTGAAGTATGGAATAATAGCATTAGAACCTATTTTGGAAGTCATAAATACTCAATAAGCTGAAATCATATTTACAAAACATATATATACATATATATATATGTATATATATGATTTTTTGTGTTTCTTCCTGTCATTGAGGGATTCTTGAAGTTAATTCATTACTGAAAAGGAATGCAAAGTAAATGTCTACATTTCTATGTTTTTTATATACTTGGAAAATGTTTTATACTTACACAATGGTGTCATTCTTTTTTGCAATTATTTATGTAAAAGTGAATTTACCAAGACAGGTAAAGCCAGTTTGGTGGCAGGAAGGTATATTTGAATGGAGAATCACCAGACATATCACATAGTTCATATTTTCAACTACGTTTGGGGAAATAGGAGAGCTGTTTATGCCAAACCATAACTAGAAAATTCAAGAAATATGATGTCATGGTAGAGAAGTTGATAAAGTTACAATTTTCCCATCATATTGGAAAGGAAGTATATATCACAGCAAAATGTAAATTAGTGAAGCATAATGTGCGTAAGAGTAACTATGGTTCAGAATTTCTAGGCTTGAATTTCAGATCCACAGCTTAGATTAATCAAATTCCATCAAATTATCTAAAGCATCTAAACTGCAGTTTACTCATTAGATAAATGAAGATAGCATCTGAAGAATAAGTGAGATAATGCTTATAAAATATTTGGGACAATAAGTCACATTATCATTAATAGTGGCAATATCCAAGTACTGGGGCTTTAAATGTGACACATTATATTTCCCTGATGGAAGATAATAGTAGATATAGGAAGCAATTATTACATTCTTATCACTTCTGATTTGCACTTTTACCCTAACAAACAAACAAAAAAATACCCTCTACCCTTTCAGTTCAATGTAATTGTAATGCATATCAAGGATTTTATGATAAGTAAGTTTTAGGGCAATCAGTAAAATTTACAGGTAGTGAAACCACAGTCTTGTTTTAAGGGGAGCATCATTTGTTTAGTAATTAGCCTTCAAAACTGTTTGTAACTTAATCTTGAATTCCACCAGATGTTCTGTGTGATGGTATAACATTTTAAAAAAATTAGGTGTAGCCTCATAATTGGGACATACCAACTTTCCCTCCACCTTCTCCAATCACAACAAGCCTATGGGATATGCACTCAAAGCAGATTGGGCTCACCCAGATGTTCCAAAATCTGTTACTCAGCGTTTTCTGTGAAAAAAAATAATGCTACTGACTTTCAAAAAATGGAAACTCCTTTCCAAGGGCTGAGGAAAAAGTGAAGGGGAACAAACCATTACTTATTAAAGGAAAGAGGAGGTGCATGTGCCTCCCCGAACTGAGGAAACAGAGCAGTAAGAGGACTCCTGTTGAGCAAAGAAGGGTGGAATTTTCATACCCTTAAAATTGCACTTCGAGCATGCTTTGTACAGATTGCCTTGTAAGTTATACTTTGATTCAAATGGGTTTTGCTCTTGCTCCAAATCCTTTTTTGCATTGTTTTTGTCATACCTCTTATGTACCTGTCATCAATTTGAGGAGCAGATGTGAATATTAATCCTCCCTGATCCTTGATATTATATGGTCTATTGTTAACACAGCAGTCAGCACAGTTGTGGAGAAACTTCAGTGACATTAGGCTACTGAGGTACTCCTGTCTTTGTGACTCCCTCTTTCCTTCAGTGTCGAAGATAAATGAGTGACAATACCCTTGTGCTCTGGTCTCCCAATGGGATGATGCCCTGCTCCTGACCATTGGTTGCTCCTTGGCTCCTTACCAGCTGCTTTTTCTTTAACAATCCTGGAGTCCAGCAGGCAGGCTCATGGCTGTTGTCTTTGCTCCTTATCCTTGGAGCACACTTCTCTAAAACACTTGTTTGCTTGATCGTTCATCCTTTATCTACTCAGGGAGGATGACCATGAATAACTCAGATAAAAACACAGCTCCTTTTCTCAACCTTTCCTGATCCTAGAGCCTGTTTTATGTTTTGCACATCATTTACCACCATTTAACCTACTATGACTTTATATTTTCTTTTACTTTTTGTCTGTATCCCCCATTGGCATATACTCATAAGTACCACAATGGCTGCAAGTTTTATGTATGCTTTCCTCCCCACCCTAATGCTGGAACCTAAATGAGATCATAAGAAATATTTGCAAATACAGTATAACTGATTAAGGCATCATTCACTCAGCCAAGAAGCTTCAGGGAGTATTTTCGTCTCAAAAGGCTTGTATATGGAAAGTGCTGCAGGAGCAATGCTTGTGGGTGTAATAGGTAGAAGCAGCATCTGCCCTCAGTGGTCCAGTGTGAATGGTCAGTGCTCTTCTCTAAACTGAAATGCTTTCATATGGACCACATGCGTCAATAACTTTCCAGATTTGTGACTGCTCCTTGCTGCTAAATAGTAAATAAATTCACTTTATTCAAGCATGATACCATGTTTTTCAGTGAAGTTTGTTGTTTCCTTCCCATATTATCCTCACTTTATATTGCACAGTGAGCATGTCTTACTCCCTTTTGGAATGGAAAGAGGCTTAGATTACACTGCCAAGGAGATTCTTTTCTGGTCTCGCCTTTGGCCTTCATTCCCCTATTTTGAAGAGCAGGCATGGAAGTCAGTCTCCAGGGAACAAGTTGTAAAATCGGTGGGAATAATGCTCTAAATCTCTGAACCCACACATTGTCCTGGTGGTCCACACCCATATTTCCCAGACCTCTGGGAAGCTGAGGCAGGAATACTGTAAGTTCGAGCCCCATCTGGGCAACTGAGTGAGTAGCAAGACCTAGTCTCATAACAAAAATTTTTCAAAGGAGTGTGGTAATGGTTAGCAGGGGATATAGCTCAGTGCCAAGGCCCTGGATTCAATCCCCACTACTGCAAAAGGAAACAAACAAGCAAGGAAGCAAGCAAGCAAACAAGAGAAAGAGAAAAGAGAGAAGAGAAAATAGTTATTTGAGGTACCCTTCCGTGGCTGAAGATGGACGAAAGCTCCTGGCACGGGAGATGCCAAGCTGCAGCTGTTGCGTCTCATCCCTGGGCCCTGTTGCACAGTGTACCACATCTGTGAATAATGGGAAGCAGATGTTTCACTCTGCAGGGAAAAACTTTCTGAAATATGGAACTGGGGGCTCAGACACCCTGCCCCTTTTGTTCTCCCTCAAAAACAAATCAAGGAGGGAAAATTACACCAAGTAATGACCCCGCTAGAGGATTTAACTACAACAGGTTGAAACCAATCCCATGTTTTAAGGATTTGTGTAATTTTAAGAGAAAAAAAGTAATATACTTTAAGGTTCAATTCAGACAAATGGTCAGTTTCAGGATTATTTTTAATGTCAAATTCTATTACTGCTCTTTCTTTAGGTCTTTCTCTCTGTCTCTTCATGCTAATCTTTATGTCACTCAGATTCTCTTGACCTTTTCTTTCGTATTTTTGCTATAGCTTCCACAGTTGCGTCCTCACCTCTTCTTTCCCACTACAACCATTTTGTGCTCTGCTATTTATGAATTCTCATGCCATTCTATTCCTCCAAAACTTTCAATGGCTCCTTGTTGTTTACTAAATAAAGTTCATTTCCTTCAGCCCTGAATTTAAGTCCTTTGTCATTTAGTCCCAAGCTCTAGCACTTTAACTTATATCCCACCGTGTCCTCAATATTCTAGTTAAATATGATTATATTTTTACCTCCATTTTGTTTTGTGATGCTTTTGGGGTTTTTTGCAAACATTATTTGGTTTCTTTTCAGTGTCGTTTGGTGATAATTATCACTTCATTGCATACACTCTCTTTTCCAGTTTGCTAGAACTA
The DNA here is from genome assembly GCA_028451465.1 of Erethizon dorsatum. Taxonomy (NCBI): domain Eukaryota; kingdom Metazoa; phylum Chordata; class Mammalia; order Rodentia; family Erethizontidae; genus Erethizon; species Erethizon dorsatum. Next base: position 11,075,544 of record CM051826.1, read on the forward strand.
TGAGCTGGTTGGATGTGTCCCCAAAAAATCACACATTGGAAAATTAACTTCTAATTCAACAGTGTTGGGACATGGAGTCTGATTAGTCATGAAGGCAGGACCAGAGGGTGGATTAATGTTGCTGTCTTGAGAGCAGGTTAGTTATCTCCATAGTGGGTTTTTTTGTGAAAGTAAGTTGCACTCCCTCTTGCCCTCTCACCAGCACAATTTCTTGCCTTCTCATCTTCTGCCATGCATTGACACAGCGTGAAGGCCCTTGCCAGATGCTGCCGCCATGCTTTTGGACTCGCTAGTCTCCAGAACCATGAGCCAATAAATTTCTCTTCGCTATAAATTATCCAGTCTGGGGCTGGTGATATAGCTCAGCGGCATAAGTGCCTGCCTGGCAAGTGCGAGATCCTGAGTTCAACTCCCAGTACCCGCATAAAAAAAAAAAATTACCCAGTATGTAGTACTGTGTTATAGCAATTAAAAATGGATCAACGCAGGTTGCCATAACAAAATACCACAGACTGTGTAGGCTGAACAACAGAAATTTATTTTCTTATGGTCCTAGAGGCTGCAAATCCAGTGTCATGGTGCTGTCAGATTTGGTTTCTTGTGAAGCCTCTTTCTTTGGCTTCCGGGTGGTACTTTCTGCCCGTGTCCTGATAACCTTTTTGTCAGTATTACCTGGTGTCCCTTCCTTTTCTTGTAAGGATGCCAATCATAGTAGATTAGGGACCCATCCTAATGAGTTCATTTTCAAGTAACACCTCCTTAAAGAGTTTATTTGTAAATATGGTTATATTCTGAAGTCATGGAGAATGAAGTCCTGGTTCCACCTGTAGCAACTCTCTCAATCCCTGCACAGCCAAATCTTATCTGTGAAGACAAACAAAATGCCCTTCTTTGTGCCTCACCCAATTGTCTCAATTATAGGTTATGGTATTGCTTATCCAAAACACTTGGCACCACCAATATTTCATGGTTTTGTTTTTAATGTTTGCATAGATTTTACAAGTTGAGTATCATGAATCCAAAGAATTCCAGATCCAAAATACTCAATATTTCATCATGTGAGCCCTTTGGGGTTTTGGATTAAGACTGCTGAATATGTGCTAGTTGACCTATACTATTTGTTATTCCTTCTTTCTGTTTCTATATCATTAGTCCATACCATTTTCTCCATATATTATAATACTCTCTGTACAGCTTGTTATCTGCTATCCCTGATATTTTGTTGGGATTTTTGTGGCCACGTTTATATCCTAACTCTGTGTCCTGGACAGGTCTGAGATTATAATAGAGGACACTTAATAGAAATGTCAATCAGTAATAATTATTCAACATCATGCATTAAACATTTATTTTAAATAATTTTGACCACATACTCTCATGTTAGTGATATAAATTAGTTAAAAAATATAGATATTGCTTCTCAATAGGTGATATTCTTTTACTTGTGATTTTGTTTGGTGTTGATGCTATTTTCTTTCTTTTTTTTTTTTTGCTTTGTTTTGCCTTGATTTTTATAGAACTGATTTGGGAAAAAGAACTATCGTTAGTAGTAAGAGAAGCTATTCAGATATATAATTTATTTGAAAAATCATCCACAATATCACAGGAACTGAAAGGATCTTCAAAAGTCTCCTATTAGAGTGAAAGTCAGCAAGTTTAACCCAGTGTTGCCCTGCATTAACCCATTCGCTTCTCTACATAGCTGTGCCTGAGTACCTACTATGTGCATGTGTTATGTGGATATTCTTTGTCAGGGCTGAAATATGAAATTGAAAAACATTTCCTTGGATGCACCTTGAGAGCACAGTGATAAGTGAAATAAACGACACAAAAGGCTAAATAATGCATGGCTTCTTTTACACGAGAAACTCAAAGTATAAATGATTTAAAAAGCAAAATAAAAGATAGATGTTAGGAAACAGGAAGATAGATTTTGTGGAGAAGAGAAGGTGATCTGAGGATGGGGGAAGATGGGAAGAAAGAGAGGGGAAGGGGAAATAAAAAGGACCAAGACATGATATGTATATGTACCAATAACCCACAACTAATGTAGCTATTGCAAACGTATAATATTAAAAAAATATATTAGCTTTCTGTCTCTGAGAAGCCTGATTCGTGGCTTTCAGGTGCTGTGGAACAGACAGGGACCAGGTGTCCTGGGACAGGGAGCCAAATCCAGCAGAAGTTTCCTCTGCAGCGTAGAGAGCAGAGTGCAGCAGTCACCCTGCTGCGACACAAATGTCTCGGAAACCATGTTGGACAGCTAACCTTTAAAATAGGTTACAAAGCAGATTTGTGTTTAAATTGCCTATGGGTGCAAATCTAGCATAGATTCTTCTTCCAATTAGATGTCTCGGTCTTGATTCAATGAATTTTAGTCTACTGAAATGGCAGATCCTTTGTACAGTAGAGGGAAGAGGCAGAATTGCATTAAAAGTATCAGTTCTGTCACTCGAATGTGTGTGAACATGGCAAGTTATCGCCCTCATTAAGCTGGCCTTTCCATCCTTGTCAAGGGCAGCTAATAGTACTGTCCTAGTTAATGATTATGAGGGGTAAACAGGATATGAACTCTCTGAGGAGATCTGCCTAGCATCCAGTGAGCTCTCTATGAATAATGGGTATCAGTGTGGTTCTAACTACCTTGATTTTCATATAGCAAGAGCACCTGTATAAATTTAAGATTGAAATTTATTTATATTTAAAGTTTAGAATTTAATAAATTATTTTAATATATTGAAGATTTGTCTGGTTACTTGTGTAATGATATGGTATTTGCAAACCTTCTATGAAATTGGCTGCAGGATAACTGGAGTGGTAGAACTTATTTCTTGCTGAGGATGGAGAAGATAACATAATTTCAAAACAAAGGTGGGGTTGTCTGGCTGAAGAATGATTTCCAACCTAGAAAATAGGTTGTTTTATAAGATATTTGGTAATAGTATTTCTTACCAGCATGGAAATTGCTATTATTGGCACTGATGTTGTAGGTATCCCAGTGTGTTGTTTCATTGGGTCTCATACTAGTGAAGCAGCATTCCTTGTATTTTAAACATGCTGAATTCAAGACTCAAAAGGTTCACTAACTCATCATAGTCACAGAGTGATAAGACTGACAGAGGATTTGACTCCAGACCCTTATTGATCTTTATAAGAAGCTCTTGGTCTAGAATCCTGTTTGTCAAACTATGATGGCATCGCAGTAAGAGGCACGTGACATCGCCCCATCCTGTGACTTGCTTCTGACTTCTAACAGCACATGCAGGATGAACATGATCTTTTCCAAGCTGGGATCAAATTTGAGATCTTCCTGCCTCAGCTTCCCATAGAGTTAGGATTATACGTGTGTGCCACCACATTTAGCACATTATTCTGTCTTTATTGGTGTTTTTAAAATTCCTTTTATTACTTTATAAGGGCAAATGGGATATTGAGTCCTAACTAATCTTCCTACCTCTTTGATCACCACTGGGTAATAATCCACTCATTTTTTTTTTACAATAATTAGCCTATACACTATTTTGGTTGCCACAGAATCTTTATTTTAAAGCAAACACAAACTTATCCTCACTTTTGAACCAAAAGATAGATAGTAAGAAGCTTTCCATGGAGGTGTTTCAACTGTAGCTTGTTCAGAATTTTAGAAGATGTCATCTTCCATCTGCATTATCATAGTGTTCTGAAGACCGCAGTAATGTAGCTGATAGTCATGTTTCAAGCTCAAAGCACATAAAATGAAGGAAGCTTTCAGAAAATTGATAGCACAGACCTTACGGAGAGGGTCAGCATCTCAGTAGCTATTTTAAAATAACTCTAAATTAAAATGTTTCATATAAAACATTTCCACTGACTTGCTTGGTTATAAAAAAATATACACTTGCTCACTCAAAAATAAACTCAGGCTACACAATAAAAACAAGAAAAAGAAAAGTTTAACTGAGCTGCTGTCATCTCTCCCTGTGTTTTTGCTCTTTTGTTGTGCCCTGCCTGGTACATATAGAATAGCTCAGAGGGGAGGGACAGGTATTAACCATCACACTGCCTGGAGGAGATAGATCAGCTGATATGGGGAGCAGCAAAAGACAGCAGTAGGAAAGTTTTTTGTTTTTTTTTTTCCCTCTATGTGGGTATCGAACTCAGGACCTCGTGCTTGCCAGGCAGGAGCTTATGCCACTGAGCTATATCACTGGCTGTTTTTTTGTTTTCTATTCATTGTTATAGATGATGCTGGCGACTGAACTCAGGGCATCAAGCACGCCACTGAGCTACACCTCCTGCCTGTGAATCTTAACTGTGGGGTTTCACTGATTAGTTTTTGGCCATGGAAAACTTTCCTAATCTTCACTTTCTCACCTCCCCAGGAGTAGAAGAGAAAATGCAAAGGAAACTCTTAGCACATGACTTACTAAATGGCAAATATTCACTAAACGGTATTATGAGTACTAGTTTTGCACACAAGCTTTTGCTGAGCACCCTGCCTTGTTTCTGGGTATACAAATAAGTCCATCAATATTGTCTTGCAAATCCAGTACAAAATCAATATACATGGTAGGACAAAATAGCGGTCTCTATCCCTAAGGAATTTGCAGTTCTGCGTGTACAAATTTACAGATATTATCGGCCAATGTGCTAAGTCAAGGAAGAACATGTGACCAAGCACGGATGTGTGCTCCTGTGCCACACTCACTGGAAAGCAGTTTCTGTTCAGTGGTTATGAAGGGATGAGAGCATGCTTTTAATTTTGCCTCTGGTTCAATTTTACTGAAATACAATTAACAGTTAGGATTCGCTCTTATCTTTTGGTAAGCAAAAGCATATTAAACCAGCCACTGATAATCCGCTAAACTAAACATACCTCTGTTCATTTCATCTGTTCATTAAATGAACAGATTCATTTAGATTCTTTCTCTGTTCATTTAACAAATGATAAGATGAGGAGGAGGGAATAAAAGAGGAGAAGGAAAAGGAAGAGAGAAGGAAGGAGAGCGGGAGAACAGAACAATAGAAGCGATTACCTACCACAGGCCAAATTCATGTCAAACATTTTACAAGGTATTTTCCAAGTGATGCTCTATTTTAAATTTGAAAGATAAGAACACCTTCATAAGTAGAAATTTCTCCCCATCTTACAGATGATGAAACCAAAAGACTCAAGATTAAGTTAATTGCTTGAATTTACACAAATAAATCATTTAGCCGGAATTAGAAGCTACTCTTCCTGAATGCAGACTATTTTTTCTCTTCCTACACTAGTTCACAAAACAAAGTCTCTCAGCAAACGGGGAAAAATAAGTGGGACTTCTGAAAGCTAATAATATGATGATATGTGCTGCAAATCTCCAAGAAGAGGCTGCAGTCAGTATTACTCCATAAAAATATTTGGCTGCTGGTATTTTTTACCTTGACCCATATATCCGGAGTTCTGTTAAGAACATGGTGACAAATGCTATTCTCAAGCATGGGTATTGTCTTGGAGTTGTAATGCATTATTAGTATCTGATTTTATCACATTTCTTTAAGAGTGTCTATGGCATGTAACTAACTCATCAAATAACTTTAACACATGAATAAGTATTTGGGGAAGTCTGTTTTTTTTCCATTGGAAAACAGCTGAGGTATCAAGCCACAAAGTTTTTCTTTTCAAGTATATTCTTAGTGTTATCTTTGGCTTTAAAACATTGTAGTTGCATTGGTAATGGTATTTATAGAAATAAAGTTCAGTATAAATTCTTACCCAATAAACATTCTTGTTTTATAAATCCTTTCCTAGAAGTCAGATTTAGAAAATAGAGGACTTCTCATGGTCTTCTATATGATAGTGAGAATACTGAAATGTTTCCAGATTTTATATTTCTACCAAACTTAAGAAGTTATGAAATAATTACTATGTATAGAACATTGTAGAATGTCCACTGGATGTTAGAGTAAGAAAGGATTACTGTCTCAGAATCTCATAATCTCATAGCTTGATATGTATGTAAATATTAATTATGCAGAAATTATATATGTATGTAAATAGTTTCTTGTAAAATATATAAGTCAAAAGTAAGTTAAATATAACGAGAAAGACTCAGAAACAACCTCATCGCATTATAGTTATTTGCAGTCTAATTCGTCTTGAAGAAGGTGATCTATACAGCCACCCAGGAAAGCCAAAAATCTGTTTTTGCACAGGGAAAGCCTCAGAGAATAATAAAATTTTGAACCAACATCTCCAAACACATGAGATTTGCAAGGCATACAAAGATTGGCAAAGGGTATGGGCTACCCTGTTGCTACTGTTTATATTGCATGGCAAACAGCTGTTTCAGTTCTACATGACTTAAAGTCCTAAACTGTTATGGGGGAAAAGACATTTTCAACATTCTTTTTCCAAATCCCACACATTAAAAAAGCACAAATCCAAGACACATCCACCCTGCTGGGAATCCATCTCCTACGTGTGGGCGCTGACTGCTCTGTCTGGAATTTGCTTGTGTGTAGGAGTCATGAAGTCTATGAGTTCTTGGAAACTTGACACCAGAAATGGACAGGTAAGGAAGCAGCAGCCAAGTTCACTTTTTAAAAGAAGTTACTTTGTGGATGTTTGGAAAAGGTAAAGGGTTTTTTGGAAACTGGATTTCAAGTACTTAGTTTTGTCTTTTTTGGTTTCTCTTACCTTCATGCTTCAAGAAGTCCGTAAGCACTGCCATAAATTTTGAAATGAAACAAGCTCACAGAAGTCTCAACTTTGTGAAAGCCGTGAAATAATTGTGTGTGTGTGTGTGTGTGTGTCTTTTAAACCCAATAGTTATTAAGATTAGGTTATCTGCACTATAATTTCTGATTTGTTGTATAATCCTGCATATGTTCTTTATACCATACAGGTTCATGTTTCTCCAATTGTAAAAGAGAAACAAAACACCCATCATAACCAGAGTTATGAACAGTGGAGAACAGAAGTCAAAATGGCAGGGTTGGGCTAGAAGTATAGTACTTTATATAGGAATTTTATGAACTAACTAAGAGCATGTTTAAGGACAAGAAGTGGAAAGAACCACAGGGGAAAAATGTGAATTTTTATAGTTGTTAAATTGGGATGATTTTTGTTTCTTTAAAAATCTTCATTGTAGATTTTTATTCTATGTAGGAGATATAAATAACACCAAGGAATTCTACTTCCAGCACGGTCAGGTAACTCATGTCAGACTAACCTCATCAGTATGAGTTCTTGAATACCCAAAATACAATTACATAAAAGCACTGAAAATGACCAAAAACAGGAAAATGGTGAAAGGAAGAAGTTGCTATTTGAAAGATTGTAACAGCATTGGATGATTTTCCCATTTTTACAACCTTTTAGCCTTAGGGGAGCCTCCACCCCCTCCCTGGCATAATAAGAACAGCTGAATTTCAGATCCAAAACTCTCAGGCACATTGGGTCACAAAGCTAAAGGAAAGAGTCTGGGAGTGACCCCAACATTTGGAAAGGAAGTGGGGAGAATTCTAGAAAGAGGAAGCCTTAAATTCTATACTTAAACTCTTTCCAAATATCTACTGACCCCTGAACTACGTATGTTCAGACTCCAGGTAGCTAAGCTAAAGCTTAAAAATGTGATCTGAGACCTTAAGAAATATAAGTATCCTGACTTAGCTTGTACCTGGTCCCCAAAGGGGATGATATGATGTCATGACTAGGGAGATGATGAAAGAGGGGAAAATCCATCTTGTCCTCCAGTGTTTTGCTCTGGTCAATAACACTTACATATTTTTATTTAAAAAATGCTTCAGACAAACATAACTAAGTTCAGAGTATCAGTAAAATATTATTTTAAATGCCCAGAGCATAAACTAAAGTTATATATGGAGAAATAAAAAATAAGTTATCTGTGTGTGAGAGAGTGGTTTGGGGATGATTAATGGAGACCAATTTCAAGAAGATCCAAACACCGAAATACTCAGACAAGAATTTTAAGGTAGCTGTTATACATATTTATCATCAGGTACTTAAAGGAAAACACTCATAGTGAAAGAGAAGATAGCTAAATTAGAAAAGTGACTACGCCAAATCCAAAGCACAGATAAAGAAAAAATACTAGTAATAGAGAAAAGTTGAGAAGAAATCCCACATTTTTTCATGAAGAAGCTGTTTTTGAATTTAGAATATTTTGTGTAATATGTCTCGGGAATGTTTATAGAGACTCAGTATTCAACTAAGATACAATATCTGTGTTCAAAAAATATATAGAAAGAAAGAAAAATTAGAGGAGGTGATACTACCATTGATGATAAAAAGGTAAACATTTATTTAATGTTTGCTGCATTCCATGACCAATATTAAATGCTTTATTTAATTATCCATTATCTCATATAACTGCTGTGGGTACTATTGTTGTTTCAGAATATAGATTAGAAAAATGAGGCTTAGAAATTCTCAGTATCTCTAGCAGGGTCCCATAACCAGGAAAAAGTGAATTCCACATGCTGATAAAGCAGGTTTGTCAGAACTTGAGCTAGGAGCTATAAGGAGTAGGGACAGTTTTTTATTATTTATATGTCTATGTCAACATACTGTGTTTGCAGAGCTGAAGGAGGCAGTTGATGGGGTGGTAATGATAGCAACGTATTGAATGGATTCTTTCCAAAGAAAGAAAAGAAGAGAAAGAAAGAAAGAAAGAAAGAAAGAAAGAAAGAAAGAAAGAAATAGAAAGAAAGAAAGAAAATAGAAGATGTTTCTCTTTACCATTTTTACTACAATAAATTTCTGTATGAATCAGGGACAGTATCTGTTATTTCATCACTACAAACAAGACTGAAAATCAAATCCTGGGAAAGGAGACCATCTGATTTGAAACAATATGAGGCTAAGAGCTTATAAATTAAAGTTATCAATTTTTTTCCAGATTGCACTGTGTTAGAAATAATTATATCTTGAGAATTTATTCTAGACCAGACACACTGCTAGGTAGTTTATAAGTGTGATATATTTACCCATCAAAACTTTCTGGAATATGCACTATTATCCTAGTTTATACAATAATGAGGGCTTAACATGGTTAAATTACTTGCCCAATGTCATGGTCCAAAAATGGCAGAAATCTTAAAGAAAAACTGGGCCTACTTGTCTTCCAGTCCTGATTTCTCAGGTTCTATCACCTGCAGCATACACTTGTGTCTAAATGTAAAGGAGATGGAGGAGATAAGGGGGAAGAAATATAGGCTATTGAAAAGCTCTTCTCTGTAAGTTTTGTAAACCTGGGCTGTGAGTGGCGGAATTTCATGCAAAGAAGGGTCCTGAAGAGAAAAAGTTGTGCAGAGAAATCTTGCAGAGGATGATGAATGTCTTACTAGTGGGAGCTTTCTCCCAACTTCCACAAGCAATCAATCACGACGTCCTTCCAAATCTTCTCCTGTGGGCTTCTCAGACATTCTTTCCATTCACACTACCACCGTAGTCAAAGCTACCTACATCACTCTTCTAGTTCTTGCTCCTCTTTAAACTGGTCTCTTCAATGGTAAAAGTATAATCTTTCTGAAACAGAAATCTGATCCAAATGGTTCCTACTTAAACATTTCAATGACGGCTTCAAGTTCAAACTCCTTTTCACAAATTATGGAACCCATAATCCTTCTGAAGTTGGGTATAGATTTTTACTATTCCAGACACCCTTTTGACAAGTATTTCTCTATACATCTTTAGGTACAACCAAAGAAATTTCATTACTGGAGTAAAAGCTATGTGCATTACTTAAGCTACTACTGATTTTGATGATCCCAATGTGTGCAAATTCCCTTGGCTTGGCTGCAGGTCCAGAGCTGGTCCCTGTGTTGAAAGCCACAGCCATAGTTTTTTTCCTAAGACTCCCTGCATGACAGTCAACAGGGATTTACTAGTGAGGCAGCAAGAACATACCTCAGTATCGTTTGGTACAGAGGTTTATTTATTCTTATTTCTTCTTGCATATCGAAATAGCCACAAGAGGGAGAAAGAAATGACCCACATGTCCACTAAAATAATTCTCACATTATCTTCAAGGAAGAGGTGTAGGAACTCCTCAAATATTACGAGGAAAGTATTTTGGAATTGACAGAAGGGCAAAAGAAACTGATTAGAACTATAGAATCTGAAACACAAATAAAATTACGATTGAAAAGAAGGAGGAATACACAGAATCCTACAACTTAGTGGTGAAAAAGCCTAAGCTGTTGGTCTTTTATGGGCTATGTAAAGATGATGATCCTGAGGCCAATGAAGTGAAATGACCGTCTTAAACACCCACAGATAATAAGCAGCACTCTGAGGTGCAAAAGAACGTAGGAATATATTGAATGCTTTTCAGCAATGCCAGACTCCCTTCGGGCTAGAAATGGTACACTAGAAGACATCCCTCAGGGAGGACGGTGGACACAGGAGCCAAGGAGAGAGAAAGCTCCTCTACTTTCTGAAAAATAAAAATATTGCAGGTAAGCATCTCTGTCGTTTCCATCTAATATTCTGAAGTAGAGGCCTGCCTGAGGGGAAGAAATAAATAGGAGGAATAGTATCGTGAAACACGCATGGAATTAGTAATTCCATGTCATTGAAATCAGAATCTGAAAGAGATATGTGCACTGCCTTGTTCATTGAAGCATTATTCACAACAGCCAAGCCAGGGAGGTAACCTAACTGTCCACTGACTGTTGAATTAATAAAGATGGCATAGAAATAGAATGAAGTATTATTCACCCATAGGAAAAGAAAAGTCCTACCATTTGCAAAAATATGAATGACCTGGAGGATATTATGATCAGGGAAATAAGACAGACACAGATGGCCAAACTCTATATGATATCACGTACATGGTAAATCTAAAATAGTCAAATTTGTAGAAGCAGAAAGTGGAATCCTGGTCATCAAGCCCGGGGAAATGGTGGAATGGAGAGATATTAGTCAAAGGGCAGAAAGATAAATAAGCTTTAAAGAACTATTATACAGTGTAGTGTCTGTAGTTTACTGAAACCACAGTGTATATGTAAAAACTTTACTAAAATAACAGGTATTATATTGTGTTCTTATCACAAAAAGTAATAATTATATATGAGAGCAGAAAAAAAAATCTTTGGGGGTGATGGATAGGTTTGTGCCATAGACCACAGTGATGGTTTCATAGGTCTTTACTCGTATTCGAACTCATGATTGTTTACATTAATAACATACAGGTTTTTGTAGGTCAAAAAATATAAATTGATGAAAGAGTGGGGGATTTAGGAGGAGAAAACATTTCCAATTATTTGAAATCATCCACAGAAGGGAGCATTTGGTAGAACAAAGCCTTTGAAAGTGTACTCAGCAGTTAGAGATGCTATATATTAATAGTATAAAGATGGGGAAAAAAATGTATGGCCATAGCCTACATGAAAGTGCAAGTAGAAAGAAAGTAGAGAATTGACTGAGATTCCAAAATGAAGTCAGTATGGATTAGGAAAAGGGATTGAAGTTGAACTTGAAAAAGTAGAGTGAAAAGAAAAAAATCTTCACCTCGCTTCTCTTCTTTTCTCTCCTTCACTCCACTTAGTCTCCTGGGGACACTTGTTCCTTTCCTGCCCACCTCCATAACATAGTATGTATTAACTCATATTTTAAAATTATAGACAGATCATATGTTTTTCTCAGTAGCAGACAAGCGGCAGAGGCTAAGTTTACCTAAGCTCCTGTAGCTGGCAAAGATTTGAAGATTTAGTAGCAAAACGCACTGACTAAAAGGGAAAAGGTGTCATCCAATCCTGGAGGAATGAAAGCGTTCAGGAACAGATGAGCTTGCTTCTGAATTTTATAGAGAACTTTCAGATCTTTAAATGAGGTCTTGGCTGAGAAGTATGTACAAATTTATGAAAAGGGTATGTTGGTTTGCAGAAGGGGAAGGATAAACACTCTAAGCAATACTGACCACCAAATATGAAATATTTGTGGGAATATTATTACACAGTCTAGCAGCGGTAGGTGGCAGAATGATGCATGAGGCCCAAGAGCAATGAAATGAAGATGGCGTGCTACATGCTTACTTCAAGAGAAATGGAGAAATAGCTGCAAGAAGGAAGATGGTCAGATCACCCAGGGAGCATGGACCAAAACCAGACCAAATCTCCTCCAGAAGACAAGGAGGCTTGTGTGCAAAAGACAGGGAGCTGTGTGGGCAGGAGTCAGGAATATGTACTTTTTCCACGTTTCCAAAGGGTATGGAGAGAATATTAGGAGAATAGTCCCAGTGGCCTGAAATCAAAGACTTTGGTTAGTTTCCTTTGAAGCATGGGTCCAGGTTCATCCTGGAAGCCCAGGGTAATCTTTGTGGACAGTTGCTTCCAGCATCGCAATCCAGCAATTAATAAATCCTCTTCACTTTGATACTTTAACATATTTCAAATTTCTCGGCATTGTTACTGGCTCAGTTCAAGACTTAGTAATTTGCCACCTACATTGCTGCAATACTCATATATAATGCTGCAGAGAGACTGAGCTTTTAGACAAAGCAAATCAAATGAGATCTTAGTGATCTCCTACTTAAGTTTCTCCAACAATTCTACATTGCTCTCAGCACTTTCTGAGTGCTTTACATATTTCAGAATGAAAGACCATATCCAAAAACAAGAGGGAGGGAGCAGTAAAAGCAGAGAATAAAGTTGTCTTAAAGTTTTAGAAATTAAAATATTGGAGAAAGGAACTTAAAACAGGAGCAAGAAGGGAAAAAATGAGACACAACACAAAGGTGTCTTTGGAATTTTGTCTAATTGACCACAAATGTGCAATGGAGAGCTTGCCCATTGGTATCCTGAAGTAAAAAACTGATGTTTCTGCATATTCAGAGAGAATTGAGCAGCATGTTTTTTGCCTATGTTTTCTGAATTCAGGCATGCAGATTTAGAGTGTAAATCAACACCACCCCCTCCAATTCTTTCTTAGGTTTTTAAAAGTGATGTCTCTTACTTTATTGGTGATTTTTTTTTTTCACTTTGGGAAATGGGAGCAAAAGTGCTACATAGCCATTGTTTCTGACAGTTCATTTATGTAGAAGAAACAATCCATTTATTTGGTGAATCTACAGAACCAATGGCTCCTATTTTGTACTTTTTGAAAAATATACAGCATTTCAGGATACTGGATTTACATTCCACAGACTTTCTGGTATAAAGGAATAGTTGTGAGTCCCTCAAGGGGAGGGCAGGCACACAGTACCGCAACAATGCTGATTACTTTTCTAAATGTTCTCAGAGCAATTTTTTTGAAAACCTCTTTGACATGCAGTGGAGAAGAAATGTTCTCAGGGACCGTTTCTGAAAAAAGGTGCTTATAGACTTGGACCTGGGGCAAAAACGTGACCAGCTCATCTCCTTCAGACAGAATGCTTTTATATGTGTGTATACAGAGGAGGACCTTGAATAGCAGAGTAAAGACTTTGTGTTTAAATGGTTGATTAATGAATGAAGGTAAAGCTTCTGCTTTTAGCTCCAATCTGTTCACAGTTTCACAGCCAGTGTTCCTGGTAAGAACCCTGTCTGTGGGTGGAAGAAAATGTGCTCCAGGGTTCTGGATAAGAGGGCATGTTTCCTCATCCTTTGGAATTGCAGTCTTGATCAAGGTTTATGGAGGACAAAGAAATCACAAGTCTTCGCTTTATTTGCCACTGGTGAGTCAAAGTGAGGTTGTTGACTTGCTTGAGACACAGAAGGGAGAAATGATGCAGATATTCATCACCTGTTGGAATGAATTCCCCTTTGCTCATGACCCTAAAGGAAAGGTGTTTGGGAGCCACTGTCGTATAATGCCTCAGTTACAGTCAATTGTCTACTTGTCTATTGCTTTGCTGCAACAGGACAGCTGTTAGCTTGGGGGGGCGGTGTCCATGCCCCATGGGCTAAGTGACTGATGAGGGAGAAGTTTAGGTTGGGATCAGAGAAGATTACTTTATCTCTTGAGCCCTCAGTTTCATCATCTGTAGAATGAGAAAAACAATGTTGTCAGGCACATTGTGCATCTGTTGGAAGTAACAGGAAATCCCTACTCACACTGACCTCCCCAGTAATGATATTTATTGTCTCTATCAGTAGAAGTCAGGGAGATAGCTTGGTTCCACGTGCAGTATGATCAGGAGCTCAACAGGGTCACTCAGGGATTATTTTTTTTCTATCTCACTCTTGAGCAATCTCATGGTGGCAGTAGGGTTGTATGAGTTCCAGCTGTCACACCCAGGAATATTGATGTGATGTAGGGAGAAAGATTATCTCTTTCTTACACTTCTGTTTCATGGTTGAATAACCCTTCCTAAGAACACTCACTATACTTCCTTTCATGTCTTTTTGAGTAAGATTTGGTCACACACCCATGCAGAAACCAGTATTGAACAAATTAATGGCATCACAACGATTGTTTAAGATGATCACTCAAAATAGATTTCTGGAAGCAATCATCATGAAGGCTGGCTACCTATGAGATTTGGTTGTATTGGGTATTAAGTGAAATTTGCATATTCCACTGCAAACAGCCCCAGGTACAACTAAGATATCAGTGAGTCATCATCTATTAGCTATTGGTCAATTTTCTAATTTGTACTAATATGATAATGATAGTTATCATTTGGCATATTTTTAGGAACATTCTTGATCGAATGAGCCATCAGACTTTATAGCAAAATGGCAAATAGTTAATAATAAATAATAGCAAATAAATAATAGTAAATAGTGAATGGTAAGTAAATAATAATAGTAAATAATAAACTTGTAGATATCAAGGTGTCAAATTAAGAATCTATTTTGTGGGCTTGGGGTACTTTCATTGAACTCCATGAAGCCACTCAATGAGAAGAGTTACATTTCCAAAATTTCAATTGCTGTTGGGACTGGGAAGCTAATGAGACTCATAAGAGGAAGAAAAAGAAAATCAGCAAAATTCCTCAGCAAAGACTTGGCCATAGCATTTTTCCTTCCTTTAGCAGTAGTGAATTGCCTGGTCTGTAACTATGGTAGTCCACCAGGGACCCCAGTGATAATCTTCTCCTGCATTCCTCAAGAGATCCTGCAATGATGCGATTTTCCTGATATAACATTAGATCAAGTGCATCAAGTAGGGTCCACCTAGCTCCAGGCACTGGAGGAGGTGTTCGTGCAAATAATCACCGTTGTTCTTGTGTTGTCTCCAGCAGGTTTAGAATGCTAACCATGTGATGCAGAAAGAAAAGAAACAGACCCAAGGTTTTGTATTTCTGGGTGTAGATTGCAATAAGGGTATAAGTGAGCTGCCTCACAAGTCATTTTTGGGGAGCTCTGAGGAGAAAATACCATCTCCCCTTCCAACTAATGAGGTGTCAAGCCACAACTTATCCCTCCTACCATATGTGTTGTTAGTCAAGAGGATAAATTCTGAGTATGGATTAGTTCATAGTTTGACCTTGGGGTTCAAGAGAAGGTCCTAATTTGAATATAGATTTTAAGATAATTCGTGGGCATTTTCATGGATAATCAATATGCAAATTCGGCTGGAGGAAGCCTCATCATCCTTTGTATGCTACTGTGGCTCTCCTGTTCATGCTCCCAGCTAAGAAGCAAGTGTGGACTTGAGGGGCTCTCTGACAGGAAGTTTCATTGAAAGAACTGTGCAGGTGTTTCTGTAACCCTCATCTCAAATGTGCCAAGACACTGGCGCCTACAAGATTGGTTTGGGACTCTTACAAGACCAGCCATTCTTGGGGAGGTTTCCAAGAACTTCCTGTTACTAGTCAGGCAAAAAAAAAAAGGAGAGAAAGAGAGAGATGGAGAAAAAGTAAAAATAACTTTGTTTCTTTTGTAGAATTCAGCATATTTTTTGTGGTCCAGGACAGAGTCAGAAAATGCCAAGCTTGCAATAAATGTCACTTTTTTGGTGGTACTCATGGTGGTGGTGATGGGGGTAGTATGGAGAAAATCTTTCATCAGGCTTCTGCAGAATAATTCCAGTAAGTTATCCCTTGACATTAGTAAATGCTTAAACATTCCAAATTTAATTAGTGGCTTCTCTTTATGGCCTTGGGCTTAGATGTACAATCACAGATTTGCATTCTCTAATATTTAAATACCATATTAATAAAACAAATATGTCTAATATATACTCATGGAATTGTAGCTTTTAGTACTTTTGGGGAATCTTTCTCAAAGAAAGAAAGGAAGATATGGTAAAGATATGGTTTTTTGTTGTTGTTATTATAGAGCCTCCCAAAGCCTTCTCTTTTTTTTTTTTTCAGGAAAGAAAAGAATATTGTAGCGTATCTTAGCTACCACTGGCTGAGCTAAAGGTCAGGAAGGACTCATCTCTCCTTTTTGACAGTTACTCAAATTTAGAAATAGTGCTTTGCCTCCTTTGCTAACCATAGTGTTCCATTTCAAAAACCCTCAGAAGTACTTGATGTACAGGAGTCTCACGGTATTTTAATGTAAGAATAACAGAAGAGAAAACCAATTTTAAAAACTTCTTCAAGACAGCATTGTATAATGCATTTTTAAATAAGGTTCTCATGGTAGCCTGGCTTTCTATCAAATCAAAAAGTATTTTGACTTTGGTAAACAGAAGGTTTCCAACACCACTCTGCCTACTTCACAGCCTCATCCCTTTATCCCCTACCTATGCAACACACACACACACACACACACACTCACGCACTCACATGGAGCAGTGTTTTGCAGGTCTGCTACAATCAAAACAGATATATAGAAAGTAGAGGAATACAGAAAAAGGGAAGATACTCCCAAAGACATGTTATACTAGCCTCCAGGAAAGACCTTCATCATGAGTGTGCTGAAATGGAAATAGTCCCTTCATCTCCATGTCATTAAGGAATCCTTCCTAGCATATTTGAAATATGAATTCAAATTTCAGTATCATTCAAAATGTTATAAATTACTATAGTCACATCCAACACATATTCATTCATTTTATTTATTAATTTACCTACACATATACTAAATAGATATTGATTTTAAAATATGTGTCAGTTACTGTTCAAGAATCAGATGCAGGGCCGGTGAGATAGCTCAGCGGCAAAAATGGCTGCCTGGCAAGTGCGAGGTCCTGAGTTCGACTCCTGGTACCCACATTAAAAAAAAAAAAAGAATCAGATGCAAAGATAAATATGCATGCTTCTGAAATTGTGTCTCATTTTTTGTTATCCTAAGGAAGAGAAGTGTGGAGATATGGACTCAGTGCCAATAGAATAGAGTCAATGCTGTGATAGCAATAGCAAACAGGAGCCCTCATTGCCCAAAATAGGGTGTGTGGTCAGCTTAGGTGAGGGGGAATCAGAAAAGAATTTCTGTAGAAAGTCTTGTCCCAACTATGGATAAGCTATGAGTAAAGAGTTAATCATACAAAAAAGGGGAGCATCAGGAAAGAAACTCCAAACTTCCTGGACAGCTTATGCAAAAGGAGACACGGAAGATGACAGGCAGCTGCTTCCTGTGCTGTGCAAATGTAAAAGGGGCTTTATGAGCAGGTAAGTCTGCAGGAGGAGGAAGGAGCTGAGCTCAGAGGGCGTTCCTGTGATATTTTAACGAATATGGATTACTCTTGTGGTAATTACTGGTCAAAAACTGGCTTAAACAAGTAGGCAGCATGGCCAAATTTTTATTTTCAGTAAATTATTTTCTATGGAGGACGAATTTGAGCAGTGACACGCTCCTAAATGTTTAACCACTATCTGTCTGAAAGCAAAATGTCCTGATGTCAGCATTGGCCAGTTTCCATGATGTGAGTGCTCCTATTGAGGCAGATTTTTAAGGCAATGTCATTGAACCCAGCATCGAGATGAGAAAGTCACTATCAGTGCTTGTGAATTTGTACAAGCTGGTTCCAGGCCCCCACTGGATTGCTGAGGGCAGATTGGAAGAATCAAGTTACATTAGGAGGCTCTTCTAGTTATGGAAAAGAGGAGATTGGGCTGCACTAAACAGAGACAGCGGATATAGAAAGGTAGGAAAGTTTGGCTGTACTAGGTGATAGGAAGTGGAGGATGAGAAACAAATAAGGATGACACCTATGATTTTTCCTTAATTTCACCCCCACCCTGGGGAGAGAAAAAGGACGGAATGCATGCCTAAATAGCAGATGTCCTCAGAAGTGGAGTATCCTATTGGTGTGTTTATGTCGGTGGTGGTGCACATGATTCAGAATCCTGGCAATTAGGAGAGGAGAGGCATTTGAAGAAGAGGTATAGGTAGATGGAGTTACCTATCTCTTAGTGCTGATGGAAAACACAAGTGGATAGGATTAACCAGAAATGTGTGGAATTGGATGAGTAGGCACAGCTTCCTTGCTCTTGGTGTGCCTTGGATGCTTTAGTAATACACGGACACATTGGTTTCTTTAGCTATGTTAACTTTAGCTTTTGTAGTATCCTAAAATGACAGAGAAGGGTTTGGGCCAGCAGAAGCACTGGGGCAATTACCTCCAGACCCAAGCAGCTTTCTAATTTCTTTCTGCTTTATGTGCTGAGTAAATGTAATCATCCTCTAGTATTTTTGAATACAGAAAGATTTGTGAAATATTAACATATTTCATGACCCCTGACTGTATCCTCTCTTAAGAGGAAAGGAAAGGAAATAGGAGACCAAGCGAGAAAGATCCAAGAGGGTTAAGAAAAACCTGCAGAGTCATATAAAAGAAACCAAAGACTAAAATTTGCAGAATGTACTTTCTTGCTGATGATCAATTAGCAAAACATAGATTTATTTGCTTATCTTCTGTTCATTTAGTAATTCAGATAATCACACTTGTGTATCAGATTCCTGTAAAGTATCAGATGCTGGACTTTTTAATATTAATTATTCAGTTGGTTATGGCTGATGACATAGAGCAAACTCATGTATCACCAAAGGAGAATGTAAATTCAGTTTTCTTTGTTTTAAAGAAAGTGATCATACCAGCATTCTTATCATTTGAGGGAAGGTGCAGAGCTACTCCTAAAGCAATGCCAAAGATCAAGGGGATTCCTTTCAACATTTTAATAAGAACCCACTTTTAAATTACTTTATGCATTCAGGATTGCTTCCTGAATATATACGTTGGATCACGCAAATCTTTGCCCTTTTGAAACTTATATTCTAGAAATGGGATACAGACAAGAGCAAATAAATAATTACAACAGATAGTATGTTAGATGCTGGTGAAGGCTATAGAGAAAAATAAAGTAGAAGGGTAGGTAAGAGGGGCTGAGAAGAAAATACAATTCTAAATAGGGAGGCTGGGTAAACTTCAAAACACACTAAAAGTTATCAATGAGTTCTCCGGACTCACAGGGACTAAATCCAACCAGAAACTCCTGTGAAAATCTAATGCACTGTTACTTTCCTTTAGGAACTTATTCCTATGTAAGAACACTCCAGGGGCTGCTTTTGTATCTCAATTTTGGCCCATGAGTCTAGCTTATTTTGTATTTCTATTAGTTCACAGCTAAACCTTTCTTTGCTCAGTGTTCCAGAAAGAATACCTATCATCAAGCTGCCATGTGTTAAATAAATGGAGCACTGGAAGTATCCCTGTAATAATTTTTGGTCTCCTGTGGCTTTGAAAAAGGAATATTCTGAATATTTTAAAATTTTACCCTCTACACTGTCTCACCCATCTTGTATCCTTTCATTGCTAAGGGGAAAAAAAAAGGCTCACAAGCAGTTTTATTTCCTCTCTGAATAGTTTTCCACCAGAGTTTGGTTGTTTCCTGGCTGAGAACTGGTGGAAGCCAAATCCTGATTTGCGAGCTTCTCTCTATTGAGTACCCTGAGTCCTGCCTGAAAGATGCTCATGGGAGTGGGGCCATGGGGCATTGGAAGCAAGTTATAATGAGGTCCCTCTGGCCCTCTGAAAATTAACTTCCCTTGGATAGGATCCAAGACAGATTTGTACTGACTGAATTTGGCACAACCTATTTACCTACGAAGTGTGTTCTTGAGAGAATAGTGGAACTGAGTTTGATAACTCAAATCCCATTTGAAATGCTCAGATGAAAATCCCTGAGGATAACATCTTATAGTGAATTCTGAATAATTCACACAAGGGTTACCTTAGCACACCCACAGATTTGTGTATTTGTATGTCTGTAAGTGTTACACATTTAATAAGAATTTTGGGAGCACCTGAATCACACACTAAACCATATGATACCCAGAACGCATTGCATGGTAGCAGAAGTTGCAAGGTACCAGATCTGGCAATAGGTGGATGAGGAAACACCCTAATCTTTTCATGAGCCTAACTTTTGGTTGGATGTCACTCAGCAGCAGCTGACTAGGGCTCTGTTTCCTAGAACAGGGGTCAACAAAGTTCTTCTGTAAATATCCAATAGCAACTTGCTTAGGCTTTGCAGGCCACAGGGTCTCCATTGCAACTACAAACTCTTCCACTGCAGGCAGGGGAAGTGCAGCCCCAGACAAGATGCAAATGAATGAGCACAGCTGCAATCCAGCAGAGTTTATGGGTACTAAATTATAGATTTCATATAATTTTCACATATCATGAAATGTTATTCTTTTTTATTTTTCTTTCAATCATTCATTCATGTAAAAGTTACTCAGTTTGTGGGTTGTATAAAAACAGGTGATGAACTGGATTTGGCCCACAAATTATAGTTTGCCAACCCTGATCTAGAAAGTTGTTCCTTCAGGTACTGTTCACACACCACTTTCCCCAGATTTATATGATGATACTTTAGTGATGTTTGGGACATTATTTGTGCATTAGTGTTTTGAATGGATAAAAGTTCCAACCAGAATCCCAACATTTCCTCTGGGCTCCTGCACTAGTTATTAACCTTTCTCACTCAGTTTCTTTAATGGTAAAATGAGTAAGCTATTTGTCTTAGGTGGGTGGCAGGAGAATTAAATTATTTGAGCCTGTAAATCAGAAAACACAGTGCTTAAACACTGTAATTATTAAATCAATTAATGTGTTAATTTATTGTTAACATGTACATTTGTAGGTGCTTGTGCTGGCACCTTTTCATTTTCCCTTCTCTTTGGAAAAATATTTTGCTCTTGGACTCTAACCTCTTGAGGGAAAATACACAGCTAATTAATCTGAGGGTGATTAGTAGCCAAAGTCATCTTTCATCTTGCTGCTATAGGTTTCCCTGTGGCCATGCCTCCAGATACAGGGAAAACTTATTCCTGTTTTGTTTTTTTCCAGCCATGTATGGCTTGGCCAAGAAGCTGCCTATAAAAGCTGACCTTCCCTTCTATGGTTGTTTTAATTTGTTATCTTTCATTAAGGTCTAGCCTTTTTGAGAAGGCCTCCCGCTTTTATCAGCTAATCCATTATGGTGTCACTTTCTCTTCAGTGGGGATTCTGTGAGTTCCCTCCTACCAATTACAAGGTATTCTGAGCATTTGGTTGCTGTTGGCCATCATAAAATTATAAGGATTGTAGTTGGAAGGCCTATCTCTTCCATGATACTTTTTATGATATTTTACTTTCGGTCTTCCACACAATCTTGAATATGTACCTTAAGTCAGTGTTGGTACATTCTAACATAGACAGGAACACTTTGCCATGAGGAGCAGTATTCTGAATTGCATGCAGAAAATAAATAGACAGTGAGTACCGAGAGTCAATATCACAGCAGAGTGACCAGGGCAACTATAGAAAATAGACCTCGTATAGGAGACCGGAGATGGAGCGAGAATCAGGACAGGCTGGACCTTGGAGACACAGGGACATCTGCACAGAGGAGGCAAAGTGTGCACGGATTTTATCATGCACATTTGCAAGTGGAGTATTTTTATAAGCATTATAGTCACATACACACATATACAAAAATTTCTATATATAATGCTTATATATAAAACACTTATATTCTTACCATATATTTATTATTATTATATTTTTTTGTGGGTACCGAGGGTTGAACTCAGGACCTCGTGCACCAGCAGGTGCCTGTGCCGCTGAGCGATATCACTGGCCCTTTTTTCATATGTGGGTACCGGGAGTCGAACTCAGGACCTCACACTTGCCAGGCTGGCGCTTATGCTGCTGAGCTATCTCACTGGCCCTATTATGATTTTTTACTAAAAGAACATACAACAAGAACATTGAACAAATAAATTACCTTTATTATATTAAATATATATGTGTATGTATGTGCATGTGTGTGTAGTACTCTGCCTCACTTTGAACACACGTATCCTCTAGTCCTTGCCACTTTCTGAGGCAGTTCTGGAAGTTTTCTTTTATGAATATCTTTTCAAAGTGTGATAAAAATACAACGAATGCTGCTGCTGAGTGATATCCAACCAAAAGGCAGGCTCATGAAAAGATTAAGGTGTGTCCTCATCCACCTATTCACCAGATCTGGTACCTTGAAACTTCTGGCTCTTCTCCAGGGCCAAAATGACCATGAAAGGTAAATGTTTTAAATTGATTCAGGACACTGAGGCAGCCACACAATGCAACAAAAGACAGGCATGAGAACTGCTTCAGGAAATGGCAAGAATGATGGGATAAGTGTGTTTGAAAGGGGGAGGACTTTGAGGCAGATTAATGGCAATCTCTCATTTATTGTAATAAAAAAACTTAAATTTAAACATTTACACCTTATACAGTAGGCATAGAATATACGGTGTAGCCCATATCTAGGGTGAAATAAAATAATGAATATTGGAAAAAGTCTCTTAAGCATAATAAATGGTGACGTAGGACCTGAGGATGTTGCTCAGTGGTAGAGCACTAGCACACCACGTGCAAGGCTCTGGAATCAATCCCCTCTATGGCAAAATAAAGAGGAAGTTGCCAAGGAGTTAGAAAACTACTGGGCAACAGAGGTTCTGATAAAAGAAAAACGGTCCTGAAAATAACAAATATTGGCACAATGAAGAGTAGCATTACTGTTAAAAGTATAAAATGCTGCAGCTACTATGAAAAACAGTATGGTGCTTCTTCCAAAAATTAAACTTAGAATCACTATTTCATCCAGCAGTTCCACTTCTGTTATATACACAAAAGGCTTGAAAGGAGAAACTCGAACAGATAACGTACACTTATGTTGAGTGTTATTCCTATAGCCCCAAAGTGGAAGTGACCTAAATGTCCATTGATGGGTGAATGGATAAACTAAATATGGTCCACGCATACAGTGGGATATCATTCAGCCTATGAAGGGAGGGAATTCTGACACAGCCTGCAATGGATGAACTTTAAAGACACCACGCTAAGCAAAATTAGCCAGTGACAAAATGAGAGATGTTGTATGGTCCCATTTATAGGTGGTCCCTAGAACAGTCACACTCATAGAGACAGGAAGTGGAATGGAGGTTACCAAGGGCTCAGGTAGTGGGGAAAATAGAGAGTTATTATTCAATGAGTATGGAATTTCAGTTTGAGAAAAGGAAAAATGTTTTGCAGATGGGTAGTGATGATGGCTGTACAGCAGTTTTAATGCACTTAATGTTATTGCAGTGTACATTTGAAAAAAGTTCAAAGGGGAAATCTCATGTTACATATATTTTAATAATCTTTTTTTAAAAAGATAAAACAAAAGGAAGGAAAGAAGGGAGGAAGAAGAGAAGGAAGGAAGAAAGGAAAGAAAGAAAGAAGGAAGGAAGGAAAAATGAAGAGAGAGAGAATCCAAACCAGCAGATATAAAGCAGTAGAGACAATGGAATAGGAACATGAGATCCAGAACCAGGCTCACCAAATTCCCATCGGAAATTCTTTCACTTTAGGATCTCTGCAAGCTTGGATTAAAAATTTCATCCCCACTTTGCTTCTCTGGGCAGGGTGCTGGGAGGTGCAGGAAAACAAATTCTCAACAAGCTGTTGTTATAAAAGCACTCTTTGGGACACAAACATATGCAATTGCTGGATCAAATGTGATACTGAATGCTACAGAATATGGGCTAGAGGAACCAGGAACTTCTAGGAAAATGCGGTAAGCTAAATGATCAAGAACTTTCCAGGAGGAAAAGGACCTGCCTCAGGCAAGCATATTCTCTGGTGTTGCCTGCCCTTCTTTCTATTGCAACCCTGAAGCATTCCGCCCCCCCACTCCAGCTGCATACACATCCCAGATGTGCCCATTTTCACCTGTCTCTAAGAACATTTTTGTTTCACTATAGATGGTGTGAAGCATTGGGTGAAACAGCAGCAGGTCTTCATTTGCAGCAAGAGGATATGATCTTAATGTTCAGGAAGTCTTGGGTCATCCTCAGTGACTGGTGTGTTGACATCATCATCAAGGGTAAATTTGGCCCCTGCTATGAAAGCTCATGTGGGCTGTGCTGAAACAAGAGTGTGTTTTCTCCTCTTCCCTTGCTTCCTTCTCTTTCTCTGCCAGTCTCTTTTCTTTTCTTTAAGGAAAATCTGTTTAAGTGCAGAATAAATAAAAGAAATGGTGGTGAAGGAAAGGATGAGGGTGGGGAAACACACCAGGCTGTTTTTACTTTATTTATTTTTTTCTATATAGCACTCTGGGAAGTTTTGGAGGAAAAAAAAAAAGATTTAAGGAGTGATACTTTTGAACTTCAGCCAAAAGCAAGCCATCAAAATGGGACACTGTCTCTTTAAGTGCAAGCCTGCACAAATGAAAGGAAATTAATTAAGCATCCCACACTGGTGTGGCGCCATAGGAAGAATACACAATCTGGGTCCTGCATGCCAAATCTGAAATGAAAATGAAGGTGATCCGTCATGCTCAGATTTTTTTTTTAAGATGGAATATGTATTTTTGAAAGTTGACTAAGCAATTACCCAAATTAAAGAGACTGAAAAAGCAAACAGTAGTAAAAAACGCTTTAATTTTTTAGAAGGTAAATTAGTTTAAAAGTGTGTGCCTTTATTATCTTAATACCAAAGAGAAAGAAAAAAATAGAAACAAGTTGTGGGGTGGGGTCCTCTTAACTCCTTAATGCTGGTATCTAGAAGTATTTATTTAATGCCTTTGCGGATGACAGAGTTTCCAAACTTAAATGCTTGAGAAGGCCCAGGTTCCTTTCTAAGCTCTGAGGTTAGCACCTATTTTAGAATCTGGGTTTTCTTAAAGGTCTTTTTTTTTTCTTTCTCAAGCATAGTTCTTCATGCTTCCTTTGTTTCTCCTGCTATCAGCAGCCAGTGGGCCTCTTTCCTTGCCGTGAACCGCACCCTCTGCAACCTTAAACGTGGCCCTGCCATCCAGCAGGTAAAAGTGGTCTTGGATGGCTCTGGCTCTCATCACTCACTGGCAGAAGCAAAGAGAAGGGAAGGGTAGGGAAATTTCTACCCAGAGGCCAACTCAATGGTCCTGATATGTACCCAGTACACTGTGTGGTCAGCGGACACTTCCACTGTCTTTCTCCAGTTTGCAAGAGAACATCGGTGGCAAGGGTTCCACGAGTACCAACTTCTTTCCCTCAAATCCTAGAGCTTTTCATGACACAGAAGGTGGGAGGAGCTGTCTGCGGAAGCACTTCCTGAAATCAACCCAGCATTTATGCAGATTGATGAAGAGGGCCTATGTTATACTAGATTCTCTTGGTTGCAACAGACAGAAAATCCATAATGAATGGTCTTTTTCTTTTTTTTTTTAATTTTATTGGTACATTTTAAACATACACAGTGATAACATTTGTCGTATGGAATTTGTACGAGTAAGTTATATATCTTGCTTCTTCTTTTTTTCCCCTTCCCCTCCCCTCCCTTCAGCCCCTCTTCCTCTCTTATTTATAGAAGCTTTGTTTCTATTTTTTCCTTCTGTTCAGTTTTTTATTATCCCTTCTTTCCTTTCTCCCACCAACCTCCTTTGTTCCCCTTCTCATTTGAACATTTTCTTCCCATGTCCCAATATCTATTATACGTTTTGGTCCTTATTTACACTTTTGGTTTCTCACACCAGAGAAACCATGGAATATTTACATATGTGTGTCCAATTTATTTCACTTGAGAGTATGGTCTCAAGGTGCATCCATTTCACTAGAAATGTTTCAAGCTTATACTTCTTTATGGCAGAGTAGCACTCCATTGTATAAAAAAACACACATCTTCTTCATCCATTCATGTGTTGATGGGCATTTGAGCTGTTTCTAAGATTTAGCTATTACAAACTCTGCCGCTATAAGCATAGGTGTGCATATATTACTGTGGATGATGCTTTTAATTCCTTTGGGAAGGTACCAAGAAAGGGAATGCCCAGGTCGAATGGATCCTCTAGTTTTAATTTTTTTAGGAACCTGCACACTGATTTCCACAGTGGTTGCACCAGTCTACACTCCCACCAACAGTGGAGAAGGCTTCCTTTTTCCCACAGCCCCGCCAGCATTTGTTATTGGTTGATTTCTTGATAATAGCCATTCTTTCTGGAGTGAGATGGAATCTCACTCAGTGTTCTTTCAATTTGCATCTCTCGAATGACCAGTGATGTTGAACATTTTTGTGGGTTGTCTTTTCACTCTGTTGGTTGTTTCTCTTGCTGTGCAAAAGCTTTTTGATAAGATGAGATCCGAGTTGTTGATTCTTTATGATAGTTCCTGTGCAATCGGGGTTTTGTTCATGAAGTCTTTGCCTATACCTATGTCTTCAAAAGTTCTACCTATTCTATCTTCCAGT
This sequence comes from Erethizon dorsatum, assembly GCA_028451465.1. Classification (NCBI taxonomy): domain Eukaryota; kingdom Metazoa; phylum Chordata; class Mammalia; order Rodentia; family Erethizontidae; genus Erethizon; species Erethizon dorsatum. The sequence goes on from CM051826.1 coordinate 11,102,083, forward strand.
AGATTCAGTATTTCTGTTTTAATATTTAGATCTGTGATCCATTTCAATTTTAGTTTAGTGCATGGTGAAAGATATGGGACTAGTTTTAATATTTGTTATGCAGAATGCCAGTTTTTCCAGCACCATTTATTAAAGAGGTTATCTTTCTTCCAGTGAAGGTGTTTGGCTCCTTTGTCAAAGATAAGGTGGCCGAGTATGTCCAAAGTTGTTTTTGTGTCTTCTAATCTGTTCCACTGATCCTCGATCTGTTTTTGTTTTTGTTTTGTTTTGTTTTTTGAGCAGTGCCATGCTGTTTTTATCACAGTAGCTTTGTAGTATAATTTCAATTCAGGAATTGTGTTGCCCTCTGCCTTGCCTTTGTTGCCCAAAATTGCTTTTGCTATTTTAGGTCTTTTCTGGTTCCAAATAAATTTTAGGGTTGTTTTCTGTAATTTCATGAAATATGCTTTTGGAATTTTGATTGGGATTGCATTAAATCTGTATAACAATTTTGGAAGTATGGCAGTTTCACTATATTGGCTCTTCCTACCCAAGAACAAGGAATATCTTTCTATTTTCTGATATCCTATTTGATCTCCTTTTTCAGAGTACTGTAGTTTTCAGTGTAGAGATCTTTTACTTCCTTCATTAGATTGATTCTTATGAATTTCATTTATTTGGATGCTATTGTGAAAGGTGTTTCCCTAATTTCTCTCTCAGTAAGTTCCTTATTTGTGTATAGGAAGGCTATTGATTTTTGAGCATTGACATTGTATCCAGCAATAATGCTGAATTTGGTTTTTAAATCTAGAAGTCTTTCAGTGGAGTTTTTGGGGTCTTCTATGTAAAGCATCATTTCATCCATAAATAATGATAATTTAACTTTTTCCTTCCCTAGTCTTATTTTTTATTTCTTTCTCTTGTCTAATTGCTCTGGCTAATGTTTCCAGAACTATACTGAATAAGAGTGGTGACAGTGGATATTCCTGTCTTGTTCCTGATTTTAGAGTAAAAGGTTTCAGTTTTTGTCCACTTAGTATGATGTTGGCTATTGGTTTATTATAGATGAGTTTTATCAGATTGAGATAAAGACTATCTGTTCCAATTTTCTGTAGGGTTTTTATTGCGAATGGGTGTTGGATTTTGTCAAAAGCTTTTTCTACCTCTATTGAGATGATCATGTGATTTTTGTCCTGGGTTCTGTTAATATGGTTTATTACATTTATTGATTTGAGTATGTTGAACCATCCCTGCATCCCAGGGATGAATCCTACTTGGTCGTGGTATATAATTTTCTTGATGATTTGCTGCATTCTGTTTGCCAGTATTTTATTGAGGATTTTTGCATCTATGTTCATCAGGGAGATTGGCCTGTAGTTCTCTTTTCTGGTTGGACCCTTCTTTGGTTTTGGTATCAGGGTAATGCTTACTTTCAGGAATGAGTTAGGGAGAACTGCTTCCCTTTCAAATTCATTAAAGAATTTGAGAAGTAGCAGCATTAGGACTTCTCTAAATTTCTTGCAGAATTCAGCAGTGAATCTGCCAGGCCTGGGCTTTTCTTTGTTGGTAAGTTTTAAATTACATCTTCAATTTCCTTACCTGATATTGGTTTATTTAAAAGTTTTATTTTCTTGATTCAGCTTTGGTAATTCATGTGTATCTAGGAATCTGTCCATTTTTTCTGTGTTTTCCATCTTATTAGAATATAGGTTCTCAAAGTAGGTATTGGCAAAGTTCTGGATTTCTGTTGTGATTTCACCCTTTTCATTCCTAATTGCATGGATTTGAATTTTTCCTTTCTTTTTTGTGATAAGGTTGGCTAAGGGTTTGTCAATTTTATTTAATATTTCATAGAACCAACTCTTTGATTCATTGATACTTTTAATTCTTTTTCTAGTTTGCATTGTATTAATTTCTTCTCTTGTATGTATAATTTCCTCCTTCAGATGAGCTTTGGGCTTGACTTGATCTTCTTTTTTTAGAAGCTTGAGGTTTAACATTATATTGTTTATTTGAGCTTGCTCTATTCTGATATGGGTATTCACCACTATGGATTTCTGTCATAGGACAGTTTTCACTGTGTCCCATAAGTTCTGATATGCTGTGTTGGCATTATTAATTGTAGAACCTGTCTAATATCTTCTTTAATTTCATCTGTGATCCACTGATTGTTCAGGAGGGTGTCATTTAATTTCCATGTGTTTATCAAGTTCTTGTGGCTTCTTTTGCCATTGACTTCCAATTTCATTGCACTATGGTCTGATAATATGCATGGGATAATTTCAATTCCTTTGCAATAACTTAAGCATGTTCTGTGAGCTTGTATGTGGTTTATTTTAGAGAACATCTCATGTGCAGCTGAAAAGAATGTATATTCTGATGCTATGGGGTGGGACACTCCGTACACATCTACTAAGTCCATTTGTTCAAAAGTTTGGTTCAGTTCTGATATTTTGTTGATTTTTTGTCTAGTTGATTTCTCTATTTGTGACAGTGGGGTGTTAAGGTCCCTTATTACAACTGTATTAGTGCTTATTTGATTTTTCATGTATGTTAATATTTGCTTTGTATAGTTGGGTGTGCTAGCATTTGATGCATATATATTTATGATTGTTCTCTCTTCCTCTTGGATAGTTCCCTTTCCAAGAGTGTAGTGATCTTCTTTGTCTCTCTTAATCAATTTTGGCTTGAAATACACTTTGTCTGCAAATAGAATAACTACTCCTGCTTTTTTGGGAGTTTCTGTCGCATGGAGTATTGTTTTCCACCCTTTGACTTTCAGTCTATGAATTTCTTTTTGAATTAAGTGTATTTTTTGCTTCTTGATCCATTCTGTCAGTCTGTTTCTTTCAATTTGTGAATTGAAACCATTAAAATTGATAATTACAATTAACATGTATGGACTTATGCTTGACATGTTATTTTCCTGTTGTTAGTTCCCTTTTTCCACCACTCTGTTTAATTACTTGCCTTGACTGATGGATTTCTTCTGTTGGGGTTCATGGGGTTGAAGTCCTCACTCTGTTTCTAGGAGTTCTGGGGTGCTGGTTTGGTGTTCATGAATTTTCTCCAGTGTTCTTTGTCATGAAAGTATCTTATTTCTCCATCAATTATTGAAAGTTAGTTTTGTGGGGTCCATTAATCTGGGTTGGAGGTTGTTTTATTTTACAGCTTGAAATACTTCACGCCAAACTCTCCTTCACTTGAGGGTTTGTATTGAGAAGTCTGTCCTGATTCTGATGGGCTTTCCTTTATAGGTAATTTATTTCTTTTCTCTAACAGTTTTTAATATTCTGTTCCTGTGTTGAACTTCTGGAATCTTGACTACTATATGTCTTGATATAGATTTTTTTGATCATGGCTAATTGGAGTTCTACAGGACTCACTTATGTGTATGTCAAATTCCTTTTCTCTGCTTGGGAAGTTTTCTGCCATTACTTCTGTGAACAGGTTTTTATGTCATTTGTCCTATATCCTGCTTTTTCGTTGACTCCAATCAATCTTATGCTATACTTTGCATTATCTAGCAGCTGCTGGATTGATTTCTCATGGTCTCTTGTTATTTTTAAGAAATTTTTCTTTACATGATCACTGCCCTCAGGGTTTGCCTTTGGTGAGCTGGAATCTGAGATTGTATCTTGTTTAAGTATCTTCTCATTTTCTATTTTATCTTTAGTTTTTTTTTTGTGTGTGTGTGGGTACCGGGGGTCGACCTCAGGACCTTGCACGTCAGCAGGCGCCCATGCCGCTGAGTGATATCACTGGCCCTTTTTTTGTATGTGGGTTCTGGGAGTCGAACTCGGGCCCTCATGCTTGCCAGGCAGGCACTTATGACGCTGAGCCATCTCACCGGCCCTTTAGTTTAATTCCTGGGTTGATGCTTATAAATTGCCTATGGTGAGTTGCTTTATTGCTACTATTTAGAACACTTAGGAAATGACTACTTCTCCAAAGTGTCTTCCAGGTGTAGCTGGCTTTTGGGTTTTGAGACTGTTGCACGATCCTACTTCTTCAATTTATTGGAGATGAGAAGTTGCTGCCTACTTGGCCCAGCCCCTGGTTCTTTGGCACTGGCATATAGTATTGTTTATGACCCTTAGGCAATCTCGGTCTTGGTATACCAGGAAGAACAACTGATTAGAACAATTATGTTACCTTCGCTAAAGTAGTTCAATCAGCAATAACAATAGCATCAAACACAGCCTAGAAAATGACAAACTGTGTTAGCTATTAATTTGCCATCTTTAACTGTATGACCTAGATTTGTGGTTATATAACAAAAGCTAAATGAACCAGAAAATTATATGCAGTAAATAAACCCTCAATATGGTGATTTTTACCCTCGGGGAGAAAATTTAAAAGGGGTTAGGAGGAAAATAGAGAAATAGAAGAAGAGATTAGAAGCTGGAGGACAAAGGAAAATTACAAATCTTTGGGAAACTGGTTGAGGAGGCAGGAGGGAAAGAGAGAAGGAAGAAATAAAAACAGAAACAGAATAGAACAACAACAACAACAAAGCTACAAACCATATTCACACTCAAATAAAAATAACATTCAAGAAAAAAAAATAAAGAAAAGAAAACAAACCAAAAAAAAAGAAAGTAAAAAAATGTTCACTGCAGGTGTGTCTTTGATGTCACTGGCAGACAACATGGCCAGACAGAGTCCAGACCTGAGGTGATTAATCCCAGCAAGACAGCCATAGCTTTATGGAGGGGTAGTGAGTGAGTAATCCCAGCAAACCTGCACTTTTGGTTCCACTGAAATTCAGGCTGGTTTCTGGGTGTGGGTCTGGTACCTGATTTGTTCAGCCTGCGACACTCCATGTGCCTCCTGCCGGCTTGATCTCAGCTCCCTGATCTCCTGCCGACCTGAATTCCACAGGTTCATCCTGATGGAGCCACTAGATGGAGCCAGCCTGCAGCTGTTCTGAGTTCTGAGTTCAGTTGGCCCCTCTCCAAGATGGCTGCCAAGCAACTGCCCTCTCCTGGGGGACTTCTGAACCAGAATAACTCACCAGCCCCTAAAGTCTGCTACATCTACTACTCCATTCCACTGGTGTGTTTCTTTGTGGAGGCTTCTGACATCACCAGTAGTCACCGTGCATCTGCAGGGTCAAGCCACCCCTCTTGCAGTGAGTCTAGGCTCAGGGAGAAAGCACTGCCTACTGCCTCCTTTTCCTTCATGGAAGTTTCTCTCTTCACTCTCCCTATGGGCTTCAATTCTCACTTCAGATCCTTCCTGGGTCCCAGGGTCCCACTTTCCTTCTCCTTCTCTTCCTCACATTGTTATATTCCAGTGTCTGGATACCAAATCTCAAAGAAGCTCTTTCTCTGTGGGTCATCACTCTGCCATCTTGCCAGAAGACCTGATGAATGGTCTTGAGACAAAAGGTAGCTTATTGTCTTTGAGGACTGAGAGATCTACTGTAGATCTGAGTTTAACCATAATTAAATCTAGGGCTTAGATTAATGTGGGGTAGACTAAAGCCTTCACTTCCTGTCTTTGCCAGTTTTTCCTCTCTCTGAAGCTACATCTCCTTTCATATAAGTTTACTAAGAAAATTTATGAAATTTTTTTTAAAGTTTTGAAAATATTGCTCCCCTTCGGAGCCATTGGCCTACCTTGGGCAATGTGTTTATTTATGAATTCATCACTGTGTCTGGGGTCATGAGGGACACAGAAGATGATCTTGGTCATATGTTTCAGAAATGAAGAGTGGAACTGATTCCATGAATAGTATCTGGGGAAGAGAGTTTGCTTTGATAACTACAAAATAGAGAGCAATATGGCGACTGACAGACAAAATTTCCGTCGAAGTGAACTTGAGATCATTAAATGTTTTAAATTACCACATTTATTTCACAACTAGTTCAAAGACTGAGGGCTGAGGGCAGCAAATTCCCATCAGTAAACACAGGGCAGAAGGCTGGTGGTTCTGAGGAAATTGAAAGAAGCTGGCTTCATGACTTGATAACCTTGTTTAGAGCCAGACAGGTCTACATTTTCATATGAGTGCCGACATTCTCTGGATGTCTGGTCTCAACTAAATGGCCTGCTGACTGTCTTTTTTCTTTAGCTACATTAGTTATATATCTTGTGAGGTGCAGTTTCCTAGGGCTAGGGTAACAGATTACCAAAAACTGGGTAGCTTAAAAAGAACATAAATTTATTCTCTTACAATTATGAAGCATAGAAATATAAAATCAAGGTGATGGCACAGCTGTAATGCTCTCACTGCATTGGGAAGTTGGAAATTACTCCATTCTTTGCTCTTAATTTCTGGCATTGTCGGCATTCCTTAGGGTTTCTTGGCTTGTAGATGCATCATCATTCCTGTTTCTGCTCCGTTGTCATTGACTGTCATCCCTCTGTGTCAGTGTCTTTTCTCACAAGGACACAGGTCAGATTGGAGTAGGTTCTACCCAGTCCAGGGTGACCTCTTTCACCTGGATTATCTGCAAAGAAGGTCGTATTCAAAGGTACTGAAGATTAGAAACTCAACATAACTTTCTTGGGGGTACAATTCAGCATGTGACATATAGTTAGTATCAAAATCCTGGGCAGTGATGTATTTAATTATCTTTATCATCTAATGCTCTCAGCTAGCTACACACGCTTGAAAGGTACACAAAGGATTTTTAAAAAAATATTTTACATAATATAGAAACTTGCCCAAAGATGAAGTATAACCTCGGTGGATTTTAAAACAGAGTTCAAACATGTAAATAACACTCAGATCAAGACCTAGAACATTGCCAGGATATATCAGTGGGTCATATGCTTTTGATATGGTTAGCTCTGGTGAATATGACCAAGCCATATTCCAAAGCAGTTGTGCTATTTAGAAGCCCACCACAAGACAAAAGATTTCCAACTATACAATATTCAGAGGAGTAACTGTGGAAGTATTTTTTTCTTTCCTTGTTGATGCCTGAATATCTTTTCAAAATCAGTGAAAAAGTACCAAAAATACCCATTTAATACTTCTAATATAAAATAATAAAAATAGAGGAAAATATTGGTCTAGCAGGTCACTCCTGATTTTCACAAAAGTGGTAGCAAGGGGGTTGCCTAGCACAACTTCTGGAATGTGGGTCAAGGTTATCTATGCAAACATAGATAAGTTACCCACCTCACTTTCTGACTTAGCAGCTCCCAGGGATATAAGATTCTTGAAAATGTGGGATGTTGTTATATTCTTTTTCCTCTCATTTGTGACCTTTGATTTGAATATAGCTTTTCCATTATCATTTGGACTGGATACCGAATAGAAAGGACACAGAGTAGACTAAAGCATTAATGATGTATAATGAGTCTGGAGTCCTAAGAAGTTAAATAAGTTGCCCCAGGTCAATGACTGAACCAGGGCTAGAAAAACTGAGTGTAGCAAGCTTGTTTTCTCACTTAAGTGTGCATATATTCCTATTTACTTGAGTATTCTCATGTATGAAACGAGGAGTCACAAATCGTAACTCGGGGAAGTTTTTTCCTTTATTCTTGCTTGCTAGAATAATGTGACCTGATACTTCAAACTATGAGATGCTATGGGCACCTTATCATCCCGCACTGTCTCCTTTCTCTCCAGCCCCTTGACTCAGCATCCTGCTAATCTCTCCTTGCTTTTCCTCTAGAGTTCAATTGTGTTACTCCTTTTACTATGACTCCAGAAACCTCATAAGGAACAGAATTATTTTTTCTCTTTTCTAGAAACCTCAGAGACCCAGAAGCAAATCAAGGTCAGCAAAAAGGACTGTTTTTTCTTTTTTTTTTTTTTTTTGTGGTTACCAGGGGTCAAGCTCAGGACCTCGTGTGCCAGCAGGCGCCTGTGCCGCTGAGCGATATCACTGGCCCTTTTTTCGTATGTGGGATCCAGGAGTCGAACTCAGGACCTCACACTTGCCAGGCAGGCGTTTATGCCACTGAGCTATCTCACCGGCCCAGCAAAAAGGACTTTATCTGCCTTGAGCCATAGGAAGAATCATAGTCAGCAGGACAGAATTTAAAGCCACCACAACTACAAGCTTCTAAGGTGCTGCCCCTTAAAGATACCGTGTAGGAAGCTGCTAGGATTATTGGAAAGAGCAAGAGCTTTGAAATTGATATGGCTGAGTTGAAATCCAGGCTTTGCATTTTGTATCTTTGCACAGACTTGATTTTTGTCATATTTATAGTGGTGGTAATATTGCAAAACTTAGAGATAACAGATGCAAAGCAACCCCCCTTGTCCTACCCCAAGTGGGATTCAATGAGCTGTAGCCATTCCTCATTAGTACTGTTAGCGCTTCTTCCTGTTGAAGTCAGGTATTTTCCCAACATACACTACCATTTATATTATCTGAGTAACATCCCCATTAACCAGTGTAAAAATTTATAGAACAATTAAAGTAAAAGCAAAAGCAGCCTTTTCCCTAAATGCTTAGCCCTTAGTGCAATGTTAGCACAGATGTGAGGAGATTCACGGTGTGTTTGTGATTTAGATGAACATGACCATCGTCTAAAGCTTTTTACAACTTCCAGTATCCTGGGCTTCTTCCCTGAGCTGTCAGTGGATATGTTAGGATGGTGCCCAGTCCTGAGCCAGGCTGTGTCTGTGGGTTCTGGGCTCCTATTGCCACCTAGGTCACTTTCAGATGTCTCTGCTTCTCTGTACTCTCTTCCCTTTGTGCATATAATTCACTCTCTAGCGTATGGTAAACACATATTTTCCAAGTACATAGGAAGGAATCAACAAATGCGTGCTGCCATTAGCAGGTAGGGATCTGTATTAAAAATTAAAAAATATCAAATGTGTTGGAGAACCACTGACCTAGAGACAAAATCTAATGACATTTTAGATAGAAATACTTATTATACTCCACACTGTAACATCTTAGTTTCTTTTTTTTATTAGTGTATGCTTGTGATACATAATAATTGCATTCATCTTGGGGAATGTGTATGTGTACATATCACATCTTGACCAATTTTACTCTCTCCTCTCCAAGCTTTCCCTAATTTATAAATTTCTTCACATTCTCTAAGGTAAAAAGAGAACTTAGGTGTGTGGAATTTAGAGAATGAGAGATCCCTTTTTGTTAAATGAAATTAAAATGTATATGTAGTTTGGAATATATATGTTTATATATATTTGGGAATATATATTATAGTTCTATATAATATACATATTATATATTTATATTGGAATATAAATTATACATATAAATTTCTGTTTACAAAAATGATTTATTCATGTACTGTTCTGTTCTTTGTTTAATTTCATTGAAATGACTTTTTACAAAAAGACAAATGAGAGAGAACACTAGTGGGTTTCAGGTTACAAGGTTACACTTTGCAGCAGCCAGAGGATGGATTTTTCTTACTGGCAGAGGCAATTTCAGCAAGCCAAATGTCAGCTGGACAGGTTCTTAGGACAACTTCTAACCTTTGCATTAGGGACTGCAGAAGCTGCAGCTTAACATTTAAAGTATTAACAGCATGTCTTCTTTGTAGTTTGTCTGGGCTGTAGTTTGTGAGTTGTGTCCAATGACTAGATTCTTCCTGTGCTGTGAACAGTTCTATCTTTGGTGCTAGATCTAAAAGACAGATTCCTATCTTGATTTCCACTTTTGATTCTTGCCTTCATTTCCAGTTCTAGAGCCTACAGCATCTGCACAAACTTATCTTCAAATTCCTAGTGCTCTTTCCTGCACCTCTGCCCGTGGTAGGGTCTTCAACCTTCTTGGAGATTTCCCTGTCTGCCTGGATCTTTCAGCATCACCTGCTTTCACATCCATGGGCCTCCTGTTTTGTCCACATTTTCTGACTTTAGTATTTCAAGTCTTTTTGTAGCTCAAATTTTATCAACCCTGGTGATCTTTTCAAAGAATCAACTTCAGGCTTTGTTGATTTGCTTTACTATTTTTCTATTCTTGATTCATTTACTTCTGCTTTTATCTCTGTTATTCCCTTTGCTCTAATTCCCTTAGATTTAGTTTGTTTTCCTTTTTCCAGTTACTTTAAGTAGAAAATTAGGTTATTGTTGTGAGAGTCTTCTTTTAAAAAAAAAATACTGAGTTTTATGACTATAAGTGTTCCTCTAAGTGCTGCTTTGCCTTCATCCTCTAAGTTACAGCTTTTTATTTCATTCATCTCAAAGATTTTTAAAATTTCTCTTGAGATCTTATCTTTGAAATATTCATCATTTATGAGTGTGTTTCTATATATTTTTGTATTTCCCATATTTACATCTGTTGTTGATTTCTAATGTATATAGTCAGGACACAGTTTGTATGATTTCAAACCTTTTAAATCACTGAGGTGTGTTTTATAGCCTTGTCTATGGAGTTCTAGAAAGGAAAGCAAAACAATCCTTCCAGAAAGACACTCTTGCACTTTGAGTGGGTGCTGGTTAGGTGCAGCCATCTTGGTCTTCTGAGCTTGCCCTCCCGGGAAATACCTATGCTCTCTGACAAGCTATTCTGGGGATGGAGTCCAGCATTCCCAGTCTGCAGGTCTGGACCAAAGCTTTCATTGATTATAACCTCAATCTTTTGGCCCTGTCTGCCTGGAATAGTTCTGAAACATCCTGGGGTGCAGCCTGTCCCTCCTGTGGTAAGTCTTGAGACCCAGACTGGCAGCTAAAAGGGGAAGGTACTTTCAATTTCAGGCCAACACTGTAAGCAGTAGATTTCAGTCACACTAAAATGTGGGGGAGAGTCTTGGCTCAAATGCCACAAATTCACACTGTTTTACTTTACTAAGACTTAGTTTTTGAATGCATGTGTTTTTATTATTATTATTAATTTTATTATTATTATTTTTTGGTACCGGGAATCGAACTCAGGCATGTTTCTTTATTTTCAGATACTTTGAATTAAAAGAAAAATATCTACCAGTTAAAATGATTGTTTCTTTGGGGAAAGATTTGACTCTTCAGATTGCCTCTCGAGAAATCCTGCCTCCATTCTGCCTCAGTCTAATTTTTTCTTTGACTTGAGGTCATTGATTGCTGCTTGCCTAGTCTGCTTTTCCTTTGAGTGTGGGACAGCTGAGCATGCACTTTAAGAACAGGAATGGAGGTGGCAATCAGAGATCATTGCCTCTTTTCCAGCATAAAGTGTGAGGCTCATCCACCCAAGCTCTGGGAAAAATGTGAGCAGGAAGTGTGCACCAGCATCCGGAGAACGTGGGTCCAGCAGAATCTGTGGGCCTAAGCTGGTGTTACACCCTTTTCTCAAGCCAATAGTTTTATAGACTTTCTCTAGGCTTTTGTCCATATACTATCTATGTTACTTTGTGCTCAGAAAGAAAAGGGAGAATTAAAGGGCCTGTGTATAGGGAGGAGACTCAGTAATATTTTGGAGGAGGAGTTTTTACAGAGAGGAATCCATTGAGAAATATGTTAAATCCACTGGCCCAAGACCATCAGAGCTGGCCTGTCTCCTCTCTAGAGAAAAATAAATGTATAAAACATTATTCTTATTGATCCTTTCATCCTCCCTTGTAACTAAGGCACAAGACTTATAGAAATGGATTATGAAGAGATTTAGGAGTGGGAGCCTGCAGAACTGTGTAATGCAATGATAATGGAGGGAGAGAATGGAAAGGGCATGGCTTCCAGATTTCTAGAATTGGGTAACAGTGGATAAAATCTTGTATGGAGAGAATGCTTGGACAGACAAGGTCTGACTTAGATTTTTGAATATTAATGGCTAAAGCTGTGATGAAGAAGATGATTCTACAAAGAAATTGACAGAGATCAGAGTGAAAGAAGAAACAAAGGAACTCTGTGGAAAGGTAGTGTTTTCCATAAAGAATGCTTGAAATTGTGACTTGCTGTTGAGAAGTTATGATAGAAGAGAGCTAAAGAGGACCATATGATCTTATGACATGGAAATCCCAAAGTCATCATTGGTAATTCCAGTAGGAATCATTTATGTGAGGGACTAGGTGATGTTGTGTTAGATGCTGGAAGTAGATTACTTAGTGGAAAAGCACATGGTGTAGGCAAGAGGCGAATGATAGAAACTCCTTTCCCATTTAGTTCAGAGACTTTCACAGAATAGGAGGTCACCAAAGGAACAAGTTGATGATTCTAACCACAGAGAGGAAGTTCATTACAAATAAGGATAAGGGCATCAAAGACTACTTCAGTGGGTTGAGGACAGAGTTTAACATATTGGAACTAGTCAGGCATCCTGCCCTTGGCATCTGATACCTGTGTAACTGTATAAACCAGGCATTTAGTTTTTTCTGCATCTCAGCTTCTTCACTGGCCGAATGAAATTATTTTATCCTGCACTGAGTGGTTCCCACAACTCGTAAAAAGGGAGCTCACCAGTAAAAATTATGTGTTTCAAACAACAGATGCATAATAAGTGCTAATAAATGTTTCTTTCCTTCCTTTCTATGTTTAAATTTGCTTACCATATTTACCTTCAAGTGTACACGAAGACCTTTCTAATGTTTTTTTGTATGCATGGCTAATCATGCAGGAACACTGAGTGTTCAATTAAAGTCATGAAGACAATATAGTATTATTGTGCCTATGTGAACAAAGAGAAAATTTGAAAGGCTCATGCATGGGTGTGCCATAATCAGAGTCACATTTAGATATGATAAGTCCATCACCATTGTGAAAAAATAAAGCTGTGGTACATAAGAGAATGTGTAGAAGCCTACGTAGGACTTCTGGCTATAGAGGATAATAGCCTGGGGATGACAACAGCCATGATGGAGAGGGAAATGAGTCGATGAAAGAAGTTTCTGGAGGAAGAGTGGGCAGACATAAAGATTGACCAGGACTGGTAGTAAGTGGGAAGAACAAGACAAAGATAATACTGAAATTTTTGACTAGGGCAGCCAGAAGGCTGGCTAATGTCATTACCCAAGAATTATTTTGATGACTGATGAATGGCTACTTTCCCTGTGAAGCTATGTGTTGAATAGTACAAAGAATCAGAAACACACTACTTAAGTCTTTAGAAGATTTCTTAACCTGGGTGCAGAACTAGGTGAACTTTCAGTGATCTATACAGGAGAATATAAAATACATGAAAAGACTTGTAAAAATTTTTAGACAGTAATGTATTAAGGTATTCTGGAACTAATTATTACCATATTCAATTCACAGCAAATTTTCCTACGAATTCTGCCAATCATACAAAAACTCCACGGTTTTGACATGTGCCACTTAATCAAGAAAGCTAGCACAGGGAGAAAGCATCCCTCCCTGTCTTCTCTCCAGATGTTGCAAACTCAGCTGTGGCTACTGGGGGCAAACAGTGGGGACATCAACTTCTACCAGGCGGATTTTCTTCTATCTTTGTTTTGACTGTCATCTTTTAGGCTTACAAAAAAGGAATAAGTTTCCCTTGGCTAGATAGACCTGGGAGGTTCAAAAAGTAAAATTTCGTGATGAGGTTGAACTATATTATTGATATGCTGAGCACGACATGAGCCTAAAGCTAAAGCAAACAGACAGTCCCTCCCCCTTGACCCAAGCCAGAGGTGCCTGCACAGCAGGTTCTAAGGGTGGAACCTTTGGAGCTTCCAGAAGGTCAAACCTGTGACCTTTCCTGGAAACACAGGTATGCACACACAGACATGTACATGTTCACACTCTTTCCAACTTGGTATCTATAAGCTGTCACAGCATCTGTTGTTTTCCTGCCTTGATGGACTTGTGCACACTTAAAATGAGTTTTGGAGGATGTATGTGACTTGAAAGGACAGAATTTCTCTTCCACAGAAGAAGAGTAATTTCTACAATAAAACTGATATAGATGACAGCAAGGTTCATTTTCTTATGGCTTACAGGCTAATGGAACATCCTGAATGGAAGGGAAATCTGAGACTAAACACTTAATTTTACAGATGTAAAGTAGCTGAAGGTATAAATGACATCACATAGAAGTCAGGCAACTGCTCTGTGGCAGGGTAGGAGTGAAAAACAGTCTGCCTGCTTCTTTTCTGCACTCATTTTTGCACAATGTGCTATCTTTGCAGTTTTTTATCAGTGATGCTCTGAGAGATAGTACTAAATTCCCAGAGAAGAATTATGCAACCAGTTATGCATTCCTTTTGTTTTCTCCACAAATATTTTATGTCAGGTTATATTTCTTTTTTTTTTTTTTTTTTTGTGGGTACTGGGGCGTCGACCTCAGGACCTTGCGCACCAACAGGCACCCGCTGAGCGATATCACCGGCCCCTTTTTCGTATGTGGGATCCGGGAGTCGAACTCGGGCCCTTGCGCTTGCAAGGCAGGCGCTTACGCGGCTGAGCCATCTCACCGGCCCCTATATTTCTTTTTAAATTGAATTCAGTTTTTGAGGAACCCGTGATGCTTAGACCCATGTTTCATAAGCATATTATAAAGCAGAGGAAAAAGAAGCTGAGATTTCAAAAATTAAACTTTACTTATAGATTTCAATTGCTTTACTGCTTTCATTGCTAGAAGATCCAAGCTTTAGTGTATATTCCAACCAGGGTTACTATAACTGAGAACTCTTTGTTCTTTCTAATGAACAAAACAAAAACATTTTTTGTGATCCTGAGAATTGATATTAGGGCCTTCTCAATAAGCTGCATCCTACCCTTCCCCTCCCTCACATTTTTTAGAATTTTGAGACAGAGTTTTGCTAAGTCACTAAACTGGCCAGACTGGGCTTGAACTGAGATTCTCCTGCTGCAGCCTTCCACAATGCCGAGATTATAGGTGTGTGCCACTATGCTTGGGGACTTAAACAATATTTAAATATATTTTTGAAAGCCTAGTTTTGGCAAAGTATATTTTCTACGTGAAAACGAAGTGTATGCCCATGAGGTAGTAGAAAGGGCATGGATTTCAACATAAAGGTAATCCTGGTTTCAAATCCTGAGGACTCTTCTTGACTAAGAAATTGAGTAAATCATTTCATGTCTCTGTTTTCCCAGCAGCAGCATTTGTGAAGTATGGTTCCCGTAACTTGGCTGTAAAGATGAAGCCCAGTAACACATGTAAGGGCCTCACACATTGTAGGCAGTTGGTAAGAGGAATAAAAACATAACTTAAACAGTTGCTTCTAGTTTTCTTCCTTTAATATTCATTTGGCCTGTATATTTTAGCTAAGTCACATAGTTACGAGAAATGAACAGTGACAGTGCTTTGAAAGGAAAAATATTACCTAATGTTCGTAATGTAAAGTAAAATTAAATGGGGTGCCGATGACCATTCTTTAGGCATTTACAAAACGATGAGATTATTTTCCAACATTATCCCACTCTTGAGAGAAAGTGGGTGCAGAGGAAGTTCAGAAGGGGATGACCCAGCCTCTCTTCAACTTTGCTAGACACTGATCCTTCAAACTTATGGTTTCAAAATAGGGCTGGTCAGGGCCGGTGAGATGGATCAGCAGCGTAAGCGCCTGCCTTGCAAGCGTGAGGGCCTGAGTTCGACTCCCGGAACCCACATACGAAGAAGGGGCCGGTGATATCGCTCAGTGGCACGGGCGCCTGCTGGCGCGCGAGGTCCTGAAGTCGACCCCCTGGTACCCACAAAAAAAAAAAAAATAGGGCTGGTCAGCTCTGATGACGGCACTCTGTTCTATGCTCTGTCACAGAGTAAGCTGACTAGGTAAGAACTGTGGCCACACTGCAGGGCTTATGACACCCACGTTGCCCAACAGCGAGAAGACCAATATAAACCATAGAGCCAATGGACCCCCGTAACTATCACTTGCATCTCCTCATGGGAAAGGGAGATATGGCCACGACAATATGCAAATTTTATTGAAAAATCAGTGAGTAGATTTGGCATCTAGGAGACAGACACTCAGTAAATATCTGTCTAATTAAACAAAATACATGTCTTTGAACCAAAGCAGATTGCTTTGAGGTTGAGCAGGTCAAGAAAATGATTAAAAAAAAGAAAATGACATGATAGTATTTTCAGATTTTCAAAATTGCTGCCTTTAGTTAATTTATCTGGATATTCATTTTTACTTTCAATGACTTTCACTCTCTTTCAACACATAGATGATACATTGACAATCAATCCCAAAATAATACTTGCAACTGTTATATGAATGCCTATGGTTTTAATGTTCCTCACTAACACAGCTGCTGCAGACAAATGCTCCTCTGTTTCTTTTCTTCTTCTTTCTTTTATCCCCCTCAGGGATGAGTGATTGTTTCCTTCCACAAATTAAAATGAATTTCATTGTCAGGGCCTACATTTTAGCTCCCAGCTTCATTTATTTAGTTCTTTTTTTTTTTTCATCTCTCTAAGATGATCCACTTCACGCCTATTTGCATTTTTTGTGATTTTTCTTCAACTACATATTCATGGCACTTGGGATCTTGGTTTGGGTCCTTTTAGGCAACAGTGCTGTAGAATGGAAAAGTGGGAGCCAAAGGGGTCTACTTGAGAAGTATTTTAATCTTAGCCCAAAGCACCTGGAACCTTCTGACTGAATCTATTCCAGCAAGTATCATAATCTTCCTGTAAGAATTTAAACCGAGTATGCATGGTATGGTATTTATATACCTAGGTAGACCAAGACCATTTTGGAAGGAAACTGTTCCTACACTAGCATCACTGAGAAATTAGATGACTGTGTCATGCTTAATGAAACCCTGGCCTGATCCAAGCTCCCACTGACTGAATTCTGAGCCACGGTGACAGACACACATATTGTAGAGCCTAAGACACAAGATTTTGTCCATATTTTCCTGACAGTATACGCTATCCCCAAAGAACTCATACTTTTGTTGAGTTTGTGAACCAAATGCAATAAATGTCTTTAGAGTTTTACAGTTACTTAAGAGGAGGGTACACTTTAGAGACAGAAATCTTTAGACTTTTCTCTGCCTTTTTGATGGATCCAACGTCATAGTAAATGACATAGATCAATCTTCAAAATCGCTCTATATTTATATGCATGTGTCCAAATATTAGAAAATGGGAATCAGATGAGTAAAACATCTGAAAAGGAGTAACTTTTTAAAAACTTATTTATATGTTTACTTTTAAAAATTCTGTATATCAGGAATTATATAGCTATCTCTAGCCTATGTTGGCAAAGATTTGTTTGTACCTAGGGTAAATAATAAAAACCCTTAGCAGATCAATGGACACTATATTCCTCTTTCTTTTTCTTTTTCCTTATTTAAATTGTAAACAGTATATCCCAGGAGGAACCAGAGAAGCAATGAATAGTCCAAAGCAAATAATTACCTTTTCTTTATGTTTACAATAAGGATCAGAGAGCACTTTTTTTCCCTTTTCATTAAAAAAATCCCTCTTCATTCTCCAGAAAATTTTAATGGTAAAAAATAATCCCCAGTCCCACTACCATCAGTAATCAGTACGGAAAGCATTGGGTATCTGCTTTGCCCGCTGATGCCTTCCTGAGCAAAGAATGTTAACTGCATTGTGCTGTAATGAGCCATGCCCAAACTACTGTTTTCTGGTCCACTGTTTATTTGATTTCTTTATTGTAATGAAACTCAGATGGTTGGTGTTTACACTAGCAGTGTGCTGGGAGATCACGCTGGGAACCATTCTAATTAGCTGCAAGTGGGTCTCAGAATTAGAATGGAGGAAAGAACAAATTTTTAGTAACGACTTTAAATTGAAGCCCTCGTTTATTTTCATTATGGCCAGGCCAGAAGCAAGCTAATGTTTCCCAGGTCTTTGTATGGAGGGTTCGTGCTTCAGTTCAGTGGCATAGGAATCAACTATTTCAGACGCACTTTAGCATACATTGTTCCAGGAAAGGGCCTTTTAAGGTGAGGTTGGAGTGAGACTGTCAGCGTGGAATTGTCAGAGTGGAAGAGGAAGTGGACAAGAGTAATGAGGGTGCTCTGCTCAACTTTGTACTCTGCTTCAAGTGAAGAACCATATTGTCTGAGCTCTGTGATCCAAAAACACGTTTTTCTGCCTGAACATAGTCTCAGAAATGAAATGCTTTCGTATTCATAGAAAAGTGACCAGTGAATTTTACTTTACCAGTTAGCACATAATGAAGAACACACTCTAACAAGAAAATGGGTTCCCTTAACAAGTGGCTGTTTCCATATCTTTTGGGTTTTTGGCATTCTTTCTTTGGAAGCAACTAATTGGCCAATCATGACAGATTTCGAACTATCTAGTCATACTTCATTTGAACACATTCTAACACACATTCCCTGTAGCACAGAACATCATTTTAATGGTTACAGCATGTGGGCAGATGCCTTCCAAGGCTTACTTTGGGATGCAATTCTAGTACATGAGTTGGTAAAACATGATTTGTTAAAGCTACAGTAGTTTTACTAGGGTAATCAGAAGTTACTTTCTACAGAGGCATCTACATACATGTACTCATTTCCTTATCAATCAAATTTGGAGGAGTCTTTAATGAGAGCTTAAAAAGTAGGATTTAAAATATTTGAAGCTAGTGATACAAAAATGAAATTGTATAATGCAGAAAATAATGTGGTATTTGTAATCTCATCCTGGCAGACTTTTTTTTTTGTCTTTTAAACTGTGATGATACTAATAATTTGACTTTCCTTCCTGAATGAAAAAAATGTTGGCATATCATATATATGATAAAATACTTATATATAGAATATAAAAAGAATTCTTACAGTGAACTAATGAAAAGACACAGTCCAATTAAAAATGGGCAAAGAGTTTGAATATTTCTGTAAAGAAAATATACAAATAGTCAATCAGCAATGAAAAGATGTTTAGCATCATTAGTCATCAAGACAATATAACCAAAACCACAATGAAATGCTCACTAGGATTGCCTTAATCAAACACAGATGATAGCAACTATGGAGGAGAAAACAGAGAAATTGGAACTCTCGTATTTTGCTGATGGAAATACAGTGGTGCAGCCATTTTGAAAAATAGCTGGCAGTTTCTAAAATACTAAATGTAGAATTTAACATATGACTCAGCAATTCCATTCCTAGTTATATACCCAAGAGAAGGGACAACATGCCCACAGGAAAACCTGTACATGAATATTTAACAACATCAAACAGCACAAATATCTATCAACTGATGAGTGGATAAATAAAACATGGCATATTCTTCCAATGAAATACAATCAGTGATAAAAGGAATGAAACTCCAATACAGGGTGTAGCATAGTCATATTAAAATACTATATTAAGTGAAAGAAGCTAGTCAAAACCCATGTGGTTTGATTCCATTTTTGTGATACATCCAAAATTTCCAAATCTATACAGACAGAAAGGTCAGTGGTTGCTAAAAGCTAGGAAAGGGGATGGGGAGTTTGGAGTGATAGCTCAGTCTGAGATCTCCTTTTGGAGTGATAATTATGAATTGAAACTGTTCGTGATGATGGTTGGACATGTGTGTTAATACACTAAAAACCATTGAATTGTACACCTTAAATAGGTAAAATGTAAGGTATGTGAGTTATGCCTCAAGAAATTTATAACTAAATAGTTTTACTTTACTTGCCTTGAAAGAAAATTGTCTGTTTCTTCATTCTATAAAAGAGAATGGGCCCATGGAAAAGTTGTCTTGCCACAACCAAGCAGGAAGCACTTTCTGCAGTTCCAGGGAAGCATGGTGTCTTTCCTGTCCTCCAGATTTTCCAGACCTTGTCCCATGGTGCCAAATGTCTTCTTACTGTCTACGCATATTGTAAACAGCACCACCACTCTTTGTTCCACAACGCCTTCTTTGGTGAGGCTTCCTGGGATCTTCTTTCCTTTGTGCTCTCATATAATTTGTTTGTATCTACCATTTCCTGAGTTTTTACCGGGAAGGCACCTCATATATTATTCAATCCAAATTCACCATTTTATTGATGAGACACCCAACACAGAGGGAGGAAGATATCTCTTTTCAAAATTGTACAGGTATTTGAGACAAAATCAAGTTTTCGTTTCTTTATAGATCCTTGAGGCTGACAATGGAAGCAGTGCTAACCTCCAAAAATTGAATTAAAAAACCCTATTTCCTACTTAGTTTCTTATCATAAAGTCATCTTCTTGCTTTAATACACCTGCAGTTTCTAGCCTCATTGTGAGAGTACAGGTGTCAATATAGGAGGAAGGAAGGCCTTCATGGGAACCAAGAATGATGTTGAAAGAATCAAGATAATTTAAGGCTGCATGCCAGCTTTGGATTTCAACCCTGCAGACTGATAACACATCTCTATGCTATTGTGAGTAAAGCCATGGTCAAGGGCAATAGTCACCGTGCGTCTGGGTGATACTCAGTACAATGGCGGTGGTTTTCTATCTGAGACAATAACGGTGATCTTTATGATTGTTCTCTCTTACATGGAGTCAGAGATAAAGTTCATGTATGATGGGGTTTATAAAAGAGAACTTTGAAGTAAAATGTAGCAAAATGTGATTATAGAGGGAAAAAACACATATGCTAATGAAAATTCATTTCTAATAGAATTAGCCAAATAGATTTTGAGAAAACAAAACAAATATGAGGAAGTTTAGGCCTTGGGACTGAAATAATGAAGCTGATGTTATCTATGTCTTCAGGAGTGGTAATCAGTATGAAATAAATAAGACCATAGTGGTGTGCACCTGGCATCTCAGCACCCTCAGAGGCTGAGGCAGGAAGGTTAACAAGTTTGAGCCTGGCCTAGAAAATATAGCGACTTAGTGCAACCCTCCCTCAGAATAATCAATCAATCAAAAATAACGTGGAGATGTAGCTCAGTGTGAAGGCCCTGGGTTCAATCTCCATCACTGCAGAAAAACAAAATCTCCTTGTCTCACAACACTTGGTGAAGCTCGAAGAAAAATGTGCCAAACATACCAACAAAAGTAAATCATCTGGAACTTACAATACAAAGTTCATATGAATTGTAATATAGCTGCATTTCCCCTACTTGTTTAAAAATTGTTTTTTCAGTTCCCCACTGTGTTCTTCATGCTGGATTAAGTGCCAAGAGTGGTAATAACACAGTATGTGAGTTAGTCCCTCCCTCGGAAAGGAGACACCTTCTCTTCTCTCTTCTGTGGCTGCTCCAGCATGAGCCACATGTCAGCCAGTTACTTCTCTTGGTATGGGAACACAGAGCAGGTCAACCCTGCTTCTCCAATCTGTTCCCTGTCCGAACCCTGAATAAATCTAATGCTTTAATCTCTATGGCCTTGGAATCACTGCATTTATTTTCTGCGTCAGATAAATTCGGAGAGGACTCTTAGAATTACTCACATATCCCATACATCATGCGTGGCACAGGAAGCACCTTGGCTTAAGTCCACCATGAGTACTAGAGGCAGGCATGTGTCTTGGGTGCGGCAGGTCTTGGGCAAGCCAGTGTGGCCATCCTGGGCCTATTCATTATAGTGACTGATGTTTTCATCCTAGCTGGCATTATCAGCACTAATCCTGGAATGAGATGATCATATCTCAGCTACAATATCCAAGTTCCATGTGGAATACAGAGCATTTGTGCTTAGATTTTTATTCTTTTAATTTTGCCTTTTCAAGAGATTAAGTGTTCTTAATTCTACTGTTTTTGTGTTTTTTTAGATTCCTATTCTGTCTAGGTAAACATTGTTGAGCTGCAACTGTTGACTTCATTGACTCACCTGCAGATTCTTGAAGTCAGCACGCTGTAACCCTCTTACATCTTCTATGTAGTGTGTGATCTGTGGGTCCCTCTGCAATGTTCCTCATGAATCTCTTGGTTCTGGGATATATTTCTAGGTTGTACCTCATAAGGGTGTTAGAAGAATAAGGACTCAGTGTCTGTTATCCTAGAGCTACATCATCCTCATCTTCTAGCTTGAATTGCAGAAACATTGCAATGTGATTAGTTTATATAAATGAAATTTGGAAAATTCATGGAACCATAGCTTTCTCTTCAGGGCATCCTGTTTCCTTGTAGACTTTGGAAGGAATTAAATCAATTAAAAATAGATGCAGGCCGTGTAGTAAGAAAAGTATTGGTAGGAAAAAGAATTTTTTTAAGCAAAGGGGAACAGCGTCGATGGACTTGAGAGGAATGAATTTTACATTATGGAAGGTTGGATTCTGGGAAACAGACTAAGGAGATATCCAAAAAACAACAATATTAACAATATTCTTGTACTTGATTTTTAAAAAATACCACCAGGATAAAAGAGTATTTTAGTTGTACTATTTCAGGAATAACTGTGCCCCAATGATAGCAACAGATTGTAATAGTAACCCTGAGAGAACAAAAACCTACTTAAATAAAAATCATGTTTAGAAATGATGAAAAGTTGTATTTAAAGGTAAACCTAGGGATCTGATAAAAAGAAGTGCATTGAAAGCCATTCCTTAAAGACTTAAAGAACACATCTAATTTGACAGGATGTGAACGGGAGGTCTAGAATGAAGCCCTGAAAGCACCACTGGGTGAGCATGAAGATGACACGATTATTAAACTGATCCATACTTGCTTGGGAGACACGTGCTTAGGAATGATCATCTAAGAATCTAAGCCACAAGTTCACACTGCTTATCTCTGAGCAACATTATACACACAGACACTGTTTTGCTAGGACATCCTTTAAAAAGCATACTTTTCAAAATAAGAAAATTGAGTATTTCAAATAAAACACTCCAAGGATGGAAACTCTGGCACTGCTGGTCCCAAAGCAGAAATTGCTCTGAATGAGGCAGTTCTCTCCTCGCTCAAGTCACCACTTGGTTCCTGCAGACACATGAGGTTATGACATCTATTTACAAATACAATATAGTCAAGACAAGGCATATTAGAGAGAGTTGGCTGGTAAATAACAGCACAAGCCAGCTTTAGGTTAGATGATGGACTAAAAGGGAGATAGATTGGGATTGGTGATAAGCTACCTTTCTCAGCCAAGTAAAAACAAGAATGAGGGGTATATAAACAAGAGATGACCTTGAAGATCCAGCAGTCATTAGTTTCATAGCTTATCACCATACAGAATCCAGAGATGTATGTTTAGGAAAAATAAATTTCAGGAGGCAAAAGTAAAGAGAAACAAAAGAGAAGGAAAGAAGGTCCTGAGATGCAGGAAACACTGTGAAAATGACAGATGATAAAAACAAAAAAACAAAAAAACAAAAACAAAAACAAGTTAGGATCATGGCTGTGATTTTGAATGTCAATGGGATTTTCTTGAAAGAAGTAAGTTGAGAGAGCAAGAAGAGATCCTAAAGATCTGGGCTTTGAAAAGGATGCACACAACATCATTTCAGGCCTGTGTAGAGGATGATTTTTTCTCTGCAGCAATGGTAGGGACGTTCAAATATTCTTCCACAGCAGATAAGGTACATGGCCAGGAGAATGTCAGAGCAGTAGGTAGGGGTTACTATAACATGGGTCTAGGCATAGTCTTGAGGTTTCTCTGAAATTAAGACATGAAGAAAGAGCAGTGTATCTTTAATGGCAAAAAGGCAAAGCAAATTTGTTGTCTTGATTTAGACAGTTGTAGGAGGAGGGAGCTGCATCTGTAAACAACACTCACGTTTAGCTCAGCTTCAGGGTGCCAGAAATAAATGGCTCAGAAGAGATACATAGATTCACCGGATTTTAAAGTAAGGGCTGGACACTGAATAAAAGAAGTGAATCTCTGGTAAGCCCTTGTGCATGAGGATGTGCACAATGGAGATATCTAAATAAGTAGCCTACAAAGAAAAATAGTAGGCACATGTGGAATACTACACCTAATATTTAACTTCTTTTTTTTTGTTGTTGTTGTGGGTACCAGGGGTCAAACTCAGGACCTCATGCGCCAGCAGGTGCCCGTGCCACTGAGTGATATCACCGGCCCTTTTTTCGTATGTGGGTACCAGGAGTCAAACTCAGGACCTCGAGCTTGCCAGGCAGGCGCTTATGCTGCTGAGCCATCTCACCGGCCCAATATTTAACTTCTTAATGGGAGATTTCCTCCAATGGAGTTTAACTTTGTAGGTCATAGAATCTGAACTGGCACAGAACAAGTGGGGCTGAAATTAGTATTTTTCTCTTTATTAAAAATGCTTAGCTTCTTTTCTTCTTGTTATCAAAAGAAATCCTTTATGCTATTTGGCTGGAAGCCAGAAAAGTGGGCTACATACCAAGTTCCAGAATTATCTTATTTAGGCTAACAGCTCAGGAGTTTCCTATGTTTTCCAAATTTTGTGTGCAAAGGTGAATCCATGGGTAAGTCTCACGTGATGAAACACTGGTGGGGGGAGATGATGCTAAGTATAACAATTGTTGGAAAGACATGGCCAGTATATGAGAAAATTCCTTATGAAACTGTGAAAGGGAGAATATTGGACATGCATTTTATTTACAATGTATAAATGGAAGAGTTCACTGTAGGTTGGACTTTGATTCCTTTTGCTAGAACTATACAGTGGGGTGTTCCAGATAGTTTACTGTTGGGCATCATCATGCTCGTAACGTTGTTTTTTTTGGTGTACTTGAGGTTATTTTGTAGTGTAGACCCTGCCCTGGTATACCTTAGTACACAACTGGGTGAAAATAATTTGATCTGGGAAATAGAACAGGGAGTAAAGTTTTGATGAGTGTATTTTGAATAATTGGGATCAACTATGCTCCAATTTTACACATTTCACACTTTTATGAAGTTTATGGGTCTGAAGACCATGCACAAGGGCAGTGATAGCACTGGGAACGTTGCTTTGGGAGATGGGAATTAAACTTGGCAGATATAATGCTCATATCCTCTCCCAGGGGAATAGTCACAACTTGGTGGGAAAATGTCTGCTTATGAATCCCAGTAGGTTAAGATAATACAGAATATTGGCATTTGGGGTGGGCTTCTTCCCCTCCTCTCCTTTTTTCCTTGGCTGATAGAAGAAGGCATTGTCACTTTCTCAATGTGTATGGAAGGCTGTGTATGGAGGGAGCAGGAAAGCTTTACCTTTCTTTGCCAGGGTCTGGTTTATGGACAGCTTTACATTCAGTGGTTCGTCGTTATTTATTACAGATGCTTAAAAGTCCTGTTTCTGGGTGCTTATCCCACGCTCCTGTTTGGACTGATTTAAGTGAGATTTCATTGGCAGGTCTGTTGCTAACACTGCCTCGGCTTCCCAAGAAGCCTGTCTGCCATTGCCTGGCATGAAGTAAGAGTGAGTTGGGGACTACTTGAATGAGGTAGTCTAAGCCTAGATGAGTAGGAAAGAGAGATCCCAACTTTACAGAGATCTAAAGAGAAGAAGAATTAAGGAATATTTTCAGATTCCATTTGTGGCATTTTGGCTGAGCTCATTGGATTTTATATGGCCTTTAATCAATCAACCTATGACTATTTTGAGGATTTACCCTGTGTCACACACTGGCCCAAATCCCAGGGTCAAATTTGTGATTAAGGTTCCTGCTCTTATGGAACTCATAATCTATTTTGGAACAGATTTGTGTATTGGGTAATAAGTAATTTACTCAAATCAAGGTGTGGTCAAGGGTTTCTTTATCAAAAGGAGTAAGAACCAACTCCAGACTCCAGATAACATAAGCAAACAAAAACAAAAACAAAAAAATAAAACAAAAATAAAAACTTCTTATTTTGGGAAACAATAGGGAGGCCACAGGATTAAAAGGAGGTCAAATATTTAAGATTATAGAAGTGCTGCTGCTCTGGGATGTCATGGGAGCTGCAAGTCAGAGCTTTGCTATCATAAGTGAAGTCATTAAATCACAGTATCAGCACCACTGGAAACCTGTCAGAAATGCAGTTTGTCAGGGGTGCCTTAGGTGTCTGAATCAGAATTCACCTGGTGTTTTATATTCACTTTGAAGTTTGAGAAGCAGTGGTGAAGAGAGTGCCAAGCAGGCCAAGTTAGAGGACAGTGGGTCTTGCTGGGTATGCAGTAGACCTGATTAGACTGCTGAGTACAGTTGATAATTCTTAACGATAGGAGTCTCTGTGAAGTGTTGGCGTTCTAGCCAAGGGAGATGAAGAATCACAGGTGAGCTTTGAGCAAATTGTTATCATGATCATGTATACTTCAAAGTTGTTAAAAGAATAGATTTTAAATGATTTCACACAAAGAACGGGAGGTGTGTGTGGCACTGAGGGTGTAGTGTTAATTGATTGGTTTTAGGATCTAAATAGGAGATTGGTGGAGCACGCTTGAGGTGGGTCATGTAGGTGTGGCCTTGGGGATCTGTGTGGGCCCCTTCCTCTCTCTGGCCCCCTGCTCTGCTTTCTGGCCACAATGAACTAAGGATTTTTGATCCTCTGTGCCTACATGTCCCAGCCATGGAGCCAGCCTACTACAGACTCAATCCTCCTAAAGCATGAGCTAAATTAAACCTCTCTTCCTTTTAAGTTATGGGTGTCAGGTGTCTTTTAATGGAAAAACTTTCTAATATGGTGTGTGTGTGTGTCAAGTGGTGTATATATTAATTAGCTAATCTTTCCACATGTCATAATATCATTGTTACCCCCTGAATATATATATATATATATATATATATATATATATATATATATATGTATGTATTATTTTCAATTAAAAATTTAAAATGATTTATAAAAAGGAAGGTTCTTCTGGGGGTTACAAGGTGAGTGAGAACTGATCAAATGGAACACAGTTTAAATATTTTGCTCAGGAAAATGTTTTTACCTCTGAGAAAAAACAGTCTTTCACCCCACTCTGTGCCTCATTGATTCTTCCTTACAATTCAAGAAAGAAAACACCTTCCCTCCTGTCTTAGACAGTTGTGCTCTCAACAGTAGAGACTGCCTCAAGTAAGAAGAAACCTCTGGCTTGTAGACTTCTAGGGCAATTATGGAGACTGCAAAATAAAAGTATTTTAAAAAGTAGATCAAGATACAAATTCAGCTGAGAGTATGTCTTACTCCAGAAAGAATGGCAATCATCAGGAAATCAAATAATAACAAATGCTGGTGAGTCTGTGGGAAAAAAGGAAACCTTCTACATTGTTGCTAGGCAAGTAAAGTAGAATAACCACTATGGGAATCAGTATGGAGATTACTTAAAAACTTAAAATAGAATTTACATTTGATGCAGCTATTCTCTTTCTAGGTACTTACCCAAAAGAGTAAAAGACATCATATTACAGTGATACATGCGTACTTATGTTTATAGCAAGCAGCACAATTGGTAACAGCTAAATCATGGAAGTGGCCTATGTGTCTATCAATAGATGAATGAATAAAGGAAATGTGGTACAATGGAGTACTATGCTGCCATAAAGAAGGATAAATTTGAGTCATTTTTAGATAAGTGGATGTACTTTGAATCCATAATGTTAAGCGAAATAAATCAGATAGACACGCCTAAAAATCATATGGTTTCTTTCATATGATAAATCTAAAGTATAATAAACCAAAGAGCAAAATAAAAGATAGACAGTAGGAAATAAGGAGGTAGATCTTTAGCAAGTAGAAAGGGGACTAAGAGAAGGTATGGTAGAGGGGAAGGGGATGTAAAACAAATAAGGTGTGTCACGTATACATACTAACTACCCACAATGAATGTATTCGGGATGGACTGCAAACGTGTACTGATAAAATAAATAAAGGATATCTTTTACTATTTGCTGTTGGAAGAAACATGGAGAAGTAGACACAGAGATGGTTTGAAACGTGTTACAGGGTCATAATCATGCTTGCATCTCCATGGTCTGGCTTTTTTCTTTTCTTTTTTCTTTCTCTCTCTCTTTTTTTTTGGCACCAGGAATTGAACTCACAACCTCACACTTGCCAGGCTGGCGCTGTGGTCTGGCTTTTTTCTTGGCACACTGTAAGAAATTTATAGTTACTATAATTTTATTTTTTCTTATTCATTTTGTTGCAGATTATTCATGAATAAACGCAATTCAATATAATTATATATAAAAAGGTACAAATTCAGAGGCTTCTTTTGCTACAATGTATCCCTGCTGCTGGTGCTCAAACACTGTAGTATTTGGAAGCAGGAAAAATAGTTGAATCATGTTAGCAGTAGCTCTCGGTAGGGCAGGTGTGGCGGGTGTTAGATGATGGCTTGCCTGAAGCCATGTTATTCAAATGGAAACCAAAGTATGTGTTGGACAAAGATAGAACTTACCAAAAAATGCTTGTAGGATACCACAATTTCTCACTTATAGAGTTTTAGAGGGATGGATGAAGATGGTGTGTGTGGAGAAAGATAGGAGTCCAAGAGAACGAGTACTTCACAGTAAAATACTGTATGTGCCTGGGTAAATTGTACAAACGGGGGCTGGGAGTAAGAGGGGCTAATTTTTATTGTTTTGTAGAAGAACTTCTAAAGCGAACTTTACAGTTAGATTTATATAGCTCAAGAGCTGGCAACAAATGGCCTTATGAAAGCGAGGGATTTTCTTTAAGAAAGTGAGTCTGTGTGGCCTGGGAGGACCTGAGAATATGATGTGTGTGGGCAGTAAAACACATCTCTACATTTGCCCAAGAATTCGCATGGGCACAAACGTGAGAACAAGATGAGGTCAAGAAGAGTTCAAAACAGAACAGGACAGGAGCGAAGGGAAAAGGTGACCCGAGAGAAAGCAAAAAGATCTGGGTACCTGAGTGACTAGTAAGAGGTTACTCTCCACTGCTTGTTTAATTGTGAATTTATTTGCAATAACCCCCTTCTCATATCCAAAGCCTTCATGAAAATCTACTTGCCACAGAAATTCCATGTTTTAAGGGGCAGGATGTGCAAAAAACCCAGCTGAATTCCCTGTCTGGAGCAGAGGAAAGAAAACGCCCTCAGAATGGGGAGATACACACAAAATAAACTGAGATCGAAAGTTTAGCAAGGAAAAGAACTTCAAGTCGGATATGACTAGAAGAACATGAAACTCTGGTATTTTGCAGAAATTCTGGAGAAACCTAGGCATGTCCCACAGGATGTGGAATAAGGACTCAAGCCAATTTTATTTAAATCTCAGAGGATCGAGTGTCCTGCGACTTCGCATTGCTATTTCGGTTTGCTTTGTGTGTAGTACCTGATGCTCATAGAGTCGTCCTTTCCTTTAATAAACTTCGGCTGATCCAGCATGGCCACTGTGATGCTGAGAGCAGCTTGGACACCGCTTCCTGGTATGAATGAGGGAAGAGGCCCAGGGAGAGACCGCTGACTCTAAACCAAGGGTTTTCCAGTTGGAATCCCAGTTGACAGGTAAAGTCCCATTAGAAGGATCCCCGAGGAGCTGACAAACACACTGGAGGACCCAGTCACCTGTTGGTGGACTCTACGCAAAATGAAAAGGGAATAACAGAGTTATGGTAGCTAGCTTTAAAAATCTGAATTTATCTGTATCCACTTCCTTCTCTTGAGAGTATATATTGGTGTAAATCTTCTCTCTTTTTCTCATGCTGGGACACGTTGTTTTATATTAGTAAAATTAGTGTATATTAAAAAGGCGAAGTTTCCCGAATACTGAGTGAACCAAGCATATGTTGATGTACCTTTAAAATGTGGCTCTGGGCAGGGCCGGGAAGATTTTAAAATTCAGCAGTAGTAGCTATTCAGAAGGTTGTTTTAGTACTGTTGCCAGTAAAAACTTAAAGTGAAAGGTCTAATATATCACACACTGGATTTGAAAAACTATGTTAGTGTAAAAAGGCAGTCGCTTTCTCTCTCTCTCTCTCTCTCTCTCCCGCTCTCTCTCTCTCTTTCGGGGGGATTTTCTTATTTCAGAAGTAGCAATAATTGATGTTAACTCTTCTGAGCATACAAGGTAAGTGTGGGCACGAATTTCTCCTTCATTTTCTCCTTTTCAAACACATGTGAAAAAAATAAATTAAAATGATTGATTTACGCCTAAGCTATTTTGCTACTTCTCCTCCTCGTAAACAAAGCATAACCTACTTGGGGAGGTGCAGTTCAAAGCATGAAATGGAGGGGGGAATGGAAGAGAGCTTGAGAGGGATTCAAAAGGTAACATGTGGAAGGTAACACCCAGAGACGGAACTCAGAGATTTGCTGACCACTGACGTGAAACAGGACTTGGGGGGAGCTAGGAATAGCAGCAGGCTCAAGTCCCTTGTGCCAAGTCCCTCTGATTATTACTTAGGTGGTTTCCTCCCAGGGGAACTCCCTGAATGACTGTCACAGTGGTGGTCCTAAAAGACACTGAAGAAGGAAAGTAACATTGATAATAACGACCGTAACCTGAGTACCTGGTATATGTCAGCGTTATGGTAAGAACTTTAAAAAAAAACAACAGTATAGCTGAGTTCTTACCACCCTGTGGAGCAGGAATCATTATTCCTGTTCTGTAGCTAGATGGATCTGGAGCTAGATGAGCTAACTTTTTCCACTGTACTCAGGGCAATTGAGAGAAAATAGGTTTTGAACAAGGAAGACTCATCTTCATCTTTTATCAGCTCTGGGATGTAGGGAAAAAAGGAGCCACACATAATAAATTTGTCGAAGAAAAATCTTGTTTGAATGAGAGCTTAAACCTGACTACTCCTCCATGGAAATGAAGATGGAATCATTCTAAAGAATTACCTGGGACCAATAGGTTTTATGTGGTGCATGCAAGGGACATTGCAGTAGCCACTCTCTGCTCCCTGCTGTCTTCATGCTAACCACGGGCCGACTCACGTTTCCTCAGCTGAGTACAAGGGGTGAAGTAGGACACTGGAAACAGCCCAGGATTTTCACAGGGACAGATCTGTAGTTGGAGCCTTGGTCTACTCACTTACTGTAAAGACTTCTTCCAATTAATTCAACTATCATAAACTCATGGGTAAATTTGGGTCATGAAAGTATGTAGGCTTAATGCATATACATTCTCTTATTGTGCTTGTGTAGCAGCACTATATCCATAGAAGGTGGTTTTCATTTTATTTTCTCCCAGAACTTAAGGAAATTTTCCAAAGGAGTTTATTGTCCATTATGGAAAAATAAGAATGCATTTGCCCTTTCACCACACTCACCAAGGACTGATAGTTTATGCCTGAATCCGTGAGCTTCTTGACAGTATCCTCGGACAGTATTAGCACTTGGAAGTATCAGTTTCCTGTATTTTTACTGAATGTGTTAGATGGGCTGTTATTGTCTCTCCAAAACTAGCCTACTAGTGCTAGAATTTTAGATCTTGATGCTAAACTGTATTTGAGCTAGTCTCAGTGCTGGAACTCTGTCATGCCAATATTCATCTTTCCTGATGGCTAATGTCTAGTCTGTCCTCAGCAACATTCTCAGCAAGCTCTCTTCCCTTCTGCCAGGAGACCTTTGTAAAACCAAGGACCACATGAGGCTGGATCATTAATTCTCATGCCAACTTAATACTTCTCCATCTGCCCATCACTTATAGTTTGTTTACTAGGTCCTTTACAACTGTTTTGTTACTGTTTCACTGGTTTGCAAATTTAGATAGACCTGTGGGGGTCCAATGGCTTTCCAGATTTCTTGTCAAACATACCAGACAGTTTTATTGGACATGGTTTTTGGATTTGCAGTTATGTTCTATTCCTGGAGTCTTTTCGGTAGCATCCATATAAAAATGGACTTCTAGGGTGCAGAGTTTTATGGAAATCATGTCAAATGGGTGTTAAGTGCTGAATGTCAGCTCTGCATATTGTAATACAACTCTTTTTTTTTTTTTTTTTGTGGGTACCGGGGGTCGAACTTAGGACCTCGCGCACCAGCAGGCGCCCATGCCGCTGAGTGATATCACCGGCCCTTTTTTCGTATGTGGGTACCGGGAGTCGAACTCAGGACCTCACGCTTGCCAGGCAGGCTCTTATGCCGCTGAGCCATCTCACCGGCCCTGTAATACAACTCTTTATCTACTGTTTTCGAAAGTTGATCTGTGCCACTACTTAAAAATGTTAATACTTAAATAAATCTTTAATGTATCATACTTTTACATATTTAAATAGCATTTTTCAGACTACAAGACTAATGAATGCACACTTTCAGCAATGTAAATTAAATGAAGTATATACGAAAGAGTATAAGTCACTCACAACCCACCCTCTGTCTAACATTGTGTATTCTTTCTATACATTTGAATATTTATCTTTAAAATTTTTTTATTTTTTGTTTTTTTAGACAGGGTTTCCATTTGTAGTTCAGCCTGGCCTCAAACTCACTATGTAGACCAGGCTGGCCTCTAACTCACAGTGATCCTCCTGCTTCAGCCTCCTGAGTGCTGGGTTTACAGGTGTGCGTCACCACACCCAGCTATATTTGAATATTTAAAAAGGAGGTTCTTAAACATGCATTTTATCTTAAAACCTATTTTTAAAATTTTCTTGTGGTATAATTTATATAAAAGAAAATTGTCAGTTTTAAAATGTATAATTCATGGAGTTATCAAAAACAAACTTGTATAACCACTATTCCAAACATGATACAGAAGAGTTCCATCATCACAAATCATTCATTTCTTTCCCCATTCCTGACCCTTAGCAACTATGTACCTGTCTTCTTAATTTTCATTTTATATTATTCATTGCTTATATATAAAAATACATCTGCATTTTTGTATGTGTTGATCTTATATCTTTGTATGTATATTTAAATTTTGTGACTTTTAGGGCATTTCCTCTACGCGGGATTATGTTCTCTGTGACTAGAGATAGCTTACTTCTTGCCAGTGTGGATTCTTTTTATTTCTCTTTCTTGCCTAATTTCTCTGACTAGAACTTACTGTGCACTATTGTACAGAAGCGATGAAAGTCCCCATCCTATGACTATTCTTGCTATTAGAAGGTAGCTTCTAGTCGCGCAACACTTTGTATGTCCTTACCTATGGGTCTTTCATAAATGCTCTTACTATTTTGTGAAACATCCCTTCCATCCCTAACTTTCTGAGTGTTTTTGTCATGAAATGGTCTTTTTTTTTTTTTTTTGTGGGTACCGGGGGTCAACCTCAGGACCTCGCATGCCAGCAGGCGCCCGTGCCGCTGAGCGATATCACCGGCCCGTTTTTCATATGTGGGTAGTCGAACTCGGGCCCTCGCGCTTGCCAGATAGGCGCTTACGCCGCTGAGCCATCTCACCGGCCCCATGAAATGGTCTTAAATTCTGTAAAATGCTTCTTTGGCATAATTTGGGATCATCACGTAGTGTGTTTCATTTTTTTCTATTCACGTGGTGTAACGCATTGATTAGTTGCTTATGATAAACAACCCTTGCAATCCTAAAATGAATCCTACTTGGTTATGATGCGTAATTCTTTTAATTTGATACTGGACTCAGCTTTTTAGCTTACTTTTGTCTCTCATTCAGGATTTCTGCCTCTATGTTTTTTTTTTTTTATTTTTTTTTTATATTTTGGTTTCTTTACCTGACTTTGGTATCAGTATAATTTTGGCTGTATATATGGGTTTTAAAATACTCCCTTCTTTTCCCCTGTTTGAAAGACGTGTAGAAAGATTAGTGTTGATTCTTCTTAAAATGTTTGGTAGAATTCACTAATAAATCTATCTTTCTGTCATTTGGAAGATTTTAGTTATTATTCAATCTCTTTCCTTGTTATAGATCTGTTCAGATTTTTTTATTTTGTTCAGTAAGTTCAGTACATAATTTGTATGTTTCTTGAAATTTCTCAATTTCATTTAGGTTATTAAATTTTAGCATTCATAGTATTCTCTTTTTTGTTGTTAATGTCCATAATAACATTCAAACTTTCATTTCTGATTCTGGTTATTTACATCGTCTTTTTTAGATTCTTAGTTTAATAAGTGTTTGTCAATTCTATTGATATTTTCAGAGAACCAAAATATTTTATTGTGTCTTTTGTGTTCCTATTTTCTATTCAATTAATCTCTGTTCCAATCATTATTATTTCCTCCTTTTGCTACCTTTTAGGGTTAGTTTGTTCCTTTTATGTTTTTTTTAGTTTGATTTCTTGTGATGTAAAGTGAGGTTATTCTTCTTTATAATATAAAACTCATAACTATAAATTTCCCCCTGCAAACTGATGTTGTATCTACTGTAAATTTTGACATATCATAAATTTTCTAGTGTTTGTCCTGTTTTTAATTTCCAGGTTTATTTCAGTCCTGTTGGAGAAGATGATATAGAAAATTTCAATCTTTTTCAAGTCAATGACTATTATTTTTTGCCTAAGGGTTAATCTATCCTGGAAAAATTTTATGTGCAGTAAGAAAATATATATTCTGCTGTTGTGGGTGAAGTATATTATATTTGTTTATTAAGTTTAGGTTTCTTTTTTTGTTTGTTTGTTTTGTTTTTAGTCAATTGAGCCCAGGCAATTCAATGGGGAATGAATAATCTTTTCAACAAATGGTGCTAGGATAACGAGCAGTAACAAGTCAAAGAAAGAACTTAGGCCCCTGTGTCAAGCCCTACACAAAAACAATTTCAAATGAATTAAGTACCTAAATTCTAGAGCTATGAAACACTTAGAAGATATAGGAATAAATCTGCATATACTTGGAATTGGCAGTAACTTCTTAAACAAGGCAAATGGTACAAAGTAGACAAGCTGGACTTCATCAACTTTGTGTAAAAACATGCCTCAAAATTTACCAGTTGAAAAGAAAATCCACACAAGAGGAAATATTTGCCAATCTTATATCTGATAACTCTGTTATAGTAGTCTAGTGTCTAAAATGTATAAGAAGCTCTTACAATTCAATGACAAAAAGACATATAACTCAATTAAAACAAGAAAGGGACTTGAATAGACATTTCTCCAAAGAACAGGTTCAAATGGCCACTAAGCAAATGAGAAGATGCTCGACATCATTAGTCATCAGGGAAATAAAAATCCAGTGGGACAGCTGTAATGAGTAAGACAGCATCAGTGTTTTTGAGAATATAGAGAAATTGGAACTTTTATACATTAGTGGCAGGAGTCTGAGATGGTATGGGTATACCAGAAAACAGTATAGCAATTTTTCAAAACTTTAACATCAAGATACCATATGGCCCAGCAATTCTACTCTACTACTTTTTCTAAGTATATATCTTAGAAAAATAAAACGTGTCCACACAAAACCTGTATTGAGTATTAATAGAAGCATTGTTAACAACAGCTGAAAAGTAAGAATAATTCAAACACTTATCAACTGAAAAACAAAGTATGACATTTCCATATAGTAGAGTATTATTTGGCAATGAAAAAGAATGAAAAATACTGGCACGTACTATTGTAAATGTTAATTTTACCTATTAATTTGACTGAGACAACCCCAAAGAGTGGATAACTGAGGCAGAACAGCCCTTTTCTGAGACATCCCTGAAGCATAACATGAAGGGAAGTCCTCCAAGTAAGCAGAGATTCAATGTTGCTTTTTGTACATTTTGCTGGAAAGGAGGTACGGCCAGGCATGCAATTAATATATCAAGTCATGAGCTGTAGCCAGTGGTTTGTCTGGATGGGACAGGGACTTAGTAAACACGTGATTGGAAAATTGGTGAAAAGGTAATCTGGGAAAGAGGTTTGTGAATAAACCTGTACGAATGTGCTAAAAAAAGGGAAGGTATTTGTTTTCCATATGAACTATCAAGAAAGGGTTATCTGAACAGAGGAGTATTTTAATAATTGAGCAGCTAAATTGACCTGATTTGTGGACATCAGTTATCTTCTTTTTCTGTAATCATAACTAACATTGCCCAGTGAGTTCACGAACAAAGTGTTCACGGTGACAAGGGTGAAAATTATGTATCGGCTTAAGAGCACTAATGCGAACCTGACTGTGGCTACTGCTGAACACCCAGTGTACTCACAGCAGAGACTAACACTGAGTCCCAGATATGGCACCATTCCCTGGTGTGATCAGCCAGCCATATGGTGCTGTGTTGGTTCCATTGGACCACTCGCATACTGGGAAGGAAAACATTTTCTTTTTTTTTTTTTTTTTTTTTTTTTTTTTTTTTTTTTTTTTTTGTGGGTACCGGGGGGTCGACCTCAGGACCTCGCGCGCCAACAGGCACCCGTGCCGCTGAGCGATATCACCGGCCCCTTTTTCGTATGTGGGATCCGGGAGTCGAACTCGGGCCCTCGCGCTTGCAAGGCAGGCGCTTACGCCGCTGAGCCATCTCACCGGCCCGGAAAACATTTTCTGCTCATTGGAGAGGATAGTTATGCTGGGCATGGATTTATCTACTTTAAATGAAATTCTTCTATCAAAACAATCATCAGTGGACTTCATAATTCTTTAGGCAATATCATGGTATTGTGTACAGTGTTAGTTTTTGTTATGGAAATCATTTCAAGTAAATGAAAGTCAGGAGTGGGCCCATGCTCATGGAATTCACTGGTCTCACCATGTTCTCCATTCTGAAACAGATAGTTTGGTAGAATGGTAAAATGACTGTTTTAAAGGAAAATTAGAGTACTAGATAACTGGTACTTTGTGGATCAGGGGCAAGGTTCTCCATAAGGCAGTATATCTCCTGGATTAGTGACCAATGAATCTCACTTCTTCTCCCATAGCCATGATTCACAGATGCAGGAATAAAGGGGTGGAAGTGGGAGTGGCACTACCCACTATTACTCCCACTGACCCACTAGCAAGATGTTTTGCTTTTTTTTTTCATGAATGAGTATTCTGCTAGCCTGGAGGTCTTAGCACCAGTGGAGGAAAGCTTCTGCCAGGAAATACACATTTTGTAGAACTGGAGATTTTTAACTGCTCATTCCTCTAAATCAACAGGCAAAGAAGGAAGCAACTGCTGGCTGGGGAAATTGATTCTTGTTTTTGAGGAGCAATTAGACTAGGATTGCACAATAGAGGTAAGAAAGTGTATCTGGAAGACAGGTTACCTCTGAAGGCAACCCTTAGTGTTAACATAATCATCTCTTGCGATGACATCAATGGAAAACTACAACACTTTAACACCATATGGGTAGTAAAGGAAGGTAGCTGTAAATACCAGATATGATCACATGTTTAGTTGCAGAATCAAGTACTGTGATTGTCATGAATATTCCTCCTCATTTCGTTATGAATGTATGCATATATATATATTTATATGCATGGATCTTTATATCTATATCTAGCAAATACTTTATTTTCTTCTTTCATTTATCTCCTTATTTTGTAACATGAGAGATATTAAATTTATATCATAATAAGTAAGTATTGTTAATATTATAACATAGTAATTTAAGTACAGGATATAATGAAAAATAAACATCGCTCAAGAACTTTACCTTGTCTAATGAAGGGGCCTGTGTGTTTCTGCTTGAATACAGATGGTTGTGTCACGTTAGGTGGAATTAGGACCTTGTAACTGTCTTTATTTGGAGGTTAAGTCTGATATGAGGAGATTATGTATGCATGGGTGTCAGCCTGACAAAGGGTAGAGGTGCTGATAGTTAATTTTATATGTCAAATTGACTGGGTCATGAATACGCAGATATTTGATTAAACACTATTTCTGAGTGTATGTGTAAGGATGCTTCTGGATGAGATTAGAATTTCAATACATAGACTAAGTAAAGGAGATCTGCTGAGTTTGGACTGATCCAGTCCTGATTAGAATGAAAGTCTTACTTGACTGTCTTGGAGATGGAGCCTCTGTCTTCTCTTGCTTTCTGACTTGGGTTTGGAATGGTGCTTCCATCATTATCTCTTGATTTTCAGGTCTGTGGACTCTACTGGAACTACATCATCAATTCTCCCATGTCTCCAGTTTACTGACCACAGATCTTAGACTCCTCAGCTTCCATTATCATGTAAGACAATTTTTTGTAATATATACAATTTCCTTTTGATTTCTCTGGAGAACTTAGTCTAATGCATATAATTCAACATGGATGAAATTTTATAACATTATTCTAAATTCAAAAAGCCATACACCCAAAATCACACATGTGTAGCTCTATTTATATGAGATGTCTGTAACAAGTGAATCCATAGATATAGAAAGTATATTTGTGTTTGCTTAGGACTTGGGAAGTTGGAAGTAGGTGGGGAATGATTTCCAACAAAGCATTTCTTTTGTCACTTGAAAATGTCAGAAACTGATTATGGTGATGGTTGGAGAATTCTGGATTTGTGAAAATCCACTAAATTTTATACTTTAAGTATGTGGATTGCATACTATATGAGAAATGTCCCAATAAAGCTGTTTTACAAAATACACACACACACACTCACACACACAGCCACACACACTCAGCCATATATGTGTGGATTGATTTCTGGATTCTCTGTTTATTGCTCTGCCTATTTTTAAGCCAGAATCACACTGTCTTGATTGCTGCAGGGAGAATATTCAGGTACTATAAGTTCTCTGGTGCTTTTATTCTTTTTCAGACTGCATTGGCTATTCTAAGTCTTTTGTGTCTCCTCGGATGTTTTAGGGTCAGCTTGTCAGATTTCACAAAGGAGCTATTAGGATTTTCATTGGGATTACACTGACTCTGCACATGAATTTATATATCAGCAATACTGAGGTTTCTGTATTGTTTTAATTAATTCAGGCTGCTTTCACAAAATATCATAGACTTGGAAGCTTATAGACAACAGAAATTTATTTCTCGCAGTTCTGGATGATGGGCCAAATACATATCAAGTCACTGGAAGACTTGGGGTCTGTGCAGGGGTAGTACGTGGCTCATAGATGATACTTAGCTGTGTCCTCACATGCTGGAAAGAAAGAGGAATTTCTTTCACACCCTTTCTTAAGGGGATTTGTGTGTGTGTGTGTGTGTGTGTGTGTGAGTACCGGGGGTTGAACTCAGGACCTCGCGCGGCAGCAGGTGCCCGTGCTGCTGAGCGATATCACCAGCCCTTTTCTCGTATGTGGGTACTGGGAGTTGAACTCAGGACCTTGCGCTTGCCAGGCAGGTGGTCATGCCACTGAGCTATCTCACCGGTCCTTTTAAAGGTATTAAAATCCTCTTGAAAGAATTTCTTCCTAAAGTCTCCATTTTCTGATATTGTCACCTTGTTGATTGGGTTTCAATATATGATTTCGGGTAGAATATAAAATATGTAGATTATACTACATATTGTGAACTTGGGATTTCTTTTTTACTTATGTATTCTTCAGCATCTCTAATGAATTATATTTTGACAGATGTATCTCCTAAGTATTTCATTATTTTTGTTACTACTGTAACTGTTACTGTTTTTCTTCCTTTATTATTAAAAAGTGTACAGTATTTACTTTCTCTTTTTACCTTTGGGTATTTTAAGGTGCCTCTCCACTGTCTCCTACGTTTGGCATACATGGTTTCTGCCAAGAACTCCGTGGTAGTTCTAATCTGTGTTGCTCTACAAGTTACTGTATGTTTAATACCAGATTCTTCTAAAATTATTCTTCTTATTGCTGGGTTTTTAGCAATGAGGTTATGAATGGCATTTTATGATTGCCTAGCTTCCAGGATTTGTATATTAATAGTTTTCATCAAAGTTAGAAAATTATTGGGCATTATTCCTTCAAATAACATCTCCCTTCAGCCTCCTTTCTACTTTCTGGCATTCCACTGACACATGTATGAGACCACTTCTGCTATTCCCCCGTCTGATTTTTGGATTGCATTTTTTAGTATGACTTCAAGTTCAATTGTCCTTAACTTCAGTGTTTAACATGCTATTGATCCCACCCAATACATTTTTAAGATAGAGAAAATTTTTAGAACAGTCTTAGCTACACAGAAAATCTGTGTAGGTAATCCAGAGGTCTCATATACCCAAATTCCTTTTTATTAGCATCTTGTATTCAAATGCTATGTTTGTTACAATTAATGGACTGATATTAATACATTCTCATTAACTGAAGTCCACCCTTTCTTCAAGTTTTCAGTATTTACTTAACATCCTTTTCTGTCTCAGGATCCTATACAAGATACCATATCACATATAGTGGTCATGTAGATTTAGGGCTTGATTTTGGTTACCCAAATGGCATTGGAGTACTGGTTGGGCATTCTGTAGGATTTCCTCCTACTAGCATTTCTCTGATGTTCTCATGATCACAACATGTTATTCCTACTGTGTTCCAAAGTTTTTCTCCATGTCTTTTGTAGCTTTTGCTCATGCTTGTACCCATGAGTATCAGCTAAAGCTTTGGAGAGACTCCTCTGTGGAACTCTACTGTTCTCCTCTGTGCAGCGCCCTCCTTCTGCCGTGGCCACCTTGACCTCTGTCCTCTCTTTTCTCCACCCGGTGAGCTCATAGGCTCTCCGTGGGTCCCCTCTGCCTTACGTGAGTCTGGAAACCATGCTCAAGTTTTCAGCTTAGAAAAGTTTTCAGGGCCCCCAGTGCTTAGTCCTAATCTCTGGAGGACTGCACTACTGTGATGCCAGTCGTCCAATGTCTAAAACCCTTGTTTCGTGTAGTTTGCCTGATATTCTTGTTGCTTAATGGGTCAAGGCGAATCCAGTCCTTGTTACTCTATATTTACTGAGAGTGAAAAGTCATAAACCAGTTGAAACATAAATACAAATTATGAACATTTTCCATATTATTAAATGGGCTTGTGAAAAAAGATTTTAACTACACTGTATGTATTTCCATCATACACATGATTGTTATTTTCTTTTCTCTCTGGTATTTTTTTTTTTTTTTTGGTGGTACTAAGAATTGAACCCAGGGCCATCACACTGAGCTACATCCCTACCCCTATTTAATTTTTAAATTTTGAAACCAGATCTCCTTAAATCAGTGTCTTTGTCATTTTTCTCATCCTTTGGAAGAAATACCCGAGCCATTTAAAGGAGAAAAGGTTTATTTTAGCTCACCGTATGTAGAGGTTTTGATCTACAGTTGTCTATCTCTAAGGCAAACCAGGATGGCGAAGGCACATGGCAGAGGAGAGCTGCTTTAGGAATGGCAGACAGAAAGCAGAGAGCATTAGGGAGAAGCCAGGAATGGATAGCAACTCTCCCATGCCACACCCCCAATGACCTATCTCTGCCAACCAGTGCCACCTCCTAACGTCAAGCCAACTATACCACCCCCACAATCCAGTCACCTTCCAAAGGTCCCACCTTTGATTCCATGAGGCTTTAGGGGGACATCTAGTTATAAACCATAATAGTTACTAAGTTGCCAGTGCCTAGCTTAATAATCTTGCCTTTATAAGACATAAAAATTAAGGAAGGTCTGAGGCAGAAAGATCTCATTTGAGTCCACTTAGGGCAACAGCGTCTCAGTGAGACTCTCTCTCAAAATAAAAAATATAAAGCGCTGGGGATGTAGCTCAGTATAAAGGCCCTGGGTTCAATTCTCAGTACCACAAACAACAACAGCAACAACAAAAACAAAAATTTAAGAAGCAATGTCAAGTACTCTATGTACTGTCATAATAAATTTCAGTAAGGTTTTTGGGAGTGATGGTGCAGATGGAGGGCCACTTAGGTAGGACGGGCGAAGGAAGGTGCTCCGAGAAAGTGGCACTGGAACCCAGGCTTGATGTAGTGAGGAAACAGTCATGGGAAGACCTAGAAAGAGCGCTGCAGGCAGAATTCATGGTAAGTTCAAAAGACTGTGCAGAAAAACACACTGCCGTGTGTGAGGAAGGGTCATCAGACAATTATTCTTTCTGCAGCAAAAGGAAGCATAGCATTCAAAGGAAATGAGGTTATTCAGATATTGCCTTAGAGGTCAGTGCAGGGAATTTAAATTCTGTTTTTCCTAAATCCTACAGAAGCTTTTGGAGGATCTTAAATGAAGGAGCAGCTTCCTATTTTTAAAATATAATTTTAGCTCTTTGTAGAAAAAAAAATTATTGGTGCAATTGTAGCAGGATTTAAACTGGAGTCTCTTGGATGGGTTATAGAAATGTTTTAAGAATTCAAGCACTAGAAGTGATGAGGTAGGTTGGCCAATATTCTGAAGTTCAGAAAATGTGGTCCATTCATGGATTAGATTTGAGGTAAGAGAGTGAGAAAGAGAGAGAGAAAAAGGAGTAACACACAGATCTTTGGATAAAATTGGATGGATGATAATATGTGCCATTGATAGGAGTAAATGGGGAAAGGGCAGACTTGGAGGGTAAAGTCTGTTTCAGGCAGAATAAAGTAAGAAGCCTACTGGATATTTGTCATATATCCTGACACGATGATTGCTGTCAGAAGACACACAACTCAGACCCCAGAGCATGAATACAATACCCATAGGCCTATACATAGCATTTAAGCCACAGGATTTCCTAAAATCACCAGTGAGACAACCTAAAGAGAAATTAGGAGAACTGAGGACAGCATTTAAGTTGAGAAAGGAGGAGGGATAAGGAAGGAAGAACACCCATGAAACATAAAGACATCAGTTAGAAAAGTTGCTGAGTGACCATTCAACAGCAACCAACCTCTGGAGAGGTGCAGTGAAATGAAAACTGACACTGGCATTCATTATCAAAGTTATCT
Organism: Erethizon dorsatum; assembly: GCA_028451465.1. Taxonomy (NCBI): domain Eukaryota; kingdom Metazoa; phylum Chordata; class Mammalia; order Rodentia; family Erethizontidae; genus Erethizon; species Erethizon dorsatum. Next base: position 11,144,275 of record CM051826.1, read on the forward strand.
AGGCCTATTATTATCAGTTATTGCCATGAGTTAATGAGCAGCAAGGCCAATGATCTTTGTCTTCCTTGGGGGCATGTTGCCTTAGATTTGGGTTCAAGGACTCTGCCTTATCAAACATTTACCATTTACCAGGATAATGATCATTGGTGTTCTAAGTGACTGTTGCTCAAGTTGGACATGGAAGTAAGTCTATGGGCTTATGCTAGTCCCCATCCACAATTATCAGTTTATTTCCAAAAGTCTTACTTATCAATAAGGGCAGCAGTAAGCCTAGTCTGGGAGAACACTGTGTCCTACCAAGGCAATGCAATAGTAGAGTTTGCTCTGTCTGGCTTGTCATAGTTGAACAAGACCTCTGCTGACACTTGATTTAAGTGTGATTATCCTCAGTTGAAAATTTGAGAGCCAGACATTTAGCAATGGATTGGTGCCGCCTGCTGCTGGGTACCCCTGAAAGTTCTTACTGTGAAAGGCTAACACGTAACACCTGAAATTAATAATAACTCCAGAAATGAGCTTGGATGCCCTCCTTGTTTGTGGGGCTGTCTGACCACGAGATGATTGATGAGAGGTCTTAGTAGATGAGAATATTGATTCACTGAAATGTGTAAAATGCACATTTCCTTTTTTTTCAGTGTAAACTACCAATGTATGGTCAGTGTATTTAAGGGGCTGGTAATGTGAGTCTTTGTTAGTGTTTCTCTGTGTTTTGTTTCCCTTTGCTTTCCTGGAACAACTAACTCTAATGAAACCTGACATTTTAGTGCTAAAATATGTTGACACTCCTCTGTTCTGATTGTTCATTGAAAGTGTGCACACGCTCTCTGCTCAAGCACCAGTCTTAAAATGTTTCACGCTTCTTAGGTTTCTCAAAGGTGATCATGGTCCCAGTTTATTAGTTTTCTTATTGAAACTTAAAGCAATCAGATATGAATGAAGAAGGTCAGAAAGACTGTGATCAATGGCCCATCTTCTGAGTGATGTTTTGGTGGGTGTCCCAGGTATCACATTCAGGACCTTCAGAAACCGATTCCCCTTTTGGTGTTGATTATTGATAGATCATGTCTGAATAATCACTCTCAGAAGAAGATTACTACTTTACCCAAGTTCGTGCAACAAAGGTGACCCACATCCTATAAAGTATCGATGGGACAGAATAGAACCCTGGCCCAAATGCCTCAGTGGGAAAGAGCTCACTCCATATCAGCTGATAAAGCCTCAGTATAAAGGCCTTGGGGTTAGTCTCTAGTACCACAACGAACAAACAAAGAAACGGAAACAGTAAACTTGAAAGTCAGCCTCAGCAGACCTTGGTAGAGGCCCCTTCTCCTATAAACAGCTGGTTGGGCAACTTTCTATAAACAGCTTTTAATCAGATAGTTGGTTAAAAGTTGAGAGAACCTAGTGTAACTAGGAATTAATGAACTTGGATCCTGGGCTATTATCTGCCACCAGTGCTTGCTTTCTGATAGTTGAATGCACCAGGATGTATTTCTCAAAAGAGAGATGCTTGCTAAAAGTTCAGACTCTCTGACCCTCCTCAGGGGTCAAAACCCCTAAAAGACAGTCTTGCGATCTGTATCAGTCATTGTAGGAGATTCCTGTAACCAGAGAATAAAGCTATGGCCAAAAGTCTATCAGATGCAGCTACCGAGGGGAACCATTTTTACAGAAAGAAAAACATGTTCTCTGCATAGAGCCACCTTTTGTTACCAGCCACTTTGCTCACAGCCACTGCTGCTCCCATATTGGTTACCAAGAAAACCACACTAATGAAAATAGTAAACAAATTAGACGTGCAGCTTCTCAAAGCACTATTTGTTCATGATGGAAATCAAAGCACCCTGGTGATAAATTAACAGAATCCCCTTGGGGCTGGAATGGCATATTACTTCTTGCCTTTCCTCTGTGTCCAGGATTTGGGATAAATAGTGATAAAAAAGTGCCTGTCTGGGTGGACTAAACATGAGGCCTGAGGTCTGGAGATAGGCACTGTGAGAACTCAGTGTTTTCCAAGAATCCTGCCTTTTTCCAGGGGGCTGCTTTTCCTTATTTTGTTCCTGGGCAGAAAAGGCACAGACAAATGTCAGTGAACGTACTATACATGTGGCCATGTGCTAAGTGAATGCACCACTGCAGAAGTACTTTTTGTTTACAACTCAGGAAGATGAATTATACTCGCGTTGTTTCAATGGTTTTAGGTCAGAAATATCTTTCCCCTGTTCCTTTAACTATAATGAGCTTTTGATATAACAAGTTGCTTTTCGTTACGAGCATAAAAATAATCATTCATGTAACTCTTATTGGCTCTGCTAGGAAGTTGACAATTTCAGACTCAAAAATTAGATTTAGCTACTCCATCTTTCATGAGAGTATTGGGGCTATCAGCATTTCACCACTTTTAAATGGTGATAACCAAGAAGTCTGCAGAAAATAAGCTTTATTACATCTATGGTAATGAGGCCTGCTGTTCTGAGCCCCTAATAATTCCTTTGGGTGTCTCTAGGAGTCAGAGCCAAAGCAGCCAGAAGTATGTCTTTTTGACAGTCTAAAGACTCTGCAGACATTGATTTCCTATCCTTTTGACACTTGTATAGGGTTGGCGTTTCCTTCACAAACAAGCTTGGTTTCCCTCAGGATCATTCAGTGGCTTTCCCTAACAAATTTACAGTCCTGATGGATTTGTGACCACAAGATAAAATCTTTGACAAGTTCCTTTCTTTCCCTTTCATGCCTTGAAGCCATACTTTGCTAATTAAAAGTTTCAGTCTGATGACCAAGGCTTTATTATCAAATTATCTAAAGAAAAATCTCTCTACCACACAATTCAGAAGATATGCTATATATTTTACACTGGAAAAAAATGTACACAATACACATATTATGAATACTTCAGAGATAATTGAAAATTCCACTGGAGAATTTGAATATTTGAGCCACTTCAAATGATTTTTGCTCTTTTTTTGGAAAAGGTTGCTTTTAAACCTGGGTAAAAATATTTGTATTATTATAGATGATGGTGGTACTGTATATAGACATACCTTCATGTAGACTTACAAAACACCATATACCTAAGTCAATATGAAAGTAAGATAAGTGACTCAATTTTTACTCCATACTTCCACCAATATTTATTGTCAATAAAACTTTAGCAATGGAAAACGGGGGTGAGGTGGGAGACAGGATCATAGGAAATGTTACCTTGCACATTCATAACTTTTAAAAACCAATAATTTTAATATTTTGGTTTTAGTGTGTCTACCATGACACCACAATAACAAACTGATTGAAAAGCTACTTTTATTTTTTTCCTTTCTGTAAAACCGAAACCATACAACAATAAGAAACAAAATTAAAATTTTGAGTTCTCTCTCCTTTTTGAGGAATTTTAGTGACCTCGAAAATGTTTTAAAAGTAGCAGAGATGAAGTGGGTAAAGTTTAATAAAGTTCCCGTTGTGGCTAGAGGATTGGTACTTAATAGGATGTATTGGAACAAAAATTTCAGAAAGGCAAAGACAATACACAAGTCAGTAGAGGTTTTTAATGACTATTTATTCAGTAAGCAAACTAATGAGAAATTTAAAAATGAAAGAGACATAAGTACCTGAAGTTCCTAGATTGGGATATTGAATGAGCAACGATTCTTCAAACCAGTGCTGTGCCACATGTGGCTATTTAAATTTGAACTAATTTTACTTAAATAAAATTAATTTCTTAATTAATCAGTCACATTTCAAGGACTCGGTAGTACCTGTGGCTAGTGACACCCCTGCTGGACAGTGTAGATAGGAGACATTTCCTTATCACAGAAAGGACCAGGGCACAGCCCTGCTTTCAACCGATACAAAGATCAACAGTGAAAGAACACAAATGGGGACAGCTCCTCCTACTAGAGTCCCAAGTTTCCAACTACTTTCTGACTCTGCTGACTTGACAGTCTCAAGTCCAAACTCAACTGTATTTTAAAAATAGTTCCGGGCCCAGTGAGGTAGCTCAGTGACATAAGCGCCTGCCTGGCAAGCGCGAGGTCCCGAGTTCGACTCCCGGAACCCACATAAAGGAAAGAAAAGAGCCGGTGAGATAGCTCAGTGGCACAAGCGCTTGCTGGCAAGCGCAAGGTCCTGAGGTCGACTCCCGGTACCCACATAAAAAAAAAAATAATAATAATAAAAATAGTTCCTCCACATTCCTGTTTCTGTACTTAGCATCACTATTCTAAGAGAATTCCGTACTTAAGATGTATTTGCTCTTTCGATATCATTGGATTTTCTCTGCAAAGTGTCTGCTGACCGGATTCTTTACTTGCTATTTCTGATGTATAGTGACTTGTATAATTTTGGAATATACTTTGACATTTAAAATAAAGGATGATGATTTTTCACAAGAGCAAAGCACCCTCCTTCCAGTGAGGAAAAGAGATCCAAAAAAGTCCAAATTAGTAATTAACTCCGCTGTTGTTTAATTAAGAAGGTAAACTACATTTTACTGGACTTCCCAGGAAATTTTTTTACAGCTTTACAGGGTAAATACATGGCATATAATTAATTTGTTAATTTTAATGAGTTTTGACATATGCATACACCATGATGAATCCATCATCATGAACAAAATAATTATCTATCATTCAAACTTGCCTTGTTCTTCATTGTACCCAATCCCGACCTATTTATCCACTCACCTCTGTTCCCAGCTGATCTGCTTTCTGTCGAGATCAACTTGTATTTTATAGAATTCTATATGAATGCGTATCTAATTTTTAAATCCATGTACTCTTTTTATCACAATGCTTTCACTTAATATACTGTTTGGGGAGTTGTCTATCCAAGTTGTTTCAGGTATTGGTAATATGTTCCTATTGCAGAGTGGTATCCTATGGATATGATATGAAATCTTCTTTTCCATTCCATCTTTATGAGCATTTTGTTTTTTCCAATTTTTTTTTTGTGGGTACTGGGGGTCAAACTCAGGACCTTGCATGCCAGCAGGCGCCCATGCCGCTGAGCGATATCACCGGCCCTTTTTCCGTATGTGGGTACCGGGAGTTGAACTCAGGATCTCGCGCTTGCCAGACAGGCACTTATGCCGCTGAGCTATCTCACTGGCCCATTTTTTTCAATTTTTGAGTATTACAAATAAAATTGTGATTATTTATGTAGAAATTAGTTGACATTTGCTTTCATTTCTCTTGCATGAATATTAAAGAGAAGAATGACTTAGCTATGTGCTAGATATATTTTTAAAACTTTTAAGAAGCTGTCAAATTGCTTTCCAGAATGGTTATGTAATTTTATGTTTGCAGGATCGTGTAAGCACACCTATACTTTGTGTGCTTAATCTTTTTCAAATTTTAACTATCTACTAACTATATGGCATCTCCTTTTGTTTTAATTTACCTTTAAATTTCACCTCTTAAAATGATTATTTACCTTCTGTTTTTCTTTTTTAGTGAATTGTCTGTTCAGAGTCTTTGGGCAATTTTTATTTTTACCAGGATGTCTGTCTTCTTATTATTAAATTGTAAGAGCTCTGTATATATTCTAAACATGAGTTCTTTGTCATAGATTATTTTTAACAATCTGTGATTTGCTCTTTTGCTTTAATTATTACATCTTCTGAAATGCTTTGACATATGCACAAGTCTTGAATTTTGACAAAATCCAAATTAGAAATTTCTTTATATCCTAGAGTTTGCAATCTTTGGGCACTAAGAAATTTCAACCCTACCCACTGGCATTAAGATTTTCATTTATATTTCTACTGCAACTTTTATAGCTTCAGCTCTCATATTTGTGCATACCATCTATTTTGGCTTAAGTTCATATATAGCACGAGAAAAGGAACAATGTTCTTTACAGCTTCCTGTATATGAGGTAAGTGTCCAGTTTCATTCTCTGCATGTAAGTAAACAGTTTTCCCAAAATCATTTTCATTGAAGAGCCTATCCATTCCTCATTTTGTGTTGTTGGCACCTTTACCCAAACTTAGTTGACTGTAAGTGGATAAAACTAGTGCTGCAGTTTGGATCTGGACAGTATCCCAAAGGCCCAGATGTTAAAGGCTTAGTCTCCATCCATGGTCCATTGGGAAGAAATGGAATCTTTGGAAGTAGTGGAATCTGAAGTAAGTTAGGTCATAGGAGAGTTTAGCCTGTTCTTTTTCCTCTCTTTGCTTCCCAGCCTCCACGAGGTGCGCAGGTTCCTCTGCCAGGCATTTCTGCCACGTGGTACTGCCTTGCCATAGGTCCACAAGCAACAGAGCTAACCCATCCTGGAGCCAAACCTTCAAAACTGTGAGACAAAATAAACCTTTTATCTTGTTAAGTTGACTCATCTTGGGTGTTTGTTATAGTAATGAAAAACTAATGTAAATTGTCCACTGTCTCCTTATTTTTCAATGAAGGTGATAAATTCTCTAGATCTTTTCCACTTCCACATAAATTTTAGAATCAGCTTGTTGATTTTCATGCAAATAAAATTTGGGATTTTTGATTGGGTTCATACTGAATCTGCAGATCACTTTGGAAAGAATTGGTATCTTAACAATACTGATCTTTTCCATGATCATGGTATATCCTTCATTTATTTAGTTAGCTAAGTTTTAAAAATCTCATTCACTAATGTTTTGTAGCTTTCAGTGTACAGGTCCTGGCCACATTTTGTAAACTTTGTTCATAATTGTTTCATATTGTGATAGTATTATAAATGACATTTCTTTTCAAATTTCAAATTCTGATTCCTCATTACTAGTATAGAAATATAATTTTTGTCAATTGAACTTGTATTGTGAAAGCTCACATTTTCCTCTCCATTTTTCAATATGTTTACCTTTTGTTTCTTTTCTTATCTTATTTCACCTTCCTCAACCTCCAGTAAAATGTTAAAGACATGCTGGATGCAGGCACCGTTGTTTCATTACAGACTATGGAGGAGAGAGGAACTCACTCTTTTTTCATTATGTATGATATAAACTAGAATTTCTGTGCATTCCTTTTATGAGATTTATGAAGTTTCCTTCTATTTCCAGTGTTCTGAGCATTTTCATCATTAAAACCATCAGTGAGTTTGGTAGTTTCTTTTTAAAGTAATTTGTCTGTATCATTTATGTTTTTTAATTTAGTTCCATAACGTGATTTTAGTGGCTGTATTAATATATTTGCCTATCGGTTTTGTCATTTGTGCAATTTTTGATCTCATAATGGAATCTCTTCACCTGTTCCTTTGCACACCAAGTAGGTAGCCAAATAGGTTATTGTTTTTGTTGTTTTTAATTAGAAGCCAGGCGTTGTGAATTTTAAATTATTGGGTGTTGAAGTTTTTAAAAAATTCTTTTAAAGGCTCCTGAACTTTGTTCTGGCACACAGTTAAAGCAGGTTGTTCTTGCTTGAAGTCAAGCTAGTCTTTTGTAGGCTTTCCTTTAATCTTTGTTAGAAGAGACCAGAGACCGGACCCTGGCATAGAACCGTTTCTCCCCATTACTGAGGCTGTAGCTTTCTAAATGCCCTAACTGATGCTACCATCTATTAAAAGCTTTCTTCTTTGTGGCTGGTGGACACATGCACTTTTTCTTTGCTTTGAGAGCACTGAGATCTTTTGCTCCTTGCTGGTGGTTATTTTCCTATTTCAGGTAATTTCTTCACAAATAGGAATACATCAGTACAGTACTCTACTAAAGATTTAAGCGAAACCCTTGAAGGATACCCAGAGTGGTCGTTGTTATTCCGCCTTATTAATTCTGTGCTGGCTTTTCCCTGATTACTTACTGTCTTCCCTATCTAGAGACACTGCTGAACTTGTGTTATGTTCTCTTCCCTGGGCTTGAAAGTCTACGCAGTAAACTTAAGCAATCATGCCGCTCACTTTGTCTCTTTTCTCTTGAGAAACACTAGCCTGAAATACTTGTTTCATAATGCTGACAAATATTTTCACATATATATTTTGTCAGGTTTTTAAGCCATCCAAGGTGGGAGGATAAATCTAGTACCATGATGGTGAACATCATGGAGAATTTGAAGGAATTTTTCAGTTAACCTATTTTAACTTTTCTTCAAACTATTCAGCAAACTTATTCTCCAGAAAAAGATGTGCTAAATATATCCTGGAAAATATTATTCTAATTAAGATATCAATTTATCAACTGAAGATTCACAAATCTATGATATAGTAAAATAATAAGACAAAAGATGTAGGGAGTCTAGGTAGGGTTAAGAATTGGATTCAACATTCTTGGCTAATCAGAAACATTCAGAGCAAAAAGGAGAGAATTAAAATGTCTTTAATTTACTTTTCTTAGATTACATGTGATTGTTTAATGTGATTCAGGCAGTGTGATCAATTCCTTTCAGTTTGGTAAAAAATTTGCACAAATGTAACTATCTCAACTTTCCAACTATATATAGAAAAGGGTCATGGGTTTTTAAAGCACTGCAGAAAGTGTCTGCATGAACTATATTTTGCAGCATATCCTTCCTAAAATGACAAAATTTCTATGCACTGAGGGATGATTTTTATCATGTGTAAAAGTAGGAGTAACAACAATAGTAAGATATAAGAAGAGTGTCAGAATGAATAAACTGTCTCCTCCACATTTTTAGTATGTTAAGAATTGACAAAGATGCTTCCATAGGAAATCTAATTTGTGTGTACATTCCTTTGTATTATTATATTTTAGCAATGGGAGAGCTAAAAATCTCTTCCAGGAATGGCACAAGTCAGAAATTTTAGGGAGCTTCTCTTTATTATTCACAGAAAATATATTTTATTCTCACATTAGGATTCCAAAAGTTCAAAGGGAGTCAGGAGAATTTTAGGAAAGAGACGCTGCTTTTCTGAGGTGATTCTTGGTGTTTTAGCACACTGAGTAAATCAGTTTTCAGTAACAGAGAGGCATTCACTTTTAGTATGTAGCTGGTTAATGAAGGTGTGTATGTCTTGGCAAATTTCAGTGTCTTTTACTCTAGTAGTCCTTGGTAGTACCGTGAACCCCATTTGAACAGTCTGAGATTGTTCACGAAAGGCACTCAGGTGTCTGAGCACTTCGGGTTTCCTGCTGGAAAAAAGCAGAAGCCTTTCCAGACTACAGCCAATTGATACCTGATGTTAACTCAGTACTTCTCCGTGTTTAATTTGTATAAGAATTACTGGAAGAGCTTGTTAAAATTACAGATTTCTAGGGCTCAAGCCCAACATGTTCTGAGTCAATAGTCTTGGAAAGGAATCTTGGCATCTATCTACTTAATAAGCACCACACATGAACATGAAAAAATGTTCACACATTGGTAACAGAATAAGTCTGGCTGAGAATGAAATAATTCCTGAATTTTTGTTTGGATGAAACCTCATCAAGGAAAGACTCTTTGCATGCCTGGGTGTGTGCGTGCGTGTGTGTGTGTGTGTGTGTGTGTCTACTGTAGAAAGTTTGTCTGAGAGTTGATACAAGTAGGTAAGGAAGTGGATACAGAATCCCTTGGCTTCCAGATACAGTAAGATATAGCAGTATTTTCCTGTAGTTATGTTGGAACTTTTGTTTTCTGAGTATACTCTTCTTGGATGGGAAAATGGAGAAGCTCATATCATATTTCTCCTCCAAGCCTGGTACTCATAAGGGAAAGTTAGATTTACTTAATAAAAAGAGAGATTTACAAAAGTTGGGAAAATATATGAAATGTGTGAGGGCATTTTGGAAATCTGAGACCCTAGAGATTTCCTTAAATCAAAGAAGAGACCCATCTATCTAGAATTGTTTGGATTACGGCTCCCTGGTACTCTGGGAGCAGGAGGGAGGGATTCAGACAACCCCATGGATCCTTTCAGATCTGTCTCCATAATTCTACATGAATTATTAGTCCTTATGGCAGCTAGCCATTAGCCAGATTTCCTTCTATGTACACATCCCAATACTGTTTCCACTGTTTCCAACGGTGACTTTCTCCACCGCTCAATTTGTTTAGAAGCTGTTTGTTTTTCACTTCTCCGTGGCTATTTTTTAGGGCTTTTTATATTTTTCTTGACTAGAATCTAATAATGTAGACAGAATAGATTGTTTGAAATTATGGTCCACACACTCAAGTAATTTGCAAAATCAAAGTGTGTGTCTGTAAATTGAATCTCTGAGCTTTAGATACAAAAATAATTTTCAGATGGACTATAATAGGATATATTCATTCTAATTACTTCAGTGATGTGAATCCTTATTTAGTTCTCTTATTCTTTCAGTTTATTTTCATGTGATTATTCAGTAGAAGTGTGTGACTTGCATAGATCTTATCATTCCATTCTTACAAGGCAGATTCTAATTTCAAATAGAGACTTCTTACTTTCAAATAGCCATGGGGCCTTACTATACCTTTGCTTCATGCACAAACCTTTTGAGGGTGAGAGAAAAGCTACAAAGTGTTTAGTATTGTAGGTGTGCATCAATTTCCCCCCGCGATACAGAATATCAGCATTTCACAGCCTAGTCTTCATGACATGACACATTTATTTGTGAATCTCAGCCCTCCCTGACAAACTCGTTTATGAAACATAACCATTCCATTCACTAGTTAAGGATCTTAGTGACAAGTTGAGCTCTCTCTACCTTGGTTATCTTACCTCCAGAACGGGGAATAATAATAACACATTTTCATGGGGTTGTTAGGACTGAACACATTGCAGCATAATATATTATACATAGTACATAGTAAAAGCAAAGTGTGGGCTATTATTAATATTAGTGGTAGCTTTATTTACTAGCATTTCTTAAGGAATCATTTGACACTGTTACACAAAGTTCAATGAAAAATAAAACTGAAGTGTAATGATTTTATGTTTGTAAAACTTTATTAAGAGCTGTGATCATTTTTAAATTTCTGACAAAGTTTTTGTGCATATTTGTCATTCTATTTACGTAGGGAACATATGAAAAATAATTCCTGTGGTTACATACCCTGAAACACATGAAGGAAAGCTGCCTATTTTGAATCAATCAAAAATTTAGGCCTAAATTTGAAAAATCTGGCCTTTGACTCATTAGTATTTAAGATGAAACTAATGATCTCTTCACTTTCCAATGCCTGTATTTGCAAGACAGAATGAGAGGAAGTAAGTCTTGAGGAAAAATATTGATTCCCCGTTAGCAGACCGTGTTGAAATTCACTGTTGTAGGCCTTGTTACTTTTAAGTGTCTGGATTTTCTTTATGAATTCATTAAAAAATATTTAAGCGGCTCTGGTGGCCCAGTATCTCATTCCAACATAAACTTAGCACTGGAAAGCACTTACCACTTGGCTCACCTTTTCATTTCATGGCTTAATAATAATCAGAAATTACAGGTGCTGAAGTGATGCTAGATCCCTTAGCATAACTGATTTAATGCTCATAATATTACTCTTTTGTCCAGAATTTCTTAATATATATAACATCTCTCTTGTGATTGACAGTTCATGTCTTACATGCCGAAATTCAGTTTCAACAACCTGAAAATGGTATTATCTTGAATAATTGGTAGTAATTTGGGCTTGTCATTGAGGTCTCTTGATTCTCCCAAAGATGAATTTTGGCTTATCTTTTGGTCCATCATTAGACCCTGGCTGTATGCCATATTCAGCCAGTTTTTTAAAAATGTATTTACCAATGATTCTTCATATTACATTGATCTATCACATAGTGACCCTAATAAAATCACTTATTAAGGTCTTATATCTTTGTTGGCATTTTTTCTTTGGAAGTCCTTCATTTATGGTCATGTCATGCATAGCATGTTACTTTTTCCTTTCCAATTTGAATGCCTTTTTTTCCCCTTGTCTTATTGCATTGGCTAAGAATTCTAATACAATGATGAAAAGAAGTTGCTAGAACTGACACATTTACTTGTTTCTGGTTGTAGGTAGAAAGCATTTCCTCTTTTACCGTTTAAGTTCGAGATTGGCTGAAGACATTTGTAGCTGCCCTCATAAAATTGAGAAAGTTGCCATTTACTGCTAGCTTTCTGAGTGTAGCTATCACAAATTAGTTTTAATTTAATCAAATTTAATGTCTGCATCTACTGAGTCATGTAAGCTTTTTCTTCTATTTTGTTAACATGGTGAATTTCATTAAACTAGCTTTGAAAATTAAATAACTTTCACTTTCTGGGGTAATCAACTTAATAGTAAAGCATCATTATAATTCAATTCTGTTAAATTTTATTTGGTATTTAGCTTTATATTCATGAAAAAAATTAATCTAGTTTTCTTCCCTACAATGTCCTTTATCCTAATATTAGTGGAGTACATGCATTATCTAATGTGCTAGAAAATACTATTTCCTTTTTTTCATTTTGAAAGATTTTATATTGGATTACTTTCTTATATATTTGACAGAATTCAACAGTAAATTCATATGAGACTGAATTTGTCATTTGGTGAATATATTCTTTAGAAATTCTGTTTATTTAGTAGATAGAGGGCTATTCGATTGTATATTTCTGTGTCAGTTATAGCAAATTTGGTTTTCAAAGTGTCCAGTTTTCTTATCATAATTATTCAGAAATATTACCCTATTTTTAAAAATTTCTGAAATATACATAGTGATCCTTCTTTTATTTCTGTTTTTAGTGGTTTTTAATGATCAGTTTAGGAACAGGTCTATAAATTTTATTAATTCTTTTTTCAAAATAACTAGATACGCTTTCATCAAATTTTCTTTATTATTTGTGCATTATTTATTTTGTCTCCACTTTCTCTTCTTCTCTTCCTCCTTTTCTTTCTCCTTTAGAGTTTTAAAGTGGGGACTGTATCATTGATTATGGATCTTTCTTCTTTTATGATATAAGCACCTAAAATTATGTATTTCTATGTAGCTTAGGCTGACCTCAAACTCATGGCGATACTCCTGCCTCAGTCTCCCACGTGCTGGGATTACAGTCATGTGCCACCATGCCCAGTTTAAAATTATGTATTTTACTTTAAATATTCCTTAGCCATATGTCATATATTTCAATAGGTTGTGTTCTCTTATTATTCAATTAGAAATAATACTTTAATAGAGCATATATGTTTTTCTTCATGAGTTAATTGGAAGTATGTTTTTTAATTTTAAATACTATATTTGAGGATTTTATAGTAATATCCTAATATTGTTTTCTAGTTGAATTTCATTGCGCTTGGAGGATATATTTTGATTTCTAGCCTTGCAAGTATGCTGAGACTTATTTTAGAGCCAAACATGAATTGTATTTGTACATGGTTCATGTGCATTGTAAGGAGACTGTACTCTGTGGGATTGGAGTATATTTTTCTGTAAATATACTCCAAATTAAGTTAGTTAATAGTGATATAAATTAAGTCAGTTAATAGTGATTTTAACCAAGTGAATTTCTATCTATTTGTTTTATCAGTTTTGGAGCTGGAAGCACTGTAAGCTCTATTATTATGCATTTGCTCCCTACCCTTTTGCTTTGTCAGATCTTGCTCCAGGTTTTTGTTTTGATAATTGAAAGTTAAGTCACTGAAAACACTTTTATGTTCTTATAAAGCTCTGATATAATATTGTCTACAGACATTCACTGTTTCTGGAATAAGAAAAAATATTACTCATTGGGTGTGCTGGGGAGAGGGACCAGGACATGAAAATAAACCAATCAATGTAAAAAGTCAAGCAAGAAGCCGTCATCACGGAAGCTGGCCTATATTTTGTAGAAACCACTAGTGAGGTGGGAAGGAGGGAGATCTTAGATAGAAGCTGCGTGTTGATCAAGCAAGGCTTCAGTCACATGGAGCAGAAGATCAGCAGAGGACTTTGACTGTAGCCCCAGGCACCGAAGCATTTGCTAAGCAGAGTTGCTGGGTAGAGTAAGGCAGAAGGTCAAGGTGAAAGGATTACTTTGCAAGTTGGGTCAGTGCAGTGAGACAAGGCTGAGAACTAAACACAGATATCCAGCGACAGTTCCCTGTGCTACCAGCTGCCAGGTCAAACTGCAAGTATATGAATCTGAGTAACAGCTGCTACACACTGGAAAGAGCACTAATCCTTTATTCAGGCAATCTTGAGTTCAAATCCTGCTATGGTGACTCATTATGTCATGTGCATTTTGTACTTTCTGATCTTAAAACAGGTACTGGACTTTCTGTGCCTCTTCTCGTTTTTGAAACTCAGATATTTATTTTTCAAGGTGGTTAGACATGAAATGTGATAAAACACTTAAAAGTATATAAAATAAATAACCCAGGTTTTTTTTTTTTACAAATGTTAGCTTTCTTTCTTCCTCCATAATTCCAGATTTAGGAGATATTTATGTGTATAACTATCTACGTATCTGAAGGATTTGTGCTGCATCAAGATAAACAATTGAATGTCTGTGCTTCTTTCCCCCTCTCTGGAGTCTCTTATGTTTGAGAGCCGGCGATCTTGACCACGACATTTCTCAGTGCTAGAGAAGTAGACTATCACTGCAGGGAGACAGTAGTGACATTTTCTGGAACTCTGTTGCCCGTGGCTACTTTTCCCCCAGGGTGTGGCTTGAACACATCTGGAGTCAGTGAGACTGACAGTTTTGCCTCCTGGGTTCTCTTGCTAATGACAGCACTCTTTCGGTAGCTCTAGATCCACAGAATGACATATGGATTGTTTCTTTTTTTTTTTTTTTTTTCTTTTGTAATTCCTTCACACATTTTAGTAGGCAAATCTTATTTTGCAGTATAAACGATTTAAAAAAATCACTCTGTTTATAACTGTTGTTCACCATCTATCCTAAATTATAGTGAACTATCCTAAATTATCTTAAGAGGCTCTCCTTGTCATTTTTAAGAATGCCACTGCACACATCAAAGTTCTAGGCTTTTGGTTTATTACTTGCAAATCTACATTCTTGCCCTCCTTGTTCATCTCCTTTGTGCCCCATTTTACATATACCTGCTTTCAAGGAATCAGAAATGACAGCACATTACTTGTAGCAGTTCTTTTACACCCTCCCCTGTCTCAGTACAACTGTGCTGTTATTTCACTGTTTTACTCGTTGCCAAAGACGAAAGCAATCTAAACTGATAAATCTTGAAGTGCTTCCATTAACCAATCAGAGGTTGTTACTACTCTCATGTCTGCCCTTAAGAAAGGCCACTTTTGGTAGCTTAGGATTCTTATGTATATGTCCATGGGGGATAGATACGTTTAGCCAGCTAAAAGGTTTTTTGACTCTGCAGAAAGTTGCAGAAACTTGTTCTAGGAGCTCACATAATTCCTTTCTGCACTTTTCAAAATATGAAACAGGTTTGGTGATTTTCTTGCTGCTTTGTGATTGTTCTAGAAAGTGATTACACTTACACATCCCAAGCATTGGGAAGAAGAAACAGCCTATGAAATTTCACACTCAGAGATCATCAAAGGAACCGTGAGAGAATTTGTAGGCATCTGAACCCATCAAGCAACAATAACAACTGACAGGGCAGCAATGAGTGACACATGTTGATGAGTGATTCTCTGCTGCTCAATGGCACACAGTTTGACATTTAAATTGCAGGCAGCCCTGGGTCCATTCCAGGAGCTGCCCGTGGTTGAACGCAGTTCTGATCACTTGCTTGAGGGGCGCGGTGGGGGTATAGAGAAAAAAAAGAAAAAATCAAATTGTTCTCGGAAATCATGTTTAATGTAGAAATCTGGTTAATATTAAAATGCAATCTACAGTGTTCAAGTATTCTATTCCTCAAGGAAAATATTTCCTGTTTGAGGGGCAGGAGCAGTAAGCACTCCCTTATTACATCACTTCCTATGTCAGGCCCAACTAGCATTCAAAACATATTACCGTATTGATAATGCTAATTTCAAAATGATGCCTTCTTCCCCCTCTTTGGTTAAAGGGTCTGGGCAAAATTCCAATCATATGGATCAATTTAGCTTTAGACGGGGCTGGCCAAACTGATATTTCATGCACTATATAGAGTGTACTTCTTGCACATGCTTAGCATAGTAGCCCAGGCCTCCTTCCCACTCAGCAGAACACTGTATTTCCAAGAAAGAAGCTCTCTTACGGACTTCAGAAAAGGGGGAGTCAGTAGCTTCAGCAGGGAGACGCAACACATGTTTTTCTGCACACATGCATCCTCCAACCCTGGAATTACTACGGAGTTAGGAATTGATTTCTGGAACTCAACTTTGTGCCACGTTCAAATCAACTTGGTATTTTCCCTGTAGGCTTGGCTGGCTTTCCCAAGACTACTCTCATCACCAGAAGGACATGCGAGTGTAACCACTGGTATTTATCCTTTTAGCCAACTGTTTTTTTTCCCTATAATGCCTTAAAATAGGAAACTGATGATTTATGAGGATAAAATCCTTTAAAATATTTGTCCATTATATACCCAGTATTCTTACCTTTTCATTTAAAAAAATCCACTAACAAAAGTCAATATGGAAGCACCCAATAATCTAGACCAGATGGAGAGCATTTTATTTGTCTTGAGTCCCTCCACTCCCATTGAATCAGTGGGTGACTTGCAACATTGAATTCTATCATACTTATGCTAGAATCAGTGGCACCAAGGATAGGTACCCGAGAGAAGGCTTAATTTCTTCCAAGTATTATTAACTTGCTCTTTTGGTTTGGTTTGCATTTATTCATTCATTTACTTACTTACTTACTTATTACTTATTGTTTGTTTAGAATTCCTCTAGGCAGAAAGCATTCTGTTCATGTTTATTATTTTTTCCCATAATAAATTCAGAGATATTTTTATCGACATTTTTGTCATAGTGATAAGTTTAATGTCCATGCTTTGTGATAGTGTTGGATACTACTCGAATGTAATTTTAAAATGGGGCTTTACTCAAGCCTGTTTTTTCATGCATGTTTACCATTTCCAGGCACTTTCTCAAGTGTTCAACCTCATAATGTAGTTATTACTTTTAACCTCATATTCCAATCTAATGGAGACTTGGAAAGACTTAATCGTTTTTCAAATAAAGCATAATTGATTTTTGTTAGAGAGACATAATAAGTCTTATGTAGAGGCAGGGATAAGAGCAGGGCCGTGGAGCAGATTTCAGTAGGTGAAGGCGACAGAATGTTTTTGGATGTATTTTTTGTTTTGTTTTGTTTTTAATGGTGAGTATTCTAAGCTAAAGGAGGACTGTTGATGTGAGTTGTAAAAATCTATAGTGCAATGATATTGATGTTCTCTGGCAATATAATTCTGTTTCTTGGAATTTCTCTTGAAGAAATAATCTTAACAGTATCTAAAATTATTTTTGTACATATACATAAAATATTATCATTGTATTTTTAATGAACGATTAGCTGGAAGGAAAGCACAGATCCATGAAAAAGATGTTTTAAAAAGTCGAGAGCATTTGTATAATGATGATGATGATGATGATGATGATGATGATGACCAGGATGAAAATACCTCCTTGCCTTGGCTCAAGTCCTAAGCAGAAAAGAGTGGGGTGACCTCACTGTATGGGTTACCTAACTCACGGTTGGATTGTATTAAGTTAATAAAATTATAATGATGGTACTATTTAGAAACATGAACTATTTGTGATAATTGGAAAATCAGAATGTTCTATGGCAGGTAAGCTGAGTATGCACGTTCAGAAGGAGAGGAAAGTGAGCTGTTAAAAAAGGGAAGTAGAGAGTTTTGAGGTGTGGGGTTTAATTTTATATTTTTTCTTAAAAATTCAATATGAGGTCTCTATTAGTTTTAAAAATTTAGTTTTAAAAATTTAGTTTTTAAATTTAATTTTAGAAATTTAGTTAAATTTAGTTTTAAAAATTTAGTCTTAAAAATTAGTTTTTAAAATTTTAGTTTTAAAATGATTTCCTTTTAAAAGTTTAGTTTTTAAAATTTCATTTAGTTTTATAAATTTAGTTTTAAAAATAATTTAGTTTTAAAAATTTCCCCAAAGCTCTCATGTGTTCACAGATGGAGTTTTGGAAGGTAATTGGATCGTGCAGATTCTAATTTAATTGGCTGATTAATCCACTGATGGACTTAAAACTTGATGGCATGTTTACCATCAAATTATAAATTAAAATTTGATGGCATTATTGGGAGGAGATAGAAACTTAGAAGGTGGGGCCTACTTGGATGAAGTGGGCTGCGGGTGCATGACCTTGGATACTATATCTTGACCCTGGCTCCTTTCTCTCTTGCTCTTTCTCTCTCCCTCAGCTTCCTGGATGCCATGAGGTGAGCAGCTTTGTTCTGCATGTTGTTCTACCATGATGTTTGCCTCACCACAGGCTCATGGCAATAGGCCAGCTGACCATAGGTCATGGACTGAAATCTCTGAAACTGTGATCTCAAATGAATCTTTCCTTCCTTAAAATGTTATTCTCAGGTGTTTTTTCATGGCAATGGAAAGTTGACTACAATAGCCTCTTTTTTAAGTAGAGAAATTGATTATATAGCATCAGATTTGGAGATAGGTTCAGTATGTTTGAAACACAGGTAAAAGGAAGATAGATTAAAAATTAGGTTGCACACTGGGGATAATCTTGAATTTTGATGAAAAAGGAGATTTCACACTGTAAAGAATGGAAAGTTATGACTAGACTTTTTGTTTTAGTTAGTTTATTTCTTTGTTTTGTGGTACTGGTGATTGAACTCAGGACCTTGGCATTGTTCTATAGCCACAGCCCCTTTTTATTTTATTTTGAGACAAGGTTAGCCAAGTCACTACTACGGTACCTAGCTGAGATCTGCCTGTGATGCTCCTGCCTCAGCTTTCAGGGTGTTGGGATTACAGGTGTGGGCCACCACGCCAGGCTCAATGACTAGCTTTTTGTTTTTTCTTTTGGAATCAGGAATCGAACTCAGGACCTCATGCTTGCCAGGCAGTTCACCATGCCACTCAGCTATACCCCTGGCCCAATGACTAGTTTTTGAAGAGAGGAATAATACAACATGAACTTCACATCCATAAAATAATGCTAGAAAAAGTGAGTGCCATGAGGTCCTGGAAAAGCAAAGACGAGAAATTAGGATAACAATGAGAAACTTGAAAAATACCAAGTAAGAAAACAAGATACAATGGAGCTCAGCACTGGTTGGGCTTAAGGGGAGAATAAATTTAATATTTATTTATTTAATATCTATTAATATACCAGAAATAGAGGGAGCAGTAGAAAAACATTGATTTGAACGTGGAGAAGAATATAGAAGCAAATTTGAAAGACAAATCAGTTACAAAGCCTGTTCAAGGAGTTTATTGGTTAATTGTAGGACATACTGAGCTAACTGTGAGCAGGCTCTACATCTAGAAATGCCCTGTGGAATTGGACATACAAATCTGAAGTATAGAGAAACCTCTGGGTTGAAGATAGATTTAGGGATCATCAAACTCAAGTGAAAACAGTGATGGAGAAAGGTGAAGGACCAGGCAGATACTAGAGAGAAGGATGAAAGAAAGCAGAAGCCTAAGAAGAACTTGGCATGTATGGGAAAGAGGAGATTGGGCTGAATCAGAAAGTGCAGCCTTGAAAACTGCTCTGATTTTTGTAAATATGGTTTTTAAATACCTACTTACCCATACATTGTGGGTTAAGGGAAGGAAGGCAGATGGGCAAGAAAATTGAATATATAAAATGATAGGATGATTGGCTTGGCAAGATCTGCATCAGAGGACATTAGAAAGGATGGAATGAAGAATTTTGCGAAAAATCTATAATGGTATGGGATACACATTTTTAAAGCCAGGAAAAATGGGAGAGGCATTTAGGAGAGGTACACAGGGGGATAGAGAGATATCTCTTATCTTCTCAGGGCTTTAAGGAGAAGGCAGATTGGAGATAGCTAGAGTAGCTCGTATCTGCGAAGAGGCTGTAGATAAGATGAGAAGGAAGAGCTTATGGAAGAGAAAACCAAGGGAACATTTTTATGTAATGATTTCGTACTGGGACAATATTGTTGGAACAGAAGAATACAGGAGGAGAAAAGAGATGAAGGAAGGAAAATGAGAACAACAGAGAACAAGGGGAGAAAATAAAGATGTCTCCGGACACAAGTGGCAGAGAACAATCAGTAGCTGTTTCCAGATCTGTCCACCGATACTCCAGCTTTGACTATCTCTTGCTCTGCCTCCCTTCATCCATCCCATCTTCCCCACCATTTTAACGTACTACAGGGTAAGACATATACTTAGCAAATACAGACAGTATTAACAATTATTTAACTAGTCTGCACAGTAGCTTTTTGCTAACCTGCCCTAAAAGAGCCTAATGGCAAAGAGAATATGATGTCTGGCTATTCAAAACCCACTGGGACAGCAATTAGTATGAGTTTTCTCCCTCCTCAGTGAGGCTTTATTAAGTGCTAGATAACAGTGTCCTGACCCAGAGCTCAGCAAACAATAACTTCCATGCTAAATCCACCTTGCTGCTTTTTTTATAAATAGAATTTTATTAGGACACAATTATGTTCCTTCGTTGCATATTGTCTACTTGTCTATGCAGAACCAAACCCCTGTCACAGTACAATATGGTTGTTAAAGTATAAAATATTTATTCAGTTACTTTATACAAAAAACATTTGGCTGAATCCTCTACCACCTAGACGAACACTAGAAACCTCAGAAACGCAGCTAATCTGCTTAGGGAGCTGTGTTTAGTGTGACACTCATTCTCAGTAATAATGAAAATTTTGATGTATTTGTACTGAGCAATTGTGAATGCAACATGATACGTTGAAAAGCAATATCAATCTGATTCCAAACCATCAGAAGTTGATGGCAAAAGCCAAAAAATAAGCCCTGTATGAAGTCTCAAGGCTTAGCAAGGCTCCATGGTATGGGTATGGATGGGTATGTTGTTTTCCAGATGCTTCCGTGTCCTTAGACATCACTCCTTTCCCCCTTGTAAAACTGAGCCCGCTGAAAGCATTCTTGATAGCAAGCATCTTTCCAGTGCTGCTGCGTAGCAGATGATAGGATACAAGGTGTCCTTGGTCAGTTCCCAAATTCTCAAAAAATGCCTGTGTGGGTAGACATACACTGTTGGTTTTTAAATTATACTTTAGCAGAAAGAATGCAAATTAACTGAATTATGGCATTTGGAAGAGAAGCAGCAGCTGCCTCATTCCATTAAATGCTTTAAGAAAGAGAGAGTGGGAGGGAGAGGGAAAAAATGAAAAGCCCTGTCTCAGCATATCAGGTGAGTCTCAGTTTTCATGAAGGAACTGCTCTTCTATTTGTCTTTAAAAAAAATAACCGGGCCAGACTCCTTTCATCTATACTCCTTTAGAATTAAACACAGACAAATTTTGGTTAACTTAGGCATGTCGAGCCCAAAGAAGGAAAATAGTTATTATGTTCAAATACTTGAATTTTGTCTCCACCTATCAAAATCAGGTAATTAATTAGTAGCCAAAATCCCAAACCATGGACGATATCCCAGATTGACACTAAATACTGAGAAATGTCTACATCAAGGAAGGACAATTAGTATTTTTTTTTTTCTACTGTGACTGGTTCTCTTTATCCCCTAATTTCCAAATTCATAGTTTGTTAAAATAAAAACTTCTGATATGACAACTGTGACTTGTGGCAGCATACCAAATTATGTCAGAATTGTTTTTTGTCTTGTTTTCCTTCTGTATCCACAGTAAAGAGGGATAAGTTTGGGAATAAAAGAGGCCTGACAGAGTATGCTTCTGAGGGTGTGATACTGAAGATAGACAGAATATTTTAGATATGAATTCAAACTTCAGGGCTAAGTTCATTTGCTTCCTGCAGCATGGTGACAGTCCCAAGAAATAAATAAATGAACAAAGAGAAGTCTTGTTATTGTGAAGAACCATGGAGAATAAAAAGGTGAAGGCTGAATAAGGGCTAGGTTTCCAAAGTTCCATGTGAGTTCTTCAAGCTATAAGACTGCTTGCATTCAGAGGAAAGATTCAGGGCTGGGTGCAAAGACAAAGAGCACTAGTAACCAGGCTGCCTCTCCTGGTCATGAGCAAATGCCATACCAAATACATTTTCTTCTTGACAAGTACGTAGACCTTTGCAACAGAACAATAAGGCATCTCTCTCTCTCGTGACATTCAATATTACATAAATGATATACCAGTTAAAGAACTGAAGCTCTATGTGTCCATATCCATGAAGGTGTCCAATGGAAAGACAAAATATAAATTATTTATGCAGCTATGTGTTTCAAATAATAAGTGTAGGGAGAATTCAGTTCATAGTTTTTTCTTTTCCTATCACTTTCACATGTGTTAATATGTATGTTCCTTGCATTTCTGTACTTTACATAAATGGCAGCTTTTATAAAACTTTCTTCCAATGGAAAGTCAGAGGAACTTAGTGAATTTTGTAACTTATAACACTGAAAGACAAGCTCAAAACCAGAGCTTAGCCTGTACCTTATGGAAACAAACAGCAGAAGAAAGTTGAAAATGAGATCATACTTTATATTTCTTCAATTAATAGAACACTTATTATTTTATTTAAAATTTACAAATGTCCTAGGGTCAAGAGGGATGAGAAAATAGGCGGATTTTGTGTGGAAAATTGTAATAATGATTCAAGATTCTGAATTTGAGATGCATATTTATGTTAGGTCTCCAGATGTGATGCTAACCCTTACATATTATAACTCACATACTGCTTACAATAATATTGTGCACTAGTTACTTAAGATTTTAATGCATTTTAAGACATTAATGATGGACCTCTAACATAACATCTGTGAAGCTGTAGTGTGCAATATAAAGTGAATTTTATATAATATTATCTAAACACAGAAGGTTTTATTTTCTGATGGAAAGCTTATAGGACTGGACAACAAAATAGCTATGTTCTAAAATTATTTTACCATCCATAATTGTACAATTTTTGTTTGACTGCCATGGCTCATCTTTTCTGCAAGGGGAGAATGACAATAATTCTATTTTGTATATATTCAGTGAACATAAAAAAATTAGCTAAAGAAATTTGCTGTAAGAAAGAGGGGCATTGTAGAAAAAAGCATTTGTTAAATTATTATGATATATCATGAAATGTAACCAACTTTATAACCAGGCTAGAATGGGCTTATATTCTTTCTGTTATTACTGCACATGCATTAATTTTATTCAACATAAAACAAATGGAGAAAGACAACTAGATTTTCTTTCCAGATGGTATAAAAACAGCAAGGTCGCACGTGAAGAAAGGCTGTCCTTTTTACAGAGAACTTAAAATTTATCACCTCTCTTTTAGGTTATAAAACTTGTTTTTCGTATTTTTCCCCCAGATCCCTTGGCTTGTGATCCATGGGAAGAGAGATGCTCGGAGTTCAGAAACTGATCTGGTCTTTCTCATCTACTAAGTATGGCTGGCCTGCCTCTTCCCCTATTCTTCTCCTAGCTTTTTATTGATTTCTCTCTTTCTGGTGTCAGATTAGCATAGCAATGTGCTGGCATACCAGAATTTTCTGGCAGAAGTGGAGAGCAAGCAGCTCATTTTTCAAGGACTTTACAGTCTGTTTTTTGCCTTAACCTGGTCCTAGAGCTAGTTCTATGACTCCTTAATATTTTCATAAGGACCTGCCCCCCAATTTTCATAATTTGTAAACACACTAAAATGGCTGTCAGACATTTAGCTGTGTGTATGTGTGTGTGTGTGTGTGTGTGTGTGTGTGTGGTGGGGGAGGCAAGCTTCCTTAAACCATTTACATCTGACTTAGAAAGCTGGTTCCGTGCCCACGGCAGTTAAATGTTCAGACGCATGCACAACTCAAAGTGATTTCTTGAGGTGTCCCTGCCACACACAAGGACCATGTGTTCTTTCTTGGCACCGGCCGGCTTTGCCAGTCCTCCCGAACTCCAAAGGCTGCACCCCATCTCCAGGTTTAACATCCATCTTTCTCTGCCAAGGTGAAGGTGGCAAAAACCACACGTGTTTTCCTTCCTCCCCTCTCTCGGCAGAGCTAATGGCCTGCGGACGAACCATATTCTACATCAGCGGGCCTTGGTATTTCGCCCGCACAAGCGCCAGGTTGGCTGCGGCGCAGAGAGGCGAGGGCGCAGTGGAAAACAAGCCTTCAAGGTAATGCAAGGCGAAGCTGCCAGACAAGGGCACCTTCCCGCGACCCGAGCCCAAGCTGCTCGCTGACACATTGCTATTTGGAGCAAGCGCGGAGCAAGATGGAAAAAAATCACGAAGAATGGAAAATATGCCCTGGATGGAGTGAGGAAAAAAATAAAAGAGTAAGATATGAGAAATCGTGTAGATGCACAAGTGAAATATAGGATGCCAATGCAATTAATTGTTGGATAAATGTCTGTACTTTCTAATAAGCTGTTGACGAAGACAGCGTGTCAGCAAACTATACAGACTGGAACTCCAGTTTTTCCTAAAGTCCTTTCGTTCAAGATAAGGTACTGTTTATAAATTCAAGTCCAAGAAAAAAGTTTCTCTCACCTTGAATCTGTATTACTTTCAGCAAAGAATTGTTAGGCAAATGTTGCATCAATGAATTCTACTATAATGTGTACATCTACAGGCAGAGAAACAATCCCAGGAAACATACATATCAAAGTGCTGTCAATGGTTACACTTGCGGAGTTATGGCAAACAAAAGTGACCTACTTGTGAACGTGTTTCTCACTTTCCCATAGTTAATATGACCTGTGGAATTAAAAATATGAAGAAAATCAGTGATGATACCTTTCAAAAGTATTTAAAAACTCAAAGTCAACCAAACCTGCGTTCTACAATATTAGAGTTAATATGTTTCTCCCAGCTTTGCAAGACCATGTGGGAATCTACTTTGCCTCCCAACCGCTCATTATCTGGGCTTATTGCATAGACACAGGCGAGATCTTGATTTTGGAAAAAAGGATCACCATTGCCAATGCCTTCTTTTTCCCCTGACCTCAGAGGTGTGGTTGGTGCTTCTTGGGACCAACCCCAGCAGAACTGGAGGACACGGGGGCATCTGCAGCACAGAACTTAGGCCCCTCCTGTCTCTGTCAGATACCAATATTGCTGAATTGTTTATCTATCTTTACCTCCTCTGTTTTCTATTGATTTCATGCACATAACCATTTTCCTTTGAAAATTTGGGTATTTCTTTATCTGGTATTTTTTTCTTACTTTTTTTTTTGTGGGTACCGGGGGGTCGACCTCAGGACCTCGTGCGCCAGCAGGCGCCCGTGCTGCTGAGCGATATCACCGGCCCCTTTTTCGTATGTGGGTTCCGGGAGTTGAACTCGGGCCCTCGCGCTTGCCGGGCAGGCTTTTAAGCTGCTGAGCCATCTCACCGGCCCTTTTCTTACATTTTTAACATGTGTACTTATATACACTTTTCCTCCCAACAATGTCATTCAGTTTCTGCCTTTATCTCAAATACGACAAGAGCCTTGGGACACTTGAACAGCACTTTTATCTCTCCACTCCAACCTGAAGAGATCTAGAATTTTAATTTTAACTTGTTTAAAACAATATCATTATAATTATGTTCTATTTGATTTTCTTCCATTTCATGGTATCTATTTGAATGATAGTTTCTTTTCTTCCTGATTCTTTGGAAACTCAAAATACACTATTACTATTAGTATGATGATGCCTCCATTTACAATATACAGATAACTTTTTCACTGGCTTCTTTTGTTCTGGATGTTAAACTCTGGACAGAATCCTAGCTGACTTTCTTTCATTGCCTCCTGAAATTTCATCCTCTTAACTTCCATATTATTCATAATTTTCAAAATGTAATCCCATCATGTTTAACATACACACAGGAATTAATTCAGTAGTTATGGGTTTATCATATTTACTGGTTTTTGCTCATTTTTATTTCTTATATTTTGCTCCATTTCTTGGAGTTCTTTTATTTTGCTGAGGGGCAAAATTTAGTGATTTAAAAAATCTTTGGGGGCATTATGCCTGAATATGCTTTCGTGTATGCTTCCATTCTTGACGAAAAATAATTCTTTTGTAAGGAATCTTTCTTTTCTCTTTAATACTTTTGTCTTTGTTCTTCTAGTCTTGCTGTGGAGTGTGATATGTCTAGCTGAAGAGTTTATTTTCTTCTGTAGCTAGTGTGCACATTTAGTCTGAGGATTTGTATGTTTATTTTAGTAATTCTGAAGAATTCTTTCTATTGTTTCTATAAAAATTTCTCCTACCTCGTTCTCTCTATTCTTTGCTTTTAGGTCTTCACATTTTATCTTCCACATGGTTCATGTTCTTTCATATTTTTAATTGTCTCTTTTTGATAGAGGTATTTCTTTGTAATTCACTAATTCTTTTTAAAACTAGACAAAGATTAAACTTTATCCTATGCAGTGTTTGTTTTTATTTTATTTCATGATATTTTTGTCTTTTTATAGTTTGAAATTGTTTTGCTTTATGTCCTTGATTCATATCTGCTTCATTTTAGTTCAAATTTTTCTCTTCTTTTTTTTTCACACATTCTATTGTGGAAAAGCTAATCAGACTTCATTTGAAGTAATTTTTTGCTATTCTATCATTTGCATTCCTGCACAATGTAAATTCTCTTGATCAGAGTACTCGTTGATAATCTTTCTTAAAAAATTTTTTTCTTGGGCCGGTGAGATGGCTCAGCGGCATAAGCGCCTGCCTTGCAAGTGCGAGGGCCCGAGTTCGACTCCCAGATCCCACATACGAAAAAGGGGCCGGTGATATCGCTCAGTGGCATGGGTGCCTGCTGGCGTGCGAGGTCCTGAGGTCGACCCCCGGTACCCACAAAAAAAAAAAATTTTTTTTTTCTTACCTAATTTAAGGTTTTAAATTGTATAAATACTTTAGTTGGTGATTGTTTTTGTTTCTGTCTCTGGATCTATTCTATCCTATTCTTTTTTTTATTTTAAACAGAAAAGAAGTAACAAATAACAATAAAACAGAGTTTCAAAACAGGCTAGTAGGAGAGTAACAATAATCAACACATCGATTGTTATACTCACAGTAGTTTTTCAGAGTACAAGATATAGGCATGAAACACTGTCCAAAAAATTACTAGCACAAAACTTTTCCCTCAATGTACTAAGAGAAACCAGCTGTATAACTATCTTAGCTATCTTGTGTTTATATATTTTTTTTTTCTTTTCCCTTCCTTTCCCCTTTCTTCCATCACAGTTTTTCTTCTTTTTCTTTCTTTTTGAACAGTTTCTTCCCTATTCACAATATCTATCATACATTTTGGATCTTTTTAAGCTTTTGGATTCTCACACTAGTGATACAATATGATGTTTACTTATATAGGTCTGGTTTATTTCACTTATGAATATGGTCTCGAGCTGCATCCATTTGCCTATAAAAGTCTCAAGTTCATCTTTTTTATGGCTGAGTAGTATTCCAATATACAAAAAAAAACCACCCTTTTTATCCATTCCTTAGTTGATGGGCATTTGGGTTGTTTCCAAGATTTAGCTATTACAAATTGTGCTGCTATAAACATGGGTGCACAGATATTGCTATGGTATGATGTTTTTAATTCTTCTGGGAAGATACCCAGAAGGAGACTAGCTGGATCAAATGGGACCTGTAATCCAAGTTTTTTAAGAAATCTCCACACAGATTTCCACAGTGGTTGCATCAGTCTACACTCCCACCAACAGTGGAGAAGGTTTACTTTTACCCCACAGCCCCGCCAGCATTTGTTACTGGTTGTTTTCTTGATGATAGCCATTCTTTCTGGAGTGAGATGAAATTTCAGTGTCGTTTTAATTTGCATGTCTCAAATGACCAATGATGTTGAACATTTTTTCATCTGTTTATTTGCCATTTGTATTGCTTCATCTGTGAAGTGTGTATTCATCTCAGATGCCCATTTTTGGATTGGGGCTTTGAATTTTGGAAGCCTGACTTTTTTCAATTCTTTATATGTTCTAGATAGAAATCCTTTGTTTGAGGGACAACTGGCTATAATTTTTTCCCACTTGGTGGATTGTCTTTTCTCTTTGTTGGTGATTTCTTTTGTTTTTCAAAAGCTTTTTAATAAGGTGAGATCCCATTTATTGATTCTTTGTAGTATTTCCCATGCAGTCTGAGTTTTGTCCATGAAGTCTCTGCCTACACCTATGTCTTCAAGATTTCTACCTCTTTTCTCTTCCAGTATATTTACTGTTTCTGTTTTAATATTTAGATCTTTGATCCATTTTGACTTTAGTTTAGTGCATGGTGATAGATATAGGCCTAGTTTTAGTCTTCAGCATGTGGAAAGCCAGTTTTTCCAGCACCATTTATTAAAGAGGCTATCTTTCTTCCAATGAGCATGTTTGGCCCCCTTGTCAAAGATAAGGTGGCTGAGTATGTTTGGAGTGGTGTTTCCATCTTCTAATCTGTTCCATCACTCCTCTTGTCTTTTCTTTTTTTTTTTTTTTGCCAGTACCATGCTGGTTTTATCACAGTAGCTTCATAGTATAATTTCAAGTCAGGGATTGTGATGCCTCCTGCCTTGCCTTTGTTGCCTAGATTGCCTTTGCTATTCTAGGTCTCTTCTGTTTCCAAGTGAATTTTAGAAATGCTTTCTCTAAATCTGTGAGGTATACTAATGGTATTTTGATTGGGATTACATTAAATCTGTATAACAATTTTGGGAATATGGCTATTTTCCCAAAGTTGGTTCTTTCTACCCAGGAGCAAGGGATATCTTTCCATTTTCTGATATCCTCTTTGATCTCTTTTTTCAGAGTACAGTGATTTTCAATGTATAGATCTTTTACTCCTTTTTTGATTGATTCCTAAAGGTTTCATGTTTTTTGGATGTTATTGTAGAGGGTGTGGTTTCCTTGATTTCTCTCTCAGTGAATTTGTTGCTTGTGTACAGGAATGCTATTGATTTTTGAGTGTTGACTTTATATCCAGCTACACTACTGAATTTGGTTATTAAATTTATAAATCTTTTGGTGGAGCTTTTGGGGTCTTCTGTGTAGAGAATCATGTCATCTACAAATAATGCTAATTTAACTTCTTCCTTTCCTATCCTTATTCCTTTTATTTCTTTCTCTTGTCTAATTGCTCTGGCTAATGTTTCCAGACTATATTGAATAGGAAAGGTGATAGTTGACATGCTTGTCTTGTTCCTGCTTTTAGAATGAAAGCTGTCAGTTTTTGACCATTTAGTATGATGTTGGCTGTTGGTTTGTCATAGATAGTTTTTATCAGATTAAGATAAAGACCCTCTATTCTATTTTTCTGTAGGGTTTTTATAGTGAATCAGTGTTGAACTTCATCAAATGTTTTTTCTGCATCTATTGAGATGATCATGTGATTTTTGTCTTTGGTTCTGTTAATATAGTGTATTATATTTATTGATTTGCATATGTTGAACCATTCCTGGTATGAATCCAACTTGGTCATGGTGTATAATCTTCTTGATGATTTATTGCATTCTGTTTGACAATATCTTATTGAGGATTTTTGCATCTATGTTCATTAGGAAGATTGGCCTGTAGTCTTCTTTTCTGGTTGGGTTCATCTCTGGTTTTGGAACCAGGGTAATACTTGCATCCAGAAATGATTTAGGAAGTATTGTTTCCCTTTCAATTTCCTTAAAGAGTTGCAGCATTAGTGGCATTAGTTCTCTAAATATTTTGTAGAATACAGCCATGAATCCATCAGGGTCTGGGCTTTTCTTTGTTGGTAAATTTTTAATTACATTTTCAATTTCATTGGCTGATATTGGGTTATTTAGAATTTTTCTATCTTCTTGATTTAGTTTTGGCAGTTGGATTGTGTCTAAGAATCTGTCCATTTCTTCTGTATTTTCCACCTTTTTAGAATATAGGTTCTTGTAGTAGATGTTGATGGTCTCCTGAATTTCTGTAGGATCTGTCGTGATTTACCCCTTTTCATTCCTAATTGCTTGAATTTGTGTTTTTTCTTTCCTCTTTTTGATGAGGTTGGCTAATAGTTTATCAATTTTATTAATTCTTTCAAAGAACAAACTTTTCAATTTGTCGATTCTTTGTTGTTTTTTTTTAGTCTCAATCGCATTAATTTCTGCTCTTCTCCTTATAATTTCCTCCCTCGTATGAGCTTTCGGTTTGACTTGTTCTTCTTTTTCTAAAAGTTTGAGGTTCAACTTTAGGTTGTTTATTTGAGCTCTTCTGTTTTCCTGATGTGAGAGTTCATCAATATAAATTTCCCTCTTAGGACTGCTTTCATTGCATCCCAAAAGTTTCAGTATGTTGTATTGGCATTATCATTTAATTGTATAAACTGTGTAGTTTCATGTTTAATTTCCTCTGTGACTCATTTGGTCGTTCAGAAGTGTGTTATTTAATTTCCATGTGTTTGTGTAGTTTTTGTGATTTCTTTTGTCATTGATTTCCAGTTTTATTGTGCCATTGTCAGATAGTGTACAAAGAATTATTTCAGTTTCTCTACATTTACTTAAAAATGTTTTGTGGGCTAGTATGTGGTCTATTTTGGAAAACATCCTGTGTGCAGCTGAGAAGAATGTGTATTCTTATGTTTTGGTGTTTAACACTCTGTAGACAGCTACAAAGTCCATTTGTTCACAAGCTTGGTTTAATTCTGATATTTCTTTGTTGATTTTTTTTGTCTGGTTGATCTATCTACTTGTGAGAGTGGGCTATTAAGGTCCCTCACTACAACTGTGTTGGTGCTTATTTGGTTATTCATGTCTGTTAGTATTTGTTTTATGTAGTTGTGTGCACTGGTGTTCGGTGCATATTTATTTATGATTGTTATCACTTGGTCTTGGAGTTTTCCCTTAACAAGTATGTAGTGACCTTCCTTGTTTCTTTGGCTTAAAGTTTACACTGTCTGCAAGTAGAATAGTTATCCCTGCTTTTTTCTGTGTTCCTATGGCATGGAGATTTGTTTTCCATTCTTTGACTTTTAGTCTATGAATTTCTTTTTGGGTTAAATGTGTTTCTTGAATGCAGCATATTAATGAATCTTTTTTCTTGATCCATTCTGCCAGTCTGTTTCTTTTGATTGGTGAGTTGAGACCATTTACACTGATGGTTATAACTGATATGTATTGGCTTATCTTTTTCATGTTATTTTCCTGTTGGTTCCCTGTCTTTCTCCTCTGTTTAGTTGCTTGCCCTTCTTGGCGGTTTCTTTCTATTGGTGTTTGTTTTGTTTGTGGTCTTCATTATTTCTTTCTGAAATATCCTTCAGAGCATTCTGTAGTGCTTGTTTGCTGGTCATGAATTTCTTCAGTTGTTCTTTGTCATGAACGTATCTTATTTCTCTGTTGAATTTGAAAGATAGTTTTGTGGGGTACATCAATCTGGGTCCAAGATTCTTTGCTATTAGGGCTTGGAATACCTCACTCCAGGCTCTCCTTGATTTGAGGGTTTGTGTTGAGAAGTCTGCTGTGATTCTGATGGGCTTTCCTTTCTAGGTGATTTGTTTCTTCTCTCTAGCTCCTTTTAATATTTTGTTCTTGTGTTGAATTTCTGGAATCTTGGTTATTATATGCCTTGGTGTAGATTTATTTTGGTCATGGCTATTTGGAGTTCTTTATGCTTCATTTATTTGTATGTCAAATTCTTTATCCATGTTTGGGAAGTTTTCTGCCATTATTTCTGTGAAGAGCTCTTTAATGGCATTTATGCTGTCCCCAACTTTCTCACCAACTCCAGTCAATCTTATATTGCTCTCCTTTGCTTCATTTTGCAACTGTTGGATTGATTTTTCATGGTTCCTTGCTATTTTTAAGATCTTTCTTTTCCTGGTCACTAGTCACATTACTATTTTCTCGGTCTGATATTCTATCCTTGCCTGCATTCAACCTGTTGTGTATATTTGCAATGGGGTTTTTAATCTCCTGGATTTCTTTTTGGATCTATTTCATTGATTCCATTTCGTGTTTATGTTGGACATTCATGGTTTCTGTCATTTTCTTAACCTCTGTTTTTTTATCTGTGTCTGCTTTCTTTCATTTTAATTGTCGTTTCTTTTTGTACCTTAGATATTATTTTTTCAGTGGTCTCATCCATTTGTTTTTTCACTTCCACTGCTATCATTTCAGAGAGTTCCAGTGGTTGGCTTCTGATTCCCTCTATCTCTTTGTGCTCTGGACTTGTCCTGGGTGGGCTGGGCATTTAAGGCTGCATTTTGCTTCTTCCTCTTGTCACTTTCTATTTTTTTATTTTATTTTGTTTTCTGTCTTGATGCTTGTAGATTTCTTATGTTAGATGCTTTATCCCTGCTGTTGAGGCTTCCCTAGGTAGCCTAGGTAAGCTTGTTCCTCAAGGATGTCTGTTCCTCAAAGATGTCTTCTAGATATAAGTGTTTCTTGATCTTTCTGTCTATCCCAAGAACATTCCTTCCCAGTATATTAAAAATGTGGAGTTGCTATCTTTTTGACTCAAGGCCCTTCCTGTGGTACTGGACTATGTTGATAGTTATGGCCCCTTGCAATCTCAGTGTTGTCATATAGGGGCAAAAAAACTGATTATAACAGATATGGCATCCTGGTTAAAGTAGTACAGTTAGCAATAACAATAGACTCAAGGACAGCCTGGCTACTGACAAACTGTGGTAACTATTAGCCTGATATCTTTAACTGCAGGAGAAAGTTCCATAGTTATATAATATAATCCAACTTATACCAGGAACTTGTATGAAACGTTTTTCCATTTAGTAGAGTGGGGGGTTTAAGAGGGGTAGGGGATAAGATGGAGAGGTGGATGGGGTTAAATATAGTAGGAGCAAATTTTGTGGGCAAAGATGATCATCCAGGTTTTGGGGTCATTGTAGGATACAAGAGGGAGGATTTGGAAGAGAAAGCCTAGGAGTATTGAAGTGAATCAGGAAGGGAAGAGGCAACATTTACCCACATGAAAGTCTCATAAAATCAAGTGAGATAGTTGATGAAAGAGAGGAAGAGGACTAATACAATGGGATAATACAATGGGAAAGGTTAGAGATCTAAATTTTGAATGAGAAGGATAAGAAGGTAGGACAGAGAAGGCAAAGAAAAAGAAAAAAGAGAGAAAAAAAAGAAAAAACAGGAAACAAAAATAATCACACACATGGAAAGAAAACAACAAACACACAGAAAGAAAAACAAAACATGGCAAAATAGAACAGAGAGAAAAAGAGAAAAGAAAAGGGAAAAAACACAAACAACAACAATAAAATTAAAATAAACAACAAATCAAAACACACTAACCCAGTGGGCTACCAAGAGGAAAACCCATCAGATAGAGAAAAATAAAAGTAATGAGATTCCTCTAGTGCCTACAGTTCTATGGTAGGTCCAAGTCTGATCCCAGAATGTGTACTCTAGCCAAGATTGCAGGTGGATTTGTGCTGGGCTTGGGTCTGATCTTTGTCTCTGGATTTGGGGATTAGTTTTCTGTGGCTGGAGTTCTCCCCAGCCATTAAAAAAAAAAAAAAAAAAAAGAAAGACAGAAGAAGAAAGAGAAAAAAATAGGGAAAAGAAAAGAAAAGAAGGCGGCACTATCCACCTGCTTCCATTCTGCATGTCTTTGTCCCCAAGCACAAAGCTGTTTTACCTAACTTATCACATGCTGGCTCATAATATTACTGTTGTTTTGGGCTTTTCTGCCCCACTAGTCCTGCCTGTCCATTGTGTGCACTCTGGCCGGGGTCCTACTATGTTGCTGGCTTTCCCTGAGTCCCGTCAATGGAGGGAACAGGAGCCCATCTCAGACCCCTTCCTGCCAGTCACCGCAGCTCGAGGTCAATGGTGGGAACCTCTATCCTATTCTTATCTAATATTTCTCAGATTGATTTCCCCCTCCCACTCAAGGATTTACCCTGGTGACTGTAACACATGACATTGGGATAATGTTGGCTTTGGCCACGTTAGCAGATGGTTTGAGCCAGACATTTGCTTTTCTTCATGTTTGCTTCTGTTCTTGCCCATGTGCCCGGGTAGCTTCCTATCTGCTGCTACAGTCTCCGGCAGCAATCCAGCCCCTTCCCATGAATGGTAGCCCACATAAGGCCCTGGCTTTGCACAGTGTGTCTGGCACCAGCTCCACAACATATGAGGGGTTCATTGTGTCTGTATTAAGCTACAGAAATCAAACTTCAACACAATACTGCTGTTTTTATTCCTGGAGCTTGGTGTTAT
The DNA here is from genome assembly GCA_028451465.1 of Erethizon dorsatum. Taxonomy (NCBI): domain Eukaryota; kingdom Metazoa; phylum Chordata; class Mammalia; order Rodentia; family Erethizontidae; genus Erethizon; species Erethizon dorsatum. The sequence continues at coordinate 11,178,260 of CM051826.1, forward strand.
TATTCATCTTCTGCCTGTGGCAGTGTGTTTCTGTTCTATTTCTAGTTCTTAGAAATGTGTGGTGAATAAAATCCCCTGTCTTGGTTTTTTTTTTTTTTTATATAGTTATTGGTTACTTCTGTGTGCTTGTAACAGTGTAATGAAGCATGGTTTTTGTCTCATAAGGACTGGAACTAAAAGCCAATCATAGTTTTTATTATCACAGGTATCAGTCTTGGATTGTGTGATGAAGTCATTTGTGCCCAGGTGCAGTTTCAGTTGAACAGTTGGATCAGAAAATGAACTATGATTTTTCTTTGAACATTGTGCCATGATATCATTCTCTTTGCCCACCACATTGTGCTTACACCACAACTGCAGCATTTGCCTGACTGCAACGTAACTTCCTGTGACCACAACCATCTCCTCCTGTACACGGAGTAATTAGAGGCCAATGGTGCGCATCTTCAACACCTGGTAGGGTAAACACAAATCTTGATGGGACCAATAAACTAATGAATAAAGAATGAAGAATTAGTAAGTTGAGCAATGAAACAGTGCATAAACTCATGCCTTCGTCTCATTTTTCTCTATTTTCTTCTTAATCTCTGACTCAGCACATTCTGGAGCCTACTGATCATTTTATCATATTTCTTAGCTGAAGACAACAGAGTGAATTGGTCTTGTCAGATGTCTTAGTTACTTTTCTCATTACTGAGACAAAATACCAAACATCCAAAGTTAAGGGAGGAAAGGTTTATTTGGCTCACAGTTTGTGAAGTTTTCAGCACATAGTCGGCTGGCTCCAAGGCAGGGTGGCGTGGCAGACAAGCATCACTGAGGAGAAACAGTTTGTGGCGGGCAGAAGGTAGCAAAGCAAGCAAGAGAACCAACAAGAGACCCTAGAAGCTTCTTTCTGCCCCTTTTTATATACTATCTAGGCTACTGGGATTAGGCTGTGCCAAACCAATCAGTGGACTGATTTAGTAGTCACACACTCTTAATCCCAGCATCACACACTCTAAATTCAGCCACCTCTGAAAAAGCCCCACCTATGACTGCATGAAGCTTGGGAGGGGGGCATCTAGACACAAGCTATAACATCTGATATCTGTACACATTTTTCTCAATTGATTTATTTGAAATTTGAATTCTCTATTCAGTTCTTGTCCTATGTCTCAAATTCTGGCCTATTTCACTTAATGATATTGTGCAGATGCATCATATTCACTAACTTTAACAGTACTTTCATATGAAATTAGCTTCTTGCTCATGGTTTTTGAATGTCTAACAAGGGTAGTATTCTTTCAGGTGGCCATGCACATGTCTGGTCCATCTCAGACACTTTGCTCCTTTGAATTGTCCCTTTTTGGACCTCTTACAATAACACAATATTTTTAATTATACGAAACTAAATAATAATGATAAAAATGTCAACAATGCATTAACACTAATAACAGCTTAACTTCTGTTAAGTGTTTCCTGTTGTTCCACTGATATTTTAAGTGTTTTCTTTTTTTTTTTCACTTACTCCTCAAAACAAAAGGTCTGTTTCTGATAGTTTTGCTAAAATCTGTAGTAGGTAGATGAAAGAACTGAAGCACAGAATAAGAAGCTTAGCTTAGTCTTTATTGAAATAATGCTGGTGTTATTGTTAGAACTTTCTAACTGCTCCCAATTATAAACATGGAATAGCCCATCTGTACAGTGATCTCGCTATTCCAGCCTTCTTAACTCAACGATTCATAGTAGAATCCCTTTAGATCAATGGCATCTATCCATTTCTTGCCTGGAAATGCTAAACCAATCATTTTTTCCAGTTTTATTTGAAACATTTACAAAATAACTAATGCTCTCCAGTCGGGTGAGATCCAGTATATATTTGAGTGGGTAGAGAGGGTTTGAAGTCTACCCAGATCCTAGAAATTGTGCTCAGCTTTGTTGATAGTACTGAAAGCTCTCTCAGACTGTCTTTGAATTTTTTTCATTATGATTTTGTGCTAAAACAATGGGTCATTAGATCTGAGCTTCAGACCTGGTACCTGCTTGGAGCCCAGTTGTAGTGTCTTAGTCAAACTTCCATCTACCAAGTAGGCATCCTTTTTCCCCCTAAAAGAACCCTTAACTCCCCCTATGTAGAAGAACCCCCATGTTTTCTTCCATAAAGTCTCATGCCTAGAATATCTGAAAAATATGTTAGCAATCCTCAAAATTTGGAAAAAACCAGGAAATCAGCAGATCTTCAGAAAATTTCTGCTAGAGCAAGACACAGAATGTTAAATATGAAAGTCAGCAGAGGTCCTTAGAGGAAAATATATGAGTGGCAGGACCAAGCAGCACATTATCAGTGGATGAAGACCAATACTGGCGTGAGGTGAGAAAGTATGTCTACCTGGCAGTCTTCTAAATGCAGTTGCTTTTGTTCAAATGTATTTATTCTGTATTCCTCAATCTGCTGACTTACAGACACGCCAGCCTCTTTGCTTGTAATCCAGAAATCACCCTTCTGAGCCATAATATAAAGGAAGCTCAGGACTAACAGGGACATATTACAGCTATTGCTTAAACTGGGCCATGGAGAAATAGGAAATCAGAGAAGAAATTCTAGGAACCAGCCTCATGTTGCTATATTAAGATTTTCAGCCAGATAAAACTGGTGGCCTCTTAGCTCCACCCTGTATGGTAAAGGCAATCTGAAGAATGTATTCTTGTCCTCAACAATTTGGTACCCATACCAGATTCTTACGCAGATCAGTGGTTCTGAAACTTTAGCATGCATTTCAATTACCAAGAAGCCTTTGAAAACATAGGATGCTGTTACCCAGCTCCCGTTTTTGATTCAGTAGATCCAGAGTAGTTTGACAATTTGCATTTCTAACACATTTCCAAGTCCCCTTGATGTTGCTGATTTACAGATCACACTTTGAACACAAGATCTAGGCTATAGATAAACTTCCTTGCATTGGCAGGGCTTGACAAAGCGTAAGAATTCCTATCCAACATGATTTACTTTCTGTTTCTCCTTTTGCTTGGAGTGTTTTATAGATAATGTTGTCTTGCACTTTACTTTTTCCAACCCTCCTGAGCTCATTCACTTTCATTGAAAGCTTTTGCTCAATTTCATCCTCCATATCTATGCCCTAGTGTTTTTGTCTAAAATGCATATCTAATAATGTCCCTAATTAAAACCTTTCCAATATTCCTTCTATTTCCTCCTATTTAAAGATATTCCTTCTATTTAAAATGTATTATAAATACAGCCTCCTGCCTACCTTTTAGATTCTTATTTTGTTTCACCTGTAGGATGTTGCCATATGTAAGCAATAAAAATGATGGAACCAGATCTTGCTGCTTAATTCAGCATCCCAAATCTCAGTGGCTTAAAGAAAATAAACATCTATTTTTGCTTATAAGTCTGTAGGTCATTTGGGCAGATTTTCTGGTCCTGGCTGGACTCACATCTATGTCTGTGGGCAGCTGGTGGTTGGGTAGGCAGTTTGCTGATCGTGGCTCTATTCTCTGTCACATTTAGGTGTAGCCAGACTGTTCTAGAATGGTCTTAGCTGAAACAGTGCAACTCTCTTCCATGTGGTCTACCAGGCTGGCCCAGTCTGACAGTCAAGGCAGTGGCAGGAGTCCGAAAGAGAACAGACACTCAATGTCTCCTGTGGTTTAGGCTTAGACCAGCATACCATTATGTTGTCATAGTCTGTTGGGTAAAGCAATTCTTGTAGTCAGAGCAGGCAGACCATACAAAATTTGGGGGCAAAGGTCAAGGATCCAGGAGCATCACTATTTGTGACCATCGATACGACCACCTTGCCCCCCAAAACAGTAACGTTTTCATAAAACTTACTCACAAATTAAGTGTAGACTCCAGAGCCATTTATTAAAGAAATGACTCAATAATGTGAAGGACACACAAACTTTCCAACTTCCCTCCCAGCTATTCTTGGTCCATTGGCTCAAACTCAGACTGGCTCATTTCAAGGTCTCAATGGGTATCAGCAACATCAGAAGAAATATGCTTCTGTATTCATATTTGGTGGATTCTTTCATTCAAGTGCTCACAGAAAGCCTTTCATGTTGTACTGCCTCATACTGGTTTATACCTCCCATTGCTAAACCAGTTACTTATTTTGGGTTGCAAGTAAGAGATTTCCATACCAAAGGTAGCTTAAATAATTGAAGCCATTCATTAACATCTCACAGTCAAAGAAGTATGAGTTATGGTAGCTCTGAGATTGGTTCAGAAAGTTAATAATATGATAAGAAAGTTACATTCCTGGCAATTTTCTCTGTCATCTTCAGTACTGATATTCTCTACTTTTATGCTACAACTGTAAGTTTTATGTCCCTTCTCAACAGCAAAATGCAGGAAGAAACCATATGAGGTAGAGAGTTAGCCTCATGGTATCGTTAAAATAAGTAGAAATTTCTATCTTAAAAATCTCTGAGCAGATTTCCTCAAATGTCTGATTGCCAATATTGCTATCCCGGCTATGCAGTTAGCTGGGAAAATGAACATCTACATGCGTTGTCTTTCTCATGGGAGGCAAACTATGTCACTATGAATAAAAGGACTAAAAATGGCTGTTGTGTATGCAAAATACCATGTCTCCCAAATGTCAACATACTAAAATTTTATCTCTCTAACTAAAGATCTACATAATCCTAATTAACTGATACTCTTGGAGTTGAATTAACTAGACATTTGAAAGTGTGAATATTTCTTATAATTTTTATTGAAAGACAGAGATAATTCTGAGAAACAGAAAGAAATCTGCATATTTGGGCATGACTGATAAACTAAGACATGGGTTCCATTTGGAAAATATTTTCAGGTTACAACATGTATTTGTACCCTGTGACATATACATCAGATTAATCACTTATTATCTGTGAAGCCAACTGTCCAGTGTAAAATTTGCTTTAGTAACTGTGCTGTTGCATGTAATTCTTCCTCTCTCAAAACTTGTATGGAGAAGCATCTAGTGCCATGTTAGTGAATCGCACACCTAGCACTCTTGTTTGGGCTCTGTAGGAAATGGCTTACATCTTTATTCTATTTCTGATTCTATCATTTATCATATGTCACAAGATTGATTAATCTATAGCCATCTTCTTGAACTGCCTGACACTTAGAATCACAAAATAACTCTAAGTTCTACAAATGAATTGTTGAATGAACGTGTAATCCTCTCCACATTTTCCACTGCATCTAAGTAAGGTTAGACTCACCCCAAAATACGAAATTGTTAAAAGAACAATTTAGGATCACAGGGATTGTCAAATCATCTAGCATATAAAAAGTGTGAAACACTACAAGGCAAAGACTTCCTCACATTGAGAAGATTTCCAATGACAGAAATTTTTAACAAGAAATAGATTCACCACCTTCTGCGCTCTTATTTTCTTGTGGTTAGTGCAACACACACACACGCACACACACATGCACAACTAAGGGAAAACATTGAAAACTGCCTGGTGAAGAGAATGTTACCAGGCACTCTATCTTATTTTTCCTAATGGAATATAATAGAAATGAAGGCTTATGAGTCACCCATCACCATTCACCATCCTAAGCTCAACTATCAAATGCTGGCTTGAAGGAATGAGAGGCATGTGGTATAGAAGAAGAGGGTATGTCAGAGAAGCTTCGAAACGAAGGGCACCTGAAGGTCAGTAAATTCTTTTCCCTTGTTTCCTAAGCCAGAGCTTCCTTTTTGAGGGGGCTGTGACTTCAGCCTCATCAGTGAGGAGCAGAGTTGAACAACTGTAATGATTAGTTCATTTCCCAGTTGAAGTTTATTGTTGCAGGAATGGTTTTAATATACCCAGGATTTTGGCTTGGTTTTTTATTTCAAACTCCGGCAAGTCTTGAATTCTTTATTGAATATATGTTGAAGGAGAGAACACAAAGATGAAGCTAATAATTGGCAAATGTCCCAATCCTTGTGTCATTATGGTCATTAATTGGGGAAAAGGTGATGTGGGGAAAGGTTGCCGGACTCGAATCACTTGTTTGAAGATCTTTTCTTGAGGGCAGAGTTATAATAAGGAGTTCAGTTTTTCTATAAGTAAAGATAGATATTGCATTAGGAAATAGAGATGATGCACACTTAGTTCTTATTTTGCTTCACTGGCACACTAACCAAAGAAGAAGAAAGCAAGCCTTTTCTTGATCATTATTTTCAACCCCAAATCTCATTGCATCAATTAGCCAAATAGGAAATGTACAGTAAAATGTTTCACTACATCAGATATTCCATTTTTGTTCTAAGTGACTAGAGGCTGATGTCACAATTTATCTGCAGGGTGGTCTAGCCTACTGGAGAAAGAACAATTTCCCACTGCCCTGTAAAAGGGCTTGACTCACTCATAGAAACAAAAGATCCTGGCACTATGATTCAATGTGCTCTGCATTTAGAAACTTAGGTACACACTGAAGAGCTTTTCGTACTCTCTTTTATATATTTTTAACTTATGAAAGGTCCCAAAGTTTCCCCATTCAGATTTGTAATACATATGAGTATAATGTTGACACACAAATGTCTGATTTTTAAAATTTTCCCTTTCTGTATGTAGATGGTGATGTTCTGAATGAGGACAGCATTGTGTGCTAATTGGATGGCTTGATCTAGAAGAGTGAAATTATATTTCTTTCAAGATGAGTTATTCTTGGATTGAAATAGTACAATGGAAGGGAGCTTTAGTAGATACTGATATGTATGGCAATAGAGGACAGGCAAAACCCACAAAATTAAAATTCTCAAGTACTTTACTTTGTAAAGTGGTATCAGTCAGGATTCCCATTGTTGGAGCAAAGTTGACAACTGAAACTTAAATGAGGAGAGGTTTAATTTGGCTCACAGTTTCTAAGGGTTTGGTCCATGGGTAGCTGGCTCCAAGGCAGGAGCAACATGACAGAGGGGTATGATGGAACAGAACTACTCACTTCATGGCAGCTGGAACCAGCACACGGGGAAGAGTGCCATTGAGATACATCCTCCAAAGACTCCCCAGTGACCCATCTCCTCCAACTGGACCCCACAATCTTAAGTCACATTTAGCCATATACTTCAGTGGATAATTCTACTAATGAGTATTGTATCCCCATGATCCAATCCATCACCTCTTCAGGCTTCTCTTAGTCCAGACAAGTGGGCGATTAAGATTAACTGACACCGGCTCTGCCACATATTCAGTCTCTTGCCAGCAACTCTTTTTCTGTTCTTTATCTAGATAATATGGTGGACTGTAGTCCATACTCCTGCTAGGAGGTCTTATAAGCAATGGCCTTCATGTTACCCTTTGTAACACATCCACATGGAAATCCCAGGAGATTTCTTCAACTGAAAACTTCATTTGTGTGGAGTGTGTTGGTGGCTAATATGTCCCAGTGACAGTGGAGTGTGGGAGTGATGTATGGCAGGGTCCCACTGGACATCTCTCTTCCATTACTTAAAGTTCCAGGACTGTTACCCACTCCCTGTCTTGGTTTGCAAACTCTTCACAGAAGAAGATAATCTCAGGCTTAAATGAATGCCCAGCTCTGAGTAAAAATATATACCTGAGACCAAATCCACTCCAATTTCTAGAGTCTGGCTAACTGGGATGGAGTCAGGGAATTTAGACTCTAACAAGAAGCTTGCTCTCTCCATAGGTGTGATTGGTCAGAGATTAGCATGGAAACAGAGCTGGGGCAGGGGAATTTTGGCAGGGGAACTAGAAACACTTTGTTTCTCAGCCTTGTCTTGGAAATTACTTCCTTATTTTTAGTGCCATTGTTGCATCTTTCCAACAACATTTATAGATAATTAAAATGTACTGATTCATAGTGATATCTGAACAACTCAGCTCCATCTGTGGGATCTTCTGAGAGTTGTAAATGTGTGCGTATACCTGTGTGTGTGTATCTGTGTGTGTGTGGGTCAGAGAGAGGGAGGGAGAGAGAGAGAGAGAGCTTGCATGTATAAAATCTTCTGAAAATTTAAGAGTTGCCAATTAGAATCTAAAGTGGGCAAAATTTCTTCTCCAATCCTGTCCCTTCTCCAATCCTGTCCTCTTTCTTTTGTCCCTTAACTATGAGTCTTTTCTTAGAATCTAGAGCTTCATGAATGTTTCTTTTTTTTTTTTTTTTTTTTGTGGGTACCGGGGGGACGACCTCAGGACCTCGTGCGCCAACAGGCACCCGTGCCGCTGAGCGATATCACCGGCCCCTTTTTCGTATGTGGGATCCGGGATTCGAACTCGGGCCTTCGCGCTTGCAAGGCAGGCGCTTACGCCGCTGAGCCATCTCACCGGCCCATGAATGTTTCTTTTTAACTTTACGTTTTTTTTTCAAATGAGCAGAATGAGTCTTTGAAAAAGGGAATGGATTTCAAAATTAGCCGCCTAAAAATAAGATTACTGGGTTTTTAGCCTAATGATGGTGGCAAGAGTATCTCAGAGCTGCGTTTCTTTGGCAAACCTGATTGTTATTTCAATTATAGTGATGATGGTATGATTAATATAAAAATGTCTTTGGGAAGGGGAGGCGGATTTTCCACTTGTATTTTTGTTTTGTTGCTGAAGGCAACTATTTCTTGCCCCCGTGTTCTGCTGCTCAAGGCAATCATTCTTAACTCGGCTAGATGATTCTCTCAATAGTTATATGTATGTCAATACCTCTAATTAGTGCTTGACAATGTTGATTTTTTGGATTTTTTAATTTTAAGAATTATTTCTGTAACTCCCACTATACAAGGTGAGGATTTGGGAAGTATTTTTCTTAGCCATTGTTTATAAGAATCCTATTAATCCATCCATACAAAGGAGTTATTTGGTAATTTTTATTAGAGCAATATTCATTTTTCCACACTCATGACATAATTACTTCCCAAAGGACCCACCTCCTAATACCATCATATTGGGGGATTAAATATCAACACATGAGGTTTTGGGGGAGAAGGACATTCAGTCTATAAGAGTGGTTATTTAATATTTATGAAAAAATCAGTAGCATTATCTTTCTTGAAAAACATACCATGTAGTTTGAGAAACTGATATAGAGCATTAGCATTTCCCTTGCAAACTCTTTGACATCTCATTTAATTCCACAGCAAAAATATTAGTAACTAAAAATATAGTACATGTTTGTCCCTTTCCTCCTTCTCCAATGCTAACATTATCTGCAATCCATACTCTTTGTGATAACCTTTCAATGGGTCTGTCTTATTCTTGTCCTGTCCAACTACTATTTTTTTTTTTTTCTATTCAGCAGTCACTGAGTGTTCATTTGCAAAAACAAAATGAGATCCTGTTACTTCTTCTTGAAATGCTCTGATGGTTTCAGATTATTATTTAGTAATATCTAAACTTTCTTTGAGATCCACAAGCCCTGAAGCGATCTGGTAAATGACCAGACCACTATGTACTTCTTTCCTCTCTATATGTTCTTTGTCCTTCCTGGTCCCCTGGTTGGCCTATCCCTCCCTCTGCCTCCTGAGCTTTGTACTGGTTTTCCTTTTGGCTGGAAGGCCCTTTTTCCGCTCTTTGCACAACTCTTGTCAACTTCTCATTGTCTGCAATATTTCAAGTACTGTACAAGTTGCATCCACTTGATAGGGATGTTTGTCCCCAAGGCAGCACCAGGGACCCCACTTTTGTGATTTGCTCAGGAAGATCTTACCACCTGTCGTCTTTCAACAGCTGCTTAAACGGAGCAGGCAAGTGTTTGCTTTCTTGGGAAAGATGAGAGAACAGGAAAAAGATTAAAGAAGCTCTCCCCTCTTGGGTGTCTTCTGTCAACAGGTTTGTCAAATAACTCTTTTGTAAATGCAAATCATTATGCACATGGGTAGAATGTCAGATCTAAGAAAATACTGTTGTTTGGAGGAATGCCTTAATAAAGTGCATTATTTACAGTGTAGCTATACGTGTATTTTTAAAATTGTAGGTAAATATGTATGTAGACTGATTTCAGACCAGTCACCCACAAGATAGAACAACAGGCTTTCAATATATTATCTTGAATCGACCATAAAAATGTCAAAAACACAGGATCTTATTGTAGATAACTATATCCCTGCCTATCACAAAAGGCAAGCACAGTGTATTTGCACATCCTATTGTAAAAATCTAGAACTTATGAATCTTTAAGACTTGTTTGGTTGGTGGCAAGTGAAGTGATAGAGTTTATTACTCCCTGCTTCATCTAGTCTTTACTGTTTTTAAAATAATGTGTGTATCTATAAAGATGAGGGCGGTGAGAGAAAGGTAGGCCTGAAAAAGAGAAACATACAAATTTCCATTAACCCAGTTTTTTCCTTTTTCCTATACAAGGGCTAATAAAAATATGTTGTATGTTTAAACAAATTTAAAAAATTATTATAATAAAAGACACACTGCCTTGACGCATGAATGTCTTTATAAAATGTGATCAAAAGCATGGTGAATGCTGCTGATGAGTGTATTCTAATGGAAAGTTATGTTCATAAAGCATCACTGTGTGTCTTCATCCAAAAGATTTGGCATGGTAGGATTTCTGGCTCTTCCCCAACAACAAAATTTCAATGAAAGGTAAAAACATCTTTGATTGACTGAGAACATCAGGGCAGCCATGACAGCACAACTAAAGACACTCAAGACAGATGACTCCCAGAATTGCTTCAGAAAGTTGCAAGAATGATGGGACAGGTGTGCTTGAAGTGAGGGGGAATATTTTGAGGGGGATTAATGGCAATGTGTCTTTGTACTGAAATAAACTTTTTACACAGTCACTGTATTTTGTGATCATAACTTACATACTTTGTCACTTAGAAAAGAAAACATAAAGGCAGAAAATTCATCCCATGTTTTCAACCTTATCCCACAATGTGTAAAGCATTAGTTTGATTATGGAATATCAATGTTATCTTAATTAGCTATACCAGGAATTGGCAATTATTTTTTATTCTGGAAAGTGCCACAGAGCAAAGACTGTAGGCTTTGCAAATCTTTTATTTGCTGCCACATCTTCTCCATCATTCTCTGCCTTTCCATTGCCTTCCCTTTGTTATTCTTTTGCTACTCTTTAAAGATATAGATGAGATAGATATAGATGTAGATATAGATATAGATGTGCAGATATAGGTATAGATATATACATTAATTCAGCATTGTAGTAATCAAAGGGCAAGACATTTGGCCTTCAGCTTGCCCTTGCTATACATAATTATCCAAATTCAAAATCAGACAAAAGCTGAATTGTTATAAGCACAGTGGAATCAAAGTGTTAAACTCTAAGTGTATGGGAGATGTTATTATTCCAATTATATGCAAGAAAATATAGAATGTACTTTTGTATAATAACAGAAAAAATAAAACCACAATTATGCACCAATTCAGATTTGCAAGCAATTCAGTTTTTTTTGCCTTCCGGGTAAGAGTTATAGGAGCTAACTGGATTTCTTAATTTATGGTCACGATGTTTTCATTTTGAGTTAGATTATCAGGTAAGAATAAACAGAGCTGATACATGTTATCGTGGGAATGAAGGATGGCCAGTGGTCTCCCAGCGTCTCTAGGATTTAGAAGAGTGATATATTCTTCACTAGTTCACATGTCATCAGTCTGTACCTGCAGAGAGCATAATCATTACTATTCACAAGGGTTGTTACCAATAGTATGTTAATAGACCTGCTGTCCAGAAAAAAAGAATTTTCTGATTTTCATGGTGTATATACTTCCAAAACCGTCCATTTCAAGCTACCAGTGGTTTATTATTCAGTTGGCATAATTCTTAAATATGCATTTATGAGCTATTTGAGCTGGTAGGATCTGGTTCCAGGACAATGCTGGTTTTCTATCACACTTGAATTTCAGAGTGTTTTTTACATCTTAGAATATTTTCCTTGAGACCAATTCCTTACTGTGTCAAATTGATGTATGTTTGATCGGTATTTTAAAGAAAACAATATAGAAAACTTGGAGCATTGTTAAATCATGGAAAACATTATACTCTAATTCAAAGCTTGTTAAATGGCAGCCCATGGATCAAACCTGGCTTGTGGTCTATTTTTGCGTTTTTACATTTTTATAGGGTTGTAATTCAAAGACAAAATCATTTTCTGAAAACAAGGCAAGAAGTAAAAATGTAAATATAATTAATAGTGATGGACATGCTGATTTTCTTAGTATGGTAACCTTTATATCATGCATATATATCCTATAACATGTCATGTATCTTAAACATATATGTATTAATTACTCTCTCATTGTTAGGGCAAAATACCCAACACTCAGAAGTTGAAGGAAGAGAGGTTTATTTTGGTTCAACATTTGTAGAAGTTTAAATCCATAGTCACCTGGCTCCAAGGCAGAGCAGCCTGGCAGAGGGACATGGCAGAGCAGAAACAGTTCATGGCCTGATAGGTAGGAAGCAGTGAGGGATGAAGGAGAAGAGATACACACTGTGTACTGTTTCGGGCCGCGTCCACAGTAACTCACCTCTTCCCACCAGGCTTCCCCTCCCAACATCACACCGAGCTAAAAACGCATCAGTGGATTAATCCAGTATCACACACCCATAATCCAGTCACCTTCCAAAAGCCTTGCTTATGAATATGTGAGCTTTGGGGAGACACTTAGATATAAACCATTATAGTACCCAATAGAGTTTATTTTTTAAATGCTAAAAACAGAACGATATAAACAGGGCACCAAAGTAATGAAGTTTAGATTATGTGTTTTTGCTTAGAAGTACTTTCCATTTAACCCCTAAGAATACATGTTTAGGGGCCGGTGAGATGGCTCAGCGGCGTAAGCGCCTGCCTTGCAAGCGCGAGGGCCCGAGTTCGACTCCCGGATCCCACATACGAAAAAAGGGGCCGGTGATATCGCTCAGCGGCACGGGTGCCTGTTGGTGCGCGAGGTCCTGAGGTCGACCCCCCGGTACCCACAAAAAAAAAAAAAAAAAAAGAATACATGTTTAATATTTTTGCTAATATTTGGAATGTGAAAAGTGAAACATTGGAACTCTCGTTCATGGTAGTTTCTGATAACGTTAGCCATATCTTTACCTAACAACTCAGAAGTTTGCTCCTGGATATTTCCCAAGACAAATGAAAACCCATGAACACAAACATACTTGGCTAAGAGTAATAGCGCAGGTGAATTCAAAAGATCCTGAAGTAGAAACAACTCATACGTACATCGACGTGGAAATGAATTTTAAAAATTGTGATTTATTTATATAATGGAGAACTACTGGGCAATAATAAAGGCTGAATTGCTGTTACCTGCAACAACATAGATGAATTTCAAAAAGTTACACTGAAAAAAGCATCGCATTCAAAATACTGCAAAAGGTGTAATTCCATGTTCTGAGAATGACCAAATAGTAAATGTTTTAGGATTTGTAGACCATGCGGTCTTGGCTACAACCACTTCACTTTGCCGTGGTGGCACCAAAGTAGCCACAGACGATAGATACATAATATTATTTCTGACACTGAAATTTTCATTTAATAAACCTTTCCATGTGTCATAAAATACTGTTCTTTTTTCTCTTAATCATTTAATCATGTAAGTTATTTTCAGCTTTGGGCTTTCCAAAATGAAGGCCAGAATTTGCAGTAACTTTATTCTAGACAAACTGATCTATACTTAAATAAATGTTAGAAAGCAGGTAACTATTTGCCTGAGTGGGTGGGGTGAGATTAATTGTAAAGGGACACAAAGGTAACTCTGGGGGCTAAAGAAATTGTTTGCTGGGCTGGTGAGATGGCTCAGCGGCGTAAGCTCCTGCCTGGCAAGAGCGAGGGCCCAAGTTTGACTCCCGGATTCCACATACAAAAAAAGGGCCGGTGACATCGCTCAGCGGCATGGGCTCCTGCTGGCACGCGAGGTCCTGAGGTTGACCCCCAGTACCCACAAAAAAAATAAATAAAAGATAAATAAATAAAAAATAAGAAATTGTTTGCTATCTTGATTGGAGTGGTGATTACATAAAATTTTTTTTGGTTAAAACTCATCAACTGTATACTTAAAATATGAAATTTTATGACACAAATTAAACCTCAAAAAGGAATAAAATGGATTTTTTAGAAAAATAAAGACTGGACTACAGTGAGATGCAGATATAAAAATTTCCCCCAATGCTCCCAGAAAACTTAGCTTGCAGTCTCTTTCACACAATAGTGAGCCTAACGAAGGAGGTAACAGAAGTTGTCAGGTGAGCAAATTTCAATCAGTTTTTATTTGGAAATATTTTGGGGTGGAACGGTTTAAAGACAAAGAAAAATTTAACCAGTCACTGAGCTCTGAGCTAGTCGGTTGAATTTATAATTTTAGGGTCCATCTATACCAGAAAGATAAACCACACTGAGAACCTTTGAAAAATGCATTTGATTCAGAGCCGCTAATTTTATCATTATATTATGTAATCATGAAAATGTACTTAGAAATTAAGGAATCCAAATTATGTTTTAAAACATTATATTCACATGAAAGATAAAGAAAAGTCACGTAATAATATCAATAGTTTAACCTAATGTAAATTGAAATCTAATAAGTAATACTTTACTAAGTGCTCTGTCTACACTATCTAGCTAAATCCTCAAAGCATCCTTCTAAAGTTGATCCTTTCAGTGGCTTTATTTTCACATGGTTACCCAGCATGCTTAAAGATGCATAAATAGCAAGTAGCCAAATTAGGATTGAAGGAAGAATCTCTAAACTTCAAAATTCTACCTTGAACTGGGCGTGGTGGCGCAGGCCTGTAAATCCCAGCACTCCGGGAGGCTGAGGCAGGAGGATCACCTTGAGTTTGAGGCCAGCCTGGTCTACAAAGTGAGTTCAAGGTCAGCCTGGACTACATAGCAATACCTTGTCTCAAAAAGACAGAAAAAAAAAAAAATTTACCTTGATAAGGTAGGAGAAAAGATTTCTTTTCCCAAAAGACTTGATTAGAATAACAATAAAGACTAGAAAGTCTGACTCAGAGTGAGGATTTAAGAGTATGTGAATGTAAGTATCTTAATCTAAGTTCCAAGCTTTAGTGATTGGTTCTTATAAAATATGCAAAAAATATGGAATGAAAAACTTAATTTAAGAATTGTTTCCAATACTTTTTGCCTCAATTCCTTAGCTCATTCTTTTCTCAGAATTTAAAACTCCATTTCTATTAAGGTGAGAGTTACAAAGCATGCAATTAACTATCTTAAACTGTATAATTCTGTGGTGTTTAGTACATTCCCACCTTGTGAGACCATCACCACTGTCTAGTTC
This sequence comes from Erethizon dorsatum, assembly GCA_028451465.1. Taxonomy (NCBI): domain Eukaryota; kingdom Metazoa; phylum Chordata; class Mammalia; order Rodentia; family Erethizontidae; genus Erethizon; species Erethizon dorsatum. Next base: position 11,193,491 of record CM051826.1, read on the forward strand.
TCTTTCTCTAGTTTTTAAGTGGTACAATCTTGAGATTCCATGAACTACTACTTGTATATCTTCAAACGCAGGACAAAAATATGTACCTAACCAGAAATGCTTTTGACTGTAACTGCTGCCTTACCTTTGGCAGTGTAAAACCTCTTTAGACTTTTGAACCTTATGAATCGGGGTAGCACCAGCATGCTCTCCTTGCTGTTGAATGAAGAACATGCTCATGAGTCAAGACAATCATTTTCAAGATCAGGCATTTCCTGATTACGCAAGTTGCTTTGCTGATATTAGTCCAGATGCTTTTGCACTTCTTGAGTGTGCCATTCCACTTGGATCACTCAGAGTATATGCTGACTTACTGGGAAATGAGTAAGAGTGTTTCACTCAACCAGAGCATGTCCAGGATTGAACTACCACTCTTAAGCGTTGTTTTTCTCAGTCTTTAAATAGATAGGGAACCATGATTTGAAAGTGTTTGCATACTTTCAGGTGGTTTGGAAGGTGGAAATTGTAGACACCTGGACTGTTATATTACTCATAGTCTTGTTTTATGGCATGATTGATGCCAGACAAAAGTCGCTTGGGCAGGTTGGAGTGCTGACCCAGGTGAGAGTTTATAATGGCGTGCTGATAAGAAAAGAGCCATTGGGCAAATCCTAACTGGGATCTGAAAGTTCATGAGATTGTAAACAACAGCAGACACCTGTTTATACTTCCTTCACCCATGACAACTCATCACATTCACACATATGTGCACACAAAGGAGGAGGAAAGGAAAATTGTCCTGCATATCTTTTATCAGTTGTCTGTATCCCTCTGTCTGTCTGTCTCTCTGTCTCTGCCTGTGTCTCTGTCTCTCTCTCTCTCTCTCTCACTCACTGGGAGTGGAACCCAGGGTCTTTTCACTGAACTATATCCTCAGACCTTTTACAACTTTTACTTTAAGACAGGGTCTTGCTAATTTACCTAGGCTGGGCTTGAACTTGCGATCCTTCTGGGATTACAGGTATGAGCCACTGTGCCCATTTTCTCTGTCTCTTTATGGTCAGTGTTTTCTAGAGTAAGATGTATCTATCTTTAGGAACCTGTTTTATCAGATTCATAAAACAGGATATTTGAGGGATACTTTTGAGGGAGGAAAAAAAAAAAAAAAGAAAAACGAGAGAAAAGGTCTTTTACACAATCAACTCAGTCTTCAGGGCAGACCATGCACCTGTCCCTTTCAAGTTTATTTCAGGAGTGACTAAGAAAATGACTTTATTATATTGTGGCCTTCAGTCTAAATCTCCCTTTATGAAGCAGTAGCAGCAGCTAGTGAGATTCCAAGTATTGCAAGCACTTTCAATACAGTTAAAACACACATCTAGGAACAATGCCTACTTTTACAGTGGAGGGATATCTCCATGATTAAATAATACCTCAGGAAAATGGACTAATCTCCCAAATGTCCAGAAAAGCATACTGCATAATTACCGTACATGAGAAGAGGGTATTCAAATGTGATGTCTGCTAAACTCTATGATTTTTTTTTTTCTTTTCCTAGTATCACTCTGTTTGGGCTTTAAAAATCTAATTCAAACAAACTACATAAATGGATGAGTGGTCCAATTTCATTTTTATAGTGTGACTCCCCAGCTGTATTCCATTTAAGGCAGACGGCACATTCTAATAATTCACTCTAATTAACTAGTCCTTCCTGATAATGGCTCCTCTTGGTGCAATCCACTAAGGAGAGCTTTGAAGTTGGCTCAAGTTACCAGCAGGACCAAGATAACACATTTTGATGCTACTTAGAAGTTTTTATCCCCAGATAATCATCTTTCCATGATGCATTCAGTTTTTGTTCCCTTTTGACGTTTTCCTGGAAAACTTTTAATCTCAGATGTTTTCCTTATTTGCCTACTGTTTGAATCTGCTGTCCAGATAGCATTGTTCTATGAAATGACCAAGGACTGAGCACACTGAGGGGGCTACACACACGGAAGAGCATTTCAAGCTGCTGTGGAAGGAACCCTTTTTATATTCCACCATTTTGAACTGTTTCCATGATTTTCCTCAGTTTGCAAAATAATCAAGATGTGTACATGCTACCTGGAGAAAATATTTATTTTTGCTGTTTGCTTCTTCAACAACATGTTTTAAAGAGAGGTGATTCAAAAAAAAAAAAAAAAACACAACTTTTTAGCAAGGAAATAGTGAAGCCCTGAAACTCAAAGTAGTTTTAAGATGGTGCAGTGTTCTAACTGGACTTGACTTCAGAATCCTGATAGAATGGCCGTTTAGTTTTTCAAGTGTGTGATTATTATTTCATAGTGAACTTTGCAGTGATGCCACCCACTAGGAAACTTTCTAAAATTCTAGATATATGGATTCTAACCATGGAAACCACAGGCTGTGACAATATTTAATTGTTATTCCCTTGTGTTGTAATTCTGTACCAGAGAGGAGGTGGAAGAGTGGTGACTGTTATCACCAAGTATAGCATTTCATAACATCTTTGAGGAGACAGAAATAACCTCTTTCAAAAGCATACAGGGACACTTTGATGTAGCAACATAATGATTCTCTGGAAATCACTCATCACTGGAGAGACAGTTAATGTCTTTCCTCAGATATGTGTTTCTTCCTATTTCTGTCATTCTTCAAATACCTACATTTTGTCACCAGTTTTTAGTCATTATATTACAGATTTGAGTAGTTATCATAGATAGCTCCAGAGGGAACTTGATCATATAATGCCTGAAAACGCTTACATATTTGAACATACTGGTGTGACTCATGAATTATAGCTGTACCCAAAGATCCATGTGCTTGAATTGCTAAAATGCCACTTAGGAAAGAACTCATCCACAAAAGAAAGGGGTAGAACATGCAGACTTGGCATCGAGACACAGGTATAATAAAAGGTTATATAGTTGGTGGGTGTTTATGTATTTTGATATTTGAAAGAGATTTTTGATAGATTTTGAAAATATTGTTTTATATGTAACCACCTCCACAATGTAAATAGAGAATGATTCTATTCCTGATAGATTGTGCCCCTTTCCTGTCAATTCCAAGCACATAACATCTGACCTACAGGCAACCATTGACAGACAACCATGGACACATTTATCTCTTTTAGAGTTTTGTAATAAAAATCTCAGAGTGTATAGTCTTGTGTAAAGCTTTTGCTGTTTAACTGATATTTTTGAGATTTGTCTATTGTGTTGCACACCCCAGGAGTCTCTTCTTTGTAATTGTTATTTCATTCCACAGCAATGATATGATTCGGTCATCCAGTTGCATGTGGATGGGCATTTGGGTTGTTGTCAACTTGGGGTTAAAATAATAATGTTATTATGAGCATTCACGTATAGGTCTTTCTGTACATTATATATTTACAATTATGTTGGCTAAATATTTAGTAGTAGATGCCAGTGGCTTACTATGGCATTAGCCTAAGTGTGGTATTAGCTTAATAATAAAAATATAGATTAGTGCAACAGAATGAAGAGTCAGAAATATACCTATATATATATTAATATATATATATATGGAATTAATTTTGACAAAACTCCAAGGCAGTTTAAAAGAGGAGAAGGATTACTTCTTTATCATTTGAGTTCAAGTTCACTAATATTTTCTTCTACAATGCCTTATACATTATAATATGGTCCAATTATTTTTTAAATTTCAGATATTTTTATCTGTAGAAATCCCACTTGATTCATTTTTCTAAAAAACCTATTCTGTTCATTATATTTTCTCTTAATTTCTTGAAATTATTTATTATTTCCATAATACTTGTTCCAAGTCTTGCTAATTCCATCTTCTTTCTTCTCTATAATACCTGGGCATTTTTTTTATTGGCTACCTTTTGGCCTAATTATGGACAAAATTATCTTCCTGGCCATTATCATCAATATCTTTACGTACTTTTAGTTTTAAAAGTTGCTGTATTCCTTTAAAGAGTGATAACGTTAAAAGAGTAATTAAATAATTTGAATTTGTTCCTTTTGAGGTTTGTTCTTAAGTTTTGTTACAATGAGTATAGAGTAATCTTTGAGGCTGATTGTGGCCTACTCTTTTCATGGGACTTGCCTGGAATCTCGACCAAGGCTTGGGTGTGCAGTAAGGACTTTGTATGCCAGCAAATAGGAAGTAGAACAACTTTTAGCCCTGTGTAAACTCGAAATTGTTTAGCTTATATTTCCCTGGTATCTTCTTAAATGATTAGCTTATATTTCTCTAGTCTTCCAACATATGTAATTTCAGAATATTCATGTGTTATTAAAGAGCAAATTCTAATGGACTAAATGGACCATGATGCTTTTTAGACTTCTTATTCTAGGCCCCCCATCTTCCTCAACTTGGGCTACTGTGACAAAATGCCATTAACTAGGTGCCTTAATCAACAGAATATATTTCTCACCGTTCTAGAGTTGGGGAAGTACAAGATCAAGGTACTAGCAAGGTTGATGTCTGGTGAAGACTTTCTTTGTCCATGGGTTGCATCTGTCTTACTGTGTCCTCATTTAGCAAACAGAGAAGGAAAGAAAGAACTCTCTTTTCCTCATTTTAAAATTACACAAATCCCATTATGGGGCCCCACTCACATGATCTCATCTAACCCTAATTACCTCCTAAAGATTCTACCTCCTAATATCATCACATTGGAAATAGGGCTTCATTGTATTAATGTGGGGACAGAGAGGACACAATTCAGTGTGAATTAACCTCTATACTCTTTGATACTTAAATTATAGCCATTGAGTCTTGATGAACCTTAATGTTTTTCTACTTAACTCAGCAAGACCACTAAACTAGGCTTCAAATAGTCTGCTGCACTGTGAGTCATAAACTTCTGACAGGCAGACATGGGACATACGAGACTCACTTCATTTGCTTCCGCTCTGGAGCAGTACTTACTTTTCAGAGCCTGGAAACTGTTTCCACGTAGATTTTTGTTCAGCTTTCTAAGTATTTAAGGGAGTATATTACCCAGTTTGAGCTGTTGTAATGAAGTACCACACTTTGACTTTTAAACAACATAGACCGTAGACTTATAAACAACAGATACTTATTTCTAACTTTTCTGGAGGATGCAAAACTCGGATCAGGTGCCAAAACGGTCAGTCCTGGTGAAGGGTCTCATGCAGATTATCAACTTATATTTTCCCATGGTTGAATGAGGGCAAGGGACATCTAGAGCTCCTTTTTATAAAGGCAGCAATCTCATCCATAAAAACTTCGTTCTCATGACATAATTACCCTCTAAAGGCACCACCTTCTAATACCATCACATGGAGGATTTCAACATATGAATTTTAGAGGGTCACAAATATTCGGTCTGTAAGAGGAGAGTAAATGTAATTCTATTTGGTCCACCAGGAGAGTTTTTGAAAATAGAAGAGTGTCTGCTGTTGAGATTACTCTGGTTCCAGCTTCTCCCTGGGACTCCTCTGGAAAATGGGGACAGGAGAACAACAGCAAAAGTTGAATTGTTAAGGTCTCTGCAAGACATAGAAAGCGAGTATCAGTTCTGCTTTGTTACCTATGCAGCAGGGTAGAGCATGAGTTGGCATGGAGATTATTTTGTCTACTGTAGCATTGGTGCATGGAACTGAAGAACAGCCCCTGGAATGTAGGAGGAGATTTTCATAGCCAGGGCAGCTTTCATCTGCATGGTAACCTGGGGGTCGGAACCTAGGAGACAACTCTGGAAGCAAAATAAAACAACAACAAAAGCACCCTGCTATTCAGTAGCCTAGATAGGAGCACAAAAAACAAACAAACAATTTCAGCACAGAAGCCTGCACTCTAGAGATACTAAAGCCAACACACACGTCAGGAAAAATAACCTGGCTCTAAGCATGACAACACCGTGTGTAAACCAGAGCAGAGGCAGAAGCACGTACTCCAGTGGTGCCTGGGGTCTGTGTGACTGACCCTCAGGTGTAGAGGCAGTGAGAAAGCCCAGGCTGGGTTTGAGGATTCATTGTTGAAGCCTAATTGACATATTTTCTGGAATGTTCTGATTTAGTGAAGAGCTATGTGGGAAGCAAAAACATTTCTTTTCCAGAAACATAGAAGTATTATTAACACATATTTTAATACATAAATTTTGGGATATGAGCAAAAATAATTTGCTACGAAATTATCTCCAGATGAAAAGGTCAGGATATGGGGCAGAATCCTAGATGTGCCCACTGCCAAGGGCTTTATGTATGGATTTATTTTTTTTTTCCCTCTGCGTCTCGCAATAACCTTAGCTTTTCAATTTTATTTTACTGGGACATGGGTTAGTAGAGAATATGTACATTTCTTGTGGGAAGTTGGTACATATACATAACACATCTTTTGTTTTTTTGTCTCCTTTCCCTTCCCTCCCTCCCCAGTCTACCCATCTCTTCATCTCCTTTCTTTGGTGGGGTATACAATTTTGCAGGATATAATGTTTACCTTCCTTGTGTAGAGTTGGTACATGTACATAACACATCCCAATTCCATTTTTTTTTCTTGTATCCCTACTGCATCTCTCCCTCTTTCTATCTCTAGATCCTCTTCCCTTTGACAAAGATCTGTCTCCCTACATCCTATGAACTATCTTTGATTTTGCTCTTTATTTTTATTTTGGATTTTTCATATAACAGAAACCATGTGATATTTAAGCTTGTGTGTCTGATTTATTTCACTTAACTTATGGTCTCAACTTACATCCATTTCCCTACAAATGACTTAAGTTTATCTTTCTTTATGGCAAAGTAGTACTCTATTGTAGGTAAACACCTCATTTTCCTTATCCATTCATATGGCCATGTGCAGGATTTAGCTATTATGAATTGTGTTGCTATAAACATGAGTATGCGTATATCATTGTAATATGATGTTTTTATCTTTGTCAGGAAAACATCTAGAAGGGAAGTAGATGGATCAAATGGAATCTCTGGTTTCAGTTTTTGGAGGAATCTTTACACTGATTTTCAAATTTGTTTGTCATCCTTGCACAGGGGCCATGATAATCTTCTATATATCTTTCCAATTTTAGTATATGTGCTGCTAAAGTGAGAACACTAATTTTCACAGTGATTATACTAATTTACATTCCCACCAACAATGTAGAAGGGGTCCCTCTTACCCATGGCCTCTCCAGTGTTTGTTTTTATTTGATTTTTAGTGATGACCATCTGTCTGGGGTAAGATAGAATCTCAGTGTTGTTTTAATTTGTATTTCTCTAATGACCAGCAATGTTGAGCATTTCTTTATGTATTATTGACCATTTGTACTTCTGTAAATTGTCTATTCATTTCACTTGGCACCTTTTAGATTTTGGGGGTTCTAATTTTTTAGTTCTTTGTATATTCTAGATATTATTCCTCTGTCCAAGGACTAGCTGGGAGCTTTTTTCCCCTTCTGTAGGTTGTCTCTTTACCATGTTGGTTGTTTCCTTTGCTGTGCAGAAGCTTTTTAATTTGATATGATTCTTCTGTTTGGGATCTAGGATTCTCAGAACTATTTTCTGTGCAACTGGGGTTCTGTTTAGAAAGTCCTTTCCTATGCCTGTGACTTCAAAAATTTTACCTATTTTGCCTTTGAGAAGGTTAAGTGGTAATTGTGATTTTAGTTTAGTACAAGGCAAAAGATATGAATCTAGATTCAGTCTTCTGCATGTGGGTATCCAATTTTCCAAACACCATTTATTAAAGAGGCTACCTTTCCTACAGTATATGTTTTTGGCCCCTTTGTCAGAGACCAAATAGTTTAATGTATTTGAGGTTGTTTCTGCATCTTCTATTCTGTTCTACTGAGCCTCATGTCTTGTTTTTGTGCCAGTACCATACTGTTTTTATCACAGTAGCTTTGCAATATAACTTCAGGTCCAGGATGGTGATGTCTCTTGCTTTGCTCTTGTTATCCAGGATTACTTTTGCTATTTTGGGTCTCTTCTGGTTCCATATGAATTTTAGTATTATTTGTTCAGTTCCTCGAAGAATGATGTTGATATTTTGGGGATATTGCATTAAATCTGTATACCAATTGTGGAAATATGGCTATTTTGACTATTTTTGCTCTGCCTATCCAGGAAGAGGAGATATCTTTCCATTTTCTGATTTCCTTTTCAATTTCCTTTTTCATAGTACTGTAGTTTTCATTGTAGAGGTCTTTTACTTTCTAAGGTTAATTCCTAAGTACTTAATTTTTCTTAGTGCTATTGTGGATGCTATTTTGTTCCTAATTTCTTTCTTAGTGGGATCATTATTTGTGTGCAGGAAAGCTATTGATATTTGTGTGTGTTGATTTTGTATTCTGCTACATTACTGAATTTGGTTATTTATTCAGAGTTTTTTTAGGTGGATTTTTTGGGGGTCTTCTATATAGAAGATCATGTCACATGCAAATAATGATAATTTGACTTCTTCCATTCCTATTTCTTTTTCTTACCTAATTGCTCTTGCTAATGTTTCGATTACTATGCTGGTCAGGAGTGATGGTAGTGGACATTCTTGTCATGTTCCTGATTTTAAAGTGAAAGCTTTTCCCGGTACCCACAAAAAAAAAAAAAAAAAGTGAAAGCTTTCAGTTTTTCCCACTTAATATGATGTTGGCAATAGGTTTGTCATAAATGACTTTTATCAGATTGAGATAGTCTTTCTATACCTATTTTCTTCTGTGTTTTTTTTTTTTATCAGAAAGAATGCTGTACTTTGTGAAAGGCTTTTTCTGTGTCTGTTCAGATAATCATATTCTGTTCATGTCATGTATTACATTTATTGATTTCCATATATTGAACCATTCTTGCATATATGGATGAGTTTTTAAAATTCCTGTTTATTAGATTCCTATTGCTGACATAACAAATTTGCATTAACAATTAATGGCTTGAAATAGAACAAATGTATTATGTTGGAATTCTGGAAAACAAAGGTCCATTAACAAATGCGGAAAAAAACCACATTCTTCCTGGGGATTCTAGGGGAGAGAAAGTTCATTTACAGCTTCTAGAAGCCACCTGCATTCCTGAGTTCCTGGCTCCTTTCTCACATCAGTTAACTTCTGCTTCATTTAGCCCATCTTCCTCTCTGCCTCTGCCTCTCCATCATGACCTTTGTGATCGAGGAGAATCTCACAAGAAGATCCTCAATCTAGTCACACCTGCAAAGCTTTCCTGAAGTATGTAAGGTAGTACTTATAGGTTCCAGAGGTGAGGGCATGGATATCTTTGGGGAGCATTATCTTGCCTACCACAAGTTCTGGCATCTTTTCACAGGGTGCTTTATATTCTGTCTGTATTTGGGAAGTGTTATGACTATAGCCTTCTAACCACCAGAACTGTGAGAACTGTATTTGTATTTCTTATGAGTCACCCAGTTTATGCTATTCCGCTATGGTATCCTGGACTCACTGAGACAGGGAATGAGCATTTTAAAAATATTCTTTTCTTTGTGTAATCTAAAGTCATCTGTCGTCCTTAAATAGCATGTTCTGGGATATCACTCTGGAATTCACTAGGTAAGACACTGATTTTCAAACGTTAATATTCTATGCAGTTTGGATAATATCTCTTTGCCTGTTAAAGCCACCCAAACCATATATATGCCAATGTAACCCATGAAACTGTGGGTGTATAATGTATACTAAAAATGTGTATAACAACAATATGCCCATCTCCTAGAATATCTAGGGAAGAATTTATCACTCTTTTCTCTACTGCCTACCAATTACAAAAAGAGCCTGTGGTTACAGTGTAAAAAAAAAATCTTATATTTTCCTGTGTTTTTGGCCTACATTATGGGGTGTTTTAGGTGCCTGGTTTTAATGATTATTTTAATGGTACTTTAAGCCACAGGCTTAAATTGTTCCTCACTCTTGCCAGTTCTTGCATGTCTTTAACGTCTTGTAAGCCTCTTTCTTCAAACCCCACTGGGCAGAGCCAGAACTTTCTCCCATGAGCTAAACAGTGCCAACCAAATCACTGATGTTCAGTAAATAAAAATTGCATGCAAGCCTGTGATGGGAGATAGAAACCGGACATTTTCAGACCTTTCGTTCCCCAGGATTCTCAGAGCCCACTCCTTTTGGCAACTCCTTTGGAAACAGAAAGTTCTGTCTTATTAATCACTTTTATAATGACATCAATAATGGGGATATATGTCTGCTTTGGTTACAGTACAAGTACTAAATTAAGAAAATGAAGACATACTGTATGGAAAATAACAGTGTTGTGGATCCCAGAATGAAAGATGATAGTAGATCTTGTTTGGACTCCCAAGGAACACACAAACACACACACACACACACACACACATAAAGTTGCTACAGGTCTGTTGCATATATAGAAGGTAGGCACACATGTGTATAAAGAGACACTATTAAAATTAGGCTGCTAACTTAATTCTTTATATGTCAAAGAACACTTAGGAAAAAAAAACTTAATTTCAGCTCAAGAACTTTCACTTTAGCATGTGCAACACTTTTTGAAATAAATAGATGACTTAAAAGAAATAAAGTATTCTTAAAACCGTTTATCATTGAATCAGTTTTCCACCTTTGAGCTGCTGTGACATCAAAATGACTTAATGATAATTACCTTACAGAATCATTGAGACTATTAGGGTTTCTATATCACAGATTTGGGGGAAATTGAGAGAATATGGGAGAAATTTTAGTTTGTCTTGCACATGTGCGCACACATTTGTGTGTAATGACAGATATGAATAGGGAGTGACTGCAAATGGCTGGGCATGGCGGTTCACATTTGCAATCCCGGTACTCTGTGGGGCTGAAGCAAGATGATGGTGAGTTTGAGCTCAGCCTCGGCAACTTCATAACTTAACAAGTCCTTCTCTCAAAAAAAAAAAAAAAGACTGGAAACGTAGCTCAGTACACAAGACCTGGCTTCAATCCCCAGTATGGCAAGAAAACAAAACAAAGCAACACAAAGCAAAGCAAAGTAAAACAAAACAGAACAAATCAAAACAAAACAAAACAAAACACACAGCCACACAAAACCCTCTTATACTGATTTCTTTTTGCTCTGGGTTTGATTGGTGAGCAGCAACAGGTCATATGAAATCTAAGGAGTTACTTCAGGCCACCACTGGGGACTCCTGACCCACCTTTGACTAATTCTCCTTTATTTGGGGTAAAGTTTATTCAAAAGGTTAATGGAGAATCCCTCTCTTTCCTCCCCACCCTCCCTGGAGGTTTGAGCCCTGAACCACACTCCCACTCTTACACTAAAATCCCCTCAATAATCCAGTTAAACGTTTCTTTGTGAGACCTCATTTATGTTCAATGACTTTGATGTAGATATAACAGTTGATTCAGAAATCTTTTTGGTTAATGAAATTTGACTGTCTGGAAAGCCCCATTCCGCCCTTCCTCTTTAAAACATGCCCATAATGGTTGTGACAATATAGAACAGTAGTTTTAAATAGTGCCACCTCTTACCAAACTTTTTAAAGTTCCTCTCCTTCTTAACAATGTTTTAGGAATATTGCTTTGATGTTTTCCTCACGCTAGGCATCCTGCCCAGTGAAGAACACCCTGCAGAGGATCGTTTTTAAATGCGCTTTTATTTATTGCTAACATTTTTTAAAGAGACAAAAATATTTCTTGCACATTTTCCACTTAATATTATAATATGTTTTCCCTTTTAGAACTCCTTCCATTATCTTTCTGTGTTAGTTGAAAAGGTGTGAGAATGGATACATAAATTCAGCTGGTATATGACTATTTCTTTTTGTCATTACCATTTGTTTTCTTTCCCTTATAATCTAATCAAGACTCTTGATAAGCACACTATTCTGGGACCAGGGAGGTAATTCAGTGGTAGCATGCTTGATTAGTGTATGCAAGGCTCTGGGTTCAATCCCTAGCACTACCAGAAAAGAGAAAGAGAGAGGAGGGGGGAGGATGTCTTTATTTTCACTAAATCTTCTGCTCCCCCCTTCTCCTTTCTCTCTCTCTTCTCCCTTTTTCTCTTACCTCCTTCCTCTTTATTCTTCCTCTTCTAGGACTTCTTTATCTTCTAGACACTGCCAAGTGTTCCCACGGATTATGTTATAAAACCCAATCACAACTTTATTATGAAAGCACTGACCCATTCTTGAGCTAAAAAAAATGACACTTTAGGAGAGAAAGCAATTTGCCCTAGATTAAAAGCTAGAAGTGGTTAAGGAGGAGTCAAACACAGGTCGATATTGGTTAGGCTCTAAATCCCTGCTTCCTCTGTTTACTAATTCCTTTATTCATTATTTTAGTCACTCTTTTGTTCAGCAAGTGTATATTTAACAATATTTTTGGGTATTATGTTGGCTGTTTAGCTATACTCAGAGAAGTACGTATGGTGTGTTTACATGTATGTGTGTGTAATGGGGTGCTGAATAAACAAATAAGTATGCTACCACATTTACTGCATGCTTGGGGACATTGTAGAGAGAGCTAGAAAGTATCATGAAGTTCTAACGAAGAGTTGCTCTGAGAATTAAGTAAGGATTCACAAGGAAGCAATATTAGCTGCATTTTGAAGGGAAATCCAGTTCATGAGTGGAGTAGACAGGAAGGGCTGTCAAAGCTGCAGTAGAACATCTTCTCCTTGAGCAATAGAAAGAAGTGTAGGTCAGCAGGAACACAGGCATATCCGGAGATTAGGAGAAAATGACAGTAGAGAGAGCAATAGGATGTGAAAAAGTCAACGTTCTGGCTAGGATGGATAGGGAACTAATGGACAGGATAAAGATCTCCTGAATTTTTTTTTTAAGGAAAAATACAACCGAAAAATATTTTTAAAAGCCAATTTTACTCATATATTTAGTGAACAAATATTTATGATGTACTTTTTATTGTCATACCTTTGGAAAATAATAGAGGATAGATTATAAACATGAATCAGATATTCAGGAAATACAGTTTTTCATTTGGAAAATAATATATGGTAAAAAGACCAGGAAATAACATTGTAAGATGATCTAATATAAACATTATGTGCATGTGCTGCAGAGACATGGACAAGGGGGTTATATATGTGACAGGAAAGAGAAAGAGGTAAGAAGAAAGAACCACAAATACGTTAGCTTCCACCTTGCTGAGAATTATATTCCTCCAAGAACAAAACTGAACATCTAGTAAGAAATATTTGTAAGAAGTATTTTTATTGTAGCAAATAAGAATCATGCTTATGAGTTTATCCACACGCTGAGGATAAATATGACCTCTATTCTCTATTTTGCCATTACTTGAGGTTCCTGGATGGAATTGACCTAAGGCCATTATCCCTAGAGACAGCCAAAGTCTCCTTTAAAAAGATCAGCAGAGGTTTATGTCATACATTTCCAGTCCTTGGACAGCACTCAGGGGCCAACAGGGATTTTACATATGATGAAGAAAAGATAGGATGTTTTCAGCTGAGTTGAGCATTTTACTGACAACTCGTGCATTCCACTTGGAAAAGCCTCATAAACGCTGTCCTGCTGGTGCAGTCTTCAAATATAAATATCACAAAGTCCCTGGCTGGACTTTTTTTTTTTCCCCCGACTGTTAAAATATTCCAAATCTGTGGCTCTAGCCCTTGACATCAGCTTCTATAGAAGTAATTCAGTTTTACTGTTAAAAGTTCTCTTCATAGCCCCAAAGGACACTAAAGGTGTGCTTACTGATGCAGAGAAATTATCTCAAAGATGGAGCGCTTTTGATCTTGTGTTGTCACAAAGCCAGAATCACTGAAATGATTTGTAAAAGGCTTCTCAGTCAGGTGTGAACATGCAGCAACATGGAGAGAAAGCCATTGCAAAGACTTGCTTTTTGCTTTTCTATTTATTATTATTTTTTAATGAAGGGCACTTCAAAGGATGGGCAGTTCTATTATGGATGAGGTGCAAAATACTAAACCTTTTCAACTCACATCTGCTCTTTTTATGAGAAAGGTAAAAGATTTGAGAAAATGATGATGAAATATCCTGTGTATAAGCTGTTAAATATTTAATATTTGAAACATTTTGAAAGTGAGGCAAAAAGGTTGTGTCCAGGGATGATTATGTATGTAAGGAGACAGACAAGTAAAGTTGATAATCCCCAAAAAACTTCCATTATTATGTAAGCACTAGAATTTACCCTTCCCAGTTTCATTCATGTATGGGGCTTGATGGCAGACTAAATTTATATTATAGCTATGACAGAGTAATAGTTCCTGCAAGGCTATTTGTGAGCTTAATACTTAACTAAGCTGCCATAAACATTTTGAAGATTATTAATTTTTAAGAAAGGTGGTCAACATGGAAATATTATATTACCTATGTGGAGCAGAATGAAATGAGGTAGGAAGAATCTGAATGGGAAAATCTCTAAAAAGTAGCAATACATTGTTTTCCTTTATTCAAAAAGAGAGGGTACCATTGTAGTTTTGACAAAACAAAATACCACTGATTAGATGTATCTCAGATTTTATTTTGAATCTCAATGAAAATCCCCAGATTCATATTCCCTTGTAATGCAGGGTCACTTCGTCCACTGCTGTGGGTAACGGTGATGGTACAGCACTCTCAGCGAGGGAAACCCTAGGGGGTTGTAACCTAGTGGACTCTGTTACTGCACCCAGCAGGTGTGCTGAGAAACACAGTGGACCTTGAAACAGGAGGGCCTGACTCATGTAGTTTGCATTCCCCTTCTACCCATGATTCTAACCCTATGGCTCAAGCATTAAAATTTCTGACTTCTCTCTCCATAGAAGCAGGCTTTGAAAACTTAAATGAGTTCACCAAATGTAGATGAAGCAATGTGAAGCCATCATAAATTGTGACATCTTGATACTTGTGTGGAGCTGAAGCTTTAGGGTTTCCATAGTCATTGACAAATGCCAGCGATATCAAACAATTCCCCAGCTGCTTGTACAGCTCCCATGCCTGTGTTAGAATAAAAGAAGATTGGTTTTGTAGTAATTTCTTTTCTATGGAAGTATCCAAATCACATGGTCCTCTGAGACTTCAACAGAGCAACAGTGATAGGCCAGGCAGTTCCCTGCAAGGAACTCTGGAGGGTGGAAGAACTTCAAATACATAGTCTCTGTCTCTATCATGTTCTCTATCATGTTCTCTCTCTTTCTCTCTCTCTGACACAATCACATGCAATGATATGCCTCCCCCACCCCAATTTTGAAACCCGATTTAGGTAAGCAAGTGGAGGTAATGCCTTGTAGGTAATACATGGAATAGAAAAGAAAACCCAAGCTCAGGTATTTTGGTATATGCCAAAAGGGGTAGGGTAAGATAATTTTGGTTAATTTTTTTTTTTTTTTTTTTTTTTTTTGTGGGTACCGGGGGGTCGACCTCAGGACCTCGCACGCCAGCAGGCGCCCGTGCCGCTGAGCGATATCACCGGCCCCTTTTTCGTATGTGGGATCCGGGAGTCGAACTCGGGCCCTTGCGCTTGCCGGGCAGGCGCTTAAGCCGCTGAGCCATCTCACCGGCCCTAATTTTTTATATTTAGCTTGATTTGTTAGTTTTAACAATTACCTATGGTAACTGGGTAAAGGTCAAGCAAGCAATCAAATACTCAGCTAATTTTTGCTTCCATCTATTTTTTTTTTTTTTTTGTACCGGGAATCGAACTCACAATCTCGTGCTTGCCAGGCAGGAGCTGTGCCACTGAGTTATATTCCAGGCTGTTGCTTCCATCTAGATAATTGGGAAAAGCCATAACCTTTGAGCAGAGTAATTATTTCCGCATCTCTATAGTCTTCACTATATTAATGTGCTAACTCCTTTACAGTCTTTATTAGCTGAACATAAGCCAGAAGTTTCCAAAAAGTGCAATTCATCACCTCTTCTAACACCCCTTCTGGTGGGTTCCGTATGACCCACCAGTGGGGGTTTAAGAATATGCCTGTAGTTAATTTTAGTGATAGGGGCCTGAAACAATATCATGCTGGACTTTCTTCCTCATTGTTTTTTACTTGTGGTAGTTCATTGTTTATGCACCATTTCTCCAGGATGAGATGGGATTTTACAAAGGCAGGAGTCAAATTTTTATTTGCTTTGCCCTAATATAGTCAAAACTTGAAACTGACAAGCTCTGGAATGATTCTGAGTGAAAAAGAAAAACTGAATTAATATCATTGAACCTCTAAAAGCTTTGAAAATATCACAAGGGAAATTGCCAAATATATCACCTTGTTCCAAAGAATTCATCGTGTAACAGTAGGAGAGGGAAAGTGAAATATTTTAAAAATATGAGAAAGAAAACATTAAGAGTATAGGCCAGGAAGAAGTTTGTTAATTGATTTGAAAGGAAGGAAGAAGGAAAGTCCAAGCAAAAGACTATATAAAATATAATTGGATATCATCCAGGCATCTATTTCCTGAATCACTTTAGGAGATAATTTTGTGGTATGTCATATTGACACCCATATTCTTTTCTGTTTGTTCTGTCTCAGTTTCTATACATAGTTAGTATTTATATTTTGGGTAAAGAGAATAGTTAAAGATGCTAGAGAACTTTCATAAAATGGGATGAAGTCATTCAGTCTGCTCATATTTATTACCATTCTCCTTTCACAGAACATGATAGGATTGCATGTCTTTGCCTATGAATCTGAGTGCGTATACAATGTATCAGTTCTAGGTAGAAGCTTTATGGGCTGGATATGCCAGACATCCTTCCTGTGTCTGGACATCCTAGAAGCACATGTTGATATACAGCACCCTTTAAACCACATCCTGTGATGTGCAGATTTCTCTAATAATCATTGCTATGCAATATGTAAGGTAACCAAAAAATACATTTCATGATATTCATCCACCAAGTCTTGAAAATGCTTATAATTGTAGAATAATTCAGTTTTTCCTTTCTGATGCAGGCATTGCATATATGATTCCCCAAAGATCTCTGCCCCACTTACATGTAAGTGGCTGCTGTGTTTAGTCACGTTTCAGATGATTCTGAATTCCCAGTAGTTCTGATTCTATTTAAGAATTGCACTTTACATGTCTGGCTGAGAAGTTGGGGAAAATGTTATGAATCTTTTCATTACCTGAATATGAAAACACAAGCAGCAGCAAATGCACATAGATGCTGTTTTCCAACTTCCTTCATCTATTGCCTTAGTCTACTACATCCCTCTAAAGTTAGTCTGGAGAAGAGGCACCGTTCTAGATTACATTTACAATAAGGTCATGGCAGGTATTTGAGTCTGGAAAAGCTTAATTATGAGCAGTGTCTTTGACCTCAAGACCACAACCTGAGCCATGTGGAGACTTGGCAATGCCAGGGACAATTGGGTCTTCAGCCCCCAGCATAGAGTTCTCAGGTATCATGTTCGTGATTCAGCAACTTGGGTATGAAAACATCCTACAACACCCTGAACTGAAGCCATATATGGAAACTCCACTTTCGGGGAGTTTTTCACATTTGATATGGTTTAATCTTTCCAAACTGGGTATTTTTCTTTTGTTTGCTTTTCTAGCATAACTTTTTGTTTGGATAATTTTGTTTTTTTTCCTTAAAGATCAGAATATAGCAAATAGACACCTGAGGGTGGGAGTGGGGAAACCAAAAGCAGAGCCCATTTCTATATTGTTTATGGTCATACAGGGATGTACACTTTAATCCTTATAACTGACCAGGGAAAAATGATTAATATTAGTAATACTGTGAGTGGGTGGAAAAAGAGTGTGAAACACACTATATAAATCATGGAACCAATTAAATATATGTGTATGTGTGTGGGTGAGGGTGCTTTCATCAAGGGGAGATGTTTTCATTATTTTTCCATCTCTTCCCATAACTAAATAGTAAATGTAGACAAGATTGAAATAACCTAGAGCCTTTTCATGGTGCTCTATTCCTAGCCATTAGATTTAATTTTTTTTTTTTAATTTTGAGATAGTTCTTGCTAAGTTGCTAAATTGAACAGGTTGGGCTTGAATTTGTGATCCTCCTGCCCCAGCCTCCCAGCATGCTGGGATTACAGGCATATCTTCTCATTAATATTGCTGATGTTGAAGTTTCTTGTGGATTAATCTAGTGTAAATTTTTTAGACAGACACATATTTTTCACGACCATTAGGCAAAAGAACATTTTTTTAGGATGCAGTACCCTTCTCATTGAAATAAAGCAACAGAAACACCTTACATAGTTCCCAAATCAATAATACATTACTTCAGTATTTTTCTGTCAAAAAACAGCTCAGCATTTGTGGATGACCTTCCATCCAAAAATATGTATTAAATGGAACATTACAGAAATAAATAACTACCCAGGCATGGTGGCCCACATGTGTAATCCCAGGACTCAGGAGGCTGAGGCAAGAGGATCACCATAAGTTTGAGGCCAGGCTGGACTACGTAGTGAGTTCAAGACCAGCGTGACCTATATAGCAAGACCCTGTCTCAAAAGACCACACGCATTAAAAAAAAAAACTAATAAATTTTACATAACTTTTATTACAATATGTTGCAATTACTCTATTGTATTATAGTTGTTAATCTCTTACTATTCCTACTTTGTAAGTTAAACTTTATCACAGGTAAGTTGATACAGGAAAAACTTAAGATGTATAGGGTCTAGTACATAGGTGGTTTTAGCATCCCCTTGGGGTCTTGGAATGTATTCCCCATATATAAAGGACTACCATAATAGAAAAGGTTTAAAAAGAAGGAAGACATGAAAAGATTTGTGCCAAGAGTATGTGAAACATTGAATGAGTGAGTTGGACATGATGATCTCTAAAAATAGATAACACTAGGATGTTCAGGCCAGATATTTGCACCCCAGGAAAGTAGTAGAGGTAGAGGAGGTTTTAACCTATGAGGGATGGAGACATGATGACATTAGAGGCTTGAAAGAATGGAAGAACTCACAGCCCTCGTGATGATGGTGGTAAATATTAACAGCTTGGAATACTAAACAAAGCCACTAGAGTATATGGTCAACAACAGTAGTAGGCTTTAAAATTTGCAGAGTGAGTTTAGAACAGTCAATATAAAGACTGTGATTTGAAAAGGCTGAAGAATAGACCAGAGCAGCGACAATCAAGGGTGGTCAAGTTAGGACTAATCTCACTGGCATAATATGCAGTCCATCTTAATTTTTCTTAAAACTCTTTGGAAGCCTATTAATTCTTTGGAAGCAGATGAGTGGGGGAGACTATTTTGGTAAAAACTTGCATGAAAGAAATACAAATGAATAATGCATTCTAGAATTACTTAGGGAAGCAAAGCACTGGAAGAGGTGACTCTGGGTTTTAGGCCAGGTGAGAAGTTCAAAAACTCAGAATAAGTAAGAAAGAAATTGGAATCCAAGCATCCGATGACCCAGGAGTATAGTAAAAACAGAATATATGTTAAGTAGCCTTAACAGATGCTGAAAAATAGGACTGCCACAGAGTGGTTACAGTATAATCTGAAAAGCTTCAAACCTGTTATCTAACAGTAATCTAACATAACTTTCAATTACACAACCCCAAAAGCTTAAATGTGCGAGTGATACTGTCTGAGCTGGGAGAGTGCTAACTTGCAAACACTGTTTGCATATTTCTCAGATGTTTCTTAACATATACTACGATTTTATCCATCCCTTCAAATCCTGGTTTATGTTGGTGACACACTTATATACACTTCTAATAACCAACAGCGAAGCCTTTTTCGGGTGGGGGAGGTTACAAAATGTTTACAATTTGAATCAAACCCCTTAGAATATGACCCATGAATTTGAAGTGACATTTACAGTACCACAGAGAGTCAGAGATTGGATTAAAACAAAGTTTTGCCAGATACTGGCTTAGGGTCCTTCTCCAGGGTGCCCTATTGTATTTTAAAAATAAATGAGCCACCCAGACCACGTAGGGCATATGAGACAGAGTTTGAAAGACAGTTGGGATGATACTGAGTGGGATTTCAATGCGATTTTCCGTCCCTGGGTGGAACTGAACATTCTTGTGTGATCTGTTTTATGGTGTATAAAATGAATATTTCTTTGCAGGGCCAATAAGCAAAGGTACATTTCCTGTTGGTCCAACAGGGCACAATGGGTGGGAATGACACCATTAACTGGTGGTTTATTGCTTTGGGGAAATATTTGGACATCCTGTTTGCTTGATCAGCAGTTAAATCCCAGGTTGCTGTTGTGACCTTGGTTCACCCAGAAGATTATTTCTATAAACTTGAAAATTGAAACCAAGTAAGATCACATACACAAAAGGAGTCCAGAGGAAGAAAGTCAAATCTTTTGTTTATCTCTAGGGTGTGAACGCCAGCCAAAGACTATACTACTGTTCCCTCTCTGGAAACAAGGTGATTTGCATTTCTCTTGGGTTTTTGTTCCTGATCAACTATGTAAATAACTTTATTCAACAAAACCTCCTTTTCCCCCTTGGATTTTGATCTTTGTTGTCCCTTACTAGTGTATTAAGTATAATGTACATTAAATATCTGAAGTTTGGAAAATATATAGAGGTCTAGTGCAAGATGTCGTATTAAAATATATGCAGCCTAAAATGACCGCTTGGTAGTTATGAGTATCTTCCTACTTGATAAATAGCATTATGAAAATCTTTAGAATCTCACTCCCTACAGTTCACAGCACATAAATATGAATGATAAGTGCTATTAGCAATATGGTACATCTCATCAGACTTGTGTGTTGCTATTAGGATGATCTCCAGACCCCCACCTGAAGATCTGTAAGTTTAATAGGAACACCTCTTGGTAGAGAGCTTTATAGGTGACAGGCACTTGAACATGCTACCTTTTGTGCTAGTTTGTTGTGCTTCGCTTCCTCAAACACCTCAGAGCTTAGTCAGTACAAGTACTATCCTCTGTATCACTCCCCTAAAGAAAATAAGGCTGAGAAACTGGAACACGGAATTCAAAACAGATTTGGTCTTGCGTCCAAGACCAAATGCATCACATGCTTAGTGCTCATTCTCATTATACCGATGTAGGAGTTGATGCTGGTGGTCATTCAGAGTCATTCCCTATAGTTTCTGACCTGGGCCAGCCAAAGACACATCTTCTATGCATCTACTGCATCACACTGTAAGTAAGGAGATTTGTGGACCTGGTACCCACTAGAAAGTTACTATGCAAAGCCAAGTGCGTTATAATTTTCAGGGATAGTCATGGAAAATTTTTTCTAAGAGGAGAATATTTTTAGATTTTGATGTAATCACTCAATTCTAAGCAACAAATAATGACTAAAGTTTTATAAAGGCACTAGAATGTAACACTGATTAATATCTGACAAAAATCTCTTTGGATGTCAAAAAAAGAAGAAGAAGAAGAAGAAGAAGAAGAAGAAGAAGAAGAAGAAGAAGAAGAAGAAGAAGATAATGATGCAAACAAAGCAAAACATTATGAGCATATCAGAATAGACCCACCCCAAAAAAAAAAATTCACAAAGTAGCAAAAAGAATCCATTGAGCATTAGGATCCCTGGGTTTCTTTTGCTCCAGTAAAGCTGGGCTAAAATAACACAAACCCTATAGCTTACTAATTTTTCTAGCCAATATTTGGGTATAATTTGTGTGTTTTATAGGCCTGGAAAACCCACAAGGGGCCCCAGATTGCTGACGTAACTGTCTTTGAATTTAACAAAGCCCATTACCATGTCATGAGGAGGATGGGTGGAAAGCTCAAGGGGGCGGGTTTTCTAGGCACCCAGAGGGGTTTTTCACTGCAGCTACTGAAATAATAAACTCCCTTGATTTTTGGCACTGACCAGAGTAATTTTAACAGTTCACTTCTAATCACAGATAATTCTTTTTTTATTATGTCATTTTAGATGCTGTTATTGCACACAGCAAAAGTTGCTATGTTACTGAGAACCATAAACAGTCCTAACAAAGTGAAACTGTCTGTGGGCTTGGGTTTAAAGGCAGCCGTGTGTGTGTGTGTGTGTGTGTTTCAATCTACACACTATTCATTTGCAGAATAGACTTTATGATGTCTGGAATCTGAACTGAACTTGTTCTCCTCTCCTGTTTCAATTAAAAGAAATTAACAGCTTGCTCATTATCTTTCCAGTAAATTTTTGTATAAATTCTGAAGAAGGGAGACCTTACACAACGGAATTTCATACATTTCCCAGTAATAGAGATTAAGACCCTGTAGTCTGGACAGGAAGTGAAAACATGTTGTTTAGTCTTAGACAAAGCAACCACTTTTGATTAAAGAAAAGAAAAAAGTGAGACAAAGTACACTTAGTGATTTCTCAGGAATTTTTATCCTAAGATAATGTGCTTACTACAAGTTCTAGGAACAAAAACAAATCATTAGATAAAATTACCCTTTTTCACTCAGTTTTGTAGTATTTTGCTTTTAGTAATTGAGATGCTGAAGTTTAGATTTTAATTTTTATTTTGAAATAATTTAAATTCATAATAAAACTTCACAAAGAATCCCAGATATCTTTCTACTCATATATACCAATTGTTAACATTTTACCACATGTGTTTTGCCATGATCTATCTGTTCATCTAATTTCTATTTTTTAACTATATAAGTTTTAAAAATCTTGCCCCTTTGCCTCTAAGTACTTAAGTGTGTCTATCCTGTGAATAAAGACCTTCACTTTGATAATTATAAAACAGTGGTCGAAATTGGGATTTTTGTTCATATCACTGATATTGTTATTTACGAAATTGTTCACAGTTCATCAGTCTTCCTGCTAAGGTCTTTATAGTAATTTCTTCTAGTTCAGCATTCACTCCAGAATTACACATGGTATTTAGTTTTTATTAGATCAAAGTATTCTTATGTTTCCATCAGTGTCATTATAACATTGATGTTCAAATGTTCACCAAGTGAGACCTTAGGGCCTTGCTATGCTCATCTTTTTTTTCCTTTTTCGACTTACAATAAAACAATAATAACAGCAAAAAACCAACCAAACAAACAAACAACAGAAGAGCTTGGAAAAGCTGTGTGATAATGTCTTTTTCAAATTACCTTTAAAAGGTGATGTTTAATTACAGAATATTTCAAATGAAAAATGTCTTGAATGAAAGATTTTCTCCCCTCAGCTCACAAGACTTCTACAAGATGCATTTGAAATGATGATGTATACCAATACTCGGCAAAGACTTGCATAGGAAGACACAGGGCACAGAATCCTGCGAACATAACATTAGAACACCTCACATTGCTGAGAGAGCCACAGGCTGTGGGAAGAACTCAGCCTTAACCTGCAGGCTTGAAGCCAAGAAGGAAATGGCAAGATATTGAACAAAGGAAAATGTGAGGTCAGCAGCCAAACCAATCATCTGAATAAGCATCAAACCAAAGGAACTAGACAATCAAAACAAAGATAAGAGCACGTACTGATATGTAGAGAGAGTCACTAGAGTTACTTTTTTAAAAAAACTAGAAAAAGAGTAAGAAGGCGTATTTTGATTTTCATTTTGTAAATGCCTGTTTTATAAATACATATAAGTATCTTTTTGCAGTGAAATTATGGATCATAAGTTAATTTAGTGTTCTTCGTTATCTTCTTGAAATTTTATGATAGATAACATATTTACTTTCACTATTAAACTTATTTCATATAGAGATAGATGACTATAAGTATAGCAGTATCTTCAAATAAGAACAAACATAACAGTTATAAATTCAGTGATGGATGCTGGGTCTAAATTCACAGCCCTATGACAGGCAAGGCTCAGGAGAATATGTGAGTTCAGGTGGGCTCCTGGTGAGACCCCAGAGGGACTGATGTCTGCATGGAAAGGCATGGGGCTGGAGACTCAAACACATTGAATGAGGTAACAGTAACTTCTCTAATATGATGGCTGGAAGCCTAGTAGTATGCAAAGTATTCCTCTTTTAACTCCCAAAACTTACTTAGGATGCCTAAATTCTACTTTTTGTATCAGTTATGGGTTTATCTAGCTGTATCGTCAAAGCCTCATGCACTGAGAAGTGGGGGTTTTCTAAGATGGGTGGATCTCTAGGATGTGTGAAGACGAATTTTGTGTGTGTGATAACTAGCCCACTGAATTAGTCCACTGGTTTAACATAGTTGTGGGTGTGAATAATGGGAAGGCCCACCATGGGAGTGGGTGGCACCAACCAATAGGCTTTTAGCCTGGATGGGATAAAAGAGAAAGAGAATTTTGCTGCTGCTTCCTGCCTGCCTGCCATGGACTGTTTCTCCTCTGTGACGCCCCTCTGCTATGCTCCCCTGTCTTGGAAACAGCTGACTATGAACTGAAACCTCTACAAACCCTGAGCTAAATTAAATCTTTCCTTCTTTAACTTTTGTCTCAGCAATGAGAAAAATAACTGAGACAGTATCTTATGGTAAATTGTGAGAACTAGGGGATGATTCAAAAAAGGTAATCTAAAAATGTTTATTACTGATATTTGACAACATTAAAAATCTCACCTTACACATACTATAATTGAGCCTGCATCACTGAAACCAGATGATCTAGAGTGATGGTATCAGGGTGTTTCTTTTTCTACATTTGAATTTCAAATTCTCAGTGGTAAAAACTTAGTTATGCCTATTTTGTAAATGATATACTGAGGTAATGAGTATAACTACAGTATTCTAATAATGACCTCATGTCAAATATCAAGGTGCGTGTTGATGTATAAGTAAAATTCAGAATTGTATGAGAAGGAATAAGCAAGATTGGTGGTGAAGCACCTATATTCTCTATTTTCTCTCTACTGTACACCAAGCCCCTTGCTGCTGCGAAGGAAAGAAAGCATTATGGGCAGTAGAAACAAAATGAAGTAAATAAAAGAAGACCTCTTAAATTTTTTCTCAAAACTCCTCAAGTCTTTGTGATCTATTGATCTTTAGTTGGCTTTTTAAATGCCTCATCAGTCTAATTCTTGACTGAAGAGGGGAATTTTAGTTTCAGGATTACTGTATCCTTCCTTTGTTCTTGTAAGAGGATAACGTTCAAATTTAAGTGGGTCGCTCAAGATTAGGTATCTAGTAGAAAAAATTACACACCCTAAAGCCACATCAAATTTACTCCATATCCATGTTCTTTTCCTTAAATAGGTTGCTGTTTTATTTGCCACCAATTGCCTCTGTTTGCTCGGGTAGAATGAATGTACTCTTTCTTGTTAATCACACAGTGCCTATGAGTCTATCTGAAAGGCTGAGAGGGCACTCTTTGACATCTCTGACTTTTCTTTTAAACTCCCTTCTTCCTTTTTTTTGCTACACTATCCTGTAATATTATAGTTCTCCAGCACATCCCATTCCTAGCACCAATTTGCTTTTCTTAAGCAGATGGAATAGATATTTAGGCTTGTCAATTTCCCTTGTTTTTCTTTCCGATCAATATATCTGTTTCTACTATTTCAATTTTACATTGATAAATTAATTCATATTAATGTAAGAGTGAGATAATGTATGATAGTCCTCACAACATATATTGTACAAGATTTGCATATAACTGAAGGTTTCCATAGACATAAAACTCTTAGGTCCACCGATGATTCTAATGGTGGGAATTTGAGCTCTGGTAGCAGATTATGGGCCTATTGTGGAGTAGATGTACATTTCTATGCTCTGAATTCATAATAAAAGTTGTATATACTTTATTCAAAATGCCTTGGATCAGAACTCTTTTAGATTTTGGGTTTTTTTAAATTTTGGAATATTTACACATGCATAATAAGATAGCTTTGAGATGGGTCCCAAGTCTGAACATGAAGTTCACATAGCCTGAAAATAATTTCATACAATATTATTGATAATTTTGCACATGAAATACAGTTTCGTGGGATGAAATTTTTTTCCTGTGGTGTCATGTCAGATATTTAGATTAGGGAGATTCTACCTATCTGTACCTAATTGGTGGGGTTGTCCCTTCTGTCATTGTCATTGTCCTTGTCAAATGTTTCTATTGATGACGCACACAATCTGTAGAAACAATATTATTTTTCCAGTTAACTAACTTTTTCTAGGGCAGATAACTGATTACCCACAGACAACTAATGTCACTTTATCTTAGGGCCTTCTTTTGTAGAATGAGCGATTTGGATTAGAACATCTCAAAGATCTCATCCTAGTATATACTTCTGCGAAGAGAACATTTTCAGGAAGTAGGTACGATCTGTACATTTCTAGTGAATTTTAAGTTAGCTCATCAAAATATTTTATAAGAAGCTATTTGATATTTTGGAACCTTATGAGTACTTCCCCAAAACCATTTTCTTGGTCTTTCTGCTTCAGGAAGTAACATTCTGCCAAGTTTAAAAGGAACCCGAGCCTCCAAAGGGGCCTGACACTGTGAAGTCCCAAAGCTCTGATGGATATGAACTTGGCCAAACGTGTTGTACCCTCTGTGCTCTGCTTATGCTGCCAGCTGGTAGAGCTAGTTCAGCTTTACTGTTTAAAGTTTCCTTTTGGACTAATGAATATTTCTAAAATATTGTATAGCTTTAGAGCTCATGCTATGGCAATGTAAATCAATTCCCACTTCTATTATATAAGTTTGTGATTTTTTTAACCCTGCAAAAATTCCATTGAGATATTGCAGGCCTTATATTGGCTAATAATAAACTTTGGTGGTGGTCTGGTAGAAATAGCTATGGGTGGGATTTTGGGGAGCAAAATTGTTATCATTTTGGCTGCGGAATTCATAGAAGAGATGGAAGCCCTGCACAGGTTGCCCTGGCGAAGGATGAGCCAGTTTGCTCATTTATTGCATGGAGCCATAGTGCGCTCACTATTCAGCTTTCTCTCAGAGGTAACCTTTTTCAGGTAGTATTTCTTGGAAATGGAACATTAAGGAAATGACAAAGACCAGAAGCTTATCCATAAAAGAGACCTGAAAAGTTCAGAAGTGGGTAGGACAAAGCTGAAAAACTATGAAACTGTGGTCATCACATTCTATGATAATTAAGAACTTACTGCCCCTGCTTGCATACTGTGTGTCCTAATAAGCAATAAAGAATGTGCCTGTCTGGATAATCATTATAAATATTAATACAGCTTTGAGAAATGGATACCTGACTTTAAATGTTACATTTTAATTGTAAGTGCATAGTTTAATTACAGCTATAAAACATTGATTAGTTAAAATTTGCTGCTGCTTTGTGACTTGGGAGTGAAACAGGTTTGTACTATGGAGCAGAATCTGATGTGTGATTTTTTTAAAGCACAGAAATGAGCTGGGAGACAGTCACCTGAAGGTGTTCATGTGAGCACACATTGTTAAAATTGAATATGGCTTCTCCCTGCAGATCATTTGCACCCAGGCTACAATTTTGATCTGCTTTATCATTCTTTGGGGAATATGAGAATTTTCTATAGAAAGAAATCTGGAATATGCAAGATATTGACGGAATCTGCATCTTATTTGAGGAGTGCAATGACTAGGGTGTTTGCACCCCAAATTTATATGTTAGAGCTCTGACCCTTATGTGACTGTATTTGGCGACAGGGTTTTTAAGACGCAATTCGTGTTTAATGGGGTCACAAAAGTGGAGTCCTAAATCTATAGGATTGGTGGCCTTATAAGAAGAGGAAGAGTCTCTGTCTCTATCTGTGTGTGTGTGTGTGTGTGTGTGTGCCTAAAAACAAAGTGAGATGGTGACCATTTGCAATCCAAGGGGAGAGGTCCCTCAGCAGACACCGGCCCAGCCTGAGCTTGCAACTTGATATTGAACTTTTAGCATCCAGACCTGTGAGAAAGTAAATACTCGTAATATAGATAACCTGGTCTATGATAATTTGTTATGCAAACCCCAGCTGACTAAGTCAATAGAGCTCATGGGGGATGAGCAGAAGTTAATTAGAGAGAGGGCACAGCTGTCTAATTGTAGCAAGATGTCACAACAGAGCATGGGCCACAAGAGAACAGGGCTGGCTAAGAGGCTGGGACTTGGGACAAATTTAACCAGAGGTTGATCGATGCTGCAGAAACTCAATGGAGGGAGGTGAGCTGAGCAAAGGAGATGTGGATTTAATTTTAGAAATACAGAAATAATTCAAAGATGGGAAGGTAATTGGATATCCAAGTATAGCATCAAAGAGCAAGCCTTTTTAAATTTGTTTTTTAAATCTCTGCCTGGTGTTATTCTCCATGCAGTTCTAGGTAACCACAGACATAGGAGCTCGATGAATTCAGGGTAGTGTGTTATAACGACTTTGCTTCTGGAAGTGGCACCCACAGAGGTGTTGGTATGGGAAACAATGTCTAAAAGATGGGGGAATGGCTGAATGCACGATTAAATGGAGGTGCCTTGCCATTCAATTCATTAAGATTCCAATAGAAGGAATTGTATTGATATTTTAGCTGATTAAATATAACCAAGGAAGCACACAAGTGTGCCATGTGTAATCAGAATTATGTGCACAGGCACATGTGAACACACAGACATGAGATGAAAATACACTCCTTAATGAAAAAAAAAGTTATCTGTGGATATTGGGGGCATTGTAATTTTCTGCTATATACTCTTTTGGGTAGAATAACAGTGTTTTACTCTGAAATTAGAGGAAACAAAACTGACCTTACTATAAAAAAAGGAAAAGGTCATAGAGGTAAAGGGTGAGTTGATAGAAGGATAATCACAACAGACATTACTGATCTGTTGGATTCCTTACACAATTTTGCACTTCCATGCTTATATAATTTTCATTGGATGGTAGTGCTAAACAGAAAGTGTTTTACACACACACACACCGAAAATTGATGGTGCAACCATTTTGTATCATTGGCTTATGACTCTCCAGGTTCAGTACCCAACTGCTATTCTCCGTATTGAAACAGAACAGAGTAAGAAGCCAATGAAAGCTGTGTAACTCCACGTGGCAGCCAAAGACACCCACCACCTTCTTATACCTATAGTTCTTACAGTGTTGGATCATAATCTCAATTTCAGGAAGGTCTGAGCACTTACAAATCTTAAGAAAAGTGGAGAGGTGGTTTAAATATCCTTCATCTGATAGTGTTCTTTTAATGAGAGGTAGGATTTGAGGAGTGGGAAAGAAACAGAAACCCATGTTAGGAGTCACTGTGGAGGTGAGCAGAGAAAGGGTAGGGCATAAATAAATTGGGAAAGAAATGGCAAGAACACAGGTTGAAAGTGAATAAATTCCATAAAATGTAACAAGGTGGTTTACTTAAAAAACAAAACAAAACAAAACTTGTGCAATGAATACAGCTTTCTAAAGTTGGTAAACATAAAAAAATGGCTTTTTCCCTTCTTCATTCAACTCCTGTCCTCTGGCTAGAGTCCGCTTACTCATGCCGTCGGCACTCCCGCTGCGTTAGTGTGAGGAGGCAGCAGCTCTCTGTTGACAGCTAGCACAGACGTGCCGCACTCATTTTTAGCAGAAGCTGAGGCTGTCACCAAGATCACTGTGTCTTATTAGGCTTTATAAACTCTGGAAATAATGACAGTTGTCAACCTCAGAAAGCTGAGAAATCTAGCCTTCAAAACACGAATCTGAAAGGATCCTGTCTCCTGGATCGGGGTGGAGATTTGTGTTGATCAGTTTGAGAAACAAAATAGCAACCTGCTGCTATGGTAGAGCGCAATAAGAAACTTTGAAAGGAGGGATTGGGTGCTCTAGTTTTTACCATTTTCTGATGGCTCCAATTTCAGAAGGAAGGAGTCAAATGGGAGGAATGCCTTGTTGGCATGGGAATCAAATGGGTGAAATGAAGCCCCCTTTGAAAACTTGTTTTTCTTTGCCACTTTGCATTTCCAGAGATGGACTGAACTGGTTCAGGTAGAACAGGAATGGACTCAGCCCTCAAGTAACTTGAAAAAAATTCAAATGTATTGCAAAGGATTACAACAGGGAGTAAATATGAGAATAAAGATGTTTCAAAGCTGCTCTGTGATATTAGAGACCAAAGTTTTACTGTATCCCAAAACTTCCTAAAATCCATGATCATGGCAGCTGAGGACAGATATATATTTTTAACTCCAATTAATGAATAGTTTGTTATCAGAGACTGGCATTAATTCAAAACAGCTGGACTTAAACCCCAAGCCATGTGGTACTCCAAAAAATAACCTTAGTGAATTTCTTCTATTTCTTTGCTTATCAGTTTTATACACACTGAGTGTTTTCTAGGAGACCAAACACATCCTTCATTGAAGTACACTGAGTTATCTCTTTTTTCAAGGATTGGTGAATTGTGGCTGTTCTTGCAAACTTTCAGCAGTGGAGCAACTCATCTGCTTCATAATTCTTTTCAAAGTGCAGAGGAAATGGAAAAGCAGATTTGAATCTTGTAAGTTTATAACTGGTCTGTGCATTACCTATTAAAATGTGGAGGGCATATTGAAATTGTAATGTAAAATATATGACTATATGTATATATAATGCTGATAAAAATACCTGTGTTGGTGCCCAAAGCTGAGTGTTTGTGACATACAATAGCAAGGCCACCACATGCAGGTAAGTACCTTAGTGACATATGCTCCACCCCCAACTAGAGCAACGATATGAGCAATGCTCTGTCCTGGGCTTGTGACACAGGTAAACCAACCCACAGAACTTGAACTCTGCTAGTTCAGTGGGATGCATAATTGAAAAAATCTTACAAACAGTGCACAATCCAAAGCACAGCAAGTACTTTATCCTCTTCATTAGGAGAGAGAAACAACTGGTATTTATGTTTTGAAAGGCATGGGAAGATAACCATATGTTACCTTTTACCCTATATTATACTGTGAATGCTCAAAACCCTCAGCTTCAATGATACTCCAGGCTTGTTCTCTCCAGAGAAAGGAAGGAGGAGGGATTTGAATTAGATTGTCTCTAATCATGTTATCTAATTGATTGTTTTTTTTTGTGGGTACCGGGGGGGTCGACCTCAGGACCTCGCGCGCCAGCAGGCACCCGTGCTGCTAAGCGATATCACCAGCCCTTTTTTCGTATGTGGGTTCCGGGAGTCGAACTCGGGCCCTCGCGCTCGCCAGGCAGGCGCTTATGCCGTTGAGCTATCTCACCGGCCCCATGTCATCTAATTGAAAATGGAAGTTGGCAACTACCATTGATGATTAGACATTGGAGTCCCCTTTAGCAGGGTCTACTCAGCATTTTCACTACTCTAGAAAAAAGCATACATCACTAGAAGTGTATCACTAGAAGAATTAGGCTGCCAGTCTGGAGTAATTCTATTAAAATTAAAATTCATTCAATTCATTCTGGTCATCTATTTAAGAGAAATAATGCTTTGAACAAATATAGTAGAAATGCAAATACTGCTGAGTTCCAGAAGATGGAGGTCCCTATAATCACATGTCCTCAGTTAAAAGATACATCTTTCCATATACATCACATTCAAACACACAAAACTTCCAAACAAGGGTTTAACCTAGAAATTAATCAAACCTTTAGCCTTTGGGAATGGATAGTTTTGTAATCACAACGTTTAACAGATATGGGAAGTCAGAAGGCATGTGGGACAAAAAAAGGGGGACACAAAATGTGAGTCTTCTTTTCAACTATTTTATATGATGGCCCCATTAAAGTGAAACGATAAGAGGAAGTATGGTTGCCAAATTTCAATGACTAATTTTTTTTAGTCCATAAATACCAAAGAGATAAGTATGCAAGATTTACTTTGCTAAATCATCTTTTTTCTCCTTTGAATAGCTTCAGCTTTTTTTTTTTAATTTGGTGGAAGGACTATATATATAGTAACGCTGAGCTTTTAACAGCTGTATTTTACCCCCTTTGCTATCATAATTATGGTCTCATTAAGATTCCAATAAAAAGTTTAAAAAAAGAACCTTTTTCAAAGGAAAACAGAAGTGTCCACAGTGTCTCTCTACTAACATGCTATGCTTTTAAAATATTTGCATTTGAAATTCCTCACTGCAAACATTCTCAAACCAAAGGTAAATATAACACTTAGATTCCTCCCAAAAGAACATTCCTTCTGCTATTAATTCCCCGAATTCAAATCCTTTTGCGAGTCTGTATAATTTTACTGTATGTACTTTCCCTGCAGTTTGGCAGGATGTAAGTGTTAGGAAACTGGATATATCAGAAATGAAGAGAAGGTGGCATCTCTCGCCTGGGAGGACACTGTTGTTGTCTTTTCTCCTTCACCTTCTATTTCATGAAACAACCCATTTGCAATCTCAGATTCATGAAAGCAGTGTCCTAAGTGAGACATAAAGCAAGATAGTTCTCCCCGCAAACAGCATCACATACTACATATTCTAGCTCTCAGGAGATCACTAGACTAACTTATAAAAGACAAAAGCATGTGCTCACCTCTCCCCTATCTTCTTTCGTGTGCTGGCTTCTCTCATTTGAAGCATGCACCTTCCCTCCATGGCAGTACCAGTGCCTGAGTCAAGTCTTAGAATTCTCAGTGGTCATCATAGCTTTTCCTGCTGTACCACACATACAGCCTTCCCGTCTAATAACAGTTTGTTTACTAACTGACCCATTCCCTGGACTCCTATGTATTTTGTAGCATTTATACATGCAATTAATTCAAGCTAATGTATCGCAAACCTTATTTCAAAAGTGTTTTATCCTATCTCCACCCAGAATAGCACAAAAGAAAGTAATTAAGGGCTCATTACAGTGAAAATAATAAAACACTTGGAACCCCCATTTTATACTTCCTTGGTGGCTTCATGTGCTCCCTATAAATAAGGCCACCCTTGTAGCCTACTCATGGTAAAAAGTTGGATATAAAAAAGAGTGGAGCAACAATAAGGACATTGGTAATATTTTCCAGATATATTTTCAGTGCAAGAGTTGGGAACAAGACCAAGATGGCAGAAAGTTTAGGAGTCAAGGAAAGTGAGGAAGAATAGTCAGTTACAGTAGAATAATTGGTTTTGAGAAATGTTTCCTAAAAGGGATAGAAAAGAGATGGGGAGGGAGGGAGGTTTTGCTTTTATATTTAGACCATGGGTGCATAATATTTTTATGGGTTCAACTGTCAAGGGGAAGGAGTAGACTGAAAAGGAGAAATAGAAAGTCGTAATCAAGGAGAAATATTTGAATGAGATTGCAGAGGAGGAAGGAGATAAGCATCAGTGTAGAGGCTGAGATGGCTCAGCGGCTTAAGCGCCTGCCCGGCAAGCGTGAGGGCCCGAGTTCAACTCCCGGATCCCACATACGAAAAAGGGGCCGGTGATATCGCTCAGCGGCACGGGCGCCTGCTGGCGCACGAGGTCCTGAGGTCGACCCCCTGGTACCCACAAAAAAAAAAAAAAAGAGCAGGGGAGGGGGCCTGTGAGATAGCTCAGTGGCATAAGCGCCTGCCTGGCAAGCACAAGTTCCTGAGTTTGACTCCGGGTACCACATAAAGGAAAAAAGGGCCGGTGATATCACTCAGCGGCACAAGCACTTGCTGGCAAGTGCAAGGTCCTGAGGTTGACTCCCGGCACCCACAAAAAAAAAAAAAAAAAAAAAAAAAAAAAAGGAAGAGCAAGGGGCACTTCTTCCACAGAAGAGGGTGGCTATGGAAAGGATGGATTTGAAGTTACAGTGCTGGCCACAGTGCAGATATTGAAAAATGTTAACCTAGCATCATTTTTTTCTGAGACAAAGTGAGCTAGTTTATCCTCCAGGAGGAAAGAGTGTGGTAGGGATAGGAAGGTGGTATGAGACATTTTTTTAGAGACTGGAAATATTGGAAATGATCACTGTGGGACATGGGGAAGAATAATTTTCCTGGAATATATTTCCATAAATAGAATTACCAAGTTGAATATAAGATATTTTAGGTTTTTTTTTATAAGTGTAGCCAGTTTTGCTTTCCAGAAAAGTTTTGTCACTTGTACAACATCCAATATTAGAGTGAACAAGAGCTACTGAGCCAGCCTTCAGAATTCGGCCCATGTCTTTTTCTCTAGCTTCCTTTGCTACCGCTCTTGGTCCTTCTCTCATAAGCAGAGACCCTGTGCTTCCTCCAGCCTTCACTCCATTTGCACCTCCAGGCCTCACTCTGCTCTTCTTTCTGACTAGGTGCCCCCAAGTCACCTCTTTAGAGGGGCCTTCCTTGAGGTACCCATACCTGCCTCAGTCCTAGCGGGGCTGCTTGCTAATCTCCTCTCATTTTCTTCATAGCATTTGTCTTTGTACCTGTGTGGTGGAAAAAATAAAAATTTTGCCTTCTAGTTTTTTTAAAATACACAGTAGATTATTATTTTCTGTAGTTAATCACTGTGCAGTAGAATATTCAAACTTATTTCTCCTAACTGTAATTTAAGACCTGTTGACCACAAGGAAATACTTGTTTGAGAAGATCGATAAGCGATCCTTGATTTGAACTTTACACAATGTACACATGTATCAAAATAGCACATGGCTCTGCACGTACATGCAGATGTTAATGTGTCCACTTAAAAACAAAAAAATCGCACTTATTCTTACCTTATTATTTTTCCATTTCTTATATGAAACTATGATAAGATCAAGGAAGATAAAGACTTTGTTATACTAAACAGCAATTTTTTTTAGCTATGAGGAAAATGGTTGATAAAAAGATAAGCACTTGGTAATTATCTGATGAGTGGATGAGTAGAAAATAATTAATTTTCTTAACCACACTTTTTCCAACATTAGATATTTTCATTTTAAATAGTATCTGGTGATTTCCTTAGACATTTTTATTCCCTCTTATGGATTGTGTTTCTTTATCTTACTTATCTTCGGGGTCTTAGTGATTTCTCATTGATTTCAGTGAGATCTGTTCATAACAAGGATATTACAACATTTGTTGCATTTCTGTGAGATCTGATCATTATAAGGATGTTATAACATTTATTGCACTTTGTTTCAATATGCAATAATACCTCAGGTCAAGAATGCTTCTGTTTGTTTCACAAACAAAAGTGTTAGGCAAAATATTGCTTTCATTTGCAAACTCCACGTCAGGTGACAAACATGACCAAGGCCATCTTCGCCACACAAACAAAAATGCAGCCATCTTCCTCAAAATTGTAAAACAAATAAAATTTGTAAACAGACATAGCACTGTATTTGCATAAATCATGGTTACATAAGGCCTAATTTCAGGAGTTAAATCTAGACAAGTCGTTTTCTTTTATCGTGTTTGATTTAGCAGGCAATTTTACTACCATAGTAAAATTTGATCAGTATTTGTTTTCCACTCTTAAATGTTACTGTTTATTTAATTTTATTTTTCATAGTACATGTTTTCAATACATGCAGTTTGCAATCATTTTGAGGAGTAGGTATATGTACGTAATACAGCATGATTCTTTTCTTAATCCGTTCTCCTTCCCTCCCACTTTCCTCCCTTCTCCTCGAAATTCCCTTTCCCCATTTTCATTCTTGTTGATGTGACATATAATGTTTACGTTCACTGAGTTATTAGGTTCCTGTACATGACATATCTTTATGCTACTTATTTGCCCTTCCCTTCCCCCTCTCCTCTTGCCCTTACTCTCTAGGACCTCTTCCCATTTGCAAGAGATCCATTCCCTTGTCCCCTTATATCCATCCTTTATTATTCTTGTTTGTACTTCTCCTTACTCAAATGAAATGCTATATGTTATTCAAACTTGTATGTCTGGTTTATTTCCTTCAATAATATATTTTCCAGGTGCATCAATTTTCCTGAAAATGTCTTGAATTTGTCCTTCTTTATAGCTGAGTAGTATTCTATTATGTGTAGATACCATGTTTTCTTTTCCCAATCACATGTTGATGGATACTCAGGCTGCTTCCAGGACTTAGCTGTTATGAACTGCGCTGCTGTAAACATTGGTACCGAGTTTAATGGGTGACTTTGAATTCTCTTTGAACTTACTTTAATGTACAGAATGGAGAAGATATAAAACTTGATAAATCTCCAAAATAACTAAACTCATTTTCCAAAATTTCACTGAATCATTCTTTTCTTTCTCTCTGATTTTGATTTGTGTGCTTATTGATTTTTTGATTTCAAGTTTACCATAGATTAGCATTTTATCTATGATATTTATATACATTCATTTAATGTGTGTGTGTGTACAATCTGTTCTGTATTGATTTGCTCAATTCTTTTATTTTTCTGATTAGATTTAAATATTTATGCATTATCTTATTTATTTTGAAGCTTTATAGATTTTTACTTAAAATACTTTGAAACTAACAGTTATCACCATGCTTTTCTTTTTTTTTTTTTTCTTTTTGAGACAGGGTTATACAGTTCAGGCTGGCCTTGAACCTTGAACTCACTTTATAGCCCAGGCTGGCCTCGAACTCACAGTGATCCTCCTGTCTCAGCCTCCTGAGTGGTGGTATTACAGGCATATGCCACCATGCCCGTTTTTTATCATGCTATTTTAATAAGACTATTTTTATAATTCAGAAACTTATTGTGTATCTGTTGTAATCAGGGTTTACAAGGGAAAAGATTTAATACAGGTCACATAATTTATAGGATTATTTTATAATATTCACCCAAAGAGTCAAAGGCAAATGAGCGCGGGGGATCTGTCCACACACTAGAGACCCAAAGAATCCAGGTAAGGGCCTGGATCCCACAGCAATGTCCTGCATGAGTCTGATTGGAAGCCTGCAACAATGTCTCATGCAAGTCTATACCAAGGATCTGCACTGGGAAGGCCCAAAGGTCAGTGGTGGAAGCTAGAAAGTCTGCGCCAGCAGGATGAAGGATCTGTGCCAGCAGGCTGAGGGATCTGCACTGGAGCCAGGAAGCGACGCTCAGGGTAAGCACTAAATTTCTCCCGAAGAGAACTGCAGCCATTCTCAGCGACAGTGAGGACCCAAGGTCTTCTGATGATGAGAACAGCTGAGTTCATATCAGGAAAGCCAGTATGACAAGCTTCTCCAGGAGAATCAACAGCGCACCATCTTTCCCTCCAGTTCTCTTTTTATGCTATTGGTAACAATTCTCAGGTGGGCCTTCCACACCCAGAACCATGCTGATTCAGGTCAGCTGGGTGTTACAAGTTGACCATTAGTGAATCCACAACTGTATCATTGTACAATAAATATATTTTAGTTTAAGAATTATGATTATTTATAAGATATTATAAAAGGATATCTATTGCTTACATTATTCTTGGAAATTTTGAGGTTGTCAGTACTGTTTTGAATGAATTATACCTTTTGAACCATTGTACTTAGTTATTGATAAAGATTTTTACTGTTATCCATTTGAATTACGAATCTTTTAATTAATTATGATGTTTTCAATATATCCTTTTAGGTTTTCTAACAAACAAAGGTATTTAAAAAATAATAAAACTCATGTTTTCTCTTTTACAATATGTATGGCTTGCATTTATATTTCAAGTTTTATCTCATTGACTAGGACCTCCAAAATGAAGTTAAAATAATACCACTTGGCTCTTTCAATTTGTCTAAACTATTGTCTTGACATATTTACATACATTAAGTATGATGCTGATTCTTGATTTGATTTTTAATGTACCTTCACCCAGAATATGAAATAAACATAATCAAATATTTTGTTATCTTCTATCTGGATAATCATGCGTTTTGTGGGTGTAGATATTTGACCAATTAATGGATGTACTGTTCTAGTAAGTTTCACAATATCAAACGGTCCTGTTACTCCTTGGTTAAGTTTTTCATTCTTGAATTGGTTAGTTTGGCATGATCTCTAAACAAACTGAGTATAAACACAGATGCTAAGAAATAGGAATATAGAGCCATGTTGATTTCTTTGAATACCCAAAGTTATATACATTCAAAACCAGCAGCTGAAAAATTGGTTGATAAATTTCATCAACACTGACAAATAATCCTGGCCATTCAACCTCCACCACCAACTCTCTGTATTTTTCTAAGCTCATGTTTTTGTTTAAATTCTTTGGCTAATTACTGTAACTTCCCTTTTGTTGATATAGTCTTAGGGTTGACATTAAAAGACAGTCAAAGGATACTTGTGCAAAAGATGGAATGTGATTCTTTTTTAATTCACCACTTCATTTAGTGGGAGTGAGATTTGGCATCTTCAAAGGAATAAAAACTTGAGAGTCACCATATTACATGAGGCATAATCCATTGAGAAAGGGACCATTAATGTAAAATTTATATTAGTAGGACAAAAATAGAATATTTTCTGTCACTTTAGGGCATAATTTTAACTTTATATGAAGAGGCCATCAATGAAAGTTTCTATGTGACAAATTTCTTCTCTTCTTTTCCCTCACTAAAACACACATATACAGGCACAAGCATGTGCACATGCACACACACACACACACACACACACACACACACACAGAGATGTTGATTACAATATACTCATCAAAACCCAGCCATACTGCAACTTAAATCTTCTTTGAAACACTATTCTGGAACCACATGTTGGTGCCTTGATATCTACTGCATATATCTGCTTTCTTATCTATTCTAACAATTTATCCCAGGAGAGGAAAAAGAAAAGCAAAAAAAAAGAGACAAAATTTTCACTGCTCTGAAAGCCAGATTTCCAGTGTTTAACAAGGAATTTGTGAGTACTTAAAAATGCTATCAAATTTAAAAGTTTAATTATGAGCAGGGACTGCTTTCATCAATGAATAAGACTTTTTAAAATATATGAACTCTTTCCATAAGAATGAATAGAAATAAAAGACATATTTCACTGAAGGAGCAAGGAAAATGATTAGAAGTGGACTTCTCAAAAGGATCAAAAGCTTAAGACTACAGAGTACCAAAAAGCACAGAAATAAAATAATGGACAACTCTGAGTTTTATATCTAGTGAATATACCCTTCAAAAATGAACAGGTGAAGACACTATTAGACAAACAAAACTTGGAGGAACTTTTCAGGGGTACACACATATAAAGGTTCTTTGCTATGACATGAATGCAAAGCAGGCAGCACTAGAGTTCTATAGACATTGAAAAGAAATTATGGGATCTAATAAAATAATTTAAAATACAAAATCCGTGGAAAATGCAACTTGTAAATCCTGACATAAGAAGAAGAAACGAGGGCCAGTGAGATAGCTCAGTAGCATAAATGCCTGCCTGGCAAGCACGAGGTCCTGAGTTTGACTCCCAGTACCCACACAAAAAAATAAAAATAAGAAAAAAGAAAAAAAGAAGAAACAAAAAAGGGAATAGGATATATCTATATATATATATGGAATTAAATCTAGAATTTACAAAGTCCCACAAAGGAAAAGACAGTCCAATATAAAATGATAATTCTGTCAAGCATTTTAAAACTGTAATGTGAAATAAAATATATGTATAACTGAAAAAAATGATAATTTCCCAATTCTTTTTATAAGACCAGCATAACTTTCATGCCAAAACTTGACAAGAAAATTACAAGAAAGGAAAATTACAAGTCAGCCTCCTTCATCGATCTGTAAGCAAAACAATTCTAAGAAAAATATTAGCAAATCCAAATTACAATATTAAAAAAGAAAACATGTCATAAGTAAGATGGATTTATTACTTAACCAATTGATAGAATCATATGATCCTCTCACCAGATGTACTCACTTGAAGTTCTATAGGCAGTTCTAACAATAATTTAAAGAAGCTTTTAACACATATGAACAGAAGAGAACTCACTTAATATGATAAATGTTACCTAATTATATTTGCAGCGAACATATTTGTTATTAAAATATAAAGTGGTTGGTAATGAGTAGGAGATTATCCCCATATCTAGATATATTATGATGGAAGTCCTGACCAATCTCATTGGTGAACAAAAACAAAAAAGTATTCAAACAAAAAAGTATTTCAAACTACTTGAAAAGGAGAAAGAAAACTGTCAAAATTGAGAGATGGCATAGATATAAATATAGAAAATAAAAATTTACAGTCAATAATTAAATTTAGCATGGTCACAAGTTATAATGTCAATAAAAATTTTGTTTGCTTATACCAGCCACAAAGAACAAATCATTCTAATTTTTAAAGGTAGAATTTATAATGGCATCTAAAGTACATCAAATACTTAGAAAGAAATTTAGTTCTTTGGAAATTGGAAATTTGAAAAAATTACTATGCAAAAACTATTGAATGTTTTTGTGAGAAATTAAGGACAACATAAACTCATTAAGGACAATGTGTTCATGATGAAAATATCTCAGCTTTCTTCCAAGTGACTGGCAGATTGAATACAATCCCAATAAAAATCTAGTACATTTTTGTTGTTGAAACTGACAAGATGATTCTAAGATTTACATGAAAGTGAAAAAGGTCAGAAATATTCCTAAGAATCTTGAAAAGATACAGAGCTAAAGATCATAAATTGCTGAGCATCAAAACCACAGGATGTAAAACAATATGGGAAAAATGGAAAAAATAATAAGCCAATTGATGAGAATATAGATGTGGGACTTGACTTTTGACAAAAATATCACTGCAGAAGAGTAAGTGACATTTGATCAATGGATAATGCATATGGAAAAGTAAAAAATATACTTATTACCTCTCCCTTTGATCACTGGTAGAAGAAAATATAGAAAACCGCATTATAATTGTGTTGTCGACAGATATTTCCTTTATAAGAAACAACTAATCATAAATGAAAATACTGTCATTTTGATGACACTAAAATTAGGAACCTCAGTTTATAAAAAGACATCATTAAGATATGGATTGGACAGTTTTGCAATGCATAAGACTTACAGAGTGTTTAGTTGTACAAGGTATAAAGGATTTCTAAAGAGTCACCAGAAGAAAGTCAGTCCTGTATAAACATAAGTATAAACAGAGGCAAGAGGCTGAATAGTCATTTCAAAACTCTGGGTGCCCAAATAGTCAATGAACATAGGAAAAGATGTTTAATATCATTCATCAAGGAAATGCAGTCACTTTGGAAAACTGGCTGTCTGTAACTACTGAGAGTGAACGTATGTAAACCATATGACTCTGTTCCAGTCCTAGGTTATACATCCACTAGAAACACTTACATATGTACAGCAGAGACGGGAACGAGAATGTTGACAGCAGCACTACTCATAATGGCCTCAAGTTGAAAACAATCTAGATTTTGTCCATCAGCAGGTGAGTGAATAAATACCATGTAGTAGTATATTCGTGTAATGGAATGGTATATACTATATAAACATCGGCTTGACGCTTGTACACCAAACTGAGTGGGCCTCACATGCACAATGTTGAATGAAAGAAACAAGACGTGAAAGTGCAGACTGCACATTTCCATACATGCGGTGTTCAAAAGCAGGTAAAACTGACAAATGGATAGGTGCCAGGCAGGCTATTATATTGGAGGTTTGGAGTCCAACAGTGGGTTCCGGAGGAATGGCAATAAATTAATTCATCCCTTGCGGATATGTTTGTTTTGTGAAAAATCATCATATTGTATACTTATAATTAGGGCACTTCTATGTATGTACATTGTAATTCCATTTAAAAAATAAAAAACAAGCACACATGAAGAAGCCATCATGATGGGTCTTTTGGAATAGAGAAAAATCTAAGTAGCAAATACCTTGGACTAAAAGGACTTTACAGAATAGTGACAGAGGGGGGTAAACACATGATTATGACATGCGAGAGAAGAATATATGTAATAAAATCTGAGAGGAAGAGACCAGTTCCAATAACAAGCTCAGCTTTAGCTTTATAAAGGTCATCTCTTTTGAGTTGAATTCAGAAAGGTAGATAAACTTTATGTAGGTGAAGGAAAGAAAAGGAGCATTCTTTTCAAAAGAAACCGTATGAACAAATAAAAGATATGGATATTTGGGGCATTTCCATGAATGTCAGGATGTCTAGGGTCAGATAGCATGAGTTTTAATGCAGTTCTGTTTCTTACTAGCTTTGTGACTATGAACTATGGACTCTCAGCTTCCACCTTTGTAATGTTATAGTAGCAAGAGGATAATCTCACAGGTGAGCATTCTAGGGTTAATATAAAGATAAAGTAAGTTAATGGAAATGCTTGGACTCTTACCTGGCTCTTTGCAAGTACTTAACCAAGTTTATCTACTATAATCATATTTCAATAATTATTATTTCTATCACTGATACTAAAGAAACAATTAGTAAGGCTGGGCTAGGTTGCCAGTTTTAATCCACGGGAATCTTTCCAAACACAGTT
This sequence comes from Erethizon dorsatum, assembly GCA_028451465.1. NCBI lineage: Eukaryota > Metazoa > Chordata > Mammalia > Rodentia > Erethizontidae > Erethizon > Erethizon dorsatum. The sequence continues at coordinate 11,235,462 of CM051826.1, forward strand.
TTTGGAGAAATCAGAGAAGTTGGATCTGTTTGAAACAAATGTTAAATGTCTGCAAGCAAGTTGTATCCAGAATACTTTTAAAAGAGCTACAAATGAGATTGTTGAGATTTAGAAGTAAATTTCTATTAATATTTAAGATGCATATTCAAGATTTAATATCAGAAAACTTGTTTTCTTGAAATCTCTGAATGACTATATTTTGAGCTATTGTTCACTGACATTTTTGAGAGTGCATCATTGGTTTATCTGGTTAAAAGATCCTCTCATAAAATTGCAATTACAACATAAATAGTTACATATGTCATAAATAGTGTAAAGAGGGTATTAAACACTTGGACACAGCAGAACACAAAAAATTAGGAACGATCTGTTATTTCTGAGTTGTTGGTGGTGTTATGCTATATTATGGATATAAAGAGTCTAGAGAAGTACCAACCACTGAAGAAGCATTATGCAATCATGAACGCGTTTATCTATTAACATCTGCTCAGATCCTCGCATTTGGCTCTGAGTCTAAATAATGAGTAACCCTAGCCTGTTTGCATTGTTTTAATAGAAGATCACACCCTTCATGGACCAAAGAAAATAAATTAATGTCTCACAATGGAGGAGACTGGAAGGTCCACTATTAGGGTGCTGGCAAGGTAAATTTAACGTTAGAGTCTCTTCTCTTGACTTGTAGATGGTTGCTGTATTGTTGTATGTTCAGGATTTCTCTCGAATAAGAAGAAAATTTGGTTCTTGGAAGAAAAAGTGGAATAGTGGGCCAGTAAGAATGCTAGAAATGAGATTTAAGACAGGATTCCCAATAACTATCTGACACTTCCTTCCCTTTTCCTTAATACTGGGTTGTGGCCAAAGTCATCAACGAGATTACAATTGAATGGTGCCACACATTATTTCTTTTTCTTTTATTTTAGTTGATACGGCAATGTATAGTCTAAAAAAAAAATCTTCAGTGTAACATACTGGCACTAAAACATAAGGATATAGGCAAAACATTTAAGTTTGGAATGTCATTAATGTATAAATTTCTTACAAATCAAGACCTTTGGACCATCACCAACAGAATGGAATCCACAGATTCACATATTTGGCTTTATAAAAACATGCAGCCTATGTAATTGATGGGAAGAATTAATTTTTGTCCCTATTGTTAAGCCTCATGTTTCCACCTAGAAAATCCTAAGTTAAAGTGACATTTTCATTTTTATTTACATACAAAATTGTTCCTAAGAAAGAGAACTGCATATTCCAGAGTCTCATAAAACTGAGAAACTTGAAGAAACTTTCAATTTCTATCATCAAGCTCTTCCTCCGAGGGCAGTTCCTCCAAATAATACATTTGTGGTACTTTTACAAGTGTGTTGTGTGTTTCCCTGAGCAAGACAATTTCTGCAAAAGCAGTTTATGCAAAACAAAGCATTTAGAGAAAGAAAATTAAGTAATGTTACAAGAAGAAAATGTTTAGCAGGTGAGGGTTGCTTGTAGGCCCTCCAAATAAATTTTAAAATAATCATATTATTGCAGACAATGGGATCTCCAGGTGAATGCTGGTCTAAATGGGACTGCAGTGACTCTGAGATGCTGCAGGGGTTCACATTTCAATTCTACAACAGATTTCCTGAGGAAATTATGAGCCACAACAAAACCCAAAAACATGTTTCTTTGGTCTATGCTTAGGGATTGCACTGGTCTTGGGGGCAGCGTGGGGATCAGGAATTTTAGCTCTCAAGTGATCTTGATGCATAGCCTTGGTCTAGAGCCACTGTACTAACATGAAAGATAAATGACTATGTCAGTGAGGGGGAATCTGAAAGCGCTATCACCACCTTTCCAAAAAACACGATGATGCAAGCCTCAAGGTGCTCGGGATGGTGGCCCCTTCATTCATGCATGAGATCTTGTTATTTGGAACTTGTACATAGCAATTATTGCTGGCTGATATTGGGTGAGTCAAATGAGGAGGAAGAGGCATGGAATGTTTTAATTTTTCCTTCCTCTCTGTTTGTTTGTTTGTTTGTTTCATGAAGCTGTCAGGTAGAAAGAAGGTCTTAGCTATGTCTCTCTCCTCTAACTCAGGAAAATGCCTTGCTAAATCCTTTTTTGGCTAGAGGGATCACAGGCACAGTGGTAGGTTTTGCAGAAAAGCAATAGGGCCATTGGGTCAGTTATGGCTAATGGAAAATATGAGGGATAGTGACTTTGGCTCGGAAGAACAGAAGCTGCCCATTCACTCAGAGGGCTGACTTAAGACCTTGGCTCTAGTTCCTTCTTGTTTGGTTGTATTGCCCTCACAGGAAATGCTCCGATTCGTTTCTAGCCTGCCTGTGAACAGTTTTGGTCCTCTTTACAAAACAAATGTGCAGAGCCTACTGGAGATAAACAATGAGACTGTAGCAAGTTAGAGATCCGGATTAAGAACCCAGCTCAGAAGTTCTGGGTTTACAAAAACTCTTCCTGACTTGATGAGATTCCGATTTTAGGGAGAGTTGTCATGGTTTTCCAAATCCTCCACATGCTTAATTTTGTTTTTCAGACAGCTGAGACTTAGTGTTAAGGAAAGAACAATTGGTGTGGCCAATTCCGTGGGTAACAAAACTGAGTTGCCCTAGGAAGTCTGCAGAATGATCTCTCGCTTTAGGAATATAAATCTGACTTTAATTAACTTAGAAGGCCTTATTGTCAACCTTTGTTCAGCCTAAAGCCTTATGGTTTTTCTCCTGTGATTTTCTGCAGTGCAAGATTGGCCCAAGTCAAACACATTCCATGGGAATATAATTATGTCTTGCTAAAAGTTCTCAAAAACCAACAGGTCCAAATATTCTGGTTGTCTTATACAGTTCACATAGAATAAAATCACATTTATTTATACCACTGCCACTTTTGCTTCCTCAGTTATTTTGAAATCCTGCTTTCCCTGTTCCACTCACTTCCATATCACTGTCAAAATAATTCCAAAGTAATTTACCTGAAGAAATGTTTAGGTAGTTTGATTAACCCACATAAGCTGTAACAACTACCACAGCAAATCCTAAGTATGGAAGAAGAAATGTTTCATTCATTTGATTTGCTTTTTCATTTTCATTAAGCCTTCCTAAATTCTTTTTGGTAGTTGGTTTTGTTACACGGTTCATATGCTATGCTTCTGTAACAAAAAATAATTTCTAAAATGATACGATTAATTTCTTTTATGTCATTGAACAATTTAGTGTTTGGAAAAGTTAAAATTCAAAACAGCAATAAAGGGTTTGGGGCTTTAATATTTTGAAAATGGTAATTTTTTTTTTCATTTAATGGATTTCTAGCAAGATGCATGAAGCAGGGTATAAGGCAAATGTAGCCACAGGTCCTAGGGATAAACAGAAGCATCTTGATAACAGGAGAAAGTTTAAGGAAATTGTTTATATTGGAGACTTAACCTGACTAAAGTGAAGGTGACATTGGGCAATATATTTCAGCTTTCTGAAAGTGTTCCCTTTTTTTAAGTTAAAGTAATAATACCTACATTATTGGTGTTGCTGGATTGTTGAATAACCATTTTATAACTACTGCAGACACCTTTTCTTAAGCACTGCTATTGTCAAGCACCATTCTCTATGCTTTATGGATAACCTTATAAATCCTGTTATACAGATGAAGTAATTGAGGTGCAAGAACAGAAAGTAAGATTAAATGATCCAACATTTCAAGGCAGAGCCAGAAGAATCAGTGTTATTAATATACAATCAAAGTTATGCATTGATCCTAGTTTACCTCAAGACTTCAATACCTCTTTGCCCCCCTTGTTGTCACACACACACAAAAAAACACACACTCACATCTTTGCTGAATAAAAAACAAAACAAAACAAAACAACACAAAACAAAACATTTACTTCAAGATATGTTTGCATGAAGCAAGGTAAATAAGAAAGGCATATTCTGGAAACTTACCATTTCTTTTATATTGCAAATTTAAAAACTAAAAGGATTTCAACTACATTGTTTAGTTTCTCACTTTTTCCTGATGAACAGGTCCTGGCTGGCTAGAAGCTTTCTGAATGACTATGTTCCCATTCAAGGTGGGTGGAAGGCATACAGATGAATCTCAGAAGTTTTTTGGCTGCTGTGGTGATGGGAAGGCAACCGCGTATTCTCCGTGTTTCAGGTGAACTTTTGCTCCCTGAGTCATGGGACAAACAGAGAGGTTCTGATAGAATGTCTTCCTCTGCCCCTCTCCTCTGTTGGGCTGCACTGTGCTTTGTTGCTGGGCAAATTCTAGGTAGACACACCCATCCTCATGTTATCTTTAAGCACTTACAGAGACTAACAATGCTTCAAGAAAGTACTAAGTGAATCAAAACTGGTTTTTTGGTTTTATTTTCCTGTGGGGCTGGAGATCGAATCTAGAGCCTTGCTCGTGACAAGAAAGCACTGAGCCACACCTCAGCCCAAGACTAGTGATTCTTAATCAGTGACGATCTTTTTCTCTCCTGCCGACATTTGGCAATGAATGTTTGATGACTCTTTGGGTGGTCACAGTTGCGGACTGTGCTTCTGAACACTACAATGTACAGGAACACACACCACAACAAAGTGTTACCAGCCAAAATATCCATAGTGACATTGGTGAGGAAGCTTGACGTAGAATACCTGTAATATGATCCTTAAAAGTCAGTGCTTTCAGAAAGGAGCACTAGATTACAGTGAGTACCTCACCTCTACAAGCAGCTCTTTAAGTGGATACCTGGGAACTGCAAGTAAAAACCACAATGCATTTCCACTCCATAACTAGTCAAAGTGAAAAAATGAAAAGGTAAGAATATACTAAGACTCGCCAAATAATTAGCCAAACAAGCCTTCTTATAAACTGGTGGAAACTAAGTTGATAAAATCGCTATGAAAACCTATCGGATAGTGTGTAATAAAGCTGATGCTATGACCTAGCAGTTCCACTCCTAAATCTATTACCATCAGAAACATACACATACATTCATCAATAGTATGCACTAGAGTATTCATAGCAACACTATTTGAAGTTGTCAAATGTTGGAAACAACTCAAATGCTCTTCAGTTGCAAAATGGGTGAATAAATTGTGTCATAGTCGCACAGTTATACATGGTACTGCAAGAGAAAAAACCTACAACTCTGTATAATGACGTGGATACATCTCACAAAATTATGTTGAGTGAAAAAAGGCAAACAGTAAAAAATATATATTTTGATTCTATTTATATAAAGTAGGAAATAGAAAAGAACTAACCCATTCCATTAGAAGTCAGAATAATGGCTATCCTTTGTTGGACAAAAATAAATGGGAAGAAGCACAGGAAGATGTTTGGGGACTGGGGAATTTTCTCTTTCTTCTGTGGATGCTGGTTACACAGGTGTGTACACTTTGAAAATTTAGAGCATTATACACTTACGATATGTTCACTTGTTCTAAATGCATGTTAGTTTTCAATAAAATTTTTAAAATGTGCAGCTGGTATTCTGGAACATAGCATGGGATATGTATTAATTTTTCCCTAGGCATTTTAATATAGATTAGTCCAATGACAACTTAAAGGATCCAGCATTTAGCGTGGAAGAAAGCAGAGCAGGAGCAGAAATGTGGTTCCTAGCAGGCGTGGCTGAGGAAAAGGCAGGCAAGGTTGCAGGTGAAATAATTTTCTGAGAGAATGCAACTGAGCAAAAGAATAATCACAGAGGAGGTGCAGAGGCAGCACTTAAGAAAGACACAGGTTGCAGATTAGAAAGAACCAAGAAGGGCTGGTATCTGCTGCTGCATCATGGGTAGTGAGGAGGTTTTAGGCAGGGGATCGATTGCTAACAAGAAACTGTCAAAAGTGTCTTTTGAAATACGATATCACTGTGCTCAGCTGCATTTTTTACTTCATCGTTTCTTATCTGGCTTTATTCTCATTCTCTCTCTCTCTCTCTGCAGTTCCAATTTATATTATTTTGTTAATCCCTAGGAGACAAATGGGCACTGAGTATGTGCTGATTGCTTTGTTTTGAATGGCTAGCTACCTGACACTGAGAAATCCCTTTATCTACTTTCTGCTTCCATTTTCTTATCCTAAAAGGAGGATTCGTGCAACATTGCAAATGGTAAAGCTCTCTCTGTGCGACATTATTATACTTGTTAAGTTCTACTACTACTAACTCTAGAAAACTGATTTAATGTGAAATCATGGAATCTCAAGTAAAACTTTCCAAATTTCCCCCTTTATAGCTCTCCACTGAAAAATGATTTTCTTTCAGTTTTTTATGCCCACTCCCCTCACGGATCCCTGCTATGGGAGAGCTTTGTGGGAGTTCGTAAGTGATGGGTAGCTCTGGAGGTAGGCAGCTTGCCTGGAAAGCAAGAGGGCACACAGTGTACAGTCTGTAACATCAGTGTTAGTACTGGCGCTGGATAGAGTTTGTCATGTTAGCTCTAGAGAAAGGTCCTGCTGTTGAAGGCCAGTGTAGGCAAATAACATATTTTAAATGTTGTACAGCATATGGAAATTTCTATTACTGCAAACATTTGGTTTGGTTCTGTGCCTGTTCAACATATTGCACATTTCTAAATTAAGTGTCTTTTAAATGGAGTACAGTTATGATTCATGTCCGTATATCCTTGTGGGTGGAGGGCTCAAGGTAGGTGTGTTGGGCTTGGGCATTTGCTTTTTCACAGCCATATGCATGGATCCCAATCCCAAACTTCAATTTCATATGCAAAATCCAGAGATAAGCTGCTGAAAGAGGCTGGAACTGAAGCTATGTGTTTAGTCTATTGAGCTTATCAAACTCTGGTCCTTCTGTGACAAAGAGGGAGATAGAACTGTAGCCAAGAGCTCTGTCTCCTCTGCCAATTTTCATTTCCTAAATTTATGAGACTAATCTTCTAGTGGAAAGAACTGGGGATGGGCCATTTCTGCTACTTTTCCATCAATATCTTTATGTAAAATAGAGCCTACTCATAGTTTAAAAAATGTTAGTTCAATCTTTTTTTGAAAGTATTCATTACATTCATTTTCCAATTTAAAAGGTAATATTTAGAAAATTTAAAATTAAAAAGTATAATTCAAAATATAAAATGTTTCCTATAAGATGATAGACACAGGAGAGGTCTTTATACTGTTTTACCTACTTCTGGGACAGGGTGAAATTTTTCCACTATAAAAATGACTCATAAGCTTATTACATGGATTTGATCACTATCGACATTTTTGTGCAATTTTATTAAACCTTTTCCGTATCACTGTTTAATTTGGTGAAATAATAATGTTGGTACATCCCCTGACTACATGTTTCAATGACCTGATAAAACCTGGCAAGACTTGAGCTGGACCTGTTGCACCTTATGAATAATAGATAATATCAACTTTCCATAAGAATTGGCTTTAAATGCCAAAAGGAAAACAAATTAAAAAATAACCAAAATAATAAAATATTTCCATGTTATAACCATCCATAGGCATCTAGCCCAAGATCTGATATATAATAGTAGTAGAACATTAATGAATGAGCAAAATTCAGCATAGGATTATTTAAAAAATTCTTTGACTGAAATATTTGCAATTTCAGAGTGATTCCTCATCAGCCTGTAACGAAACATAAGTTTAATTCTCTAACCAAATAAATTTTTTTCTTTAGTTTTACTTTTTTTTTTATTACTACATAGTAGCTAAACAGCATGATATTGGCATAAAACCTGGCACAATAACAGAATAAAGAGCCCAGAAGTCACCCTACACATTTAGAGCCAGTTGATTTTCAGAAAATGTCAAGAAGATGTGAAGAATGTCAATAATGAATAAAGGACAGTCGCTTCAATATATAGTGCAGGAAAACCTTTACAGATATCCATATGCAAAGAAATGAAATTAGACTTCTACCTCTCACCATACACAAAATCAACTCAAAATAGATTATTTACTTGATCGTAATACCTGAACGAATGAAATCACTAGACAAAAACAGAGGAAATGCTTCAAGACATTGACTTGAGCAAAGATTTTGTGTATATGAACCCAAAAGCACAGGCAACAAAAGCAAAAGTTAACAAATGTTATTACATCAACCTAAAAAGCTTTTGCTTTCAGCAAGGGAAACAATCAAGAGGCTAAGATTCAACCTAAAAATGGGGGACACTATTTGCAAACTACTTTGGGTAACTTCCAAACCTTGAGGACTGTCAAAGGTGGTAGCTGTTAATTTTGCATTTGCTGTTCTATAAATGAAAAACTGACCATTTCTTGAGAAAGTCCACATCCTTATCAGGCCATATGTCTTTCTTCATCAGCAAAATTCCACTCAGGACCCAGATTTGAATCACTGAAAAGAGTAAACACGTTAATCTGACTTGCTGTTTGTACAGCAAAACACTGCAGAAATCAAAGCACACTTTCCTACTAACTGGAAAGATAACTTAGTCTCACCAGAGCCCTTATTCAAAACCAAAGGAACTGCTCATGGTGTGGAATTAACCACTGGGTTGGTAAATAGTATCAGTGGTGGTGTAGAGCAGTGGAAATACTGCTTAGTGTCAAACAATAGCAGTGACAATATATCTGCTGCCCCAGTAACAAATACACTTGGGACTTGCAAAATTCCATCTGATCATAAGGGTCACATGGCTTGCTTCTTCCACAATCCATTCATGCAAAAAGAACGTGCCTGTCTTCTTTGACCTCAGGTGGTCCCAGCTAAGGGAAGAAATGGTGCTCAGATTATTAAAGGAATGGCCTAATGCAGTATGAAAGAGAATATATTTCTTTTCTCTCTCTCCCTCTTTCTCTCTCTCTCCCTCCCTCTCTCTCTCTCCCTCCCTCTCCCTCTCTCTCTGTGGTGCTAGGGGTTGAACCCAAGGACTAGCACATTCCAAGCAAGTGCTATACTATCGAATTCCATCTTTAGTCCTTTATAACTATTTTTTGTTTAACTGTTTTACTTTAAGACAGGACCCTGCTAAGTTGCCCAGCCTGGCTTTAGACTTGCAAAGTTGCTTCTTTGATGCCACTGGTTTCCTTCAGAGAACTTAGCGGCCTACTCATTCACTTCTCTTCTGCAATTTCTTCCTATTCCGATGTGCTCTCACTCAGAAAACTGTCCTTCAGACCAGCTCCATTCTCTAAGCTTATAATCAGAGGTCTATGGGAGAAAGTACGGAGTCATCCTTAAGTCACAACTTATTTCCCTGCACCAATGACCCAGGTAAAAATTTGGGGAGTTCCCAATTCCTAGATGAGCTGGAACTCACTTTTCTCAACTGACATGGAGCTAGTAACAATACTTACATCATGGTATCTTTGTAATGAATAAATTAGTTAATACATGTGTTACACTCAGAAAAATGTCTGACACATAGAAAATAAACAGTGGGGATAGTTTTTATGAAATTTCCCATTTCCTAAGGAAAGAACCCTTCTTAGACACTTCACGTAGTGTAGAGCTATGAAATGGGCAATAGTTAGCAGTATCTTAGAACTGCTTTATTTCACAAACCAGGCATCCTAACCAGATGCCAGAAATATCCAGTCTCGTACTCTATAAAATAACATCGAATCGCAATATATTAAAACCAGAAGGGATCAAGTTATTGTCAGTATTTTCACTCTATCTTTACTTGTTTTCAGGCATTTTTTAGTTATTTTGTTACTTATCCCTTAAAATAACTGTGATGCTGGTATTTTGAAATACCGAAATGAACCACGGTGAGACCGATTTGCGACAATTCAAAGGGTTCTTAAAACATACTCTGTAGGCACTGACTTGTTTTACTTTCTTACCAGTTAGGAGGAGACAGGACAGACAATGCAGAAGGGAATTTCATTCTCTTTTAGGCCTCTTGAATTTACAATTCAAAGATGGAGTTTTTAACAAGCCGAAGTTCTAGACAGATAAAGAAAACTCAAAGGTCAAAAACAAAACAAAACAAAACAAAACAAAATTGGTATTCAAACAAGAAAATACTCAATACATGCACACATACATAGTATAGGTCATTGAGATTTCAGATAGTTTCATCCCTGAGAGGAAATCTTACTGGTCTGTTTCTTATGCAATGCCCCCCCAGGGCTTCTCTCCTTGATGGATCCACTACAGGAATGTAAAGAAAATAATATAAACCCCCAATTCCTTGATTACTCAGTAATGAAGGGAAAATGAACACTAATCTCCCTTTCTAAAAAAGATTTGTTCTCAATGCTGGGTGTGGTGGCGTATGACTATAATCTCAGCACTCAACACTTGGGAGGCTGAGGCAGGGGGATTGCTACAGGCTACGAAGTGAGTTCAAGGCTAGCATGAACTACATAGAGAGACCCAGTCTCAAAAAAATAAAAAAAAATAAAGTGCTCAAAAATAACCCCATCCTTTCCCTTTCCAGGAAAGTCACATGGAAACGTGAAAGATTTGGCGCTCGCATAGTTATAGAAGATTTTGCCATGAGCAAGGTATTGATCAAAGTTCTAAGGAGAGTGCTCAAATATTTACTCAAAGCACTTCACGGAGAGGTGCCCACGGGTGCTCAGGGGTGGCCGCTGGTGCTCTTGGCACCAACTGCGTTCCCTCTATTCTAAGGCACCATTCATTCGTGCCTGGGGCTTCCTCATACGGCTTCGCTCTCCCTCTCCAGCGCCTCTGAGGAAGATGTTTTATGAACTGTGTGCTTGAATAGTTTGTGCTTACGGCAAGAATGTTGTTTTCCTAAAAGCAAGAATTAAAACAGAAACTTCAGGAACCTGGGTTCTCAGCCTCAGGAATGCAGCTGCTCAGGCGCTGTCTTGGGAAGAAACTTTGTGATGCATAGCGCCGTTTTCGGTCTTCTTCCCTCCACGCTTTGCTGAGTCTCTTTTCCTCATAAATATCTACAAACATGAATGCAGATATAAGCCTAGCTCCCTCCTTTGTGTCCCTAACATCTGATGTGAACTTGGTAAAATCATGACCATCTTTTAACTTCTGTTTCCTGCTCTCACCTCATGATATCATGAAAGCAGGTACGTCAGTGCCACTGCAGTTACACAAACAGGTATCGATATATGCATTTTATAGTCTTAGATGAGTTCATGTTTGTAAGTTCTTATGTTTTTATTAGCACACGTTTGCAGTACAAATAATTACATTTTTTGTGTGAGGTGGTACACATACACAACACATCTTAATTCCTTTTTTTTGTTCCCTTCCTCTCTCCTCCTTCGCCCTCATTGATGCACAGCCAAGCTGTGAAAGCAAATGGAAAAAGCACCATTAAGAGTCCACCAAAAATCATAATTTTCTCTGATTTTCAGGTAAAATCCCATTACTTTGGTTTTCTAAGAATTAAATATAATTTTTTTTTAATGTGGAAAGTAAAGCAGTTTCACTGTTCTGTGCTGCTAATTTGAAGCTGGGTGAATCCACCTAAGTTTATTTTAAAAATCATAGGCAGGATTTTTTTTTTTTTTTTTTTTTTTGCTTTGAGGTTTCTATTATGCAATTTTTGCCTTTCATCCATTTAAAATAGATTCTCCTTTCTGAATGGCTGTGTTTCTATATAAAATGTATAATATGCTTACTTTATTCTTATTTAGGTATATTCATGTGATATACAATAGATGCATTTTTTTCCTGATTGAGTCTAACAGAGTTCCTTTATAAAATACGTTTGTTCCTGGTTACAATTAAACATAAATGTGTAAAATATATTCCTTCTGGTTACAATTAAGTGGTATTTTTTTTTCTTTTCAAATCATAAGAAATTGAAGTAATTGCTTCAAAATTGTAAGATGTAGGTTTCATCCAATCCTCTGCAAATTTATGTCTCCTCTCTGTTTCATATCAAATTCCTTATCATTCAGCAAAGGCAAAATGCCTTATGGCATTAAAAATGTTTTTGAAGTCCTCTCCCCTTTTTTGACACAAAAATTTCACCAAGCAAATCAATCCTACCTGGAAGCTTATCACTGTTCCCACTGGACAGGGACAGGGGAAGAGCAGAAGACCTGAGCACCTTCCTCCTCCTCCCACTGAAGTCTGGAAATGAACTCAGAGGACCTCCCATGCTATGTGGACCACAGTTTGCAAATAAGGCATGACATATGAAGTGTGTGTGTGTGTGTATCTATTGTTCATCTTAAATTCAAATCAACTGATGTTCTGTATTTTTATTTGTTGATTCTGGCAACTCTACTCACAGACCCCTTTTTGGTAATAAAACAAGGTTTTAGTATGAAGGATAAGATTCTTCCATAGCAGTGTTGGTGCACTTCTCTGATAAGTGGTATCTTTTCCATTTTCAGTTCTATAACCAATAAAATAGGTAAAATAATTCATTTGTGTTTTGTTTTAGGTGCTGAAGATCAAATTCAGGGTCTCACACATGCTAGGGGGTATAATAATTAAGGCCATAACTATCTCAGTAGCTATTCTAAGAAAAAAATAATTAGATTTTAGCCTCAGTGTTCAAACTACTTTAAGTTCATCTGAGCATGGTGGTGCAGATCTGTAATCCCAACAGTTTTGGAGGCTGAGGCAGGAGCATCAAAAGTTAGAACGTAGCCTGAACAAATTAGGCACATTCTGTGTCAAAATAAAAAAGTTTGGGGATGTAGGGCAGTGCAAAGTTCCTGGGTTCATTCTTAGAGATTTAAAAAAAAAAGCTTAAAGTTGTTATTTTTGTTGTTGCTTAAATTCAATTAAACAATACTAACTAGTATCACCATATAAGACCCATTTATAAAATTCTTACTAATAAAATATTCAAAACTCATTCTATGGTGTTACTTCTATTGTAGTCTGAATGTAAATAATTTAATAGGTATTTGAAATAGATTGTTTTTCTACAAATTGCATCAATGAAAGAATAAATACATATATAAAAATAAAAAAGCAAAATGTACGTTTTGGTATGTACCATAGCCTAATGAAAGACAAAAAAGTGGCTGGAAATCCATGATAAAGCTATATAGAGAGGACGATTTTAGTTGCTTACTTTCAATGAATGTTTTTGTGAGTGATAATTCTTCTATTACTCCATGTTCTATTGGAATGTACCTTCAGGTTTCCAGGAGCAGATCATCACTTGCAACATCCCATATGAGTTATCAACATAGATCTGCAAGAAGAAGCTTAGGCAAATACTAAAATCAGGTCATTTTTAATGTCCTGCTTAGGACCTCAGATGCTAATGCTGAGGTAAAGGATAAATAAGGGAACAGTGGTGTAGGAGGGGTAGGGCAACAATCATCAGAAAGAGGGAAGAGTAAAGAACTCCTGAAATGGTCAAGACAGGTCTCCTCTCCACCCACAGTCCCAGAACCAGTTACTTCTGGAGATACCAGGGGTGTATTTCACAAGAGAGCAGGCTTTCCAAGTCCTGCTGGATTAAGGAAGGAAAGACTGAAATCTACTGAGTTTCTAGAGTTTACTCAATAAGGCAAACAAAATAAACCCATGTCAGTTTGCATAGCTTAAGAACGCTGGGAATGGTGATGGGGCCAGTAATCCCATGTCATTATTAATTAAATAACCCTCTAACAGGCTCAACTCAAGACCCTTAATTTTCACACCTTCCTCCGGGGGCCTTGGACAGCAGCTTTGGAGGTCTTAATGAATCCCTAACCAATTTGGGCCACAGTCAAGTAGCAAAAACAACTACCAGAGGCATAATAAGATATTCTGTGGAGACTTCATGTTCCATATTAGGGCAGTTCTGCAGTTGAGTAGGTGATAATGTAATTCATGTAAAGCAAGTAAATCTGCAAATGACATTGTGGCAAATATACAGAAAGCAAAGTCAAATATTACTTGGACAGGGTAAATTTACCTGGTCAGTTCATGAAGAAATCAGCAAAATTAGGCCCCAAAACAATTGTATTTCTATGACTCCAGTTTAACTTGGGTCACTTTTTTAAAGTCTGTGATAATGTGACTACTTTAGTAATTCCACATTGCGCCATGGTTATTTTAGATGGAAGAAAGGTCTTCTCAAACAGATCAGGGACTCTCTATTCAGCTTTGCCTTTACATTATAATAAAGCACTGGTGGGCTCCCGTACTGCCACAGGGATGTAGAATGTTCCATAGCTGTCCATGATCCCTGCTGGCATCTGGCAAGATGAACGGCATTTTAGCTAGTTTTCATTGATGATCTACTCAGGTTACTGAAGAGAGTGAGCTTCCAGGTGTAAATCCTGTTCAGCTATGGAAGAGTTCATTCAAGCCACACCTAATATGCATAAGTGTATGTATCAATTTTGCTGGGTCACAGTGTCCAGATATTTGGCCAAAGTTCATTCTGCATATTTTTTGAAGTCATCTTTTGGATGAGATTAATATTTGAAAGGGTGAACTTCTAGTAAAATGGATTGACTTCCATCCTGTGGGAGGGTATCAGCTGGTCAGTTGAGGGTCTGAATAGAATAAAAGGCTGATTTCCCCTGACCAACAGAGAATTCTGTCAACAGATGGCCTTTGGACTAGAACTGACATGTCACTTCTTCTCTGGCCATCCAGACACTGATAGCTTTCCCTGCAGTCTGAATTTTTCAACTTCCCTAATCACATGAGCCAATCCCTTAAAGTAAACCTCTACATGCGTATGCATCCTATTAGCTCTGTTTCTTTGGAGAGGTCTTGACTAATGCACCTGGTGAAAAGAGATATTGCAGGTTAAGACCCTTTGTTCTTTCACTTCTTCTAATCTTGGACTCAGAGGCTCCTTCACCAAGTCAGACTCTTTAAGACTCCATCTGCCAACGTGTTAGAATTGGTGCCGGTAATTTTGTCAGTGCTGGGGGCGGGGGTAGTATGGATTAATAAACCTCTTTGAAGGATAACTTGATAGCATTTGTTAAAATCAAGAACACCTAAGACCATGGCATATGTAAACCCTAAGGAAAGTGCTACAGAGCAGGAAGTAAAAGGAGAATTATTCAATTAATAATAAATAAATAATAAGTAAAAGGAAAATATTCAAATAATTAGATCATTACACAGATGACACTCTTCCATGGGAATAAGATATAAATTCTCATTAAACCATGGTGGCAGAGAGCACTGGATTACGCCAGCCCCTCTGGGGCCATGATACACCACTTACAGTGGAACTAACAGAAGCATCCGGGCAGGCAGCAGTGGCTGGCATGTGTGGTGAGGAGATGACAACCTAAGGTGGTCAGCATTGGGGCCAGTGATAAAGTGCCTTCCAGATCCTTCACCCACTGATGAGGGCTCCACAAGAGACACTGGTCAGGAAAGGATGAGTGTGATGGATGCCCTATGACCTCCACCCTCACTGGGACTCCTAGAAAGAATTAGGAGAATGTTGCAGGGGCAATGTGGGGAGTGAAGATAAAAATTAGTATAATAGGGATCTGTGATGTTAACATGATTCATCTCCAGCCCATGGCTGTTGTACCTGAGGTAGCATGGGTCACCTCAATATTGAGAAAATAAATTTTCAAATGTGAGCTAGTGTCCTTCTTTGTCCTTTGACTCTTCTGCTTAATGCCAAGACGTTAACTGTGAGGTTCCTTTTGCATTAATAGTCTTGCACTCTGGGAATACACCTCAATGTTTTAGAAAATCATAAAGGACTAGAGGGCATATAAGCAGGACATTTTAACTCTATAAAGAAGCAAACATTGCCTCTTAACTTTTTTGAGTACCTGTACTCAAAGAATCCAAATATCTATCACCCACTCTTTTGACTTATCAAAAAGGAAGCCATGAACCACAAATGCACACAAATTATCATTATTTTATTACTATTGACATGCTTGGCATGTCAATTGGGTGGACATTGTCTTAGTCATTTTCCTTTTGCTGAACAAAATACCCAACACCCACAATTTAACAAAGTAGAGTTTTATTTGGCTCATAGATTCCAGTGGGTTCAGTACAAAGTTGAAGGCAGAAACAACATGGTGGAAAGATACTGCAGAAGAAGACTGTTC